>CM073447.1:1257500-2507500 GCA_037074515.1 Mimosa bimucronata
TACCAATGCAAGAATTGGTTTCAACAAACCTGAGCTTCATGGTTTAATTCCAAGTCCAAGCTCAAGAAGAAACGGTTATCACGGTGTCAGCCATAAAAGAGGGACAGATGGTTACGGTTAAAAACTCACAATAGCTCTATCGGCTATTGTAGCAATTATGGCAATTATATGGGAGTTACAGCTATATAGAAATCATGGTTATAAAAAAAGTAGAAATTTTAATTGATTATATTAAGGCAATTAATTTGTTATTAAGAGAATGTGACAAGAATCATCCTCCTGGAGATATCATGAAGGATGCCAAACTATTGGTACCTAAGAATTAGCAAAGTAAATTTAACTATGTTTATAGATAGAGATGAATACTCTAGCCAACCGTCCTGCTAAGATGGTTCAAGATCCTATAGAAATTTTCTACTTCATTGATCACCCACCATCTTCATTCTGGTTTCCAGTCTAATTCTGAATTCTAGCTCGATAACGGCTCAATCCATATCCAAACCAACTCAGCCATAATAACAATCATTTGGTTCAAAGTACAGACAGTCTGAGCAAAGTTCAACCAGTTGGACCGACTGGTCAAGTCTGATCCTTACATCAATACATCATGCTTGCAATTCTCAAAATAGATAAAATTTTGGAAAATGTAAATGAATCGTTTAATGCATAAAAAACAGTGGCTCAAATGGCGCCAAAGCGACATATAATAGCTTTTATAATCACGTTGGAGATTACAAAAATATAAAGCGCGAGAAATTATGAGATGAATTCCTTTGATTAACAAAAATCTTCTCAGAACTCTGATCCCCTATCTAATACAGCAAATACACTCTCCAGCTGAATTACTTTGATTAACAAAAACCTTCTCAGAACTCTGATCCCCTATCTAATACAGCAAATACACTCTCCAGCCCTAAATTTTAATATTGAAGTAATCTGGATCAAAATGATGCAACCTTACGTAACCATCTTCACCTCCACTTGAAAAGCTGCATTGAGAGAATGATCTTGAACTCAGAACATATTAAAATATACAGTTCAACAGTACTAAAAAATACTATAAAAATCTGTAATTATATATCTCTGCTACCAAATGCTGAAATAATTATATATCAGATGAATCTTTGCCATTTTTAAAAATATTTATCTGCAAAGATGTTCACCTCACAGCAAACATTTAACAATCTCAACCATTGAAATATTACTTTATAGAGTTTAATAAGCATCCTTCATAACAATAAAAAGTAACTGTGATGACACCAAAGGGGAGAGAGAACAGGATGTACCTCTTGCCATCGGGGTTAAAGGCAAGTGCGTTAATTGGTCCAAAATGTCCCTTCACACCCCCAATCTCTTCTTGAAGAATCTAAATTGAGGACAAGAAATATGAGATATACAAACAGAACGAGCTGTACAGAACACATCATAAAGAGACATCTAATCAGGAAAAAAGGGACAAATAAATTAACCTTATCAAAAAACTTGGCTTCAAATTTTCCAGCACGATGATCAGTAGTAGTAACAGCTGATGCGTCTTGACCACCTCCAAGCACAACCTAGACAACACACCGCAAGACCTTCAGAAGCTATAGACAAACTGAACAAATGCAACATTCAAATAAAAACATTGAATTGCGAAAGTAAAGGAGCTGGACATTTTCATCTATCATTGTCAACTTATTTAGAAGTACAAATATTATGTTAGTTGGTGAACAATAGCAATATACGACAAGAAAATAGTAATTTATGGGGTACATGTTTGGGCTCAATGCCATAATATTTAACTCAAACTTATCTCCTTCAGTGAGATATCCCAGAAACAAAATCACACATGAAAATATCATAACAAGCATCAAATTTAAAATAACAAATACATACATGGTCAAGAAGAGGTGACATGGCCACAGCATTAACTGGGCGTTCTGTTACATACGTCTTGATAAGAGTCAATGATCTGGCATCCCAAAGCTGAGATATTGACAACAAAGGAGAAAAGAACAATTAAGTTAACAGATATTATCTCAAGTCCTTTCAGAAAAATCTTAATTCAAACACTAATAGAAACACATAACGAATGAATATTTCAATACCTTAGCCGATTTATCAAGGGAACCAGTCAGGAAATGGGAACCATCTGCAGATTTTGCAAGAGATGTTATTGTCTTTTTATGACCAGATTCCTTGTCTGCCTCCTTAAGTAGCTTTCCTGTCTGCCAAATCAGCAAAGACTCAAAATGGTGAGAGAAGCAGAGTGGATGAACAGAAACCCTGCATGAACTTTGGGGGCAGACATAAAACAAAGAAGGAAAGTAACATCAAACCAAAAGCTTCTACAGCATTTAATCTGGTGTTGACAATACTACCTATGATTTCAAGATAGCAATATCTCCATATGACCATAAAAATATCAAGGTGACTAACCTCAGAATCCCATATACGGATCACTGCATCTTCTCCAGCACTAATAATGGTTTTGTTTAGTGGCCCCCAAATGGCTCTATTTATTCTTCCCTGAGGACCTTTAATGACATGTACAGAATCACCAGTCTCTGAAAAATGGGTCATCAATTATTAACAATGGTACCATGACATTTAGCTGCAATACAAAGTTCACAACACATTGATTGTGAATAATAGAAGCACCACAATAAGAAGAGCATATTTTCAAATGTTTACAAGATGCTACATAAGGGCAGCATAAGGAGTACGAAAAAATTGACCCTTCCACACTTAAATCGCTATGGATAGTCTCCAGGCAATTGGTTTGGATTTGCAATACAGGCTGCCTATGCAAAAATCCGTTTCTTAACTATGAATATGATAATAGCCCAATAAGGAAACATCATGCGTCACTTGATTAGATTAAAAATACAGACACTTAAACATCATGCTCAGACAGGGACGGAATCTTCTACACAAGTATCAACCCCACGTGTCTAGCAAACAGAGCAAACTTATTTGCTTCTCTACACACACTTAAAACAACTTATCTAATAAAAAGTTAAATACTCCCTTAAACTAAAGAAAAATGGACGCAACAGTGAAAAGAAACTAAACCATAAGAGCAAGGAACATAGAAAGACATTGAGCTTACGGTCAGTGATGTCTCTAGCAATGCGTTTGACATGAATGGCAGAAGACAATTCCATGAAGGGATCAGTAGTAATAACAGCAAGCTTGTCACCCACAGCAAAATCCACAGACCTAGCAGGAGAATCAAAATTGAACGTGAACAACTGCTGCCCAGTCTGAACATTCCAAAGCTTCGCCGTCTGATCTGCACTTCCCGTAAGAAGCCGCATTGAATCCCCTACATAATGACAACTATCTGTCAATAAATTCCACAAAACTATTCCGTCTATAGCAAAACCAAACATGCTTCGTAAATTCCTAAATAAAGGAATAATACATATAAAATATGTTATGATTAAGTGGCTCATTCTTCCTTAATTTCTACTTGGGAATATCATACAAAAGAGGGGGGAATTAAAAGGAACAAACTTGAGACATCACAGGACCAAACGGCGCCGTTGTGACCACGATAAGTGCCCAAGCGTTCGCCGTTGTCGGCGAACCAGACGGTGGGGTTGTGATCCTTGGCGCAAGAGAAAAGGAGATCGCCATCCCTGTTGTACTTGAGGAACGTCAGTGGCCTCTCGTGGCCCTTCATCAAAATCGGCCTCATGCTTCTTTATTTGATTCACCTCTCTCTCTCTCTCTCTGCCTCGGTTTCTTCTTCGCAAAACGAAGGGAGAAAGATTCCTCCTTCTTGCAGATAAAGAAGAAGGGAAGGGGACGATTGAATCTGAGAAGCCTGTAAACGCTAGCTGCGCGAGATTACAGAGAGGGGTTTAAACCTAAAAACCCAAAAGGGCGAGAACTGAAAATCAGAAGCTGAAGATAGGAGATGGATTCAGCAACAAACAAAGACGAGGATTCGGGATTCAACAAACTATACAATTAGCCGATGTGATCAGTGACGTCGTAACATTGGGCCACCAGCCCAACTGATGAGGCCTTTGCAAACATTTCCAGGCCCGAATTATTATTAGTACATTAAATTGATGTATTTGCTCAGTTATTATTTAACATAAGATACGGTTGATTTTTTTTTTGGAAAATATTGCTTATAAATATATCTCATATGTTATAATTAAGTCTCTTATTTAGATTTCTTAATCCCAAAAAAAAAGTCAACTAAATTTTATATCAACTAATGGAGCGATTGTTATATTTATACTTTATTTGAAAAATAATGAAAAAAATAATAAACTACATTTAAATACAAAAACACAAGTCCTTTGAATGAGAAGACTGGTTTTTATATAAACAAGAGAGGATTAGATTTTTTTAGATAAATACCAATTTTACCACTGAAGTATTTGTTCGGTAGCTATTTTGTTCTGGAGGTTTTTTTTAGTACCAATGACACCTCAAAAGTGTGAAAAGTGTAGCAATGTCGCCTTTAACTAACCAAATTATTAATAGATATCACGTCATGGTCCACGTCAAGATAAAAATAAACCAATTTTGCTTTTAAAGTTTTCCTTGATGAGCGATTTTGCTCCAGAAGTTTTTTGAGTTGCAATGTCTCATTGGGAGTTTAATAAAACTTCCGGGGCAAAATTGTTTATAGAGGAAAACTTTCAGAGCAAAATTGGTTTATTTTCATCCTCAAGTAGACCATACCATGACGTCCATTAACACCTCAGTTATTTATTTCAGGATGACATTGCTATATTATTCATGCTTTCGGGGTGACGTTGGTCTCAAAAAAACTTTCAAGGTAAAATCGCTACTTAGCGAATATTTCTAGTGCAAAATTAGAATTTCACCCTTTTTTCCTTATGAGTTTGTGATTAGATTTTTTTTTAAGAACAAGGGAATCTCAAAGTCGTTTTGGGCTTTTCACTAATCTCTTTTATTGGTTAGAAGATGTATATACATAAACCTCTTATAGCGAAAAGTTACCATGACATAACTAAGGAAACATCCAATGCTTTCTATACAAGTATACACATAAACATCCTATAACGAAAAGTTACCATGACATAACTAAGGAAAGAATTGTTTACAAACGTTTACAAGTCCATCCATTTACCTTCAACACGTATTCCACGTGTATGGGAAATAGTTCCATTTCCCATATGCCTCAAAATAGACATTCCCAAGATCATCCAACAAACTGTGGGACTTGGAAATAAAATTCAAAAGTTTTTTTTTAAATAAGTCGAGAATATTTAATTAATTTATGTATGAGGTCCTTTTACTAAGAATGGGCTGTATAAATAACATAAAGATATTTTCATGGATTTTAGATTCTCTGTCCTCATTTGTCCTACTTGTATCTCCGCCTTCACAAATTTCATTCATTCATTATCCAGAGACTTGAGATTTAGGAACTTCCCCTGCGTGCCTTCATGTGAGTCTCATTCCATTTCCTCCTCAAAATAATCATGTTTTTCACTGCGATTTCATAAGTTCTCATTAATGGATATACCAATCTTGAAAGAAAATTTGTTATTTCAAGTTTCAAGTAGTACGTGCACCCGAAATATTGGCAGTTTGAAACTGAAATTGCTTGATTATTCTGTTTCTCAGGTTACATTGTGCGTGCACTCTGACTAATATATTCATAGAACCAAGGAATTGCATTAGTGATTTTGAAAGGAAGTCAAATGATTCCAATAATGGTGGCCCCTTGAAGAAGTACAAGCAAGACAGCTTCTATATTGATAAACGTGGCAACTTAAGAACTTTCAATCACAAGAAGTTGTCTAGGAAAAGATGTATATATAACTGAACCACAAAATAGTACTCTGTTTTATTTTCTCATTTTGAATTATTCAATAACGCTTGTGACTTGTCCTGAGCAGGTGGGTCTTTGAGAGGAAGAGGATGGAAATACGGGTCTGGATTTGTTGATGGAGTTTTCCCAGTTTTGAGTCCAGCTGCACAGCAGATTCTAGAATATGTGCAAAGCCAAGTAAACAGTGAGGAGATTTGGACTTCACTTGACACACTTCCTTCTTCTCTTTCAACATGGGATGATGTATTTAATGTAGCTGTTCAGCTCAGAATGAAAAAACAATGGGATTCAATAATTTCAGTAAGAAACTGGTCTTGCTACTTTTGCTTAATTATATGTCATTCCACCTCTCATTTTATGGGGAGGATTACTACGCAGTACCACTTAATTTAATTACTAAAGAGTCCCAAAGTTTGTAACAAGTAAGCAACATGCGAACTTATTGTTATTTTCTACTCAGTATCTTGTCATTGCATGTCGTCATGATACTTTTAAGGGAGTGTGCAGTAAATCTCCCTTCTTTTTTGCTGTAATTGCTTAGTTATGCCTCATAGTATCACCAGATTAAATGAGAAAAACAAATTAGATAAATAATTTGTAGATATTGAGGAAATTAGTTAAGATAATTATTGGTAATAAGTGTATTTTGGTTTCCTTAAAATTCCCTATTTAATCATGTGCAATAGTACTATCTCATAATAGAAACTCTTCTAATATGTGCAATCAATAGGGGTAATTTTGAAAAAAGTTATAAATCATAGGACATAAAGTGGATTGGAGTCCTACGTTTAAAAACCAAAGAAAACCCCATTTGTCAAACTCATGTAGGATCGGAGTAGTATCAATATACCCTTATCACTGGAAATTTTGTTCTCCTTTCAGCATGCTGGAGCTAAATAGTCTTACCTTAGGCTCTATCTCAACCATTCTGTGCAGTTATGTCAATGGATATTGTATAGGAGCTCCTTTAAACCAGATGTAATATGCTACAATTTACTCATTGACGCGTTTGGGCAAAAGTTGCAATACAAGGAGGCAGAATCCACTTATCTGAAACTTATTGAGGCACACTGCATTCCTACTGAAGATACCTATGCTCTTCTTATGAAGGCCTATTGCATGTCTGGTTTGTTTGGGAAAGCTGAAGCTGTCTTCGCTGAGATGCGAAACTATGGCATTCCTCCAAGTATGAACACCTTAATCCACTGATTCCCCACATATACTACTGAATGAGATGCATCATAAGTAATAGCCTAACAACTTAAGCTTTTTTCTGAATCAGTATTTAACATGGTATTAGAGTCTCTTTGACCAAGTGATCTAGGTATAGTTCAATCTTTTCCTACCTACATTTCATAATTAAATGAAATTTCAGTACAATGTGGGTGGGATTGTGTTTTGATCTCATTTCACGTCCAATGATCTCTTGTGTGAGGGAGTGGTTAGAGATTATAATAAAAGTATTCACGGTCTTTCACTCAATAGCAACTTCAGCTTGTTAATTAAAATGGTCATTTGAGATTATAGGTGAAGCTGGTGTAATAAAGTGATGTCTGTTACATTTAAATATTACAGAAGCTGAGTATGCTAGTAGGTTGTCCAATGTCAATATTTTGATTTCCGTGAAATATGCCGTGTCCCTTTCTTCTAATCTCCTCCTGGTTCATTCATGAGTTAAGCTGGTTGACCAGGAAATCAGAAAGTTACAGTGACATCTTTGTTTTTGTTCTTCCTTTTTAAACATTTTTTCTTTTGTTGATTTACTTGTAAGGTTGATGAGCATTCATGCCCAAGGTTTTACTAGTTTATAGCGGGGAAGTCCCATGAAGAACAGAAAAACTTCAACATTATTATCATAATCCATGTATAGAAAGGTTCTGCAGTCAGACTTTGTATGTTCTCAAGTTTACTTGACAACAGCACATGACTAAATATTTCAAGAGAACTTTTGGTGTACACATCCATATGTAACATTGGATATTTATGAAGATGCATTTAATCTTTGAAGTTAGCTAATTATTTTCTTAGACTGAAAATCTCAGGTGCGGTTGTATTCAATGCATATATTGATGGGCTAATGAAAGGCCAAAATCCCCAAAAAGCTGAAGAGATCTTCCAGAGGATGAGGAGGGATGGCTGCAAGCCAACTACTGAAACATATACCATGATGATAAACTTATATGGAAAGGTAAGGTAGTTAGATTCATCTGATTTTTTAAGCTTTCCACTTGGTCTTATGTTACATGAATTTGACTCTCCCAAAAGCAGCTTTCTCCTTTTCTCACATCTTTCCTCTGAGAAGACTTATTTGGAGAAAGGTAGTGATCTTATTCCCATAGTTCCCCCTTACACCCCAAGTGTATTTAAGATGAAAGAACTTGTAAATCCTCTGTTCTGCAAATCCAAATTTAAGATGAAAACTCATTGAGTTGCTGCCAATATTGTGTAAGGAGGGATATTGGATTAGAAACATATCTCCATGTTCAAAGACTAGCAAGACTATCCTTTATTTTGTTATTCATGGAATGAACCAGTCTGGCATATTAATCTTAGCTTTTAATAGTTTGAACTTTGAATCTTCTATTCTTTCTGGGAATGGATACACTTCTATTCAAGTAACCTCCCTTCCCATTTTATAATATATGTTCACAAAATTTGACCCCATTGGAGAATCGAGTCCGCTGTGTTTGTGCCCAGTTGTAATAAAATAAAGTGACCTAAAAGCTAATAAATCAAACTTCAACATAACAACGCTCCCTTATCCATTACTTTGTTTCACATGCCTGCTACTCCTGGTTGTATTGTCCATTAATAACTTGTGTATGCGCACATATATTTCGGGCAAAATACTAGTTCTGATTCAGCTTAAACTGCAGTTACAGATACATGATGCAAATGTACGTCATTTGCTTGATGGTACTGGGGCAACAATGTTTAGAGTCATCACTTCATCTGCATGTACAAATAAATGTTATTTTCCTATGATTATTTATGCTTTGAAATTTTTAATTTTGTACAGGCAAGCAGATCCTCCATGGCCTTAAAATTGTTCTATGAAATGAAGAGTCTCAAGTGTAAACGAAATATTTGCACGTACACCGCCATGGTGAATGCATTTGCGAGAGAGGGACTGTGTGAGAAGGCAGAAGAGATATTTGAACAAATGCAAGAAGCTGGGCTTGAACCAGACGTATATGCTTATAATGCCCTGATGGAAGCTTACAGGTTGATATTCAATATGTTCTTCTCATAATTTAATCCTTATAAATTGATTTTGTCTTATTTTTTTGGTCTCATGGAGGTTGTTGAAGATGTATATATGAATAAGTTTGTAATCATAACCTTAAGTAATAACAATATCTGGCTCTTATAGAGTGAAGCATGTGCCTTGTAACTATTGGTGCGATTGCTGATCCTTTCTTTACTGAAGTTTTCCATTATGCAAGATATGGTTAGGGGTAACAGAAATTTAAAAAAATAGAGTAACACAGATTATACTAACGGATAGGCAACTACTTGGCAGTTTGAAAGAATGCTTGATTGATTTATGAAAAGTTTCAGTATGTATGTACTTGGCAATTTGAAACAATACTTGATTGATTTATGGAAAGTTTCAGTATGTATGTGTCCAAGAACAACTTAAACTACTTCAGTGTGAAAAGCTAGAAAATAACTAAATGACTTGAGAAGACTATGAATTTGTTTTCAATAATGCATTTCACAATAGAAGTTAAAGTGGTAGTTATTACTTACTCTAGTAATCTATAGTATAATTTAATAATTTTGTATATGTGGTTGACATATTGCAACAGTCGTGCAGGTTATCCATTTGGGGCTGCAGAAATTTTTTCATTAATGCAGCACATGGGATGTGAACCGGATCGAGCTTCATATAATATCCTAGTAGATGCCTATGGGAGAGCAGGTCTTCAAGATGGTAATTTTATCAACTTGCTTTACTTATATAAATAGGAAAAGTGAAGGAAAACCCTCTAGACTCTGGATCACTTGTAAACACACCATTGAAACTCTCAAAGTTTGAAAGTAAGTCTCATTTTCATATTAACCTTTCCTGATTTTGTAAGATTACATATAAGGGTCATCAAGAGTGGCTTATAACTGTGGAATTACTAAGTTGTATTTTTATCAAATTGTACAAGATATGAGAGACTTCAACTGGCTAAAGTGAGTTTTGAGCAGCCATCCTTGCTTTCACAAATCTGAAACTTCAGAGGATGTCCCTGGAAGTGTACTTTTTTTCCAGGGGTGGGTAAAATGAAAGTGCGCTTTCACTTCCCTCTGAAAACAGACATCTATTCATTTAATTTTTATTCTTTCTTGGGGATATGAGGTCCTAAGGAACGAATGTAACCACCAGACAGTTAATAACAAGTGAGCAGCATGAACTTGTTGTCATTTCTTACATTGGAACTTGTCACTCCATGTTGCTCATTTGTTGTAGGACTTTTTGGTGATTATATTCTTTTTTTTGGGACCTCATAATGATTTTCACTTCTTTCTTTTACTTTTTGAAAATAAAGACTTTGCCTCTGTCTTGCCTAAGCTGGATGGAATTTAATTAGGAAGAATTAGAGCAACAAACTTTTGATATCTTGCCATAAACTAATCATACTTCTAAACGCATCATTTGTATGAAATGTAGAAGCAGAAGCTACATTTGAAGAGATGAAGAGAGTAGGATTGACACCAACAATGAAGTCCCATATGGTTCTTTTGTCTGCCTATTCCAAGGCAGGAAACGTCAGCAAATGCGAGGACATTCTTAACCAAATTCACAAATCTGGCCTCAAACTAGATACTTATGTTCTCAACAGTATGTTAAACTTGTATGGAAGGCTAGGCCAATTTGAGAAGATGGAGGAAGTACTTTCAGTAATGGAGAAAAGATCACATGTACATGATATAAGCACATACAACATCTTAATAAACATGTATGGAAGAGCCGGTTTCCTCGAGAGAATGGAAGAGCTGTTCCGGTCTCTTTCGGGGAAGGATTTAAAACCTGACGTGGTGACTTGGACATCTCGGATTGGAGCTTACTCAAGGAAGAAGCTCTATGGTAAGTGCTTGGAAATATTTGAAGAAATGGTTGATTCTGGCTGTTACCCAGATGCAGGAACTGCTAAGGTATTACTAGCAGCATGTTCCAATGAGGATCAGACTGAGCAGGTCTCTACTGTAATTAGAACAATGCATAAGGATTTGAAGACTCTTTTGCCTCTATGATTTTTGCTTTCTTGTTTGAATAGTTGTTATAAGCATAATATGCTTATAACATAATACCAGAATCAGTTTTGTTTGCCTTGTAAATGACATATGCTTATAGTTTTGACTATTTTATTGTACTCATCCCGTCCGTCCTAAATGTAGCACAAACTAGGTCCTATGTTTAGGACCAAAGGTTTGTTTGTATGACTTGAATTGATTGGATGAACTCCTTCTCCTTCTTGTGGTTAGAGTACATAATCCAGTTGCTTGTGTCAAAAAGTGGTTTGGGTCATTATTGTGGAGCTACAAAATTTTCGAGCTTGGATTCTCCATAGTAATTAATTAATTTGTTGCACATCATAGTGTTATAAGGGGGGAAAATAGAGACAAAATTTAAGTGTGAAGAAATAATATGAGTATTACAGAATCTATCTATATATTTCTTGAAAGCTCCTAACAGCAACCTCATTGGTCCACATGTACACTGACGTCATCTTGCCTAGACTCTGCAATTGGTCCACATGTACGATAAGGATTAAACATTTTCAACTTAAATATTCTGATTCAATCATTTACAAATTTGCATCCTGTAACAATAATAAATCCGGTGCTGAAATTTTCTTAAAGTTTTCTTTACATATAGTCAAATTTTCGAATTAAACACCCAATTAACAACAATAAATGTGTTACTCTCTTTAGAATCAATCACCACTATTTTAGGGAAAAAATAAATAAATATACCTTTTCCGCAAACATCTACCAAATCAGATGAATTTCAAACCGTTTTCCACCGATGTTCCAAATACATTGTAAATATTTTAGGGAAAAAACAAACAAATAAATATACCTTTTCTGCAAATATCTACCAAATCAGATGAATTTTAAACCGTCTTCCACCGAAATTCCAGATACATTGTGAATTGAAAAAATTAAAGGTGACAATTCAATTATTAATCATTACAAATTTGCATCCTGTAACAGTAATAAATCCGGTGCTGGAATTTCCTTAAAGTTTTATTTGCATATAGTCAAATTTTCGAATTACACTCCCTATAACTGATTTTATGTTTAGTTTTGTTTGTCCCAAACAAGAACAATTTCTCTTTTTTGATGATTCAATTTTGGGATAACACGATCTGTGCATCGCACGGGGGGTGTTACTAGTTCTATTTATTTCTAAGGTGAAGGGGCAAAAATACTCATATTAATTTTTTAAAGGTGCGTCTGGCACCATATTAAATTTTTTAATTTTTTTATAAAAATACTCCTATTAATTTGTCAGAAGTGTGTTCAGCACCATTTTAAAATTTTGGTGGGTGATAGGTGTGGTAGTATTAATGATAGTTATGCCTTTGTCGGTAATGGTGGTGGATTTTAGGCGTGTCGGTATTCATGATGGTCTAGACTTGGCAGCAGTAATGACAAGTCATAGGCTTATGACGATCAAGTGCAAACAGAAGGTGTGGTAAGATTAGTTGCATTTCCATTTTAGATCAAAATCTAATAAAAGTTTTCCATTGATGAAGAGATAGAAAAATTATAGAGAGAAAGACTATGAGAGTGTCAATGGTGAGGGAGAGTGGAATCCAAAGGCAATTTTTGTTAACTGCAAGTATCTTTTTAAGATGATAACACACAAGATTAATGTGGGTATTTTTGCCTCATATTCAAATTTTCATAGGCATTATTTTGCACCAAAATTTTGATATGGTGCCATACACACTTTTTAGAAATTAGCGTGGGTAATTTTGCCCCTTCACCCTTATTTCTACCAAACTTTGTGTTACTTTATTATAAATGTTATTACAAATAATGTAAGTCTACATTTTCGGAGCTCATCAAGACAGAAGTATAATTCTCAAAGATAAAATTTCCTTGTATAAAGAATATAATACTTATTTATAGTTGAAATGATATATGTTTGATGTTGAATTACTCAGTTCAAAAAAAATGTTGAATTACTAGGACTAGTCATTGTAATTTTAATCAAATTATTCTTTTTAAGGTGATCATTTGAAGAATACAGAAATAGTTATGAATATATTTCTCTTGCTTTTTACCTTTACCTTTTAAGAATTGCAATGTTCCAATTCTTTTACTAAATACATAAACTCAGCTCATTTTTGTAATTAATTAATTCTTGCAACCCCCCTAAGATATGAGAGGAAGTATATGTTGATGCATGTAAGCTCTTCATATTTGTAGGATCATTGCACCATCTTTCTCCGGGCCCAAACGTAGGTAAGTAAAAACATGTAATTGTCATGCCGCAATAGATTCACCAATTAAATGTTTTTTATATGGAGATGTTTAATTTGAGTGGGATGAAAGATGTGAGACTGTTTTCAATTGATTGGAGTTGATGAAAAGACACCCACTGGTTCAATATTATAAAGGTTTAATGTTTAAACCACAATATAGCTCAAGTTATTTGGCACATCTACCTATAAATTTATAACCCTTAATTACTTTTCAATTTTTTTTTATATCTCTATTGATATCTAGCACCACTAACAATCAACTAATCCGATTTACGAGAATATAGATTTATAATATAGGAAACATCATTAATTCTAATTAATTATTACGACTGTATATTAAAATCTCAAGCACGAGATAACTGAAACTGCCCAATTGATCAAGTTATTTGGTCATTTTACTTTGAATTATTAGATGGAATACCTGTAGCTAAGTTAGTTTAGATAAGTGTCATGCATGGTTTGGCAATGATGGTCTCAATAAATATTCGCAACTTACAATTAATAATAAATCTATCATTCATAGTTGGTCTCATTGATTGTTATTGCAATTTGAAAAGCTTAAAAGAGAGAAAGAAAGGAATATAAAGCAATGAATCATAAAGACAAAAACATATGAGTGAGTAGAAGTACTACTGAGACTGATGCTCAGTCACGGACTCTTGATTCCATAGCAGCAAACAAAAGACACTACCTACGACAAAAACTGTCACACAAGTTTTATTATTATATATTCTTTTTCTTTTTCTGCTAATAATTACCATAACGAAGAAAACATTTTTACAGGGCTAGCTACCTTTTTACTGTTGAAGCAGGCACATCACTTTTCATAACTTCAATAGAATAATGAATGACGTTTGATCGTAAACCTAACGCCGCCATTAATTCCTCCATGCACTCCATGTTTTCTACCACTTCACCCACACACGTGTTACCATTATAACTCGTTTTGTTAGGGCATGTTTGGATGCCACTTCTGGAGGCCAGAAGTGGATCCCAAAATCAGAAGTCATTCTGAGAAAAAAAATTATGTTTGGCCTCACTTATTTTGAAAATGACTTTTGGTCCAAAATGACTTCTGCAACGTGAAAAGTCAGAAGTAAAAAAAAGTGACTTTTGGCTTCTGACTTCTGACTTCTAGTGGGTCCCACGCCTTTGGTTATGTATTATTTAATAAAGTGGGTAGAAAAATTAGACTATTAGACCCCTAAAATTCTCAAATAAGATAATTTCTTTTAATTTAAAATTTTCTTTTTATCTCCAAAAATTTGTCACAACAATTTTTAACTACTTTCTCCCACAATATACTCCTTTGAGCGAAAAATATTATTTTTTAAAATTATTTTCCTGAAAATAAAGGAGAAACTAAGCCCTTAGTAAGAATATATGCATATTATATATGTATTATTTAATGAAAATAATGCCCTTTTTGGTAATTTTTTTATCTAAAAGTGCTTTTCAATATTATCATCCAAACATGTTTCTAAAAGTCAGATTGAAAAAAAGACACTTATATCATCATAAATCCAAACATAAATCACATCACATAAATAACTTTTATCCAAAAGTCATTTTTAAAAAAGTCATTCTAAAAAAAGTCACTTCTCCAACGGCAATCCAAACACACCCTTACTTGCCAATCTTCTCACAAACAAAGTTGGAACTTGATTTATGCCGATTCTTCTGTAAGACAACTTACAATGGGCTTGTTTGGCTGGACTTATTTCATCCAAATAAGTCCTTATTTTAAAGGATAAGTACTTATTTTTTAAAAAGTTGTTTTGAGTATGTTTGTCTCGACTTATAAAAATAAGTAACTTATAACTTATAAGTCAAAATAAGTGTGCATGTTTGGTTTATCTTTTTTGGGCCCAGAAGTCCTTCTGAACCGGAGAAGCTAACTGAAAAGAAAAAATCATGTTTGGTTCATAAGCAGATGAAAAGATCTTTTCCTCCAGAAGTCCGGTGGGGAAGCAAAAAGCCAGAAGTTAAAAATTTTGACTTCTGGCTTCTGACTTTTGTCTTCTGATGGGCCCCACACCTTTTATTGTTTGTTATTTAATAAAGTTGGTAGGAAAATTAGACTATTAGACCCCTAAAATTTTTAAATAAAATATTTTCTTGTACTATAAAATTTTCTTTTTATCTCCAAAAATTTACCATAATAATCTCTAATTATTTTCTCCCACAATATCCTCCTTTGAGTTAAAAATATAATTTTTTTAAAATTATTTTCCTTAAAATAAGGGAGAAACTAAGCCTTTAAAATCCTTCAAAAACCCAAATTTCACTTTTTCTTTCTAAACTATAAGAATATATGCATATTATATATGTCTTATTTAATAACAATAATGCCCTTTTTAGTAATTTTTCATCTAAACTTACTTTTCAAAATAATCATCCAAACATGTTCTAAAAGTCAGATTGAAAAAAAGTCACTTCTAACATTACTAATCCAAACATAAATCACTTCTACAATCTAACTTTTTTCCAAAAGACCTTATGAAAAAGACTTTCTGAAAAAGTTCTTCTGAAAAAAAGCCAATCCAAACACACCCGTATAAGTTCTTTTTTTAAACTTATGACTTATGACTTATAAGTCACTTTTTTGGTGGACCCCACAATTCTAACTTATTTTACACATCAAATCACAACTAACCCAAACATAAATCACTTTTTCAAAAGTCCATCCAAACATACATCTCATTACACAATATGACTTATGACTTATAAGTCACTTTTTTTAACAGCTCATCCAAACATAAATCTCATTACACAATCTGACTTATTTTCAGTTTGACTTATTTTCAGTTTGACTTATCTACAAGTCACTTTTTCAGAAGTCCATCCAAACACACCCAATATTGTTACTCTTATATATGTCCTTAAATATAAGATTTATATATCTAAATTGATAAGATCAATGTTGTTAGCTAAATTAGTTAAAATCACATGATATTATCAAATCATCCTACCCACTTACATCCATTCTCATCCTTCATATCTTACTTATTTATTATTGGGGAGTATCATTAGAAATAAGTTAGGGGAAATTTGAGAAAAAATATAAAAAAGTCTTATATTTAAGAACAAACATACCTCCCCAAATATGTCATTTATTCAAAAATGGAGGGAGTATTATTTAAAATAATCAGTAATTAATTATCACTGTCTCATACATTTATAGATTAGCTAAGAATACTTTTTTAATTTTTGTAATGGATACTAGAAAACCTATATATTTTTCCTTTTAGCAAAATTCTCATCTAAATGCTATGTATTATAAAAATAGAAACTAAAAAAACTATATATTACCTCTAGTCCCATATATATAAACCTAGTTGGGGTTGAATTTATCTAAATATAAGACATCATTTCACTTTATCCATCATATTTATAATATTTTTTAAGATATCCCTATTTATTAATGATTGTACATATCAAGGGAGTTTGTATAAGGGCTAATTTCAATGCAAATTATTTAAGAGAGTATTTAAGGAAACCAATACATATTTTTTTAATAAAAACTCATTTAACTAATTTCTAACATTGTAATATTTCCTTAAATTTTAAGATTATAAAAGTTGTAATATGAACAAAATTTAGAGAAAAAAAATATTATAACAAAATATATCCGTTCCTAAATATAATATCCAGTTAATTATTTTAGAAAGTTCGATCCTAAAAAAGTTAAATAAGTTACTTATAAATTGATTTGTCTAAACTTTTTCTCTAAATTAATTTATTTGACTTATAAGTTAATATATAACATAATAATATATAAAACATGTTATAATTAAGTGGCTCATTTAACTTCCTTAATCTCTCCAAAAAAATTAACTGTATCTTATATTTAAAAACGGATGAAGTATGAGTATATTAGTATTGTGAATTTATCGCGAACTATTTTTTTTTTTTTTACTTTAACGGTTTATCACTATTCTACCACATCCTACCTTACTAAGCTACCACCGACCTTTCTACTCTCAGTTAGGATAACTTTTTTTTTATTATCATCAAAAGTTCAAATTTGAATACCCTATTTGCAAATTTATGCGTTTGCACAAGGGAACTCCCGTAGTTACGTGTAAATGACGCGCCCAAAGTTGAAGCCAATAATATGCAATTTAGTCATACACACACATATATGACAAGGCGAAGTTTAAAACTGTCCGTTTAAGCAAAAGAATAATAATAAAGTGAGGCGGAGCAGTTGAGCTGGGTTTAGCCATATGTAAAACTCGTTAGCAAAAATTTGTATAATAAGCATTACTTTATTTAAATAAAACTCTTTAAAAATCAATTGTTAGAATTAAATTAAAAACATGCATGTCAACACAGTACCTGAAAGTGTGAATATTTTATGAAGTAGTTGTACTAGTGATTGAGTGATTATTACTTATAAAATTCTTTGTCTTAAAATAAAAGGGATTAGGTATAGCCAAACAAGGAAGGTAAATCTCATACCAGGCCAAGTCGCTGTATTTGAAAGTCAATATAATGAATTTATAATGAGAGTGCAAATATATAGTATAGAGAAAATAGAACAAAATCAGCCATTGTCTTTTCCCTTGGAATGTAGTCAACATGTGAAGATTCTTCGAAAGAGAGTGGCAACTTCCTCGTTCGATGAAAAATAGTGAGACATATTTGACTTTGCCACACATATAGTTTCATTGTCTTTGATTTGGTCCATATCCTAGACGTGATGACTTCAATGTAACAGTAATCTGTTAGGATTCTAGAACATATCGTTTTATAATTATTTTTAGAATTTTAAAATATATTGATACCGATATGTGTGTTAACTGTGTGTGTATAATGGAAGAAAATGATAAAAATAAAATTTAACATTGAATAAACTGTTTATATACATAAAAATGTTCCCAACAAATATTAACAACATAAAATATATTAAAAATATTGGTTTTTAATATGTAAACTAAATGCCATTAAGATTCTATCTATATTATATATATAAATATATTTATATTTATGTATATCTTGTTTAACTGTTTTGTATTGGAGTATACATTACACGTGTCATGAAGTAAATTATTTATACACGTTATGGTACATATGGGTGTGTCACGAGCGTGTATTTTAAAGCGGAGGTGGAATTATGCATATACTGAGAGAAAATGAGTATATACACACACAAAAACTAATATTCGACATATATATAGAATCCCAAGGGAGGAAGACTACTAACAAAGAAAAGAAGAAGCAATTTGGTTCATAATAAAAAGATATAGTACCTCCTAATAACGTGCATTAATTAGTTTTCGAACTGATTCTAATTCCTTTACAAGAGTTGGCTCCTCAAATCAAACCATGTAACTTAATTATGATACATTTTAATATCTTATCATCAAATTTGAGGAACTAATTTAACTCATTGAATATACAAACACATGATGCGTATGCATGCTAATTAATTAAGGAGATATATTTCTGAAGGAGACCGAATTGTATGCTTTAATTTACTCCAGAAAACAAAAGGCAAAGGTTTAATTAGCCAAGTGATGATGATGATGATGATCTGATCATCATCATCATCAGTAGTTTGGCATCTGATCTGAAAACTAAGTCCACGTCGTCGTCATGCATATGCATGTTTGATATTAATTTCTTCTCCATCCTAATTCGTAAAACCTCCTCATCATTGCAACGACGTCGTGCTTCTGAAACTTTGGCTTCCTTGGTGTTGTCCAGGAGGAACTTCCAAAGAACTCATCATGTTCATGCTTCCATGTTGTTGTTGTTGTTGATGATGATGATGAGCTTCTCTCTGCTGTGATGAAAAGGCACCATTATTATTCATGCTCCTCACCATTCCTCCCACACCTAAAAAGTCTAACGTTAACTTATCCGAACCTCCAAAGCTCACAACACCCATACTATTCTGTTGCATGCCATTATTTGCCTGCTCATTCACATTCCCTCCAAACATGGAACTATTCCCATTAGCAAGAGAATTCATCAACCCTCTAAGATGATGATGATGTTGTTGTTGTTGTTCATTTTCTGTACTCTCACTTCCAAAAGTGACAACATTATCCGACTTATTAGCATTATTGGTTGATGAACCACCACCCATTCCTCGTAGTAACGAGGAAGAACTGTTATTGGATGGCTGCGTGGTGGACGTGGTGGACCCCATTTGAGCAGCTTTCTGAAGCAATGCCGTGGCAGACATATGCGCCGCAGCCGTCGGAGGAGAAACGATATCATCGGGGTGGTGTTGCATTGAAGAGTTGGCACTGAAGAGGACTGATGAAGGCAAACCACCAATATGGTTGTTGAACTGCTGATGGTGATGATCAGAAGTGATCATATTGCTGTTATTAGTGAAGAACCCTAGATTGTTGTTACTAGGGTTACCTTGAAGATCAGGAAGCTGCATGAGACCATGATGTAAAGAAGAACCCTTATTGGTTGAAGATGAAAATGCTTGAGCTTGTTGGTGATGGTGGAATCCTTGGTCAGAGATGGGATCTGTGATGAAGAAAGGTGATGAGGAATTAGGGTTTGATGAGGATGAGGGTGAGAGTAAGGTGGTGGGCTCAAATTTCGCTGCATTGTGGTTATTATTGGCGTTAATATTATTGCCTCCTAGACGCAAGAGACTGGTGGTATTAGGGTTTTGATGATGAGGGTGAAGATGGTGGTGGGTCATTGAAGAAGCATTTGGAAGTTGGTGATGAGATAGGCCTAAGGTCATATGGTGATGATTTGAGCCATAAAGATTATGAGTAGTGGCCAATGGATTTAAGTTTGTAGGGTTTCTTGCACTTTCCTGCGCTAGGGCATCACAGAAGGCTCTGTGTGTTATGAAACTGTCACGCCTGCGGCAAATTAAACATTGTGGAAATGATTAACTGTAAGAATATGTAGAAATTAAATCCCACATTGATTAATTATATATAACAGAGATTAAAGGCATATATAGTGTACAAAAAAAATCCTATCAAATGAAACATTATGGAAATTAAACAGTTGTACGTTAATTACTATTAGATTATAAAGAAATCACACATCGATTCAATTATGAAGAATAGATTAAAGGTATATAATGTGACTTGTAACAAAAATTCTAAAAATTACTAGGTTTTGTTTCACAAAAGAGTGTAAATAACATGGCATACTTATGCACATGATGAACTAAATACACATATATATTAATTATTATACGTAGCGAAATATTATGAAGGATAATAAAAGTTAGAAGTATAATTTTCCTTAAACAATTGAGTCATTTTAAAAAAACGAAGACGAAATAATTGGTAGTGTTGTATATGCATTCTGAGTTGTAGAGGTTTAACAAACTAGTAAATATTGTGTGACATAAATACAAATGAGTGATTAATGTAAGGAGGATATGAATTATTTTCAGAGAGGGCCATAATTGAAACAAAGAAAAACTTAAACTATACAGGCTGTGGAGGGAGGAGGGGGCCCAGCGGGGATTATACCAAAATGTGTTATAAATCCAATAATTCCAACAAGAAGTTCCAATTTGAGGCATCTTTTTAATGAAAGAAAAGATAAAAGTAATTTGCAAATTTGATGAAAGTCAATACTACTGATATGGCCTGGACATGGGACCAACCCTCAATAAATGAAAACTATATCACATGTCTTGTCCACTAATTAAATTTCCATGATGAGCATTGTTTCAGCTCAATCGTACCACCAAAAGAATCGCTAATTCTCGGAAAACAAGTGAGAAAAACACACACACAGACACTATATATACCTACTACGTATGTATATAGTTTGCAGAATTAACATAAATCTGGAAGATGATGAATAAAATTTTTTTATTATATATACATATATATTTCTTCTATTAATGTTTATGAATCCAGGCCCCATGGAGAGAAAGTACCTGAATACGATTGAAACTAAATACAAATAGCCAACTCATAAGAGAACAAAACCTGGTATCAGTGTGTCTGTTGTCCCTTGCATTGTTGCTTATAACTACACGTGAATGGGAATATACATATATATGGGTGAAGGGCGATGTTCCCAAGGACCAAAGTTTTTTAACTTTTCCTTGTTTTTTTCTCTCTAACCAAACAGCACACATTTTCATATTTTTTGAACCTTAAGTTTTACAGTGAAGCACTCACGTGCGAGCAGTCTTCTGCCATACTATTATTGTTGTTATTAATTATTATTGTTTCCCCCACATCCTGACCATAATTTTGACTGCTCAGTTAATTAATTACATTTGTTATTTGCTCAGAATAAATGTTATTATATTATATATATATATATGTCGAAACTTTTTAAAGCTAATAATATTCACTTTCTTTGCTTACTTAACATTTCAAATTCATAAGTTTGGTTGTTAAATAATCATTATGGTGCCTAAATCCTAAATATAAGATCATTTTAACTTTTTTTGTGGAAGTTAAGGAAGCAAATTAAACCACTCAATTATAACATATGTCACATGTTATTGGATTATATGTTAGTTTATAGGTAAAATAAATTAGTTTTGAGGAAAAAAATATAACTATAGACAGTTTAAAGTGATTAATTTTGTATTCTTAATTTCTCCAAAAAAAAGTTAAAGTGGTCTTATAATTAGAATCGGAGGGAGTATCTTTGAAGATTGAATATATCATTTTGGTATTTCAAAATGGTCCTCACAGACATTAATCCCGCAATGAACAGATAGTAAATTAACGAG
Organism: Mimosa bimucronata; assembly: GCA_037074515.1. Lineage (NCBI taxonomy): Eukaryota > Viridiplantae > Streptophyta > Magnoliopsida > Fabales > Fabaceae > Mimosa > Mimosa bimucronata. The sequence goes on from CM073447.1 coordinate 1,279,501, forward strand.
ATAAAAAATAGTATAACAAAATATATGCAACGTGAGCATATTTTTTTGATCAGAACAACGTGAACATATTAAAATGTTGCATTTTAATCATAAACTTAATGCTTCGTTTGACAGAGATCTCAAGCAACGTTTTATAGACTCATTATTACTGATTTTGCTAATCATAATTAAGCAGCATTCATAGAGTAACCCATTGATTGTATGTCATTAAACCTTATAATATAATGCGCTGACCATTTCAACACAAAATCAAGTTCGACCATAAGGCCAAAAGGAAATACCTAATTAGTAGGAGAGATTTTTCTAACTCGTCTAATTATGCAAGTCTTAGAATCCCCAAGAAACCCTCAAGTATCAGAAAATAATTATATACATATAACAATGAGAAAATGCATACACATACACACATACACACATACACATATATATAAGCTAATTAAAAGTGATCAATTAAGTAAGTAATTACCTGGAGAAGAGAGTCCCACAGTCACATCTGTATTCTCTGGTACCACAAGTCTTAGAGTGAGCCTTCCAATCAGACTGAACCGCGTATTTCTTTGAACACTTCTCGCACTTCCATTTCTTCTCGCCGTGCTTTCTGGAATAGTGCTTCTTAATACCAGTGAGGTCACCAAGGGCCCTAGAAGGGTCATGGTGCACACAAGTTGGTTCAGGACAAAGATAAACCTTCCTCTTTGGCTCTTTGTTGGTTTTTTGCTTCAGCTTCCATGGAAGGTTGTGTCCTCTTCTGTGAAGTTGAAGGTTCTGCTCTCTCTGGAACCCTTTGTTGCATACCTCACATATGAACCTGTTTGTCGCCATTAATGTCTTTGGCGATAGTGCTATCACCTCCGCATCTGGATCTGTACGATGTTCTCACACACACAAGATGACAAACCACAAAACGTTAGAGATATTCCTGTATATTCATGTGCTCAATCATCATAATCAAGAATTGAAGAAGAACTCAAAAACCAATTGAGAAGATAATTAGATATTGAAAACCAAAAAAAAAAAAAAAGATGAATGAGAAAAATCAATTCCAGATGATGACAATGATTTGAGCTGCCCAAAGTCTTAACAGCCTAATGGCATGAAAATTCCTCAGTAAGTGGGAGATAACGGGTTTAATTCTTTTTGTAAGCTCAGACCATTGGTGTTTACCTTTTTAATTAAAAAAAAAATATGATTCGAGCTTCAATTAATTGTCAACCACTGAATTAGGGCAAAGCTTGTATTTGATGAGAGAGAAGCTTGGGGTGTGAAGAATCAAATAAGAGAATCGATATTATATATATATAGAAGAAAAGCACACATATATATATAGGTACTTGCTTGGAGTTCCAGGCTGATTCCTTCGTTTCTTTTGAGGGACAAGTGTGTTTGGAGAAGTCGAGGAAGCAGCTGTGGAGGATTGATGATGCTGTTGTTGTTGTGGTTGTGTCATCTGATGATGAATCGGGTTTTCTTCTGTGATTCCGAAGAACGGTGAAGACGAGGAAGCAGCAGACATGATGTGTTCTTGGGAAAAGTCAAGCGAATCTGTAAGCAAAATTTGGATTTAAAAAAAGAAGAAGAAAAGAAAAATCTTGTGAGAGGAAAGAGAAAATATTAAGAAGAGAAGAAAGAAAGAAAGAAAGAAGAAGCTGAATAAGAGCAACCTGAAGTAAGAAAGTATATATGTTGGGGGTTTTTCTTTTTGGAGGTTTTATCACAGATCTGTTTGTCTTCTCATAGAGAGAGAAGAAAAGCTTTTTTCTTTTTCTGAGATTATAGAGAACCCAGAAAAAGAGGAGGAATAAAAGAATCAAAATATAGGAGACAGCTAGAATCCGGAAGGAATGAGAGAGAGAAGAGAGTAAGAAATAAGTATGTATGTATTGTATGCAACCGTTTCTGTACTCATAAAAAAAAAAGACAAGGAAAAAAAGCTATAGGTGTATCTAAATCATATAGATCTCATTTAGATAATATATATTTGATTTTAAATTGTGTATTTATTAAAATATTTTTAATATAATCAAATATAGACCATCCAGATGATGAGATCAAAATAGTCTAAATTAAATATGTTTCCGTGCTTATCTTTTTCATGAGTAGGAAATGGGTTCTGTGTTATATACCTACTTATTCTGTTATCCCTCTCTAGCCATTGTATTGTTGTGAATAAAATTTAGCCCTCTCATTTCTGATTCCTCAATCATTTGATGTCATGTACTTAAATAAATAATGGTAATAATACTCAAACATGTATACTAGGGCACCCATACCAGCTTGTTCTCATGCATGTATATCCTCAGATCAGTGTCTCTCTCCCTCTCCCCCCCCCCCCCTCTCTCTCTCTGTGTTTGTGTTTGAATTAATAATAAGAAGAAATGTGAGAGAGGGAGGGAGAATGGAAGGAAGGAAGGGAAGGGGTTAATAATGTCGCTGTTGAACAGGCTAGCTATACTGTGAGAATAGCAGAAGTGAAGATGATGGGTTTGCGGTTGGGGGCCACCAACTAGCCAAATCCCTTATCTCTCCTTTCCTCTCATTTCCCATCCTCATATCCATCCCTCTCCCTCTCTCTATTTTCCCTTAATCTCTCCCACAAATATATATATATATATAAAATCTTCTTCCTTTTATATATATATATATATATATATATATATTTCTATCATCATCACATAATATCTCTTCCCCACCATATACACCTCTACATGAATTCTTTAATTGGCCTCGACAAGTTTGAGTCCTATATCTATGAAGAAAAAAGTATCTCATTAGTACAGCTTTTACGATTGTAAGTTTTAATCTTGCTCATCAATTCAGTCGGATCCAATAGATAACTAATTTACACATATTAACTAAATTTAATTATTTGCAATAAATATGTGTTGTTTTCTCAAATACATTATTTAATAATCTATTATTCCCATTGGTGGGAACCTCCTTTAATATATACAATCATAAGTGATATAGTTGTGGAAAAATATATAAATTTGGGAGTCAAAATAATTGAAGTATTATATTTTGGGGTCAAACAAACCCATCAATTAATTCCTATATTTAGAACTAACTGGAGTATTAAAAGAATCTACCAAAATATACACATTTTGTAATAGTGCAGCGCTTAGTACTTATTGACATTTGGATTATTCCTTCTAATTTAGACCAAAGTGGGTGGGATTCTTTGGGAGGACAAGCTCTCCCAAAATATATTTAATATAATTGTATACTAAGGGTTTAAACACAACACTACAAAAAAAAAAAGCTGATTTACAATGGAATTTCAATTTTTTGACGGAATTTCCAACTGATTAGCCACGAAATCAAATTTTCAATGGAATTTCTGATGAAAAATTTTTTTGTGACTAATTCTTACATTGTTAATTAATTTATCGACAAAATTTTTCTTCTATCATGGATTTCTGACAAAATTTTTGTGGCTAAGTTAGCCACATAATTCGGTCACGAAATTCTATGGCTATAATTTACCCACAGAATGGAAATTCTGTAGCTAATTTTAGCCACAAAATTCCATCAAAAATCCATTAGAAATCATTGACAAAAATTATTTTATCAGAAATTCTATTAGTAATTGATTGTTTTTTTAATGCAAGACTATGCAATCTAACATATCCTACTAGTTGAGCTATATGTGCTTTTGTTGGTTTAAATTATTAGTATGAATAATTTGGTTATATTAAGTGCCACTTTTAGGAATATTTCAAGTTGTAAATTGGTAATCTGAGCTAGTGACTAAGTGAGAGAGAAAGAGAAATCCACCTTTGATTCTCTTTCACTATTCCGGAACTCAACAGTAATAAATTAAATCACAGACTGATTTAGTGTGGCCTTTGTACAACACTCCACATCCAATCCAAATATAGGTAATAACAAAGTAGTGACTAATAAGAAATATAATTTTCCGATCCTTAGCATACTTTAAAATGTCAAACTGTTTCTACTCTTTTCCATGGAAAACAACTTTGTTCAACAAATCATTCCATTGGATGGTCAAAAACATATCAAAAAAATATTCCATCTATAAATTGACAATACCTTTTTTGGGTTTTTCTTTAACCATATATATCATCATCAATATATATATTATCTAAAGTGAATTTTGCATTTAAGTATGCAACTCCTCACTGCTTATTTATTATATGATAGAAATAGTAAATAATGAAATAGAAAAAATAAATAATATAAGTTTGCTTTTGTTTTTATTCAACTGGATTTTTTATCGGCAGTATTGATATGAAGCACTCAAATAATTTTGCTTGCTTTATATCATGATGGATTCATCTTATTTTATTTAAACATATTTTTATAAAAAAAATTATGTGAGTGTATATTGTTATGCTTTAATTTATTAAGTGAAATTACAATTTATCCTCTTGTCAGCACCTAATTAAGATTCCTTTCATTTTCTAATGGAATAAATGTTGGAAGAGATTCTCTCATGCAATAATTTTACGATAATATTTTTAAGTCATATATAATAAAATTTATGCTATTTGAAATGACTTTGGATCTGTTGATGTTTTCCTCCCAATTTTATATATTACTAAAATAAAGTAAATATGAGTATAGTTAATATTATTAAAAGGAAAAATAAAAGTACACGTGAAAGAGTAGCGAGTGAGAGGGTTAAATTAACTGCATGAAATTACATAATACTAGTTTTATATTAAAAAATGGTTTTAAAAAAACTCTATTGTTTAGCAGTTGCCAAAGCCCCTAGTACATGAGTTCACGGTTTACAGACCATATAATTTGACCATGATCAGCTTGAAGGGTAACAAAACTATATTATTGTTTTACCGAACATCATTAAAAGTAATGTGAGTAAATATTTTTATGCAGTATCGATACATTTTACGTATTGAGTGTTTGTATAGTATTTGTTTGTTTTACAGATTGAATATTGGCAATTTCTAGGCTGGGAAAGTGTTGCCGTTCATTGCCCAAAACGTTACATTACATCATGGTGTTGTTTAATTAAATTGTATTATATACTTTATATTTGTCACACATGTGGTTTGTTCAAGTACAAATAAATTAATTACCATGCGATATTACTTTATTTCAAAATTTGACAAAAAAAATATCACGGAAATATTTCATACTTTGACAAGGGCGTAAACAAAATAACTCCGATATATAGATCGAAAAGAATAAATAATCATGATAATTCTCTTAATATATGCTCTCACATTCTTCTCCATTAATTTTTCTTAAAAGAAAAATCAAGGTCAAATTAATAAATTGGTTTCGACATTATTTTCATGGAGTACGAATGATGACATTATAATAACATTCGAATAAAAGACATGATGTAAAAGATTCGCAGGTATCATTCTTGCATATAAGAACAAGAGAATATTGCCTGATATTTGAGAATAAATATAATTAAGATCTCGACATTAATTCTTGCACATTTCTTAATAATCCATTTGACGTAGTGCGTATATAAAACTGTTCTAAATATTACGAAACATCAAGTTCTTTGGTTTATGATACATTTTTTATTGGACCACACGTGAAATCATTGGGTTTATCATGACTCCTTAAATAATTAACAAAACTAATTCCACTAAGCCAAATCACAAACAAAAATTGATGAATATACATAAAATTACATTAGAGGAGGCTTTACCTAAAAAAACATGCCAATATAAGAATTTAGTCTTCGAGCTAAAAACAATTCAATTCAGGGTCTCAAGTGAGATTTATGTACGATATTGATGTGTAAAATATTATTCCACCATGTCGTGATTTTTAGAGATTGTTTGGATTGGAATAGCTTTTATAACATTTAAAAACTCTTTTTAACTATGATTTATGATATACAATGTATATATATGTTATGAGCTTTGCATCGACCTACTAATGAAAATAAACACGTAGTGTTGTTAATTAAAGCATCAAGCTGATTAATTTATACAGGGGGCAGTGAAATAAAATCAGATATATTCGTAATCTTATAAACGTTAGTTGGGACATGATGTTTGAAAATTAAAGCTACGGAAAAAGCTTGAGGTAACCCCTAGCAATTTAGAAATTGAAAAATAAAGACTCACAGATTTGACAGCATGCATTATGTGTTTAATTTGCTGTACAAAGTCAACATCGATCTATAAAATACATGATTAATTTGCATTAGTTGAGGGTGTTCTATCATGGAAAATTACAAAAACATAAGAGTTAGAGAAAAGCTTATTGTTGGGCTTGAAGACTGGGTATTCTCATAAAATATTCCATAACAATACATATATTATTGTAGTATATTTTTGGAGTTTGGCAATTAAGGCATTACATAGAATAGTACTATGGTTATACTTGTGTGTACAATTGTCATAGAATGCAAATTTAATTACACAAAAATTATGCCTTTATTCTTCTAACTTCATATAATATTTCATTTTAATCTTTTAATTTTATAAAGTATATATCTTTTTAGTCCTTATTTTTGAAATTGTTACTAAAAAATGCAGAGATTGAAATTTAAAATGTTGACTGGATTTTGTAAATGCTAGTATATAAAGTTTAATTCTCAAAAAAATAATGGTTATTGAAAACAATTCATTTGAGACTAACATTATGAAGGATAAAGAACTAAAAATATACATTTAATAGATCAAATTGATGAAACTTTGTATAAAATTAGAATAAGTTTAAATTTTAACCGTACACTCATTAATTAATGACTCTTTACATATTCACAATAGTTATTATTAGGAATATTGATGGTATAGAGAAACGACTTTATAACAATCTTTTTGATTTTTTTTCTTAATCTCTATGTCATGATCCTGCTTAATTATCCGAAGTTCTTAATTCTCTAAATCTCAATTCGCATACAAATTTAACTATTTATATTTGATTATCCTTGCCTAATTCTATGTACATGAAATTGATTATGTGTATAGGAACTGTTTTTGATTGGCCCTACAATGAAAATTATCGATAAATTGAAGAAAAATTAGTATAATATTTGGTTGTTATAGTTTCTGTAAAAATTTTGAGGGATTAAAACTAATCAAACTATATGGATCGGATAAGTATTAATATATACACACATGCATGAAACTAGTAAATAACAACAAATGTGGTCCTAATGAAATAAATTTTAGTCGCTTAAATACAAAGTCTCAAATTTAAATTTGTTTAAATAAAAAAAAAACATTTTTGGGATAGTCATTATTCCAATTGAATACCACAATAACAATACTCATCAATCTCACCCATTAAAGAAGTAAATTTGAGGTATGTTTATCACTCTATTTGATCCTTATTCATCAACTCACAAATTTTGTTGATTTTTTTATGAAGATTTTTTTAGTTTCCAAGGGTTATAATCTTAATTGCCTCTATATTCTTATGAGAGAATCTAAATCCGTGGGACATACCTATCTAAAAGTTGAAACTTCTTGCGGCTTCAGTTCATTGCCATGGCGGTGGGGTAGTGAGACTCACACACATACACACATATATACTGATTTGACACAAATGGAACCCACACAATATATTTATATACAAATATATATATATATCTATGAATATATACATATCTCATTGTAACGAGTGGTCTCGAAACCCTAGGCCTTGTTCATCATCAGGAATCTCCATGATTTCAACTTTTGCATAATTTACAGAGTTATTTATCAGAATATATACATTACTCATAAATGAATTTAAGGATATACTTTTGCCTTGAGTTGCCGCCAATTGGTCAGAGTGTACTTATGTTTTTTGAACTTAGAATTACAGGTCAGTCATGTAGTATTATTATGTATATACTTCTTCAGTGAAATTATACTACCTCTAAAGTTAATTAATCAACTTAATTTGTGTAAAATAAAGAAGCCAAATAAATCAGTTAATTATAAATAACATATCATTATAAATTTGCCCAAAATACACATGCATAATATATTAGATTTCATATTAATTTATAAGTTAAGTAAATTAGTTTATAAAAATGATAAAAACAAGGGACATAAAATAGCTTAAGGTCTTGCATTATATTTAATATCAAATTACCTCAAACCACATATTAATTGAATTCAGAACCGAAAGGACTGGATTTATCTATTTAAATTTTAAAATTTAAGAGGGGACAATGGACACGATTCAAAATTTAATAGAATATTATATAACATAATATAGTATAGAAAAGCTGCCTTGTTTTTTTAAGAAAATATCAAATATATAGAAAATGCAAATAAATACACATCTAAAGTAGGTAAACTAATGTTTTGGAAATAAGGAGTTAATAATACATCTGTTTTATAGAAGAGTAATTGAAAAATATTGGAGCAATTGTTGTTTGGTATCTTTCTTCGTGCTGTTACCAAATTTTTTGTATTAGGAATGGGGTAAAGGTCCAATTTTGCCCCAAAAGTAACCCAGTAGGAGCTGATTTACCCCGGAAGTAACAAATGGAGCTTATTTACCCCGGAAGTAGTAAAAACGGCGCATATTAGCCCCCAGAGGACACTAAATGCTCTCTTTATTATTGGGCAAAAGTCCAATTTAACGCCGCTTTTGTTACTTCCGAGGTAAATAAGCTCCATTTGTTACTTTCGGGGCAAATCAGCTCCTACTGAGTTATTTCCGGGGCAAAATTGGACCTTTACCCATTAGGAACGTGACTATTAAACAAGTTCTTCATATAAATGAATACCGAGATGTGGTTTACTACTTAACTGTACTTGAGCTTATATAATCTTTTTTTTATTAAAAAATAATCTAAAGAGTTTAGCCAAATGGCACAAAATTGTAAGCACAAAGATGAATAGTCAATTATTATGCATGTATTGTTTGTGGGACAGGTGGACTGAGAAAAGGAGATGGATGTAACTATCCTTTTTGGTCATTACCGTTAGCACTGAGAGAAAAAAGGAGTTTCATGTTTGAACTCTAAAAATATCTCAACAAAAATATCACAAACAATTACAATACAACTTTCCTTATAACACTGATATTTTCATTTTCAAACCACACACATATATATAATGTCCTCTCAATTACTCTACCCCTTTCTCTCGTGTGTGTGTGTGTTTTCTTTCACTGTTGTGAACGACATACACATATACATATCCCAAGTTAGCTTAACATAAAGAATAAAAAATATATACATGTTCATCTTTGCTTTTATTTTTTTGGTTAACAAACTTTTGACTAATTAATACTCCCTCCGATCTTAAATATAAGATCATTTTGACTTTTTTTGTGAAAGTTAAGGAAGAAAATTATGCCATTAAATTATAATATATGTCATATGTAATTAGATTATAGGTTAGTTTATGAGTAGAATAAACTAGTTTTGAAGAAAAAAGATAATTATAGACAATTTAAAGTGATTGATTTTGAATCCTTAATTTCTCCAAAAAAGTTAAAATGATCTTATAAGTAGGGCAGAAGGGAGTAATAGATAATAAAGTGGAGATGGGGGGAATATAATAATGCAATTCATTTCTTAGAATTGCTCTATTACTGCAAGGTCCATTATTTTTATATTTTTTATAGTTTCTCTATATTCTATGTTTTCTCTTGATACAAAATCACATTCTCTTAAATAACTTTCTATTTAACTGTGTGAATTCATGCGTATAGATGATCTAATTCTAAGGAGCAAGATTTAAATTTTACTTACAATCATAACTAGATATTCTGTTAACCTAAAGTCAAGATCAGCAGTAGATAGTTGATTTCATATTTTAATATCGATTGTAAATCCTAGGTAGCTACACAAATATATTTCATCCCTTCCTTACTATAAACACCTGTATCTATAAACTTACATAAATTAATTAATAAAGTTAGTTAAAATTAATTATTTCTTATAAAATATTAAAATTATCTTCAATGAAAGTCATCAGTTTGAGGACTTTAGTTAATTAAGCTCCAAAAGCCAACAATGGTTAATATTTTTTTTCAAAAAAAAAACATAAAGGGCACTCACATTTTTTCCTCATAAGATCTAATTCTAGTTTGGTCTATGAGGTGCAGTGAATTTCAAAATGCTTTGGGAGTCATTTGATATTAACTGTTTTCAATGAGCTAAGTGACCCTCTAATGTTTTAGACAAAATATGTAAATACAATGTTATGAAAGATGTTGGCGGTGCATATAGTTAAAAATTGTTAAAGTGGTAAAATACCCACGAACGAGTACCTAATACACAAAATTACCCATAAAATTTTTTTCAAGGTAAAAATACTCATAATTTTGAAAATCAAAGCAAAAATGACATAATGGTTAAAAACAACCATCATATCGGCTACTTTTTGTTGTGGGATTCATCTTCTACCGCAAAAAGTAGGTTTAAACGGTTAAGTCATTATGGCTTATGCTATGATTTAACAGCTTATAGGAATTTTAATATTTAAAATAATCTGATTATTTTATGCATAGGTTATAAGTTTTATGGGTGTTTTCCCATTAGAACCCTATGAAAAATAGAGGGTGTACTAAATAAGGCAGAGACGAACTGCAGAAAGACAAGTACTCTCAAACCACAACCTACATTACCATCATACCTAACATATATATAGGAGGGAACGCCAACACGTAGGAGGTACCTCAAGATCATTAATTGAAACGACAAAAAGAGTATGAACAGTGTTTAATCCATATGTAAACACACCAAGTGTTAAGGGAACAGTATAGTTTCTAGCATTAGCTCAATGCATTACAAGTGCCACCTAGTAACCAAAATATATTGTATCGATAAGCATAAAGTGCTAATCCTTCTTCTAGACTATCCAGTTTAATAAATTCAGATAGCTTAATTTTCTTACTTAATCATTGCTTTTCCCATATCAATTTGAACTTTGAGAGTTGAGACTAATTTTTCCCCCAAAAAGTTTAGAATATAAAGGATTTAGGATATAATAAAGATAAATTAATATATAATTCTATTTTTTTCAAAAAAACTAAGTTTATCATTTATGAAAATGAAAAGATTTAAATAAAATTATTTACATGCAAATATAATTTAGACAATGTAAATCTCATTTGAAGTGAGAGCGGTACATACACCAAATACGATTGGGATGTTGGATGACATTATTATTTATTACCATAGTACTATTAAAATTCGGGTTGACCAATCAAACCAATGAATTAATTGTTTTTTTTTTTCCTCTTATTAAGAATTTTAGATGAATCAGAAATTTATATCTTTTTCTCTCTCCTTTCTAATTCAACTTAAAACCCACATATCATTTTTAGTTGAAAACAAATAACAATCAATTGGATTGATTCTATGATAACTCTATTTTATTGTGCCTAATTCACGTATAAATGTTTTATTTACTTGTGAATTATTTATCAATAACATATTTCTCTTTCAAAAGTTATAAATAAATATTTTATATATTTTGATTATGATTGAGTTAACTCCTCAACTAGCTACTAAGTACTTAAATCAATTTAATACGATAATTTTAGCTAACTCCACAACAACTATTTAATTTCAGTTATTTTGAAGTTTCATTACACCTCTATGTATCAAAATGAATTTAAGTTTTTGTGAGTGAAAACACAATTATCCTCTTGCTTTATTTTAAGAAAAATTTCAATTAACATCGGAACTCGTGTGACCGGTCACCAGTTACCACCTTAGCCGGAGGAAAGCCTATAGGTGTTAGCTAAACTCTGACCACTAGAAATACACACTCGTTCATGAAAAATTAAATACTTACAACAAGTAAATTCATTGTTCATGAAGCTCTAGCCACCAAAAATTCCACATTTATTTATGACAAGCAAGACACTTGCAAATGAGATACTTATTCATGAAGAGTCAAGACATTTGCTTACAAAGAGTTAAACATGTATTCACAAAGATCCGGTCACAAGAAATTAGGTACTTGTTCTTGAATAATCAAACATATGCAAATTAGACACTTGTACATTTGCAAATATCTAACTCTTAATGAATTAGTGTCTAATTTCTGATGATCAGAGCTTCACCCAGCCAATCACCTCAGACTGCTCTAGCTTATGGTGATCAATCATCAAAACTCCATAGTTACAATTATTTGGAGCTCCAACAACAATTGAACCCTTTAAAAAAAAATATAGCAGAGGTATTATTGTCTTTTCCTCCATAAAACTTAATTTCGTTTCAATCTATTGGTGTGCAATAGAAACTCAGAATTTTTTGGGTTGACTAAAATAAACTTTTTGTGGGGTTACTGAAATTTTGCCCAATTTAATTACCAATATAATTTTCCGTACTTTATTATTATTAGGAGGGGATGCAAAAAACAGTGAAGATGTGAGATGAAGATGTGCATGTGAGTGTGATGGTGACATTTGGAAGACACGTGAAACTGCATAACCTTATGGACCCCACCCTCCTTCTGTTGCTTTCTTTTTATTTCCATCCAAAACTTCAAAAGTTGAGAGACATTGCTCCACATTAGTAAGACGAGGACCATCCTTCACAAACAAGCAACTCTCTCTCTCTCTCTCTCTCTCTCTCTCTCTCTATATATATATTTGTGTGTGTATTACAAAATCCCTATTTTTTATGTGTATTATTCAACCCTATATGATATGCCATTATATTCTATACATTTTTTTAATAAGTAGTATTGTTTAAAAATAATATGTGCCTCCTAAAATTGTTTAGTTTTTTGTTTCTATCTATACATTTGGGGATAAGCTTAACTTTCACTTGAGTGAATTTAGAAGTAGGATTCTCTTTTCATTTCAGAAAACTTTATAAGTCCATCCTTATTCATATATTTGACTGATAGATTATCTTGATTTTGCATATTCATTTCAACTTCGATGTGGCAAAATAAAATGAGAAACATTGTGATGCATTGTGCTAATCTGTTTTGTGAGTATTTAATTATTATTTTTTTCATATTTTAAATAATTTTATAATTTAAATTGATACAAACTATAAAATAAAGAAATTTTAAAAATATTGTTTTTTTAACCTTAAAGTTTTTAATTTTGAATGCCTGGTTTTGATTTTAAGAGTTCATCCAATTGCTTTTCAGCCTATTGATTTGAAAACTCTTTTATTAGTGTGAGTTTGATAACACTTAAAACTTTAATTAGATTGTTAATGCCTGGCCATGTGAGTAAATTTAAAAAATGATATTAAGGCCAAAATATCAGCGGTTGTAACTTAATTTATTTTAACAATGATTATATCACAATTAGGCACTTGGATGCAAAGCACCTATGAGTGCTTTACTTGAAAAGTGATATATAGTATATAGATATATATATATATAGAGAGAGAGAGAGCACAAAAACACAAGCAATTGTAACATAATTTTCAATGTAAAAGTAAGCACCTAAAAAGGCAATCTCAGCAAGAGGAAAAGTGACAAATGCTATATACGTTCTGTAAGCCATGGAATTGTAATTCACAGTATAGGTCTCCATAAAATGTACACAAATTTTAATCTGACCTAAACAATCTCCATAAAATATACACAAATTTAAATCTGACCTAAACAATCTAAATCTTCGCAATATCTCATAAAAGTATCAAAGGTATCCATTTTTTAGTGTGATTATGATGCATTTGCAGCATAAAGATGATGCAGCAAATATTAGAGATGGAATATGTTGAGATCACCACTATGACATAACAGCCTAACAACTTTTGGCTCCCTTCCTCTTTGTTTTCCTATCTTGCCCCTTTTGCCACCTCTAAATAATATCTCTTCCAATTAAATTCATTTTAGTTAAATTCAGAAACTATATACGGCTCTTTAATTTGTTTTAGAATGGAATCGCTAAATTTTGAACCTTTAAATAATTGTCGTGACTGTATAACTAGGCCCTGAAATTGAGACCATTGATAAAATTGGGACAACTCACAACTAGTTATACCAAGCATTTGCTAGCAAAAATAAAATTTATACCAAGCATTTAGTTGTTAAACCAGTATATATTTATACTGGTTAGGGCCGGAAAAAAGTCAGGCCTTTATCAGGGATCTACGACTTAACGTACAATAAGCATAACCTAGTCTATTTAGTAAATAGATTAAACTCGTATTCAGGCCTATTGTTAAACCTATTTATGTAAATAGGTCAGGCCTTTTTTTTAAGGCCTAGCCTACATGTCTACAGACTTGGCCTATTTAATTTTGTAATTTCTATTATGATATATAATATAAAACAAATAAACTATATAAGTTAATTATAACATTACCAACTTATCATTAATTCTAAACTTCAGATCTCATCATTATTCCTACACAATGTTCAGCCATTTCATTCATTAGTCATTCACCTCATTTTGATCCATTTTAAATACTTAAGATGTATTGCTAACTCTTTTCTCTTCTCTAATTTATATGATTTTCTACAAACATAATAATTGTTGCAACTAATAAGTTTATTCTAATTGTACCTATATGAATATTTTAATCTCAAAAAGAATAATTCAGCATAGTTTCTACGATAAAAGTAATAGAAAAAAATCACTTTTTACAACCATAAAATATATTTGAGACATACATACACGTTTTAATAGATTTAAATGGTAATATTTGGGATTAGAAGTATAGACTTCTAAGTCTATTTAAGAGTCTTCGTTTTAAGTAGGTTTTTACGACTTGTTAGACCTTTTCAAGGCTCAAGCTCAGGCTCAGGCCTAAAAAGAAGTTAACATATAGGACTAACCTATTTCCACCCTAATACCGATTCAATGACTCAAATCAATTTTTAAAACATTATCGATCATACACAGTGTATCTATTTTTTAATTAAACACAAAAATTTGAATAATTTGTAAGCATGAGACCCTATTTTTTTATTACTTTTAAATAATAACAAAAGGAAACTTGTATTGAAGGCAACTTGAGATTTTACAAGCTTAAAAGGGTATGTTTCGATTTCTGCTTATCTCTCCCTAATTATTTTCCCTCAAGATTTACTGATGTGACAATTGGCCATTAATCAGCAAAAGTTTAAATGGATATATCACAGGGCATGAATTATTTGTTATATATTATCAAATTATTTCTCTATTTGCTTCTTTCCCATTTACATCCATAACAGTCCCACTAATTAATTGTTAATTACTTACTTCTAATTATTGTACACCTATGCTTTGCTTAACTTCACCAGCATGGAAGCTTCCTATTTCATTTATCCTTTACAAATGAAGAATCGTGGTAGGTAAGGATTCATCTTCAAACTGGTATAGCCTCAAATTGAAAATTAAGTTAACTATTAAGCCAAAAATGTCCCCTTTCCTATTTTATTTTATACCTATATATTTCACCTCATACAATCCAAATAGTACAACTTTGTTTTCACTTTTTTTTTTTCTAAGACCAAGGATATCCTCTACTCGAATGATGAGAGATTAATATCTTGAGGTACTGTCAGGCGCCGAAAACGGAGAGCCGTCGCAACCATGTTTTTTTCGGTACACACAGCCCTAAGGATCAAACCTTTTTTTTTTTTAATTGAACCTAAGGATCAAACCCAGAAATATATGTTTCAGGGGTCAAGTTCCTTTTACTTGGACCACTAGTAGCGGAGCTTTAATTAAAAAGGGAAATACTTGTTGTAAAATGATTTGATCTTTCTTCAAACAAGTCTCTCAAGTCTCTACTTTCATTGGGGCCTTATACAACTCCCATAATATTATAAATGAGATTCTGTACCCAAAAACAATGAGATTATGAGTTTGAATCTTCTATAGAGTATAATAACCACGCGAGTTATGAAAAAGGTTAATAATTTACAAATTGTTCATAAAATATTAAATCACCATTCAGTTCAAAAAAAAAAAAATCACCACACCTCTTTTGAAAATTGTAAAGCGTTTTATCCAAGCCTATTTTTCATTGGATGAAGGTTCAAAAATACACATGTGATTTTGTCAAAAGTTCGTCCAACACCAAATGTTTTGTTTTAGAATAAAAGTAACTCTGAATTTTTTACCCTAATTTAAGGATAAGTGTGGCTTTTGATTCTAAATTGGAAGTTTAGAGTTACTTTTGGTAAAAAAACCCTTGGTGCTAGATGAACTTTTGATAAAATCACATGTATTTTTTACCCTTAACCATTTTATATTTTAAAAAATACACGATAGTTCAAGTTGATCAGACATTGATCCTCCCCTTATAAGAGCTAATCAATTTCTTCTTTCCTATAGACGAATTGCAAAGTCTTTTAAATACATGGCATATATACCCATCGTTCGCGGGTTTACTGGTGAAAGGGTTGGACGTGCGATCATCTTGGCGAGTGTTAAATTTTTGGGGAGTACCACTTAATTGTGGTTCCCGTCACGGCGTTTGAGGAGGCATCTCCACAGCTAAGTGAAGTTGGGTGAAACCTACCTGTGTTGACAGAAAAAAGGGCTTATTTGACATGCTCCAGAGCTCATAGGGACAGACCCCAGTTGATTATGAATTAGCAGCATTTCCCTTGGATTGTGGGTGAGCCCAACTCCTTTCCTAAAAATTAGTTACAAATAAAAAAATACATGACATATCTCCCATATTTTTCATTTCCCCTCAAACTAACCCATATTAATACTCTCTCAACAAGTAGCTAGATCGTTGTCAAACTCGTGAGTTAACTCTCCGATTTTATTGTTTTACGATTCTACCTACCCAAAATGTGTTTAGAATTACTTAAATTCGTATTAGATGTAAACTCGGTTAAACTTATAAATTTATACAACGACTTTATCGTTTTTACGTTTATACCTTACAAAATAATCTTGTCAACTTGCTCTAAATCTCATGTTTATTATTTTTATTTGATCATATATTAAATGTTTTTATATAAAAATTTATAGAAATTTCTTTATTGAGTTTGATAAAGTATAAATGTTGATATATTTAAGATCAACTATTCATATTTAAAATATATTTAAGTCAAAATATTGTTATTTTTTGAATTTCTTATTTGATTATATACTCTAAACATATATTTATAAATAAAAGTAAACTCTTACGATTTTAAGATTCGATTTAACATCCTTATTACGAGTTTACTTAAACTCACGAGTTTGACAATCTTAACTAGGAACCTCTCTAGTCTCTACTGCCTTAGCCTTTCCGCTTCCTCTTCACTTAGTGTTGCTGCTATTGGATTTGCTTTTAATATCTGAGATCTAATACAATTGTAAAAATATTATACATTCCACATTAAATTCATTATAATATTTTAACATTGTAATATAATAGATCTCAACTATTGAAAACATATCCAATAATAGTGATACTAAACGGAGAGATTATACAGTAAAGAGGCACCCAACTGCTCAACAAGGTAGGGGGTTTTATTTTATTTTTTTTAATAAAACGATTAAAGCCAATGACTATCCTAAATAAGAGTATTTAAGGAAAATATATCATATTTAATATATTTAACTAACTTAACTAATATCATTAATTGAAAACTGAAGGAGTAGATTATACCACCCCATGATACTCAACATGTCAATAATAAAAATAGTAGTAGTGGAGAAGGTTATTGTGCATGAATCACTAATTGGGCAAAAGGAAATGGAAGAAACGTTCCTTTGCAGGTAGACAGTTTTATTTACTCAAAAAAAGAAGATAGTTTTAAATGGATTTCATTTCCTTATTAAGAGTTGTGAATAAGGATTAGAAGATGATGAATTCAATCAAATCTTCAAAACCCTTACTCTTTACAAGTTCCTCAAATTTTTAAGATATGCTCCAACAAAAAGATTAAAAAAAAAAAATTAAGCAATGATATACTGGCATTGATCATAGCCTTCATTCAGAGAGTATATACACTTGAGAGTTAAATTAAGACTCCCATTTCCCTTTCGTACACGAACCCGTGTTAAAGAAGGGAAGACATAGCTAGATAGGCAAAGAACCACCAAACAAAAGCTCTCCAGTCTGACTTTTAAGTTATCTAGTAATCTGGATTCATTCCCAAGTCATCATTATCATAGAGTTTGTAAGTCCTGATTCCTCTAACGTCGCATTACTTTCATAGTCCAAAACTTTAGAAGCCCCTGGAATTGATTGTGTCAACCGAAATCGCTTCGTCTCATCTTCCCCGAGCTGAGCCGAGCAAAATGACCACACAAGCTGTTGCAAGGCAAGAGCCATTCATGAAAGTCTTTACAGAACAAGAAAATATACAACCAAAATAAAAGACATTTATATACACCTGTTGGTGAGATAAAAGCCCAAAATCTGGGTCCGTTATTTGACTAATCTATTTACTTCTGATTGTTATTCTTTCCTAATTAAAGAAATAAATTTGATTAGAATATCTTTTTGAATTTATTGTGTTACTAGTTGTAACTAGATTCTGAGACCTGATAACTACATTGGCCCTATATACTGAATGAGAAACAAGCTTCGAAGCCAAAAAGACATAGCTGCCACACAGATTGGGACTTCAAGAAATTACATATACTGGGCCTGAGGCATCTAAGGTTTAAGAATACAAGCCCAACCAATTAAGACAATAACCGGATACCTCTGAAACTTTAAAATAAACCAGCAAGTGATGAGAATAATAAAATGCATATAAACTTGTGGCAGTTCTAACCAAGTAACTTGAACTATTTTAATGAAATGGACAATTCCAAGCAAAAGCTCATTTTAGATGTTGAAAAGATGTCAGGAACCGACCAGGCTCCACAAAGGTAAATTTTAAATTTACATTAAAATCCAATGGAATGCACCTCACATGCACAGGAAAATAGCATATATGCTAGCAATTTACAAGTACAAAAATATAATTGGTAGTCCAGCAGTCAGTAATGAAAATTCATATATCTGACAGTAGTCATATATGTCATGTCAAATGGCATACATTATAAAACATTTGAAGATATGTTCACATCTGCAATAGTCATTTTTAAAAGCAGTCTTGCATGCCATGATCCAAAACAAAAGCACACATTCACCTGAATTGGATCAGTCCGCAAAAAGTTGCGCTGAACACGCCGTCCGTCAGGAAGCCGGACACCAACTCTGCATAGGAGGTTCTTATCACCCTTGGGTTCTTCAGGCAGGGGAGGGTAACTTGAAGGTAAGACAGTTTCTTGTCCCTGGTCTACAGACTCAGCATCCTTATCTATTCCAGCCACTGCACTTGATTCTTTCATGCCTTCCATTGACAATGCCAAAGCTCTTAACACTTCTTCATCTTCTTCATTGCTTTCAACTGAATAAACCAGGACTGAATTGTCAGATAAGTTAACATGACGACTACTGCACCAATGATTATCATGATCAATTCAACAAGCACTGAAGAAGAATAACAGCAAAGCAACCTCATATACAAGAAAATGATAATAAAAATACAACATCTACAAAAAGGGGTAAGGTGCATCAAATTGAAAGCATGGTTGATGCCAGTTGTACATATTGTTAATATGTAAAATAAAACCCATAAGTAAATAGAAAGGATGGTTAACAATAAGAGCTAATTCTAAGATTGAGTGAATAAATACTAATAGAAAATTACAACAGACCTTTAACTTTAGGTGGGCTAAAACTTTCTCTTGGACGCTTGTGAGACAAAGTATTGTGATGATCCTTAGGCCCAGCATCCAGGAATGGTAGTAGGCCCTGAAAAGATACAATTAAATTATCAGTTTGGAAAATAAACATGTCAGAGTTCAAGGTTAAATTAAACAGTGCAAAAACATTTCTCATAATTAGGCCATCACAAGCTCACGTTTATTCCATACCTCCAAAAAGCTTTCAGGTTGAACCATGCCAGACCAGATGCGCATCTTTTGGCCAGTTATGGGATCAATCACAAGCACTACAGGAATTGAGTCCAGTCTGTAATAAGTGCATACTTTTCTACCTTCAGTTGTATCATCATAAACCTATGTTCACAGAAAGAATGTGTTAGGAAACAACCTTTATTGGTGTACTCTAGAAAGAAAAGAATTAATAGGAATTGCTTTAATTATGTTAGTTTCATATTAAATCAGTTATGAAGCTTCTGTCATAGTTGGTTAAGAAGTCAGTTTATGTCTAGAGAAGTTATATCTAGTCATTGTTTTATGTCTTATCCAGACTTAGGGAAGTTATGTTCAGTTATGGAGTTTGCCTACATATTATATATCCTTATTTTACTATATTTCAGACATGAATAATAAATATTATGCAGTAACATTCTACTACTAGTCTCCCCTCTTCTTTCTTTTATATTTCTACCATTCTTCTCTAAATCTTTCCTAAATCAGAATGAGTTGACAATACAATACTGCATAACTTACACACTGATAACATATAATTCCCAATACATTATGCACAAAATAACAAGTAAACATCACAATAAGTATAAACCACATGACACAAGACATAATACTATAGTTATATTTAGCTCCACCTTAATGACGGCCAACATAAAATGTAATAGTGGCCCATTTCATTCTCCCCCCCCCCCCCCTCCTGCTATTCCATTTCCCCACATCACCAGTCTAAGACTACAGAACAATCATGGAAGAACATAACATGGGTTGGCATAGCAAGCCTTGTGCATCACATGTCTAAACCAATCCACATGAAAAGCAAACTATGCCATTTTTAAAAATATTTAGGAGCCTTATTTTTGGGACAAATAATAGCATGAGTAAATTGACTGAGAAAAATGAGAGGAGATCACACCACATCACTGATGAAAACAAAGCGACAAACTGACCTGCCAGAATATAAAATTTGTGTTAATAGTCTGAGAGACAGCTTCATTGGCCCAAGTATCTCGATTAAGCTTCACAAAGAAACACAGAAATCAGCCAATGATAATATGCAATCTGTGTGTTGTTATATACATAAGAAAAAGCACCAATAATATAGTACCATATGTGAGCTGAATTCTTTGGTAGATTGTATATTCACTAAAAGCCATTTGTCCTCTGTGGAAGCAGCAGTTTTTGCCTGCGCTTAGAAGCAAATCTTTGACTATTAAATTACCTTTCTAAAGAAGCAAGCAAGTCATTTTTTTATAAGCTCTCTACTGGAACAATGCAACTACATTCCAGTCTACCACAGACTGGGCTTCATCAGAAGTTTTTGCAACAGCACATACAACCATTAACAACAAAGCCTAGCAACATTCTAATATCATAAAATTTTTATTTTAAGCAAAAATATATTCAATGTTGCAGTATTTAAACACAACAAACTAGGAAACACATTTACCTTATCAAATGTACCGGTGAACATTAAATGAAAAGGAGGGCGATATAGAGAAGCAAGGTTGTCTCGAGAACTCTCTGCGGTAGAAACAACACCTTGCTCAGACTCCCAAACCCCTGGACGTCTCATTTCCTCTTCAAAATTACGGAATGCAACTAAAGAGCTACCTTCTTGAGAACGAGGTCCCATCCTTGATACTCTGCATGAAGGTCACACCAAAAAAAAACCTCAGTTGATAATTTGACAGACAAGAAACAACATAGAACATTAGGACAGATCAAAAGATAAGCGAAAACAACCTAGCAAATGAAGATATTAAAAACAATTATCAGATATGCTTGAATGGGGGGATGACTGAACATATGGAACTTTATTTCAATTCAACCCATCATAGAATTGCTTTCTCTATTTGGTTCCTCATAAAATTTCCTTCTCAATCTGGTTCCTCATAAATGAATAGCTTTCAATTTAATTCTCATTCAAACCCCTTCCACACACACAAAAAAAAAAAAATCATCAGTGATGTTCTCTTCAAAAATATACTGTGGATGATTGGGCAAATGTGACGACAAGGAACAATCACTTAATCACCAAATAGGTGGATTAATGGAAGATTGAGAATTAGTTTCATTATTGATAACAAATTTATTTGAATCAGGTAAACTTACGAACTAAAGAATACGAACAAATGAATTCTAAGAGAAACCGAATTGGAAAACACCCAATCTGTAGGGGAGCAAAATCAGTTTTTTAAATACGCAAGATATCTAAACAAGTCCCCAAAAAAGGCACCAATTGGCTTATTTTTCATATAAAATATATCAGGCAGGTAAAATAAAAAGAATAAGGAGAGCAAGAATCAACATACATAGAATTTTTGAAACCATAGAATTTGCAATTCAAAACACAAGACAAACGATAACAGTCTCAAGAAAGGAAAAAAAAAATCAGAGCTTTGAATAATGGATGGCCAAAATTGCCGCTTGAACTGTCAAAACCACGCCACATGTGCTGGAAAATGCAATTTATTTTCTGGTAATTCTTGAAAACCTAAATCATATTGGATCATACACGTCATAAAGACGAGTTATCAGTGACCCAACATGACCCAAAGGGGAAGAGTGCTGGCAGCTTTCTTTTTTAAATTTAAAGGGACATACTTAGAAGGAGTCGTTTGTGAGATAAACTCGTCTCAAATACAAGATGCTGCATTTCAATAAGGTACAAAGGACAAAATGGGAGACAGAAGATGCAGCTTCCGCTTGGTGTATAGAAAATGCAGCATTAAAAGTCTAGTGAGATAAAGTAAATAAAAACATGTTTTTGCATGTTTCATGCAGCTATGAAACAGCGTTCCGATGTAAAAAGTACAACAGCCATGCAATTCAAGGGAAGACAAAAGAACTTAATATACCATATTGATTGAAATAAAAGGTTTCAATCACCATGGAGAGCAAAGGACAATAAAAATCAAACATACCCATACAGCATAGGATCATCATAAAGGGTTTCTCTCTTGACAGGTAATGGAGGGCGTACTTCATCTCCACCATCACCGCCACTACTTGGAGTATCCTTTCTCAGTTCACTGAATAAATTATTAAAGGAAGCGGTATTAAGAACAGCTGACAAATGATACAGATTCGAACATAAACAATGGCAGTCAATGTCTGTACTACCTTGAAGGGTTAGCAGTCCAGGAATCAACATTTTCCGCAGGTGGGTTAAGAGATGATAGCTGTGGCCTTGACCCACCTTCATTACCAATCAAAAACAGCTGGATGGCTTCCTCAAGTTTCCAACTTGTAGCCTGTTCAAACATCATCCTTTAGCATTCTACTTCATAGTGACTTATACCCCAACTATGTAAAAGATAAATCATCGATAAATTTTCCTTTATCTGTTTCAATTATTGCTTATTTTTCCTGATTTTTCAATTCCTCACAGGCTAATGCTCTATGGAACGCCCCTGTATCCAACAGATATCAACCCTAAACAGCACAAGTCTAAGATAGTCATCCAGAACAAGATTATTTTTCTGCCATCCCCCATAAGTAAACAAAATGTATATAATTCGACTACAAATGCCCGGCCGCAAAAGAACTGGGCATCCCTTATTTCATCACTGACACTCATCTTTAAAAGCACAATCAAATATTCCATCCAAATCAAGGAAAAACCTTAACTTTAAGGAGCATGGGTGCTAAAAGTAAAATTCCAACCACGCCCAATTCGGTTACAGCAGAAAGGAAACATTTTTAAGGTCAATAAGATGCAGGGTAATTGAAAAAATGGATCTTTTTTTTTTTAGGGCAAATTAGATTAGAAAAATACCTGGAGGAACTGTCTGGCTGTCTCTACGGTTTGCCCCTCGGCAATCTCTAAGAACGAAGAGACCATAATTTGCTGATCGTTCGCAGATAATACTCCTTCCATTGCTTCTATTCGAATCGAAGCACTTTGAGCTTCGATCTGGCGATCGCTCCTAGGGTTTCGCAAGAGTGAAGCTCGTGTGGCTTGCACTGTACTAAATTAGTCGAGAAATCTGGAGATTGTGTAACTCACCAACCTTTTTCTATCTGGGAAATTACAAGAGTTCAGGCCAAATACATTCATTCGTCAATCATCATGAATCATCAATTAGGTGACATATTTGAGAATACTTATATACTTTTTTTTTTATATTTACTGAGAATACTTATATTTGTGTGTGTGTGTGTGTATGGACACATACATATGATCTGAACTCCAAACCAACCATGCAAAAATTCAGCTGATTTTAAATTTTAGTTGACTAATGATTTATATAAAACAAATCACACTTTATTTTAGTTTTAAAATAAATATTTTATTAATATATTAAATATTAATATGCTAATTTTTCTTAAAAATAAAACAATTTGTGATCATATGATTGAAATCAGTGAATTATTTTCTTCTAATTGGATAGAATTCCGATATTGGATTTTAACAAAAAGGTTCTTATCATATACTTTATAGATACAGATACTTTGGATTTTAACAGAAAGGTTTTTAATTTTTATCTTATATTTATAAATATTAATACATCTTCTACATATAAAATACTAATTCTAAATATAATACATATTTACCAAATTTGATTACATTTAGGATGTTTGTTAGATTAGTTAAAATCATATGATATCACCACACATCTTAACTATGGTTAAGGGTCAAAACTACACATATGATTTTGTCAAAAATTCATCCAACACCAAATGTTTTGTTTACCAAAAATACACATGAGTTTTCAAATTGGATTAAAAGTCACATTTATAGTTATATTTCAAAAGGAAGTGCTTAGGCTTTCTTTGGGGGCTACTCAGGAGTATTTCTAAGCTATGGTTTGAAGATTTTCAAGTAAATTCAAGTGAAGATTGAAGATTTGAATAGATTCAACCTCATTTTCCTTGGTTTTTCTTGCTCTTCTCTCTTTCTTCTGTAAAATTTCTTCTATGGCTGCTCTTATTTTCCAGATTTGTATATTATTCTCCATGAGTGGCTAAACTTCCATTCTAAGATTATTTTGAACCTTTGTATAGATTAAAACTTGATTCTTCCTCTCTTTTGGTAGTAAATGATATATATGTGTAGATTTTATCCTTCTCTTCATGCTTTTAAGTGATTGGCCACCATTTACTTTGATTTGTTTATGTGGGTTTGACTTGAGAGAGCTAATCCATGTATAGAACTTGGTTAAAATCATGCTTAGCTTGAAATTTACATGATAAATGGAAAGTTTGTTGATAAAATAGAGATATCTTTACTAACATTGCATTGTCACATTAGGGTTGGGTTTCAAAGGGGATTTTCATTATTTGTAGCATGAGATTGTGCATTTTAGTGAAAAGATAAACTTGATTTTGACTTGAGAGAGTTTAGTCAAGTGCATATGAACCCTAGATAAACACATATATTCATGGAAAATACTATTTGAGATGGAGTTCTTCATGTCTTATGAAATGTAAAGGGGATAAATAATTCTAGACCCCATTTAATCCTTAAAGTCAAAGAATCCATTGTTTTTATTAGGGGTGAGCATAGTGCCCAGCCACCCAGCATGCCCATTCGAGCCCAGTAAAAAATCACCCAGGCCAGCCCAAAAAAAGTGGCCCGAAAAATCACCCAGGCCGGGCTAATTGTTGGGCAGAGCCGGGCATTGGACAGGGGGTGCTGCCCAGCCCGAAAAATTATATAACATATATTTGAAATATATATTATTTACTATATGTTGAATTATATATAATACATAATTACATATTATTTAAATTTACATAATTTTATTTAGAATTTTTCGTTGCTTTATTTATAATTGATTATGGATGTTTAATTCTTGAAGTATGGTTATCTTTTAGGACACATGGTAGAT
This sequence comes from Mimosa bimucronata, assembly GCA_037074515.1. Taxonomy (NCBI): domain Eukaryota; kingdom Viridiplantae; phylum Streptophyta; class Magnoliopsida; order Fabales; family Fabaceae; genus Mimosa; species Mimosa bimucronata. Next base: position 1,305,045 of record CM073447.1, read on the forward strand.
ATTTTCCTTTCAAAACATAAGTTGCAAACTTATTTTCAAATATCTTAAGATGTGGAATTATGATTATTCTTTGAGGGTCATATTAGTATTTATTAGTCATAATTAGATTTTTAATATGAAATAACTTTAAATTTTATATTAGTATTTATTAGTTATAACTGTATTTTTTCTTATGGGAAGAGAGAATCACGACTTGGGCAGGGAAGCGCCCACCCAGCCCAGCCCACTTTTGCCCAGCCCAGAACGGTTAGGGCTTCTATCGGGCAGGGCCGGGCATTGGGCAGCATTTTGCCACCCATTCATTCTTAGGGCTAGGTATCGGGTAGGGGTACCACCCTGCCCAACCCTGCCCATGCCCACCCCTAGTTTTTATCACTTTCTAGTTTTAGAAAAATAGATTTCAAACTTTCATTGCACAACCAAAAATCTTTTCTTTGTTCAACTTAATTGAATTCACTTAACCTTTTGTTTGGTCAAGATTTTAGTCCAAATCCTCGTGGGAACAATATTTTATACTACTTACGATCCGTGCGCTTGTGGTTAACACTTGACGGCGAACACCTGACACGCTCACTTGAGCCCCCTCTCACCTTGACTCACCAATTCAACCGAAGCTTCCTTAGCATTCACATCCTTTGATTAGCTCGGAATCTTAGACTGAAAAGAACAATGGTTCAAGTAATGTCTATAACGCCCACATTTGAAACACACTAAATGAATTCTTTCAAACTAAATCCTCTTTTCCTTCCCGTTTACCAGGACCAAAGCACGTAAAGGAGCACTCAAGTCTAACTCAACACAAAAATGCACAAAACGCCCTTTCTTCATACGTAGTGTCTTTATGTCCACCTTGAGAACTTTTCCCACCTGCGACCCAATTACATATAGTATGCCCCTATCATAATAATGAAGCGGCAACTTAGGTTTTTTGATCCATACAACAACCTTATATGTACTCTTCTGCAGGATCAAAGTCCTCTTTCCATGGTTAGATTGCAACGTAGTGATCAAACAGCAGCCATGGTCCCCTCGTAAGCGCCAGATCGTAATCTTCCATAATAGTTAAATTTACTACAATGTAGCCATACCCGATATCAATCGTCTTTATCTCCTCTTGTTTCACCCAGAATTATTGAATTTTGGATTCAAAGTACACCGGGCCAACCATCCTACCCAACAACTTCACAATCAAGGCCTTCTACCAACGCTTAACTAGCCTTCCTTTTTCCTTCGTTGGAATTATCACATTCAGATCTTTCTTTGTTATGATGACAGATACCCTCTCATTCCATCGATCCCCACTCCATGGCCACCAGTCCACACCCTCCTCCTCCTTTTCCTGAACCCCTTGAGTAAAAACTTCTTTAAAAGAAGCTTATTTCTTCTTTATGTCCCCCTTGTTCTCCTTCACCTCTCTCTCCTCCTTCTCCACATCATGCATCCATTTTTCATCCCTACTAACTAGGCTCTGAGATCCCTCGAATTCTCCTCCATCTGTCTTACCCCTTTTTTGAGGACCTGTTAGCATTCGCATTCTCACTTACCTCCACGCTAGGATTTGGTGAAGGACAATCCTTCACCAACACCCTTTCCCTTGACCGTTCTCTCTCTGGATCACTCTCTCTCTCATCAAAACAACCGTCGCTACTCTTGATTCTTTGATGATAAATTAAATTTTAATTTATTACATAAGTATGATTTGAATTCAATTCAAATATATCAAAAATATTTTATAATATTGCTATTTAGATTATTTCGATATAACATCATATATAATTTATATTGAATTTAATTATGTATATAGGTAATCGCATTAAATATTGTGACAAAAAATTCTTAGTTAAATTTGGTTTGTCGCATTTTTTGTGGTCTAACTAATCACAATCACACGCTTCATAAATATTTTAATTTGATATGGCATTATGAAGCCTTGATTTTTAGGAAAATCACATTGAGGCCCCCCACAAAAAAAAATAATAACTAAAAGGTTCCATAAGATATTTGAATAATTTAAAAGTCTCAAGGGACCTGAGAATGAGAAAAAATAAGAAATTACCAATTTACCCTTCTTTTCTCCAATTTACCCTTATTATTAAAAAAAATACACACTTCACTGTGATTTTCCTAAAAATTCATTCTTGTTATCTTTTAATAATATCAAATTGATATATTTTCCTGAAATTTTTCATTTGTATTAAAAAATTTAAACATGGCAATATATTAATGATTTCTCTATCAGATATAATATATCGATGATACAACTACAAATCTTCTACCATTATTGTTAAGTTTGAAAATTATCATATGCAATTAATATAAAATAAATTAATATGTACCCATGAAAATTATTAAAACAAAAATTTAGCAACTTATTATTTATTTTATTCATATAATTATATATAAACCAAAATAAAAAATATATACCAGTTTTTTTCGGATGCAATATATGTGTGTGTCCATGTTGTAATGTATTAGCTGCGATATTATATCATAATCTTTTCTTAAATCTACAATAAATGATTATGTTTCACCGCAAAACAATTATACATTATATATAATGTTTCAAAATTACATAATTCATAAATTAATATAATGAGGGAAAATCACATTTAATTTATGTATTTAATAATGAGGGTAAATTGATAATTACATAGTTTTTTTTATTCTTATACACTCATATCCATGGGACTTTTAAATTTTTCAAAGATTTTATAGGAATTTTTAGTTATTATTTCTCTTGTGGGGACCTCACTATGATTTTCCCTTGATTTTTTCCCTCACATCAGAAAAAGAAAAAGTAAATGGAACATGGTTTTTTGTCTTTTTTCTTCAAATTGTCACATCATATTAAAATTCTCATCAAATATTTTTAAAGTATTTGTTTGTGATTTGTTAGATCACAAATAACGTGACAAAGCAGGTAAGGGTGTGCAAAACCGAATCGAAACCGAACCAAATGCATTTTGGTTTTTCGGTTTTCGTTTTTATTATTTTCGGTTTTTGGTTCGGTTTTTAGAAAATGGTTCCGGTTTGGAACCGAAAAACCGAAAACCATAATGATGTTAAAAAAAGCCTAAAATTTTTATTTAAAAATAGGATAACAAGTAACCCTAAACAAATATCTCAAAATTCAAACAAATAAAATATGCTTTCTAAAAAAAACAAACACTTTTTAAACATGTGACATTAGAAAAAAAAAAGAGCACAGAATGTGCTTTGAAAGTTAAAGAACCCATTCAATATTGTCATGTTTTAAGTATTATTTTTTTTGGACATACTGAATTAATAGTTTAGTTGATTTAGACAAGATATTGAATTTGTATAACTATTTATATGTATTGAATCTATTTTTACCTTTTTTTCATTGAATTTTTGTATTGAACAAAATTGCAACAAAAGAGTATCAAAATTGACTCAGATTCCCCATTCTTTCTTAGTAGCAAGAGATGTTTTGACTATTTCAATCATTCTCAATTCCTAATATGTAATTAATTTGTTTTTAGTTGATTTTTCAATTTTCAATTTCATTGTTTTAATTGCAGGATGTAGCAATGTGTTCTAGAGTCTAGAAGACGAAGTCAAATACCCACTTCAATATTGACATTGCAACGTTTTAAGCTTTTCTTTGTTTTGGACATGTTAAATTAATAGTTTAGTTGTTTTAGACAAGTTGTAGAATTTGTATAACTATTTAGATACAATAAATCATTTTTTTTTCATTTTTTATTGAATTTTCGTATGGGCCAAATCTGTAAAAAAAAGGAAAAAATAAAAAGAAAATAAAAATTGTAAAACCAAACTGAAAACAATTCGGTTTTCAGTTTTAGTTTCGGTTTCTCTATTGGACACTTAACAGTTTTCAGTTCAAAACGGAACCGAAAAACTATTTATTCACCTCTAAAAACAGGTTCGCTTTCGCTTAAGATTTTCTTTATCCTAACCTAAGAATCAAGAGTGGATATGAAATATATCTATTTGAGAAAATTTTTTTATGAACTCAATCTGTTATGTCATTTGTAGTCTTACCAATCATAAACTAATACCTTAGATATATTTTAATATAATTTGGCACTATAAAACCTTGATTTTCTTGGAAAAGAAAAGACTAAAATAAGCATTGATCTTTTCCCTAAATACAATGATGTGGGGACTTGGTTTAAATTCATCCGTCCCTAAATACAATTGCCACATCAGAATAAATATTTTTATGTGTTTATTTATGATTGATCAGACTACAATGACGTGGGGACCGGGTTTATACAAAAATGAGAAATACTTATATACTCTTAAAGTACCATATCATCTAAACTCTAATAAATTAAAATGTAAAAATTCAGCTGATTTTAATTTTAATTGATCAATAACTTGTCTGGAACAATTCATGAGTTGTTTTCTTTTTTAAAAAAATTAAGCATATTAACATTGAACAAACTAATAAAATGTTTCTCTTAAAAATAATAAAATGAAATATGAGTTGTTTCATATAAAACATCATCAGCCAACTAGAATTAGAATTAGTTGAATTGTTGCCTTCTGATTGGGATTACAGTTTAGATGACATAGTATTTTAAGAGTATCAAGTATTTGTCTGCAAAAATTGCTCTCTCCTCTATAAAAGAGTTTCTCTCTCCCCCCTCTATTTATTTTTGGAATTTTGGATCACTAATTTTAATAACTTTCTAGCTTTGTCCCCACTAAACATACATTATCCCATAAAAGCATAATAAACATCTATATAAATTAATGGTAAATATAATTAAAATCTGTAAATTTATATTAATTTTTTGGGAAAATTAATCTTTTAGTTCTTATAGTTTTCAAACAAATAAAATTACATAGACTTGATTAATGAAACCTTAAAATATGGTGATTTAAAAATTAATTTTTCCAATTTATTTACTAAAATACAGGGACTAGTTTGCATTAATCAAAATATAGGGACTGAGTTACAATGAGTCAAAAGTATAGAGACTGAGTTGCAATGAGTTGAAATATAAAAAATGAGTTACATTTATTTCAAAACTACAAGGATCAAAAGATTAATTTTCTCTAATTTTTTTATGATGTGAAAAGGATTAAAATAAACATATCCCTACCTTATAAATAGGATTTGATGAATATATTAAAACTACCTTTTGATGCAATAATTGTACTCCCATATAATTAAGTGAGAAAACTAAAAAAAAAAAAAAAGATAAATATGAAAGATAAGCTGTAATATTAGAGGCATGAAGTATTAATTTTTAGGGACATCATATGGTAACTGAAACTCAAACTAGTCTTCTCTGTCCATTCCACAAGAAGCTATCATACAAACGGAAAAAAAGCGTGGGTTGAGATATATACGAGTTACATGAACGATAAACTGCATGGATTATCCTATCTTATTAAATACCATTAAGGAAAAATTGGGGATAAATCCCTATTTGATATATTAAGGATTAATACAACTTTTGGTCCTATAACTTTCACTTAAATTAGGTTTTGATCTATGAAATTTAAAATTGGAGATTTTTATCCTTGAACTTTCGGTCAAGTTTGATATTGGTCCTTGAACTGGTAGTTTTGATTCAAGGACCAAAACTACTGATTTTAAAATTCAAGGGCCAACACCAAAATTGACTGAAAGTTCAGAAACCAAAACCACCGATTTCAAAGTCTAAGGATCAAATCCAAAATTAACTAAAAGTTTAAGGACCAAAAGTTGTATTAACCCACATATTAATTGTGAAATAGGATCTAATATGTGGTATTTATGAGATGTGTAAGTATTGAGTCTCTTGTTTATCAATCAGTTTTTCATTTGACTATCTTTCCCCGATTTTCCCAACTGTTAATTACTAGATAAAATACAAGTAAAAGGACGGATGTATACTATACCAATAAATCATATATTTCTTACACACACATAAATATGAATATAGAATATAAAATTAAGACTCTTAACATTGTTTACACAAAAGAAAGTACCCAAAACACGAAGGGAGGGTACAATTATTCATCAACAGACACACTCAAACACAAAGGGAGGATACAATTATTCATCAACCGACACTCACACATAGTGATCGATCTTCCGCAGAGAGAGAAGATGAGATGGCCATATGTGTGTGTATTATATGAGGAGGAGGACTTAGCACGGTTTGCTACAGAAGCAACGACGGCGGAAGCCGCGGCAGTGACCGTCGGAGAAGCCCTCCGACTGGCAGACCGAGGCACAGTTAGAGGACCTCACACATACTCCTCTGAAGCGTTGACTCGTTGACTCGCACGTTCTTGCTTCTGCCTCCATTATAGGCCCCATCCCTGCTCATTTAAAATCACCCTCATATAATATATATACAAATCAGAAGCTAACGAGCATATGAATAACTGTTTTTTTAATGAACACAGTATAACCTGATTCGTTTATTATTAAATCTATGTTACGTACCTGTGGCTAGAAGGAGAAGGAAGAGGAGGTAGATGGAAGAAACAAGTTGGTGAAGAGAACGAGCCATATGGAGAATATAACAAGCTAAGTAAGGTGTGATGGTGGTGGTGCAAGTGAAAGTGGGATATGGGAGGTCTTTAAATAGGGGAATACATGGTATTTAATTAAAGTAAGCATGATGTGGTTACGGTAATTAATCGTGGAAAATGACCACCCACAAATGCAATGCTGTTTTTTCCTTTTTAATAGAAAATACTCTCCTGTTTCTGTGCCTTATTAGTTTCTTTTGCATTTACCACCCATCAATGTGTTTTTACACGTCATTGTTTTTTCCCCTCACAATTAGTTGACATTTTTAATTATCTTTTATGCGAGTGGGGTAGAGTTTCAAGCTAGCATTTCATTCTTGGATTTCATTTTTCATGCAAATTTTGTATTAAGAAAATAAATCTTTAATATAAAGTCAAGGTTTCAGATAAAAAAAAAATATGAAGATAAGGTAAGGAGATATGAGGATATACTTTGGTCTACGTGTAATAAAAGTTTGTAAGACACTCAGAGTACATATATGATCAATCTTTTGAGTTTTATGAATTATACTCCCTCCTGTCCAAAACACAAAGTCATCAACATTGTTTTACCAAATTCAGTGAAAGATTATTGACTCATTAATTTTAATTTGCTCGAAAATGAAACATCGATCGATTTTACCATATTTAAAAGTATAGAGAAACATCGTCAAAGAAACTGTAATAGGAGTATATTGAGAAAAAAAAATCATTACCTATATATAAGAAACTTATAGGCCAAACTTTCTTTTTGGTGTTTTATATTTAGGGCCGGTTCGAGTATACAAGAAGGAGGATATAATGAAACGAAATTCTTCTTGAATTTGGTTTCTCTCGTAGTTTTTTTTAGTAATTCACATGAAATCTCATAGGTGCAGAAGTTCAACTAAAAATCGTGTATGGTATTATGTGAAATTATATATTAAAATGCCTCTAAAACCATATTTTAGAAAAAAGCACTCTCTTATTGTTCATACGAATAAAACTATGTTTTAACAATATAAAAAATGTGGTTTCTGAACACACTAGTAACAAAGTACTACAAAACTATGAATTTTCGCATCAAAATTAAATAAAAAAACCTCGTAATGATATTGAAATGTGCTATTTATCTATCACAAAACCAATCACATGCATATCAATTCTTACCGACTTCTAATATATATGCATGTGTATATATAAGCTAGGCCAACACACAAACATAGCACATCAATTAAACACTATATGTAACAACACAATGTGATGGGACTGATTAGTGGAATATATAGATATATATATATATATATATATATAAACAATAATATAATGTTGATTTTGTGTTTTGGTGACGATGACATGCCGACACTGATATGAACACAAATTCATGTACGTAAACGAGAAGCGTGGGATTAGGATCTTGACATGTGGATCACATCACCTTCCACTCGAACCATCTTCTTAATGAACTCTCATATATGGAGAATTTCACGTAGGTTGATGTATGATGTTTTCAATAATTCTGGACGCACACTTGTATAAAAAATCAAAGCAAATTTGAAATGATCAATTATTCATGTAAAAAAAATTTAGTAATTAATGGGAAAGAAGATAAGATTCTCAAGTATAATGGGGTTACGATATTGGCATTGAACTTGATTATGAACTATTTGCATAGGACATATTTCCTCCAGTCCTAATTATAAGATCAAATTGGTTTTTTTAGAGAAATTAAGGATACAAAATAAACCACTTTAAATTTTTTATATTTATCTTTTTTTCCTTAAAACTAATTTATTATACTTATAAACTAACCTATAATCTAATTACATGTAGCATATATATGTTATAATTTAGTGATATAATTTACTTCCTTAAAATTAAAAAAAAAGTAAACTTAATCTTATAATTAGAATAGGAGGGAGTACATCATGACTCTCTGCTTTTATTGAGTAGTAGGTCGATGATGTTGATATAATATTACGGTATTTCTTTCTAAGTTGTTTTAATTTGGGGAATGTGGATGCTACTAGTGTCTGGTGCAATTAATAGTAAAAAATATTTCAAGTAAGAAAATTATAAATGTTACTCTCCCTTTCTAGTTCTTATATAGTAGAGAAATTATATATATATATATATATATTTCTTCATTTAGTTTGACATTTCAAGGTAAACAAACACATCGGACATTGAATTGTTCGAGGCAATAATTTAAAGAGCTAGTGGGTCAGACTAGGGTTAAATCAATTATATTAAAATAATACAGTTTAATTGACCGACAATAACAAAAGACACCAACATAATCATCACTAATATCAAAATATAAATATAGACAGGTATAGATAATTCATTAAACATTAATGTTTTAATGTTTTTGAGGAGGGAAAAAGTGATCACGCTTGTAAAAATAGCTATTTTTCTACAATTTATTGATAGAAATACGAATCTCAAGAAAGTAATAAGAGAATAAAGGAATTCCTTTGTTTAGGGGTGTATAAGCTCTGTTACTAAAGGCCAACAAGTTGTTAGAGCTAGACCAAAAGTTGTTAATAGTTGAAATTTTCACACATTGTCAGTTATACTCAATAACTTGTCACAAAAGGCCAATACATAGTTACAGACTGCCCAAAAGTTGTCACGATACCAATCCCATTTTTTGTTATCCTTCTGTTAAGAAACAAAGTGATAGAAAGTAAATAACTTGTGACTGGTGTCCAGAAACATGTTATTAAAGGTTAAGAAGTTGTTAGAGCCAGCCCAAAAGTTGTTAATAGTTGAAATTTTCACACATTGTCAGTTGTACTCAATAACTTGTCACGAAAGGCCAAGACGTTGTTACGGATTGCACAAAAGTTGTCACGATGGCAATCCCATTTTTTGTTATCCTTCTGTTAAGAAACAAAGTGATAGAAAATAAATGACTTGTGACTGATGCCCAGAGACTTGTTACTACAGGCCAATAAGTTGTTAGTGCCAGCCCATCTAAAAATCAGAGCCAATTTACATATATCTTCAATTAAAGTTCACAATATAACAGCCAAGTCCATTCTGTTAATTTCCTAAAAATCAGAGCCAATTCAAGATGGCAACTTTGATTGTAAACTTTGAATGGAGATATATGTAAATTGGTTCTAATTTTTAGATGGGCCAGCACTGACAACTTGTTGGCCTTTAGTAACAAGTTTATGGGCACCAGTCACAAATCATTTATTTTCTATTACTTTGTTTCTTAACAGAAGTATAACAAAAAATGGGATCGCCATCATGACAACTTTTGAGCAGTCCGTAACAACATCTTGACCTTTTGTGACAAGTTATTGAGCACAACTAACAAGAAAATGAACATACTATCATAACAACATTTGGCCTAATATTAACATCTTTTAGGGCAATTGTAACAACTAAATGAGCATTTATAACAACTTTTATGATAGATTTGTAACAGAGTCATATTTAACATAATCAGTTCACAGCTATCATTGAGCACCATTTACATGGCATTTACTATCATTTATAATTCATGAACAAGTAGTCCAACAAAAAATGATTGACTATACTTCAGTTCCATTCCTTCATCATCTATAAGGTCCACATAAGTTGTTGTATCATCAAAGCACACTCTAAATTTCATGGTTATTTCCCTAGCTTCCTCTCCAACAATTGATGCTACAAATATTCTCAATTCTCCAAAAGTAGTGCCTTCCTTTATGGTTCTTGATATGGTACTGCCTCCTACGCATTGCATCTCACCTTCTTCACCATTTATAAATCATCCACCCGTATGCAACAAACATTTTACATGCTTCCCTTATGTGCCCGCCATCTTCTCATTCACCTTGTACAGGAACATTGTTATTCACAAGTAAATGATCAGATATAACGACTTAATGAGCATCTGTGACAACTTTATATCAAAGTAATGAAAACACCTTATTAAAATACCAACACATTGGTGGTAACCAACAAAGCTTCAACCTTTTGCTTCACCCCTGTCTTAGAACAAAATAACAGAATGAAAAACCCATCCCCAATAAAATTCATTCAAAATTTCAATTGTCTTCCAGAAAGTTGTTATTTACAATTGAATGACCTGCAATAACAACTATTTGAGCATATAACGACAATAGAAATTTTAATTGATGTGGAAACCGAAAACGCAACAGCCTTTTCGGATTCTCCCTGTTTTTAGACTGAAAAACAGAGCTTATACACCCCTAAACATAACACCAGCCCAAACCCTTATCAACAACAAATGAGAAACCAACTTACATAATAAGTACAACAAAAAATCACTAAGGTTTGCATATAAGCATGTCTTTTATGTTCAAACATTCAACCAAAATTACATTTATATGGAAATTTTTTACATTTGTTTTAAAACATTCATCCCAAATCACATTCCTAACAAACATGGGAAATTGATTTTCTCAACATATCACTAGTTGAAAAGACAAATCCAAATTGAGTTCATGATTTTAGTTGGATGAAGATGGAAGATAGATGATGGATGAAGGAGTGTTCTCTTCCCACCCTTTCCCTTTGAGGTCGCTGACGTTGTTGCTGTTGGGAGTGAGAGTAAGAGTGAGTGAGAGTTGTTTGTTTGCTTTGGTTAATTATAAGGAGGGTAAAAGGGTAATTTGCATTTGGAACATAATAAAAATAAGATCCTTTGGGACCCTACTTTAATTTGAGCATTTAGTGGGACTTCTCTTATATTATGTGTCCTATAAGGGACCCCAAATTAATTTTTCCATTTAATATCTATTTTCATTAACATTGATAATAAAAGTTGAATTATCTACTTGTATTCTTTGATATTTACATTTTGCTCTTTAATAAAAGTTGAATTACCCTCCCTCTTACTTATTAGTAACTTCAAGTTAATATTCTTTGGTATCCTGTGCAAAGCTATAGTTACTTAAAATATTTACTATTTACTGAATTATCATAATAATTAAATGATATTAAAGTAACTCCCCGTAAACGAGAGGTCCAGCTCCTTTTATAGATATGGGTAAGTTGGGTGGGAAATGAGATTATCTTATTATCATCATCATCATCATTATTATTATTATTATTAGGCTAAATTATAGAAAACCCTCTGAACTTTGGGTCAGTTACACAGAACCTCCCTGACGTTTGAAAATTTAAATTAAAGACCTCTGACGTTTCATGTTTTGACTTTCAACTCCTCTACCGTTAAAATTTCCGTTAAAGTTAACGGTTTTTCTCTTATCCAATTTTTTCACATTTAATTTTGTATAATATGTCATTAAAAATAAGTCTTTTCATTTAATAGTAAATAATAGTAAGTATATTATAAGTTTTTATTTTAAAAAATACATGATTCAATAAATATTTTACATTCATTTTAAGTATTTTTATCAATTTCTAAAGTGTATGCTCCAAAAAATATTTGAAACCCTTTTTTTAAAATATTTTATATTTTTAAATATTTAAAAATACTTAAAATTTTATGTCACGTTAATTGTGAATGGTTATTTTTGGAGTGACATGGTATATAATAAAATAACGTTAAAATTTTAAAATAAAAAAACCGTTAACTTTAACGGTAATTTTAACTGTAGGGGAGTTAAGAGTCAAAACATGAAACATTAGGGGCGCTAAATTTAAACTATCAAAGGTTAGGGAGGTTATATGCAACTGATTCAAAGTTCATGGGGTTTTTCTATAATTTAGCCTTATTATTATTATTATTATTATTATTATTATTATTATGATGATGATGATGATGTGAATATTGTGTGCATGTTTGGGTGAGGAAGTTCCAGCTTCCAAGGATTTGAGTGAGTCAACTCACAAGTGGACAGCCGAGTGAAGCTCAGAGGCCCCCACAAAGATGAGAGCAGGGGACCCATTACCCATATGATAAGGTGATTCAGATTTCAGAGTGCATATCGGTCACCACCAATCGAACTGAGTGAGTTGTAACAACGAAATAAAGAAAGAATCATATGAAAAAGTCTGTCCTTTTCGCCTTACTATTTGCGGCCATACTGTTGGCCGCCGATGCATTTAGCAGACATAACTTCCCGCCGGACTTCGTGTTCGGTGCCTCCTCCTCTGCCTATCAGGTTTTCCCCATTTTTAGCTTATTTATGTCTTCATTCTCTATTTTACATGTTTACACTCTAAATGTATTGATCCCCACATCTTTGGACTTTCTACAAGGGATCCACCTGTTCCACCCTCTTGTTTTTATAAATGCTTCATCCTACTTCTTACCAAGTTGTGCTTATTCTATTTTTTTTTTCTTTTTCTTTTTTTTGGGGGGGGGGGGGGGGTCAATTTATACTTAATATATTTGAATATAAAACTGTAGTTTGTATGTATATATATATTTTAAGTTTCAAGTTTTATAATATTCTACCTGCACTTGCTGTCTGCTGCGCCAACGCTGCGGAGAACCGAGACTCTTTACTTGTAAAAACTTGATCTGCACAATATAAGACAGATCAATACAACTTATACACACAGAATTGAAGCTGGTTCTTAAACTTCTTGACTGGCAGAATGATAAAAGAAGTGTATTTGTTGTATTTTGTGTTGTTTTTTCTACTGACTGAGGCAGCTAACATATATATTGTCAAAGGTTGAAGGTGCTGCAAATGAAGATGGGAGGAAGACCAGCATATGGGACACCTTCGCTCATGCTGGTAATAATATACGGCAAACATCAACTCCATGCATGTGATGAGAATCAATATATATATATATATATATATAAAAGCATTGATATTGTTTGCTAACTGCAACTTTGCCTAAGCATTTTCAGTTGCTTTAATGATTGATGTATTGAACTGTTTCTCGACCTTTGATAAATTAGAATGCCTATTACCAAACATCACCTTACAATTTCCCTTCGAATTTCCAAAAGGTATATCATTACTTAATGATGTTAACTTTCAGGCTACATGGGTGGAGCTGATGGAGACATAGCATGTGATCAATACCACAGATATAAGGTCAGTTTACGTGTTTTCTTACTTTATAAGTACAATGGGGACATTACAGTTGAGTCTTCACATTGCCGTTTCTACGAAGCAGCTTATATCTCGATATTCCTCTCACTAAATTCAACTTCCTAAGCAAGCATGGGAAGGCTATCCTAGCTAGAAGGGGATTTGGCCGCTTAAGTATGAAGTTTTGAGTTCAAGTCAGTGTGATTGTGAACGTGGAAATGCCTTTGGGAGAGCTACCCTCAGTTGGACCTAGCAATACTTGAATCTGACCCAATCATATAACCATATGAAAAAGAAGAAGAACTACATTTAACCCATTATGACATGCTTGACAGATAACTGTATGAAATCCACTTTGGCCCCCAGTTTGTACCTTCCACAGGATATTGTTTCCATGAAGGCCAATCTAGCTCTAATATTAATTGATGGAGACCTAAGCAAGCATGGATAACTCACCATTAAATTATTTGTTTCTAGACCATATGGCTATATAAGATAAACTCTATTTACAGCACTCAATGCTATTATAATCCTAGTCTCATTTCTTTCTCTATCCCTTTTTCTCTGCATCTCCTTCTCTATCACTCTGTAAGTTCGTTCTGTTGCAGGAAGATGTGCAACTCATGGCTAAAATGGGCTTAGATGCATACAGATTTTCTATCTCATGGTCAAGGGTTATTCCAGGTGCAAAAAGTTACACTATTTCTCATTACCCTTGTGAAGTCCCACATCGGTTGGGATCGAGATGTTCCTAGCCTATATAAGGTGATGGACTCTCCTTCCCATCAGGACGCGTTTTCATGGGTGAGTGTGGGAGGCTTCGGCCAGTATCCCTACCATGAGGAACAAAACCGTGAGGGGAGTGTGTGGGGCCCATAGCTATGGGAGCATCCCTACCCAAAGCGGACAATATCCTGATCGAGTTTGGGCTGTTACATATGGTATCAGAGCCAGGCTCGGGTCGGTGTGCCAGCGAGGACGCTGGGCCCCCAAGGGGGGTGGATTGTGAAGTCCCACATCGGTTGGGATCGAGATGTTCCTAGCCTATATAAGGTGATGGACTCTCCTTCCCATCAGGACGCGTTTTCATGGGTGAGTCCCTACCATGAGGAACAAGACCGTGAAGGGAATGTGTGGGGCCCATAGCTATGGGAGCATCCCTACCCAAAGCGGACAATATCCTGATCGAGTTTGGGCTGTTACAACCCTCCTTTCATTTCACACTCTTTTCTCACTGTCCTTTCCCCATTTGCCTATAGATGGAAAAGGAGTAGTTAACCCTAAGGGAGTGCAATACTACAACAACCTTATCAATGAACTCATAAGCCATGGTTATCTTCTGTTATTCCCTTTCATACAGTGATTGCAGTTTGCATCTTCCAATTATATGACTGATTTTTTCATTTCCATCACACAGGAATCCAACCTCATGTTACTTTGCATCACTATGACTTACCCCAAGCACTAGAGGATGACTATGGAGGATGGGTTAGTCAAAGAATCATGTATGGATGTATAATTTGTTACTGTGAAAAATTGTGTTAATATTGAAAAAGTTATGCTGTGAATACAAGTTGACATGGTTATTGATGGTTGTAGAAAAGACTTCACAGCTTATGCAGATTTGTGCTTCAAAGAATTTGGTGACAGAGTAAAGTACTGGACTACTTTAAATGAGCCTAACGTTTTTACATTGGGAGGCTATGACACGGGGTTTTTGCCACCAAAGAGATGTTCTCCTCCCTTTGGATTTAATTGTTCTGTTGGAAATTCCTCAACTGAGCCATATATTGCAACCCATTATATACTGCTGGCACATGCATCGGCTGCTAGATTGTATAGGGAAAAGTATCAGGTAAACATGTGTGTGTGTGTGTTGAAAATTAAAGTAATACTTATTTTTTATTTGGAAATATGTAGTTTTCTTGAAATGCAAAATTTTGGTTGTGATCAGAGTTTTATTGAGGGAAAGTGCAAATATTTTGTTTGAATTCGAATCAGGATTTATTCTTCAGATATGTGAGCTTGATATCATTTATTGATCCAAATCATTAGTTTTAAATTTATGAATATTTTTTACTCATATATCCTTGTCTAGTTCAGATTTATCTAGTTCTTTTCTACGCTTTATTCACATTTGAACCTAACACTTAAAGCAAGTTTATTTCAGGATAAGCAACAGGGATTTGTTGGGATCAATATCTACTCTGAGTATCATCTTCCTCTAACAAACACAACTGAGGACATAGCTGCCACTCGAAGGGCCCAGGAATTTTTTAGAGGATGGTAATTTGCTCAAATTCCCCATGTCTGTCCAAACATCTCATAAACATCTTAATACTATAACTTCTAGGAATCATTATAATGCCAATCTCACATGACCTCACTAATTCATGAACTCACTGTATTCAGTGTATTGTCTTCAATCATGCAAACTGATGCTGTTAAGATTATTTTGACATAATTCAAGAGCAGTCTCAATAATTTACTCTTAAGGGGCTGTTTGTTTGGCTTCCTAAAATTTTTACGAGTTTCCCTCACCTCCCCTTCTGACCAAACAAGTAACATTTAAATCCCTCCCCTTATTTCCCTCTCCATTCTGATCAATTCAGACAAGGTAACATTAGAACCCTCTCCTATTCGTTCAGCCAAACAGACCCTTATCAATATGATATCTATCTCATGAAATACTACTATTGTGTCCTGTGTGTGTTAGTTGACATCAAAGGCTTGCTTTTTTAGTAGGGTTTAAAATAGACATTGTTACAGGTATTTGCATCCCTTACTATTTGGAGAATATCCAGAAACAATGAAGAAGATCGTTGGTTCCAGACTTCCTTCATTCACCATAGCTGAGTCAAACACTATTAAAGGATCGGTTGATTTCGTGGGATTAAATTATTATAGGTCATTTTATGTTAAGAACAGAGCAAGCTCCTCACAGATGGATCACAGAGACGCCATGGCAGATATGGCTATAGAATATGCAGGTAAGTTGAACGCTAATGACAATGATGTGTCCAAGACATGCATTGAAAAAAAAGGGAATAAAAAAATATGCTAATGACAATAGAGATACCAATATTTCATTTACCTTTCTGTTTTTTTAGTGTAGGTGTATATCTCATTGCTTTAATTTTTATGCTATGAAAAGAAATTCTATTTTCTACCAGACTGGCCTTTATTGCCGTACTAGTAATATTAACCTTTGAATTTATTTGACACTTGTCTGTTGTCTCATGACTTAGCTTGCTAATTACTCACTCCGTCCCATGATATAAGGTCCATTTCTTTTGAATGACATTGTCCCATAATATAAGGTCTTATTTGAGTTTGTTTGAGTAATAAATGCATTTTTTCCCATTTTGCCCATGCGTTAACTTTCCCACACATTCTCTTTCATCTTCTTTTCATAATTACGCTCTCTCTTACTCATTCATAAATAAGGACACATTTGAGAAAAAATGATATATTTTCTACACATTTATTGTTTTTAACTAATTTTTTAGGAACCCACAATTCGGTTAAAAAGACCTTATATAGTGGGACGGAGGGAGTAATATTTAGAGGTTGTTGGTTAATATTAATGGTCTTTATCAAGTAAACGTGAATCTGTCACTCAACCCCAAAACTTGTGCTTGTTGTTTGTAGCAGATCCCGTGAATGCTTCATTTGAGGTATGAAAACTTTTTCCAATTTTTTTTTCTTTTTCAATTTTTCCTATGAGGTAATAAAACAGTCATAACTTGTTGAGTTGTTGAATTTATTTTGACTTACAATTAACCATCTGGTTGGTTTTAGTTTCCCAATACCCCTTGGGGTTTACAAGGCGTGCTAGAGTTCCTCAAGCAAACTTATTTTAATCTTCCTATTTACATTCATGAAAACGGTAATTTCTCTCTTCCTCTGACTCTGTCACACAATTGAATTATTAGAAAAATTTATGTTTTCAAAAGTTGATATCCTAATTACTCCTCAAAATTGGCATTTATGAAATTTTGTATGAAATGATATGTAACACAACCTTTGAAACTATGCAGGGCAACGAACACCACCAAGTTCTTCATTGAATGACTGGTTAAGAGTAAATTACCTGCAAGCACACATTGGAGCAACGCTTGATGCATCAAGGTAAGCAAAAAGTGATATCAATTTAGAAATCAAACATCATTTCCATCTTCAAACTTCATCACATAATCTCAAATCTCTGTTTTTCATGTAAAAATATTGGACGTGTTCACAGAAATGGATCCAATGTGAGAGGTTACTTTGTATGGTCCTTCTTGGATGTACCCGAGTTATTCAATGGATACGGTTTGTGTTTTGGTCTTTATCGCGTTGATGTGGATGATCCAAGTTTGAAAAGAGTGCCAAAGCTTTCTGCCACATGGTACTCCCAGTTTCTAAGCAAAACCACTTTGGACCAAGCCAGACTCATAGAATTTGAGAATGAATTAAGTTCAAGTTAATTCTACTTAGGACATTAATGTTTGTATTGTGTAAAATGGGTTCCTTGAAATGTTAGGTTTGTACAATTCTTCTCAAAACAGACAGTGATACGCTATCAGTGCTTATGTAACCTATTCTTGGAAATAGCTCATATCCACTTATTTGTAAGTGCCTTTTGGGGTTAACTTTTGGCCAATTATACTTTTGTGATTAATATGTGCATTATAGTTGACCGTGAGCTGAGCTATTCATATATTAGAGAGAGAGAGAGAGAGAGAGAGAGAGAGAGAGAGACTTGTTTTTATGTAGAGTTGGCGTCATTTCTATTTTCATGGGTGAACTAATTTTACTTAAAATTTAGAACAAAGTTCATCCATGATTTAAGAATAGTATGAGGCATACATTTAATCAATGAATGAAATGTTTTTATTCGTAAACATTAGATTGAATTAGAAATTTGTATTAAAGCATACATGATTTTCCCTTGACCGATCATTCTATGGTGGATTAGAGATACAATTTACTTGTGAAGGAATGTTTAAATGGAGCTAAATTCATTAATTAATTTTTTTAAAAATTAAAAGAACGTGTATTAATGGCATGAAATTACAAACGAGATGAAACTTAAAATTTCTTACTTATACGAGAGTTTTCATAACACTAAACTTAATTCAACATGTTAAGATGATTTATAATGTGATTACATACTGACAAATGTTTGAAAGTTTGGAGACAATTAAATTTTTTTTTTAACCCAATTATGGATTTGTAAAACTACAAAGACAAAAATGAAAATAGTATAACACAAATTTAACCAATAAAAAAGTTGAAATGACATTTAAAATTTCCTATATATACACACACAACAACCAAGACAAGTAGCTTAGAACATGATAGATAGTTAGATACATTGAGCAACGCCAAGAAAACCCTAGTGATTCATGCCCCACTAGTTCTGCCTCCATACTTACATTTTACAAGAGCTATCTCCTAAACACAATGTTTTAACTCACAAGGTACACATTGCTATACATACATACATAATACATATATGCTGGAGCATTTCTTGTGTTTCTAGCTTCACTTTCGACCTACTAGTGCAATTTTTCCACCACTTTAAAAAGCACTTTTATGCTCCACGAGGTAAAACTCCTCATATATTTAACTTGTGCAGCGCAAAATCACTTAAAAGAGAGCAAGAAAGTGAAGCGATCATTTGAGAGGTGGGTCTCACTACTCTTTCTTAGATATCTTTCTCCACATTAGTAGATCCTTGGCTTCAATCAAAGGAGATCCTGCCTCATGTTACTTTGAAGCTCTGTTGAAACCACCTGGCATGTACTTGCATTCCAGCTTCAGTCAAAGCATTCAAAGAAGACTGATACAGCCTTTCATCCAATCCTGTCCCTTCCATCTTCATGTCTCTTAATAGTCTTACTAGTTCATCCACTTGTCCCACCTTTGAGAACACCATCACCATCATACCTGCCATAGCCCTATCAATCTCCCCACCATTCAATCTGTACTCCTTGAAGAACTTTATGCATTTTTCATACTCTCTTGCCTTGCTATACGCCATGATCATGCTCGTGTAGGTGACCTTATCCGGTGCCACTTTCCTTCTCTTCATTTCGTTCCAGAGCTTCTCAACTTGCCTCAATTCCTTAACCCTCCCATGCATGTCTATCAAAGAATTGTAAATCCACACATTGGGATTGCACCCTCTTTCTTTCATTTTTGCTACAAGCTTCATGGCTTCTCTAAGCTTCCCTGTTCTTCCATACATCACAACCATGCTTGAATAGGCCACAACACACTGATTAAAACCCTTTTGCTCCATCTCTGAGAACACCTTCTCTGCTTCTGTATATAGGCCAAGACGACAATAAGCATTTATGATTGATGCAAATGTGACCTGTCCTGGTTCATGACCCTTTGACATTAGTTTCTCATAAACATTGATGGCAGATCTAAATCCTCTCCTCTTGCCAAAGCCATTGATAATAGCACATAATATACAGTCAGTAACCTTGAGACCTGCCATTGCAGAAGAATCATAAGATCTGGTTTCAGTATTTGCAATGAACAACAAGGAAATCAAAGAAGGGAATCACAGTTCTAAAAATATATTGTAGATGTAACTTGCATTTCAAGTTATCAAAAGAAGGGGTTGGTTGTTGAGATTATCTTATAGAAATTGACAATTGATTTTTGTGGGGGGGCTCATTTTCAGACCATGAAGATGGTGAATGCTCTTAACATTGCTTATTTTCTGTTGACATAAAGAAGCCCTATCTTAAATCTCCTAATATAAATTCTAATTCGAGTGGACAGAACATGAATAGTGAGATATATTATTCCTCAAGCAAAAATCAATTAAAGAATCAAAGTATGTATATAATCTGCATCAATCACCTGCATTCTCCATTGTTTCAACTACTTCAAGAGTCTTCTCCATTAAACCTTCTTCAACGTACATCAACACAAGCTTGTAGTACACCTCTGGATCCTTTATTACCGTTTTCCTCTTTGATTCTCCAAGAAGCTTCTCCGCTACATCCACATCACGCAAACTTGCAAATGAGCATATCAATGTAGAATATATAGAATCATTAATAACCCCTCTTTTCTTCATGTCCCTGAAGTACTTTAGAGCTTCGAATGCTCTTCCTGATTGGCCTAATGACTCACATAAAATCCCATAAATCAGAGATAAGTATCTCTTTGAAGTAATTAATGGTTGTTGATCACTTTCAAGTTCTTGAAACAACTGAACCACTTTGTCACTATCACCAAGTTTCATGTAGGCCTCCATAACGTGTATATAGCATCTGGAATAATCTGCAGCAACTAAAAACTTGGTGGATTTCATCCGTTCAAAAACTAAAACAGTGCTCCTATACATATGAAGCTTATTGTAGCTTCTCATGGCGGAATCAAAAGCCGAAACAGCAACTTCAGTGCTCTGAGAATCTTCGAAAACATCGAGGAATGCATCGGCAATCCTGAACTTCCTAGACCTCACACATTTACTAATCAAACCAGAACATGTAGATACATCATCAGGCAACACAGAATACACCTTCAAGTCTTCAGAAACAGATAAAACAGAACCCCATTTCTTTAATCTAAGCAAATACCTTATCACATGCCTCAAAGTTGATCCCTCTGGTCTAAACTCAGGCCTTTCTTTCAATCTCTGATAGTATTCATACCCAAGTTCCTCAGTTTGAGGATCTTCAAATAACCCACAAACGAACTCATTCAGATTCTCAGCACCAGAATGCTTAGAGTACTGAGAAACATCATCATCTGACAATTTCAGATCGAATTGGATCAAAGGAGCATTATTGGGTTGAGAAGCTTCTTCTTCCAAGATGGGAGTGTGAGAACCTGAAAACCTGACAGTGAAGAATCGAGGATTGGAGTGAGGAACAGAGGAAAAGGAAGAAAATTGAGAAATGGGTATGAGTGATTGAAGAAGATGGTGGTGGGTTCTTCTTCTTCTGGTTGATGAAGCCAAAGACCAGTCTGGAGAACTGGAAATGGCCATTATTATTTTGTTAAAATTGAAAGATAAGATTTTTGGAAAGAAATAGTGTAAGAAATAATTGTGTTCCATATATACCTTATCGTCCACTAGATTTCGTCACGCATGGGAAGATTGTTGGCCACTCAAATTTTGACAAGTGGAACATTTGTAGACATAGAATCATCTGCTTCGATGGATGCCACGTGATTTATTTGCAGCCAAGTTACCCTGTTCATGAATAATATTTCATGAACAAATTTATATGCTTAAAAATGAAAAAAAAAAAAATTAAATGATTATCTTTTTTTTAAAAAAGGAAAATTAATTTCACGTCTCTTGTAAGGGACTTAATTAAGATGAGATCCCATGAAATCACCTAATTAATTTGAGGTCCTTACCAGAAAGTTGTTATGACAAGCCAAAAAGTGTTATTGAAGGCCGAAAAGTTGTGCAATAACAACTTTTCGGCCTTCAATAACAACTTTTTGGCTTGCCATAACAACTTGTGGCTTGAAAATCACTCTTGGTCTGTAACAATTTGTGACCTTGCGATAACAACTTTTTAGCCTGCAATAACAACTTCATGGGACCTCAGATTAATTAGGTGATTTCGTTGGACCTCATCTTAATTAAATCTCTTACAAGGGACCTGAAATTAATTTTCCCTAAAACAATTTTTGGTGATAAGTACAAGTACTTTAACAATAATATGAAATTATTTATGATGAGAAATAAAAATGGGAAAATTAATTTAGGGTCCCTTGTAGGACACTTAATAAGAGAGAGGTCTTACAAAATGCTGAAATTAAAGTAGGGTCCCAAGGGACCTTATTTCTATTATGTCTCAAATCCATTTTACCCTTTTACCCCTTTAATTAAAAACAAAAAAAAATCATAATTGAGAACTGTACTCCTTTTCGACTTCCATCACCGATGAAGCTAGTTAGAAACTCATCCCAAGAACCCTAGATTTCGCCGCCATTCCTTGTGTCATCGTTGCCTTGGATTTTTGCCGGCCGTCTTCGTGTCAATTAGGCTATGGTTTGCTCAAAGATTCAGAGCCATCTTAGGTGCAGTTCTTCATTTTGAACCCCCAGGTAAGTGATCAAAAAATTGGGTGCCGATCTCAGGTATGGGTCAGGTTACTCAAGAATCGGATTAAAATATCATTTACAATTTCCAATATTTCATTTACCTGCAATCTACAACTACTATTTATCTGCAATCTGATTGAGCCTCATCTTTATATGCAATCTACAACTATTTTCTGTAGGCTCTCTACATTATATGATTGAGAAGGATAAACAATAATTACATTTAGTTCTTTTTTTCTCTAACTGCTATTCATGCATCTTATATGAATTTGCTGGTGGAATGTCAGAATCTTTATCAGTGATGACCCGGGTGAAGCAGCGAAAAGTTCTATATGGACAACACTGGGGATTAAGAATGTTAAGGCTGAGTCAGTTCAAGAGGAAGGACTCTTTAGGGCATTCCCATCAAAGGGTGATGGAAAAGATCATTCAACACAAAATTCAAAAGTCTTGCAAGCCAATCCAATGGCATTGTCTGGGTCACTCAACTTTCATGAGACCTCATGAACATTTTGCTAAAATATTTGTAATTTCTTTGGGTGCAGCAAAATTCAGATGGCTCCTATATGTTCCTAAGGAAGTTACAAATGCCAGGCAACATGTGCTCAGCAGCCTTGTTTGGAAGAGTTATTTATTGTTGGGAGCCCACAAAAGAACAATCAAGGATTGGTTATTCGTTCTTCTTCTTCTTGAATTCGCCATGAGGAGAAGGAAACCTTCTTGTCTTTGCAGAGTTATTCCTCTTTCTTAAAGTGGCGGCTTGAATTTTTTTTACCCTCTTCCTTTTCAATGACAATGGTTTGCTTTAGATTATGTACATATGTTTATATGACATAGTGATAGATAGAACCTAGTGAATTTGTCTATACTTAGATTCGGGGTGCATATGAATAAGAATGGGAGTTCAAATTAAACTTCTTGTTCTGGTATCTTCCTACCATAATGTAATTCTGTGTTTGGTTGAATTAGGCTGTCTGTCTCTATTTATATTGACAGATTTGAAATCAAGAGTTTGAGAAATTGTTGAATGCACTCGAGTTTCCAGGCATGTCAAAGGCAATGAGTGTGTTTAAGAATTTTTGCAAGATTCTAGATAGATTGTATTAGAGATCTGTGCTCTAGGATTTGCTTGTATGTTGCAATACGATTACAAGACAAAATGGATTTTGTATATTTGTTATTGTTATCGTAATTTGTGTTGTATAAACTGTATTATTTAAAATCCTGGAGAATCTAGAACTTGTCACAAGATTGTGAATTCCAAGTACCAAGTTAGGAAGTAGAAAAGTGACGCTATGTGTCTGTGACTAAAAGTAGGGTATGCCAAAAGCTTAGGAAAAAATGGCTTGTAAATATTATGACTTACGCAAAAAGTTGAAAATTAATGGCTTACAAATGAACTGACAATCACATTTATCATCAATGAACTGAAAATTAATGGCTTGCAAATATTAGGACTTAGGCAAAAAGCTTCTTGTTTGGTAGTACCTAATATAGATTCCTCAATAAGACATTATAATATGCTTTATTCTATTTTTGGTCATGTTAGTAACAGTTTTTTGACCTTGTGTAACAACTTTTAGGCCTTCTGTAACAACTTATGGGCCTTACTAAATGTCAACATTTTGGGTTGTAACAACTTTTTGACCATGCATAACAAGTTAATGGGCACCATTCACAAGTCATTACCAATATCTGTGTGTGTGTGAGCAGAAGGATAAAAGAAAATGGGATTGCCCTCATGACAACTTTTAGGCAGTCTATAACAACGTTTTGGCCTTTCGTGACAAGTTTTTGAGCACAACTGACAATGTGTGAAAATTTCAACTATTAACAACTTTTGGGCTGGCTCTAACAACTTCTTGGCCTTTAGTCACAAGGTTCTGGGCACCAGTCACAAGTCATTTAATTTCTATTACTTTGATTCTTAACAGAAGGATAAAAGAAAATAGGAGTGCCATTGTGACAACTTTTGGGCAGTCCGTAACAAGGTATTGGGCATTAGTAACAAGTTATTGGGCACAATTGACAATGTGTAAAAGTTTTAAATACTAACAACTTCTGAGCTGTCTTTAACAACCTTTTGACCATGCGTAACAAGTTATTGGGCATCAGTCACAAGTCATTTAATTTCTATTACTTTGTTTCTTAATAGAAGGATAAAATAAAATGAGGTTGCCATCGTGACAACTTTTGGGCAACTCGTAACAAGTTATTGGGCATTAGTAACAAGTTATTAGGCACAACTGATATTATGTAAAAGTTTTACGTACTAACAACTTCTGGGCTGTCTTTAACAACCTTCTGACAATGAGTAACAAGTTATTGGGCACCAGTTACAAGTCATTTAATTTCTTGAAAGTTGCATTTTAGTACAAGGATAACTGAAAATGGGTTTGCTTCAACACAACTTTTGGGCAACTCGTAACAACTTCTTGGCTTTTAGTAACAAGTTATTAGGCACCAGTCACAGATCATTTAATTTCTTGAAAATTGCATTTAGCACAAGGATAACTGAAAATGGGTTTGCTTCGTCACAACTTTTGGGCAACTCATAACAACTTCTTGGCCTTTAGTAACAAGTTATTGGGCACCTGTAACAAGTCGTTTAATTTCTTGAATGTCGCACTTTTAACACAAGGATAACAGAAAATGAGATTGCCTTCGTCACCTGCAACAAGATTATGACTAACACACATATACAACACAACCTTATCATTATAAAAACGTTTGGCCTATCCATAACAACCTTTTGGGCATGTATAACGATGTTTTGGACAATCATAACAAGTTTCATAACAGAATCAGTTATAACAAAAGCATTTCACATTTGTCATTAAACATCACTTACCATTCATGGACAACTTACTGCCATTCAGCACCAGTTACAATTCATGGACAAGTAGTCTAACAAAAAATTAGCCACTATACACTAGTTTCACACCCACTATAAACTAATGTTGTATCATCAAAGCACACTCTAAATTTTATGGTTATTCCCCTAACTTCCTCTCCAACAATTGATGCTACAATTGTTCTCAATTCTCCATAAGTAGTGCATTCCTTTATGGTTTTTGATATGGTATTGCCCTCCACATATTGCATCTCACCTTCTTCACCATTTATAAATCATCCACCCGTATGCAACAAACATATTACATGCTTCCCTGATGTCCCCGCCATCTTCTCATTCATCCTGCACAGGAACATTGTTATTCACAAGTAAGTGACCAGATATAACGACTTAATGAGCATCTATGACAACTTTATATTAAAGTAATGAAAACACCTTATCAAAATATCAACACATAGGTGTTAACATAACAAAGCTTCAACCTATTACTTCACCCCTGTCTTAGAACAACTTAACAGAGCACAAAACCTATTCCCAATAAAATTCATTCAAAATTTCAACTGTCTTCCAGAAAGTTGTTATTTACAACTGAATGACCTGCAATAACAACTATTTGAGCTCTGACGACAATAGAAATTTTAACTGATGTGGAAACCGAAAACGCTACAGCCTTTTCGGATTTCCCCTCTTTTTGGACGAAAAAACAGAGCTTATACACCCTTAAACATAGCACCAACCCAATCCCTCATCAACAACTAATGAGAAACCAACTTACAAAATAAATGCAACAAAAAATCACTAAGACAGGGGTATAAGCATGTTTTATGTTCAAAAATTCAACCAAAATTAGATTTATATGGAAAGTTTTGACCTTTGTTTTAAAACATTCATCCCAAATCAGATTCCTAACAAACATGGGAAATTGATTTTCTCAACATACCACTAGACACTAGTTGAAGAGACAAATCCAAGAGTCCATGATTTTAGTTGGATGAAGATGGAAGATGGATGATGGATGAAGGAATATTCTTAGTGAGTGCTTTTCCCTTGCCCTCAAGAACTCGCTGACCACGTTGATGCTGCTGGAGGGAGAGTGACAGTGAATGAGAGTCAGTGTTTCATTTAGACAATTATAATAAGGAGGGTAAAATTGTCTTTTGGGTTTGGAACATAATAAAAATGAGGTCCCTTGGGACCCTACTTTAATTTGGGCATTTAGTGGGACTTTTCTTATACTATGTTGTTAGAATTTTAAGTTTTGATTAGGACCGGCCCCATAGATAACATAAGTAAATAAAGTGTAAGTTACCTCTGAATTTAACAAGTAAAATGTGATAGGTAACAGATCACTATCGCTAGAGCTAGAGCCTATCGCTAATAGACAAAGAGTCATAGCAAATGAAGACTTAGAAATAACAAAGTTAATATCTATCTCTAAGTCATTCACTATCGCTAGGAAACATCCTATCGCTAGAAGTTCATTGAGAACATGGATAAATGAAAGAAAGAACAACTAGCAGAAATATAAAACAAGACCTTGAGCTAATGGAATCAGCTAGCGATATCATAAGCTGCTATCGATAATAGGATTAGCTATCGATATCTAAATACTTTAGGAAATAACATAACTCAGATAGCTAAACAAACTTGCGATAACAAAGGTCACTAGTGATAACGTATCTAGCATCGATAGGAGAATGCTCATTGTGATAACAAACTGATAAGCTGATACATTGAGCTAATAAACTAAGCTTGCGATAGCATCTGCTGTGCATTACATTATTATCTGTTTAGCTAACAGCTCAAGTGCAGGAATTACATTATGCAGTTAGCGATAGCAAAGCATGCTAGCGCTACTGAAAAAGCTGCTATGAAAGTACAGTTGGTACAGATGCTTAGAACGCTCAGTCTACATCTCTCTTAGCTCACCCTACGCAAGAGCAGTTGAAGCTAAAGCAGAAAGTTAACCTCGATGAAGAAACTGCATTAAATGCCAACGGCTAGGAGCTCTCAACGACCATATTCAAACGGCCTCATGAACGCAATGGCAAATCTGAGAAGAGCTTTAAATACAGAACTTGAGCATTTATGAAATATAGACGAAAAACAAAGAATATTCACGAACACATTCATTGCTCTCTGATCTTTGTATTTATTGTTCTTAGTGATTTTACTTGTACTTAAGTGATTATCATAATCTGTTCATTAAGGGAACTTTATTATTGAAATGCTCTACTGTTTGAGGTTGTTCTAAAGCTTGGTGCTTTGAGAACAAGGTAGTAACCTTACAGGTAGTAAGGGGCAGTGTTTAGAGGGATTCTAAAACTCTGTAAAGGTTGGCAGGTGAACCTGTGTTGTAAAACCTGTGGTTAGTGGAACCCAACGAGGAGTTGGAGAACTGGACGTAGGCAGTGTTGGCCGAACCAGTATAAAGATTGTGTTGCATTAATTGTTATTAATTTTCGGAAGCACAATTCACTCCCCTCTTGTGCGATTGCCATTCTCATTTGGTATCAGAGCAGGTCTTCTCTGTTTGATTCCAACGAATCTGAGAAGTAAAGATCATTATGGCATCGCTTGAAAATATTCTACCTGAGGGAACCTCCATTAACAAACCTCCCGGCTTTGATGGGAAACACTACACCTTCTGGAAACTTAAGATGAAGATCTACATCAAAGCAAATGGGTACAAACTATGGAAGATCATCGAAGAAGGAGATATCGTGCCTAAAGACACCTTGGGCCTTCCAAAGGCTGAGGATGAATTTACAGATGAGGATATTGCTAATCTAGAGTTAAACAGCAAAGCAGTCCTCATGATCCAAAGTGCTCTCAGTCAAACTGAATTCTTTAGAGTGAGTCATTTGGACACTGCTAAAGAAATGTGGGAAGCTCTGCAGATTGCTCATGAGGGAACCACTGGAGTAAAAGATAGACGTGTTGAAATGCTAATTGAAGAGTTCCACAAGTTCAAAATGACTGAAGGAGAAAAGATAAGAGACCTGGAGATAAGATTTACTCATCTCATCAATAATCTTGCTGCTCTAGGAAGGAAAATTACAGAGAAAGAGCAAGTCAATAAGATTCTGAAAGTTTTAAAAGGAGAATGGCTCATGAAGGTCACTGCCATACAAGAAATGCAAGGAGAATCAACTAAGTCTATCACAGCCCTGTTTGGCAGCCTTGCAAAATATCAGCCAACCTTGATAGCCCAAAGGGAAACTCAAGGAAATTCCAAAAAGAAATCCCTTGCTCTTGCTGTATCTGAGAAAGACGAAATTGATGATGATGATGAAGATGAAGATCTTGATGATGAGGACATAGCTCTCATGGCCAGAAAGTTTAAAAAGTTCTTCAGAAGAAGAGAAAGATTCCAGAGAAGTGGTTCTAGCTTCAAGGACTCTCAGAAGGACAAAGCTCTTGTGTGCTTTGAATGCAAGAAGTTAGGTCACTTCAAAGCTGAGTGTCCAAGTCTTCAAAGATTAAAGGAAAAGGAGAAAAAGAAGAAGACTTTTGGAAAGAAGAAAGCTTATGTGTCATCCATCTGGGGTAATAGTTCTGATGAAGAAAGTAGCGATAGTGAAGAGTGTACCAACCTCTGCCTAGTTGCTCGAGAAGAGCAAAGTGACTATGAGGTATCTGATTCTGAACCTTCTTATTCTGAACTTCAAACCTTGTATGATGAAATGCACATTGAACTAATGAAACTTGCTAAAAAAGTTGTCAGGTTAAGAAAAGAGAACAAGGAACTTCAGAAAAATTCCTCTTCAACAAAAGTTTCTTCTTCACTATCGATAGAAGATGAGCTATCGCAAGTTCCCAGAAATGAGCCTTCGATTGCTGAGCCTGTATCGATAACAACTCCTTCAAATTCTAAAAATTGTTCTAATTGTGAAAAATTATTGAAGGAAAAAGAAAAGCTTTCAAATGTTTTAGAAAAATTTACGAAAGGCTCAGAGACGTTAAATGTGATTTTGAATAACCAAAAGGTTTTTAGAG
This sequence comes from Mimosa bimucronata, assembly GCA_037074515.1. Lineage (NCBI taxonomy): Eukaryota > Viridiplantae > Streptophyta > Magnoliopsida > Fabales > Fabaceae > Mimosa > Mimosa bimucronata. The sequence continues at coordinate 1,334,433 of CM073447.1, forward strand.
ACAGAACTGGTATTGGTTATGAGCCTAAGCAAAAATTTTCAAAGAAATGGGTTGAACCCAAGGTGAAGACATATATGAAATATTTTAGAAAATCCTCTGAATATTCTTCACCATACAGCTTTTGCAATTATTGTAACAAGAAAGGCCATACACAGTCTACCTGCAATCACAAAAAATATGGAATTAGTAGCTCTTATAAGTGGGTTCCTAAAGGAACTCATGTGCCTAAGATTTTTACAAACTTAGAGCACAAGACTACCTTTAAAGGACCCAAGAAAGTTTGGGTACCTAAATCTGTATAGTTTGTGTAGGTGTGTCTTAAAGCATCCAACAAAGGAAAATTGTATATTGATAGTGGATGCTCAAGGCATATGATTGGTGACAAGAGCAAAATCAACAATCTAGTGATAAAGGATGGAGCCAAAGTCAGTTTTGGTGGAAATCAAAGTGGAAAGATCACTGGAGTTGGTGAAGTAGGTCCAGTCAAGGATGTTTACCTAGTAAATGGTCTCTGCCACAACTTGCTGAGTGTTAGTCAAAGCACAGATCATAATAACTGGGTAATTTTGACTCTAATGAATGTCTTATTGTTGATAAAAATGATTTAGATATAAATAAGTATAATCTCAAGTGTAAGATAAAAGCAAACAGAAATGGAAATTTATACACTTTGGATTTATGCCAACAACTTGAAGAAAAATGTTTTATTTCAAATGATGAAACTTGTTGGCTATAACATAAGAGACCAGCTCATGTAAACTTCACTCAACTTGATAAGTTAGTCAAAAGAGAACTAGTTATAGGCATTCCTAGCTTTAGGACTAAACATGATTTTATTTGTGAATCGTGTCAAAGAGGTAAACAAACAAAGTCCTCTTTTAAAATTAAGAAGGCAGTCTCTACAAGCAGGCCATTGGAACTAATCCACATGGATTTAGTTGGGCCAGCAAGAGTGAAAAGTCTAGGTGGAAGTCTATACACTCTTGTAGTCGTGGATGACTATTCAAGATTTACCTGGATTATGTTTCTTTCCTCTAAACATGAAACTTTTGATGCTTTTTTTGTGCTTGCTAAGAAATTGCAGAATTAAAAAGGCACAAAGATTGTAGCAATCAGGACTGATCATGGAGGAGAATTTGAGAACCAAGAGTTCATGGAGTTGTGTGATGAAAATGGGATTGAACACAACTTCTCTGCCCCTCGTACTCCTCAACAAAATGGTGTTGTAGAGAGAAAGAACAGAGTGCTCACAGAAATGGCAAGAAGCATGCTGAACGAGAAACAAGTGCCTCAAATATTTTGGGCAGATGCAATGAGTACAGCTTGCTACATCTCAAACAAAGCCTATATCAGAAAGGGGATGGAGAAGACTCCATATGAGCTCTACAAGGGAAGGAAGCCCAATATCAGTCACCTGAGAATTTTCGGATCAAAATGCTACATTCACAACAACGGAAAGGTAAATCTAGGTAAATTCGATCCTAAATCTGATATTGGCATATTCATAGGCTATTCAAATAGAAGTAAAGCATATAGATTTTATAATAAAAGAAATCAAACTGTTGAAGAGTCTATGCATGTAGTATTTGATGAAACACCTCAAGAAAAACAACAATCTGTTGATGAGGATGAAGATTTTTCAAAGTTTTTAAAACAGTCTCTATCGATAGCACCTCAGCCATCGATAGCAAATCCTGGAAACAATACTGAAAATGATCAGAATGAAACTAAAGATGATCTAGATGAAGCCAATGAGCCTCAATCTTCCATAAGACATCTTAAGAATCATCCTCCTGAACAGATTATTGGAGAAATTTCAAAAGGAGTTAAAACCAGAAGGCAACTACAAAATGAAATAGAATTTACTTGCTTTATTTCTCAAATTGAACCACCTTGCGTTGATGAAGCTCTTGCTGAATGTGACTGGATAGTTGCAATGCAGGAAGAACTTAATCAATTCAAAAGAAATCAAGTTTGGGATTTAGTACCTAGACCAAGAAATCATCCTATTATTGGTACTAAATGGGTTTTCAAAAAAAACTTGATGAAGTTGGACAAATTGTCAAAAATAAAGCCAGATTAGTTGCCAAAGGATATAACCAAGAAGAAGGCATTGATTATGAAGAAACTTTTGCTCCAGTTGCAAGACTTGAAGCAATAAGAATTCTTCTAGCTTTTGCATCCATAAAAAACATTAAACTTTATCAAATGGATGTTAAGAGTGCTTTTCTTAATGGATATATTAAAGAAGAGGTATATGTAGAGCAACCTCCTGGTTTTGAAGAAAAGTCTAAGTCTGACCATGTTTTCAAACTTAAAAAGGCTCTTTACGGTCTCAAACAAGCATCTAGAACTTGGTATGAGAGACTTAGTACTTTTCTGCTTGAAAAAGGATTTTCTAGAGGAAAATCAGATACTACCTTGTTTATCATGCATAAAAATAATCACATGCTCATAGTTCAAATTTATGTTGATGATATTATTTTTGGTGCAACTAACGAAAAGCCCTGTGAAGATTTTGCTAAGATAATGCAGGGAGAATTTGAAATGTCTATGATGGGAGAATTAACATTCTTCCTAGGCCTGCAGATAAAGAAAAAGAAGGATGGCATCTTCATCTCCCAAACCAAATATTGTAAAGAACTTCTCAACAAATTTGGGATGGATCTATCCAAAGAAGACGACACTCCCATGAGTGCCTCTACCAAGTTAGATGCTGATGCACAGGGCAAAGTAGTAAATCAATCACATTATAGAGGAATTATTGGTTCTTTACTTTATTTAACTGCTAGTAGGCCTGACATTCAATTTAGTGTAGGCATGTGTGCTAGATATCAAGCAAATCCTAAAGAATCTCATTTATCAAATGTAAAAAGGATTTTGCGTTATTTACAAGGAACTCAAGAGCTTGGGCTGTGGTATCCCAAGGGAACTCAAGAGTACCTTCTTGCTTATACTGACTCTGACCATGCAGGTTATAAGACAGATAGAAAAAGTACAAGTGGTCAATGTCAGTTCCTGGGTGGCTGCTTAGTCTCTTGGGCAAGTAAGAAGCAAAACTGTGTCTCTCTTTCATCTACAGAGGCTGAATACATTGCAGCAGCAAGTTGTTGTACTCAAGTCTTATGGCTTAAGCATCAACTAAGAGATCTTGGTTTAGAATTCCCAGAAGTGCCCATTCTTTGTGACAACACCAGCACAATAAGCTTGGCCAAAAATCCAGTTCAACATCTAGAACCAAGCATATTGATGTGAGACATCACTTCTTGAGAGATCATATTCAGAAGAATGATGTCAAGGTGGAGTTTATATCAACTCATTTACAACTAGCTGATATATTCACCAAGCCTCTTGAGCCAGATCAATTTTTCTATATCAGAAGAGAGCTAAGAATGGTAAATCCAAATGAGTTGTGAATATTTTTAACTTAATTCCTGATTTATTTTCATGTTATTCATATGAATTATCGCTAACTTAGGCATCAGAGTGCCAAATCTTAAGTTTTTGCAGCACTGACCTATCGATAGTGAGTTCCATTATCGCTAACTGTATGCAGAACAAAAGCCTGTCAAAATTGCCATCGCTAGCTAAATGCATTATCGATAGCAAAGTTAGCTATCGATAGATGAAACTTGGAAGGAATGAGTGATAAGTCTAGGTCACTTATTCAGCGTGGGATCATGCCTACTAGCGATAGCAGATCATATTATCGATAGCAAGTCACTTAACAGGTCAGAATGCGAAACGTTAGCTGATGTACTTCATTAATGGTAAAACCCTAAACCCTAAAACTTATAAAGCTGGATCGCTTGCATTTGCATACATTTGAAACATCTATTTCTCTTCTACTAAAAAACAAAAACTCTCTTAGCATTTAAACATTTGTTTTCAAAACCCTCTGTTCTCCAAACCCTAAAATGGTAAGAACCAAAGTACCAAATGTTGGAGCAAATTCTAGAGCTAATCCTTCTTCCCAATCAGCTAGCAAGAGGTCTCATACCCAGAAGAGTGTCTCATTTTCGAAAGAAGTTACTGAGAATCCCCCCAAGCGACAAAAGGTTTCCAACACTGATCTTCCCTATCTGTCAAGCCCACTATCAGCTCCGAGCCCATTCTTCGCAGAGAAAGGAACCCTAGATAGGGCTGCTGTCTGGGTAGATTTGAAGTATTTCAAGGACCAAGGCTTTGACTTAGACGCTTGGTTGCTGCCATACCAGAACTGGGTAAGTGTGAAGAATGACTACAACGAAGAAGTCCTGAGATCCTTCTACTCAAACTTGAAAGCTGTCCCAGTTTACAAGAAAAGTCTTCTAAGGGTTGTATCTTTTGAAGCCACTGTCAGAGGGAGAGGTTTTGTTTTTGGTTGGTCTGCTATCAACAGAATTTTGGGGATCCATGGGGCAGATTACAACAAGTGGTACATGACTGAGCAATATACAGACGAAGAACTTGCTGAAATATATGAGACTTCATCCAATAAGCCAGCCAGCATGCCAGTGCTCAATTGGATTCTTCATTATGTCTACACAAGAATCATGACTCACAAGTCAGGAAATTTCAATAGCTTTGCAAAAATTGATAACCCCTGGCTTGCAAATCTCATTCAGAAGATTCCTCTCAATCCTGGCCAGATTATATGTATGGAGTTGCACAGATTCCTTTCTGACAAGTCTGTCAAAGCTCCTCTTCCCTATCCCCAGCTTATGTCCCTCATCCTTGAATTTTCAAAGATCAAATCTTTAGGGGATGGTGAGAATAAGAAGTGCAAACAGGTCACAACCTCTACCTTGAAGAAAATAGGGATTCCGGTCACTGCTGGTAGGAGCATTTCTGTTTCTCAATCTCAAGCCTCTCAAGCTCCATCTTCCTCAACTCGTCCTGTCCCTGTTGAAGAAGAGGTTCAATCTCAGCGAGCTCCTCCTCCTGCTACAACAAAAGCTTCAAGTTTCTCCAAGGAAGATGTGGAGGAAATAGTCTTCAGGCTCTCTGCCGGGTTTTCTTTTGCTCTGGAGGCACAGAAAGAGAAGTTACTCAAGCATATCCAGGAGCTCAAGGCTCAGGTGAAGAACTTGGAAGAAAGCCTCTGTTTTGTTTCTCAAAATGTCAGACAAAGAGCAGCTGACCCCCTTCTAAAGGTACTTCATCATCGGATCATCATCATTCTCCTCTACACTATTTCCCTTCCCCTTCCAATTCCTCTCCCCATCTCTCACCCCTTTCTTCTATTCATCTCTCTCACTATCCATCTCCTTCCACTTTCCATCACCTTTCTCCTAGCGATAGCCACCATTCACTAGCCAAAACACCTACACCTCCACCTTTACCACAAACCAAACAGCCAACACCTCCAGACACTCCTACCGCTAATCCTTTCCCTAGCGCTAGCCCACAAACACAAGCCTCACCCTCCTCAAAAACCAACATCCTAACACCTCATGGAACCCCTATTGCTAGTCCCTTTACTAGCGATAGCACCCTTTCTTCTAGCGATAACCCTGCCAATGATGATGACAAAAAGGGGGAGAAACACATGAAGCAAAATGTGGAGCAAAGTATGAAGGATCCCATGATAGCCGAAGAAGTTGAGGATGTAATCAGATCAATTGCACGCTGCTACATGGAATCAGAGGATCAAAGAACCCCTCATCCTCAAGAAAAGGTTCAAGCTCCTCCAGAGAAGAGAAAGAGGCAAGCTACAGCTGAAAGCCTAAAAGGGAAAAGGACCAAGAGAAAAGCAAGGAAAGATATATCTTTCAAGGTCACTCCCAAGGCTCCCTCAGAAGCTACTTCAACCAGAGCTCTAAGGATAAAAATGTCAGCTCCAAAGCCAAAAGCCAAAGCATCTGAAAAGCTATCTCTTTCTCCAGAATTGTCAAAAGAAGACAAGAAAGTCATAGCTGAGATCTTAAGGCAAGATAAGAAAGAAGCAGCTAAGGCCAAGAGGGCAGCTGCTAGGGCAGATAAGAAAGCAATTGCAGCGCTCTTAAGGCAAGACAAGGAGGAAGCCAAAAGGAAAGAATTAGAAGATGAAAAATCTGCTAAGGATGAGATGGCTGCATGGAAAGCTGCTTATGAAGCAAGAAAGGCTAACTTGGCTGCATGGAAAGAGAAATATGAGGAACAGAAAAAGGCTGAAGCAAGAAAGAATGAGAGAGCTAAAAAGGTGCCAGTCCTCAAAGAAAAGAAAGTAGCCACTTCTCGCCCTCGCAGAATGTCAAAAGAAGAAAAGGAAAGGGCTAAAAAAGAGGCTGCTAACAAGAAAGCCCTTGAAAAGGCTATGAGAAAGCATCAAGAAGCCCTTGAGAAGAAAGCTGCCTTTGAGGCAAGGAGGAGGGTAAGAATAAAGAGAGATGCAGAGGTAGTTGCTCAAAGGGAAGAAGAGATGAGAAGAAAGGAAATTGCTCAAGGAAAACGGGTATGGAAATACAAGAGAATATTTCGCAAATCCAAGGGTGGCTCTTCAGGTATTTCCATCAGAGAACTTGTTCAGAAAACTGAAGAAGAAAGAGCTAAGGGTGGCCCCATGAAGAGCTCACCGAACGATTCTCTCTCGGGTGTGTGTGCGTGTAGCGTGCCCTTGGGTCCGCCCTTCAAGAAAATAAGAACCAAGGGGATAGTGGAAGCTAACCCCCGGGTGTCGTTCACTTGAGGAGCCTAAACGCAAAAGATGACCTAATAGCTAGATGCAAAACTTGAATAAGCGGGTAAAAAGTATTGTATTTTGGTTTTTGGTTTAGAAAAGATGCAAAAGGCATGATATGTTCAAAAGTAAAATAAAGATAAGATAAAAATGAGATTTGGAGGGGGATGAAGATGGAATCATTCTTGATGAATGGAAACCTCGGGATTCATTGCTTCTAAAGGTTTTTAGGGAGTTTTTGTTGATTTTCAAAAGACCCCTAGAGGAACCCCTCTAGGCTAGGTGATAACTCCTAGAAATTCATGATATTTGAGTATATTTTACTTGAGTTTTTGTCTATTATTGATACATTTTGGATACTCAAGAGGGAAAATGCTCATTTGATCTTCGGTTGCACCTTATTGTATATTTATGTAGATTTTGATTGTTTTTGTAGTTAATTTCTTTTATTGTTGTATATAATTTGTGTAGGAATAAATTGAAGCAATAAACAAGAGATTTTAGCCCTCCTCCAAGCTCCCAATTGAACAAAAATAAGAAGAAGCCAGATCAGCCCAAGAAATAAAGAAAACAGAGCAAAGCACAGAATTAACGAGACTTCGCCGTGGCCTCGCCGCGGCGAAGCCACGGCGAAGTGCATCTGCCTCTGCCCCTATTTTGGTGAGCTCGCCGTCAGCTCGCCGCGGCGAGCAACCCTTAGCCAGAAATTTTTGGAGCTCGCCGTGGGCTCGCCGCGGCGAGACCCACGGCGAAGTTCGTGTTCTGCTGCGTTTCGACAAGTTCAGACGCGTTTTGAAGGAAATAAAAGCTAGGGCTTCGAGCTTATTCGTCATTCTTCGACTTCTGGGCATATTTTGGGCGTGTTTGGCTCTGCTAGGGCTTGGAGTTTGGAGGGGATTTGGCTTGGGCTCGGAGCTTCAAAGAGATTTGGGCTTCCTCTCTTGGTTTATCTCTTCCTTCTTCATTCTCTTCTCTTGTTCTGATTTGTAATGTTGTATACATATGCTCCCTTGGAGTTGTAGAACATGAGTAGCTAAATACTTTGATTCTAGGATTATTTTGAACCCTTGTATGTATTGATTCTTGATTCCTCCTCTTGATTTGTGATTAATTATATCTATGTGCTTATTTTACCCCGTTCTTAATGCTTCTAAGTGCTTGATCACCATTTAGATGTTGGGTTCGCTTGATTTATGACTCGAGAGAGCTAGGTTGAGTGTAGAACTTGGGTAAAGTAGTGCAAGAACCGGAAGTTTGCGTGACGAACGGATGGTTTTGTTGGTAAGATAGAGATATACTTGCTAGCCTTGCATAGTCACATTAGGGTTGGAGTGTGATAATTGGGTCATATCAAATTGTGGCAAGAGATTGTGCAATAGAATAGGACTAAACACTTGTTCTTGACTCGAGAGAGCATTACAAGTACTCTTTGAACCCTAGATTAGCATGTGGTGTTGTTGAGAGCTTCTTGAGGGGAGGTTAATTGAGTTTTGAGAAGTATAAGGGGGATAGATAATCCTAGGGTCCATATTATCCTTGAGGTTGGAGAATCACCTGTTTATAATTTTATCTTCTTTTATTTTCTTATTTCATTTTCAATCTCATCATTTGTGTCACTCAAATTGGGCGAGAGTGTGATAATCATTGTTTGACCGGGTTTTGGACAAATCCTCGTGGGAACGATACTCTACTCATCATTTTATTACTTGGCGCGACCCGTGCACTTGCGGCGCGTGGCGAACAAGTTTTTGGCGCCGTTGCCGGGGATTTGTTTCCCAAAATCGTCTTTGGTCAACCTTGGTTAGAGCACTAGTAGCTTAAGCTTGAGTTTGTATATATTTGTTTGTGTGTTTGTTTTTCTCTTTTAGTTTCTTTTCTTGTGTTCATATGTGTATATTTGTTTTCTTTGTTTTTCTTTTTAGTTTGTTATTTATTTTCTTTTAAATTTGGTTATGGATTATCCTTGGTGGACAAATGGGGAATGTAGTGGATTTGAACAGGATAATGATTATCTACCTTATTGCTATGATCCTAATGCTTTTGAAACTCACTACGAGTACATCTTTTGCAATTTTTGTGGAGATAATCATTATATTGATTAATGCCCCCATGTCTCAACCTTGGATTATGTAGGGGATGATTTCAATAGGGTTCAAACTGATTGGCATGATAATTCTTTTTACCCTAGTTGGAATCATGAGCATTCATTGTCTTGGGATCCAAATGTTTCTTTCCCTTCATATGCAGCATATTGTCAACCATCACCTAGTCATGTAGAACAAATCATTCCCATTCATGAGAAAAAGCCCACAATTGATGAGATGCTTGAGCGTATTATGGATAATCAAAATGAAATAAGAGCTTGGACAAGAGAAAAATTGAATGAACATGAATTAGCTCTTGAAAGTTTAGCATCTAGGGCAAATGAAATGGCATCAACCATTGAGTCTTTAAAGCAAAATGGTGTTTTCATTGATAGTTCAAATGACTATGATGTGGAAGAGGCCATTTCAAGTGAGGAATTGTCTGTGGGAAGTGATAATGTACTGTCAATGTCTTGTACTACTTTTGTGGGTGATTGTGTGCTAGAAATTGAAGAGGGAGAGAACAACATTGAAATCCCTGCAATTTATGTTCAAAGTCCTCCTACTGATAGCTTGGCTCTTACTGATGAGAGTCAAGTTGATTTCATTGGGTTTTCAAAATATTTGGGGGTTAATGAGGATAAAGTTGAAATAATTGAATTCATGCCTCCCATGTGCCATAATGTGTCATGCTCCTTTAAATCATTCTTGATTAAGGAAGCATGTAATTTTTGTATAATTGAATTCCCAATATTTTTGGAGCCTTGTCTTTTGAAAAGAAATGAAGACAAGGTGATTTTTGTTTTTGATACGTATGATTAGTATTAGGAAAGTCTGGCTGAAGACTATAAACTTAGCGCTTCTTGGGAGGCAACCCAAGTTTTATAAGTTTAATAGTTTTCTTTGTTGTTTTTCTTTAGTAGGTGTGACCTCTTTTGAGCATTTTCAAGGTTTGTCATCAAATTGATCATGAGGCAAAGGAAAGCAAGTTTGGAGCACAAAGCACATTTACAGGGAAGTATCTTGCATTTCCAATTTGCTTGGAACTGACTGAATTGATGATAGACTGCTAATTACATTGACATGAATTTCAATTTTGGAAACTTGGATGTTTACTTGTCATTTTGCAATAAGCATGATTTGGATTGATTTAGTATCCACTGAACTAAATGTGGGATCCAATGATAGATGGTTGCTTAGATCATATGTTTGAGAGGAAATTTTGGTTAATATTTTTGAATGCTTGATTTGCATTATTGAGACTGGCTTTCTGACAATTCTGAACCAAATCTTGCACAGAGTTGGAAATGGTTTGGATGCTTTTGTTTGAAGATGTTGTAGTATTTGAGTGTATATTTTCTTTCTCAGCTGATAGACTCTAGAACCTATCTTGGAATCTCTTGAGGCTTTGTAATGATTCTTGCATGATTTTGGAAAATGATATGGGCATTCTTTCAAATGCGTTTGAGCCTTTCAAGCCGACCCTTAACATAATTCCATTTGCACCCTCTTTGAGCCTTATAATGAAAAACCATATGAATTTTCTTTTTGGAACCCATAATAGACCTTAACTTTAGCAACTTGAAAAACCATGAACTACCCGAATTTTGAGATAATTGATAAATCATTGGTAGAAGGCAGTGGATGGTTGCTACAAAAATTGGTGTGGGAATGTAAATGGTGCATGATGTTCAAAGCTTGTACTCCAAAGTCATTGCAAGTTTATGGAAGAATAAAAGAAGAAAAGAAAAAGAAAAAGAAAAAGAAAAAGAGTTTAGTTTCAATAAGACTTGGAGTGCACTTACATCATTTTGAGATAAGTTTGGGGGAATGGTTTGAATTTTGGAAGGGAATTTTGTATAGAAAAGAAAGATGAGTTACATATTGTCATTTATCTCAAGATATTTGAATTCTCTTGTACCTTTCTTTCTATAACCTTAACCCTTGGCCTCATTACAAGCTTATAAAGTCCCATTGATTTTGAATTTATGTAAGAAAAATTCTTTTGGTGGAGAGAGAGGAAGAGAGTAGGCTTATGAAGTTTTGAATGTTGAGAGAGCTAAATATATATTGAAATGTTGCAATTTTCTTTTTGACAATTGCTGAAGAATTGTTCTCTAGCTTTGTGCTCACTCACTTAATAATTGTTGGGAAGTTTGTTCTTAATGTGTGAGTTTTGCATCCTTCCATATTCCATTGCTTTCCCATTGAATATATCTTCTTGAGCAACCCATGAGGAAAACTCTCAGCATGCATAGTAAGAGGATACTTCATCAATCTAAAATCTCATATTGTGTTTTACTCGAGGACGAGTAAAAGTCTAAGTTTGGGGGTGTGATAACTCCTAGAAATTCATGATATTTGAGTATATTTTACTTGAGTTTTTGTCTATTATTGATACATTTTGGATACTCAAGAGGGAAAATGCTCATTTGATCTTCGGTTGCACCTTATTGTATATTTATGTAGATTTTGATTGTTTTTGTAGTTAATTTCTTTTATTGTTGTATATAATTTGTGTAGGAATAAATTGAAGCAATAAACAAGAGATTTTAGCCCTCCTCCAAGCTCCCAATTGAACAAAAATAAGAAGAAGCCAGATCAGCCCAAGAAATAAAGAAAACAGAGCAAAGCACAGAATTAACGAGACTTCGCCGTGGCCTCGCCGCGGCGAAGCCACGGCGAAGTGCATCTGCCTCTGCCCCTATTTTGGTGAGCTCGCCGTCAGCTCGCCGCGGCGAAAGCCACGGCGAGCAACCCTTAGCCAGAAATTTTTGGAGCTCGCCGTGGGCTCGCCGCGGCGAGACCCACGGCGAAGTTCGTGTTCTGCTGCGTTTCGACAAGTTCAGACGCGTTTTGAAGGAAATAAAAGCTAGGGCTTCGAGCTTATTCGTCATTCTTCGACTTCTGGGCATATTTTGGGCGTGTTTGGCTCTGCTAGGGCTTGGAGTTTGGAGGGGATTTGGCTTGGGCTCGGAGCTTCAAAGAGATTTGGGCTTCCTCTCTTGGTTTATCTCTTCCTTCTTCATTCTCTTCTCTTGTTCTGATTTGTAATGTTGTATACATATGCTCCCTTGGAGTTGTAGAACATGAGTAGCTAAATACTTTGATTCTAGGATTATTTTGAACCCTTGTATGTATTGATTCTTGATTCCTCCTCTTGATTTGTGATTAATGATATCTATGTGCTTATTTTACCCCGTTCTTAATGCTTCTAAGTGCTTGATCACCATTTAGATGTTGGGTTCGCTTGATTTATGACTCGAGAGAGCTAGGTTGAGTGTAGAACTTGGGTAAAGTAGTGCAAGAACCGGAAGTTTGCGTGACGAACGGATGGTTTTGTTGGTAAGATAGAGATATACTTGCTAGCCTTGCATAGTCACATTAGGGTTGGAGTGTGATAATTGGGTCATATCAAATTGTGGCAAGAGATTGTGCAATAGAATAGGACTAAACACTTGTTCTTGACTCGAGAGAGCATTACAAGTACTCTTTGAACCCTAGATTAGCATGTGGTGTTGTTGAGAGCTTCTTGAGGGGAGGTTAATTGAGTTTTGAGAAGTATAAGGGGGATAGATAATCCTAGGGTCCATATTATCCTTGAGGTTGGAGAATCACCTGTTTATAATTTTATCTTCTTTTATTTTCTTATTTCATTTTCAATCTCATCATTTGTGTCACTCAAATTGGGCGAGAGTGTGATAATCATTGTTTGACCGGGTTTTGGACAAATCCTCGTGGGAACGATACTCTACTCATCATTTTATTACTTGGCGCGACCCGTGCACTTGCGGCGCGTGGCGAACACTAGGCTTAGGTTAACTTAATTAATGCCGGAACCCCGCACATTACTTAGTTTAACCTAAGTTGATTAAGTTCAAAATCAATATGAATTTGCTAATCGTAAGGGGCTCCTAATCCAACAACCGGGACCCCGAATTGCCACTTAATTAATCCTAGAGTTTAATCGATTACTGGAACCCCAAATAATAAATCAAGACTCTAGGATTGAAGTCCAATGCCACTCATGCAATTTGACAAATTCAAGAACTAACTAATCATGCAAGACTTTAAATCCACAATTTGGGCCACCCCACAATTGCACTTAGTTTCTCAATTAACCCTAACTCATTGATGGCCACCCAAACAGAGATTAAGGTTGAAAAGAGTGATTACCCAATGTCTAAACACAATTAATCAATTCCTATGCCATTCCATTCATGCAAAACCACTTAACACTTTTGATCCACTAACCAAGCCACCTTGCATTAGCACATAATTTTCACTAAGAGAATAACAAAATCATGAACCCACAAATTTCATCAAACTCAAAGTTAATATAGCACAATGTCAAGTATTCAACAAGAAAGAAACAACATAAAATAGTTTCCAACCCTTATACAACATATAGAAATGAAGAACACAACCAAATGTTATAAATATACTCCTAGAACCCTAGAAAAGCATAAATACAACAAGAGGAAGAAGGATTAGAACTAGAAAAACTCCCTTATTCAAGCTTCAAGCTCATCCCTTGGCTCCCACCACCAAGAATGGTGGAGCCTAGCTGCTACTCCATGGGAAGAACAGCAACCAAGGTGGAGGGTAAGGAACCATGGAGGATTTGAAGGAAGAAGGTGGAAGATGGAAGATGGAGATGAGAGGAAATAAGAGAGTTAGGAATTGGGAGTGAGTGGTGGCTCCAAATCTTACCTAAGGGTGTATATTTTCGGCCTAATATGTCCCACAAGTCGGGTCAAGTAAGTGGGTATTGGGTTGGATCCGAAATAGAAGCCCAAAACGCGACTGAAATTCTGCAGATTCGCGCAGTTCGCCGTCTCCTCGCCGCGGCAAGGTGCTGTTGCTTCTGGACTATGGAGGCCTTCTCGCCGTGGGCTCACCGCGGCGAGCTCATGTCTTTTCTGCCAAAATGGGGACGTTTTCGCCGTCTGTTTCGCCGCGGCGAACTCTCTTATTCTCTGCCCTTTTGAAAAGCCTTTCTTCTTCGCCCGGTATCCGATCTTTGGTCCTTGCACGATCCTGTAAGTAAAAAATAAGACAAAACCAAGATCAAATAGCCCTATAAATTAATCAATGCAATTAATCTACAATTATGGCTAATTAATCCTAATTTTACACTCATTTTACTTGAGAGTTTGGGATATTCAACTTGACACTATCAGACCAAAACTTGCATCTTAATCATGTTAATTGCCTCAATTTAAGCATATAAAAACATTACAAATCAGAGATTTGTCACCCCAAGAGCATTAATGAAGACAAATTCTTCTACTCAGACTCTAAGCTATCTGACTATCCTGACGAAGAGTACTTTGCCACAGCCTCTGGAGACAAATTTGAAAATGATTACACCCTAACCTTTAGAAATTTCTCTGAATACCAATCATACTTAGTTAGTCATGACATTTCTAATTTTAACTTTGATTTTGAAATTTCTTTTGAAAGGCCAACTTATGAATATGAACTTGAAGGCTCTGACTCTGAAGAGTCAAAATAAAAATGTACATTTTTCATCTCAATTTTAGCTCTGAACATAATTATATTACATGCTCTGTACATGCATTGCTTTATGTTCTGATATATGCTTATGTTGATATATATTTATGCTCTGAACGTGCTTTAATGTATATGGTTTACTTATGTTTTGTCATCATCAAAAAGGGGGAGAATGTTAGAATCTTAAGTTTTGATGAGGACTGACCCCATAGATAACATAAGTAAATAAAGTGTAAGTTACCTCTGAATTTAACAAGTAAAATGTGATAGGTAACAGATCACTATCGCTAGAGCTAGAGCCTATCGCTAATAGACAAAGAGCCACAGCAAATGAAGACTTAGAAATAACAAAGTTAATATCTATCGCTAAGTCATTCACTATCGCTAGGAAACATCCTATCGCTAGAAGTTCATTGAGAACATGGATAAATGAAAGAAAGAACAACTAGCAGAAATATAAACCAAGACCTTGAGCTAATGGAATCAGCTAGCGATATCATAAGCTGTTATCGATAACAGGATTAGCTATCGATATCTAAATACTTTAGGAAATAACATAACTCAGATAGCTAAACAAACTTGCGATAACAAAGGTCACTAGCGATAACATATCTAGCTATCGATAGGATAATGCTCATTGTGATAACAAACTGATAAGCTGATACATTGAGCTAATAGACTAAGCTTGCGATAGCATCTGCTGTGCATTACTTGATTATCTGTTTAGCTAACAGCTCAAGTGCAGGAATTACATTATGCAGTTAGCGATAGCAAAGCATGCTAGCGCTACTGAAAAAGCTGCTATGAAAGTACAGTTGGTACAGATGCTCAGAACGCTCAGTCTACATCTCTCTTAGCTCACCCTAAGCAAGAGCAGTTGAAGCTAAAGCAGAAAGTTAACCTCGATGAAGATACTGCATTAAATGCCAACGGCTAGGAGCTCTCAACGACCATATTCAAACGGCCTCATGAACGCAATGACAAATCTGATAAGAGCTTTAAATACAGAACTTGAGCATTTATGAAATATAGACGAAAAACAAAGAATATTCACGAACACATTCATTGCTCTCTGATCTTTGTATTTATTGTTCTTAGTGATTTTACTTGTACTTAAGTGATTATCATAATCTGTTCATTAAGGGAACTTTATTATTGAAATGCTCTACTGTTTGAGGTTGTTCTAAAACTTGGTGCTTTGAGAACAGGGTAGTAACCTTACAGGTAGTAAGGGGCAGTGTTTAGAGGGATTCTAAAACTCTGTAAAGGTTGGCAGGTGAACCTGTGTTGTAAAACCTGTGGTTAGCGGAACCCAACGAGGAGTTGGAGAACTGGACGTAGGCAGTGTTGGCCGAACCAGTATAAAGATTGTGTTGCATTAATTGTTATTAATTTTCGGAAGCACAATTCACCCCCCCCCCCTCTTGTGCGATTGCCATTCTCATATGTGTCCTCCCAGGGACCTCTAATTAATTTTCCCAATAAAAATATTAATTTTTATTATCATTCAAGATATTTTAGAATGTTTAGAAAAGAAGCTAATAAAGCAAATGTTATGATACTATCATCATCCTTAATTATGAAAATGTGTTGTGTTGTGTTGTGTTGGTGTGTGTCTCATATACTATGTGTATCAAATACTTCCCCAATTTTTAAATATAAGATTCAGTTGACTTTTTTTAGAATAAATTACAGAAACTAAATGAGTCATTAAATCGTAACATATATTATGTATTATAAAATTATATGTTAGTTTTAAATCAAATAAACCAGTTTAGAGAAAATATTCAGGCAAATCAACTTATACATAATTTATTTATTTATTTTGGGATTTTTCTAAAAATTTAACTAAATTTAGTAGCTGAGAACGAGGAGAGTATAAGCATTTTCACGGACGGAGAGCATGGACTATTTGTATTGCACTAGTATTCATATGCTGATTTATTTACTTAATATATATTTCCTCTATTTTTAAATATAAGATTCAGTTGACCTTTTTTTTGTGAAATTAAGAAAGCTAAATGAGCCATCACTTAATCATAACCCATTTTGTATATTATTAAATTATATGTTAACTTATAAGTCAAATAAGTTAATTTAGAGAAAAATTCAAGCAAATCAATTTATAAACAACTTATTTACCTTTCTTAGAATACTTAGAAAAAGTGAACTAAGTTTTATATTTATGAATGGAGTGGGTATTATATTTGCTAAAGGATAATCTTAAAAAACATCAACTTCTGATTTTTTTTTAGGTTTTCGTTAAATTTTTCAATATGCCCTTTTTGCTAAAAGAATTTATATGTATTCGGTAAAAAAATGTATTTATATGTATGGTTTGATATCTTACCAAGAATTAATAGAATATTCAAAAAAATATACTCTATCAGACATAAAATTAAGGGAAAATCCTAGGGAAAAAAACTCCTAATATGTATAGATATAAAGAATACTGAGGTATACTAAATTTACGAAAGGATAGATAAGTAATAGTTGACATGATTGATATGTTATTTTGTAAATTTAAAAGAAATGACTAATATACTCTTTGCCGAGTTTTTAAAATTTACCGATTTTCTATTTTGATTTGTCAACTTCACACGGACACTTGCTAACTCTCTCTTTACTATATTTTTCTGATTTTATATTTGGGTTAATCAACTCTCTATTTACTTACCAACTCTCTATTTATTAAAAGACATTTTTGTCATTCCTTTAAACTTCAAAATGGATAGATCAGTCCATGTCACCTACATGTCGTTTAAAAAATTTAATGCATTTTAGCGCCATTTCTATGTTTTGAGAGACTTTTTCTGGAATTTTTCCTAAAATTTACGCATGTTTAATTTTTTTCTAATTAAAAAAGAGTAAAATATCAACTAACTTTTATATTAAACAACAGATCTAATATTTCTTCTTTCTCTTCTATGTTAGACCCCACAATTTAAAAAATTAAGCTTGGTTGGAAAAACCGAAAGCTAATTTATTTTAGCTTATGAGTAACTTTTAGAGCTTAAACACAATTGAAAATAACTAAAGAAAAACATGATCATAAAATGAAAAATAGGTTTTAAGCAATTTAATCAGTTCAATCGTACTTTTTTCTCCATCCAAAAGTTACCCCCAAACACACCAATTTATTAAAATTAAAAAAGGAATGAATGAATGAATGAATTATTCTAGCATGAAGCTGAGAAAGCAGTGGTTTGGCAAAGAAGCACATAGATCGGAGTTAGGTTTGGTGAATGGTGATTGCTTTGACCCTCCCAAGACCTCAGCTTTGGTCTCTCAGCTTTCTTCTCTGTATAGCCGTTAATTCCCACTTCCTTCTTCCTCACTCTTCTCCTCTATTTCATTTCATGCCTTCTTCCTCCTTCTTTTCCAGGAACCAGGTTTCTCTTTTCAACTTGGACTGAAATTCTTACATCCGGCTGATTTCCTTACTCCTTCGACGAAATCAGCCCCCAACTTTTTTTCCCATTTTCTGATCCAGTGGGAAAATGGGTACTAGGGTTCCTGTTCAGCACTACAATCTCAACTCTCCGACTTCCTTCATTGAGAGCCCTCTCCACGTTCTCAACACCGTCGAGAGTAGGACCTCCGACATGGACGACATCGATCGCGAAGCTGTCACCGAAGATAGCTTGGACAATGATAATGATACTGGTGCTGTCGTAAGTCTATTGCTTCCATTCTCTCTCTCTCTCTCTCTCTCTCTCTCTCTCTCTCTCTCTCTCTCTCTCTCTCTCTCTCTTTTCTTTTTTGGGTGAAAATTTCCCCTTGAATTTGTGCTTGAGCGAAGATAAATTTTCAATTTTTCAGGCAGATGGTTGATGGGTGTGATTGAGCAAGAAGGTATATATGTTTGGGGTTGCAGAGTAATTTAATTGTACTGATGATTTGTGCTTGTTTTGTAGGACTGCATGCATGAACCCCATAGGAATTCTTTACCACTTCACAGTGTGGAAGTTGAGGAGGATCGCTCCAGTCTCGAGAACAATGACTCTTCAAGGGACCCTTATGATATCTTCACCATTGATGGTAAAGTACTAAAATTTCCTGGACTCATTTATTCCTTTAGTTTATTGGAATTTTGGTCTCTGAGTTGAATGTATGTGACCATTTAAAGCTGAAGTTGTTGCAAACTTTTTTTTTTATATGCACAACTTCAAACTAGATGTTTCACCCATCGAATCAGCAAGGGCTAGATTTCTACAAATTGTTGTGGATCATTTTATTCATGACCATGTGATTGAAGTGGCTGATTCTGAGGCTGATTACACGGCTCAATCCGGGCAAGATAAACTTAATAAAAGGAAGACAAGAGAGGCCCAGTTTGAAGGAGATCCTGACTTTGCTCTACCTCTGATGTATATTGCAAACATGTATGAAAGTTTAGTGAATGATGTCAACATCCGGCTTGCTTCCTTGAATGGCATTCGTGAAAAGACGATTGGGGTAGCGCTTGAAGCAGCTGGTGGTTTGTATAGAAGACTCGCCAAGAAATTTCCAAAGAAAGGTACAGAAAATTCCCAAAAATTGTCATGAAAATTGGCTGCATTGCGATGTAGATGGACTTCTGTTTATTTTTATTCTGAATTTTTTGATCCACTGATGTGTTTATCAAGCTCCTCCTCATCAGGACCATATACGTACAAGAGAAGAGAATTGGCAACTTCTGTGGAAACAAGGACAAGGTTTCCGGAACTAGTAATTCAAGAAGAGAAGCGTGTCCGCTTTGTGGTAGTCAATGGTTTGAATATTGTTGAAAAACCAGATACCATGCCTATTGATGATGCTGAGTGGTGAGTTGATAATTATTGTGTTTTACTTTACCAATTGTGAATGCTTGTCTGAGACTTGTTTGTTTCAGGTTTAAGAGATTGACAGGTCGCCATGAGGTTGCTATCTCTGCACGTGACTATAAATTTTATTCTCCGAGACACAAGTTTAGGAGAACAGCATCAAACATGATACCCAATATCTCTGGTCTACCTGTAAGCATAATATGGCTCAATTTGGCCAATGAAATGCTCCTTTTAAATTTCCAAGAGAAGTTTCTGTTACTGCAACTTTTAGATCATTACAAAAAATGCAATTTCTTTATATGATCTCATCTGGCTCAGCTCTAAATATTTATTAATGCAATTGGCTATTTTCGACTCCATAATCATGAATGATATTTATAAAACCATGAATTAATAATAGCTTGATCAAACATTATTGAGAGGGTAACTGCATTCTAATTTATAGGTAGGCTTTTGCAAATCCAAAATTTATGTAGTGTTTCATGGCCCTGACTTGACTCAATTATTCAGAGTTTTCCTGGAGCTGACAACTCGTCTTCATTGGGTACTTCTCAAGGATTTCGCTCTGTAAGTGAAGCATGGTTTTATTTTCTTTTCTTACAAGTTTGTCTTCCAATTTATTGGGTCAGCAAATATTGTTTTTGTCACTTCAAAGCAATTCAGTTATACATTGCAGTGATGATGATAATTATTGTAACCACTTCATATGAACAAAAATGAAAACCATATTTGCAAAAAAAAGTGGCAGACTCATGCATTCATATGGATTCCCCCATGCCCTTTTTTCCACTGCAATCCTAATGGTCAATGAGAAATGTGAAATTGTGAATCTTCCCTTGAACTGATGAGAAGATATTCCTTATTTCGATATTGCCGATACATTAGAATAATGGTACTATTTTTATTTCTTCATTACTTTTCAGCCACCCAGTCAGCAGCAAACTCCATGCAAACATCACATGCAATCTATGGCACATCAGCCTCAGTTTCATCCTGTTCACCAGAACCATCAACCTATGCATCAGAGTCAGCATGCAGGCCCCTATTCTCACAACCATCATTGTGGTCCTTCCTCACACTTATCTGAAATGTCTCATGCTCACCAGTCACCAACAATATCTCAACAGTTGCCCTGCTTACAACCACTCACGAATGGCCATGTTGGTGGACGCCTGCATATACTGGTGAGTATTTTTTGAAGAAATTGAGGGTTTAATTTTGTTTGCCTTCAAACTTTATTGAAGGAAAATTGTTGAATATCTTTAAGAAAGGAGGCAAAAAGCTTGGTCACTATAAAGTTTAAACTAAAGCTAACGAAATGAAACTTCCTATTATCTAAGATTCTTATCTGAACCAAAGCACTTAAGATGCCCAGTGATTCTTCCGGGTGTTTGGGTCAGATGGAAATCAGATTGATCCAGAAAGATAGGAGGCGGTGACGATATAGATCATTGACCCAAGTGGAAATGAAAATAATGGCAATGAACGCCCAATAGTTTTAATGGGAGCTTAAGGCTCTGATGACATGATAAATTGTCTTGAATTCTTATGGATGTTCTTTGAACCATAATACATGAGTAATTACGGGGATCAGCGAATTACAAATCAGGATACAAGGCACCAATGAGACTACCGATATGCACATATGCCAAAATGGTTCCTTTATTTACGCTATTTCTAACAGCAATAATATCTGAGAACCGTAGAAATACCAGCAATTATGTCAACATATTTCCTAGTCTAATCAAAATAAATTTGCTTCTATGTTCTGATAAAAGGCACATTTTACTCATAATTGTTATATTTGTGTGTATGTGTGTTATTGACTTATTGTTACGATCCTGCACTTGTCTTTTTTTCTTCCGACTTTTTGAGCTTTAATCTGATTTCATGATAGATATTTGCATTTCTATCGGTTCGTTGAAATTCACAGTTGAAGACGCAGGATTATTTTAAAATGTTTCATCAGAGTTTAGCAGAGCGTTTTGATGATCGAGAGATAACTTGGTATTATGTGACCATTATGATTTACCTGACTGATAAACTTTACTATTGCGTTGCAGCCATCGAGTCCTGCAAAGTTTTGTGATGAATGTGGGGCCCCATTTCTGAGAGAAACATCTAAATTTTGCTCCGAGTGTGGTTCAAAGAGGTTTGGAACATGATATTCAGTGTTGGAAGTGCAATCGAGATTCCTTAGGACATTGGATTTGTCCTCATCTTTGGTCTTAATTCTGACCAAATGTCCTCATGTATGTTTCTTGTGTAAATTAGCTTCCCTAAACATTTTCACCTTTTTGGAAAATGCATTTGGGTATGTAAATAGGAAGAGAAAATTTTCAGCAATATTAGCGGGCTCACGCTTGTGTTTTGATTTTTGAAAACTCAGGGCTCATTCTTTTAAATCTCAAAATCAGAAAAAGGAATTAACTTATTAAATCTATCTTAAATTGATTTTTTTTTCCTATTCAACTATATCTCATGTCTCTCCTCTTTCCCAACAAGCAATGTGTACCATTGATAAATAGGAATAAAATAAAAATATAGTAATGAAAAATTCTCTAAATAATCGACTTTTTTTGTAAAATTTAATCTATACCTATATGGAAAAGAGATTATTTTGTGACACTTGTTATGAAACGAAGAGAGTATCATACTTAGGTTGGGGACTGTAGCATATCGCTATTTCTATACAATCACTACAAAGTGTTAGACGTAGGTAGTTTAGAATTTACATAATCAATTTTAAAAAAATAAATAGATTTTTTATTCATTAATCAAATATCACTAAAAAGGTTATTTCTTGTCACATCTCACATGTACATTTAACACATTTTTCGTACTTCCATCTTTGCCTCCATTCCATTAATTTCCCCCCGACCAAACATTGATTTAGATGGGAATGAAAGAGAAGCTGAACTTGAAGTGCGAGACAGCAAGATCGCTAAGAAAATGATTTTTTCAATGAAAACACAAAAGCTCAATCTAGTTAGGTTTTGGTAGATCTCAAAGATCATAGCATGCCCTCACTAACAATTATAAAGATCCTTATGTATATTACACACTAACAAAATACTTAACTAAATAGTGAAATTTAATATCAAGACTTAATGATTTATAAATTTTATCTTTACCAATTAGACCAATTTTTATTAACAAACAGTTTTGATTAGAGGAAAAGAGACTTATTTCATCCGAGGGGGGATGTGAATGAGTAGAGAGTCGTTTTGGAGACACAATTGAATTGATTATCTGTAATATTGACAACCAAGAACATAAAATGACAGATCCAGTCAAACTTGAAATCCAAAAAGGATAAACAAAAGAATTTTGAGCTCACAATGAAGGAAGGGCCATTAATAGCCCTTTATTTGGATAACATGAGGATGAAACAACTACAAAATCCTTGGATGTGCACCTGTGAGGAAAGTAGATCAAACAACTTATAATCCTGTGAATATGCTTTTGTTACATCTTTTGAAAATGAGCATGACCTTTCGATTAACAACTTATCTAAAGTGGTTGCTTTTAATGGTGTCATGCAATCCACATAGCTAGTTCCACCTAGATGGGTAATGCTAGTTGTCATCATTGTCATCAAGTTCACTCAGAATCTAACAAAAGCAGAAATCAACAAGAAAAGGAGAATGTCATCATAATAACCGTCAAATGGTGCTCTTCCAATGTGAATCTACATTACTTCATAAACCATGGTGTACTTTCTCCACTCACGGTGGTTCGGCTGAGTTGCGGGTTTGAGTCACACATTCTTTCATTCGTTGGGCTTGAGCTGCCATCGGTTGCCGATCCCATGAAAGTCTGAACAATGCCCAGCCAAGAATGTAAGTACGCTTCTGAACTCTAGTTCCTTGTATCACCAGAAGTAACCCCTCCCTGGCCACGTCATGTGTTACTTTCTCTATAACTAACTCTGTAAGTACTTTACCAACTTACCCTTTCCTTAGAACAATTCACATAAAAGAGGATAATAAGATATTACATATACCAAGTGATGACACAATTATTATGATTATGCATCTTCATGCATATATTAAGGTGGAAATGTTTAAAAAGTATAAAATACCTTGTACATCTACGTGATAAAAGAATTATTCACTGTGGCTGTAATCCTTCACATTTACCATACAAAGCTGTTATTCTGACATGGTTGATCTACAAGGAACAAAAACCATTAGAAAATCTTTATGATGCTTAACAATGGCAATAAAAAGGCTCTAAATAATTCACAATGAAAGTGCCCAGTAAAGGATATAATTCATAATTTTTGCCAGATGATCATCACTCACCGTGAAGAATTGTCCTGAGGAACAAGAATATCAATCTTTTGTCTCCTTACACGCGAAAGTTTGTGATGGAAATCCTAGAAGCAGAACTCACATAAGAGTACCTTCCAGAAGCATCAAGTCGAACTAGCAATTGCAATTTCATAACTAGGCGCCATATTCATTTGAATCATGTTATTCGACCCTGGAATCAAGCTTCAGAATCCCAATTTCTGGTCACTATAACTGGGGAAAATGGGCTAAGAAAAACAAGATTTCCCTCTTAAGTGTGTTTAGGAAAAGCTGTACCATATAAGGGTCCAGCAATCAGGCTTCTCTTAATCATATCATCTTGCAGAGCCAGAGCATCACTTGGGTCTCCTAGCTCATAATATTTTCTCAACAAACGATTACAAAGAATTTCATCAGGAATTATATTCTTTGCAAGCATCTCATCAAGCAATGATTTTGCCTCTTTTAAGAGACCACAGGCACAATAACCTGAAATCAATGAAGTATAAGTAAGCAAATCTAACTCCATACCCATTTCAACCATTTTCATCCGTAAACACAAAGCTTCCTGTGGATTTTTGTGCTTCAGGTACCCATCAATCAAAGCAGTGTAAATAATTTTATCTGGACTCATTTTCTTATCCAGCATTTCATTGAACAACTTTTTTGCTTCTTCAAGGGAATTATTTTTACAAAGGCCATCAATTAAAGCAGTATAAATCATTATATTAGGTTTTAAACCAATGCTATTCATAAGACCAAAGTAATTAACTGCCTCCTGGATCAAGCCCTTTTTGCATAACCCATCTATTAGAGCACCAAAGGTTACAACCGTCGCCTCAATGCTCTGTTCCTGCATTTCTTGAAACAGATTTAGAGCCTCTGTGGTTTTCCCAACCTTAAAATATGCATCCATAAGGGTTGTACATATATGACTATTTGAAGTTAGACCACCATTTTTCAACTCACGTATTAGAGCCTCTGCTCCTTCAATGTTGTTCAGCTTGCAAAAGCCCCATATTATGGTTCCATAAAGAAATAAATCAGATTTGACGCTTTTCTTCTTCATTTCATTTAAAATACTCATTGCTTTCTCTGGCATCTCAGCCTTGACATATCCGTGAACAAGGGCAGTATAAGTTTTTATGTTAAGATCCACTCCAGCTTCTACCATTGCCCTATATAATTCCTCTGCTTCTTTCATCTTACCATCTTCACAAAGGCCGTCTAACAAAGTGGTATATGTCACAGTGTTTAAGCTGAGTCCAGCCTCCAATATATCATTTGCCAGTGCAGATGCTTCGACCATATTACCTATTTTACAGTTTGCATCAATCAGAGACGTATAGGTAACTTCATTAGGTAGAAGACCAAGCCGTCTCATGTCAACAAAAAATTTAATCGCTTCCAGCATCATACCTGCCTTGCAAAATGCATCAATAAGTGTACTATATGTTATAACATTTGGTTTCAATTCCATTTTCTTCATCTCATGCAGATAACCAAAAGCTTGAGGAATTCGTTCGAACTTACAGAAGCAATTGATTAGAGAATTGTAGGTTATCACATCCGGTTCACATCCTACACCTTTCATTTCCTCAAATATATTAACCGCTTCATCTAGTAAGCCTGCTTTTCCGTGTCCATCAATGAGAGAATTATAAGTAACTCTGTCTGGAGTGAGGCCCTTCCGTTTCATTTCTTCAAAAAAGTTCCTAGCAGTTTCTAAATCCCCTTCTTTACTCAAATAACCTATCATTATATTGTATGTGAAAATCGTGGGTGAAAGACCAGCCTCAACCATGTTCTTGAAAAACTTCATCGACGATTCCCCTTTGCCTGCTTTTGAGAGTCTATGCAAAAGCTCATTACAGGATCGCACTTTTGGAAGAACCATGAACTTCTTCATCTTCCAAAAGCACTGACTAGCTTCTTCCAGCATTCCCAACTCGACTAATACGCTAAATAAACAATCAAATACTCCATACCCTGGAAGGCAAACATTCCTAGTCGAATACAACATATCAAACAAATCATAACCTGGCAGTGTCCTATTTAACAAAACTAACTCCCTAAGTATCTGTCTCGCATCAAGGTAAAAGGCCCCACGAAATAAAATGTGAGCCAAGATGCAATACGATTCAGTGGTGTGGCGAAATCCAATTCGGCTTTTCGCCCACTTGAATAACCTCAAAGCAAGCTTGGGATCTTCCTTCAATTTCCCCAAAACCTTGCACACCCAAATGGGGGCCAATGCTGATGTAAATATACTAGCCAATTTTGAATCATCCCAATGGCCATCTTTTAAGAAGCTACGCAATGAATCAGAACTAATTTCATCAATAAAACTTGGAGGGCATGACTTGGATACAAAAGGAAATCTAAATACAAAAAGAAAACCGGTGAACCAAACCAAAGGGCAAGAAATGAACAAACTATGCGACAATGATGTCGATGATGACGAAGCGGCAAATGGGTAAGTAGGTATTTCAGAGAAGGAAGTGGCAAATGGGCTTACTCGAATGGAAGTTGCTCGACCAAATTGAAAGAGGTTGCGCATAAAAAGCAACATATTGGATAGTAAGAAGATCAAAAGGCCTTCAAAGAGTTTCATCTTGCAGGGCTTGAGGCTTGGTTATGCAATATACGTTCATAGCTCGACGTGCTGCAAATTGTGAAGAAGGCGCAAAAAAGATTGAATATTGAGTAGGGTTTATGGAGTGAAGAAGCCGAAGAAGAAGAAGAAGGACCTGGTCACGAGAGGTTTATGCGTTTTGAAATTAGGTGGCATCCTAATTTTACTTTGTAATAAATCAGGTAGAGTTATAATGTGCTGCCACATACAAATTCATAATTTGCTTTACAAATTAGGAGGGGGGGGGGGGGGATGAAAATACTTCTACAACAACTACCTTGGGAACCTTCAACCTTGTATACAAAATAAATAAATAAATAAAAATAACCACAATTTACTTACAAGTTTTATTTCACATGTATTTGATTTTTTATAGTTAAAAGATAGTATGGACAAATAGTAACTGTTCCAATAAAAACTGAAAAATACTTATATAGTTAACTATTAAATTAAAAAATCTTTTTTGTTACAATACTACTATATCCAACATGAGCTAACAAAAAGCAATTAAAACAAGATATATGAACATAAATGAATCAATGGCTTTATAGTCTAATTGCATGATAACTTTTAAGTAAATAGGAGGTGGTAAGATCATTTCCAGTTATAACCTCATATCGTCAATGCATGCCCCTTTAATAAAAGAGAGGATAAAGATAATATTTGTTTCGGAAGTTTTAAATGAGAATAAGTGGGTGTTTAGATTTTCTTTTTTTATCAATTTTTCCTTGGAAATATATGAAAAGTGCAATCCCACCCTTTTTTAACTTACCCTAATGATCAACTCTTAGTTGACTTAATTGTACTAACATGGCTTTGCCAAGTAAACTAATATGCCATATGTGGTTCCACATCACCACCACCAAATCCATCAAGACAAAACTTAAAATAAGGTGGGATTGCACATTTTTATATACTTCCAGAGTGAAATTGATTTAAAAAAAACTTCCGGATACCCAATGTTTTTAATCTAAAACTTTTAAGATAAATATGACATTTATCCCATAAAAACAAGGGAAAATCACATTGAAGTCCCACATAAGGCATTTAACCACAACAAGGTCCCAAACAATAATCAAATTACATTAAAATTCCAAGGGACCTGGGTGTAAGTAAATTGAGTTGTTAATACCAGCTCATTGACTTGTCACTGCACACAAATGAGCTGGTATTGACAACTCAATAGGTTGTCAATTCTAGCTCATTGAGTTGTCACTGCATACAAAATAGTTGTCAATACCAGCCCAGTAAGTTGTCAATGCACCTCTTTCATTGACAACCCATTAAGTTGTCAATACCACCTCATTTGTGTGCAGTGACAACTCAATGAGCTGGTATTGACAACTTACAATGACAAGCCATTTTATTACACCCAGGTCCTTTGGGGCTTTAATGTGATTTGATGATTGTTTGAGACTTTGTTATGATTAAATATTTTATGTGGGACCTCAATGTGATTTTCCCTAAAAACAACTAGATGATATGAAATTATGGATCGCAGCTCTATGTAACTTAAGGGTTGGGCTGTATTCTCTCAATGGGCTTATGGATAACCCACCCACTTAATGATATTCATAATATGTAAAACTCGGTCCATAGTCTTTCTTAGCACATATTGCAGAAGCTCGATGGCAATGTGGGAATAACAACAAAGAAAAAATATAACTTTTAAATTTTCTATTTAGATTGTTCTATTCATTTCTTTGGACCTCCAAATAAATTTTTTTTAATAATGCTACTCCCTCCGACCCTAAATATAAGACATATTTGCCTAATTTAATTAGATTAAAGATGTTAGTTAGATAAGTTAAAATCATATGATATTATCAATGCACCCTAACCATCTATCTTTATCCTCACCCCCTCTTGCTTGTATATTAGTGAGGAACATTCTTAGAGATAATTTGAGAAAAAGTTCAGAACAATTAGAAATATGTATTATATTTAAAACCAAACTCACATTTTCAAATAGGTCCTATATTTATGACCAGAGTACCATTTAGTTTTTATACATCATTCAACATTCAGTAGTATTGAGTAACTGGGTTCAAGTTACAGTACTACTAGGCCTTGATCAGGAATATATACTAACTTTATTTTACTGTCAACAATGTTCGAATACATTCAAGACTAGCTAGAATTATCTAAACAATGGGATTAACCAATCCAATTATTCCCTGGCAAAAAAAAAAAAAAACAATCCAATTATTCCGAGTTTTGATGCTCATTGTATTAACACGTAAGAAAGCATCAAGCATATATCACATTTTCTTGTAGACGAGTAAGTACCACCATGTAGAGGAGCACCTAGAAATAAAGCACGTGGGCTTTCATGAATGACAATGGAATTTTTTCACTTCTGAGTTGCCCACACACACACACATCTTTATTGCTCTCTCCACTTTTTTGTCTTTCTCCATGTAAATATGTGTTTTTCACTTCTTGGATATGCATGTTGTGTGTGTATTATTCTAGCTCTTGTTATGAGTTATTTTCTCAAAAGTTATTTTAATACAGTTAATAAGGATAATATTGAAAATTTACTATTTTTAATTGTTTTATTGGTATGTATGTGTGGATTGGTTAAAAGTGGCATATATTCAGGATTGGAAGGATATATGCTTGTTGTCATGACATAACCGTAAGTGTAAAATCCATTTGCCACACCACTTAAAAGTCCTAAATCACAAGTTAGTATTTACACCAACAAATCATCATTCATCTAAAAGCTATACATAACAAGACATGCTATTTAGTATATTTACAAGTTATAAATAATAAAATTCACTCTCAGGCTTCAGATAATAATTGATAATGCACATAAAAGATGCATACCTATTAATGATGATTAAAATAAAAGAAAGTTTTTATTTTCCTCTACAAAATGGAATTAAGAAATTGTTTTGAGCATTCATCTGCTTGATTTAATTGCCAAAGGTAAGGATATTTAAAAACCAGGAAAATAAGCCATGCATTTTTCTGAACTTTTCTTCATCAAACTGACAAATAATACTATTCAATAACGACTTGGCAATTCTTCCATAAAATAAACATCAGAATCCGTTCCTATATATGTATGTATAAACACCACACAAAGTCATTCATTTATTCATTCCTACCACTTCAAACATACATCCACAAAACGAAAAAAGAAACATATTACGGGTGTAAAAGAATATTAAAGTGAATTAATTATTTCTTCTTTTTCTTCTCAGAGTGATCCTTTTCCATCCTTTCAAAGAGAGAACCATCATAAACACCTCTTATGGTGTCCTTGTGTAGTAAACCATCCTTGTCTTTGCACAGGTCATATAGGATTTTCCATTCTGTGTAAGCTGCCACCCTGCATGGACGTGCCCACAAAATTATAATCACCATGTGTGTGTAGTCCCACAATATAAATTAAAACACAACAAACACTTTGTATATATACGTCCTCACATGATTATTCTACCTAGCTAGCCTTAACCTTTAATGTTATCCTGTCCCTTTCGTTCTCGCGTAACACTCCCTTCTACCTTAAACACTTTGATCTTAAATATAAAATTACAATTCAATTTGTCTCTCAAATTTATAATTTTTTCCTCAAAATATCTCTACTAATTACACAGCTGAAGGGGATTTCCATCATAGTGGCTCAAAAATGCTCACGTGATTAAAATTTTTCTTCAATGAAGATTTGCCTTCAATTTTTGATTCAGCACTCTATATGTATATATAAGATTGATGAGTGACTTACCATCCTCTGAAATCTTTAGGTTCTCTGTTAGCCTTCATCATTTCTTTGAGCTCATCATATGTCAAAGCATCGGGGTGAGTTTTTGCATGTTGCTTGAAAATTGCTTCAAATTTCGATGGAACAAACCTGAAAGTTCATCCATAAAAGAACACATTGAATCAAGAAACTGTTTGGTGTCATTTATTTGTATATATGGAACTTCAAAGCATGAAGATTTAGCACAGATATGGGGAACCATATTCATAGCTCTCCCTACCTAACAGATCTGAACCGTCCAAATCACCAGTTCCGAACGATCCGAAATTGATTTTTATATCTTTATTTCTCAAAAAAGTATTTTAATATCTATAAAATCTAAAATAAAGATAATCTTTGACTAATTATTTGTTTCTTCAAAATATGAGTTCTTTATTTAAAATTATTAGCTAAAGAATATAAAATATGGACCGTCATATCAGATCTCGAAACCGTCCATATCATTTTCTCAGTGTCCATACACACACAAGATCATTACACACATTTACCTTCCTTCAGTATCATAGACTCCAGAGTCACTTCCGTGTTTGGCCATATGTATGTTTTTAACCTCAATTGGGAACAGTGGAGAAGGAAACTTTCCCTGCACCATATTTAATATAAGAATCAACGTAACAATCAAGACAAAAATAGGTATGCCATCTATATGTTTACTTCCAATGTAGAAATATTATTTTAAACAAATTTGGTTTAAGCACATATCAATTTTTGGCAGTTAGGTTGCTTTTACGCTGCTTAAAATTGTGCGACTTTGGTACATTACTGATAATATCTAATCTCATGCACATTTATATTTTTTGCTTTTTCACCCACGTGGCATGATGTAATCAAATACCGTCTCAACAAAATTATATCTACGTATTGCACCCTTGAAAATCAAGATTCAGATTTGCGTATATATATGCCAAGGAAAACTCATGGTAAAAGTAAACCCACCCTAATTTCAATAAATCAATGAATAAATAATATTACATGATAATATATATAATAGCTAGGATCAAATTATAATTGCAATATGGTAAGTACGTTATATATATCTTAAGATGTATATTAATTACTCATATTCTAGCTAGGGTGCTCAAAATATGACACACACATATATGATATACATATAGTTTTTATGAATTTTCCCTGCATTATATCTAATAATACCCCTCAATAATAATCAAGTAAGAGAAGAAAAGAGAGAATTAAGGATGATGATTATAGTATGTTAGAAAAATCATGTCATACTAACTAAACTTAATTAAAATATTTAATATAATCAAATCAGTTAAATATGTTTTATCTTATGAGAATATTAAGGGTGTTTTCATCAAATGTTAGTTTCCAATACATAATGTATTAAGAAAAGCAGTATGCATTTCTTACAAATAATCAATTACTTAACTTCTATATTTTGAGGAGAAGTAATAATGCCATGAGGTTGTGCAAATAACCAACTAATATCTTCTAACAGTGAGTAGTTTTTTTTTTTTTTTTTTATCTAGGAATGTAAACATAAAGGAAATCTAAGTGTGTATCTTTTTTCTTGACCAAAATCTAAGTGTGTAACTGTCCTTAAGCTTTTTCAGGGCGTTAATAAACCGACAATACAAATGGAAGAGGAAGTGGGCCATTGACTTCATTATGTCATTACGAAATAAATGGCAAGTTTTCCATTAAAAAAAAAAAGAAATAAATGGCAAGTCTGACATGACATGATTGCTAAAGACCTACGCTTCCTATTCTTTTGGTTAAATGTTTTTTTCAGTTAGCTTTGCCTTCTTTATTTGGTAAAATCAGTTAGCTATGCTTTATCTGCGTGATTAATGCTTTTTAAAATCACTTACTTTTTTAAGATAGCAATACTAACCAAACACCTAATAATATTAAATTCGACTCAGCTTATGTCTACAAAAAGCGAACCTCCATTATTCTTCAAAAAAATAATTAAATATTATCATATGAAACTAATAAAAAATTGAGTTTAAGTACGTCAATTGTTAAGGTATCATGCAAGCTCATTCATAATTGAATAATAATGATATTTACCTGAACATGATACTCATAAATTAATTATATTCCATAAAGTACCAAATCCTCAATGAAATTATATCTTACTTAAATCCGAACCCAACTCATAGATTTGGATCAATATGTAGTACATCAAATATTTACTTATTTATATTTTAATTGGTTTTGTCACGTAGAGAGAAATTAAATATGAACTTTAAAGAAGGCGAAAAGGGTAAAAACGTACAGGACGAGTTTTGCTGCTGAGGGCGAAATTGATAAGAACACTGCTCGTGAAAGACAAAAGGAGCCCACTGCCGATTGCACGAAATCCTGCAATTTAATCCACAACCACACCGATTTACACTTTAATCCTCTTCCCACAACAAATTATAGAAAAATAATGCTGCAGAAACGTTAGGAGAAATTTTGATATTAACATGGGCTGTCATGTGTGTCAACTATAAACATACTAATTATAAACAAATACCTCAAAAATATTTTTTCATATCATATTAAAATTCTCATATGACAAATTTCTCAAATGTTAAAACCAATCATGCTCCTCGTGATATTTATAATTAAGCAACATTTTCTCACATCAGCCCACGTATCCACAACAATTTTATTTTGTCTATTGAAGAAAGAATGCGTTCAAATCTAATACTAGTAAGTGAAATTAAATCCGTGCTTTCAACTGACTCTCACTCTCTCAAAAGTCGCATCTAGGATATCGTATGGCGTATTTGAAAGTATTTTATTTTGGGGAAAAAAACAAAGAAAGTAGAGGTTAATTACTCCTTTTATGCCACGTTTGGATAGTCATGAAGGGAGCCATTATAAACGGTGGAAATGATTCTCCACCGCATCACTATATATAAGCCGGAGGGCAATAATGTCATTTTGTGTTCCATCTTACATGGCGATATTTTCCCATCCCACTTCCCACCCACTAAACTTGGTGGGCTTGTTGCTTTCCGACTTCGATGGAATGAGATTCTAATCGATTGGAACAAGTTACTATCTCATGTCAATCCAATTCTTTGGATGACATGAAATAGAATAGATAAATGACTCTATAATAATATGTATTACATTATTTTTATAAAATATTTGTAAGATCATTAAATTGGACTCCATCCGTTACTAATAACTCCCTCCCCTCGTTGGCCAAAAAAAAAAAAAAAAAAACTCCCTCCCCTCGTAATTATAATTATAAGGTTGAGTTCACTTTTTTTTTTTAAATTAAGGAAACCAAATAGACCATTTAATTTTAACATATATCATATGTAATTAGATTATATGTTAGTTTATAACTAATATAACTTAGTTTTGAGAAAAAAAATGATAAATATAAATACTTTTAATTGATTTATTTTTTATCTTTTCTTATATATATCACTGGTAATCACGCTTTTTCTGGATCATATTACTAGGTATTCGAGCAATCGACTACTCAAGTTTCGGGGTTCGTGGCTTCCCCTCCCGATCCTTTAGGTCTCGAGACCTCAAGGGATCTAGTGGGCCTTACACCGCTAGACTAATTATGTGTTGGTTTTCATTTTTAATTTCTTCAAAAAAATCAATTTGATCTTATAATTAGGACTATGGAGAGTATAAGATTAAGTTGACTTTTTTTTTAAGGATTAAAGAAGAAAAATAAGCTATTAAATTTTATCATATGCTACATGCTATTAGATTATAGGTTAGTTTATGAGTAAAATAAATTATTTTTTACGAAAATGATAAATATAAATAATTTAAAGTGATTTATTTTACATCCTTAACTTTTATTAAAATGTCAACTTGATCTTCTAATTAGAACCGAGAAAGTATATCAATCTATAAGTCAATTAAAATAGTTTGAATAAGAAAAATGATAAATATAAATGATTTTTTTAAAAAAGTTATTTAATTTGTTTAATCTTCGCACAATACTCAGAATATTTTATATTAAAGACTAAAGGCAGCATTAATTACTGCAGAGTATATTACTAATCTGAACCTCTTCTAAGCTACGTTGAACAATTTTTTTTTTTTAAAAAAAATAATAGGGAGTAATTTGAGGACATTTAACCAAGTGACCTTCTATCAGGAAGGTTTCACATTAGTATATTACCATTACTCCTAGCCTCCTATCGAAAAATTCGAACTAAAATAAATTTTGTTTTGTTTTTTTCTTTTTTTTGCTAATTATAAATTTTTAATTTAGTTATAAAAACTAAAAAAATCATGCATCACCCAAACAGAACCAGAACATGTGCACTCTATCTTCTTTATATTTGTTCACGAAAAAAGAGGATTTATAGAAATTGAGGCAACGAATCACAGAGCTAACACAAACATGGTTATATAACTATATTTAGATATGAGATTGGGAGAGGTAAAAAAAAAAAAAAAAGATGCAAAATATAGGAACAGATTGGAAGAGACAAGAGGAAGAACCTTGAAAAGTCTCCCATGGATAAACGACGCCGTCCTGGTTCCTGTCGAAGAAGGCCACGTGCTTCTGCAGAACGTTCTGGTCCAGAGATATTGGTTTCCCATTCACTGCACAATCAAAATCCAATCCAACAATCACTTTCTCCAAACTCGTGCAAATTCATCCACATAAATTAAATTGAACGACATTTTTTTATGAATAGTAAAGAATTCGTACCTTCTTGAATTGTATTATTGTTATTGCTCTCGAAGATCGAGGGTGAAGCCATGAAAACGAAGGAACGAGGAAGAAGAAGAGGGTTCTGGAAATGAAGAAGGTGATTTTGAAGCTTTAATGGTTGTTATGAGGAATAATGGAAACGGATTTCGTTTTTGTGAGTGATTTGTGAATTGTGATCTGTCAGCATAGAATCTCAAGGTGCTTATTTATATATCGAGAGAGGAATATAGTGCTCCTCCGATCCTACTTATAACAAGAGTTACTTTTTTTTAAAAAAAAAAAAATTAAGGATGTAAAATATATATTACTATAAATTATTTATATTCGTCTTTTTTTTTCAAAATTAAATTATTTTATTTATAAACTATTATATAATTTAATTATATTTTACATATATTAAGATTTATGGTCTAATTTACTTCCTTAATCTTCTAAAAAAAAAAAAGTCAACTGACTTTTATAATTAAGATACAAGCTACTAATGTTTTAAGAGAGCAACAAGCGGCAATTATGGATACACTGCACTCCCACGCGCTTCTCCGTAAATTAGCCTTTTCAGTTAACATGGTATATTTAAAATTTTTGTTATCTTCTTCAAATCATTATTAATTTTTTTTTATAATAATTAAGTAAGAGAACGAGAGAACAGATTAAGGAAGACAATTAAAATATTTTGGATAAAACATATCATATTAGTTAATTTAACTAATATCAATGATAAAATTAATTTAGTTAAATATATATTATATTTATGGGTTAAGGTGCATTTAGTCAATTATTTGTTTCAAAAAGTGCATCTGCCACAATTATTTTTAAAATTGTCCATATAAATCAATTATCTTTTAAAAAGGGGCAAATTAGCTAATACCATACAGAATTTTGTTGTGTTAGGCGCTCTTTTTTGTAATAAATTATTGGCCAAGTTGTCTCATTTTAAAATATGGTTGGCTTATATGGACCATTTTAAAAATAATTGTGTTAAGTACTCTTTTTGTAACAAATTATTGGTCAAAATCCACCTTAACCCTATATTTAAAATTAGAGAGAAGAGAGGCGCGTGGGGAGAGGGAGGTAAAGCTGAGAAGGAAAGTAAGGGAGGTAATGAAAAGAAAAGAAGCGTTCACACACACACACACACAAATGAGGGAAAGGGGGAAAAAGGGCATATATAGTGGCGTGGAAGCATCTCTGTTCTCTATGACACACTTTTCGTTTGTTCGCTGTAAAGCTAACCCCCCAAGACCCCTATTTATCTTCTGATTTTAAAATGCTTCCCTTTCTTTTAAAATTAAAGGGCAGACATTACTGTAAGATTATACGGCTAGACTACGATGCCTTTAATTAATTCCAAAATGCTATCTCTATAATGTAATATACTATTGTTATAAGATTCACTCAGTAGTAGTTAGTAACTACTCATCTTGTCCTATTTATAAGATAGAGATAGAATATTTTACTTAGTCATATTTATCAGTCACACCATTAAGCTTTTTGTTTGAATGTAATATTTATCACTTGCACCATCAAGCTTTTTGTCTGAATATATAATTTTACTATTCTTTTATTATGTGTTGACTTATTCTAATGCGGTGTAATGGATATTAAATAATGAGTAAAGTTAAAAATTTGTAAATTTTAAGATATAATTGATGATGAGATTCAATGCTTTCTTTGTTGGTACGTGTGAAATAGTTAGAAGTGCCTTATAAATAGGATCAAATGAGTACTCCTCATATCCTATTTATAGGATCGGTAGAGAAAATTTTATTAAGTTACGTCATTAAAATTTTATATGAATGTACAATTTTAATTTTCATTTATTATATGTTGATTTTTGTTTTTATGTGGTTGGTGGATATATATATATATAAGGGAAAGTTGTTGGATTTTAAAGCATAAATAATTAGATTTAAGGTTTTTTCTTGGTTTACATGAAACATGTTGAAAGTGACTAATAAATAATACGGTATGAATATATATTAAATAGATATTGTATTGATTATATAAAGCATGAGGCAACACTTTAAATCGATAAATGAAAAAAAAAAAAAAGAAGTAAAAGTAGGTGTCAAATAAGAATTCCCTTAACTATTCAGATATATGTTAACCTATTTTGAAGCCCTAACAAGACTTGTGTGTGTAATCTAACCTTTTACAAATGCAAAAATGATTAAAATGCCCTTTCTCTCTCTTTAACCAAGTTTGACCAGCAATAATAGACTATTTACCATCGATAAGTAAGTACTATCACCAATGATAATCTCAACAAGTCACAAAATAATATTACCTCTTATTCTTAATATATATAACATCTTATTTAAAGTATAAAACGCACCCCAAATTAAATTTTATGTTGAGGGCGTACGGAAGCCGATATACCACTTCCATTCAGTGTAAAGACATTTTCTAGATTCATCGTTGGGTAAGAGATTATACTCAGGTCTTAAGTAAATCCTGATCAAATTATATAATTATATTAATATCATTTTTTTTAAAAAAAACAGTTACATTTTATGTTAACTTATATGATAAGAATGAGGTGGGGTGTTGGAATAGAGATTTATGATTCAGATAATTCTCTTAACAAATAAAAAATATTAAAAAATTATATCACTTAGAACTTAATAACGTGGCAATGTGGCATCCCATGAAATACTCTCCCCTTTTGTTTTTAGTTGAGTATAATGAAGACGGCACAATAATTATATACGACAAAAAATACATATGAATCTTCTTTTTCAAGTATATATAACTGTATAACCATTGCGCGTTAGCCCCTTTCTTTTTCATACTCAATTAAGCAGTATTTATGTATGTGAAGGAATGACACAAAATAAGATAAATGTTTTTTCAGAAATTTCTGTCGAAAAATATAGACTATTGGAGTTTGAATCCTGTGGGGCACGATTCACACACTGCAATTAATTAAATACTCTATGTCAACAAGGCAAACTCTAGCGCCTAACCAAATGCATGGATATTATCATATTAATTTGTAGTGATCACTGGTCAAGATAACCCAATTATTGTTAGGTGTCTAAAACTAACCCTCACTGGCTCAAGAGTGCCTAGTTAATAGGAAAGAAATTATGAAGAAAAAAAAAATCTAACATGATTCATTCCCACTTTCCAGAGTCTAAGGTGTCGATATTACCATAGACTTTATAATTAGACGACACATGCATCTTAAGAACTCAAATACGATACATTTTTAAAAGGCACGCTAAGAAGTAAGAACTCCATCCAACACAAGCAATCAAAGTTGTTGATTAGATAATTAAATTGTTAAAAGATGGCAGTCCTTAAATCCTTAATTATAATATTGAATAAATGTTTGTTAGCTGTAACATTGAGATTAGGTTCTCACTTCTTAGTCACATACGCATGTCTGTGTTAACATGTCACAAGCCAATTCGGCCACTTATTAGAGTCTTCTAGAAGCTGTTAGAAATTAATAAAGATAATATTAAAAATTACTTGAAATCTATGAAATAGGTAATACTTTACAGTTTTTATTAACAGAAATAAGTTAGACAGATGTAACTTATATTATCGACAAAAGATAATAAGTTTACTTGCAAGGAGATTAGGAGGGTAACCGTTTCACCAAGAAAAGGAAAAAGTATACTCCCACTTTCCTAAAATATAAACTTCATTTTGGTGAAAGTGCATGTCCCAAAATATAAGCTTTATATTAGGTTTGTCTGAGCATTACTTGCATTTTTTCTAATTTTACCCATAATTTATCTTTTCCCCATGCATTTTCTTTCATTTATCTTATTTGTTACATTCTCCCTCCTTTTATTTTCTTTTCCTCATGCACTCTCTTTCATACTCCCTCCAATCCTAAATATATAAGATCACTTTGATTTTTTTGTGTGGAAGTTAATGAAGCAAATTAGACCACTAAGTTCTAACATACTATGTCAAATTTAATTAGATTATAGGATAGTTTATAAGTAAAATAAATTATTTTGGAGGAAAAAAGATAATTATAGACAATTTAAAATGATTAATTTTACATCCTTAATTTTTCCAAAAAAAATCAAAGTGATATTATAATTAGGATTGAAGGGAGTATTTATTAAAAAAGGTATAATAGAAAAACAAAAGATATTTCTAACATAATTATTGTTTTAACCAATTTTAATGGTTTTTTTGGTGAACATAAGTGAGATATTTGAAGTTTATATTTTAGGGTTTTTGAGAGTACAAGACAATGATAAAAATCTGGGTCCCACACCTCCTGATGGGTCATTAAGAAGTCAAATCTGGCTTAGCTTGTCACAGTCTCTAAATTTGACCACTAAATTCAAGATTAATTAAAAATGAAAAGTTAGTGGAAATGTGAATAACGTTGGATGCTTTTTATCCCAATTATATATGGCGACTGTGGAATCCATAATATGATATCCACCATAACAAACGCTATGGTTGTTACACTGCCTTCGTGTGGATCCATATTGTGTGCTAATAATGATCATTATTAACAAAACTTGGGGTCGATTTGCTTATACTTATTAGGATCAATTTTCTAATCAAATAATTAGCGCATGGGTGTTTAAATGACAAATATTCTCATAAGAAAACTTCAAAATTTTGTTAGATAAAGCCATAAACAAAATAAAATTTGATTGTAAAATTAGACACAATAAATATAGGATTAATGGTAAAAAAATACACACGTGATTTTGTCAAAAGTTCGTCTAGCACCAAATCGTTTTTTTTTTTTTTACTAAAAAAAGCTATGAACTTCCAAATTAGGGTCAAAAGTCACAATTACAATTGAAAGCGCTTGGTGCTAAACAAACTTTTTTACAGAATCATATGTGTGTTTTTAACTCTATTTTAACGGTAAGTGTGACTTTTGATCATAATTTGGAAGTTCAGAGTTATTTTTGGTCCAAAAAAAAGTATTTGGTGTTATGTCAACTTTTGACAAAAACATATGTATAATTAGAGACAACTAGATAATGTTTTTCCATTAATTATTATCAGTATGTCACTCTGCTCAAAGTTACCTCTTTGACTCATTAATCGGAAATTATTCGTTGTAGTCTCTTTCAGTTTTCATTAGCTTCACTATAAAAACACTTAAAACTGCTTATATGATGTATTTTCGTTAAGTGGGATCAAAATAGGTATTGTAACGAATCATATTATATGTATAAACTAAAACAAGATATAGAATTAATGATTTTATGCAATAACAAATGTTAATGCAAATAAAGAAATTATAATGTTAATATAAAATATAACAGTCACAAATGACTATATAATGTAAATTTTTTCAAATATGAATAATGGGAAAATGGTCATTTTTGGCCCGGAAGTTTTAGCTTTGAAGCATTTTTGGCCTGAAAGTTTTTTTGGACCAATTTTAACCCAGAAGTTTATAAAACGTAACAATATAGGTCTCAAAATATTGTAAAATTGGCCTATATTACTACGTTTTGTAAACTTCTGGGTCAAAATTGGTCCAAAAAAAACTTTCGGGTCAAAAGTACTCCAAAGCTAAAACTTCCGGGCCAAAAATGACCCTTTACCCTATGAATAATATTACTTATTAGTTCATGTAAAAAGCAAAAGTAGGGGTCACATTTCTCTGCGAGCGCACACACACGTGTATATATATACAGATGTGTGTGTGTGTGTATGTATATATATATAAGGCCCTCTTCTGTCGAATCAATTAAAAAACTTTGAGCAATATGTGCAATGTGATTATTGTTCATCTTTAATCAGAATATTGACAAAATTCATATTAATTAACCTAATTTATAGGGTTAATACAACTTTTGGTTTTTGAACTTTCAGCCAATTTTGATTTTGATTCATGAACTTCAAAACCGATGGTTTTAGTCCTTGGATTTTCAATCAATTTTAGTTTTTATTCTTGAACTTTAAATTGATAGTTTCGGTCTCTCAACTTTATGCCATTTAAAATCATTTATCCCTGATTTTCCAAGTGTTTTATTAAAGATTAAAGATTAAGGCCAAAATTGATTGAAAATTTAAATATTGAAACCATCAATTTTAGTTTAAACTTAAGATCAAAATTGACTAAAAGTTCAATGATCAAAACTATTTCATCCTCATTCCATGGTGATATTGTGGATACTAATGTTCTTAGAATGCTTCAAACTTTCAACAATTTCCACATCTACTTCACATGAGAACTCTCTATTTTCATGCACTCCTCCCTTTCATTTTCAATGTATTTTCTTCTTTTATTTGATGAATATCATTCTGTAAGATTTTTTACTTTTTAATTGAATTTGTCTTTGATAAAAAAAAAAGATCGAAACTATCAATTTTAAAGTTCAAGGGTCAATACCAAAAATTGACCGAAAGTTTAATGGTTAAAACCACTGATTTTAAATTTTAAGGACTAAAATCAAAATTGATTGAAAGCTCAAGAACAAAAAGTTGTATTAACTGTGAATTATATTGTTATTTATGATCTATGAACTGCATATTTTAATTTTTAAGCTTTTATGCAATACAAGAATTTTACATAACAAAAAGTATAAAAGCAAACCTTTATCTTTATCCTGTTCATTGTTTTTTTTTTTTTTGCACGTCTTTCTTTTTAGTTTTTTTCTCTTGGAGACATTCCAAACATTTCAATGAATAAGGAAAAGAGAAATAATTTTGGATCCTCCCAGTGATACTTCAAATCAAATCATGAGCTATAATTAAAGCTTCTTTAATGATATCTTCACTAATATACGCAAATCCATTTGTCTTTTTTCTCACCAAAAATCTATTTGTCTTCTCTTCCCCTTTGTTTGGTTTCAATGAACCTTTTTTTAAGAATTAGTAATAATAAAATAAGAAAAATGAAATGACTATTTCAAATATATAAACTGAAATATCAATGGTTCTTTCCTATTTTTTTTTATATAAAAGACAATTTATCCAAGGGATAAGTGTCATATTTGACCCGAAAGTTTTATATAAGAATCATTGGTTGTTAGGAAGTTTCTTTTGGGCACATATTGTTCCACATCATCACCACCAAATCCACATGGACAAAACTTAAAAAAATAAAAAACCTTATCCTATCTGGCAAAGCCATATCAGCGTAATTAAGTCAACGAAGAGTTGACTATTAGA
The DNA here is from genome assembly GCA_037074515.1 of Mimosa bimucronata. Classification (NCBI taxonomy): domain Eukaryota; kingdom Viridiplantae; phylum Streptophyta; class Magnoliopsida; order Fabales; family Fabaceae; genus Mimosa; species Mimosa bimucronata. Next base: position 1,375,963 of record CM073447.1, read on the forward strand.
GTAAGTGAAAATAGGGTGGGATTGCACCTTTTCATATACTTCCAGGGCAAAATTGATTAAAAAAAAGCTTTCTAAACGTATGGAGTAAATAGGACCCTTATCCCTTTATTCAACCAAAAGATAAAAAGATACATATAAAGTCACAAACCAATCCTAAGTACAGGAATTAGTTGGGGATCATAAAGTTAAAAATAAAACAACATTACAACGTACAAACACAAATACGACAACAATTGAAACAAAGTAAATGAGAAGTTGCAACTTGCAAAACCATAATATGGCCAGTATTTCAAAGACACGTCAAAACTTGTGTTTTATCTCAAACCAACAACAATACCATCAAGTTAAACACTCCTCAAAATCCCAAATGACAGGAATAGATATTACTCGACAACATCAATAAAACAAGAGGCATAGAACAACACCACTACTACTGTTCACCACTCACTCTGATAAACCGCGCGCTGACAACGAATTTGGAATAATGGATGGTTCAAAATTGCCTTTCTGTTGCATCACCTTCTTGGGGATCACTGATGATATTCAAAATCCCTGATTTAGGTACTAATGAGGGATCATTTTGATGAAGAATGATATGAAAACAAAAGAAAGATGCATTTTGAATTTCCATTTTTTTTAATTTTCAAATTAAAAAATAAAGCCGCATCAAAATTACAATAGAAATACAATAAATATTACATGTGATAAAAACTAATTAATTCATATATTGGTATCAACAATTAAACATGCAACTAAGTTAAGAAAATTTTAAGACAGAACATTGAAATACAATTTTATATCATAAAGCCTTAAAATGATTTAATTAAACATAAATAGGTCCTTAATTACTATCTACTAAAAGTAATAAACCCATACATTAAAAATAATTTGTTGACCCACTTGGTTGAAATTAGTAACATGTAACTCTAACACTTTTTTTCAAAGCTATATCTATAAGCTAGATAACTAATTTGGAGAAATTAAAAGTTAAATTAAATTAGTTATTCATAAAAAAAATATGTGCTGATTTTTTTGTGAAGTACTAATTTTAATCAATTGCATTAAAAATTACTCCCTCTATATTTAGCAAATCTCCATAATATACACGTGTAATCAATAAAAAAGTTTAGAAAAAATTATAAAATCGATAGATAAAATATTGAAGATAAGAGAAAGTATTCTATATGAAAATTAGAAGCGAGGCAAGGCATTAATGAGGTGGTAGGCTCATGACATGCTTTGAAAAGAAAGTTGGAGTTAGCTTATTCTTCATCTCAAATGATTTTAAGGGCGAAGCAATGTAAAGCAAAAGGTTTGGAATCTTTAAGCTTACAATATATACGATTTCTTGATTATGGTCTCTTTCTTTGCTTCACAATGCACCTAAAGGAAGGAAGCTTCTAGGTTTGCCTGCTTATTAGGCCCTCTCTTTCTTAATTAACTCAATTAAGCATCAATTAGGAATCAAAAGGGTTGTTTATTGTAAAATGTGCTGATACCTTATTACGTGTGAACCAATATCCTAATGCTCATTAGGACAAATGCTCTCCAATAGGTAAAAATAATTTTGTTTGAAAGAAAAAAAATCAGTTAAAGGACTAATAAACAATGCTTAAGCTAACTCTTCGGACGAAGCCACTGGGATTAGGGATATGATCTGATTTTTTATTTTATTTTTTTTGAACTGAGGGATATGATCTGATGAATCCGTAGATATATATATATATATTTAAATATAAACGCTACTTTTGACAATTTGAATTCACATGATTTTAGTTAGTTCTTTAATTTAAGGATTAATATTCAGTTATATATTGTAGCAAATTGGGGAAACAACTAACAAGCTAAGTATACAACAATGTTAGTTATATTTTACAAAAAGAAGCCTCTCAAATGCAAATAAACAACAATGATGATAGGAAATTGGAATAAAAGAAGCTGTGCTGGCTAGCACCTACAATGTGGTTCTCACATGAATGAATTTATTTTCAATGGAAGATTCCTTTCTTTTTCACAAATACTAAGTTGCTGTTTTTTAATAATAAATTTATGTAAGTTGGGTCTTATAAGCCTATCAGAACAATTATATATTGCTTACCAACAAGGTCCTGCACTTATAATAAAATTTCAACTCCCAATCTTATAAATTATACGCTAATTTATTATCATCTGGGGCTGCTTTGCTAGCAACACTTCACCACTTTGTATTGTCCTCTGCATTTGCATATTGTCCTCTGCATTTAATTTGCATGCACTCCAACTGGCACGTGGAGAACATACAAAACTCTTATTTATTACTATCATCACTTTTGTCTTTTAATTTATATAGAACAACAGTGCATTTATGTATGAGTATGGCACAGCTCAATGGTCGTACGAGAAATAAACTAGACGGAATTCAGCTGAGATGTGTATTTTCTGGGATTTTTCGGGACCATATGTGTAGGATATAGATGGTGTTATGTTACTGGGGTCAAAAATAAGGTACATGACAGATCAGCCATTTTCAACACTTTGAAACTTTGCACATCTCCTACTTCTATAGATTCAGATTCCGTGTATATATATTTAAAAAACCATTGATTTTTATTTAAAAGCAGGCAGGCATGTCTCAATCTAGGCTGGCTTTTATTCACTTTTTATATATTAATCTCCAATTAATCAATCCATTACATTGTGCACAATCAATCAATTATTACTAATACAAAAAAAAAAAAAAAAAGAAGAAGCCCAGACCTCATTCAATTGAATGGATAAGTCATGTCTTATTCAATAGAACTAATCAAATAAAAGAGCAACGAAGGCTATCCCACTAGATAAATTTGACTACAAGCTCAATAACAAATCAAATCTTTAGATATTGTTAGTTAAGATGCCATGCTCAATAATCTTATTGAGTGTTCTTATTAGCCTTTTAAGGAATCCAAATTACTTTATCCAACCTTATCATTAGTGCATCCACTAACCTTATGAACATGTTTCTAAACCACCTCAAAACGATTTTCTTCCTTTTTTTAATAAGTGTAATTCCAAGCTTTTTTTTTTAGGTTATTGTGAATTTTATCACTAATCATGTCAACATCACCATCTCTATTGTTCCTACTTATGCTCATATATTCCTTTAGAGCCCATATTCACTAGCATAAATTGATGTTAGAATATAGAAGTACAATAAAACATTTTGTTTATCTTATATACTTTTCTATCACAAATAGCTCATATAACATTTTTCCATTTAAATTGCCCCAACATGAATTCTATAATAACCATCTCCATCAATTTCACTGTCTTTTTATAAAATTAATTCGATATATATGAACTTTGTTTCTTTTGTAAAGACTTGATCACCATTTTAACCTCCAATTCCTCCAAAACACTTAAGCTCATTAATGCTTTTTTTTTTTAATGAATAACTCACGGTATTCTAAAGTAGAAGATAGCTCTGTAACCAAAGTTTCAGAAAAGTCACCAAAAGTCCATCCAATAGCAAATTCGCAATTCAATGCCTATGTTCATTGTTGCATGAATTTGTTTGCCATTCAACTCCTAATGAACTTCTATAGACTATATCTACTTACTTCCTAATATTGGGACATCATCCCTTCTAGTTATATATTACGTCTGCACTACTTTACATTAACCACTCAAATATTGTTCATCATTATCAACTCGAGTTGCTTTGCTAGCTACACTTCACTAATTTGTATTGTCCTACGCCTTTGCATGCACTCCGACTGGCACGTGGAGAACATAATTATTTTTTATTACTATCACTTTTAATTTGTTCGTTCGACCAACAATCCATTTATGCATGAGTTTGACACATGCAGCCGTACGAGAAATTAATAAAAGGAATTCAACATGGGTTTATTTGTGAGATTCTTTGGGACTAATAATGGGGTCAAAGATAAGGGACATGACAGGTCAGCCATGTTCAACAATCAACACTTTGAAATTTTGCATATTACCTGCTTCTATAGATTAAGATTATATTATGTGTATATTTAAAAGTAGGCAGCCCTATCTCAGCTAAGCTGGCTTTTATTCACTTTTTTCCCCAATTAATTAATTCATTACATTGTGCATAATCAATCAATCAATTATTATTACAAAAAACCTAAACCTCATTCAATTGAATAAATAAGTCACGCCTTATTCAATATAACTCACTAAAAAATAAGCCTTATTCCATCAAATCAACTTGGTTTCATGAAGTCATTGAACTTGATTGAAAACCAAATTTCTGTATATTGTTAACTAATATGCCCCACTTAATAACCTCATTGAGTGTTCTCATTAGCTTTATATTCCTTTTTATAGGACTCCAAATTGTTTGATCTACCCTAATCACTAACGTATCTGGTAGCCTTCTCTGCATATATTTGAACCACCTCAAAACAATTTTCAACTTTCATTAATAAGTGCTATTCAAACCTTTTCTAGAATATTTGACCAAAAAAAAAACCTTTCTAGAATAAGCTTATTGCGCATTTTCTCTTTTTTTTTTTACATGACCACACACTCATCTCAACCTTATTTCAGTTATTCCCACTTTATGCTCATGTATTCCTTCTAAAACCGAACTACCTAACTTAAATTTTATGATTATCATCATCATCGATTTCACTATTTTTTACAACATTAACTCCAAATATATGGACTTTGTCACTTGTGTAATGACTTGATCACCAGCTTAACCTCCAAAACACTTTAGCTCACTAATGTTTTTTAATGAATAAACAAGGGCATTCTAAAGTAGAAGGTTCTGTAGCCCAAGTTTCAGAAAAGTCACCAAAATCCACCCACTAGCAAATTCACATTTCAATGCCTATGTTCATTGTTGCATGCCTTGTTTGCCGTTCAATTCGTAATGAACTTCTCTATCTACCTAGTTCCATTACATCCCTTCAAGTTAAATATTACGCCTGCACTAGTTAACATAATCACTCATATCTTGGAGCAAATGACGTTCTTTTTATTTCCCTTCATGGATGATATTCCTAATTTCATATTTATATTAATGAATCAATATGACTTGCCATTTGCGACATAAAAAATTGTCACAGAATTCGCCACAGTAGATAAATGAGAAATTAGGTAATTTCTATAGGTAGCCTCATAGAACACTTAGGAAAAGGAAAAATTACAATTCACATGCTCAATTTTAAAGTTTATTTTCTTGTCTTAAAAAAATCCTTGAGACGATTAGTGAGAGCTCCAAGCATTTGCAGAGGTCGATCTGAGCCATGCTGTGTTTCATATATCTTCTATAGCCATGTTGATGTCGGTGATTCCCAAAATTTTAAATTTAAACTATAAATATGTAAAATATAGAATTCTAAATAGTAATTTTCCAGAAAATTAATGGACAAGATGACCACTATTTCTTGACTGCTCCATGTTATCGGTTCCATACGTAATTGGTCCCATAATTACATTTGTAAAGGCATTCTCCCATAACCGGGAATAATCTATTGAATATAATAATTATTTACATTATTGTTATTCTTCGTAGATTTTGACCTCATTAGTCATTACACAATGCTGCATCTCACCGCCATTTTTTGATCAATTCTGCCATCGTCATTGCCTGAAACATAGATCTCATCTGTCAGCTTTCCTCATATCCCATAACCGATATGAGAGTCAATGAACATACATATGCTCATTCCAAAATTGTGTATAAATCAACAAGCAAATATCAGGTGAACGAGTAAAGAAGAAATAAAAAATGAGGTATTGATCCAAAAGCTCTCCTGTCAACTTTAGTAATCAACATTGGAATTAGTCATTTTGATCCATAAGTTTGACATGCGAACAGCCGAGTTATTGAGCTCACTTCATAGGTGGGCAATGGAAACAGTTTGATAAAAAAAAATTGTTGGCTGTTTCTATATTTTTAAAAACAAATAAAAATTGTTAGACCAATAATATGCACAATCAAGTTTCAAAACCTCAAATTCTGGCACTACTCCCCAGAAAATGTATCACATTCTCTCCGATCAAGACTCAACACATAGCCAAGACAAGTACTCCTTAATATTAAGTTTCAGAAGAAGCCACCAATAAAGTTAAACTACATATAAGAATCAAGGTAGTATGTGATATTCAAATCCCACACCAAGTAGTATGAAATGCTCAATGAGATATTTAGGGGAGCCCTTAAACCACAAGCTAACCAAAGTTAAGAAATTGCCAAATTCCCAAAAGAATTGATAAAATTTTAAAATTAAACAAAATATAGAAATATATATCAAACGCTATAAACATAAGATTGGCAGACCTTCAGGAGGCTGAGTTAGCTTCCGGTTTTGAGGAGACATCATCTCTTTCTTTAATTGCATCAATATGTCTTCCATTGTATGCTCCCGTTGCCAATTAGCAAGCATGGGAAATAAATGAGGTTCAACCTGATAATTAGCAATTTATCAGATCAATTCCAATCAGAGCAGCCTAAGAAGAGCATTGAAAAACATTCAACCTTACCCCTCCAGTTTCTTGGTTGACACAAGTCATGTTGATCCTTGTTTGAAATTTAACAGAAGGTGGGTTTTCAGGATAATCCTTGCCACAGAACAACTTCAACTGGTAAATACGCCCTTCATGCACAGTCTGTAAGAGCAACAAATTGAACCGGGTAAACAATTCAACTTACACAGTCGGGACTTGGGGAATGAAAACCACAGTTTCCATAGCAACATCAACTATAAAGTCTTCTGGCTCAAAAAGAACCTCGTTTATTCGCAGGGAATAATCTCTTTCAATGTACAAAAGAAAGTTTTTGAAGTTCTGAAGAGATGTTTCCCTCAACAGACAGTAATTGAAGGATTTACACTCCTTAGGTTATGGTTTATGTACAAGATATAAGAATTATCCTTTTTACAACATAAAAGCAAAGAGGATTGAACCTGAGACCAGCAAACTATTTAAGCCCCTCACCGCTAGACCAATCTAATCTCTTAATGAGTTAATTTAAGATGCATAATTTGGACTTTAATCACTTAAGGATGAAAAAGTAGAAAGAAACCAAATAAAACATAGAACTCAAAACCCATCTTCACCAAGAGCGGGCACTTATTTATTGCATTTAGACAGCTTGTCATAAGTCCGAACTCTATCACTAAAGAGGAAATGAAGCACTCTATAAAAAAGAGCTTCAATATAGTGATTCGAAAGTTCAAACAAAAAGCAGTACTCTATGTGAACCATAAACATTTTCCCAATGAGCTGCACATACTATGATCTCACACATATAAATGCGCTTCTTCCCATGTCCAGCCCATAATATGGAGAATTGACATTTATAGTCTCACAATGATGGCAACACTTGAAAATAAATTAAGAGAAATGAATAAGAGGTAAAGATTAACTTACACCAGGGGGACCAATGATAGTTCCAGTCCATGATTGCATGTATATATCATCGGCATCATCCATTCCATAGCTGACAGTCCCATCCCCAATTCCCTTTTCACCTCTCTCAAGCTCTTCCAATAATCTGAAATTTCTAGGTACTGCATATACCCAAAAATTTGACCTGATAAGTGACATTCACAGGTATATTTTCCAACAAAAACATAGAAAACATGAGATTGCCATATTGACTAATAGGCATACTACCACTTTGGACCTTATTACAAGTCAGTTGGTAACAAAAATTTAGGTCCTAAATATAAGTCCACCCTAAGAGTCATTAATGACTTTTTCCAATTTTCTTCTTGTTGAATAAAAAAAATAGCATCTTTTTTAACACTCATTAAATAAGGGCAAATGTGGAAAAGCCAATCAATTTAAGACATTAAATGTTCCATTTCCTGATATGTAGATTTGGTCAAATTGGACTTATATTAAGGACCAAAGCGGTAATTGACAACTTAAACTTATAAGTATAAAGATAGGAAGAAATAAAGTGAACAGACTACATTGCAAAAATTAGGTTGCATTGAACAGATTAAAATCAAACATTCAGTCACCTTATAAATTCACCAACTGTAAATTCTTAACAAGCAGTGAGCATAGACTAATGATGGGCAAAGGTCGTGTGTAGGTATTGTAAGTTGCAGGTGGCAACATTAATTAGAAAAGAATTTCCACTGAGCCTAGATCAACAATAAGAAAACACTCTCTGTTGAATGAAGTACTTACATGAGAAAATGGGGGGAAAATTGCAAGATGATCATTTCCCAACAAACACACAAAACTAAGATCAAATTGCAAGCTCATAGTCAAAGAATGCCAAAATCACAAAATGAAGAAGTACAAGTGATTTGAACATCCAGAATGTACAAAATGTTATGGAATTGTAAATAAGTAAGTTAGTTAGTTCAATTAGCACCATTTGCACTAACTAGTTCCTAACTCACTCACTTATTTACAATTCTATAACACAGATTAACTGCAGAAAATGCCAAATTCATAATACGATAAAGCAGTGTACAAGTTATGTGATATCACATCACTTGACATTTTACAAGAAAAGAGAAAGTGCATTGATCATCTACAATCTAAGCTAAGAGATTTATTGTCCAGGACAACAGAACCCTTTGAAACAGGGGGGCAAAGCATTATGACCTGGAACAATTAGTGTCTTTCTTCTTTCCAAAAATAGATTAAATTCAATTTGGCTTCCCCTAGAATAGGGGACGTTTTCCAGCAGAGTTTCATCTATGAATTCAATGACTAAGACATACACCAAATGTAATTTCAAAATGATTTCAAAAGCTCCAACCGGAGGCCACAATGAAGATTCAAATTAAGTAACTTATCGTGAACTCTTTCTCTACCAATACACAGATTGTGTATCATGATTACCCACCATAAACCTACATTCTTTAGTATGTAACGCATAGCAGAAACTACACATTATTATTACATAGTAACAAATCATAAGATTTTGACTACTATTAATTAGGTGTAAGAATAAGTTAACATTTCTACTGCATCATCAGACATATACTCAGGCAGATTTCAGAATTTGATAACACCAATTGAGTTAGAATTCGTAGCAACCGTAAACACTAGGGCATAAGCAATACCACCATGGGCAGCAAGATCTTGGAATATATAAGAAATACCGCAGTACCCCGACAATCAGTTTCTTTTTTTTTTTTTTTTTTTTTTTTTTTGATAACACCGGCAATCAGTTTCTATCAGAGCAACTGATCACCGCCTGGATACAAGGACTCAATTAACGTATTTAACAGAACAAACTAAACGAATTAAAACCGAATCTCCATAATAAAATAAAGGAAGATAGCGTCGAATCCAAGATTGGCACAATGGATGTTAAAAACGAAATAAAAGGTGCGAAATTGAAAATTCGGAGATGAATATGAACAAGAAAGGAAATTAGAAAGATATAGGTAATCAGAAACTCACCAACGACCCTTGATGATCCTTCGGAACCCATGTTGGGGATGATCGGGCGCACTCAAAAGGGCTATCTAGGGTTTTGCGAATCCTAGAGAGAGAGAGAGAGAGAGAGAGAGAGGTTGATGATCACTGTACTCCAAACCACTTCTTCACCTACTGCTGTTGGAGGAAATGGAAAGGCCTTTACACGTAACGTATATCAAACGAAATATAAATAAAATAGGGATTGGATGGGGTATATTAGATTTTTTTTTTTTGGTCAAAGGATGGGGTATATTAGATTGGCCACGGTACTCTGTCTTTTCGGTTTTCTTCAGTTTTTTTATCCTGAAATTATATAGTTTTAGGGTCAAATTTTTTATGTTTAATTTTATCATTAGATTCTACGTAAAATTAGTGACATTTTGATATTTTATGGACGAAAAATGATTCAGCTTTCAATTTTATATGATTTTTCAAAGATTTAATATTCTAACTTTAAAAAAATATAGAATTGTAAACATTAAATCTTTGAAAATCATATAAGATTAAAGAATGAACAATTTTTTGTCCATAAAATATCAAAATGTCACTAATTTTATGTAGAATTTAATAATGAAATCAAACACAAAAAATTTGACCAAAAACCATACAATTTCAAGGTAAATGATGAAAGAAAAATGGAAGGACAAAGGAGAGGATCCAAGTTCGCCAATCACAAGTTTAATACTCCTCATGTCCTAAATATAGGACCTATTTAACTAATGTGATTAAATTAAAAATGTTAGTTATATTAGTTGATATGTTGCGTTTTTTCTAAAACATTCATAATCATATTCTCTTATTCTCTCCCACATCATTTATTTGGTTATTGTTGAAAAAATGCCAATAGAGATAATTTTAGAAGAAGTTGGCAAAAAATTTATAATTAGATCTTATATTTAGGATTATAACAAACTCCCTACATAGATCCTATATTTAGAATTAGAATAGAGAAAGTATATGTAAACTTTGGGCAAGTCATATATGATAGTTGATAAGATTTTGCTACATTTATTACTCTCTCCTATCATTATATGGCTTATGTGGGGAATGGGGATTATTACTATTAATACCAAAGGGAAGACTTATTTATAATATTATCGGTTTTTTCTCGTATCATTCTTATTGATGAATAGTAATTGTTTGAGAGAGGGGAAATTAAAGAGAATAATTAAAGTGTTTTGAAAAGAAAAAGTCATGTTAACTAATATTAACTAACTTGACTAATATTTTTAATCTAATTAAATTAGATAAATATATCATATATTTAGTATCAGAATAATGAGATAATATTATAGAATATTTGATTGATATGCTATTGATGTAGCAAGCAGCCAATGAAAGACAGTGAATAATTTGTTATTATAGAAATGACATATCTTGAGATTTTGATTATTTCTAGTTTCACGACGAGCTTGATGAATTAATTATTTGAAGTCTGATGATATTATAGGTCAACTGGAGAATTAAATACCCAATCATGAAACATTGTTTTTGTACAATAATTTATTGAACTATACAATCTATACAAGTTTGACCTTGTGCTCATAAAACGTAATATCATCACTCTTAATAGAAAGTGACAATAAGGCCTAATAGCCTAATAGCCTAATACAATATGGCCCCTGCAAACTCCATTATTAATGAAACTATTCTAGAAAAGGAAAGTGACAAAGGGCTTATCATCATTAATCAGTCAATGTAAAATAGAGATAAAGCTCACGAAGCAAAGCAATATCATCATGTCAAGCAGCTCTTTATGCTTTGTCAGTTAAATGCAAGCATTTTAAACATTACCACATGAAAAGTGTATTCACCTCCATGGGCTGATCAAACATGTTTGGTACACTTCACATATATGAGTATCTTTTTTTAACCAGCCACTTCACATATATCGTGTTAAAAGGTGTTTGAAGAGATGAAATATCTTCATGCAAGACTGCTTTTGTAAGTAATCCCATCATTCTTTTCCTTTTGCCTTTTTTTCTTTTGACCGAAGTAAATGCTAATGTTAATATTTTAATTTTTTGTGTGCTCCAATTACTATTTTTATTAACTAGAAAATCAATTTCATGTTTTGAATTAAATTTGAAATGAATAGCATTATTTATAACTCAAAAATAATTTATCTTTCTACGAATTCACCTTGCGTATTACCTTATATGTTGATATTGATAATTGATGTTATGCATTTTTTCCTCATATAATGGAAGAAATACTTAAATTTCTTGGATACTAGACATATCTTAGTATTTCAAATAAAACTAGACATGAAGGTCGTGTAAACTTGACAATTTTTTTATTTTTTTTTTTGTTCTTTGGCCTCATTAATTGATTTTATACAAGGGTATGTTCATATATATATAAATATATACTGATTATCCATCTAAAATTGCAGCTACATTCCCCTATAATGTGAATCTGAATGCCCAGGGCTGTGTACAATTTAAAATTACAGAAATAAATATCGCTTAATCCGAACCCATGAATTGCATCAAAATTGTTCCCTCCTTCCCTTTTTCAGAAGATACAACCTACGTTCACTTGGGGCATGATCAAATAGGCAAATGCACACAAGACATCAATACGCAGCTACAATTAATCTCCATGGATGGTATAGCGTTCCCATTTCTTTGTTGGGTCGTATATCTGCAATATACAGAAATTGTAATTAAAAATCAGAAGAAAGATGCTTTGAAAACCAAGAAAATAGAACATGAGGCGACCCTCAAAACTATATATCGTGCATAAAGGGTCCAATCTTCTCAATTCTCAGCTTTGGCAGAGAAAAGATGAAGACATTACAGATGACCTATATATGAAGCATAGTTATTGTATCAGAGAGCAACATTACCTCCCATCTTGAAGCAGGAAATATATGCTTGTTCTTTTCGTACCAATGCCTTTCTACAACTTTCCCGGCATGAGACTGTAAAGAATCAAAAATGAAAATTAAACCAAAAGAGAAGACAAACGAAATAGAAAGCCCAATCACAAACATGTATGAAAAAGTACTGATTACAAATATGGTAAAATGAAAATTCATTCAACGTTGCAAGACTATATAACATCTAAACCTCCCTTTATTTTCCCCTATTGATTTTCGCAACATATTGGCGTTCAAACAAAAGAATTATTACTTCACACTTTTTGTAGCATGAACAAGTATTGAAAACTGATACTGTGATCAGAATTAATTGCACTTACTATTACAAGTTGAAGCTAAGAAAATAAAATAGTCCTTTTATATCCAGATAGAGGTCAAAATGTATGACATATTGTATAACATGACACCCTATTTTCAAAAGAAAAGTTCTACTGCGCATGTGCATTTTTGCATTCGTGTAACAATTAATTTCAAGTCTACCTCATTCCCCCTTCTCAATAAGTTCATGGTTCAAGTTTCAATCAAAAGACATCAATTTTCTATTCCACTAGATAGTAGCTTGTGAAGAGCTGAAGCTACAACAGTCAAAAATAACATTTACTTCATTAAGCCTCAATCACTAGCAAGCTAGCTTATATATATATTGCAGAAGTTTCTTTCGATAACTCTTACAACAATTAAATTAATGAGTGATTTTGCTAAATTTAAGCATAAGCATAAGAAAAGTTCATATTCTTCCAAAACCTTCACTATCACCGTACTATTCACTCATCGAACATCATGAAGAAATTTCAGGTAGGTGAATGGTGATGGCTTAGGAACTAGAAGGTTAGCAAAGAAAATTAAATCATCTCATTGGTAGATTGAAACAATGCTAAGATCAGGGCAAACTGATTCCCAAAAATACAAAACAGAGGCTAAAGTAAGCAGAGTTGGCGGTATCAAGATGAACTCAACAAGCCTGGTCATCATCACAATAAATTCCAAATATAGTAGCCATAACATTAAGAAAACCTACCTCATCCTTCTCTATTGTTGCATCAGCAATTGTTCGAACATCCTCATGCACATCAAAGTGGAAAAGCTGTATGGACATATTACATAGAAATAATTAGTAACCTCAATTTGGCAATGTATATCATCATAGATTGTAATAAATTCATTCTCAAATTCAAGATGGCATGCAGGTAATAACTAGGGTTGATAAGCATATAACAACCATCCCCAAAACGTGATAGATTACAGAGCACAAGCCGGCCTTTATCACATGGAAAACCAACTTAAAGTTTCAGTGTCTCAAATTCATTAACTATGTGAACTTTACGGCCCAAACACAACAGTCTTGATCAATCAATAGTCAAAACAAGAAACACCAAAAAAATTGTCATTTAAACCATGTAGTGAGTGTTTGGTTTGGCTTTCTTAGGCCCAAAAGTACTTCTGGGCCAGAGAAGTGATTTTTGTAATTTATTTTATGTTTAGGTTGATTTAGGTGGAGAAGGACTTCTCCTTTTAGAAGGACTTTTGGACCTGAAAAAGGCAAAAGCTATATCCATTGGCTTTTGCTTATCCAGAAGTCCTTCTTGGAGAGAGAAAGGGGAAGAATGATGAGTCTCACGCCTTTTATTGTGTGTTATTTAATAAAGTAGGTAGGAAAATTAGACTATTAGACTCTTAAAATTCTCAAATAATATATTTTCTTTTCATCTAAAATGTCCTTTTTATCTCCAAAAATTTACCATGATAATTTCTAACTATTTTCTCCGACAATATCTTCCTTTGAGCTAAAAATATACAACAACAACAACAACAAAGCCTTATCCCACTAAGTGGGGTCGGCTACATGGATCGCACGACGCCATTGTGCTCTATCGTTAACCAAGTCTTTAGATATATTATTTATTAAAAGATCGTGCTCTACAACTTCATTAAGTGTAAGCCTAGGTCTTCCTCTTCCTCTCTTAATCGGACTCCAGACTATTTGATCTACCCTCCTCACTGGCGCATCTAATGGCCTCCTTTGTACATGTCCAAACCACCTCAACCGATTTTCTACCATTTTCTCACTGATAGGTGCCACTCCAACTCGTTCGCGTATATGATCATTCCGAATCTTATCCTTTCTTGTGTGACCACACATCCATCTCAACATCCTCATTTCAGCTACCCCCATCTTATGTTCATGTTGACCCTTCAAAGCCCAACATTCACTACTATATAATACTGCTGGTCTTATAGCAGTGTGATAAAACTTCCCTTTTACCTTATGGGGTACTTTTCTATCGCAGAGAACTCCAGTAGCTTTCCTCCATTTACACCACCCAGCTTTAATTCTATGATTGACATCGTCATCAATCTCACCATCTTGTCTTATAATTGATCCCAAATACCTAAACTTCGTTACTTGAGGGATTGTTTACTCTCCTAGTTTAACCTCCAAATCACCTCTAAGTTGTCTATTTGCAAAATTGCAATGCATATATTCTGTCTTACTCCTACTTAAACGGAAACCCTTCGACTCCAGCGTGTTTCTCCATATTTCTAATTTATCATTAATCTCCTCTCTTGATTCGGCCAGAAGGACTATATCATCAGCAAAAAACATGCACTTAGGGACCGCTTCTTCTATAGGCTCAGTTAGAGCATCTACTACTAAATTAAACAAATATGGGCTCAAAGCTGATCCCTGATGTAGGCCAATTCCTATAGGAAAGTCTTTTGTCTCACCTCCCGGCGTTCTAACCTTAGTCAACACCCCATCATACATATCCTATATAACTTTAATATAAGCAACACATACTCCTTTCTTTTCCAAGGCTTTCCAAAGTAAATCTCTCGGCACGCGATCATACGCCTTTTCTAAGTCAATAAAAACCATATGTAAGTCTCTTTTTCTACTTCGATACTTTTCCATTATCCCTCTTAATAGATATATCGCCTCCGTTGTGGATCTCCCTGGCATGAACCAAACTGTCTCTCAGAAATACTAGTTTCTAGTCTTAACCTATGCTCAATCACCTTTTCCCATAGTTTCATTGTATGACTCATAAGTTTAATTCCCCTATAATTTGCACAATTTTGTATATCGCCTTTGTTTTTATAAATCGGAACTAAAGTACTTTTTCTCCAATCATCAGGCATCTTCTTAGACCGTAAAATCTCGTTAAACAATTCAGATAACCATAACATACCCTCTTCCCCTAAACATTTCCAAACTTCAATCGGTATACCATCAGGTCCAACTGCTTTACCATTTTCCATTTTCTTAAGAGCTTCTCTAACCTCCCACACTCTAATTCTACGATAAAATGACCTATTAAGTACATCTTCACTAATTGTCAAATCCCCCAACTCACAAGATAGACCTTCGCCTCCATCATTGAATAACTTAGAAAAGTAGGCCTCTCATCTATTCTTAATATCTTCATCAGTAATCAAAACTTTATTGAGCTAAAAATATAATTTTTTAAAATTATTTTCCTTAAAATAAGGGAGAAACTAAACCTTTAAAATCCTCAAAAAGCCCTAAATTTCACTTTTTCTTTCTAAACTATAAGAATATATGCATATTGTATATGTAATATTTAATAACATTAATGTCCTTTTTAGTAATTTTTCATCTAAACTTATTTTTCAAAATAATCATCCAAACATGTTTTAAAAGTCATAATGAAAAACAAAGTCACTTCTATCATCACAAATCCAAACATAAATCACTTCTTATAATCTGACTTTTATCCAATTTTGCTTCTGGAAAAGTCCTTCTGAAAAAGTTCTTTTGAAAAAAAGCCAATCCAAACACACCCGTAATAGTCAATTCATAAAAATGATCTACATCCTGCAATATGGGGGTTAACAACAATTGCTGCTTTTGGAGGAAAAGAAGTTCTCAATGAAATAAGACAATCCTATGTCTGGAATATCTCTCCTTATTGGCCTGTCTTTCATACGACGTATTTGTTTTCTTCAATTTATTTGACACCTTGTTTTCCATCTACCTCCTTCACATGAGAACCTCTATCCCACAGCTAACAATTTTTGGGTATATTTTCTTGTGCATCAGCAAAATAAAACAGGAATTAACCAAAAAGACATTCTAAAATCTGTTCGCCAATATTTTTTCTTCTTCTCAATTTAGAAAAATTAATTAGACTCGGATTAGTGATGCATGAGGGTCCTTCAATAAGAGAATTAATCTGAACTAAAAGCAAAAAACTAGGAAAACTTACAGGTCCACTTTTGCCTCGAGCTTTGTTTATGATCAACTCATAAAAGCTGTGTTGCTGTAACATGGAAAAAAATTCACTTGATTAGCACATACCATTTTACCCAGAGAAAAACATGAAGCAAGATATCAGACACAACTTAGATAGGGTAGCAGGTTGCATTGTTGTTCAAAGTCTAAAGTACATATTTCTTACATGGGGAATGATAAGGTCTTCTTTCACATAAAGTAAATTTTCAACTGATGTTGTTCGAATCTCACGAAACTCAGGAGCCAATTGTTGCTGGACAGCTCGAAGAAACTCTCCAATTGTATCACCCTTACGTACCTTAATAAAATAAAAATGATTCAGATGCCAAGAAAAGTATGATGTATTAAATGCAAAATCTAACCCTCAGATTATTAGAAAATAAAAATTGAAGCCGACATCCTTTGCTTACCTGGATCACACGCCTATGTCCAGCTCCATCCCAGTAGCTGTATGTAATTTCAAGAGGTTCATCTGAAACAGAAGAACAGAGTTATGCATGATTTATTCTCTAAACCTGATTATATTCCATGAATCAGCTTCATACACTTTAGTACTTTTATTTATTGTAAAAAGGAAAAGATATGAACAAGTTGGCAGACTCACTTCGTATCTGCTCCTGCTCACGAAGCCACTGTTTCCGCAACCTTTCACGCTCTGCTTGTTCCTCAGCCTCTCGCTCACTGAAACAACATTATCCTATGCCCAGATGTTAGGGCCAGGGCCATGAATATAAAGAAAAAAAAGGAGAATTTGGGGAGGGCAAAGCAGAAAGAATAAGGGAGAAGAGAGAGATGCAACACCTGTCAGGTAGAAAGCTAGTTTCGACAGTAGGGTCTTTACCAAGTTTACTGGGTCTAAGGTTATTTGTCTCCACAGTCTCTGCCAATGCCAAGGAGAAGATACATGATTTGATGTTATTTTAAGAAGAGGAAAACCACCATATGGCGACATGTTGTGAACTATCCACATGCCATACATTTAAATGTTCACTAATATTTTTCTAGAGTAGCCTGTCGCTTGATCTCTTCTATAAATACAGAACCCTTTCTCTTAATATTATTGTTTCTACAAAACCTAGACAATTAGATAAGAATGTAATTTCTAGGCGGCCTAGTGCACAAGGCTACCGTCATATCGGGTCTGGAGAGGGTCAGATGTACACAGCCTAATCCTCACAAGCAGAGAGGCTATTTTCAGGATCTGAACATGTAACCTCTAGATTACAGCAACCTTTACCCTTGCTCCAAGGCTCACCCTCTAGTGTAATTTCTTCTAGGAAACAAAGGAATTTATTTTGGAAATATTTCAAAGTTAGGAAGACTGCGTAAGTTGGAGACTCAAAAGTCTGCACACTCTGCACATGCAAATCTGAGAGCATTCAGAAATAAAATCCCAGTTTATTCCCTTTGAAGATTCTCCTGAGCCCTTTTTCTACTAAGAACTTGTAGAGTCAGGTTGTTGTTTTCTTAGTTAAGAGCACCTACTAATTTGGGTGACATGCAACTTGGTAAAAGGGCCATTAACATCTGAAAGGTAACCAAAGAAGTAAAATGTTGTGGGAAAAACAGCTTACTGTTTTCAGTTTCTTCCTCATCACTGCCATTCTCAATATCCTCAGCAAAAGATAAGCGAGAATTGCCCTTTACCTTCCTCTTCTTACGTTTTTGTAATTGAAGCTCCTCCTCCCTACATAATGGATAGTAAATTATAAAATGAACAGAGACCGAACAATCTAACCTAAATGGGGAAGCAAAACACAATCTTGAACGCGCAACAACATAAGTAGTAATGGAAAAAGTCAAAGGAAATTTGCTAAGTAGTTTTATTATGTGAAGATGAGAGCAAAAAATATAAGCGGGCTTACTCTTGCTGCAGCTTCTGTAGCTTCTCCTTCTCTTCCTCCTCTATCTTGTTCCGGATATTAACCCTCTAAATAACGAACAAGGCATCAAATTCAAATCACTGAAGCACAAGCACAGGTAACTCTTCCAAAAAAAGAAGCTTTCAATACCTTCTCTACATACTGTTCTCTAGTGACCAGACCGACAGTCTCCTTTTTGAAAGCAGTCTCAAGAATCTGGGGGAAAAAAACCCCATCAACGTAGATATTTATGAGAGAAAATGAAAACGAAATCCCTAAAGAGAAGATTAGAAAAGGGTATGAAAGGCGAATTGGAGACCTCGGAAGTGCTGGAGCCGAATTGGAGGAGACCAGGCTGGGCTTTGGAGTTGGCGGACTTGGTTTTGAGCTCTTGGATTTTGCGGCGCTCAGCCTCTCTCTGCTTCTCCAGGCGGCGGATCCTCACGGCGTCCTGGGCTGTCCCCACGTACCCATCTCCCATTCCCGACATCCTTCCTTCCCTCTCTTCTCACCGCCTATCACCACAAAACCACACACAGCCTTCAAATCTATGCAGTCGCCAACTCCTCCTAATATTGCTATTGCTAATTTATTATGTGTTTTCCCATCGATGTTTATAATCGATCAAATTTGACACACATATATAATATATTTATTTATTACTACTAGAATTACTCTAAATTTTCTTATGAAAAAAAAAAAACTGTAACCTTTTGTTCTACTCGTTACAAAATATAAAACTTTGTTAACCTTTTTGTTTTTTCAAGGGAGCTTAAATCAGTCACTTAATTATAATATATTTTGTTTATTATTGGATCATATTGGTAAAGGGCGAATATGATCCACTTTGCACATTCTGGCAAAAAAAAAATGATCTACTTTACACACTTCTAGGGCAAAATTTGACAAAAAAAAAAAACGGTAAAGGGCGAATATGATCCACTTTGCACACTTCCGAGGTAAAATGGAACAAAAAAAACTTTCGGGGCAGATGTGATCCACCGTGCATACTTCTGGGGTAAATCTGATCTTTAACCATACTTTTAATCCTTTAAGTTTAGTCAATGTCCTATTTTAGTCATTTACCTTTAAAAGTGTGTTTTTAGTTCTTTTAAATTAATACTATTAACTTCTCTAGCGGAAAATGCTTACTAGATAAATCTAAAATGCATATTTACCAAATAAATGCTAACATATACAAATTTCAATAAATTTTTAATATATTCCCTTTTTATATTTTTAAAGTAAATAACCTTTAAAAAAAACCAAAAATCATCAGAATTAGGACATTTTGTGCATTTATTATTATTTATTTCCTTTTTATATTCCCTTTTTATATTGTTGTTTTCTGCATATTGTTACAATCAGGACATTTTGTGCATTTATTATTATTTATTTCTTATTTATTATTTATAAATTAATAAACGAACATGGGCTTATGATATTAGGTCTCTAAATAGTATGACTTTGGGTACAATAAGTTATTGCATATGAACAATGAGTTGTTTTTAAACTATCACGGTTACTTTTCATAAGGAAATTTCTGGAACATAGTTTCAGAACCATTAAGTTATAAGTAATTTTTACAAGGATGTTACAAAAGGAATGTTACCCAAGAAAGAAGTTAGAGCTTCTAATTGCTCTTAAATCGCCGAAAATTAGCCGGAAAAGTCACCCAACTCGAAACCCCCCAATTCCCCTCTAAAACTTGTTGATCTCCCTCTCTTTTAAGGTGTAGGTTGCCGGGAACAAGGGAGGAAGAAGAGGAAGGGACGACTTTGGTGACCCCCCACCGGCGTCGACTACGGCTCTTCCACCGTCTTCGAGCTCTCCCTTGCGTGCCATGTAGAAGAGGAATGGAAAGAATGATGGAGAGGGAGACAAGGTCAGGTCCACCGAAGAAGAGAGGAAAGAAAAGGGAATTAAAATAAAATAAATAAAGTAAATAAAAATTGATAATATAAGAAAATTACTATCAGGTCCTTAAATCCTCGAAATAAGATATTTTTTCTTTGAAATAAAATCCCCCTTTCAGTTTCTAAAGATTTATTTCAAATTCCCACTAATATTTTCTCCCACTAGGGTCAATTTTGGGTTGAAAAACAAATTCTTTAACTCTAATTTTCTTAAATTAAGGGAGAAACTAGGTGTCTAAAAATCATTAGAATACTTCTGTTTTAATGAATTTATTTATACAGCTCTCCAAATTCCTTAATTAATCCCACAATCAATTCTTAAATTACCATTAATCCTCAATTAAATTTTTTAAATTTTTTGGATGTTACAGATCGTTCGCTGAAAACTCACAAATCAAAGCTATAAGAGATCTAATCTTAAGCTTCGTTCATTTGACTTCGGGGATTTTCAATTCACACAAAAAATTGTAGAAACTTTGATTCTCATGACGAAGAAGAAGAAGATGATGAACGAAATCTCTGGAGAACGACTGGCGGAGGAATGGGAGATGAAACCGACTTCAACCCGTTAAGAACCCTAAAGCTGGTACTAAAGCAAAATGTTGCTTCGCACACATAGTGACTTCATGGGCATTGTTCAACGGCCTCTTGTTCTTTCTTGAGCCTCCAATAATGATAATCCATTTTTTGATTCTTAGATTTCATTGTTAGCTTTTGACAGAAATTCTTTGTTTTATAATTAATTGTATCTTACTGGGGTTGAGGGAAGATAGTTCTTTTTTTTTTTTTTGCTAGAAAGATTGAATGAGAAGAGAGAAAGAGAGAGATGATGATGTGGTATTGTTTGGATGATGTGTATGACGAGGTGGCTTGACATGTGGGTGGTTTGATTGAGTTAACAGTCAAACTTAACAATGAGTAACTGCGGGGCAACATTGATACTAGGGGTGTCCAAAAATGATCTTGATCCCGGGTGTCCCGTTCTTGTCCCCGACTACGGGACCGGGAATTTCCCCATCCCAATAAATCTAGGTTTGAAACTTCGGTGACCTTGACTGGGATCGAGAAATATCTGGGACATATACATACATATACCTATATATATATGTATGTATGTACATTGAGAAAGGTCAGGCCATATATAATCTGTTTGGCCTCCATCCCTTTTTCTTTTTCTTTTCTATTTTTAAATTCAGGCCCAAGAAGATAAAAAAAAAAAAAAAAAAAAGAATTCTGGCCCTCCCACCCAAATTCTTCCAGTCCCCAGTCCCCAGTCAGCCGAGATAGAGACTGAGACGACAGCCCAAAAACTCCGGCATCTCCGATTTCTTCCGGCTTCGTAGCGTCTTCCGAAACAAGTTTATAGGAAGTGTAGTCTTACCTTCCAGCCGGTAAGCATCACTACTTTTTTTCCCCCCTGCTATATTGAGAGAGGATGTAGTTGCGATGGCCATCGTCATGTGGTGGTGGGTAGTAGTATGAGAACCATCAAAAACTAAGACGAATCCCCAATTAGATCTCTCTTTGTACGATTTTATTTATCGGCTACTATCAAGTATTGAAGCAATTAGATCGCCGCGACAATCATTTTAAGAGGTAATTTTAACTCCTCCAATTCCAAGTTCTTTGCGCGTTCACGAAAAGAAATATGGACTTGAATGATTTTTCTTTGCTTTTAATCTCGTAGTGCTATCCCCAATTTCTTTGTTTTCTTTCTCTTTCTTTCACATCCGTTACTAGTTTTAGTTCTCCCTCAATCTTGGTTTTGCTCTCTGGATTCTTAAGTGCCCATTTATCTTTCCAGCTGCGCTCAGGTACGGTACCTCACACTCATTGATTTTGGTCATCCGTTAAGAGACTTTCATTTAAAGGCGCGAAAAACTTTGCTTTGTGACTTTAATGATTTTTTTTTTCTTTTTTTTTTTTTTAGCGAAGTTCATTTTGATAATCAAATTTATTTTTATTGGGTCTTTTTCTGCATTAAATGTATCCCCATTGAAGCTCAGTTCTCTTGTTTGCAGATAGATTTTGTTCCTGGTTGCTTCACGGACAATTTTGACCATTATAGTGCTAATTTGTTCCAGTATCTGAACCCCTTGTGAATAGCATATTTCCTGTTTGGTCTCTCTTTCCAAAATGGCAAATAACATATGAACAATGGCGGCTCATAAAACCTTAGTATTAAGAACTGCAATACTGTCAAGGCTTCTTGTTTTCTCACTAACCATCACCTTCCGGCTGATTGTTTCCCCCTATGACACCTCTGCACCATTAAACCCAGACTGCCTCACCAGATCCAACGCTAAGCCTGGCCATGAATCTTCCCACCCAAATCTGCTTTGGCCAAGCTTGGGTTCTGCCATTGAAAATGGAATAGTTTGGGATTCTGTCTACTTTGTCCGTATTGCTCAGTGTGGCTATGAATATGAGCAATCGTATGCCTTCTTACCCCTCCTTCCCATTTGCATTTACTTCTTGTCACACACAGGTTTGTGAACATTCCTTTTGCTTTTACTAATTTGGTTCTTGTTTGACATTGTTTCATTTGGATTCTGTACGTGAACAATTCTCTAATTTGCTGCAGTGTTTGCCCCTTTAATGCCATTAATTGGTGAAAGAGCTGTTCTTGCAGTGTGTGGCTATCTAATTAATAATGTCGCATTTGTATTTGCAGCACTTTACTTTTACAGGTGAGTTGGTCGAGTGTCAATTCCTTATTTTATTTATGCATTATACATGATTTGACTTTAGATTTAAAACCCCTAATTCTATATCCTTCTTGTTTGACTATGTGCTAGGCCCAGTAAATAGAAAGAAAATCTAATTTAAAAATCAAAATGCAAGGGAAAATTGAATCAAGGGAGATTTACTAACCACTTTCCATGATATGCACTCCCTTCGTCCCATAATATAAGGCTTTTTTAACGAATTGCGGTTTCTTAAAAAATAAGTTAAAGTTATTTAAAAACAATAAATGTGTAAAAAATATACCATGTTTTCCAAAAGTGCCCTTATTTATAAATGAATAAGAGAGATGGTCATTATGAAAAGAAGATGAAAGAGAATGTGTGGAGGAAATTAATGCATGGGTAAAATGGGGAAAAGTGTATTTATTACTGAAAGAAAGTCAAATAAGACCTCATATTTTGGGACAAAGTCATTAAAAAAAAACCTTGTATTATGGGACGGAGGAAGCATAAAACTAAACTCAAGGTGAAGAAAAAAAGTGTTCTTATTTTGACATAGCCTTATTCAATCGAGTGTGATACTGACCCTTCTCTGAAATTCATCATCAAGATGCTGTTAGAAGTGAGCCATTGCTGGTTAGAAGCGAGCCATCGCTGCAAAGATCATGTTGAATCTGGTAGACACATTTAATGCTAATACCATAGTTGAACCAAATTTGATTGCTTGAGCAAAAGGCCATGAAAGAAACACATCACCTGATTCATATTCAACAAAACAAGACAAACACACTTCTTTAATATATAGATGGTGCATGTGCGAAGTTCGTCAATTCAATTTTCTATATATTGAATTAACATATAAGTCAACTGGGCAGTGTTATATTGGAAAACATTGATTACTCTGGATTTTTGTGGTTGTAAATCCTCCTGCTGTCCTGCAGGCTATCAGCTACTATATTGAAGGATCCTGAAGTATCGTTATTGGCTTCAATTTTGTTCTGCTTCAATCCGGCCTCTATCTTTTATACATCAGTGTAATATTTTCATTATTATATGTTATGATGCTGCCCTGGATGACCTTTTTATCGGTTAGAGTGATTTTGCACTTGCAATTGCAGATACACAGAAAGTTTGTATGCTTTTCTTTCCTTTGGAGGATTGTACCACTTGTCCTCTGGTGGAAATGGTCTAGCTGTTATTTTTCTAGCACTCTCTGGTTTAGCAAGGTCAAATGGGATTCTGAATGCTGGTTATTTCTGTTATCAGACAATGCATCGGGCTTACGATGCTCTGTTTCAGAAGAGACAAGCTCGTGTGAGTTCTTTCATCCTCCTTCCCTCTCCTCTTATCTTCATCTTTTACTCCTTTTTATGATATGAGTACTCTATAGCTCACTATTATGAAAACTTTGTGGAAATATAGTTAAATATGATCATCACTCCACATGCTATGTGTCTAAATTTGACTAACTATATCTTTCTGTTTTAAATTTGTTGCTTTACTATTACATTAATAGGATGAAATGAGAGAAATAGGAAAAAACTCTCTGGGAAATGTAGTTGGCGAATTCTGAGCTTGTTTCTACTGTTGATTCATGTGACAGACCAGCTGCAAGTGCTTTAAATCACATGTGGATGTGTGCTTTTTTCTTTCCTTCCTCCCCCACCCCCTTCCTCCTCCTCCTCTTGTGTGTGAACTGTGGTAATTGATTTCTTCTCCACTTATATCTCTGAGCCTCCAAATTCTTATGTTATCATTCAAGTTTCCATGCCTGCCCTTCTCTGGTCTTATTAAATGATATGATATAGTATGGCAATGCGTTTTAATATTCTTTCTTCATAAGCTTGTCATTCTGCAAGATTAGATTTGCATCTTTAGTGCATCATGAAATCTGAGAGTCATGATTATTGTTAACACATGCTTGTTTATTCCCTCCAGTTGGCACTACTGGTTGTTATATCTGGAGCTTTACGGAGTGCATGTATTTTTGCTCCTTTTATGGCTTTCCAAGCTTATGGATATCACAACATGTGTTTTAGGCGTTCTCATGATGAAGTAAGGCCTTGGTGCAAGGCAAGGGTACCATTGCTTTACAATTACATCCAGAGTCGTTATTGGTATGTTGATCTTCAATTTGTACTAGTACTGTTAATCCAATTAATGAAGCCATCTATTATTAATTATACTCTAGCTTCCCTTTCCTAGTTTCCTATTATATTTGAATGCATGCGAATTTGTACCGTCTAAATAATTGAAGAGTCTTCATATGCTGAGTATAGGAAAAATTTTGAGGTTTAAATAACCAAGCATTCCAGTGTAATTGTTTAAATTTATCCAGGGATGTAGGTTTCTTGAGATACTTTCAGTTGAAACAATTGCCAAACTTTCTGCTTGCATCCCCTATACTGTCTTTGGCATTTTGCTCAATTTACTATTATGCTAAGTCGAGGCCTCAGTACTTCTTTTCACTTGGGTTTCAAATTTCATCGGAGCAAAAGAATTTTGGAGCTGAGTTTCTTTCAGATGACATTTCAAGGTCAAATGTGGCCTCTGCTCCGGAGACATCCTCTGTTAACATAGAAGGTATATCTCCTTAATATTCAACTAGATGACTGTGTTTAACAATTTGATATATTAGCCATATTTGGAAGTAACTATTATCCAAGGGTTTTCGAAGGGATGCATTGACTTGGGATTCACAATTGGGTTTACTCTGGAGTTTTCTTTTGTAAAGGGAGAATTTATTAATTTGCAAATATGGTTCAACCATTTACTTTTTAACTCACTTCATCCTTATTTGATGATGTGCACAATTTGGTTATTTTATCCTTTTTTATATATATATATATATATATTTTTTTTTGAGATATAAGCATGCGTAAGCTCACACAAATGGATTATTATTACTTGTGTTACTCTACAACCATTATAACCATCACATGATTTTAACCTTCTCATCTGTAACAGAAAGTTCGAGTCTTCGGAGGAGAAGGAAGGCAGTCCAACAAGGTGATACTGATGTTCTAATGGAATCTGAACCAGCAGCTCAGCCGGGATACTTATCTGCCTCCGTTCTGCCATTTGTATTTCACTTGGTATTTATGGCAGGCACTGCATTTCTTGTCATGCATGTACAGGTTAGTGTTAAAGTTATCATCAGCTTCTGCTTTGATTATGCCATAAGACCTGAACATGTAAACTACCCAAAATCGTTGACTTGTTCAACGTCCGCTATTGATCTTTTATTGGAAACCTAGTTCTGAAATTAGTCTCTTATGTGACTGTGGGAATTCGCATCAAACAGGTTTCTACCCGTTTCTTGTCTGCCAGCCCTCCTCTTTATTGGTTTGCTTCCTATATGATGACATCCCATGCAAAATATCATATATGGGGGCATATGATTTGGGCATACTCTGCAGCATATATTTTTCTTGGTAGTTTGCTATTCTCGAACTTCTATCCTTTCACTTGACTATAAATGCTTAAATGCGGAACTCTTTGCTTCAAGGGCTGCGTAGAGTTGCTCAAAAGTATTGTTCCCAGTTTTTATACTAGGAACACTGCTAAATCTGTTGGTTTTTTGGTCATCTGGTTGTGGCTGTTGGAGTGATTCAAGAGCAATAGCACCATACATATACTACATCATTTCCAGGAAAGAAGGAAGGACCGGAGAAGAAGGGTGCTCCAGATCTCTCTTTTGAAAGCTCTGCCAATTTGGCGACATGACACTGGATCGAATGAACACTCCTGGCCTGTGGCTTTTTCTTTTTTTTAATATTTTTTTTGGGGAATTTATCGATTGGTATGATTAGAGCTTAGATGCTTCAGTTCTAAGGATATATTTTAGTGAAGCTTATCAGTAATATGGTTGTATGTGGCTTGGCCTGTGGAGTTGTGGACATCTTAGAGATTTACAAGTTCGTTAAGTTGACGTGCCATTTTGTTCTAAGCTAAGTAGATAGCTAGTAAATTTGCTCATCTGGTCTATTGGATGCGGGTAAATTAATTTTTGGTGATCCAGGATTTGGTTACATCAGGTATTGAACTTGTTAACTTATACCAAAACACAAGAAAATACGATTTACCCGCCCATTCTGGTTCCTTGCTTCTGTTTCTCTTCAAGTAGAAAACAAACAAACTAATGTGTGTAAAGCTTAATTAGAGGAGAAATGATGTTCACGTAATTGCTGTCTCCAGAAGAATCGAATACCAAGAAACTACAAGATAAGTTCGCCAGTGTCTACTTCAAACAAATCCAAGTCCCCAACTAAGACAGATCACAACCTTATTTGCACTGTTGAGAAGAACTTATCTAGATGATCTGTCCCACTCCAATGACCACTTAAGAACACGGAACTCCTGCCAATCATTCCCAAGGCTTGCTTCAAAGTTCAAACCATGGATGCCTCGGAACTTATTTAATTTATTTATTATTACTATAGTTTTAAAATGGTAGAAAATGAAATTTATTATTAATATATTTTTGAAATAGTAGAAAATCGTCGTTGAACCACAAACAAAAATGTTATTGGATGCTTCCTCGACGAGGGTAAATCGAATAGTATGAATTCTTTTACCAAGCCAAGTGAAAACATTTGGTGAAATTATTGATAGAACCTTTTGATCAATGGTTTATTTATTTGTTAATGCTTGATCTTTGATATAAGACCTATTTAGCAGTTGCCAAAAAAAGAAAAGAAAAGAAATAAGACCTATTTAGGAAGTTAATTTTTATCCTAAATAAATATATGATATATTTATGATTCTTTTAATTGTTTTTCCATATTCCCTAATTGATACCCCCTAAAAAATACTTCCCCAAGTCCTAATTAATTATAAGAGCCCGAATTTTGAATTGGTTTGGTCCAATATATAAGAGCCTGCATTGGATTTCTCATCATTTAATTAATTTTTTCCTACTTTACCCCTGACTAATTTGAAGTATTGCATTAAATAAATGTGGGTTGGTGCTTATATTTATTCTCTCTCTCTCTCTCTACACTCTCTTTCAAACTCATTAATGCTCATGTTTTTCTTTATTAATAGTCCCATCATAAATAAGTATATTCGGCAAAAAAAATATCCATAAATAAGGATAATATTGCGAATTTTTTTATCACATATTTATAATTTTTAACTACTTTTAACAATTTTTTAAGGAGCATGATTGGGTTATTGTGCTCTTATAATAAGGACTTAAGGTAGTGATTAAGCAAGGGGAATAAATTAAAGAAGATAGTTGAGCTGTTTTAGGGAAAAACATGTGATTATTAATTAATTTAACTAGGCTGAAATATACTTTTAGTCATTTATTTTTACATCAAGTTTCATTCTAATCTTATAAGTTTAAAATGTATACCTTTAGTCTTTTTTATTAACACTATTTATTTTCATTCAATGGGGAATGATGACTCATCAAATTTTAATAGTGATTCTAAAACTAAATGTGAATAAAAATGATTAATTTTAAAAATATAAAAATAATTATACTAAAAATATTAAATTTAAGGATCTTTGTCAAATGAGGTTAATATTCCCATATTTAGTAAGTACTTGCTGGTTGCTGCCAAAGGCTGTCTTCAAAGATATACACGTGGCAAGATATGCATTGTCGTGTTCAATATTCAATGGTTGTTACTTGTCACTTTCTGGGCTCGAGGCTCTATTCAATCCTTCAAGAAACGTGAACCCAACGTCAAAATTCAGAACAGTGTGGCAACAAGAGAACAAGAATTGTTTCTTCTTCATTTTGAATTTGGATACGCAACTTCACTGTTCATCTTCAACCTCAACACCATATTCCCTACCTTCAGTTTCTTCCTTCTTCAATTAAATCATATCCCATGGCGACGGCATCATCTCCGATCAATGCCACCGGCGGCCACCCATCTGAACCCTACGATCGAGCGAAAGCAGTGAAAGACTTCGACGAATCGAAGATCGGAGTGAAAGGCCTCGTTGACTCTGGAATCTCCACCATCCCTCCCTTCTTCGTCTTCCCTCCCGAATCCAGATCCGACCTCCGACCTCGCCCAGGCAGCGAGTCCCAAATCCCAACCATCGACCTCTCCTCCGTCCTCAACACCGCCGACAGATCCTCCGTCGTCTCCCAAATTCACTCCGCCGCCTCCTCCGTCGGATTCTTCCAGATCATCAACCACGGTATCCCCACCGAAACCCTACACCGTACGATCTCCTCCGTCAAGGCCTTCCACGAGCAACCAACGGAGGTCAAGGCCAAACTGTACCAGAGAATGGCCAATACCGGCGTTAATTTCATATCTAATGTAGATCTGTACAGTTCTCAGGCCGCCAGCTGGAGGGATACACTCCAGGTAAAGCTTAAATGTTTGACAATAGTAGCATGTTTAACTAATTCCAACGAAGTTGAACTTTTCTTGAAAATCAGGGAACCTAAATAAATGTATGTATTATTGTATTATATGTTAGCTTATAAGTCAAACAAATTAGTTTAGAGAAAAAATTCAAACAACAATTCATATATAACTTATTTAGCTTTTTTAGAATTTTATAAGAAAATCAATTAGATCTTATATTAAAAAAGTATTTAGCAATTTGCTGTCGATGGTTTCCTTTAGATGTGATGCTACAACTTACAAAGTTTTCTTCCCCATAACGTGTATTATTTAATCATACCCTATGTGTTGGTGTTCCTACTTTAATGTTTATGGCACTTTTATGTTGTAGCTGCTAGACATTAAAGTTAAGGCAGCTAATTATCATTATCAACATTATAAAATTCACAGTTTTTTTTTTTTTAGAGAATGGTAATAATCGGAAGAGTTATGTTTCGCAGTATATATTTCAACCATCTGCCTTACTATATATATATATATGTATGAAATATTTATACTGCAGGTAAAGCTGAACCCGCCAATAGCAGATCCGAGCCTGATTCCGGAGGTGTGTAGGGCGGAGCTGATGGAGTGGAGTCGGCATATCGAACGGCTGGGGGAGATTCTGTTGGGGTTGTTGAGTGAAGGGCTGGGATTGAAGACGGAGAGGTTGAAGGAGTTGACGTTTAATGAAGGGAGGATGATGGTGGGGCATTATTACCCGAATTGTCCTCAGCCTGATCTCACGGTGGGGCTTAACACTCACGCGGATCCGGGTGCATTGACCATTCTTCTTCAGGATCATATTGGAGGATTGCAAGTTAGGAATGGGGATGATTGGATTGATGTTAGATCGCAACCTGGTGCTTTGGTTATCAATGTAGGGGATTTGCTTCAGGTATGAGCTGTGAACTATGAAGCCTTTTATATATAAACAGTTCAGATAGAAAAAGGCAACTGATATATGTGACTGTCTGACAGAGAACAGAGTGGGAAATGAAATCTGATTTTTAACATCTGAAAGTTTCTTAGTTTCAAATCTTATTTTATTGATTTTTGAGAGAGTACATTCATTTATTGTAAACATGTTCTTAACAATGTGTAAGTGGCTCCTTTACTTATTTGTTAAACACTTTTTGTATATGGGCTAAAAACAAAATTTCATGTTGACCCAGATTATTGAGTAATAATTACAGTAGTTTGTATAATTCTAGAAATGAAACATCTGTATGATTTTAATTTCTTTTTAAGGAAGGCATGTTGCTTTTGAGAATTGAAGAGCATTTAGTATAATTTTAATAAACTGTAGAAGAAATTTTCATTGACTTTGGATGTGTTTGGATGGACTTCTGAAAAAGTGACTTATATATAAGTCAAATTGAAAATAAGTCAAACTAAAAATAAGTCAGATTGTGTAATGAGATTGATGTTTGGATGGGCTGTTAAAAATATGATTTATAAGTCATAAGTCATATTGTGTAATGAGATGTATGTTTGGATGAACTTTTGAAAAAGTGATTTATGTTTGGGTTAGTTGTGATTGGATGTGTAAAATAAATCAGAATTGTGGTGTCCACTTCCGTAAATGACTTATAAGTCATAAGTCATAAGTTGAAAAAAAGAACTTATACTTATTTTGACTATAAGCTATAAGTTACTTATTTTTATAAGTCCAGCCAAACATGCTCAATAAGTCTTTTCTGAAAATAAGTCATTTTCCCTAAAAATAAGGACTTATTTTGCCTAAAGTAGCACAGCCAAACACACCCTTTTAAAATAGAGTATTTGTGTTGTTTTAAAGCAAGTAAGCAGTCGTATATGCTCTGTAGCTTTTAAAAGGATTGATTTGGAATAGAAGCTATATAACCTAGGAATTATGAGCATGAGACACCACTAATGTGCACCAAAACTCAAATTCGAGATGACCACTCACCTTTAGATGAGATTTGATTCATCCAAATCTGATTTATTACAGTTTAAATTAAAAGCTTTAATTTTTCAATGATTTTATTTGGTTCATTTCTTAGACTTGTTTATCTGTATTGCATGCATGACTGGTAAAGAAGCTTCATACTTTTCTGAACTCAGCTGAAGAGATGTCTGAGAGAGAAAGAGAGGGAGAGAGAATCACCTCTCCCATTCTATTGGTTTATTCCATGTGTTTGTCTTGGATGATAAATTCAGTGTAGGAATCATTATTTCAATTGACAAGGAAACGTTGTTGAATTTTTGGTTGTGTCAGATTGTTTCGAATGAGGAATATAAGAGCGCTCAGCACCGAGTGTTGGCAAATTGTTCAAACGAGCCTCGTGTGTCGGTGGCAGTTTTTCTGAACCCAGGTGCGAGAGAGGATATATATGGGCCATTGCCGGAGCTAACATCTGCAGAGAAACCTCCCAAGTATAGGAACTTCACTTTGAATGAGTTCTTGACTAGGTTCTTCAAGAAGGAGCTCGATGGCAAATCCCTCACCAATTTCTTCAGGATCGAATCTGAATGATATTTTTGTAAATCCAAAGCTTGTACTGTATTGTATATGACCCAAAAAAAATAAAATACTTGCATGTTATAAAAACACTTAAATTCACATTTACATATGATCTAGTTTATTATTACTAAGCGGCCCTCAAGTATACTACCTCCGGTTCTAATTATAAGAGCCAGTTGACTTTTTTTGGGGAGATTAAGGAAGCAAATTAGAAACCTAAATCTTAATATATGTGACATGTAATTAGATTATATGATAGTTTATAAGTAAAATAACTTAGTTTTGAGGAAAAAAGACAAACATAAACAATTTAAAGTGGTGTATTTTGCATCCTTAATTTTTCCAAAAAAATCAACTGACTCTTATAATTAGGACCGGAGGGAGTATTTAATTTTGCCTTTTGGTATCTAAGAGCTGTCGAGCTCAGTGATACATACATATAAATATATGTATATATATACACTCGCTCTTTACCTAAATATAAGACGTATATACATAATTTGATTAGATTAAGGATGTCAATTAAGTTAGTTAAAATCATATGATATTACTATAACAATGTAACCAAATTCCTTTATTCTTATCCTTCATTTCTTACTTGTGAATTATTGAAGAGCATTAATGGGGATAGTTTAGGGAAATGGTAAGAAAAATAGAAATAGATCTTATATTTAGGTACAAACTTACCTTTCTAATTAGGTCCTATATTTAGGATTGAAGGGAGTATTCATATATCATTTGTCACTAGTCTCAAAATCAAATCACATACAACCATGCAAGTATTTTGGTATAGCGGAATAGACTAATCTATTATCTATTATCTATCTATTAAACAATAAAATCTGTTTCCCTTTCTAATAATTCCTTCAGAAAATGACAGAGTTCCCTCACAAAACATTTTCAAGCTGATGCAAATGGACGGTTTGTGACTCAAAACACTGATCGCAAGCAGTTTCCAAACATTGGGCTCCGTACTAGCCATAGCCACGCCCACATCAGTTTCATTTGCCTCGGCCAAATAGCTCTTTCTTGATTTTCAAATTTCAAATTTTGAACTTGAATTTCAAATATCTCTATGTTCAAAGGCATTTCCTCCTCATATCATTTTGATCTTGCTGAGAAGCATCGGCCGAAGATGTGGTGGTGGGAGAGCGAAGTGTTTGGCTGAATTTAGACAAGGCCCTTTGAAGAGCTCCGAAATTGAGGGTTATTGGTGCATTGCTGCCTCGGGCCCGCCCTTCAAGAAAATTAGGGATCTTGGGGATAGTGAAAGCTACCACTGGATGTCTTTTTCTTCAGGAGCCTAAATGCAAATGGTTCTTAGTAATTAGATGTAAAACTAATTGGACGGGAAAAACATTTTGGTTGGTTTTAAGTATGATGTTTGTAAAAAGAGTGTGTTATGTTCAAAGAAGAATCAGAGATTGGACAAACGGGAGATTTGGATTAACAGAGATGGTTATTCTTGGTAAATAGAACTTTTAGGAATAATTGCTTCTTAAGATTTTTGGGAGTTAAAAATGACCAATTTTCTAAAGAACCCTAGAGGAACCCCTCTAGGGTAGGCTTAGATTAATTTAACTAACGTTGGAACCCCGTACATTAGCTAACTTTAACCTAAGTTGATGTTCGCCA
Source organism: Mimosa bimucronata (assembly GCA_037074515.1). Lineage (NCBI taxonomy): Eukaryota > Viridiplantae > Streptophyta > Magnoliopsida > Fabales > Fabaceae > Mimosa > Mimosa bimucronata. The sequence continues at coordinate 1,409,442 of CM073447.1, forward strand.
CGCGCCGCAAGTGCACGGGTCGCGCCAAGTAAATGATGAGTAGAGTATCGTTCCCACGAGAATTTGTCCAAAACCCGGTCAAACAATGATTATCACACTCTCGCCCAATTTGAGTGATACAAATGTAGAGTTTGAAAATGAAATAAGAAAATAAAATGAAGATAAAATTATAAACAGGTGATTCTCCAACCTCAAGGCTAAAATGGGTCCTAAGATTATCTCTCCCCCTTATACTTCTCAAAACTCAATTAACCTCCTCTCAAGAAGCTCTCAACGACACCACGTGCTAATCTAGGGTTCAAAGAGTACTTGTAATGCTCTCTCGAGTCAAGAACAAGTGTTTAGTCCTATTCTTTGCACAATCTCTTGCCACAATTTGATAGAACCCAATTATCACATTCCAACCCTAATGTGACTATGCAAGGCTAGCAAGTATATCTCTATCTTACCAACAAAACCATCCGTTCGTCATGCAAACTTCCGGTTCTTGCACTACTTTACCCAAGTTCTACACTCAACCTAGCTCTCTCGAGTCATAAATCAAGCGAACACAACATTTAAATGGTGATCAAGCACTTAGAAGCATTAAGAACGGGGTAAAATAAGCACATAGATATCATTAATCACAAATTAAGAGGAGGAATCAAGAATCAATACATACAAGGGTTCAAAATAATCTTAGAATACAAGTATTTAGCTACACATGTTCAACAACTCCAAGGGAGCATAAATATATACATTCAGAAACAAAGAACAAGAGAAGAGAATGGAGAAGGAAGAGATAAACCAAGAGAGGAAGCCCGAATCTCTTCGAAGCTCCAAGCCCAAGCCAAATCCCCTCCAAACTCCAAGCCCTAGCAGAGCAAAACACCCCCAAGAATGCCCAAAAGTCGAAGAATGAGGGCTCACAACGAAGCCCTAGCTTTTATATCAGACAAAACGCGCCTGATCTGTCCAAAACGCGCAAAACGCGAAGTTCGCCGTGGGTCTCGCCGCGGCGAGCCCACGGCGAAGTCCAAAAATTACAGAATCAAGAGACGCTCGTCGTGGCTTTCGCCGCGGCGAGCTGACGGCGAGTTATCAAAAAGGGGCAGAGGCAAATGCACTTCGCCGCGGCGAAGTCCACGGCGAAGTCCGTGCTTCTCTGGTGCTTTGCTCTGCTTTCTTATTTCTTTGGCTGCTTTGGCTTCTTCTTATTTTTGTTCAATTGAGGGCTTGGAGGAGGGCTAACATCTCTTGCTTATTGCTTCAATTTATTCCTACAAAAATTATATACAACAACATAAGAAACTAACTACAAAAACAATCAAAATCTATATAAATATACAATAAGGTGCAACCGAAAATCAAATGAGCATTTTCCCTCTTGAGTATCCAAAATGTTCAATAATAGACAAAAACTCAAGTAAATATACTCAAATAATCATGACTTTCTAGGAGTCATCAGTTGAGTAAGCACTTGACTCAATTAAACCTACTAATCGCAAGAGACTCTTAATCCTACGACTGGAACCCCGAATCGCAGCAAAATTAACCTATTAATTCCAATTCATTGGTGGAACCCTAACCAATAAATTGAACCCAATAGGTTGAAGTCCAATGTCACTCAAGCAATTAGTAGATTTACTTGCTAATTTCTAAACACAAACACTTGACACCATAATCCACAAAGCAAGAACCCTTACTTAGCACAAGATTTTAACAAGAAAACATACATATATTAAATGATGAACCCATACAAATAAAATATGTTCAAGTCAATGAGTGCAATGTCAAGCATCCATACAAAGAAAATAAACAAGATAAGTTGTTTCTACCACTCTCATACAATACATAGACTGAAATTACAACCAAATGCATATAGAAAATCCTAGAACCCTAGATAATTTGGAACACCCATGGGGAAGAGAGAGTGGAGAACAACACTCCCCTTTGAAGCTTTAAACTCCTCCCTTGAGCTCCATCACCAAGAATAAGAGAGCTTGTTGCTGCTCTTCGTAGGATGAACATCAACCAAGGAGGAAGTGGCGGGGGCCATGGAGATTTGGGGAAAGAGAAATGTGGAAGATGAAGAGATGAAGTTGAGAGAGAATGGAGGGATTAGGTTTTGTGGTAAGCCAAATCTGTGTCAAATGAGGCTAAAATTTTGACCTAATAGCTCCCCAAAGTTGGGTCATGAGTGGGTATTAAATTTGGATCCGGGTGAGGCCCAAAACTTGAATCTCATGCAGTCTGATTAATTTCGTGTGGTCGCCGTGGCTATATGTGTGCTTCTGCCTCTTCAGTGTTTTACTTGCCGTGGACTCACTCTGTTTCTAGTCCCTTGAGGTGTATTCACCGTAGACTTTCTTTTTGCCTTCTTCTTTGGCTACCATTTTCATCTGGGATCCGATTCTTTTGGTCCTGAGCGACCTTCTAAGTAAAAACAAGATAGACAAGAATCAAATAGCCCTATAAACTAATTCATGCAAATTAATATACAATTATGGCTAATTAATCCTAATCCCATACCTATTTTACTTGAGAATCTAAGATCTTTATTAAAAACTATTGGACCAGTATCACATCTTAATCATGTTAATTGCCTCAATTTAAGCATGTAAAATCATTACAAATCATAGATTTGTCACTGTTAGCACCGCAAGTGCAGGGGTCGCGCCAAGTAATAAAGTGATAAGAAAGTATCGTTCCCACAGGGATTTGATTACAAATGCGATCAAACAGAAGGCTTAGTAAATTAAATTAAGTTGAGCTAAAGCAAATTTCGGTTTGAAGATTCAACATGTAAAAGATTGCCATTTAAAATTCTACTTCTAGTTAAGGTTTTAGTCACAAAGGTTATAAAATAAAGAGGTGATTTAGAAAATACTTGTAAGACAAATAAAAAGACCTAGGGTTACTTATCCCCATTTAACTTCATGAACTAGTAAATTCCTTTCCTTTTGGCATTCTAATGAATTAATGTGTGATGAGTTCAAGGTTCAATTTCATTTGAAGAAGCTTTCTCAAGTCAAAATCAAATTTATACTTACATTAATTACACAACCTCTTGCCACAATTAATGCAAGTCATAAATACTCCACCAACCTCCTATGAACAATGTTAGGTTAGTAATTATATCTCTATATTACCAACTAACCATCCATTTAAAACCATAAACTTCAAGTCTAACATGATTTCACCGAAGTTCTAAAACAAAATACTCTCTCTCAAGCCATATTTCATTTAACAAATCAAGTGGTGATCAATCACTTGTATAATTAAGAGTAAGATGAAATTCCACACATAAGAATTCATTCTATACATCAAAGAAAGGAAATACAAGATTCAACCATCAAATGGTTCAAAGTAACCATAGAAAAGGGATTTAGTTACACATGGAAAAATAAAAAATGAAGATCGAGAAGGAATTCATGACAGAAAAATAGCGAAGAAGGAAGAAGAAAGGAAACTAAGATAAATGAACTTGAATATCTTCAAGATCCTCCAAAATTCCTAGCACTTCCCAACTCTCCCTTGAAGTTCCAAGAGTCCCAAAAATATGCCCTAAGTCCGTTCTCCTTGTTCTGGCTTGAAATCTTCTATTTATAAGTTGTAAATTTCACATAGAAAGCAAAACACACAGCTGCATTTTATTTTGGACCTATAAAGTCACCACGAAAGGTTCAACCTTCTGCAGCAACACAAAAGTCGCCGCAGAAGGTATGCCTTTTAGCGGCGACAAAAAAAGCCGCCGCCGAAAGTCCCTCTTTTGGCGGCGACTATTTTATGTCGCCTCTGAAAGGTCCACTTTCAGCAACGACTTTTGTGCCATCGCTGAAGGTGGGACTTTCAACTGCGACATAAAATAGTCGTCGCCAAAATGGGGACTTTTGGCGGCAACTTTTTTTGTCGCAACCGAAAGTTGCCACCAAAAATTTGTTTTTTTGCAGTGAAATTGGTGCCTTCCACATAATACTTCATGGGTTGAAGGACTTAACCCATAAAAAATCACATTCACACCAATGATTCGCTGATGCCTTAAATAGTGATAACAAATAGAAACATTAATACCTCTCAAAGTCAAAATTGACAAATGTTCAACATGCACCACTTAAATATCATCCAAAAAACTCTTATATGTGTGTCATACAAAGACATTATCTTCTCGCTATGAATTTCAACGGCGTGAAAAGGTATACAGAATTAAATAATTTTTGACCTCGAAAATAATAATCCTGGTCACGTCAGAAAACTTGCTATACAATAACACAAAACTGAATTAAGTCTCTCACCATATGACGTATAATCCCCGGCTTTTAAAGAGTTCAACAAAGGTGAGGTATTTGAGTTGAAAATTTTACACGACGCTATTGTTCAACTCATGAAAGTACTTAGTTTTTAATTCAGATTATAAGATATCTTTGATTTCCTTTAGAAAAGCTTAGAAATGCAGTTTGTATATACACACATATATAATTGTGCGTTAGAATTCAAGGTAGAGAAGAACTTTGTTCGAGTTGAAAATTTCGTATATTTAATTGCACAAGAAGGTGGCCGATTATATATATGTAGTATTATCACATTAATTAAAGTCAATAATAAATCGATCTATTAAAATACATATGTTAAATTGAAATTTCTGAGTTTTGCAAGAGTTCATGTCATCATATGAGATCCCCAATTATTGTTGGATTTAAGCCTACTTCATTCAAACCCAAAATAGGTTTGTATATATTCGTTTTTCCTTTTTTTCAAAGAGTGAAGTTAGTGACATAATTTTCCTCAGTTTCCTGTTAATGGTTTCCTCCAGATGTGATGCTATAGTACAAAGTTTTTTATTTGATCATACCCTATACATTGGCGCTTCTAACTTTAATGTTTATGATATTATGTTGTAGTTGCTACACATTAAAGTTAAAGCAGCTAATTATCAACATAATAAAATTTACAGTACAAGGTTTTTCCTTTTTTTCAAAGAGTGAAGTTAGTGACATAATTTTCCTCAATTTCCTGTTAATGGTTTCCTCATGTGATGCTATAGTACAAGGTTTTTTCTTTTCTTTTTTCTTTTTTTCATATCGTGTATATTTGATCATACCCTATACATTGGCGCTTCTAACTTTAATGTTTATGGTATTATGTTGTAGTTGCTACACATTAAAGTTAAAGCAGCTAATTATCAACATTAAAAAATTTACAGTTTTTTTTTAAAAATGGTACGTAAGATTAGGGCTGTGCAACGGGCGGGTATAGGCAGCCCAAGGGGGTGCCCATACCCATACCCATACCCGTGTAAGCTAAACTGGTATGGACATGCCCATAACCGCTAGATGCCTATTTAAGCCCGTTGCTAAATGGGCTTACATATGGCGGACGGGGAAAAAAAGAATTTAGGCCTCATATATTGGGAGTTTTATATGTATCTAGTATAGGCTTTTAATGATCAAAATTTGCAAGCCTGTTTATATTACTTTGATAAAAGAATATAAATGAAACTCCAAGTATTTCCTCCAATTCAATTTATTGATGTTTTAAAAGTAAATTGCCACAACAAAATTTATAAGTATAACCAAACAAAATTTAAAAGCAAATTCAACTTTGATAAATTGCAATTCCAACTAGAAGTTTCCAATTTGCTAGCATCTAAGAGAATATATGAATATAACCAAACAAAATTTCAATTTAAGACCTGATAATATATTAAAATAACACATAATTTCTAACACATATAAACAATAAACAACACACTTAGTTCACCACCCTCAACTTAGTTCCAATATCAAAGGTCCAACATTCATAAACAAACATTCATAAGTTCCAAGTCTATTTATTTCTATTATGAGCGAAAAAAATCAAAAACAAAGTAAAATAAAAAAAAATAGGGGAAGGCATAAATGGGCGGGTACGGGCAGCCCGTGCCCTAGCCTATACATACCCATACCCATACTCGAGTAAGCCTTAAATGGGAGGGTTTGAGCCTACCCGTGATGGGCCCTTATTGGGCGGGCCAAAAAGGGGGAAATTACGGGCTTAAGTGGGCGGGTTCAACGGGTTTTGGGCAGCTTACTCAACCCTACGTAAGATATAGTCGGAAGATATTATGTTTCGCAGTATATATTTCAACCATATACCTTAATATTAATATGTGTGTGTGTAGTAACTTCACTAAATTGATATTTTCTTCCTATAGTGATATATTCTTAAATTTTCATATATTGACAACATACAAATTTATTTTCACCCAAAAAAGTAAACAAATATTCACTTTGGAAAAATCATTTTAGCTGGATAAATGCATATATTTCATATTTTCCAGCTATACACACATATATCATCAAGAATTTCACAATAACTGAATTCAGCCGCTTACTCAATCATTCCTTCTTTTTGACCTTTACTTCGAATAATTGAACAAACTTATCATTAGTGGCATTCTTAGGACTTATTTAGGATAGCAATCGAATGTTTAAAAACATGCAGTTTTTGAATAATAACTTATCATGTTCGAAGTAAGTATATAAGATAGGTTTTGTATCGATAATAACATTCTTACGGTTATAAGAAGATCCATATATAGGAGGGGAAGTCACGAACCCCGATATTAGAGTAGTCAGTTGCTCAGATATCTGGTAATAGGATCAAGAAAATGTGTTGATTGTCAGTTGATATATATATTAAAAAAAAAAATCTAAGCAATCACTAGTACTTAATTTATTAGATTCGTTATTTTTGTTAAGAAAAATAAAGCAGTAAATAACGCACAAACACATACTTGGTCAATTTTAAGCTCAAGGGTAGGTTACGTTTGCATGTGCATGCCAAGTGTGACTTGACATACTTACTTTAAAATGTAGTGTTTTTTTTTATCAAATTAAAATATAGTGTCTTTCGTCATGAGATCGAGTTTGAATTGAGTAGCTGGAGCTGTTCAAAATCCTGAGTATGTTAATTCAGGATAAATTGTTTTAAACTACAAAGATTAAAATTAAAATTTGAAACGTTTATTAAAAAAAGAAATAAAACTTGAAACTACAGATATTAAAGTAAAAAAATCTAATATTTTACAATGTTAATAGCTCTATAAAACATAGTTATCATTTTTGACATTTTGTGCTGAAAACCAACAAAATCAACTGCGTCAAAAATTACATAGCCAACTTAATATTATATTCAATTCGTCGCTGACTAATTAATTTTATATCACGTAAAATTGAAAATAATAGCAGTTTAATAATGCTCAAATGACTCTCCACCCTCATTATAAATAGCCCTAACTTGCATAGTAATTAATCACACCGTTCACTACATAATCTTCTTCATTCCAATATCCATCATTATGGCTTCACCAACAGTAACCAATGGTCCAAACCAAAACTATGACAGATTCACAGAGGTGAAGCAATTTGATGAATCCAAAGCCGGAGTTAAAGGCCTTGTTGATGCCGGCATCACCACCATCCCCACCATGTTCATCAACCCACCTGAAGTCTTAGCCACCCTCAGACCGTCTCCGGTCGCCGGAGCCAAGATCCCCACCATCGACCTCGCCGGCGTCGCCGGCTCCCCGGACCGCCGGCGTGCCGTGGTTGACCAAGTCAAGCGCGCTGCCTCCACCGTCGGCTTCTTCCAGGTCATCAATCATGGCATCCCGGTCGAAACCCTAGACGGCGCCATCGCCGCCATGAAGGCGGTCCACGAGCTCCCGGCCGACGTGAAGAAGCCGTTGTTTAAGAGAGAGATAGAGGGAGTGTCCCTTAGGTCTAACATGGACTTGTTCCATTCAAAAGCTGCATACTGGAGAGACTCACTTATAATTCAGTTCGCTCCGGTCCCGATCAACCCGGAGGATATCCCGGAAGTTTGTCGGGACCGGCTGATAGATTATAACGAGAGGACCTTGTTGGTGAGGGATCTGTTGTTGGAGTTGTTGAGTGAAGGGTTAGGGTTAAGTAAGGGGAGGTTTAAGGAGTTGACATTTGGCGAAGCGGTGACTCTTTCGGGTCATTATTACCCATATTGCCCTCAACCGGACCTCACGGTCGGGTTCCGGTCTCATACCGACCCGGGGATTTTGACTTTGCTGTTGCAGGATAACATGGGAGGGCTTCAGGTGAAGTACAAGGAAGGTTGGGTTGATGTGAAACCAGTACGTGGAGCCCTAGTTGTGAATATTGGAGATCTGCTTCAGGTAATTAAATTGTACATATGTTCATCAACTTTGCTTCACTATGTTACTAAGTATATTCTCGGTGAAAATTTAATTAGCTGCAGTTTAATATGATCCATTTTATAAGACATTATTAACTAATTCACGTTAATCAAGGGGTAAAAGTGAAAAACAGTTGTAGTTAAATAATTAGAAAACCTCTTATATTTTGAACCACAGCTTTCTTCTTTCTTTAAGACTTTGTATACAAAATATCCAAAAGTAATTTTTGGTGTATCCACCATCATAGGATATTTTTATATAATAATCAGTATCTTAAATTTAAATTGTTCTTTGTTAATGAAAAAATATTTTATCGATCCACATGCACCAACATTTAATTTAGAATATTGAGTTTGATTGAAAAATACCACATAAGAGTATATCAACACAACCAAAAAGCAAACTTTTTCTTGGCCATGCATGCCAACCAAGTGAAAGATACACCAAATCATCATGAATATTTTTACCAGAACTAAGCTAGCTTGGGTCATAGCAAACTTTTTCTTGGCCATGCATGCCAACCAAGTGAAAGATACACCAAATCATCATGAATATTTTTACCAGAACTAAGCTAGCTTGCGTCATAGCAAACTTTTTCTTGGCCATGCATGCCAACCAAGTGAAAGATACACCAAATCATCATGAATATTTTTACCAGAACTAAGCTAGCTTGGGTCATAGCAAACTTTTTCTTGGCCATGCATGCCAACCAAGTGAAAGATACACCAAATCATCATGAATATTTTTACCAGAATAGCTTGCGTCATCTTTATATGAAGAGTCCAAGTTTTTGTAGATTGATGTAGAGAGGCAATATATAGGATATATATATATATATATATAATGACTGTGACAGATAATATCGAATGAGAAATACAAGAGTGTGGATCACAGAGTGCTGGCAAGTAATTGTAGGGAGGCAAGAGTTTCCATAGCCACCTTCTTCAACCCTGGAGCTGCAGAGAATGAGTATGGCCCACTCGAGGAGCTGACGTCACCAGGGGACCCACCTCGTTATCGACGTGTCACCTACAAGGATTACATGCACAGGTTCTTCAACAAGGAAGTCGATAGCACCTCTCAGACTGAGTACTTCAAGATTTGAAAGTGAGGGTCTAAGTTAAATCAACAATTATACTTTACAAATAAGGCAATATATTGTCAGATTGCTTTGTGTAATTTAGTGTATGTTTCGTGCTGCTCTATGATGGTTTGGTGTTATATTAAGATGGTAAATGAATGTCCGCGTCATGTAATAAGCTTAAGCTTACTTTTGTACTGAACTCTGTATTGTATAAGTTTGTATTGATTAAAAATAAATAAATACAGCTTGACCATACGAGTATACATATGTATATATGCATGTTAGAATGACTTCATGTGTATATATAAAGCAAGCGACTGATATACGAATATTTGAATGATATTAGATTTGGGTCGTCTTTAATATATATACGAGCCAGTTGATTTGATCTGAGGAGTAGATCTGTTTCAAAAATAAATTGAATGTTAGAATATGTATACAAACAAACGATAGATGGTAGAATAATAATTGACCGAAAAAGGTATAGAATAATAATATTGGTCAATTTAACTGTAAGTACATGTACATGTACAATACTATCAAAGAATGACTAAATCTCATAGAAATACTCCATCAATTCCTATAGGACCTATTTAACTAATTTAATTAAATTAAGAATGTTAGTTATATTAATTAGTGTGTTGTATTTTTTTTAGACACCACAGTATGTTGTATTTTTTTTAAACACCACGATCATATTTCCTTGTTCCCTCCCCATCTTTCACTTGATTATTGTCGGATGAGCAATAATAAGGACAATTTGTGAAGAAATATAATTGACAAAAATTGGAATTAATTTCTATATTTAGGGCCAAGACCAACTCCCTAAATAGGCCAGGTCTTATATTTAGGATAGGAGGGAGTATATAACTATTAAATATGAGATTTTACAGGTACTGCGCAACTAATTTCAATCAAAAAGCCGTTAATTTCTAGAGTTTCTTTTGATCAATTACAGCAGAATATGATCTTTCTTGCTTCCTCAAAAGGTTAAGTCAAAAAATTGTCATCACTTCATCTGGTCATTTGTTCATGTGTGGTGTTTCATGGAATAATCTTATCCAAATTTATTTCTATTAATTAATTATTATTATCTAAATATAGGTTTGAGAGATAAACATAACTTTTTCTCCATTCAGTATGCATGCATGCGAGCATTGTGGAGTTCCCAGTTGACCAATTTATTTAAGTAAAATTTCAAAGGAACCCGCAAATTGGGTCCTTTTTTTCAGGTGAACATGAAAGACTCTATATATCATATCGTCACCACACTTTTTGATGATAGTAAAAAACGCAAATTTCAAAGAAAACCACAAATCGGTTCCATTGACTATCTGAAATTGATTATTATTGGGCTTTTTCATTTTGATTTTCTGATCGTTGACTATTTTTGTTGGCTACCAACCAATCAACCAAACAGGCACAATCATTGATCGGTTTTCCCGATTTTATCCAATTCTTCTGACTGGCGTTGGGATTGATTTTGGGAACCCAAGGAAGGAAAAATATACTTCTTCCTAGTAATATACAATCGATGTGTTAAAGTGTAAAGCCTATTAACCTAGTTAATTGTTATTGTAAGTTTTTTCTCTAAAATACTCTAATCATTTTCTTTAATTCTCTCTCACACTGGCTTTCTCTCTCTTCATTCATTATTGTTGAGGGAGTATCAAGAGGCTTAATTTGACCCAAAAAAATGCCAAAAATTAAACATGATTTATATATTTAGGACCATTATCAAGTCCCCATTGTAGGTCCTAGGGCATGGAGGCAAGTATTTTGTTTCACTATAACTAAGTTTCTTTGTATTAATTATTAACCACATATAGTTTTGAAAAATAAAAATAAATTTTTCCTTTTCCATTCGGAATGCATGCTTTGTGAAGTTCCAGTTTGACCAAATTCATTTAGATTAAATTTCAAAGGAAACGCAAATTGTTTAATTCAAGTGAATATGACAGGGTTTATATCATATCGTCACCTTCAATAAAAACAAGCTTTTTTCAAGTCTTCCGGTGGACTTTTATTCCATATCAATATCATTGATGTCAGCCTAGGCAAGAGAGGGAAAAGACAGAAAGAGACGTACCTTCTCATTCAACAATTCATAATAGATACGCTCTTGGAGACTTTATGTAGTCGAACAAGATGACGAACAGAAACCTGCAAAACATAAATTTGTTGATCCGAGTCACGCAAAGTACACTGTCCTTAAAGTGATTTACGCTACCACCGGCAGATTGGAAGCGGCACTCCCTAGGATTAAATAAATCCTTCTCTCGACAGTGCAAGGAATAGAACTGACAGAAAAATTTTTGCAAGGCAACAGGAAGAAAGGAACAGAGAGAGGGGAGGAAGATTTTCGGTGATTCTAACCGCAAACACTCCACCCTTTTTATAGACTAGGAAAGGCATGGGCACTGGGGAACACATCCCTCTGATCCAACGGATACACTCAGAGGAGACGGGTACGTAGCGATTCAGAAGTAAAACCGTTTAGAAATTTGACTATTCACACATAGACGTATTTTTTCGGATCTGAAGGCTCTCAACTCTTAAAGCCCAAAAAACATGGTTTTCAGGTAAGTATTAATTAAATAAGTAAGTAAGTAAGTAAGTAAGAAAAATATTATGAAAACAACCAAAAATATTTTTTGCAAATAAGTGCCAAGCCATGTATTACACGCGTGCAGGGAGGAAATCGTCGGATTTCAACTAGATTTCCCACAGGTGGCCCATTGTAGTACGTGCAAGCCCACCATTCTCTCTAGTCCATATTACTAGGCCATAAAATATTTTAACTTAAATAGGCTAGTACTCACACAAACCTAAACAATATGAGACTTCTTTCTTTTTGACACACCCACATATGCTCATTTCTCACAACACTTTATACTATTTCCCTGTAGTCCCTTATTCTACTCTAATTTCCTAATTGAGATTAGTTAGACAGTAACCTTTCTGCTTCTCCAAGTGTCACTCAATATGGCATTAGAATATAGAAGAGAAAAATATCCTATTTGAACCAGCCAGTACAATTCTGACAATATTGCTTACACGGTTATATCAGAGTATTTTAAGCTATTTTGTATAAGCTTACCTCAAGTTTAAGTTATAGGAATAGCACTTATAGCAAAATGTTGGGGACTTACTTTAAATCTCTTAATCCTGAATCTTCAGCGCACAGAAATATGATGTATAATCTTTTAGAGCAAAATTTAGATAACCAGTATATATATTTGGAGGACCAAAAGTCAAGTCACTCAAATGTGACATGTATAACTTGCAAATTTATAGATCATCTAAATCTAAGCCCAAAGTAAACTCCTATCAACAAGCATGTATAACAGATGTGACATGAATGATCAGACTGATTGTTACTTGCTTTCACGAGACTCTATTTCTTTCATTCTTACCCACTCCAAACCATTCGTCCATGTCACCATCATCAGTAAAATAAGAAGTTCCTTTACCAATCTGGTCATCAGAAGACCACAACTCATCTTCACTATCTGGTGCCATCTCCAAGGAGCTTTTGCTCATCTTCAGCATCTCCTTTTTCCATGCTTCAATTTTCTGGGGACTCTTTGACAATTCACCCTTACCTCCAGCTATTGGAAAATTGTCAAAATGAGAAGTATCATTTTGAGAATAGGATCGTCGATCATTTTCATCCCTATCTTCCACAAATCTCCACTCACCTGAACCTTCTCTCATGTTCTTTCTTTCAGTTATGGTAATTGATTGGTCATTAATTTTACCTTGGTTTCTGCCGAAAATTAACTGGTTACTCTTGCGGAAGTCTCGATCTTCAGTTTGCGATCCATGAGAAGAGTCTGAAGCATTTGATGCCTTTGGCCTTCTGTGATCACATTTTAAGCAGATCATGTTTCTCCTGAAATTGATGTAGTTGCACCTGCACAACACAAGATTAAGATTGCTTCAACACACAAAGTTGAAATGCATGCAATCAGATAAACGACATTTCCAACACAAAAACCGATGTGTGTGTAGCATGAACGACGAACATACGATTCACATTCCCACTCCCCCGGATTGAGCTGCCTCTTTGGAGGGTTCTCTTTGCAAAGGAAGCATTTTGTATTCCTGGCGAAATTGAGAAAGTTACATCTGCAGAAATGACATTAATGGTGTGTGTTAGAAATAGTAATATTATATACAAAATAATCCAGAGACTATGGATTGCCATTACGTATCGCATATCCAGTCTCCCTTCTTCATTGGTAGATGTTCCTGATCATTCTGTAATTGCCTTATTCTTTCTTGGGATAAGCTGTCACAGCTCAAGCACCTAATATTTCGGGCAAAGTTGACGAAATTGCATCTAGACAATGAAAGGTACGAAAGAAATGTGAACAAGTGTAGGGAAAAAAAACATGCAATGCATGCCAGAAAATACTAATGGGATGTAATCAAGTTACTTGGGACAATTCCAATCTCCTTGCTTCTTCATTTGGACTTTTACATTGCCCTTGTCTTGTGGATTGAGATTAAGTCTATCAGTGGCATTGGAGATATTAGAGCCATCCTCTTTAATGCTGTGCTCCACCAATTCTCGCAGCAGCCTTCTCACTGAATCTTTAATCATTTTATTATTGAGACATGGTTTGTTCTCAACCGATCTAATAATTGGATTGAGCCCGTAAGTCAATATTATGCGCATTAAATCCACTGTCCTTCCTCCTTCGTCCTCACGTGCCTTTACAAAAGCCCTTTCACACTCTCCCCTCAAACTGCAGCTGCTGCACACCTAGTTAAAGCAGCAATTTATGCAACTCTTGGTTATTTATAAAAGTTTCAATGGTTAGTTAACTTTTTTTTTTTTTAAAAAAAAAAAAAGAGATAGCAGAGTAATGAAGAAATGGGCTCAGCACATACACTTCCCTCATCAAAGCCCACGTGTGCCCTGAGACGCTTCCCTGAGTTCACAACTTTCCTGTCTAAGCTCGGGCATCCATGTCCTACAATTACTTGGACATCCTTTCGAGACAAGTACCTAATACCAAAGGCAACAATAAAAGCATTTACTTCCAATGACATCATACTCATGGAAAGCTTGGGAGTAGACAGTTCTCGTGTGCACATTATTATTTCCAATTACATAAATCTGCTCTGGATATGGTAAGACAATACTCATATAAATAGTTAATCAGTATTATGGAAAACTATAAAGTAATCATGATGACTTTTCTTCCCGGCCCAAAAGACTCCCATAGTATAAGAAGTCATAGAGCAGAGATTATAATACATTGCAGCATCCAATAGTCAACATAAGTCTTTTCTGTTATTTGTCATAGAAACCTAAACTCAAACACCTTGCCTGCACTCTATGTAAAAACACACATACCAGGAACTAGCACTTAAAAATTATATGAAATTAGTATGGATGGCCCCAGAAGCATTAAAAATGAAAACCCAAAGAAGACATCTTTACCTTAAGAGATCAAAACGATCCCGACCGAAATTCAAGCAGGCAGTCCTAATGATGTTTGATTCCTTGGAACTCAATTCACAACTTCTGAATGGGTTTCCCTCTGCATCAAAGTAACCTCTTTTCATCAAACACTCCATAAAGTCCACCCATTCAGGCCAAGGATGTGAAATCTGAACCGCAGATAATTCTTGTTTCTCAATTACATCACCCTTATGGGAGGAATCTTCGGAATCTGATGGTGAATGCCATGATGATCCATTCGTGGGTTTCGAAGATTGAAGCTCCTCGACCTCTTTCAAGATGTACTGTAGCTTTGAATCGGGAGCTAGAGTCTTGGTGAAGGTGTGAAAGAGAGAAATGGGCGAGGAAACTTTGCATTCTGTGAGGTGATTGTTGTTGAGATAGTTATTGAAACACAAGTGAAAACCACGGAACATGTTCTTGTTCATTCAGAGAAGCTTATGAGTATGCGTGAAATGAAAAATTAGCGGGAAAAAATTAACTTCGCAAGTTCAATAATCGGAATGCTGTGCTCTAAACTTCGCAAGTGGAATAGCAGTCACCACTCACCACAGTGGACACACGCCTTTAGGATCTGTTTGGTACGGATGATTTATAGAGCTGGTAATTCGGGCCAAGCTCATCGGGCCGACCCTTTTAGGTCCTGGCCTTTGAAGGGCCGGGCTTTGATTTTGGAGGCTTCAAAAAGGAATCGGACTTCACGGGCTGGCCCTGTAGGGCCGAGGGTCGGCCTTTTAAGCCTGTCACATATATATATATTTTTAAAAAATTAATAACTACAAAATAAAACAATTAATTAAAGGTAAAAAACCATAATACCTAATTCCCAATATTTATCATTGTTTGATAATTTCTTAGTGAGTGACTTATTTATAAATATGGACAATATTTATTAAAATAATTAATTAAAAATAAACATATATTTTGTGACTTATATAAAAATATGGACAATATTTATCATTGCTTGATAATTTCTTAGTGTTTGTTGCTTATTGGTGTTTGTATTGTAAATTAAAATTGATATTTATGTTGACAATAATGATTTTTTTGCTTTAATTTTTTCTATAGAAAAAGATTAAAAAATAGTGTAGAAGCATTAATCGGGCCGGGCCAGGCTTTGAAAAATAGGGATATTTACACTACCCGAACTTTTCGGACTAGCCCTTTTAAGGCCCTGTCCCTTGAAGGGCCAGCCTTGTAGGGCCGGGCTGGCCCTGATGCACAGCTATAGTGATTTAGAGGGGAGGGGAAGGAAAATTTTTGTAAGTGGAATTTTTTAAATTTGAAGAAGTGGGGTTATGATATTTTAAGAAAGATAAGATGAGAAATAAAAAAGTGATAAATATAAATTAAAAACTATTAACCACACTTCTCAAATTTTTGTAAATTTAAGTGACAAAAATTTTCCCTCCGCCCATTTTCCCTCCCCCATACCAAACAAGCCCTTAGTAACTAGGTAATTTAGTCATCAATTAAATAAAATACTCTCTCCTGTACCAAATACTCCCTACATTGCCAAACCACCAGTGGCCGGTTGGTTGGTTAGAAAGGGTGAGGTAAGGCATATACCCATCTTCTAGGTCTTACGTTTGATCCTTGGCAGCCCTTTCCATACAAACTCCGGATTAGTTGGTACCTAAAGGGTGCCAGATAACGGAACTCTAAGCAAAAATACTCCTTCCATTATCTAGTTGACTTTTCTGAAAAATGCTAAAAAAATTATTTATAAATTAATTTATCTGATTTTTTCTTTAAAATAGTTTATTTTTTGGTCAAATAACAAGATTATTTCATTAAACTAAGGAAAATTGAGTTACAAAACACAATATGAAAGGTCTGCAAAACAAAAGGTCAAATAACAATAGATAGAAGCCCTAAAAATAACATAACCCTAAGTCCCTAACATATAGGAGGGAACCGTCGCCTCTAAGAACTCCACATTCTTCGTCATTCCTTCATCAGAATTCATGAGTAGAGAAACACCGTCATCGACAACAAAGCCATTATAAGTAGTGGTTGTTCGAAGAACCATCCCAAAGAATACATATTTCTTATCGGCGATAAATCAAATTGGTTTTTAAAGAATCTCCATGAGCAGGCCTCACAGAAACAAAAGAACCCACAAACACCAACATGAAAGATGAAGATTGGCTAGAAGAAATTATCATTATCGTCTAAACCTTCAAATCAATTTATTTTCATAGAGACGAGTTGGACCACCATAAAAAACAAAAAAAATGAAAATAAAAGCAGGTCGATGCAAAATATGGATGTCTCCTTCCACGGCCGAAACTGGGGAGGGATAGCCATGGAAAAATCCCATGGCACAACATACACAAAATATATTATGATTAAGTGGCTCGTTTTACTTCCTTAATCTCCCCAAAAAAAGTCAACTAGGTTTTTTATTTAGGAATAGAGGAAGTATATGACTAACCTATTTGGGAGTTAGTTTGGTCCTAAATACTCAATCTGTTCCTAAATATAAGACCTAATTGACTTTTTTTTAGAGATTTAGAAAGCAAAATAAGCCACTTAATTATAGCATATTTTATGTATTATAAGATTACATGTTAGTTTAAAAGTCAAATGAACTAGTTTAGAGAAAACATTTAGGAAAATCAATTTATAAAAAATTTATTAAACTTTTTAGGATTTTCCAAAAAAGTCAACTAAGTCTTATATTTAGGATTTGAGGAAGCATAAAACATAATTCTAATTTTTGTCAATCTTTTTTTCAAAATTAACCCTATTTGTGCTCCTCCTACAATAATCAAATAAAAGATGGGGATGGAATAAAGGAAGATGATTGGTTTGTTTTAAAAAATAAATTATACTAACTAATATAACTAATATCCTTAATTTGAATTTGTTAAAACACTAGTATATCTTAATATACTAAACTAATAAATCCTCAAGTTTTAGTTATGTTTGCATGTCAGGATCTCTTTTAAGAAACGAGAGTTTTGGATTAGGCTTGTATAGTATTTACATATTGCTTATTAGCAATATTGTTTGCGTACTAACCATGAGATTTAACCCATGATTTTATATGTTATGGATCAAACCCTTATCAATTCAACCAATTTTTATATGAATTTGAATATGAGCATTTTATGCTTACCACTAAGAACAGAGGATGATTATATTTGTTAGGTACATATATCCTTCTGCTAAAGACACTTTTGTTTGAAACGCTGTCGAATATTAAATATGAACGCATCTCCTCAGAGGGTTCAAATATTAATTTGTTATATTCTGTTTATAATCTCATGTCATTAGCGTTTGCCCTTGCCAATCACAGAAAACCAACAAATATTTAATTTAAAAAGCATAGTGTAGGGGCCAGACCGCATGAACAAAAGTTAATTTTAAAGTTTAAATTGCAAATACTCAATCCTAGACATAAGGTGATAAGTAATACTCCCTCCATTCCTAAACATATATGAGACATATTTACTTAATTTAGTCAGATTAAATATGTTAATTAAGTTAGTTGAAATTATATGGTATTACTAAAACACCCCAGCCACATTCTTTTGATCATACCCTCCCTCTTTTGCTTGTTTATTATTGAGAAACATTAATAGGAATAATTTAGAGAAAATGTGAGAGAAAATATATAGATATTTTATAATTAGGAATAAGCTCACATCTTCAAAATATGTCTGATATTTAGGATATGAGGGAGTATATGTGATTTTCTTGCTTGTTTCACTTTGGGGGGTTTTTGTAGCCCAGTTTGCAGGAATGACAAACAAAAAATGGACCCAAAGCCCGATGCCGGGCCCATCAGATGACCCGAGAAGAAAATGGCCATCGTCTTCGTCGACGGCAATAGTCGAGAGAGACACCATAGGGCGGAAGACAGCTCACTATCAATTTCGGCCATACCTTTTTCCTCATTGTAAGATTTTCCTTTTTCTCTATTTCATCAAGTTTTCCGTTAAGTGTTCGTGCCTAGTTTTCTGCTTCTTCTCAGTTTTCCTTTAATTTTTCTTATAGCTTGTTTTTTCTTTTGGTGTCTGGTGACTTACTTTTGAGTTCTTGGTATCTGGAGATTCCTGTAAAGTTCTTGAGTTCCGGAAGTTAGGGAGGTAGAAATATAGGACAGAGTGAATGAAAATATAGGAAGCGTGTTAATTTATATCCTATCTGCTTCACTTCAGAAGCTTCTAGCTAAAGGAGATTATTCGCAATTATCTAAATCTTTGTTGATTCTTTGATCTAACTTCTGGGATGCTAGCTTTATTTTAGTATAACACCTGGTAATTTTTCTCTCTTCTTCATGAGTTTCAAGAAAAAGTGACATATTCCAGCTTTTCATTCACCCTGATGTTATCTGTGAATTCTTATGGATTTGATGAAAATATTGACTTTTTTTTTTTTTTTTTACTTTGTTTTCAATGGGATACCGGTATTGCGTAATAGCAGCAATGGCAATGAGACTTGCAATGTTTAAAAAAACAGGAGAGAAAATGGCTAACATGTTAGGAATCAAAAGGTGGATGCATTCTAATCCCCAGCCACCACCTTTAACTGGAATTATTAACCACGGGGTTTCTTCACCTCAATTTGTTTTGCCTGAGTTTAGTTTCCCAAGTTTCTCTTTTGGTGGATCTATGGAGCTCATGGCTGTCCCAAAAAAGAAGGTGCCTTTCCAAATTATCTTTCCTTTACCTTCTCTTTTTCATGATTCCCACTTTTCTATCTCTATCTTTCATTTTATCTCACTACCTTGAATGATGGTCAATTTATGATAGAATAGAAGTATCATTATTATGTGAAGTTTGTGTGATTGTCTTAATTTCCATGATGTTCTGTTATTTCTTTTTTGGATTTAAACCTATGGCTTTGTTGTCTATGTTGTAGGTTTCTCGCCATAAAAGAGGAATAAGAAATGGGCCAAAAGCTTTAAAACCCATTCCTGTAATAGTCCGATGCAGGTAAGCTTTAGGCTTTTGCTTCAATTGTACTATCTGAGCGGCTGATACTATAGTTTTTAGTTTTGGGAATGTGTTATCTTTCTCATCATTAAATATCGCAAAATCTCTGGATGCTGCATATGTGCTTTTATACAGTTTCTGTAATAGTTCAATTCTGGTGTCGTGCTTCTTCTGAATTACTTAATCTTT
Organism: Mimosa bimucronata; assembly: GCA_037074515.1. Taxonomy (NCBI): domain Eukaryota; kingdom Viridiplantae; phylum Streptophyta; class Magnoliopsida; order Fabales; family Fabaceae; genus Mimosa; species Mimosa bimucronata. Next base: position 1,429,328 of record CM073447.1, read on the forward strand.
CCTATACTTGACCTTATATGTCACTGTGAAGTATAGTTATAGGGTATGCTTGGTTGAGCTGAAAGTAGTCAGGTGAAAATAGGGAGGTAGAAAATGCATCAGGAAAATAAATTTGCGCTTTATGTGTACAATTTTGGTAGTTATTCTAAGCAAGCATCGATGAATGGCGATCAGTTGACTATGCATCGCATGTGGATTCAGCTTATGAAGGAATATAAGAATCAATTGTTTATTTAAATTTGGTATTGAATTGAGATCCAATAAATGATTGTTCATATTATATATATGGTTTTGCACAATCCACATTGAACCGCCACAATAAATGTGATTGAAACAGATGGCGATTTTATATATTTTTGGAAGAAGCAAAAGGGGAGAATGCAGTGCGCAAGAATGAAAATACGTTTATTCTAAGAGACATTACTCAATGCTTGTTTACAGCATTTATGTGGTTTTCTCAATGTTAGTCCGTTATATATTTTATTCTAAGGCCTTATCTTGTTAGGTTTTCTACCATCTTATCGTTTCCTTATGTTAGCTATATTGTAGACTTTTATCTGTTGGGTTTGTTACGCTTTTATTCTGACTTTATATTTCGGCCAAGATAATTATTTTTTTAGTTCAAAATTCATGTTAGTTATATCCTCGGCGTTTTGGACGTTGCAACCTAGCAATCCAACTGCTATTTGTATTCAAACCGTTCAGTTTTCATTGAGTAAAAGAATCAGTGTATCATGAAATTTTGAAACTCTCTCTTTCCTCTTTAAACTTTCAAACAGTAGAATGACATAATTTGCGGTTCTATTCCTTGCCCTTTCATTCCATATCACAAGTTGACAAAGTTCTGAACATGGCTTTCAGCATTTGTGAGAAGTTTGGTCTGCAGAAATTACTAAAGTCAAAGTTCTTGTGCTCATATGATGAATCCGTCTGTTGTTTGTTCCCAAAAGACCAAAAAATAAAGTGCGTGGTTTTCTGATTCAGATGCGAATAATTCATTCGTTACATTTTGTTTTTGCAGATGTTGTGGCCGTGTCAAGCTTCCACATTTCTTCTGTTGCAGTGGTAATAGGAGCAATATCGGTGACCAAAATGGTTCAGCCAGTTGATCACATCCTGTACTTTTGATGCATCAAGTTGTAAAACCAACAAAAGCCAACCCTGGCTTTTTCCCTTACCCCATTCTCTCTGCCTGTCTTGTTCAGACTCTAGATTGTTGTAGTCGAAGTTCTACTTTCTAGATTTATTTGTTTATTTTTCTTGAGCCTTACCTTAACATCTCAAGATATTGTGTCTGAATTTTGGAAATTTGGTCTGAACAGTATGAATAGTAAATAATGAGTTCTCTTTTAACATGGGGTGGTGAATATGAGCAAATTTTTCAGATTTCACTTGTGGAGAATGACAAATCGAATAGATTTATGATGCTAGACTATCAGTGTGTTTGGTTGGGCTTTTATCCACCAAATAAGTCCTTTTTTTCAATGAAAAGGACTTATGGTAAAAAAGCCCAGATGATTATGTTTGCCTGGGCTTTTAGAAATAAGGACTTATGTTAAATAAATCCCAATAAGCTATAAGTCCTTCTGTTCAACTTATGACTTATAAGTCACTTATGGAGGTGGACCCCACAATTCTGGCTTATTTTACAGATCCAATCACAACTAATCCAAACATACACAATCTGACTTATGGAAAATAAGTCACTTATAAGTCATTTTTTTCACAGCTGATCCAAACATAAATCTCATTACACAATCTGATTTATTTTCAATTTGACTTATTTTTAATTTGACTTATATATAAGTCACTTTTTCAGAAGTCCATCCAAATACACTCTATTACATTTCAGCCTGTATATACGAGTATTGGTTTGTCAGGAAATGGATAAATATTTGGTACATTTTATGCGTTTATATAAATTTTATTTGCAGATACTTGCACTGGTTTCCCCCTGGCCTGCTGGTGATCACTCATTGAGTAATACCAGCTTGCCACGGGATCAAATCCCAGTAGCTCGTGCATGTGTATGTGTGTGTATGTATTATATTCTCAGCCATGAGGTGCTCCAAAGTACCTCCCTTTTGGGGCTCGTTCACAGACTTTATCTCAATTGGCAAAAATAGTTGTTTTTTTATTAATATTAATGATTCGCAAGTATTTATCTTGTACTTTATTCTCAGGTTGTTTTTGGCTTGTGATCATTGCAAGTATTTGTTATTCAATTTATATTATAAAATATTGGGCTTAATAACTTGGTTCTACTAACATTATTTTACTCATTTAACAGTCACATCAAAATCATTTACTTTGGTTGAACTAGAGATTTATTTATTATTACTCTATGGATAAGTTTAAAAACGTGCTGTAATGTTCATAATTTATAAATAATGCAACTTATATGTTATTTACCTATATATGTATTAATAATTTCTTTCTTTTTTTTTAATTACAAGGCAAGCATAATGCTTGAAAAATTAATACTACCTATCCCATGGGGAGGTAGTACCCAGTGAAGGAACACCTGAGTCCTGTTGCATCAGTTCCAAGCAATAGCTCGGTGGTTCCTGCAGAATCATTCTATCCATGTGAATTCCTTGCTAATATGTCAGCACACCTCAGTGCTTCTTTGTGTGAATGATGTCTCTCTAGCTCCCAGTCCCCAGCAATAAGTGATCTGATTTCACTAATTTCTTTTCTCATGGGGTGAGATGATCCACAATCAACCATCAATAATTGCATGGTTTGTAACGAGTCTGTAAACAAACTGATTTTACTAAAATTCATTTGTTCACATAGTAACAAACCTTCCCTTAGCTGCAGTGGATGGTAAAGCTCCTAATTTTTGTTGGAAGCCCATCACCCAATCACCCTTATCATCTCTGACTATACCGCCACATGCCGCCTGGTTTTGTTGCTAAGTAGAGCCGTCAACATCTAAGTGAAACCAACCTTCCGGTGGAGTTGACTATCTGCTTTCAGTTCTATCTTCTATCAGCATGATCTGGTGTTTATATCTGCCATTCGCGACCTCTTCCATGAGCTGGAACAAGCATCGTTGTTTGAGACTTTCAGGCTAATCCCCTACCCCCTCAAACTTTTTGACATCTATTCTTCCAGATTATCTAGCACATAATCCAGAAAATCCTCACCCAAGGCCATCTAGCCAAGTATCCTTTCCCGTGCTTGTTTGTCAAATTCCATTTCAGCCATACCTGCAAATTACCGTTAAAAGATATATAATGTTATAATGGGTTAATCAGTTTTATCCACACTCTCCTGGCAGTCTCACAATCTCTCAATATATGTAATAGTGTTTCCTCTCTCTCACATTCAAAGGAGCACTCTATGTTTATGTCTGGTACTCTGTTCGCTCTTATGGAATTTGTAGGAACCCTCTCATGAAACACTTGCCACATAAAAAATTTTGCTCTTTCTAAGATCTCCAATCGCCAGATTTTTGGCCATATCAGGTCTACATTTCGACCTTGACTGTTGTACATCATATGACAAGCTGATTTAACACCGAAATTCCCATCCCACGATTGTTTCCAACAAAATACATCATTTAGTTGTATACATTCAAGTGACTTGTATACTTAGCTTGTAATAAATAAGTTGGTTTTAGTTGAGCATCAAAAGTGAGATGATGAAAAGCAAGAGGAGATTCGAAAATGGAAATGTTCGAAAAGGAGAGGATTGTTGGCATATGAGTCCGTATTTGGTGTTGGTTTGTTTCAGCATCAATAATATACTTTAAAATTTATGTGTCGGCCATTGTACTGGTTTCACCTGTGGCCTTCTGGTTATAACTTCATAAGCTAAACCAGATGGTTGCAGGATCAATTCCTTGAAACCACGTGAAGAATGGCGATGGCGATGATGATGATTCCAACTCATGAGGTGCTCTAAAGTACCTCTCTTTTTTAACACCATTTCCATTCTTTCCCATTTACTACTCCCTCCTCTCCTAATTATAAGATTACTTTGACTTTTTTTGAAAAATTAATGATACAAAATTAACCACTATAAATTGTCTATAATTATCTTTTTTCCTCGAAACTAATTTATGATGATGATGATTGCAACTCATGAGGTGCTCTAAAGTACCTCTCTTTTTAAACACCATTTCCATTCTTTCCCATTTACTACTCCCTCATGTCCTAATTATAAGACCATTTTGATTTTTTTTGGAGAAATTAAGGAACAAAATTAACCACTATAAATTGTCTATAGTTGTCTTTTTTCCCTCAAAACTAATTTATTCTACTTATAAACTAATATATAATCTAATTATATGTGACATATATTATAATTTAGTTGTCTAATTTACTTCCTTAATTTCCACAAAAAAAGTCAATGTGATATTATATTTACGACCGGACGCAGTATTAAATAAGGGGAAAGAATTGTTTTTAGATGCAGAAATATCATAACAGAAATAGTGGAAGAGTTTTGATGTGGATAATAAGGATCTCATTTTACATGTATCACCTAATAAAAGCATTATAAAACTCACTATCTATTTCTGCTAATTTATTCAATGAAAGAAGTCTGCAAAACTTGTAACATGTGCACCATACCTTCACAAAGATGAATAATAACAGTAAGTTCGTAATGTGAGTAGTGGATGAAAGTGTTAAAATGGATGAATAAATTAATTCCATGACGAGATTTGAGTGTTTTATGTAACTTTTATTTGCAGCCATGGTCACTGGTTTCCCTAGTGGCCATCTGGTAGTGATCCCTCCTTTAGGGTATCATTACCGCCTGGCCGCGGGTTCAAATTCCAGTACCTTCTTCTCCCTCTCTTGCTATATGTACACACATACACGCATATATGTTTCCAAGTTTATGAGGTACTCCAAAGTAACCTCCCTTTTGGGCCAGCAAAATAAGTCCACTAACTTTATTCAATAAGCCAAGCTCAATCTCCTAACTTACATTTTTGTTACACTTGAACGGTTTCTGCCTTTAAGAACCGAGTGACATTTACATCAATATATGGTTTACACATTTCTTTTTTTCCCTTTCTTTTAAATGTATAAATAATGAAGATTAAATATGGGGAAGTGAATAGATGATAGTCTCATAGGTTAGAGTCATGAAAGTTCTCACATAAGTAAGAGTTTATTTGATCCTGCTTATACTATTAGCTTTAGGTCACCAGTGCTTATTCCTTTAGCATCTGTGTTGGTAGGAGGGGATGGGAGGGGAGGGAAAGTAGGATTTTTATCAATTGAATTTGAAAGAATTATTGAAGAAGTTGTGTTATAAAATTTTAGTAAAGAGGATACATGAGAGTACAAAAAGTTAATTAATAACTTATAACCTTATCATTCTAATTTTTTAAACTTCAACTCTTAGATAAAATAATATTAAAAAAATGTCATTGACAACCTCAAAGTAGACAATTTTTTATGAAAAAGATTGCTTCCACGATAAACTTATAATAAGTACTAAATCAGTAACTCCATAACGTTAGATCGATCAATTAGTGTGTTCAAATGATTAGAATGTGTAAATGGATGAATTTATTATTTAGCTTTTATCAAGAATAGTTAAATAAGGATAAAATTAGTCTTCCCTATCTTATGAAGTTTTTATTTGCTTGCATTTACACCGGTATTCCCGATGGCTTCATGGTGATCCTTCGTTGATTAAATCACTAGGCCACGGGTTCAAATCCTGGTATGTATGTGTGTATGCACACACATGTACTCACGAGCTCCAACACTCAAGCATGAGGTATTCCAAAATACCTCTCCTTTTTGCCAATCAATAAATAAGCTGGCTCTATACATGGTTCACAAATTTCTATCTCATTTTTCATTTGGATACATTAATCATATGAAGAGTGGAAAGAATTCAAATCATTGTTTAAATGCATTAATTGAGGAAGATTGAATTTGGAGAAGCTAAGAAAGTAGCTAGACATGTTATTCTCAAACATTTTAGACTTGTGAAAATAAAATAAGGGAAAAAAAGTGTTCACCAAACTTTTATATTTGGTCAAAAGTTTAGATTGAGACTATTTCTCTATGTCAAACAATTTGTGTAGTCATGACATGACATTATTTGGCAGACTCTAGATTGTTCTAGTTAGACTTCTGTTTTAGGCGTTCACTCCAAGTGTGTTATCTAAGTGGTGGATATTATAGTTTTGAAAATGTGTTATCTTTCTCATCGTTAAATATAGCTAATTCTCTTAATGCTGCGTATGTGCTTTTATATAGTTTCTGTAAGGGGTAAAGGTATAAATTAGTATCCGACAATTATACAAATCGTTCCAAACATATACAATTTTTTGGTGCAAACATGGTATTAATCAAATAAAAATTGTGCAAATATGGGAAACCGTTAACCAGCCATTAGAACCATTAAAAATTGAGAAATGGGGCCCACAATTGTTTAAAGGTGCAGATTTAATATCCAACAATTGTTCAAATCGCACCAAACATAAAATCATACTATACATTTTGCACTCCACATGCCACTTGTCACGTTTGTGGACCCTACTTCACGATTTTTTAACGATTCTAACGGATGGTTAACAGACTTCTTCTATTTACATCATTTTCATTTGATTAATATCATGTTTGCACCAAAACATTGTTATTTATGTTTTGTGCGATTTGTACAATTGTTTAATACTAAATATGCACCTTAACCCGTTTCTGTAATAGATTCATTTTGGTGTCATGGTGTCATGCTGTTATGACCATCTCCTAAATAAGTCTCAAGAACAAGAAAGAAATTAGATATAGATAATAAAGGGATGGTGATACCTTGAAACAACAACAACAACCACGTTTTATCCCACTAAGTGGGGTCGACTACATGGATCGCACAACACCATTGTGCTCTATCAGTAACCAAATCTTTAGATATATTATTTATTAAAGATCTCGCTCTACAACTTCATTGAGTGTACGCCACGGTCTCCCTCTTCCTCTCTTAATCGGACTCCAGATTGTTTGATCTACCCTCCTCACTGGCGCATCTAATGGCCTTCTTTGTACATGTCCAAACCACCTCAAACGATTTTCTGCCGATTTCTCACTGATAGGTGCCACTCCAACTCATTCGCGTATATGATCATTCCGAATCTTATCCTTTCTTGTGTGACAACACATCCATCTCAACATCCTCATTTCAGCTACCTCCATTTTATGTTCATATTGACCCTTCAAAGCCCAACATTCACTACCATATAATACTACTGGTCTTATAGCAGTGCGATAAAACTTCCCTTTTACCTTATGGGGTACTTTTCTATCGCAGAGAACTCCAGTAGCTTTCCTCCACTTATACTACCCATCTTGAATTCTATGATTGACATTGTCTTCAATCTCACTATCTTGTCTTATAATTGATCCCAAATACCTAAACTTTGTCACTTGAGGGATTGTTTGCTCTTCCAGTTTAACCTCAAAATCACCTCTAAGTTGTCTATTTGCAAAATTGCAATGCATATATTCTGTCTTACTCCTACTTAAACGGAAACCCTTCAACTCCAGCGTGTTTCTCCATATCTCTAATTTATCATTAATCTCCTCTCTTGATTCATCCAGAAGGAGTATATCATCAGTAAAGAGCATGCACTTAGGGACTTCTTCTTCTATAGGCTCAGTTACAGCATCTACTACTAAGTTAAACAAATATAGGCTCAAAGCTGATCCTTGATGTAGTCCAATTCTTATAGGGAAGTCTTTTGTCTCACCTTCCAGCTTTCTAACCTTAGTCAACACCCCATCATACATATCATGTATAACTTAAATATAAGCAACACATACTCCTTTCTTTTCCAAGGCTTTCCAAAGTAAATCTCTTGGCACGCGATCATACGTCTTCTCTAAGTCAATAGAAACCATATGTAAGTCTCTTTTTCTATTTTGATAATTTTCCATCATCCCTCTTAGTGGATATATCGCCTCTGTTGTGGACCTCCCTAGCATGAGCCCAAACTGTCTCTCAGAAATACTAGTTTCTAGTCTTAACCTATGCTCAATTACCTTTTCCCATAATTTCATTGTATGACTCATAAGCTTAATTCCCCTATAATTTGCACAATTTTGTATATCGCCTTTGTTTTTATAAATCGGAACTAAAATAATTTTTCTCCAATCATCAGGCATCTTCTTGGACCGTAAAATCTAGTTAAACAATTCAGATAACTATAACACACCCTCTTCCCTTAAACATTTCCAAACTTTAATCGGTATACCATCAGGTCCAACCGTTTTACCATTTTCCATTTTCTTAAGAGCTTTTCTAACCTCCCAAACTCTAATTCTACGATAAAACGACCTATTAAGTCCATCTTCACTAATTGTCAAATCCCCCAACTCACAAGATAGACCTTCACCTCCATCATTGAATAACTTAGAAAGTAGGCCTCCCATCTATTCTTAATATCTTCATCAATAATCAAAACTTTACCTTCTTCATCCTTTATACATCTTACTTGATCCAAATCTCTCGAATTTCTCTCCCTAATCTTTGCGATCTTGTAAATCTTTTGTTCCCTAGCCTTTGTCCCTAACTCCTTATAAAACCCCTCGTATGCTTTAGCATGAGCTTCACTCACTGCCTTCTTAGTCTCCTTTTTAGTTAAGCGGTACTTTTCCCAATTTTCAGCATTATTACACAAGTATATAGCCTTAAAACAATTCTTTTTATTTAGCACCTTTTCTTAGACATCCTTGTCCCACCACCAAGTATCCTTATCTCGTGGTTCAAAACCTTTTGATTCTCCTAAAGTAGCTTTAGCAACCATTTCAATCTTCGTAGCCATATTCTTCCACATGCTATTAACATTTCCTTGTGGCTCCCATACCCCTTCATCCAATACATTTCTCTTAAAAATCTCTTGGTTCTCCTCCTTTAACTGCCACTACTTGATCTTTCGGTTCAAAACTGCTCGGCAGCCTTTGTTTTATACATTTAATTCTCACATCAAGAACTAGAAGTCTATGTTGAGCGGTCTCCCCATGCCCAGGAATCACTTTGCAATTAGTACATAGCCTTCTATCAGGGTTTCTTACTAAAAAGAAGTCAATTTGTGATTTGTGAGTTCCACTTTTGTATGTAATTAAATGTTATTCCCGCTTCTTAAAGCATGTATTAACAATCTTAAGATTGTATGCTAAGGAAAAATCGATAATTGTTTGCCCTTCATTATTCAACTCCCCACAACCAAAACCACCATGCGCCCTTGCATATGATCCCGCATCTTTCCCAACATGTCCATTAAGATCCCCTCCAATAAAAATTTTCTCGGTTGCCGGTATACCTTGAATCAACCCTTCAATATCTGCTCAAAACCTCTCCTTAAGATGTGCTTCTGCCCCCTACTTGGGGTGCATATGCACTAATAACATTTATTGTATAATTTCTCATAATTACTCTCACAGATATGATTCAGTCCTCAATCCGCTTAACTTCCACTACATTCTTCCGCCATTCTTTATCAGCAATGATACCAGCACCATTCCTCCCATTTACCTTTCCTGTGTACCAGAGTTTAGATTCATTAACTCCGATTTCTTTAGTTCTCTCTCCAGCCCATCTGGCTTCTCATTCAGCGTCCCAATATTCCAAGAACCAAATTGATCTTACTCTCATGAACTAGCTTCTTTAGCCGCCTCCGTCCATTAGAGTGCGGTAGTGATAAGCTCCTAAATTTCATTACAAAATCACCATGTTTTACCCCGTGCCTGTGAATAATTTGGTGAATAAAATGGTAAAAAAGGAAACAAAAGCTTAATGAAAAGAGGGCAAAGAAATATTTTTGATTTGTATGAAATTTGGAGCTTAATGAATTTTTATATGTTAATAAATTATAAAACTCATCAACCCTCTTTCCTTCTTGAATAGGAAAAGGTGATCAAGTGAAAAAGCCCAGAGGAAACACAAACAGCAATTGAAATGACGACTAGCTGAGAAAAAGACAATCGAGACAGAAACAAAGTGACATTGTCGTGACTTCGCCACGGCGAATGTAAGTCAATTCAGCCTCCAGAAACAAGAAAGTTCATTGTGACTTCGCCACGGCGAAACTCACAGTGAAACAGAATTGACTGAAATGGGATAAAAAGATTTATTTCGGGGAATGAGAGAAAACACGAACTTAGGGCATAATTTTGGGACTTTTGGAGCTGCAAAAGGAGAGTTGGAAGTGTTGGCAATCTAGGAAGAGCTTGGAGAAGATTCAAATGTCACAACTCTTGGTTTCCTTTCTCCTTCCTTCTTCTCCTCTTCTTTGTACCATGAACTCTTGTTCTTGTTCTTGTTTTGTTTCTGGTTTAGATATATTTATGTGTAGCTAAAACCCTTGTCTAGGGTTACTTTGAACCATTTCATGGATTGAACCTTGCATTTCCTTTCTTTGATGCAATGAATGAATGTACATGTGTGTATTTTCATCTTGTTTTTATTATACAAGTGTTTGATCACCACTTGACTTGTTAAATAAAGTATTACTTGAGAAAGTGTATTTTGTTTTAGAACTTGGATGAAAATATGTTGGGTTTGAAGTTTATGGTTTTAAATAGATGGTTAGTTGGTAATGTAGAGATATAATTACTAACCTAACATTGTCTATAAGAGGTTGTTGGGCATTTATGACTTGTATTAATTGTGACAAGAGATTGTGCAATTAATACAAGTAGAAATTTGATTTTGACTTGAGAAAGCTTCTTCAAATAAAATTGAACCTTGGACACACACATTGATTCATTTAACTTGCTAAAAAGGAAGGAATTTATTAGTTCATGAAGTGAAATGGGGATAAGTATCCCTAGGCTTTTATTTAACTTGACAAGTGTATTTTAAATCATCTTACTATCTTATAACATTTTACAGTTAATCTTTTGTTTTAAAATCCATTTCAAATCATTTCTAATTAATTACGCAATTAGCACTAGTTAACTTGCTCAAATCTCAATCCTTGTGGAACGACACTTTTTCCTGTATTATTCTCTTTTATTTGACGACCCGTACGCTTACGGTAATGACCGAAAATTGACGATAAATCAAGTAGCCCTTGCTCTCTTAACACCGCATTCGGGCGAGGATGCAGCGGCTCTTGCTCTCTTATCACTGTACTCGAGCCATACAGCGCGTTACAACCAAGCAACGACCTATCCTTTAGCCCTTGCTCTCTTAACACCGCATTCAGGCTAGGATGCAGCGGCTCTCGCTCTCTTCTCACTGTACCCGAGCCATACAGTGCGTTGCTTACGGGCAACGACCTAACATTTACACAATTTCTCCGTTGATCTATGTTCATGAGATTCGACAGGGGTTTTACGCTGGCTGTTGGAACCTAACACAACCCTCCTCCTTTACCCGGGTTTGGGATCGGCTATAAGCATAGGCGGAGTTATGGTGATACCTTGAAACATATACCAATATTGCTACTTAACTAAACCATATTACATGGGATACGATGACTTAATACAACACATGAAAGACACATGGACAACAACTATAATAACAATTACAACTATTAAGAAACTGAACACAGATATACAGCACAATGACTCACAGAACAAAAGACAGTTGCTAGAATTTCAAGAGATTGTCGCTCTCCACTCCCCCAAAGGGCCAAGCTACAATTCAAAATTCTTCCTTCCCTCTCTTGCTGAACCAAATGCATATTTTTAAAGGCCAAAAGTTGGAAAAGACTAAACACACCCCTAGACATACTCTACCTTATCACTAGGCCATATTTTCCTCATAACAAAGACCCATAGGACAATTTTATGCACCATTAGTATCTCTCCCTTTTTTCTGTCTTTTCGCCACACCTCTATGTTAATCTCTTTATGTTCTAGGAGATGTAGGAAGTTGGGTCTTATCACATGCTTCCTCTGAATTACTTAATCATGCCTATACTTCACCCTATATGTCACTGTGAATTATAGTTCTAGGGTATGCTTGGTTGAGCTGAAAATAGGCAGGTAGAAAATGCATCCGGAAAATAAAATTGTGCTTTTATGTGTTCAATTTTGCTAGTTATTCTAAGCAAGCAAGGATGATGATCACTCGACTATTTATCACATGTGGATACATCTTTATTTAAATTTGGTACAGAATTGGGATCCAATAAATGATTGTTTGTGTTAGATATATGGTTTTGCACAATCCACATTGAAATGCCACAATAAATGTGATTGGAACAGACGGTGATTTTACATATTGTTGGGAGAAACAAAAGAGGGGAATGCAGTGCACAAGAATGAAAATACTTTTATTTAAGATACATTACTCATTGCTTGTTTGCAGCATTCATGTGGTTTTCTCAACGTTAGTTAGTTTGTTTATTTTATTCCAAGGCCTTATCTTGTTAGGTTTTCTACCTTCTTATCTTTTCTTTATGTTAGCAATATTGTAGACTATTATCTGTTGGGTTTGTTAGGCTTTTATTCTGACTTTATATTTCGGCCAAGGTAATTAGTTTTTGCTTCAAAATTCATGTTGGTTATACCTCCGGCTTTTGGATGTTAGTTTTCATTGAATAAAAGAATCACAATATCATGAAACTTTGAAACTCTCTCTTTCCTCCTTAAACTTCCAAACGATAGAATGACATATAATTTGTGGTTCTATTCCTTGTCCTTTCATTCCATTTCTCACCTCGAAAAAGTCCTGAACATAGCTTTCAGGATTTTGGAGAGGTTTGGTCTACAGAAATTACTAACGTTAATGTTGTTATGCTCTTGTGACGTAACCGTCTGTTTTTTGTTCCCAAAAGACCTATAAATAAAGTGCAGATCGAATGCGAATAATTCAGTCATTGCGTTTTGTTTTTGCAGATGTTGCGGCCGTGTTAAGCTTCCACACTTCTTCTGTTGCAGTGGGAATAGAGGAAATATTGATGACCGAAATGGTTCAACCAACTGATCACATCCTTTACTTTTGTTGTAAAACCAATCAAAGCCAAACCTGGCTTTTGCCCTCTGCTTTTCTTATTCAGACTCTAGATTGTTCCAATCAAAGTTCTACTTTCTAGATTTACTTAGAGTATTTATTTCTCATGAGTTTTAACATCCCAAAATATTATACCTGAATTTTTTAAATTCATTCTGGACAGTTCAGATAGTAAAAAAAATGAAGAGAAAGAGCTTGCCAGAGGCTAGACTATTACATTTCAGCCTGTATATTGTCTTCTCTTTTAACGTGGGGTGGTGAATATGAACAAAATTTTAAGATTGCTCTTGTGGAGGATGAAAAATAGAACAGAATTAAGAGGCCAGGACATTACATTCCAGCCTCTATATATTTGGCTAGAACAGAATTAAGATTGCCACGGGATCTAATCCCAGTACCTCGTGTGTGTATGAATATATATATATTCTCAGCCATGAGGTGCTCCAAAGTACCTCCCTTTTGGGGTACGTGATAGTGTGATCATTGTCAAGTATTTGTCATTCAATTTATACTTGAAAATCTTGGGCTTTAATAACTTGGTTTCTACTAACATTTTTATACTCAACTAACAGCCAAATCAACCTATATTTACTTTTGGTTGAACTAGAGTTTTATAAAGTATATTATTACACTATGGATATATTTAAAAAAGTGCTGTAATGCTCATAATTTATGAATAATGCAACTTGTATATTTTAAACTATATATGTATTAATATTCTCTTGAATATTACTAGTATTACATACGAATCAATACATACATTCAGGTTTCGATTTTTAGAAATGATGAAAATGGTGACTTGAATGCTTAGCTTTATGAAATAAGTTGGTTTTAGTTAGATTTAAATGAAATGGTGAAACCATCTTATCTTAAGAATAAGCATCAAAAGTGAAACAATGGAAAGCAAGAGGAGGTTCGAAAATGGAAATGTTTGAAGAGCAAATTGCTGACGTATAAGTGCAAAATGGGTGCTGGTTTGTTTCAACATAAATTAATCTGGTGGCAATCCTACTGGTTTCACATGTAGCCTTCTGGTTATAGCTTCAATAAGCTACACCAGATGGTTGCAGGATCGATTCCTTGAAACCACTTGAAGATGATGATGAGGAAGAAGGTGATGATGATCATTCCAACTCATGAGGTGCTCTAAAGTACCTCTCTTTTTTAGCACCACTTCCATTCTTTCCCATTTACTATTAAGTAAAGGGAAATATTTGTTTGTAGATGCAGAAATATCAAAACAGAGATCGATGGTGGAAGAGTTTTGATGTGGAGATGAATCTCATTTTACATGTATCACCTAATAGAACTCTATCTATCTATATATCTCTGCTAGTTTTTTAATGAAAAAAAGTCTGTTAAACTTGTAACATCTTCACGATACCTTCATAACAGATGATGAATTTTAACAGTAAGTTGGTAATTTGTGAGTGGTGGATGAAAGCGTTTAGCTTTTTTAATGGGACAATTACAGTAAGATCCAAAGTAAGAGATTTAATTTCAAAGAGGTTCCAATGAATTGTTAATTGCAATTATTAACAATTGAAATAACCTTGGTTAACAAGTGAAGAAGTTGCCAATAGACCTGTCTGATATTAAATCTCTTACTTAGGACCTTATTGCAATTGTCCATTTTTTCTAATTAAATTAAGGATGTTGGTTATATTAGTTAGTAGGGTGTGTTTTTCTAAAACAACCTAATTATCTTCTCTTATTCCATCCCCCGTCTCTTATTTGAGTATTGTTAATGGAACACCAATAGGGATAATTTGGAAGAAATTGATAAAAAATAAAATTAAGTCTTATATTTATGACTACCAACTCTCCTAATAATAAGTCCTATATTTAGGAATTTGGGAGTAATTTTTATTTGGAGGCATGGATACTGGTTTCACCGTGGCCTTCTGGTGGTGATCCCTACTTGAGCTTATCTTTTTTATCTTTGAGAAACCTTCACACAGACGTACACACATATATATTCCCAAGCTCAAGGTAGTCCAAAGTAACTTCCCTTTTGGGCCAGAATAGGTCCACTGGCTTTATTCCATAAGCCCAATCTTTTTAACTTTCATTTTTTGTTAAACTTGAATGGTTGTCTGACTTTAAAGGGTTTACAAATTTCATTTTTTTTCTTTCTTTACTTAATTATGTGACCAGTGGAGAGAATTCAGATTCTTCTTTTAAATGCATGAATGAGGAGGGTTAAATATGGGTAAGAAAAGTAGCTTATAGTCTGATACCTTAGCATCATGAAAGCTCTTAAAGTAAGGGTTTATTCAATCATGCTTATATATACTATCATGTCGATAGTGCTTGTACATTTAGTGGCTGTGCTGGTAAGAGGAGATAGGAGAGGGGGGAAAGTAGAATTTTCATTATCAATTGAATTAGAAAGAATTGAAGAAGATGGGGCATAAATTTTTAATGAAGAGAATATGTTAGAGCATAAAAATAATTAATAACTTCTAACCCTATCATTCTAACTTTTTTAAATTCAACTCTTAAATAAAAGTAAAATTGGAAAAAAAATCATAGATAACCTCAAAATGGACTTATTTTTAAGACAAAATTTTCTTCCACAATAAACTTTTAATAAGTATTAGATTGATAACTACATGATGTTAGGGCAATTGATTAGAGCGTTCAAACGGATTAAAAAGTTTAAATGGATAAATTTATAATTTATTTTTTTTTATCAAGAAGAGCTAAATAAGGATAAAATTAGTTTTTCCTACCTTATCAAGTTTTTATTTGATTGCATGTGCATCGGTATTCCCAGCAGCTTTATGGTGATCTTTCGTTGAGTAGATCACCAGGACGCTGGTTCAAATCCCTGTATGTATATGCATACGTATGTGTGCATACAAATTTATTCTCAAGCTCCCGCATCAAGCAAGAGGTACTCTAAAGTACCTCTCTTTTTTGCCAATAAGTTGGTTTTATACATGGTTCACACATTTCTTTTTCATTTTTAATTTGGATACATTAGTCATATGAAAAGTGGAAAGAATTCAAACCGTTTTTGAATGCATGAATGAAGATTGAATTCGGAGAAGTTAAGTAAATAGGTAGACATGTTATTCTTTCGAACATTTTAGACTTGGTAAAATTAAAAAGGGGGGAAAAGATTTCACCCAACTTCAATATTTGGTCAAAGTTTTAAAATTGAAACGATTTCTCTGTGTCAAACAATTTTTGGAGTCATGACATGCTATTATTTGACAGGCTAAGATTAATCTCAAAAGCTGTGGAATCTTGGCATTAAAGAAAATAACAATTTTATTATAAAATTGACCTAAATTAAATAGGTTGCATGAATCAAAACACACGGGCATATCAAACGATGTGCTTCATAATTTGATGTTTTGTAATTAGTGATAAATATTGCTCCACATGCACAGTAAGAGAGAGTAAACGGTAAACTTTGAATTCCTTAATAGTTAATATCGTAAAAAAGAGAAGAACATTATTAATATAAAGACGATGAAGTATACCTCATTTTCACTCATTTTTGTTAGAAGCATTCAGAAATTTGATTCGCAATTTTGAAGCTTGAAAAGAAAAATCAAACAAATTAGTTTGTAAACAGAACATCTTAAATTTTGAGTTATAGAGATTTTTTTTTTTTTTTGGAAGGATTATGCCCAATGTAAGAATGTAATGTAATCACTAAAGATCTTAATGAATAAGGGAGCAACATAGACATCTTAATTGTTCTTAATCAGATGCAGAAATATCAGAACAGAGATGGGATGGATCTCATATCACACGTATCACCTAATAGAACTCTCTATCTACACACACACACACACACATTTCTGCTGTTTTTTTCAATGAAAAAAGTCTGCCAAACTGGTAACATGCGCACGATACCTTCATAACAGATGAATTATAACAGTAAGTTCGTAATGTGTAGGAGGTAGATGAAAGCGTACAAATGGATGTATATATAAATTATTTAATAAGGAAACTGGATAAACTTTAGTTTTTATGTACAGTAATATTTATTTAGAAGCACATGTACTCCAAAGCAATTTTGGGTTCATTTTTGTTACACTTGAATGGTTTGATGGCTTTAAAGAATTTAGTGACATTCAAATCAAATATGGTTTACACATTCCTGTTACATTTTCTTTTTCTTGATTTCACTTTTTTATCCCTCTCTTTCATTTGATTACACCACCTTGAATGATAGTCTATTTACGATCGAAGCAGCATATTTATGTGAAATTTGTGCAATTGTCTTAATTTCCATGACTGTTAAATTATTTCCTTTTTGGATTTGAATCTATGGCTTTGTTGTCTATCATGTAGATTTCTCGCCATAAAAGAGGAATAAGAAATGGATCAAAAGCTTTAAAACCCATTCCTGTAATAGTCCGATGCAGGTTAACTTTAGCCTTTTACGCCAATTTCCTATCTCAGCGGTGCATACTTTATAGTTTTGGAAATGTGTCATCTTTCTATTCATCAAATTAAATATAGCAAATCCTCTGTATGCTGCGTATGTGCTTTCCTACGGTTTCTTTACTTGTTTCATTCTGGTGTCATGCTTCCTCTGAATTACTTAATCTTGCCCAGACTTGACCCTATATGTGACAGTGAATCATAGTTTTAGGGTGTGCATGGTTGAGCTGAAAATAGTCAGGTGAAAATAGGGAGGTAGGAAATGCATCTGGAAAATAAATTTGTGCTTTATTTGTACAATTTTGCAAGTCAATTCTAAGCAAGCACCGAGGAATGAAAATCAGTCTCCAAGTGATTGGCCGGGCAGTAATGAGTAATGACTATGCATCACATTTGAATCAAGCTCAGGAATGAATATGTGAACTAATTGGTAACTCGTAATCTACAATTGGTACATGATTGGGATCCAATAAATGGCTGTTCATATTAGATCCAAGTTTTACTAAATCCACATTGAACAGCCACAATAAATAATGTTATTGGAAAAAACGGTGATTATAGATATTTTTGGAATAAGCAAATTTCAAAAAACTGGATCGGATATCAAACCGGACGAGACACTGGTTTAAGGGTCAATGGTCAGACCGGTTATATTAAAATAATAAAATTTTATTGATATTAACATTAATAGTCACTAATATCAAAATGTAAATATAGATAAATATGCATGATTTATCAAATATGAATATTTTAATATTTCTATAGAGGGAAAAATATAAAATATTAGTTAATTACACATGAAAATAAATATTATTCTACATCTACAGACTAAAATACAAATACTAAGAGCAATAACAATTAAATACTAAACATATGCAAATATAATAGCATTTAAAATATTATAGTTTCATTGTTTCTAAAATTAAGTAAAGTAAAAGTTGATAATTATGTGAATTATAACAAAATAAAAAAAATCAAATTTTGAAAAGAAAAATGAGATATAACCGGTTTAACCCCCGGTTCTGGCCGGGTTTCCAGGTTTTGAGCGGGTTGAACCGGTTCTGCGCCGGTTCAACTACCCTCCCAGGTTAAAAGCTTCCAACGGACCGGATTTGTGGGTTGTTCACGGTTCAACTAGTTCAACGGCCCGGTTCGGTCCAGTTTTAGTTCTCTGGGAATAAGCACAAGGGGCAGCGAGGTACACAAGAATGAAAATACGTTTATACTAGCTCTGAGAATTTGTAAGAGGGTTGGTCTGCAGAAATTACTAACTTCAATATTGTTATGCTCTTACTTATGATAAATCCGTCTATTTTTTGTTCCCAAAAGGCCAATAATTAAAGTACGTGGTTTTCTAATTCAGATGCCAACAATTCATTACTTTTTGTTTTTTTTGCAGAGGATGGGGTCGTGTCAAGCTTCCACACTTCATCTGTTGCAGTGGGAATAGGAGTAACATCGGTGACCAAAACGGTTCAACCAATTGATCACATTCTTTATTTTTGAAGCATCAAGTTGTAAAACCTACCAAAGCCAAACCTTGGCTTTTTCCCTTGTTCCATTCTCTCCACTTTTCTTGTTCAAACTCTATATTGTTCCAATCAATTTTCTACTTTCTAGATTTACTTATTTATTTATCTAAAAGTTTTAACATCCCAAAATATTGTATCTGAATTTTTGAAATTCAGTCTGGACAGCTTAGATCCAAAATAATGGAGAGAAAGAGCATGTGAGAAGCTAGACTATTTCATTGCAACCTGAGCCTGTATGTGATTTTTAAACCTGGAGTGGTGAATATGAACTAATTTTCAAGATTGCTCTCGTGGAGGATGACAAATTATAAGTGTACCATTTGAACAGCCCAACATGGACATGATTGAAATTTGCCCATTAAGGAGCACTACTTTAACAGGGAATGGATAAATATTTGGTACTTTTTCATGCTTTTACATAAAAAATTTTGTCCGCAATTGCACTGGTTTCGCCCTGGCCTACTGGTGATCACTCATTGAGTATCCCCAGCATGCTAGGGGATCGAATCCCAGTGCATGTGTGTGTGTATGTATCCTCATTCTCATCCATGAGGTGCTCCGAAGTACCTCCCTTTTAGCCCCTCTTCATTGACCGGTAAAAATAGTTTTTTTCCTAATGAACTTGGTACTGCTAACGTCATTATACTAATCAATTAACAGTCAAATCAACCTATTTACTTTGGGTTTAACTAGAGTTTTATATATTATTCCTTCGTTGCTTATTATAAGAGTTACAGATTTGAATGGTTTTATCCCTTATTATAAGAGCTGATATAGGGTTGCTAGAATATTTAATGATTTTTCCCATTTTGTCCCTCATTATTTGTGAATATTTCATGCTAATTTTTTTAATTATTACTCTATATTTCTTTCTCTTATATATCCCTCATAAATAAGGGTAAATTTAGGAAAAAAAACTTATTTCAGACATATTTATCTCTTTCAACTACTTTTTTAGTATATTGGATTTTACCTTTTGAGGCCTTATAATAAAAGATGTTACACTGTGGATAAATTTAAAAATGTGATGTAACGTTCATAATTTATAAATAATGCAACTTATATATTTTAACCTCTAAATGTATCAATAATCTCTTGCATATTTGTAATATTACATAAGAATCAATACATACACTGAAGCATGGTTATAAGAACCGGACAGTCCGACCAGTTGGACCGTCGACCGCTCCACATGTCGGTTCGGATTTTATGGTCTGACCGTTTATCGTGTTAAGCTGGATCGGGCCGTTTCCAGCCTGACATTGGACCGGGAACCAGAGCAGTTTTATAAAAACCGGGCGATCCAATCTAAAACAAAAGAAAGATGAAAAAAATAAAATCAAGCCCAAAAAAACCCAAGTTCTTAAAAAAGAAACCAAATTACATCCCCAAATTCATTAGTTTCATATTTTTCTCCCAAATTAAAAACCCCAACAGCCATTTGAAAATCTTAGGGCTGTGAAATTTGATCTCCAAAACTCCAACCAATTGGTGAACATCATCTCTCTCACCATTCTTCTATTGTTGATGTTTAACGTCTCTTCCAAGTTTTTATTCTATATTTAGTACTTGTTGTCTTTCTACATTTTATATTTCTTTTGAAATTTTTATCAGTTGCATATTCTATCTCTTACCTTTTGCATGACAGAAATTGCTTGTGTTTCTAACTTCCTAGTTCTTCCATCTCAACAAAAATTTCTGAAACTGTGATGCTCAAATGGTCCTATACGTCTTCTTTGTTTTGCTTAGCTAAAGACAAGAATGGTTTGTTCTCTAAGTTTCTAATGGCTATATATTTCTTGGTCAATGGTCTTTCATTAAAAATTAAGAGGTGAAAGGACCATAATTTGTTTATAGGTAATTTACATTTAAAAATTATATATTTTTTCTTTAATTATTACATCATCGGTCTGACCGATCCGACCGTGTGAACCATGACCTGATGCCCTCTACGGATCACCTTCTGGTCTGGTTTTTACAACATTGCACTGAAGTTTCGATTTTAAGAAATTATAACAATGGTGACTTGTAGTATACTTAGTTTGTAATAAATGAGTTGGTTTTAGTTAAATTTAAATGAAATGGTGGAACCATCTTATGTTAAGAATAAGCATTAAAAGTGAGACAGTGGAAAGCATGAGGAGGTTCGATAATGGAAATGTTTTGAAGAGCAGAGAGTTGTTGGCATATGAGTCATAATTGGTATTGATTTAGTTTTGAGCATGGATAATATACTTTAAATTTATCTGGGGGCGCACTGTTGGCTTCATTTGTGGCCTTCTGGTTATAACTTCACTAAACTAAACCAGATGGTTGTAGGATCGATTCGTTGATCATTGGAATCGTTGAAACTTGAAACCACTTGAAGAAGAAGATGGTGAGTTGATGGTTAGGGGTGTCCATCCGGTCCCGGTCCCGGCCTTCCCGTCCCGGAAATTCCGGGGAAAAAATCCCTGTACCGGGACCGGGAAGCGGGAAGGGCCCCGGGAATCCCGGTCCCGGACACATATACCGTGTCTACATTAAAAAAAAAAAATAGAGGTCTGGGCTCTTAAAAAAGTGTTAAAACAAGCACACCAATATTTTTGGGCCAGGCTTCTTTGAGGCCCAAAACACCCCCCAAATCCAATTCATCACTCGCTCAGTCACTCTCACTCTCACTCAGCCTTCTTTGTCACAGCTCACAGACTCACTCTTTTCCTCCCTCGCCTCCTCAGTCCTCACTGCATTTCGAACGGTGACTCGGCGACTGAACCCCCATCGGACATCGGCGACTGAACCATCGGGCATCGGCGACTCGGCGTCCCTCCCTGCATTTCGTACGGCGGCGGCGGCGACCCTCTCTTCAGGTATGAGATAATCAAATACAAAGATCTTTCTAATTTACTTTGAAGAGACTATGAGGTTTCTCTCAAATATTTTCCTGAGAAGCATTTACTTCCCACCTGTCAATCTCTCGGGGAAATTTATTCTTTTCTTTCTTTCTTTTGAAAATTATGGATTTAGGAGAAGAGGCTTGGAGTGGGTTTTACTTGGTTAAGCTGGGTGAATTATTAGGCATCTTGAATGTGGATGATGAAGTTTATTCTTATACCAGTAGTCTCTTTCTTTGATAAATGTGACAGTGAAAATAATTATGCAATTAAGATGCATTTTAATTTTCAAGACTTGTTTCGCGTTAGAGTTTTGTCTAATCATGCTTTAGACTTCTTTTTTTTTTTTTTTTTTTGGCCAACAATCATGCTTTAGACTTACTACTTTGATTTCTCAGGTTAATCACTTTCTGTTGGTGTGCTGCTTACTTGCTTATGTAATGTACTGTACTGCTTAATTTTTTTTTTTTTTAAAAAACAGCCGGCAAATAGAAAATTTCCCAGGGAATTCCAGGGGCTTCCCGGGACCATTCCCGGTCCTGGCCAGACCGGGAATGAAACTCATTCCCGGCCCCATTCCGGGATCGGGACTGGGAATCCCGATTCCCGGTCCCGATCCCGGGTTTGGACACCCCTATTGATGGTGATGATTCCAACTCATGAGATGCTCTAAAGAACTCTCTTTTTGAACACCACTTCCATTCTTTTCATTTACTACTTCCTTCTTTTTTGGTTCCTAGACATATTTATTTAATTTGATTAGTTTAAAGATGTTAGTTAAATTAGTTAAAATTACAATATATTACCAAAACATCCTAACCACTTCTTTTATTCCTACGCTTCCTATCTTGCTTGTTAATTATTGATGAGCATTAATAGGAATAATTTAGAGAAAGTATAAGAAAAAATAAAATAACATTTTATATTTAAGAATAAGTTCACATTTCCATCAATTAGGCCCTATATTTAAAAACTAGATTTTTCTCCCCGTGCGATGCACGGAAGTTAAAAATAAAAATGAAATAAACTAAAAAATATAATTTTTTTGAGTAACTATTTTATGATTAAAAATGTTACTTGAAAACAACAAAAGTTGACTGAATATGGATATAAATAATTGATTGTAATTTTTTTGATAAAAGAGAAAATATGAATTATTTTTAAAAGACTTATTGCAAAATTGTGAGTTATTAAAATACATATTTATATGTTCATTATATATTTGAAGAAAACAAAAGTTAATTTTATATGAATATAAATGATATAAATCATTGATTGCGCTCATTTGAATCAAAGAGAAAATATGAATTAATTCTATATGGCTTAACATTGTGTGAGTTATTAAAATGTCGATTTAGATGGTTGTTTAATTTTAATCAAAAATAAATGAGATGAGCAATTGTTTGAGTAAGTTTGACAATTAAAAATAAACTAATAATATTGATAATGCAATAATGATTTAAATCAGAAATAAATAAATATGATTAAAAAAGCACCTTCCCATAAGAAGAAATATATGATGAGTAATGATTAATTATTGGCAATGAAATTTGAAATTAAGAATAAAACCTTCCATTATTACTTTAATTATATAAACATGTGGACCAATAATTGAGTTAAATAAAGATGATGTCATTGGACATGTGAACCAATGAGATTGTTGCTACGAGCTTTCAAGAAATATATAGATAGATGGATGGAGCATTAAAAACGGGGAACAAATTGTTTTTAGATGCAGAAATATCAGAACAGAGACCATGGAAGAGTTTTGATGTGGATGATAGATCTCATTTCACTTGTATCACCTAATAAAACTCTCTCAATTTATTTCTGCTATTTTTTTCAAAGAAAAAAGTCTGCCAAACTTGTAACATGTACATGTGACGATACCTTCACAACGGATGAATAATAACAGGAAATTCGTAATGTGTGAGTAGTAGATGAAAGCGTTAAAATGGATAAATAAATCATCTTCTAATGAAGAAAATGGATATATTTTTGTTTTAAAGTGTTTAAGGTAATTTTCACAATGTAAAAAATCTGGACCGGACAGAGCGGTTCAACCGGTCCAACCGCGAACCGCCTTGCAATCCAGTCTGGGTAACTCTTTAAACCGGGGGTGGCATTGACCCCGGCCCTTGACCGGGTCACCCCGGTTGAACCGGTGAAGCCCGGGATGTCGAATCAGTTTTGCTTTTTAGAAAAAAATAATTTTTTTTATTTTGTTATAATTTACCTAATTACCAACTTTCACTTCACTCAATTTTAGAAACCAGGAAACTATAATATTTTAAATGCTATTTTACACTTGCATATGTTTAATATTTAACTATTGTTGCTCTTAGTAATTGTATTTTAGTCTGTGGATTGTAGAATAATATTTATTTTCACGTGTAATCAACTAATATTTTCTATTTTTTCCTCTATAGAAATATTAAATATTAATGTTTGATGAATCATACATACTTATTTACATTTACATTTTGATATATTAGTGATTATTAATGTTAATATCAATAAAATTTTACTATTTTAATATAACAGGTCCGACCCCGGTCAGACCAATGACCCTTGAACCAGTACCTCATCTGATTTAATGTCCGATCCGATTTTTTGAATCTTGAATTTTCATTTGCAGCATGGGCACTGGTTTTCCCAGTGGCCATCTGGTAGTAATTCCCAAGCATATGAGGTACTCCAAAGTAACCTCCCTTTTGGGCCAGCAAAATAAGTCCACGAACTTTATTCCATAAGCCTAGCTAAATCTCTTAACTTTATTTTTGTTACACCTGGATGGTTTTCTGCCTTTTAAGAATCTAGCGACATTTAAATCAATATATATGGTTTACACATTTCCTTTTTTTTTTCCCTTTAGTTAATTACACACCATAATATGTTACTAGTGGAGAGAATTCAGATTCTTCTTTTAAATGCATAAATCATGAAAATTAAATATGGGGAAGTGAATAGATGATAGTCTCTTAGGTTTTTTTTTTTTTTTGACCTTTGATAGTCTCTTAGGTTAGAGTCAAGAAATTTCTCACGTAAGAAAGAGTTTATTTGATCCGGCTTATACTATTAGGCTGCTAGTGTTTATTCCTTTAGCGGCTGTTTTGGTAGGAGGGGATGGTAGGAAGGGAAACTAGGATTTTTATCAATTAAATTTGAAAGAATTGAAGAAGTTGTGTTATAAAATTTTAGTAAATAGAATAGTATAAAAAACTAATTAATAACTTACATTATCAATTTGAACTAGAAAAAAAAAATAATGAAATCAAAATAATGAATATTAATTCTAAATTAGTATAAATATTAGTATAAATAAAAAAAGAATTCGAAAAAAATTCAAATGAATTTGATTTTTTTATTTGAAATAATTAATATTATTTTAATAAAATTAAAAAATAATAAATAAGAGAGAGAGATTTGATTTCAATCTTCAACTCTTAAAAAAATGGCATTGATAACCTCATAGTGGACTTATTTTAAGGACAAAAATCCCTTCCTTAACAAACTTATAATAAGTACTAGATTGGTAACTCCATAATGTTAGATCAATCAATTGGTGTGTTCAAATGGATTAGAATGTTTAAATGGATGAATTTATTATTTAGCTTTTATCAAGAAGAGCTAAATAAAGATAACATTAGTTTTCTCTATCTTATCAAGTTTTTATTTGCTTGCAAGTGCACCGATATTTCCGATAGCTTCATGGTGATCCTTCATTGAATAAATCACCAGGCCACGAGTTCAAATCCCAGTATATAAATGCATACATATGTATGCACACACACTTGTTCTCAAGCTCCAAGCATCAAGTAAGGTACTCCAAAGTACCTCTCTTTTTTGCCAATCAATAAGCAAGCTGGTTTTATACATGGTTCTCACATTTCTTTTTCATTTTTTGTTAAGATATATTAGTCATATAAAGAGTGGAAATAATTCAAATTGCTTTTTAAATGCATGATTGAGGAAGATTGAATTTGGAGAAGCTAAGTAGTTAGACATGCTATTCTCAAATCTTTTAGACTTGTTCCAAAATAAAAAGGGGAGAAAAGACTTCACCAAACTTTTATATTTGGTCAAAAGTTTAGATTGAGACTCTACATTGTCCTAATCGGAGTTGTATTTTCTAGATTTACTTATTTATTTTTCTTTAGTCTTAACATCTCAAGATATTATACCTGAATTTTTGAAATTGAGTTTGAACAGTTTGAAAAGTAAATAATGAAGGGAAAGAGCATGTGATAGGCCTGTAGGCGAGAGAATAATTCAGAAGCAGATGAATTGGATAAACGGGCTCTCTCAGCAGCTCCTGGGCTTCATTTAATTACTAATACAATTCCTTTTCATGGTAGTAGAGTAGATGAAGTTTTTTGCTTTCTTATTGAATTTAAAATAAAAAAAAGAGCATGTGATAGGCTACACTATTACATTTTAGCCGGTATATATATATTGTCTTCTGTTTTAACCTTGGATGGTGAATATGGACTCATTTGTAAGATTGCTCTAGTGGAGGATGCCAAATCGAGTAGAATTAAGAGGCTAGACCATTACATTTCAGCCTGAATGTAGGAGCACTATTATATGAGGAATTGGATAAACATTTGGTACATTTTATGCGTTTATATAAATTTTATTTGCAGGTACGTGCACTGGTTCCCCATGGTTCTGGTGGTGACCACCCATTGAGTATTACCAACTTATGTGTGTAGTCCCAACCATGAGGTGCTCCAGCCTCCAAAGTGCCTCCATTTTGGGGCCAGTTCATAGACTTAATCTCAATTGGCAAAAATAGTTTTTTCTTATTAATTCGCAAGATAAAAAATTTTTGACCTGTGATCATTGTCAACAAGTATATATTTGTTATTCAATTTGTATTTGAAAAATATTACGCTTAATAACTTGGTTCTACTCACATTATTTTACTCTAACAGTCAAATCAACCTATTTACTTTTGATTGAACTAGATTTTTTTTAAGTATATCAATACATTGTGGATAAATTTAAAAATGTGCTGTAATGTTCATAATTTACAAATAATGCAACATCAATATTTTAAACCGTGTATGTATTAATAATCTCTTGAATATTACCAGTATCACATACCAATCAATCAATTTTCGATTTTTAAAAATGACAAAAAGAGTGACTTGTACGTATACTTAGCTATAGTAAATAAGTTGCTTTTAGTTCAATTTAAACGAAATGGTGATACCATCTTGTATATCCTAAGAATAAGCAGCAAAACGTGAAACAATGGAAAATAAAAGGAACTTCGAAAAGGGAAATGTTTGAAGAGCAGAGAATTGTTGGCATATGAGTCCATAATGGGTGTTGGTTTGTTAGAGCGTGGATAATATGCTTTAAATTTATGTCGCGGCACAATTGCTGGTTTCACATGTGGCCTTCTGGTTATAGCTTCACTAAGCTAATAATCTAGATGGTTGCAGGATCGATTCCTCGAAAACCACTTGAAGTTGATGATGAGGAAGAAGAAGATGGTGAGGATCATTCCAACTCATGAGGTGCTTAAAGTACCTCTCTTTTAATCCATTCTTTCCCATTTACTGTATTAGATAAGGGGAAATAATTGCTTTTAATTAGATGCAGAAATATCAAAACAGAGATGGTGGGAGAGTTATGATGTGGATGGTGGATCTCATTTCACATGCATCACCTAATAAACGTCTCTCTCTCCCTACCACCCATTTCTTTCCAATGAAAAGTCTGCCAAATTTTTCGCGATACCTTCATAACAGTTGATGCATTTTAACGGTCAGCTGGCAATGTGAGTGGTAAATGAAAGCGTACAAAGGGATGCGGATAAATTTTTGTTCAAGTGTTACGTAAGCTTTATTTGAAAATAAGGGTACTGGTTTCCCCATTGACCTTCTGGTAGTGAACCGTCCACGAGGATATCATTACCAGCCGGACGTGGGTTCGAATCCCAGTACCTTCTCTCTCTCTCTCTATATACACACACATACATATATTCCTAAAGCATATGAGGTACTCCTAAGTACCTCTCTTTTGGGCCACTAACAAGTCCACTGGCTTTATCCTATAAGCCCAATCTCTTAAGTTTCATTTTTTAAAAAAAAAAAAAACTTGAATGGTTTTCTGACTTTTTTCTTTCCAGTGGAGAGAACTTAGAGATTCTTCTTGTAAATGCATGAATGAGGAGGATTAAATATGGGTATGTAAATAGCTTATAGTCGCATATCTTAACGCCATACAAGCTCTCACATAATCAAGAGTTTATTCGATCGTATGCTTGTACTATTAGTTCTTTGGGGCTTGTTCCATTAGCGGCCATGTTGGTATAAGAGGGTATGGAAGGGGGGGAAAGAAGAATTTTTATCGATTGAATTTAAAATAATTGAAGAAATTGGGTTATAAAATTTTAATAAAGAGAATATATGAGAGTGCAAAAAATAATCCTCACCATTCTATTTTTTTTAGTTCAACTCTTGAATACAAGTAATATTGGGGGACAAAAAATTTATTCCACAATAAACTTATAATAAGTATTAGATAGAGAACTCCAAAATGTTAGAGCAATTGATTAGAGAAACGGATTAAAATGTTTAAGATGGATAAATTTATTATTTAGTTCTTATCAAGAAGAGATGAGTATGGATAAAATTAGTGTTTCCTATCTTATCAAGTTTTTATTTGCTTGCACATGCACTTGTATTCCCAATGGCTTTATGGTGATCATTTGTTGAGTAAATCACTAGGCCACGGGTTCAAATCCAAGTATACAAGTGCATATGTATGCACACACATTCACTCTTAAGCTGCAAGTCTCAAGCTAGAGGTACTCTGGAGTACCTCTCCTTTTTGCCAATCAATGAGTAAGCTGGCTTTATACATGGTTCACAAGTTTCTTTCTCATTTTTTATTTGGATACATTAATCATATGAAGAGTGGAAAGAATTCGAATTGTCCTTTAAATGCATGAATGAGGAAGATTGAATTTGGAGAAGCTGAGAATTAGGTAGACATGTTAATCTCAAACATTTTAGACTTGTAAAAATAAAAAAGGGGGAAAAAGAGTTGACCTAACTTTTATAACAAGTAAAAATATTATATTGTGACGATCTCTCTATGTCAAACAATTTTTGGAGTCATGATATGCTATTATTTGCAAGGCTAAGATTAACTTAAAAGCCAATAGATCTTTGCATTAAGGAAAACAACAATTCAAATATTTCTTATAAAAGTGAACTAAATTAAATAGGTTGCATGAATCAACACATGACCATATCAAACCACGAGCTTCATAATTTGATGTTTTGTATTTAGTGATAAATATTGTTTCATGTGTACGGTAAGATGTGTGAGAGAGATTAATCAGGTAACCTTTGAATTCCTTTTAATCATAAATTAATTATGTATTTCTAAATATACGATCTAATTTACTCTTTTTGGAGAGATTAAATCATAACATGTTTCGTGCATTATTAGATTATAGGTTAGTTTATAAGTCAAATAAACTAGTTTAGAGAAAAATTTCAGTCAAATCAATTTATAAATAATTTAGTTAGCTTTCTTAGAATTTTGAAAAAAAATTCAACTAGGTCATATATTATTTAGGAGCGGAGGGAGTAATAAATTTAAAGAAAATAACATTATTAATATAAAACAATGAAATATACCTCATTTTCACGCATTTTTTGTTAGAAGTATTCAAAAATTTGATTCGCAATTTCAAAGCTTAAAAAAATTCAATAAGTGAAGTTAATATGGTATCAGACCCAGGTTGTCATGCATATTTCCTTGAGAGGTTTTCAATGCCTTAAGGGCAACATACCATAAGGATCTGGAAGCACTCGTAGAAATATATGACTGATCTTTATCTCTTCAATTATGATGCTAACATCATCTTGTGATGAGCTTAGCAACAAATTCTGCACCTCATAGTTACCAATACCATACTTGTTCATTGAAAGCTCCACATAACTCCCTCTAAGCAGTTGTATTATTTTTTTTATTCGATTCCATCAGAAACAATTTGATTACATCCGAAGGATGTAGTTACCACTTTTGTATCATGCTAGAAATAACGCATTTTTGCTAATCACACCCGTACATTCAAATAAGATTGGAACCAAAAGTATGGCCCACGATAATGGCACACTATATGCCAATCTATCTTACAAGACATGAGGCAGAATCTTAAAAAGTGATCGATTATATCGCAACCACCTCCAAAAGCAACTGAACAAAGTATATTTGAATTAATAGCATGTGCAAAACTATATATACTTCGAGAAATTCTTACATGCTCCGAGTGTACCACCACATATATGCTCTGACCAATGAAATGATACCAAATGGAGTGCTTTTGTCCAATGTATCAACTCACATGGCACTCATCATCTCCTCCATTATTTTAACAATTATTTTAGAGATACGTGCATTTCTTTAAACACTTTTACTCTCTCATGCGTTACTCACTCCCTCCCCTCTCCCTCTCTCTCTCTTCACCAAGTACACCACCCCATCTCTCTTTGACCCCACCACCTCCCGCCCGCCCCTCCTTCATCCCATTCTTATTTTTATTTTTTTAAGAGCATCTATTATGGAAAAAATGTAGAACTATGTATAAATTTTTTAAAAAAAAATAATTAAGAACATTTATTATGAATAAAAGGTAAATGAATGTATAAATGTGAATCTATCTGAAAAATTTCTTACCATACCTTATAAATAATATCAAAATAAATCTTCTCACCAACAAAATCCCCCACCTCATCTCTCTTTGAACCCATCACTGCCCACCTACCCCCTCATTCATCTCACTCTCATTTTTATTTTTTCAAGAGCATGTATTAAGGGAAAAAATTTAGAATTGTAACATCCCGATTTTTGTTAATATGGAAATTATGTTCTATAGGCAATAGTTTGGAGCATGAGCTAGTTTAAGGGCTCATTTAATAACTTTTCCCTAAGAATTCTCATAAAATATTAAGGGAGAATTTATAAGAATCAAGTAGAAATTTGCATGTTAATAAGATGTTATTATTTGCTTAGAAACTCATCTAGTTTCGGGTTTGACTTAAAGGATGGACCATTTGGTCTAAAGATAAAGATGCAAATTTTAGCCTGTAAGAAATGATATTTCCTTCTTGTGGAGCATAGATGACACCACTTGCCAATGAAATGAAGGGAATTATGTAGCAAATAATAAGCAGAAAATGAAATATTTTATGAAAGAGCATAATTGAAATTAGAAAGATAAGTCCATGTTAATGACCAATAGAAAGACATGCAAAGGAAAAGTAGAAGAGGTTATCATGACAAGATAACCATAAAAAGACATGAAAGGAAGAAAAACAAAATAGAAAGTAAAATATAATAAGAGAGCCAATAAGAAAATGCATGCAAAGGTAAATGAAAAAAATAAAATAATAAGTGACCAACAGGCAACAGGGAAACATGCAAGTTAAAAAGGGTTCTTTTGAGTGATTTCACCTTTCCTTCTTGCAAGATAAGAGAAAGAAGTCTCTTTTTTTTTTCCTAATTGGCCAAGGTGACGCATGGAAGGGTTCGAAGAAGGTAAAAAAAAGCTAAAATATAATTCCACCAATATAAATAAGGAAAATTATGGATTAAGTAAAAATGAGATATTAAGGATTTTCAATTCCACCAATACAAAAAGACATAATACCCCTAATTGTCAAATACTCCATAATTATTCACAAATTTAACATAAGGATTTTCAATTCGATCACACCGATTTCCAAGCTCATGTCAACAATTCACAACTCCAACTTTTTTCATTTGGAATTGACAGGGCTAAATATAAGGATTCACAATTTCAACATAGGAATTTTTAATTTGATTTTTTTTTTTGTAAAAATTTTCAATTTAATTTAACAATTCACAACTCCAACTAATGAGAGCAACTTTTTTAATTATAAATTGACAAGGTATATGTTTGTAAATCCTTCACAAGTTCAACATAGAAATTTTCAACTTGAATATATTGATTTTAAAGTTTATGTTAACAATTTACAACTCCAACTAATGAGAGCAACTCTGTATTTTGTTATGTATGAAAATCTCATATTCCTCATATTACATTCAAGAATATGTATTAATTTAGATTATGAAAATCTTATATATTTTGACCTATATATGTATTAATAATTTCTTTAATATTACTCATATTCCATTCAAGAATCAATACATACATTCAAGTGACTTGTATACTTAGCTCGTACTCCATCCGTTCTTAAATGTAGGACCCAGTTAGTTTTTTTGGGAATCCTAATAAAGTAAAATGAGTTACTTATAAATTGATTTACCTGAATTTTTTTTTCTCTCAACTAGTTTATTTGAGGTATAAATTAACATATAATCTAATAATACACAAAGTAGTTATGATTAAGTGGCTCATTTAGCTTCCTTTATTTCTCCAAAAAAAATCAACTAGGTCTTATTATCATCAAAAGTGAGACAATGGAAAGCAAGAGAAGCTTCGAAAATGGGAATGTTTTGAAGAGTAGAGAATTGTTGGCATATGAATCCATAATGGTTTACTTTAAATTTGGTTTGTTAGAGTGTCGATAATATACCACTCAGTTCCTTATTATAAGTCCAACTACCACAATTTTTTTGTTCCAAAATATAAGTCCACTTTGGGATCAATTAATGCTATTGTGACTATTTTACCCCTACATTGGAAATAGGGAAGATGAGAGAGAAGGGTTATAATGAATAAAATATTATTTTAACACCTATTATTAAATGAGGGTAAAGTTGGAAAAATATGATATATTTAATGCTATAACTTCCACTCCTTGGTATGTGAGAAGTAGTTAGGGTAGACTTATAATAAGGAACAGAGTGGTACTTTAAATTTTTGTGGCAGCGCACTAACTGGTTTCACATGTGGCCTTCTGGTTATAACTTCACTAAGCTAAATCTTTTGTTGTTGATTGTTATGTAAATTTTTATTTGGAAGCTTGGGCAATGGTTTCCTCAGCGGCCCTCTGGTCGTGATCCCTCATTGAGAGTTTAAAAAACGTTCAAGTGCCCTGTTTAAATAAGTCATTATTTCCAGCTTTTTTTCATTAATCGTTAACTTGTGACACCACGTGCAGCTACTTCACTTAGTTAGTTTAGCTGTGATCTTATCTTTTTTCATTCTATGGAAAGGTCAAACGCTAGCCTTCATTCTAGTGGGGAACATTCATTAATGTGAAGGACGTTTAAGCGCTAAGATTTTAGTTCGATCACTAAGCCTCAGGCTGGACCAATGCTTGGCTGATCATTTAGTGATAACTGTTCACAAAAGCTTAAATGAGCTACTGATCGATCCATCAGCAGCTTAAGGTGCAAATTGAGAGGGGGGAAAAAGTCAGAGCAGCAGCTAAAGAGAGAGCAAACGTAGGAGGCTTGAGCTTGGAAGGAACAGAATAATGATTACTACGGACCTCGGGGTCTCTCATGTGCAAAAACCCAAAACATCAATCCCTTTTGGACCAGAAAAGGTCCATTGGCTTTATCCCATAAGCCCAATCTCTTTACTTTCATTTTGGTTAAACTTGAATGGTTTCTCACTTTAAAGGGTTTACACACTTTTTTTTTTCTTTCTTTACTTAATTATGTGAAGAGAGGAGAAAATTCAGATTTTTCTTTAAAATGCATGAATGAGGAGGGTTAAACATGGGCAAGTCAATAGCTTATAGTCTCATCCCTTTGCGTCATGAAAGCTCTCACATTTAAAAGAGTTTATCTGATCATGCCTATATAATTTGGTCGTTAGTGTTTACTGTTTATTCCTTTAGTGGCCACGATGGTTGGAGGAGATGGGAGGGGAGGGAAAGTAGAAATTTTATCAAATGAATTTAAAAGAATCAAAGAAATTGGGTATTAAAGTTTTAATAAAGAGAATATATAAGAGTATAAAAAATTAATTAATAACTTCTAACCCACCATACTACTTTTTTTTAAAATTAAACTCTTGAATAAAAAGTAAATTGGGGGGCGTCATTGATAACTTCAAAATGGACTTATTTTTAGGACAAAAATTTCTTCCCGAATAAACTTATAATAACTACTAGATTTATAACTCCATAATATTAGCACAATCAATTAGAATGTTCAAATGTATTAGAATGTTTAAATAATGAATAGATTTATTATTCAGTTTTTATCAAGAAGAGTTAAATAAGGATAAAATTAGTTTTTCCTATCTTATCAAGTTTTTATTTGCTTATATTTGCACTGATCATACTACCAATGGCTTTATGTTGATCTTTTGTTGAATAAATCAACAGGCCACAAGTTCAAATCCCAGTACGTATGTATGCACACACATTCTCAAGCTCCAAGCATCAAGCTAGAGGTACTCCAAAGTACTTCTCTCTTTTTCCAGTTAATAAGTAAGCTAGCTTTATACATGGTTCACACAATTCTTTCTCATTTTTTATTTGGATACATTAATCATATAAATGAAGATTGGAAAGAATTCAAATCATTTTTTAAATTCATGAATAAGGAAGATTGAATTTTGAGAAGCTAAGTAAGTAGTTAGACATTATTTTTTTCCCAACATGTTAGACTTATACCAAAATAAAAAGGGGGAAAAAGAGTTCACCAAACTCCTATATTTGGTCAACAGTTTAGATTAAGACTATTTCTCTACGTCAAACAATTTTTGGGGTTATGACATGCCATTATTTGGCAGGCTAAGATTAGCTTCAAAGCCGGGGAATATTGGCATTAAGGAAAATAACAATTTAAAAGGTTACTATAAAATTGACAAAATTAAATACCTCATGTTCTTTATTATAAGGCATCAACTAACAAATCTCACATATCAATAAAATTGGTTAAAAGCATTACATTTGTCTTAAAATTCAAGTAATTTACCATATTACCCCACTAATTACACTAATCTCCATTACTATTTAATTATTACTCTCTCCCACTACCCCTATTAAATATGGACATACATGAAAAAAAATAATTATTACACATTGAAAACTAACAAATACCTTATTAAAAGGACCAAGAAAATTATTAGTTTGTGCCTTATAATAAATACTAGAAAGAGTTGCATAATCAACACATGTGCATATCAAATGATGTGCTTCATAATTTGATGTTTTTGTATTTAGTAATAAATATTGCTCCACGTGCACTACAAGAGAGGGGGGGAGGGGAGAGAGTAAATGGTAAACCTTGAATTCCTTATCATGGTAAGTTAGTTATATGAAGTATATAATAAAATTAAAGAGATAATATAAAGATGATGAAGTATATACCTCATTTTCACGCATTTTTGTTAGAAGTATTCAGAAATTTGATTGGCAATTTTGAAACTGGCAAAAAAAATCAAATTCAATTTGTAAACACAACATTGGATCTCATTTTATAGTGATCCTTTGCTAAGTAAATCACCGGGCCACGGGTTCAAATCCCAAAATGTCCGTGGTGCATACATATGTATACACATATTTATTTCGAAGCTCCAAATACCTACCTCTCCTTTTTGACAATCAATAAGTAAGGAAGCTGGCTTTATAATGATTCACACATTTCTTTCTTATTTTTTATTTGGATACATTAATCATATGATAAATGGAAAGAACTCAAATCGTTGTTTAAATGCATGAATGAGGAAGATTGAATTTGGAGAATCTAAAAAAAGTAGCTAGACATGTTATTCTCAAACATTTTAAATTTTTTGAAAATAAACAAGGGGCAAAAAGAGTTCCCCAAACTTTTATATTTGGTCAAAGGATTATATTGAGACAGCAATGTCAAACAATTTTTGGAGTCATGACATGCCATTATTTGGCAGGCTAAAATTAACCTCAAAGCTGGGGAATCTTTTTTTTTTTTTTTTTGGACAGAAAAGCTGGGGAATCTTGACATTAAGGAAAAGAACATTTCAAATAGTTCTTGTAAAATGGACCTGAATTAAATAGGTTCCATGAATCAAAACATGAATACATCAAATAATATGTTTCATAATTTGATGTTTTTGTATTCAATGATAATTATTATTCCACGTACACAGCAAGATGAGAGAGAGAGAGAGAGAGAGAGAGAGAGTAAATGGGTAAATTTTAAAAATTCCTTATAATCGTAGTATATAATATAATAAAATTAAACATAAGCTAGAAATTTCCTAATTCAAGGAAGATGAAGTGTACATCATTTCCGCGTATTTTTGTTAGGAAGTACCCCCTCCGTCTCAATATATAAAATCTTTTTAACCGAATTGTAGGTTCCTAAAAAATTAGTTAAAAACAATAAATGTGTAAGAAATATATCATTTTTTTTTCCAAAGTTGCCATTATTTATGAATGAGTAAAAGATATGGTAATTATGAAAAGAAGAGGAAAGAGAATATGTGGGAAAGTTAATGTATGGGTAAAATGGGGAAAAACACATTTATTACTCAAACAAAGTCAAATATGACCTTATATTTTGGGACAAGATCATTCAAAAAACTGGACCTTATATTATGGGACGGAGGGAGTAGTATTCGAAAATTTGATGAGCAATTTCTAATAAAAAAAAATTAAATCCAACAAGTCGGTTTGTAAACCGAACATGTTAAATTTGAGTTGTAACTTTTTTTAAGAATCACCATATATAGTATAATAAGAAAAGAATGAATTAACAAAAAATATCAATAAATAAGGGAACAATATTAATATGTTGTTATTGTTCTATACTGGAACTTATTATTCTTTTTTTTTTAATAAAAAGACAATTTAATTATAAGTAAAACGATTACAGGCTAAAGCTCAATTATATAGTCTAATAAAAGAGCCCAATATTATAACACATACAGGAAAACGAAATAACAGACTTAAGCATAAATAAATCAACTAGAAAATAGAAAAACATAATAATACTTGAGCTTTCTATGATCTCCAATAATGGGCTTGTGATAGGAGAGCAACAAAATGATAACTCATAGGTCATCATTATGTTCATCACGAGTGAAGAATGTAGTCGCTGCAACTAGTCGTAAGAACACTTCAAATAAATTGAAAGCCTGATGATGTTTATACCTGTGGTATTTGAAAAAAGAGAGACTCACATCCATAGATACAATATGAGGGGTAAAAAGAGCCAAAAGAAGAGAAAACCCATATTACCTGCATAAAAAAAATACAAAAAGCATACTACAATAACAATATATAGATTATAAAGGATATAAAGGGATAGATAAGAGAAAGACAAAGAGAGGGGGCCGTAAAATGGAGGCAAAGTAAAAAAAGGTGGAGTTTTTGTTTTGGGTTAATATAACTTTTGGTCCCTGAACTTTCACTCAATTTTGGTTTTAGTCCCTGAACTTTAAAATTTTTGGTTTTGGTCCATGAACTTTCGGTCAATTTTGGTTTTGGTCCCTGAACTTTGGAATTTTTGGTTTTGATCCCTGAACTTTGGGTCAATTTTGGTCTTGGTCCCTGAACTTTGAGTAATTTTGGTTTTGGTCCCTCAACTTTAATTTTTTTTTTTTGAAGTTTTTTTTAAACTGAGGGACCAAAACCATAATTACTAAAGTTCAGGGACCAAGACCAAAATTGACCCAAAGTTCAGGGACCAAAACCAAAAATTTCAAAGTTCAGGGACCAAAACCAAAATTGACCGAAAGTTCAGGGACCAAAACCAAAAATTTTAAAGTTCAGGGACCAAAACCAAAATTAAGTGAAAGTTCAGGGACCAAAAGTTATATTAACCCTTTTGTTTTTTAAAGGATGCTAAAGGCGGTGGAGTGGATACTATCGTGCTAAAGAGAAAAATAGATTTTTTTTTTTTTGGAAAGGCGATGGACAGTGGAAGTGGAGACGTGGAGGAAAGGTTTTGTGGGTTTAGGCGGTGGACTGCAACTTATTATTCATGCCATTAATATGTGAGAATTTTAGTAATATTCATTCTTGGAGACCTCATAGACTCACATAATTCTCCTTTTTACTTTTGTTCACGTTAATTTTTTATTTGAGTGACTTTTTTGTTAAATGTCTTTTTAAATTTGATTTATTGGTAAACTTTCTTTTGCTTCAGTTGGTCTTTCAATTTCAAGTAATTGTAAAATATATTTTTATTCTTAATTAGTCTGATTTTCATTTACTCAACCTCTTTCTCATTGTAATTTTTTTTATAAAAAAATGTAAAAAATAGTCATACATCAAGTTTCTTATATTCATTAATCAAATTCCTCAATCACACATGTTCATGTATCATATTTATTTTACATGAATTTTTAATTGATAATATTTCGAAAATAACACAAATGATCCATGTGATTGGAGAATTTGACATGACAAATACAAGAAACTTGATTATTTTTATTATAAGAAAACATTA
Organism: Mimosa bimucronata; assembly: GCA_037074515.1. NCBI lineage: Eukaryota > Viridiplantae > Streptophyta > Magnoliopsida > Fabales > Fabaceae > Mimosa > Mimosa bimucronata. Next base: position 1,467,426 of record CM073447.1, read on the forward strand.
TTATGCTAATTGTTGAATTTTTTTTTTTATTTGAGCATTTGATTTGTTGGAATATTTGAGACTTGGTTAGTCTGTATTGGCTTATATCCTTCTTGTCGTTTCATTACATGTTGATGTCGTGGAAGCCTTTCTGGCATTATTCAAAAAGCGACATCTTATTGAGCGTAAACGGGAAACAGAACAAATGTGAAATTTTATGACTTTTAAATGTTATAGAAATAATAATAATATTTATTTAATATTGATATCTACTACTATAATGTACCACGTGTTTGATCAAGTTTCAATCTCAATCTTCTGCAATCCACATTTTAGTTTACCACAATAAGAAATTATTTTGTTCGTTTTCAACTTTTTATTCTCTTTTTGATTAGATTTTATCTCGTGCGCATAGGTTTGAATCTACCTAACGTCATCTAAAACTTCTGTTGACGTTGGTACATATTCTTTGAATCTCAACAATAAGATGAAAAATAAATATAAAAGATTGCGTAACCATGATAAAATAATAGAGTCCATAAATGTGTGTGTGTGTGTGTGTGAATTTTGTTAGCTAGGAACATGAGTAAAATGATATTTGTGATCGGATAATATTTTTCCCTATGTGAATATGCCAGAAACAAATCACAAATATAATTATTAAAGAATATACATATATTTTCTTAAAAAATAAATACATATATTCTTTCATAAATGCAGGGCCAACTTGGGAACAATCATTGTTGAACTATTATTAACTACTTTATTGGCCTAAAGAGCTACGGATTATAAAATGAATAAATACATAATTCTAAGAATTATTTTATGGGAAAAAGACAAATAAATACCCTCCAATTTGTAAAATCCCATTAACAACTTCATGATAGGTATTAACAACTTCATGATAGGTTGTTGTATTGTTAATACCTATCATAAAGTTGTTAATGAGATTTTACAAATTGGAGGGTATTTATTTGTCTTTTTCCCTTATTTTATTCTTACATACAAAGAAGGAGACATATTTGTAGTTTTAAATAAAGAGTGGCTGTTTTATTAGGCAGCCATATTATGGAGATGATTTTCTATTTCTTATTCATGCCACCCTTCCCCTAGCTAATAAATATCAACTAGCTTTTGAAGCTATATTACATCTTTAATCAATCTTATTCAAGTGGATTATAGAAAACATCGTATAGATGTAAAACTCAACTATGGTTTTTCCAATAGACTAATTTTTTTATGTGAAGTTTAAATGAGCTAGTTCAAGAACTCATTGGAATTAAAACATACCTTGGAACCAAAAGAGTTAATATAATGTTTGATCCTTATAATTTGCCTTAATTCTGGTTTTAATCCCTGTAATTTCAAACAAGAGATTTTAGTTCATCAAGTTTGATTATGTCAGCACAGTTTGTCCTAATAATTTAATAAGGATATGGATAAGAGTTAATGGTGTTAAATATGCTGACGTGTCATTAATGGTGTTAATTATGATGATATGGTTAGATGACTAAGCTAGGAGGTTAATGTGGCCAAATAAAATACTCCTCTAAACTTTGAATTTGAATAAAAAGTTAAATAATAAAAAAACTCTCTCACCCTCCCCCCATAAACCCCGAGTCGCCAATGTCAAATAAAATACATAACAGACGGAGGCCTTTGCTAAAATTCAAAGTTTTTGGTTTTTGGTTTGGATCTGAAATTTTCAAAGTCACCGGTGCGGTGTGTTTCGCGTTTGAAATCAAACTTATTAAACTATAGGGACTAACTATGCTATCGGAATCAAATTTGAAGGACTAAAACTTCTTGTTTAAAATTACAGGGAGTAAAACCAAAATCAAGGTAAATCATAAGGACCAAACATTATATTAACCTTTTTGGATTTGAAGGTATGTTTTAATTCCAATGAGTTCTTGAACTAGCTCATTTAAACTTCACATAAAAAAATTAGTCTATTGGAAAAACCATAGTAGAGTTTTACATCTACATGATGTTTTCTATAATCCACTTGAATATGATTGATTAGAGATGTAATATAATTTCAAAAGCTAGTTGATATTAATTAGCTAGGGGAAGGGGGCATGAATAAGATATAGAAAATCATATCTATAATATGGCTGCCTAATAAAACAGCCACCCTTTATTTAAACTAAAAATATGTCTCCTTCTTTGTATGTAATAAAATAATTCATAGAATTATGTATTTATTCATTTTATAGTCCTTATTAAACTATAGGTACTAACTGTGCTGAAAGAATCAAACTTGAGGAATCAAAATCTCTTGTTTGAAACTACAGTAATTAAAACCAAAATTGAGGCAAACTGTAAGAACCAAATATTATATTAACCCAAGAAAACAACATTTATGCCAATGAGTTTGACTTTATTTATATGTGAAACTCTAATTCTTTTAAATTTATCCCTAACTAAACATATAATTGGTCAAATGATGCTAGTTATGTTAGAATTTTTGGGGTTTTGAGTTCGAGTCCCAAAAGTAGAGCTGGTAATTCGGGTCAAGCCCATCGGGCCGGCCCTTTTAGGCCCTGGCCCTTGAAGGGCCGGGCTTTGATTTTGGAGGCTTCAAAAAGGAATTGGCCTTCACGGGTTGGCCCTGTAGGGCCGAGGGCTTCAAAGGGCTGGCTCTTTTAGCCTGTCACATATATATATTTTTTAAAAAATTAACAACTACAAAATAAAACCTTTAATTAAAGGTAAAAAATCATAATACCTAATTCCCAATATTTATCATTGTTTGATAATTTCTTAGTGAGTGACTTATTTATAAATATGGACAGTATTTATTAAAATAATTGATTAAAAATAAACATGTATTTTATGACTTATATAAAAATATGGACAATATTTATCATTGCTTGATAATTTCTCAGTGTTTGTTGCTTATTGATTTTTGTATTGTAAATTAAAATTGATATTTATATTGACAATAAAGATTTTTTGTTTTAACTTTTTCTATAGAAAAAGATTAAAAAAATAGTGTATAAGCGTTAATCGGGCTGGGCCGGGCCGGCCCTGATCCCTGCCATTCAAGGACCGGGCTTTGAAAAATAGGGATATTTGCACTACCCGGGCTTTTCGGGCCAGCCCTTTTAAGGCCCTGGCCCTTGAAGGGCCGACCCTGATGCACAGCTCTACCCAAAAGAACCACTTATGTTGGTCGAAGAAGCTGCAAATCCCGAAATCAAAGTAATCAATTGTTTGGATATCTGGTTCTAAAGACCTTTTTGCGGAGGGACAAACCCGTTAAGGGTCCCATCCCACAAAAGGTGCCAAGACAACAAAGTTGTCCTATATCCCGTCCCGTTGCTATGGCAACAAAATGTTCTATTTATTTTTTCAAAATAACATTGACCTTCCAAGATTTTTTTTTTACTCTTGCCTAGCAGTGTAAAAGCTAAAATTTACGAGCATGAGTTGAAAGTTGGATATTAATGCTTCAATTGTTCTTTCCTTCTTAGATATTACTAATATATTCTATAAAATATATGAAATAATATTTTTTTATATTACTATTATCTATACAGAAAAGGATATTAGTTAGTTACTCTGTTCCTAAATATAAGACATATTTAACTTTTTTTAAAGATATTAAGGGAGAGAAACTAACTACATAATCATAACATTTTTCGTGTATAATTAGATTACATGTTAGCTTATAAGTTAAATAAACTAGTTTAAAGAAAAAATTTGGGCAAATCAATTTATAAGCAACTTATTTAGCTTTCTTAAGATTCTTTTTTTCTTTTAAAAAAAGATTATTAGGTCCCCTATTTATGAATGGAGGGTGTATATTTTTAATAACAAATATTAGATATTATAGTGAAAAATAAAAATATTAAATATATAAGGTGTATATTAAAAGTGTTAGATATTTTCAATATTTGATATCAAATATAGTAAGAAATAGATAGGTTAGTGAATGCAGGGGATTGCCTCCTTGTGAGCAACTCCTATATATACAAGTAACCAACCATATCTTTTTTCTGCCATACCATTTCTGCTTCCTTCCATTTCTCTCCTACTAATGGATCCAACAACCACCTCCTTCCCCTCAGCTGGCATGGACAAAAGCAAGAAGGAGAAGAAGAAGAGTAGTATTAGCGGCGGGGAATTAGAAGGGGGATCAGTTGCAGTTCACAGCCAAGTGATAAGGATTAAGCAAGAAATAGAGAAGCTTAAAGAGCCTAATTCCCCACAAGTCAGACGCCTCCTTCTCAGAGACATTAAGCGCCACCGATCTAGATCAAGATCTCCCCTCGGAATCTCAGAGAGCCATCCTTGTCGGTAACACCTGAAACTATCGATCTATATATGTATTGTAAATATATACTTGAGAGTAGTATGTATTAATAGTTTATAGCTGAATCCATCCAGGAATGTAATCATACATGTTGCCATACTATGTAGAAATCTCCTTCTATGTATGTATGCATGTACAGTATGTGTAAATATTAGAATACAAGAAAACTTGTGGGTTATTCCTACAAATTTTTGTATATGAGTGTAGTTTTTGTTTAATTAAATGTTTTGGGTTTTTTTTTTTTGTTCTTTGTTTCCGTTTTGTTTGATTGATTTTCCGTTTAATTACTAGGCGTCTCTGTCCTTGAGTCTCTTGTGGCTGATTTTGATTCTGTTTTCTTTTTGTTGATACGCTTTTGTTTTCAATTGATACCCTCCGAAGATTTCATCCTCACCAATAAACCGCTCGGTGGTATCCCTATTTTAGCATTTTAATCTCTTTTCAATCTCATTATTTTTCTTTCCCCCATAAATAGTGTTTGGTGTCATTCATATTACAAGACCGACAAGTTCATAATCTTTTTAAAATACAGCCGGTGTAATTATATCATAACAACAACAACTTAATCATAGTTTTATTAAGGAAGTACCAAGATCAAGTCATATATATTATGTAAAGTTTTCCAATCCTATTTTTTTAAAACATTATCATTAAACTACAAACCCACATGAAAAAATCTAAAAATTTATTTTTACACTACTTAAGTTTAAGCTAATAGCTTTTATGTCACAATTCACAAGGACATTAGCAACACGTAAAGCTATCTTTACTCCTTTAATTAATAAAAAGGTTTTCTTCCTCAACTTTAAAGCTCATGGTATCACATAAAAGTAAATAGGTAATAATTTTTTCTTTTAAATCGATAATACATGGTGTAGCGTGTATAATTTGACACTGATTGTAGACCCTCACACCTCATGTCTCCTCAAGAAAAGGGTGTAGCGTGGTTGTATAATTTGACACTGATTGTTCACCCTCACACCTCATGTCTCCTCAAGGAAAGGAATATAACGTGGCTTCAATTTTTTTTTTTAATACAACAGTAGTTAGTATTACCGCGACAATTTGATGAATTAGCTCAGAAGCTTTTGTGAAAAAAAATAAATACTTCAGACAAAATTTTTATATCATGAAACATGTTAGGGGCAATATCTTTACAAATATCTTCAATTTTGGATAAGCAATAAAAAATTGACAAGTATACTATTGTTGTTGGTTATTAATAGCAATGGGACGATACATTTTGGTTGAGAAGCTTGACCTTCCAAATGGATATAGTGCGCATAGATTATATGAAACACGCAACCTCGGTAGAAGGCATATTCATATGACACATGTCCCAATTTATGATCTTACAAGGCAGAAAAAACTTTCTAGAAACCCAATACCTGGCCGACACGTGCTATGCAAATCGAGGCCACGAGACAAAAAGGGAAAGGACCATGTCCATTTCGTGTTTTTTCAACTTATTTGGGAAGCTAAATTGGAAAGATTTTGCATAAATTGCAGCAAGTAAATGACACGAAGGAAGTAAGGAAATCACATGTCCCCTTTATTTTATGTTGTTGGTGTTTGCACGAAGGCTCCATGTGGCCACCTGTCAATCTGATGAGATACTATCATATCTCACACGTCTCACACTTGGAATTTTTCAGGTTCACCAACGAACTCATTCCAAATCTCCACGGTACAAATTACATTTTAATAGTTCCAAAAAAAAAAAATACTATATCATACTATACAAGATAATTTTGTGAGACATTGTTAGTGAATTGACGTGAGAATTAGTGATTAAAAGATATATTCACACAAACTGAGAAACAACTCATCTTATACGCTTACCTCATATAATGCAAAATCATATTGTACAATAAATATGAACACTTAACAGAATTTTAACTTTGAAGTTTTGTGATGTTATAACTTGCAAGTGTATAATCCTTTCATTAGACCCCAATCTCTCCTTTATTGAATGTTTTTAATCTTAGATAAAAGACTCCAACTCCTATATTGAATGTTTTTAATCTTGAACGAAATACCCCAATCTCCTTTATTGCACACTATTTTCTACATTAAAGTGGTTAAAAAAAATTTCAGCCAACAAGTAAATAAATATTCACTACGATGTGCAGTTATGATTGAAGGGTCTTTCATACATATTTCTCTTTTAACAAAGTTTGACAGGTATGAGTAATAGTAGTATTAAATATGATATAAAGAAATCGAAATGATGTCTTGCACAAAGGGAAATCTCCTAACCATCTATTAGAAGATCAAGAGGTTAGGTCTTCTCTTTCTTTCAGTTTAACAGCCTTAAATTCTGATCAACGCCCAGAAATTTCGAATCCTTGCAACTTGTCTCTTGATTCTCAATTTCATTTCAATAATTTTGGTTGGACTATTATTCTACATTGCTTTAAGAAGGACAATACATTTTTCTGTCATCTCTAGGTTTGCTTTTAAAATCAACATCTCCAAAGATTCATATAAGATTAAACAGTTCCTTGATGATTTTGCCTTTGTCCTTAAATGTTTGAGAACTGGTATTTGTTGGGTAGTTAACTCTTCTATGTCCACCCCCGATTCAACTTCCCTTCAAGTATGGGCTTTTAAAAAACAAATGTATATATGCGGTCCATCGAAAGCTCGGATAACGTCATCAAGCAAAACTTGACTCATATATTACAGGCATTTGAAGATGTTGGGATAGAATTTCTTAGGTTTTTTCCTTCTTCCCTTTGTTAATTGTCTTGATTGTTCTACTTTAAAGTATGTTATGTAAAACTTGCTCTCTTAAATTAATCTCTTTTTGATCTTTCATAACAAAAAAACACAGGTATGAGTAGTATTCATTTAATCTGAATTATTCAAGTCATATTTCAGAAGGCGGTGAGGGGGGAAAGCACAACGATGCCAAATGTAAGTGAAAGATTATTGAAAGATTTGGGCGACGTAAAAGGAAATGTTCCTCTTCAATCCCTCGTTAACTGATGAGAAAGGGATGTTTAGCAAGGGATCATATTATTCTAAGGAATGTTTGCAAGGAACAGTCGATTTTGCTCATAATATTCAAAACATAATGCAAAACAAAACTCAATATGGTGATTCAACTTTCAGCAGTGGCGTTTTCCTTTGATGAGAGAAGTTTCACCCTCCTCGTCAGGTCTCTCATCACATCAATAATCACAGACTTCTTTTGAATCCTGAACTGAATAGCAAGCTCAGTTGAACCAGAAGCTCCTTGTTTCAACAATGACTCATCATCTATTATCTTGGTGGGGAAGTGCCCCAATGCAATCACACACAAAGCAATTGTTGTTCGCAGGGTTGCCACTTCATTTGCAATGCCAAGAGGAGCCTCAGCATCTAAAGACTTGAGAGTGTTAAGGTCACAGTTCTGCACAGCCTCCACGTCACTCGCAAGAAGTACTCTCAGTGCTGCCAATAGGCGGCCATCTACTATTTCTGGACCACCTAAGCTTACCTGTAATCAACAAGAACAGTTTAACATGTGATTTGCACTGACCAGGTATTGTGAAAACAGACCATGCCTGGTCATTGGCTGAAAGGATGCTTTAAACCAAAAATGAGCTGCATTGATATTTGAATAGATGTTAAACACCCATTAAACAGCATTAACATTGAACTCATGTGAAACACTCACCAAACACTTTCACTTGTGCATTTAAACTAAAGATATTATTCTGCATGGTCTATATGCTTGTGACATTGAAAGTAGGTAAGATATATGAAACCAACCTAAACTAAAGGGCTCTGGAAAATAGGCCATCAACTTTTTATAACATAAATTGAAATTGATCTCCTCAGATATAAAAAGATAACAGCCAATTTGGATTCGTGTAGGAATGATTATTTTTGGAGATCTTTTGCTTCTTACAACAGCAAAATGGACATATCAGCTTGTAATGTCAGGAATTGACATCCTTTTGATGTGCTTGTTAATCAATGTAAGGAAGTTAGAATGTGTAAGCCTAGAATCATTGAAGACAAATCTGATTTACCAAAAGGCCTTTCAAGATATTCTAGAAGAAAAGTACTAAAATTAAAGTTTATGGTTCTATTTGGAGAAGACACAAAGTTGAGGGAGGTTGCATGAATTTTCCCCTTGAACAGAGGTTCTGAGAGTAACCATGGCATGAATGGGTTTATTAGGATATGGTTGACAATGGGCCAGAGATGCAACTAATCTTCCTACAGCCCCAAACCTTTAAAGAATTTGTCTACATGAAAACATTAATCAGATCAAAGTTTCCAATATCATACAAGTTGTTCGTGACCTGCCTACAATGCACAGGCAACAGAAGTTATAAGACATTTGTGGATGACTTGAGAGAAAAATAATGTATTTCTCATATTCAATATTGAGTTACATATGTGCCTATTTATAGGCAAGGAGGAAGACAATGAAATAAATTCTAATTAAGCCTAATAATAACAATACAATCAAAATGGAATATTTACAATTATTATATAATATTCCCACAACATTTGATTTCACCACTTTCAAAAGCCAATATTCAAAATCTAGTAATTTCAAGGAAGAATTAGCAAAATAATAGGGCAATATCAATGAGATAAACCTTGAGATCAGGAGCTTCTCCAGATAGATTTAGTTGACATAAAACTTGTTCCTGCCATGAAGCAGGTGCCGAGAAGTAGGGAGAAAAAATCCCAGCTGCCATGCTTGCAGCATCCAAAAATGCAACATCATATTTGAGCTCAATATAGTCATAAGGATTTGAGGGTATCACAAAGCCATAATCAAGAAGGAAAAAATCATTGCTCAAAAGGCCGTAATTGAGTAGTAAGGGATCATCTTGTTTGATCTCTGTATCAGTCACGACCTGAGGCAAAACATAGGGTAAGCATGGAAAAGAAATATAAAGTTTTAATTCTTTTCTTGAAAACAAAAGGACAACCTCACGAAGAAAAAGAACATGCCTTTACTTGCATATTCATTGTACCAGTATCTTTTTCCTGAACAATGCGGGCATTCGGATTGAAACTATGGTTGCACATATCGATTAGAGGAAGCATCATTGGTATGTCTGTGTGGGTCCCATCCGGACGCTTGTCACCATACAACCGGAATGCCCTAGATAAAACTGCTGACATTGCCCATCCAAGTGCAGATGCATCTATTTCTAGTCCACCAAAAGGATGTTCATCTGGTTTCAGATTGTCAAGGGCACGCCTGCACCCTTGTTCAAAATCAAGAAGGAAACGACATCTTTTGTTTACCTGGTCACATGCAATTGATTTTAATGCACAATATAGGTAGGTAGGTAGCTAGATAGATAGATAGATAGATGACAAGACAGGATTTCATCAATAGTTGTTCATCATGGACTAAGAATGGACAAGAACACAACAAACAGTCCAACTGACATAATTATTCCCTTAGTTGATGTCCTTGAAACTTGCACATTCTTTCCATGCTTACCCTTATTTAATTACACCCAAAACTAAGGGAAGTTTTGGAAAAATCTTATTAATTACACCTTGAACGACCAAAAATGCCTTATATTAATTTCCCTTATTTAATTCCATGCTTACCCTTATTTAGCAGGGCATCTCAGTTAGAAAAATCCTATTAATTACACTTGAAGCTAAGGGAATTTTTGGAAAAACCTTATAAATTAAACCTTGAACGACCAAAAATGCCTTATATTTTTTAATATGATTCTTCATAAATAATACCTTATAGTTTGAATGGAAGGAGCATATCTAAACTTTAAAGTGTCTAGATGTTATTTGAAGTGTTGCATCATCTCTTGTACAAGCTCTTGTAAACAAGTTAGACACGTAGATGGCTCCTTCGTTAAGTGTATCACAAAGGATTAACTTAATATTATTCGCAAGACTTAAATCCATATGCAATTCATGTTCCAAACAGCAAAATATAAATGAATTGGTGTAGTCAGTATGGCATTTTAAGGCCTTCAAAATATTGTTTTTCTGTTGACCAAAACTAAACAATTAGACGAATACCATGAAAAGGTGTCAAAGAATTTCTCCTAATTTTTAAACCTTGACGTATCAGCCATAATACTTGACCCAGGGAACGGTTAAGCATGATACCTGGTGAAGCAGTGGAGCATACTGCAAGTTCTTTATATCCTCCCCTGGAAAGAAGATAGGCACACTATATGTTTCTGGGAGATTGCTGATGTATGGCCACCAAAACGATCCTACTTTTGCTCTTTCTTGCAGAAGCTTCAAACCCAGTTTCATAGCCCATAGTTCCTCTGCCAAATGCTCCCACAGTGTCCAATTTATTTACATTGAAAACTCAGTAGAGCCTAATTATCAGAAATTGAGTCACCAACCTATGCTGAGCATAAAAGATTTCTACATGTTCTGCCTACGGATTCCTATGAGATCAGAACACTGATTTCTGCAAGTACTTTGACATTTTATAATTCTTATACACACAGGCTAACCAAATATCATTCTAAATTCTTACTAAGTATCAAAATGCAGGAATTCTACTGTAAGAGTGGGAGCCATAGCATTGCAAAATAGAGATCCAATTCAAGTAACCAAATAGAACCTTTGTTATAGTTTTATTCATAACAAAACCAAAAATGATTAAGCATTAGCAAAAACATAAGAATATGCATTACAGGGAACAAAGGCTACCCATTTAGCACACAATCTTTCAATGGGATCAACAGAAAATGAGCATATCAGCAAACATCACAAGATATGCATTACCAGCAAATTCAGATAACAAAATTAAACAATAAACTAAATTTTCAGGGAAAAGAAAAACCATACAAAATGAACAAATAGGGAAGAAAGACAAAATGGATACCAGGAACATGGCGGGCTAAATTAACCAACACAGAATCAGTCTCATCTTCACGGTTCGATTCAAAAGACCCAAACTTTAAGGGCACGTGATGCGGAAGAACAATAAGGTCGCTGCCACAAGGGATTTCTTGGGAAGCCATGAGGCCGAGGCCGAGGCCATTGGGGCCATGTTGAGATATGTTGACAGCCTTGTGGACGAAACCACCTTGTGTACGAACCCATTTGATGAGGTCGGGAGGTTGGGGCACAAGGCGTGTAGGATAAGAAGAAGAAGAAGCGGCGCATGTTAGAGGACGAAGGTGGGTTAAGGAAGCCATTAACGCCTTGGAAGAAGCCATATCCTACTCGACTGACCGCCGCCACGACCACCACACCATTTCAATAAATTTGCCTTTATTCGTGCAAAATATGGCACCTGTTTAACTAATTTAATTACAGGGTTTGTTATTTTATTTAGTTTGTTGTGGATTTTTCTTAAAACATTCCAATTATTTCCTCATATTCCCTCCCCATCTCTTACTTATTACTCTTTTCAATTATAATTATAAAATAAAGTTGATTTTTTAGTGAAATTAATAATGCAAAATTAACTCTCTTTTTTTTATGGGAAAAAGGTCATTTTTTATCTGGAAGTTTTAATTTTGGAGTAATTTTTGCCCGAAAGTTTTTTTAAGACCAATTTTGACTCAGAAATTTACAAAACGTAGTAATATAGATCAATTTTACAATATAGAGAGGCCTCAAAAGGCCTATATTGTTAGTTTTATAAACTTCCGTGTCAAAATTGGCCCAAAGTTAAAACGTTCGGGCCAAAAATGACAATTTTCCCTTTTTTTATTAATTACTTTACATTGTCTACATTTATCTTTTTTTATCAAAACTAATTTATTTTTTATACAAACTAATTTATTTTACTTACAAACTAATGTATAATCGAGTTACATATTGTATTTGTTAATATTTAATGGTTTATTTTGCTTCCCTAATTTCCACGAAAAAGTCAACTGAATATTATAATTAAGACATGAGAGATCATTATTGAAAGAGCGATAAAGACAATTTAGAAAAAAGATTGATAAAAAAATAAAATTAGGTCCTATATTTAGATTTGAAGGGACTATTATTTTTATTACTCCTCCTATTATTAGACTATGGGTCCGTTTGGTACATCTTATAAAACCATGGTTTAAGCTCCAAACTATGGTTTTGAAAGGCTATTTTTGCTCCAAATCATGATTTAATAAGTTGTACCAAACAGGCCCTATATGTGCTGGGAAATGTTTAGATGTTTAATTAATAAAGATTTCTCACGATTTCGAATGAAATTTTATACTCCCTCCGGTCCTAAAAATATATTAATAATGTTAAGTAAGTTAGTTAAAATCACATGATATTCCCAAAGTATCATAACCACCTACACTTATTCATACCCTTACTCTCTTATTTGTTTATTATTGAAAAGTATTAATAAGGAAATTTGAGGGGGGAAAAATAGAAAGAGGCCTAATATTTAAACCAAACTTACCTCCCTAAATATGTCCTATATTTAAGACTGTATGGAGTAACTAATAAATTAAGATAATTAAAATGCTCCCAACAATCAGAATATCATTTAAATTTTAATTTTGATATTAGTATAAATAGATAAATGAAAACAAAGGCCCTCTACATTGAGACCAACCTAAAGAGGCATAATCATACGCAGAGAGATGCTCAAAGATGCCCATACCAATATTAACAACACTATCTTATTAAACTACTTATAGGATTGGGTCTAACAAAAAGGGTTGATCCCTCACAATGTAACAAATTAAAGTTTAAATTCTCCTTAAAAGAAGTGGCTATATTTTGTGTTTGATTATGACACGAATATATGATTAACTTCTTCAAAAGAATACTTATTCTTAGGAAAGGAAGGCCATCATATTTTTCTTACAGGGATGGTTAAGATTGAGTTCATGTTTAACAGCATTAAATAAAAAAACTGATCGATGTTACAAGGGGTAACATGAAAATTTTGTTGATGAGGCAACATAAAAAAGCGAAGATATTAAATATTTTCTTTTTTACTCTTTGATAGCAAACACAGAGGAGAGAAATGGGAAGTATATAATAAATTTACACGTGTAAAATCAGAAAATTGCAACAATTTACCATAATAAATGGTTTAACATAGCTTTAATGGTTCTTGTGATTTAATTTACCTCTTATAACGTGGAATGGAGAGAAGGATGAAAGAAGGCTATAGCTGAGTAATTCACATTTAAGTTGGGTAAAACTTCAAACAAGAGAATGATCTCTTTGAAAGTTTTTTTCCGGTTTGAGACAATTTTACTCGTGAAATATTCACCCAGAAGCAATTATCATTTAACTTTTTTAGGATTTAGGCTTGTCACACTCTTGGAGCAACAGTAAAATTGAAAATATTCTCTTTTTTTGAGCGAAAAAAATGTACTCAAAGTTGATTTTTTTTTTTTTTGGAGAATCTAAGAAACTTAAATAGGTTACCTAAAAATTGATTTTCTTAAATATTTTTTTAAAACTAATTTATTTGACTTATAAGCTAATATATGATCTAATAATATACAAAATAATTTGTGATTAAATTATTCATTTAGCTTCCTTAACCTCTTAAAAAAAATTTAACTGAATCTTATATTTAAGAACGGACGATGATGAAGTATATCTTTCCCCTTTTCAGATTCTACTTGGTACAAGCTTTTTGCATTGAGCCGCCTTTTATTTCAAAAGGTTTAAATAAAAACATGGCATCGTCCCCATGCTTCCCCACTCTACTTGTTATCAACCAATCAAGGCCTTAATGTAAAATCCTTCTCTTAGGCCTTAGATGCCTATGCCTAACTTTGCAGACATATAATAAAGAGAAAATGATATAAATATCTTATGTTGAATAATGATATATATATATATATATATATATATATATTATACAGTTGTAAATTAGATTTTAAAATTCATAAGGTTTTACTCTGTCATTTTCATTTTCATGGTATCAATAATAGCAGATAGCTTTTGCACATACTAGCTCGGTTCCTCACACTCACACCTCTCTCCCATTAGTGTTAGCTTGCAAATTAAAAAAGTACATTGAATTTATAAGCACACCTCTCCCATTACCGTTAACTTGCTAATAAAAAAAGTACATTAAATCCATAAGCACGATTAATTCCAACAACAAAAAAATTAAGACAGATAATTGAGAGAAATTATCTGACAAAGATTGCAACATGACATTTGTTTAATCACAAAAACGAGGTCCTTAAAAAGTACTGGTATTAACATATTCTTGAATTCTTAAAGAAATAACTCCCTTTAAAAAGGTATAGATGCATAACGTAAGGGGGAATGGGAACTCAATCTATCCTCAGAAAGTAGAACACAAGTATAAGTCACATTAAAATGTATTGTTACAAAGAAGGTACTATCTATACAGATGGTCAATTTTTGCAAGAGAATTGAACCTCCTGAGTAAGAAACTTCTTAATGCACACATTTAGTTAGAAACTATGAGTAGCTACATATTATAAACTGTGAGAACAGATGTAATCTTTATTTATATTTCCAAATCTAACTGCTTATAGAATTTGCAATCTATCAAATTTGCAGAATGTGAAACTTCGATCCACAAATCGTAGATTGAAAAAAATCAAAAGCAAAAAAAACAGTACCAGAGAGCCCAAAAAAAGAAAAAAAGATTGCCTTACTTATTCAGGCTTCACTCTATCACTGGTATCATGGCGAGATCCCATCATCATCATCACTGTAAATTCCTCAAAATCAATCTGACCATCACCATCACTATCAGCTCCCTGAATCATCCTCCGACACTCCGCCAAAGAGCACTCATCACCCAAACTCTTCATCACCATCTGAAGCTCCTCCGCCGAGATTTTTCCATTTCCATCAATATCAAACACCGAGAACGCGTCCTTCAAATTCTCCATCGCCTCCGTTGAATCGATCCCCTTCGTGTTAAGCTCGATGAATTCTTGAAGGCTAATGAATCCGTCACCGTCGGAATCCACCTCACGGATCATGCTGTTCAATTCCTCCTCCGTCGCGGCTCCTCCTAGGCTTGCGAGTATAGATCCGAGCTCCGATGCGGAGATCTTGCCGTCGCCGTTAGCGTCGAATCTCTTGAAAACCTGTTCTAGCTCCTCCGTTAACTGCGCTCGAGAATGCATCGACAGTGACGACGGCGATCGCGACGGAATCGACGATGCGGTGGCGGCGGAAGATTCGAGGAGTTTCTTCTTCCGAGAGAAGAGCGATTTAAATCCCATTGATTGTGGTGGAAAATGTTGCAGATTGAACGGTTGAAAAGCGAGAATCAAGAAGGAGAAATGGAAGGAATCAAGAAGAATGAGAATGGAGGGAGGATTGATTGGATTTATGAGAAAGAATGAGAGGAGAATCCATGACCTAGATTGATGAATTGAGAGATAAACGTGAAGAACTGGATCCGATTTTGTTTTGTTTTGTTTGTTGAGATGGCCAAAATTAGTGAGGTTGATAACGCGTGATTAGTGATAATTTGACGGTTTGATGGGGCCTACAGTTGATCATTCTGTTATTAGAGTTGAAATGAAATACCTTCCCTCTCTTTTTTTCCCACTTCCTTTTTAGATTTTTATGTGTACGTTTAATTATCCTTTTTTAGGCAAATAGCCAAATGGCCTCTAATTATGGCAAGAATCTAGGTATAATATATTACCTTCAAGTTGATATGACAACTTCTTTAATCCCTAAATTAATAAACTACACTTTATTATTAAGGATTAGATGTAGTATTCTTTTACCTTGACACCTAGATTAATATATTTGGGGGTGAATATTTGGTTATGGTTCAAAACCGTAATAATTGAAAACCAAATTGAGTTATTCATAGATACCAAACCAAAACCAAACTTGTGACATATCCGAATGAAATTAATCAAAAAAAAAAAATATTGTTCTTTTCTTGATTAATTTGGGTACATGTACTTTTTTAACAAACTTAAATGATTAGGATTTAATATTACTTGATTAAAAAGCATAATAAATGCCCGAAAAAGCTAATATAATTATATAACATAATATTACTTCACAATATATTAGTTATTCGGTTATAACAAAGTTTATATTAAAGAAAACATAACCAAAAACCAAAATAACTGAAGAATAAAAGCCTTAAAATGAATTGTGTTTGCGTTTATGTATGGTTTTACTTTGGTTTTGCTTACACCTAAATATATCTCTAATTATATATCACTATATTGCAGTAATTTACATAAAATATGAAGGAAAAATTCCCAAAAAACACTCTTGAATTACTAAAAGGACACTTTGATACAACGAATTTCGGAAATGACCAGTCAGTACAATTTCGTACAATGACTGAATTGTCCTTTAACAAATTTAAAGGAAAAGTCGAAAATATCTCTGGTTCAGGTGAGCACCGGTCGTAGTTGGACTTTGGGCTGGGTCGATCGGTCCGCCACAGGTGAGCACCGGTCGGCTCGTCCCTTCTGCCGGCGATGCGCTCCTGGCCTTAACTGGCCGGGTCGTGCCTCCGGCGCTGTTACTTTGAAGAAATTAGAGTGCTCAAAGCAAGCCTACGCTCTGGATACATTAGCATGGGATAACATTATAAGATTCCGGTCCTACCACGTGGTGGGTATCCCTTGTATAAAGGGGACATAAAATGTGGGGGGGTGGGAATCGAACCCACCCCCTCAGCTTGGTGGCCTTACCACCAAGCCACTAAATCTCATCATAATATATATTACAACAAAAATATATATACCAAATTTTATTTTTCTTTTAATATTTTCCCAGAATCGAGGGATTATCGAATTCGGATAAGGGATTCCCGAATTCAGATAAGGAATTACCAACATGTTTCTATCCAATTACTAACATCATTACCAACTTCTTTCTGCTTATTGGTAGAATCGTTCAAGGGAATCACAAATTCTCATAAGGTATTACCAACTTTTATCAAGGGATTACCAACATGAATATAACTAATTCCCAACTTCCAAAATACGAATACCAAATATATGTGTCTGCTATCAGAATCACTCAAGGGAATCCCAAATTCTCATAAGGTATTACCAACTTTTGTTAAGGGATGCCCAACTTCCCTTAAGGGGATTCCCAACTTCCCTAAGGGGATTCCCAAAATCAGTTGTAGAACCAATTCCCAACTTCATAATTACGTTACCAGAAATGTTCAAGGAATTCCTAACTTTTGTTTAGGGATTCCCAACATGTATATTACCAAATGGTAATATACATGTTGGGAAGAATTCCCAACTTCTTATAAGGGATTCCCAACTTTTGTTAAGGGACCAACTTCTCATAAGGGATTCCCAACATGTATATTACCTCCCTTATGAGAAGTTGAGAATTCCTTGAAAATTTTTGTAACTTAATTATGAAGTTGGGAATTGGTTCTACAACTGATTTTGGGAATCCCCTTAGGGAAGTTGGGAATCCCTTAACAAAAGTTGATAATACCTTATGAGAATTTGGGATTCCCTTGAGCGATTCTGATAGCAGGCACATATATTTGGTATTTGTATTTTGGAAGTTGGGAATTAGTTATATTCATGTTGGTAATCCCTTGACAAAAGTTGGTAATACCTTATGAGAATTTTGGATTCCCTTGAGCGATTCTACCAACAAGCAGAAAGAAGTTGGTAATGATGTTGGTAATTGGATAGAAACATGTTGGTAATTTCTTATCTGAATTCAGTAATCCCTTATCCGAATTCGATAATCCCTTATACGATTCTAGGAAAATAATAAAAGAAGAATGAAATATGGTATATCTATTTTTGTTGTAATATATATTATGATGAAACTTGGCGGCTTGATGGTAAGGCCACCAAGCCACTAAGCTTAGGGGGTGGGTTTGATTCCCATCCCCACATTTTGTGCTCCTTTTATACAAGGGACACCCGCCACTTGGCAGCCCCACTGCCAGCCACGTGGCATGTTGTGGGGCTGCCACATGGTTGGGGGTGGTGGTGGTGGCCTATTATTAAAAAATAATAATAATTGAACCAGGGGCATTTTTGACTTTTCCTTTAAATTTGTTAAAGGATAATTCAGTCACTGTATGAAATTGTACTAACTGGTCATTTTCGAAATTTACTGTATCAAAGTGTCATTTTGGTAATTCGAAAGTCTTTTCTGGAATATTCCCAAATATGAAATTTGGAAGGAGTTATATTAACATAATGTGGCTTAGTCCTGTGATTAACGACAATCAGATCAAGTTTAATCTACTTTTTTTTATGCCAACCAAGTTTAATAATACATGCAATGCGTGAACCAACCTTATTATGTCAAATCAAATGACACCACTAAAAATTAAAGAAATTTGTCCTTTAATTCTTATACTTTATACTGATTATGAATTTGGTTTGTGAGGTTGAAAATGTTTTTAATGTCGCGCATATAAACATTATTTTTTAAAAACAATATCAGTTGGCAATCAACAATTTTTTTTGGATAATATTATCATATCCGAACAACCGACTATTCAAATTTCGGGGTTCGTGACTTCCCCTCTCAACATAAGTATCTCGTCTAAGACTCAAACTCGAGAATTCAACTGCCTTATGCCATTATTAATACCAAACAAAGCCATGAAAAATTGTGAAAGAAAAGTTGGCCTGGCCAGTGTTTTTCTGGCTTGGAAGGCACATAAGCTCAGGTGCGATTATGTAATGGTGCACGTAAGCAAACATTAACGGGTGGTTTTTGGGCACGTTCTTTATCCATCTATAGTCATAACCAAGTTTCAATTATTCTACACTTTCTAAAAAGAGAGAATCACATTAAAATACATTTGAAATGTCCCAACTCAAATTGGTTCCTCCAATTCAACAAATTTCAAATCATTTCAAAAAGACTGACTCCCAATTTCTGAATTTCACGCTTTTACCACATTATCCCTCTCTTTTTAATTAAAAATTTCATCTCCTCTGATCGGACAATTTTAAACAAAGTCAGCTAAGGTGAGATTTGATCGTACTATTTTTTTGTTTCCCAAAAAGATATACCATCATTGTGCTGCTAAAAATTCTTGGTAATATATTGCATAATTTTATATATAATAACTATCATACTATCATGAGATTAGTTATTAACTAGAACATAGCAATAGAAAATATTCCCTCAACTTTGTAATGCAGTAGAGTAGAGTGATTAATACTCCATCCGGTCCTAAATATAAAACCACTTTGACTTTTTTTTTATAGAAGTTAAGGAAGCAAATTAGACAACTAAATTATAATATATGTCACATGTAATTAGATTATATGTTAGTTTATAAGTAGAATAGAGTAGTTTTGAGGAAAAAAAATGACTATAAACAATTAAAGTGATTAATTTTGTATCTTTAATTTTTTTTTAAAAAGTCACAGTGATCTTATAATTAAGATCGGATTGATGGAGTATATTAAGTCAAACCACTTAGTCTTTGCAATCCCCCATTCAGTAATTTGGACGCCCGGCCTTTTCTCAACTTCACCATTCTCCCATTCAAAGAGGCAAAATAAAAATTGGTCATTTTCAATTAATACTTACAAGTCATTTTCAACTTATTTATATTACATAAAAATGTAGTTGAATTAATTGCTACTAAAATTATCTTGTATTTTCAAAAATATCCTCAATTGAATGCAACTTTCAGCACTTATTCACAATGTTTTTAAATTGTAATTATCCATGCCATGCCTTCTAACTTCTAAGGTATACGTCGACTTTTAAGCTACTTTGTCTTACCATTGCTTTGCATGAATGATTCATTCCTGGATGTTTTGCATCAACTGGAGTGGCCAAAAGATCATATTCATGAAACTGAGGCTTAGATAGATGCAGGCACGTGAGGAAGTAGGTGGACACGTGACAAGCAACCCCATGCACGCCTGGTTCAATACATCCTACCAACACAAATTCTTAGGCCCCGTCCGACTTATACCAAATCACATATCATGGTGGCCCTATATCTCCTATTCTCCTTCATGAAACTTGCTTTGATTTGAAAAGGTAATGAAATTGATTAAAATAAAATAAAATTATATCATGTGAGTCTTTTATTAGTAACTCATTTTGAATCACTATATTAAGCTGTTAGCTGTGTAACTGCCACTAGCATTTCAGCCATGATAAAAAATCCTCATCTATTAATCCATAATATATAGTATAGATTGATATCTGTATCTCTCTACTGATACAAAATCCCGTGGCAGTTGCAAGTTGTAATTAAAATGAGTACATTATGTATTTACTGCATTATTTACATCAAGCATGATCAACTAAAGAACTGTTGATAAAACAAACAAGACAACAAGACAATGCAATATATACCTTAGATACAGGTTCATCCCCCAACTTAGTTACGTCTTTTTACAACGTAAAATCACTTAAAATGAGTTGATCCAAACAAGCACAGAGCATTTCCACTTTACTTCCTAGCCTGCCATATTACAAGAGATTTTAGCATAAAAACCTAGCATATAAGAGCTACGAGTTATGAAGTAGCAATGCTTGATTGCTTTCAATGAGCGACCATCACATAAAGGCATAGATAGCAAGAATTACATCCAATTCTTATGTTATCTAGACCAAGTAACTTGCCATATAAGTTTCTATACACTTGTATGTGACACCAAGACAAAATTAACGATGATGATTCCCCTTTATTTTTGATGCACTGACAGGATACAACATCCATCAAAGATATCGAACAAATAGAAGTATGTGTTCCTCCAAAGCTTTGATTATCATTTCATCAGAAGCATGAACTTACTAAGCACATACATGATCCAAATAGAAACATTCTAAAATAGAACAGAGACATACATTATTCAAAGTAAATTGCTGCGTTTGTTTCAGTATTCACAAATCATAACCGTACCTCGAATGTTGACTATTTAGTCAGAAGAAAATAAAGAACCAGGTAGCAGAATTCAGGTGATGGAGGGTATACCCTAAATGGGCAGGAAGAAAGGTTAAGCTGGTGAAGGGGGGGGGGGGGGGTTTATCATGATATCTTCCTTCATCAGTACCATTGGTTCTTGGCAAATTGACAAATTCTTGAAGTAAAATTCAAAAGAACAGTTTAATTCACTCCCACCAACTTCCAGTTCCAGGTTCTAACATCTGTAGGACCACTATCAAAGATATAAGGCCTTAGAACGGTTCTAAATTTATTCTGCTAGTCAAGTCTGTCGGTAGTCAAAGTATGTATAGTTTTTCTTGTCCACTCATTCAACCTCATGTAGGGTTCAAACATTAAAGAAAGCAAAAGCCCAACTCAAAACACTTATTATTTGGCGATTCAAGAAGCAAGAAGGACATTGGTGGTTCTAGATCACTTTTGACCAACTGGAATTTGTCATTGAGAAGTCTTATGATTTTACAACTTAACTCATTGCTTGTCTATTTTCCCTCATGTTTTTTGCTTGCCTAACTAAGGAGAAAATGGGTTTTATATTGCTTATTCATTACTATATCCAATTCATCAAGTGACAACACTCAACTCACTTCTGTACCCCTTGCTACGGCCCATACATATATGGATCTTTTAGGTCAGTTTCTAGCTGCTTTCAAGTTTTCTGGTGTCATTGCTGGGGATCAAACCTGAATCACCCATATGGCAAGTGGGAATACTTGATTATGAAAGCAATGTGTTTGACCATAATAAGTTTTAGTCAAAATTGCATAATAAATACGTCATAGCAAAGGGAAAGTCCAAAATAAACAAGCTTTCCTAATCATAACATGATAATAACTTCATGTGCTGTGAATTCCAACCTTGCAATAACAACACTTAATGCTGACAGAATTAAATTCAAAGAACGCCAGTGACCAATTTGATCCATACCTTCAAACGAGGAGACTGGCGAACAGTTGAGGCAGATCCAGGAGACAAGGGAGCAGATATTGCCCCTCTTTTTGGCGTTTGTTTCTTAAGAGATCTATCACCTTGTGAAGGTTGAACTTTATTCTCATTTTTCTTGGTACGGGAATCACCTAAGGATGATACACTGCCTGTTAAGTTAAAATTTTTGTTGTTGAGATGAATCTTGGCATTGGCATCCCCATTTTATGCATGAAAAATGATGCCTACATATAAAAATCCACAGTCATACCTTGTGTCAATGCTTCTCGGAACTTTCTCCTCATAACTCTGACAAATTTATATAGCCCATTTGCCTTGTTTAATTCATGGATCAACTCTTTGGTGCCTTTGATGGAGGGTTCACAGTTCAACACTGAAAAAAAAAAGAAACAACTTCAGCTTTATAAAGCATACCATTAAATTATTTTTTGAGATTATAAACAAGACAAGAAAAATGCCACTTACATGTATAAGCATCATTTTCGTGACGGAGGGTAAAAAAGCATTCCATTTTGGGGTTGGTCATGTTAATATTTTTAAAGGTGAACTTCACCCCTGAATTGCAGAAGAACTTGTAATTAGGATATCAATGAAGTAAAGAAGGATAAAATTTGAACAATATGAACAGCACAAATTACCATCTCCGCCTTCAACATGGAATCCGAGGACTGTATTATACCATGAGACGGCCTCCTGTATTTCATCTTTCTGTTCAGTGCTTCCATTTATTGTCCCTTGAGATGCTGCCAGGGGTTTAAAATATATCACAATGTTGTTCATGATGCATCAAAATATGAGCAGGAATATCACAAACAGATCATTACCAAGAAGAGAATGCTGAGTTAAGAATTGAGCATATTCAGAATTCTTGGTTCTTTTCTCCTGAATTCTGCTCTTGAGATCTTCAACTCTATTCTTTGAAGAAGCAATAGCGTCCAATAACGCCATATGCTTGGCGTCTTTGCTAGTCTTCGCTGAGTGAAAATGAAATCAAAGAAAATGTCAGGACACTTGCAGTATTCATTTCATAAATTCAAGTTAAAATCCACAGAAAAAAAATAAAAATAAATAAAGCGAGAGAGCAAAGAAGTACCTCCCTGTGCTTTGACCAAATCATCCTCTACCTCCCTCAATTCAGCTTTAGCCTCCTCTAATTTAGCTAGGAAGACAGAATAAAATTCAAAACATACAATCGGCGTTATAAACGATGATTTCAAAGCATAAAAATAAATACTGAAAGAGAGAAAGTGAAGCGTTGTGGAAGGCTGACCTTGATGTAGAGCAGTTTGTGTTGATGTGGCCCTTAGGGATAAGAGGGATTGACGATAAGAAACAGAGAAAGCATCAAGTTTTTGCGGTAGAGAAGGAATGTGTGGATCGGAGATGAAGCGACCGGAATCCATAGTCTTTCGCTTGGATTTCGACACAAGGCTTCGCTACTTATTCTGTGTTGCTCAAAATTGCCAAGATAGGCGGGCATTCTTCTGGAACCGCCATTTTTCATTTTGAATTATATATACTCCTTTGGCTTAATATAATTTTTGGTCCCTGAACTTTAAAATTTTTTGTTTTGGTCCCTGAACTTTCGGTTAATTTTGGTTTTAGTCCCTAAATTTTGAAATTTTTGGTTTTGATCCCTGAATTTTGGGTCAATTTTGGTCTTGATCCCTGAACTTTCAGTAATTTTGGTTTTGGTCCCTCAACTTTAATTTTTTTTTTTTTGAAGTTTTTTTTAAACTGAGGGACCAAAACCAAAATTACTTAAAGTTCAGGGACCAAGACCAAAATTGACCCAAAGTTCAGGGACCAAAACCAAAAATTTCAAAGTTCAGGGACCAAAACCAAAATTGACCGAAAGTTCAGGGATCAAAACCAAAAATTTTAAAGTTCAGGGACCAAAACCAAAATTGAGTAAAAGTTCAGGGACCAAAAGTTATATTAACCCTACTCCTTTCCTTATTTCCTTGCCCTACTTATAATTAGTTAATTGATTTTTTTAAAAAAAAACTACTAAAAAAATTAAATAAGCAACTTATAGATTTTTTTTATCAATTTCGAATCAAAGGCTGAAGGAAAAACCAACTAACGCATAATCTAATAATATATCACATGTTATGATTAACTAATTTATTTTATTTCATTAATCTCCGTAAAAAAGTCAATCAGATCATATATGGATTAAAAAAATGGAAAAAAGATAAGATAATTAATTTGAAGATATTTAAAAAAAGGAAAATTAATTAGAAGTCCCATGGTATGGACTTAATTAAGATCAGGTCCCACAAAATCTCTAAATTAAAGTGAGGTCCCTAGCGACTTGGATCTAATTATGTATAAAATGAAATTACCATTATATCAATTTTAACTTTATCTCTCACTCTCCTCCCATAGTACCACTCCATCTGGCGCCACATCCCACCATTCCCCCTTCCCTTCCCTTGCCTCTTCAGTTGGCCATCGGAATCTCGTAGAAGAGGAAACGGAAGGGAAGGGGGAATGGTGGAATGGGGCATCGGAGACGAAGTGAGACAGTAAGAGGAGGGTGAGAGATAAAATTGAATTGGATATAATGGTAACTTTATTTTTATACATAATTAGATCCAAGTTCCTAAGGACTTAACTTTAATTTGGAGATTTTATAAGACCTGACCTTAATTAAGTCCCTACCATTAGATCTCTAATTAATTTTCCCTTAAAAAAATTTAAACTTGCTATTGTTTTAGGCTCATGTTACAAACAAAAATGGCCCGTAGCATCCTACTTCACCAAAATTATTATCAAGTTTTGTAAAGAACTTTCAAATATCAAACTTATTAATAAGTCACAAGGAATATGCAAGGAGTATAATGTAATCATGATATTATCAAGTTTTCCGCACTGATTAGTTGTTGAATGTTGATACATGTTGCTATAGTTTTGTTAGTGCAATTTAATTTAATTGCCAATGACAATTGCATTCTCTTCTCTGGGTTTTTACGGAGCTTGTGCCAAAAAGCTCCGTACAGACATATGATACTGGAAGAGGCCTCTAAGTTATTCAGCGGCCACTTAGAGGTCTATCTTATAGTGCTGCACATTTTATATTACTTAAGTTAAGTGAAGGTTTATCAGATTGTCATATGGTTTTTAATTATGTGTCTTTTGTTTTGGTCCTGCTTGTTTTAAAACCTGAATTCCAATATAGAATCATGATCATGCTTTACATTGATGGCTTTTTGGAGTTCTGGAAATGTCGTTATAGTCTTTATGGGACTTCCGACTTAGTGTTGGATTTAGGTCCTTTTCTTTCAAACCCTATTTGGGTAGATGCCCGTTATTCCTCTCTTGAGAGTGAAGCTAGTGGCATAATCTTCATCAACGTTATGTTGATGGCCTTATCTATATACGACATTACAGTACCAAAATTTTCCATCTTGTGTGCTACTTGGTCAAATTCTGTTATTGGAATTTTAGGTTCATGCTTGTCCTTGGATGTGTTTGTTAACAATTTTTGTTTCTCTAGGTTAGTTATTAAGCGTCTTAAGGGTGTTGTTAGTCCTTATGCAAGTATCTTTATGTAGACTTCTTTAATATTGAATATATTTGACCATTTTACAAAAAAAAAACATATTAATATTACTTGTTGATATAGTCGTTGCAATTGTCAATTAATTAAGACACCTTCATTTGTTAATCAATATATATCTACCTGTCAACGTTTTTCTTTGTATATCAATAAGAATGATGAGATAATTTTACAATTGCATTATATTATATTTAGATCTCTTAGGATATATTATTAATTTTAAGATTTTAAGGGAATTTATTGTATTAATTTGTCAATTTTCCCTGGGCCTTTAATTTTAATTTGGTGCATTGAGACCGACTCAAATAAATTTTTAAAAATATATTTTTAAAAAATTAAAATTTAAGAAAATTTAAGAGATAAAATAAATTAAAATGTTATATTTATACATTATAAATAAATTATTACCAGTTGACAATAAAATAGGGAAAATTTCTGAAAAATACTATCCATATATGTAAAGGACAGTTAAATACAACGAATTTAAAAAAGTATAGAAACATGCCACTAATCTAAATGTCCTTTACAAATTTAAAGGAATTAAAGGAATGACAAAAATGCCTCTTGAAGTTGGAAATCCTTTATTCGAAGTTGTTAATCCTTTATTCGACGTTGGTAAACCATCATCCAATTCTGTTAACAAACAACAAGAAGTTGACAAAGTTATGATGTTAGTAAATGGATTGAAACATGTTGGTAATTCATTATTCAAATTTGGTAATTCGTTATCCGAATTTGGTAATATGTTATACAATTATGGTAACAAGTAAAAAGAAGTTGGTAAAGTTAGGAAGTTGGCAAATGGATAAATAAATGTTGGTAAATCATTTTTAAAAGTTGGTAATCCGTTATTCGATGTTGGTAAACCATTATCCAGTTTTGGTAACAAATATAAAGAAGTTGACTGTAGTATGATGTTGGTAAATGGTTAGAAACATGTTAGTAATCAGTTATCAAAAGTTGTTAATCCGATATCTGAATTTGGTAATCCATTATACAATTATGTCAAAGGACATTTTTGTCATTTGTTTTAAATTTGTGAGAGACATTTAGGTCAATGGTATGTTTCTGTCCTTTATTATTTTTTTAAATTCACTACATCAAATTGTTCTTTACATATTTTGACAATTTTTTTGGAAATTTCAAAAAAAATAAAGATGAAGAAGAAGAAATTCGCATAATTTCAATATTCATACTCCCTCTTGTACTAATTATAAAATTATATTTTGATTTTTTTGAAAAAAATTAAGAATATAAAATTAATCACTTGAAATTTTCATTAGTTATCTTTTTTCCTCAAAACTTCTCTATTCTATTTATAAACTAACATATAATCTAATTATATGTTATAGTTTAGTGGTCTAATTTATTTTATTAACTTAAAAAAAAAAAAAGTCAAAATAACGTTAGCACCAAACCGCATCTTTTCTCAGCTCGGTGCCTGAATCTGCAATCCCAAAGTTTGACAGCTCCCACTTCCAGCTTCGAAATACCCCAAATCCAGAATCAACACTTAATTAAATTGGGGGAGAAAAGCTTTCTTTTCCAATTTTCGATCAGGGGTTCTCAATTCAGAAGCAACACCAGCTTTCAGTTCGCGCCACGAGGGAGGGGAGAAATTTGTCCATAGTAAGGCGACTCTCATGGACTCAGAATGAGAATATGAATTATTGAATGAGACGGAATGAACCCTTGATTTGCTTCCCTACAAAAGTATTTCTCAATTCTTCAACAGATCGATCTTAAGAAGAAGGGAACGTTGCCTCGTGAAAAAAGTGAAGCTACTTTCCTCAAAGTCGGTTGCTTTAATTGAAATTATCATCTGCATTTTCGGAGAAGAGATCAAATAGCCTAAATGGGAGATCGTACAAGAAGGGTTGTTTTTGTAACTGTGGGGACCACCTCATTCGATGCTCTAGTGAAAGCGGTGGATTCTCCAACGGTCAAGCAAGAGTTATTTGCAAAAGGGTACACCCACCTCCTCATTCAAATGGGTCGCGGTTCTTATGTTCCCACAAAGGTAGTCTTAATAACACTTCACTTCAATGCCTGTTCTTCCTCACTCATCTGATGTCTCCGCAATGAAGTTATTAGCTTCTCACTTACTCCCCTCATTCCTAAATGTACGACATATTTACGTAGTAATTTGATTAGATCAAAGATCTTGGTCATAATATTACTAAAACACTTTAACTACATCCTACAACGTCATTGTTTAAGGAAAAATGTAAGAAAAAATATAGAGGTTTTGTCCCCAAATAGATTCTATATTTAGGACTGAGCGAGTATGTAAATTAGTAACTACTGGTTATTATTTGTGCTCCAATACAATACACTCTAGAGGCGAATGATAGTATTTCAGAGGTTAGATATTTGGAAATATTTTGAATAGAGTTTGGAAGTGTGTCCATTTTGTGACTTGTTGTTTTGTAATGTCCGTTAGAAATTTGGGAGAAACTGAAAGATGTTAGTGCATGATGGCTTTAACACCCTGAAATTATGAATTGGGAATTTTTGAGGACATCCCTCAATTAAATTGTATTGGTATTGACATTAGCTTTATTACATGCTTCTCTCATTGACTAGAAGTTACTTCTTTGTAGTGTGAAGGAGGTAGTTCGTTGGCTGTAGACTACTTCACCTTTTCCTCCAGCATTGCCGACCATCTCAATTCAGCTTCTCTTGTGATCAGTCACGCGGGTAAATTTTTCTTTTCTTTTCTTGTCTTGTCTTGTCTTCCGTTTTTGTTTTTCACTCTTTTTGGTAATTATGATATTGTCAAGTTTGCATGAGTCATGGTGTTAGTATTTGGTTTCAGTGGCTTCAGTTTTATTGTTCCATCTATAAGGGAGAAGTAACCGTTACGCCTGTGGTCATTGGTTATATTTTTGTTGCATTCTACCCTAAACTGAATTTGTTTGCAAAAATCATTGGATAAATTTTGACTGGATTCGTTTGAGTTTTTCGCCAGTACTAGGGAGAAGAGAAGAAAATGAAAATAAGAAATGAGCTACAGCTATCACCACTGGCTGGTGAATGTGATTAGATTAGATAACAGAAGGACATCATGGGCAAGGACAAATACATATACTAGGCACGGAATTAGACTTATTTGCATAGAATTGACTTATGTGGTTTAATGAATTTCATTCAAATTTAAAATTAAAATGATTTAGCATGATTGATGTCCTTTATGCTTGGTTAAGAATAAACAGAGGATCTGCCAATTCCATCCCTTCCTGTCTGAGGCTTAGCATAGGGGAACTAGTTGTTTTGTTTGAAAGTGAGGGGATATTTTCCCACTCCTAGATGCTCTGAATGAATGAATATGGAATTTCACAGCACTGAATCTGAATGTGCATTTTGGAAAATGGCAAAAGTTTTTCTTTTCTATTTTTAGGGGACATTTATATTTTACAGGCATTTTTATATGGAAGTATTGTATTGCATTGACTGCTAATTTTCTGTAAGGAGGGATGTAATTCTTGACCCCATGCAGGGTCGGGTAGCATATTTGAGACATTACGGCGGGGGAAGTCCTTAATTGTGGTTGTGAATGAAGATTTGATGGACAATCATCAAAGTGAACTTGCAGAAGAACTGGCAGACCGAAAACATTTGTATTGTGCGCGTCCTCAGACTCTCCATCAAACTGTAGCTGACATGGATTTGAATTCTCTCGTCCCTTACTCTCCAGGTGATGCAACACCTGTGGCAAAGCTCATAAATAGATTCCTCGGTTTTCCTGATGATTGACGAGTTAAAATTTTATTCATCTAATATCTAATAGTTTAAAAAAAAGAGGAAAGGTGCATGAGAAATGTAAATTTCAATTGTTCATGGATACCACATCATTAAAGACTCTTGATGAGGAGAAAATAGTTTGAAATAGCAAATGAATGTGGTGCTGACGACAAGCACTTAAAAAAAATATGACATTTGAAGCTAATTGTATTTAGACGAAAAAGATGGCTAGGGTATATCCCTAGGTGTTGAAATTGAGGAATATTAGGAATTAGTAGTGAAACAGAATGCAAGATTGGAGGGACATGTTGATTGAGGTTAGGGACCTAAAGTGGTGCTATAATGGATAGATGGCCGAAGCACATGACATGATTTATATGAGACATGAGAGATATGAACGGAAAGCAAAGGTCAAACTTGAATACTTGGGTAAACTTTTTTGTTCTTATTTGAGTTCCCTCGTAAAATTTATCATGTGAATGCACCATTTAGCTCCCAAATTATTATCCCTGGATTTTTCAATTCTCACTAATTTCTTCATATTAAATAGGAGTAACTTTGTTGGACAAAAAAATAGTAAGTGTAAAATTGAAAAGTTATTAGATTTTAATACAATTATTAAGATTTAAAGATGTTTTTGGTATCTATAAAACATGTTAAAAGTGTCTTGTAAATAAGACCAGAGAAGTATTGCATAGTGAGTCCGGTTGTTGCAGTCGTGCTCCTTCTTAAATACAGCTTTGTGATGGTCGCATGACCAGTCACTGTGAGTCGTCATTTCCATACATGGAGGAACCGTCCACCACGTCCGAGGCCTATTGTTGTCTTAGTAAACAGTGCCTGTTGTGCTATTTTCCTCACCAACATTGCAGGCCGAGGATCATCTATTATACATGTGAGCGTGCTCGTGTATAGATTTTACAAATTATAAAACATGCTTGGGTCAGTGAGGTTCAATGAATGCCTTGTTCAGTATGGCTCCAGATATTTTGTAGGATGATATTCATTTTGGTCAAGTCATTGTTGGATGAATGATTGGTAAGTCTGCTTTTCTTTTCTTTCTTTCTTTTTTTATTTTAAGGATTGGGAAAAAGATAAAAAAATCCCTTCCAATTTGTAAAATCCCAATAACAACTTTATGATAGGTATTTACAGTTTCATGATAGGTATTAACAACTATTAACAACTCAAAATTCTTTATTTAGGATTTTGCAAATTGGAAGGGATTTTTTTTGTCTTTTTCCCTTAAGGATTTGTCATCTTCCTAAGTAGTACTCCCTCCTAATTATAAGTGCCGGTTGATTTTTTTGGAAAAAATTAAAGATGTAAAATAGACCACTTTAAATAGTTTATATTTGTCTTTTTTTTCCTCAAAACTAAGTTATTTTACTTATAAAATATCATATAATCTAATTACATGTCACATATATTAAGATTTATAGGTTTATTTTACTTCCTAATTGTTTACAAAAAAAAATAACTAACTTTTATAATTAGGACCAGAACACCGGAGGTAGTACCTAGGTTGTGCGATTGCGAACAAAGAAGCTCACATTTCAAAGTGTTCGTCTCTCTGATCTTATTAACTATAAATGCAGTTGAAACATTGACTATCATCCATAAATGGGTAATTTTAAAGAAACTACCGTGTATTTCACTATTTCTTTGAAATATAACAATAACAAAGTCTTATCCTATTAGGTGGGGTTGGTTACATGAATTGTACAATGATATTGTACTCTTATTAGTAACCAAATCATTAGATATATTATTTACTAATAAATATGGTTATACAACTTCATTGTATGACATAAATTAATTTTTAAATAGCTAAAAATTAGTTATTTATCTCTTACAGTATAACATAAACCTTATAACCTAGTTATATGGGAAAATACAAAAGTGAAATTAGGATAGCCCAAACAAAACTAAAGTAGTTCTTTGAAATAATACCAAAGACTCCCTCATACTACTTTCTGTATTTTACTATTGGCAGTTTCTCGTTGGATGCTCCAATTTCTGAATTCATAGGAATGAATTTTAGTGGCTGAGGAACCAATGGACGGTTGGTTAGAAAGGGTGAGTTAAGGCACCTCCCCGCCTTCCAAGTCCTAGGTTCGATCTTTGGTAGCCTCTCGTGGGTAAACTCTGAATTAGTCGTTACCCAAAAGATACCGGATATGGAGGCAAAAAAAAAAAAAAAAAATCTTTAGTGGGCGGGCGCTGGCAAAAGTGGTAAAGGATTTTTTTTAAAAAAAATAAATAAAAAGAGAGGACAATTGTGTCATTTGATTTGATATTTTGTTTATTGGATGGATATCCTAATATATCCTTGACATATTGCAAAGTATTTTGTGAGACTTTCCCTAATCCCCCCAAAATGCCGCGGTTAATTGATCTTTGATGTTAAAATATACAGCCATTGTTATTGATTGATATATTGAATATAATACGCAAAAAAGGATATATTAAACTTTGACTCTCACCATATATAATATATATATATTAAAAAAACTTTATCACACTCTTTTTTTCTAATAAATTTGAACAACTATAATACATTTTTAGTCAAATGTAATTTTTTTCAAAAGAATAATAATAATTGGTTGTCATAATTTTTTTAAACAAAGTATTATCCAGTATCATACAGTAAATCATTGAATAAATACTACTGTATTATTTAAATGATCATTATTCGTATTATATTTATAAATGACCAAATTTATAGCTCAGGTATTGATAGCTTACCATTCAAAGTACTACGGGTCCGTTTGGTTCAAACCCTTTACTCCCTGTAATGCAGTGCAATGCAATGTAATGGTAATATAATGTAATATTAATTACAAGTATTGTGTTTGGTTTGTTTTTAAAAGCAAGTTGCAATAGATCATTTTATAATAGTTATTTAAAACTATAATATAACACAAAGTCTAACTTACCCTTCAACCTATTTGTAAAAAAAATCGCATGATTCATTATAATGCCTTGCCATATCTCTTGCCGCTTCACTTGATCATTCTGTAGAGAGCGTCGCTGCATCGCTTGACCATTATGCAGAGATCGCCTCCGCCCCGTATAGGTCTATTTTCTTAATGTAAACAAAACATGATTATAGAGCCTCCATTTGAGCAAAAGTTAGAGGACACGTGGGAAAAATTTCTAATCAGCTTAGTTGCAAAAAATGGTTATCTTCATAACCTCCAATAATAATCTAGGCATGAATATTTTTTTTATTTAAGTGATGAATATTTCCAAACAGCTGTATTTTGTTATGTATCCTGATGAAGTTATGTTGCTGTAAGTGTTGTTTTGGTGTAAATGAAAGGAATTTCTTTTTCGTTTGAATATTTTTTGGATAAATAACCTTATGATCTTATTTCATTCTCAGTGTCTGAAACTTGAAAATTAGAACCAAATCAGCCCATGTATTGTACTGATGAACAACAAAATAAGATATAATGAAGTCTAATTAAAAAAAATATTATTACAAACTAAAGCAAATAATTCATCCAATGTCACAGGAAAATTTCACAGATTCAAGACTTAACAGTTTCATGGTTTAATCAGTAATTCAAATTGAGAAAAACAAAAGATGGAAAGTTGCTAAACGAATTAACAGAAGAGCAAACAACAAAGGAGCTGTGTTCTCTTGTTACGGCTTTCGATTATGAATGATTTCTTTCATTGAATTTTCACTTTGAATGATTTCTTTTTTATTTTGCTTTGATTTGTTTTAATGATGAGTGATTTTTTTTCTGATACACTTTGATTTGATTGTGAACGATCTTTTTTTCTGATGGTGTTTTATGATAAATGTTTTGATTGTTGATTTGTTTGATGAGGGCATATATTGTCTTTTGATTATGTTAATGGGGTTAAAATTGATATTTTACTAACTATTACAAGGCTGCAATGAGTATTCATAGGGGTCCCCCTATGAATGGACATTACCAAAAAATATGCAATCTTTATTACAATTGTAATCAACATTACCATTGATAAGTCCAACCAAACAAATTATCTATGGTAATGCAATAAATATTACCATCTCATGAGTGCAATGTCATTGAACCAAACAGGCCCTACCTTATATCTTACGGAGTAGTATTATACATATTTATCTCTCTCTTTTTTGAAAAATAAAAAGCAATTTAAAAATAGAAAAACTATATGTGTGTGTGTTACTGTATATATATCTTAATATCTTTATATAACTAATAACTCTATAAATATAAATAGAGAGCAGTATTACGATTTTCAAAATATCAAATCTTACCAAACAAGCGCATAAATTCGCGCTTTATTCGTTTTACTTGACTATAAAGCAAAACCTTTCTCTTCCAATTACCCAGTTGTCAATTCAGGTAACCTCTTCGTTTATGCATTCGATTTTATTTTATAGCTTGCATATTTAAATTCCAAATTTTACTTGAACAATTTTACTAGCAAAACTTTTTTGTTTTCTTGTTTTGTTGCCTCTCTTGGCATGGCATTTAAGGACGATGCTAATTTTACTAGAAAAATGTAACTGCGTTTTTGCTATAATTTCTCTTGGCGGAATTGAGTATCAGAATTTCTCGCTTGCATATTAAAATCCCATATTTGATGTAAATCTTTCAGTGGCTGAAATTTGAACCGGAATGCTTGTTAAAATTTTAGAATCGGATTGTTCTTTCTTTTTACTTTTTACTTTTTGTGATCGATTGTTAGTTGAAGCTAAGTCGTATGTTCCTCATTTTTGCTTTGTTTTATTTTAATTTGCCTATTTCTTTTGAGGTCTATTTTTGTTATTTAAGCTCATAATTGTTTCGTTTTACAGGAGATTCGAGGGTTGATCATCTATTGAATTTTTTTTATAAAATTTACAATGGTACGAATTCTAGCACTTTGGAAAAGGGGATGCACTTATTTTTTCAGTTCATTTTATTAGATTCATTATTTTTTAGGCCAGCGATATGATTCATTAATTCTCTTATTGTTTCTTGCATTATCAATATTAATGATCTTACACTCTTGCATTCAGTTTTTTGGCGGGTATGGATACCATGATACATCTTTTGAGCAGGCTTATCGATGTTACCCTTATTCTTCCATTAATAAGGTCAGAATTTTTCTATTTCTGTCATTGTTGATTTGTTGTACATGGTCTTTTGCTATTCTAAACTGATATGTACTTGCTGTTAGGGGTAGAAACAGGTCAGACCATTAACAGGGGTCTTAAGCTTAGCCTATTCCAGGCCTATCCAGGCCCAGGCCTAACAGGCCACAGGCCCAGGCTTAGGCTTTTTTATAAAGCCTATTTTCTTAAACAGGCCAGGCCCAGACCTCTTACAAAAGCCTATTAGGACTAACAGGCTGGCCTAGGCCTGTTATTTATTTTTTTAAAAACAAATTTAGTAACATTATATTTGTACCCTTAATTTGAAATAAAATTACACATGTATGTATCTAAGGTTTTTTTTTCACCCACCCTCACTTTTCACTCTATCTCACCGTTTCCCTTTTCTCCTTCCTACTAAGGACTCAAATTCATCACCTTGGAACCCAATACATCCATCTTCTCCTCTTCCTTTGTCTCTACCATCACTTTTCACTTTATTTTTGTTGATTGTATCATACTATTAGTTTTGTTGATGTTTACTTGCTTTGTCTTTTAGACTCTTGTTGTTTTGTATCAGATTTGTGTTCTTACATTGCTGAGTATATATCATAATATTTTCTAAGTAAAAAAATGTACTTTTAGACTTTTTGAGTCATAGGCTTGTTTTAGGCTTGTTAGGCAGCTTGTTGATAACAGACCTTTTAACAGGCTTCAAGCCAGGCCTGAAAAAACAGCCTATTACAGGCCACAGGCCAGGCTCAGGCCAATCATTTACACAACAGACCAGGCCTATTTATGGTCAGGCCAGACCAGGCCTGGCCTATTTCCACCCATACTTGCTGTGAATTGTGCACGCTATATATATATATGTACTCCCTTGAATCCATAATACAAGGGTAACATGAAATTTTTTTCGTTCACACGTTTAAGAAGTAACATGTAAAAATCAAATTAATATATGTTTGATTTGTTGTACATGGTCTTTTGCTATTCTAAACTGACATGTACTTGCTGTGAATTGTGCACGCTATATATATATATATATGTACTCCCTTGAATCCATAATACAAGAGTAACATGAAATTTTTTTCGTTCACACGTTTAAGAAGTAACATGTAAAAATCAAACTAATATATATTTGATTTCCATTTTCCCCGTTGCATATTAAATGTCAAGATGAGAGACCGTGTGAGTGTATAATAAATTATATAAGGGTAAAATTGAAAAACCACATTAATTTTACTCATAATAAATGATTCAACTATGTTTCTTTGGTTTGTGTAAAATGGTTGACCACCTCTTATAATGTAGATCTGATGGAGTCTACACTGAACAAATCATGTAGCTTTTTTCACCTGTTGTGCTTATTTCTCTTGATTCTCTTTTTATCCAACTTTTCTGTGGAGTAAATTGACAAATAACATAGTAGAGCAAGCTTAACCTTGTACCACAGTAGAATTACATATTGTGTCCCCTTCATCTGTGCTTAAATACCATTACATCATTAGGAAAACAAAGACTTAGAAGTGAGTTGGAAAATTAGAAGGTTGATAAATTGACATAATTGTATCACAATAGTCTTGATCTACAATTAATTTTTTTTTTTTTTTTTAAAAAATGGAAAGTATTGATGTTCTTTTTTTTTTTTTTTTTTTCTGTTTATTTTGCAGCCTCACCTAGAAAGTGGCGATAAAAGTAAGTTTTCCATACTAGTGCTAGATCCGGCTTTTTGTATCATCAAATTATATCTGTTCTTATCTAATATTGATTATACTTCTTGTTTTGCTGCAGTTATAATGCCTCCCTCAGCCCTCGACAGTCTAGGTTAGTTGAAATTCTGAACTGCTATGTTGTTGCATATTCTTCTGATGTGTTGAATGTCTAGTTTGCAATCTTTCAAGCCTAATATGAAGTGTAATTTTTCAGCATCTCTGCATATTGATTATCCAATGTTGTTTGAAATTAAAAATTATGCTGCCGAGCGGGTGTCTCATTGTGGGGTTCTGGAGTTCACTGCAGAAGAAGGGATGGTGTGTATGCCAAATTGGGTAGGCACTCAAAATTTATAATTTGGAAAGTACTGTTGGTGTGCTTCTCCTTGAGGTTCCAGTTTTAGTTCATGTTGCTTCTTCATGTTTTCTTTTACAGATGATGCAGAATATGCTTGTACAAGACGGAGATATAGTAAAATTGAAAAATGTTACCCTTCCAAAGGGGACATATGTTAAGCTGCAACCACACACAACTGGCTTCTTGGATATCACCAATCCTAAAGCTGTGTAAGTTGAATAAAAATTTATTGTATTCAAGTTAGATATTACCATGCTATTCACAAACTCAAGTTTTTCTTGGAAGGCTTAAATCCTTAAGTCAACATGTGTTTCATCTTATCTTTGACAGGCATACCTGTATTGTTTGATGTTTTAGTAATCACTTCCAGTAGTAGGGCTTTTTAAAACCCAAGTAAACCTAATCAAATTAAAAACTGGCTTTAAGCGCTTGGTTCAGTTTACAAGTCACTATCATGTGAAATGTTTTGGTATTTAACTATTTTCTTATTTAGTGTTGTTCAGCAATTAAAATTTGACAACCGTAATAGCATGTGATGTTTGTAAGTTTTAGTTTACCTCTGAAATTTTCTTGCCATGACCAGGCAAGCCTCATGAAACTAAACCAATCTTCAGGGTAGGCTTAGTTTGGTGGGCTTTTTTACATGTGTCTCCGGATTTGTTTAGAACAAAATGAGGGTGGCCTTTCTACTCATCCTGGTGTTAGAGAACTATTCAGTCTATCAGAATAATATGGTTCAAATTGAGATTTCACTATACATTGATATTGGATGTATTTCTGAATTATATAGACTTTCTGTTCCCACGAGGTGGAGATCATATCTTGGCAGTTGTTGTTTAATGGGACTTTAGTACTTGCATCTTATATATACATTACAAGTGGAAGATCTTCTCTTAGATATTTGAGTGTATTTTTTTATTTGATATGCAGATTAGAAACAACATTGAGAAATTACTCCTGTTTGACAATTGGAGATAGTATCATGGTGCCATACAACAACAAAAAATATTACATAGATATTGTAGAAACAAAGCCTTCCGGTGCAGTAAGTATCATTGAAACAGATTGTGAGGTGGACTTTGCGCCTCCCTTGGATTACAAAGAACCTGAAAAGCCCATTGCACCACTTTCCTCTAGCAAGACACCAGAGAAAGGTCCATAATTGTATTTCTTAATTTTGCTGTAACCTTTCCTTTTCTCCTTTTTATTCAGACATGTGAGTGTATTTTGATGTAATTTACCGTTCAAAAATTCACATTTGAATTTGCATGATGTATCATGCCATTCTGATTACTTGAGTTGATAGCTATATATACATGCATGCTATGGATTTTTGAGTTTTGACCATCATCACATGTCATGTTTGCAGTTACATGTGATTTAGCACATTGTATGACTTGAAACTTCTATGAAGAAACCTATGAGCCTTAGTAGATTGGGATCCAAGTTAGTCTCAGGCAAGAAATATGGCTTAGGGATACCCTTTGATTTGCCTTAAGACCATAGTATTTTAGTCGAAGTTTACAGACATAAAAATTTAGGGTGAATTGTGATTTTTATGTTGTTATCATATGACAAACCTTTTGTTCCTCTTGACAGCTGAAGAGGCCCCTGCTGAAACTGAATCCAAATTCAACTCATTTTCCGGATCTGGGAGACGTTTGGATGGAAAACCCTTAAGTTATCAACCACCACCACTTTCTTCATCAGGTTCTAAGGACAAGAGTCCTAGTGTTCTAAATGGCAATACACAAGCATCTAGTTTACAAAGTAACTCTCATGAATCTCAAGGGAAGCTTGTGTTTGGCTCAAACAAAAACCGGTCTAAAGAAATTGCCAAGGTTATTTTTCTAGTTCTTGCTAATATTTTCTAATTTTTATGCCAATTAGAAGTTGCCATTATGCCAGCCAAATTCTTTCCCTAGGTGGTAATTAACAAACTGATTCTATTTCATCCATGGTTTTCAGGGAAAAGAATCAAAACAAGAGTTACCCCAAGAGAAAGAAGAACCAAAATTCCAGCCTTTTTCAGGGAAGAAATACTCACTTAAAGGTTAACATAAAATTAAATGGCATCTAACAATTTATTGTAATTTCCTTCAAGGATAAGTTAAGGGATCAACAATACATCAAAAAGTTGAGTTGATCTAGAATTTGGATGATAGATCAGTTAGATGCTATAAGATGCACAATACCTTGTGTATCAACAAGACTTTGGCTACTTAAAGCTTATTTCTGGCTCATTTTATTCTCATTTCCCCGTTTACCTTCAGGCTTTTTATTGGAAAAAACATTTTTTTTTCTTTTATTATTAATATTTTGTTTAAATAACAAAATAAATACTCTAATATTTAGGTCATGTGATGAGATCCTGACACAGGAGACAAAGAAACAAGGACTCGAATATCTTTATATATTATTTTAAGAATTTTTTTCCCATTAATTCAGTCGTCAGATAAGAAATGATTATTCTGCCAATACCAATTTTTTTTTTGCTTCAAATCTTAATGATTTCATCATAGTAAATACATCATTATAAGAATTAGAAGTTCAACCAATGTGCAAAAAAAAAAAAATAATAATAATAAAATAGTGCTTTGTGCTCTGTCGATGACTTTGTTATGCCAAAGTCATATATAGAAGACATTAGTTTCCTCAAGTGGATGACAAAACTAAAGCTTTCCTACATGTTAAACAAATTCCTCCTCGGCATTGTATGCTGGCAGCCACTTCCATTTTTTTTTTTTAAAAAAAAAAAGGATGGTTGCAACCTGAAAAGTACGAGACACACAGTAATAATTTGTCTTAAAGTGTATTCAACATAAGAATCAATATAACCAAGGAAAAGCATATGTGCAATGAAAGGAGCTATAATCACTTAACCATGAAGTATCCATTTGAGTTTTGTATCAAACCCTAACATTCTCCAATCGGCAAGCCCTTATGCCCCGTTTGGTATGATGGAAGTGGAAATAGAGGTGGAAGTGAGTTTTAAAATATGTTTGGTAATATGATAGAAATGAGATATAATTTTTAATTTAAATATGTAATTATAGTATGAAAATACTAAAATACCCCTGTGTGTAAAAAAAAAACCCTCCCAAGCAAAGTTGGCCCTCGCCACCAAAAAACCTCCAGGCCACCATAGCAGCCATCAATAATCTACATCAACACAAAAAAAAAATCAAGAAACTTATGTTTTGATTCAAACCCCATTCCATTGAAAGCTCCTGTAGCTACAGTCAGCAAAGCTTCACCGCCATCAATGGTGGCTATCAACAGATTCGATAACAAAAAAAGGCAACAACACAAAAACGACCAAATCAAAGAAACTTATGCAGAGCAAAGACAAGATCGAGGAAGATTATCATTCAACACCACCGTCATTGTGTTTCGCAAGAAATGACAAAGAACCTATCAAACAAAAATGAGATAGAAGACGATTAAGAGAGCAATTCCAGATATGAAGCCGTTTTGACGATAGTGTCGAAGACCATGACGGTGAATGAGAGATGCAGACATCAGCAAAGGCGATCGGTGCCAACGTTGGCGCGACGGCGTCGGAGGTGGGTGACTGGTGGCCGAACTGATGAGGCAGTGAGGGCAGAGAAGGCAAATGAAGGTGGAGGTGGCAAGGTCAGAGAAGGCAAATGAAGAAAGAACCGATGCTGGAACTCAGTTCCATGGGTAAGGCGTTAGAACTCAGTTCCATCGATTTTGATGGAACTAGGTTCCATGAGGAACCGAGTTCCAATGCACCAACACCCGTAAAGACTGATTCCAGTTCTAGTTCCATTTCTCTGGCTTCAGTTCTCTTGTACCAAACGGGACATTAATGAAACTATCAATGTACTAAGCACAAGTTGCCTAAAGTTCTACATGACCCTTGCTTTAAGATAACTCTTTTAATATAAGACAACAACCATGTTTCAAGTATTGATATTTTCTATTGCACTTAATTTGGTGTTCATATTTTTTCATTTAATTAAATTATTAAATTTCCTCACTTAATACAATTAGCTCCTATGTGAGGGTTATTGGTGCTAGCAAAATAAATAAAACTATCACAAAAAAGAATAAAGCATTTTATTTTATATAAATTTTAGTAAAGGAGTTGGGCTCACCCATAATCCAAGAGCAAAACTCCTAACTCATGATCTGTTTAAGCTTGTCATGTTGTGCATTGAACATGATAAGTAAGCTATTTTTTTTTTCTGTACACATAGTTTTGTTCCGTTCAACTTTACTAAGCAGTAAAGATATAGAATGTTCAAAGCTTTTGCTAACCAAAAACTAAAGAATTTAACTTCTATAGAAAAACACATACACTTTACCAAAAAAAAAAAAAAAACACATATATATCACATACTGAACCTATGGTATATATTCATGTAGAATGGTTTTCCTCTTTTAATATTAAAAAGGTAAAGAACTTATGAAAGCAGTAATAATAAAGTGTAGATCTTTTAGGCTTTCTGCAACCTGGTGGTCTGCGTGTAAACGTGTAATTGCTGCCAGGCTACACAAATGGACAAGGAAATTGGGGGGACTGTAGATTTGCGTCGCATTGAGGAAGGAATCCATTGGAAAGTCAATTGGCTGAGCTCCACATGGATTTGCTCCCTCTTCAGACCCCACCATCAATCAATCACATCATCCTCATCACAGTTTAATTCCCCCCAATAATCTCATTCACTTAAAATGGAACATCATCATCATCAAGAACAACCCCACCTCCTCCTCCTCCTCCTCAAAACCCAGATTCCAAGTTTACAACTTTCACCCTCCCATTTCTTATATTTGCTTCAATTCGGTTCCCATTTCAAGAAGAAGCGACCCAAGCTTCTGGGGTAGAAGAAAATTGATGAATTAGGGTGTAGCTGAGAATAACCCAGAATTGAAGAAGCAATTTTTTTTTTTTTTTGTGATGGATCCCAGGCCTTTGCGATTCATCAGGTATCAATCAATTTTCTCGATAGTTCGATCTGGGGACTTGGGTGAGCTGAAGCAACTTCTGGAGCAGCTTCATAGCGAAGATGCTTCGTCGTTTTCTAATGTTATGTCCCTTCAGAATGATGCTGGAGAGACGGCTTTGTACATAGCTGCTGAGCATAATCTGGTTGAGATTTTTGGCTACTTGCTCAACTACTGTGACTTGGAGATTGTGAAGATCAGGTCCAAATCCGACATGAATGCCTTCCATGTTGCTGCCAAGCGTGGTCATCTAGGTATTCCTCTCTTTTCTGCATCACTCTCTCTGTAATACTCGGAAGTTTAGCGATATTCATAGTTTTTGAATAATGAAAATTTCATGTTTGAAGTGAGATGAGGCTCAATCATAATTTAAAATCAGATTATGCTGTGAAAAATACTAAATAAATTACGTGACAACATGTAAGTAGCCGTGGTAGTTTGATGGTGAAATTGATCGCATCACTGGGGTGTGGCTATTTTTTTGTTTTAATTGGCTTCCTCAGTTTTTTGGAATCATTTCTGAACTTCTAACTAGGGTTGAAATGGAAGTTCTGTTCTTGCCTCATTTCATCCTTCTACCCTATCCATTTAGGGGAAAATACTGATTCTTTATTCATTTCACGCAGCATTGAAAGGGCAAAAATACAACTTTTAAATATCAGAACAGTGTAATAGAATAATGCTTCTTGAAGTTGAAACTTAAGTAGATATATGGTGCTCGTTGCTGCAGTTTTGATTTAAGTACCATGTGGAGTGTGGACGCCCATGATAGGTCCCATAAATGATGAGTTCACAATGGATGCAATATTGTTGCTATGGAGACTCAAACTTGATGTTCCACCAGTTGTATCATGGAATTACTGGTTCTGACTTTGTCAATCATTTTCCAGATATTGTGAAAGAGTTTTTGAACAAGATGCCAGAGGTTTCTAAGTTGTGTGACTCCTCAAACACTAGTCCCCTGTATTCTGCTGCGGTCCAAGACCATTTGGATGTGGTGAATGCCATCTTGGATGCAGATGTCAACTCAATGTGGATAGTTAGGAAAAATGGAAAAACTGCACTGCACAATGCTGCTAGGTATGGGCTTCTTCGTGTTGTGAAAGCACTTATAGACCGAGATCGGGGAATAGTCTGTGTCAAAGATAAAAAGGGCCAAACTGCACTGCATATGGCTGTAAAAGGACAGTGTCTTTCAGTGGTAAAGGAGATATTACAAGCTGATTCCACTATATTGAATGAACGAGATAAGAAGGGAAATACTGCTTTGCACATGGCTACAAGGAAGGGTCGTTCACAGGTGATTTTTGCATTCATGTAGCTGTAGCCCTTGTATGTTCAGTTTCGTTATGAATTTGGCCATCCAATCTTTCAGCTCCTATATTAATGTCTGCAATGGAACATTTTGGTCTTTCTCTCCATATACAAGATCAGTGGCCAGTTCTTTCTTTTATGTTCATGTTATAACATATGCCAATTCTGTTCGACTCAGTTCATCCAATCTGATAGTTTTATCACTTTACCAACAGAATTACAGAATTGTTTAATGGAATTATAATATTGAACCTTAAGATTGTTACCATGCTGTATAGTTGCCTATTTGGTGAAGTTAATTAACATAACAGATCCTTAGTGCAATGAACAAAACGCAAATCCTTGTGTCACATAACAAATGTTGCTCGCCTTTGTAAGAAAATAAAGCAAATGTTTCTTGCATAGATTTTATTTTTCTTCCCTGATTTGTTCTTGTACTAACACATTTCTCTTTGTTCAGATTGTGAGTCTTCTGCTAATTTGCACAGCTATGGATATCAATGCCATCAATAACCAGCAGGAAACAGCACTGGATCTGGCAGATAAATTGCAGTATGGGGATTCAGCTTTGGAAATCAAGGAGGCCCTTGCAGAATTCGGTGCCAAGTATGCCAGGCATGTCGGCAGAGTTGATGAAGCCATGGAACTCAAAAGAACTGTGAGTGATATAAAGCATGAAGTGCAGTCACAACTTGAGGCAAACTTAAAAACTCGCAGGCGAGTTTCTGGTATTGCTAAAGAATTGAAAAAGCTTCACAGAGAAGCAGTTCAAAATACAATTAACTCCGTCACAGTTGTTGCTGTGCTTTTTGCCTCAGTAGCATTCTTGGCTATATTCAATTTGCCTGGCCAATATATCATGCAAGGACCTGAGACTGGGAAGGCTAATATAGCTGATAATGTTGCTTTCCAAGCTTTCTGTCTTTTAAACTCTACTTCTCTATTCATCTCTCTATCTGTGGTGGTTGTTCAAATCACTTTGGTAGCCTGGGACACAAGGGCTCAAAAGCAGGTTGTGTCAGTGGTTAACAAGCTAATGTGGGCTGCTGGTTCTTGCACATGTGGGGCTTTTCTGGCTTTGGCATTTGTTGTTGTTGGGAAAAAGCAAACATGGATGGCTATTACCATAACCGTTTTGGGTGTACCCACTATGGTTGGAACCCTTGCATGCCTATGCTACTTTGTTTTCCAACAACATTTCGGCATTTTCCGCAGCGATTCCCAGAGACGCATCAAGAGAGCAAGTGGGAGCAAATCTTTCTCTTGGTCCTACTCTGCAAATATATCTGAATTGGATGATTATGATTCTGACATGGAGAAAATCTGTGCTTTGTGAAGTCGGTAATTTTCTGAAGAGCACCGGCTCTTGTTCCTGATTTTACCAAGATGATGATTGTAAAGTGAAATTGGTTGATCTTCAGGACACTGCCGTTGAACTTGCAGTACAATCTTAAGGTGGTATGAGGCAATATGGGTGGATTTGCTATCACTAAATTTATCGCAAGACCTTCGGTGTAGATTTGATGTATATGAGAATAATACAAAGCAGTTAATTGTGTACCTAAGCATATTTGTCTTCTCCATTTAGAGCCAACTTTCTTTCCTTTTTCTTTTTTATACAGGAGAAAGCAGTGAAATCTACTCTATATTACAAGAAATAAAAAAAACGAAAATCGTCTAAAGGAACTAAATGAAATCCAATAGGTATCTCCAAAACACGTTTAACAAGAATGTTAGCTTTAAAGTACACCTCTCTACCAATGTGTTGAAGATCAACCAACCACTCTCGATCAAAGCATAGTATGACTTTAAATGATTAAGCTCTAATTCTCATGAAGATTATTATTTCTATTATTGATAAGCGTAAGTGGATATGAAGAATCGTTTCTCAAGCTAATTTTCCTTTAACCACCTTTCAAAAGCAGAAGGAATGTATTTATACATATAGAGCCAAATTGAATTTGATTTGGGTTTACAATATATTTATGCGTAAATATAAATTATATGAAACAATTAATGGATGGTGGCCAGTGGGTCGTGCATTCTGAAATTAAACAAGTTTTTTTGTACTGTGCGGAAGTAACAAATTTAAATAATAAAAGAAATAGTAAGAAATCATAAAATAAAAGTTATTTAT
Source organism: Mimosa bimucronata (assembly GCA_037074515.1). Taxonomy (NCBI): domain Eukaryota; kingdom Viridiplantae; phylum Streptophyta; class Magnoliopsida; order Fabales; family Fabaceae; genus Mimosa; species Mimosa bimucronata. The sequence continues at coordinate 1,512,389 of CM073447.1, forward strand.
TTTTGCATTCTAATTACTGAAAACAGTCCCACACGTTGCACAACAAAAGAAATTGTTTGTGCTTTCATTGTGATGTACTCAGTTTATTCATTTGTAATTATATGATCGAAAGGAATAGAAGAAAAAGAGGGATTTTAACAGGTTTGATTGTACAAAATAAAGAAATGAAGTTAAAAGTTTCTAATTGATTTCCGTTCCTCTTTCATCTAACATTCTATTTTTAGTTGAAAAAATTATAAGCATGGGCATCCTCTTGGTCAAATTTAAAGTAGGAGTTCCTATCTTTATTCCCTATGTTATGAGGGTCTAAGCTATGTCCATCTTTCTCCAGATTAAAATCTCTCAGCCATTCTAAACATCATTCACATAAAATCAAATAAAATTAGTATCCGTGTACATCGCACCCATGCAAAAATCTAGGTGCTTAAGATATCAAAGGGTTGTGTTGGGAATGGACATTAGGCAGAGAAAGAAATGAAGCTTCTCTGAACAAATATATGCCTCTCTGGCCCACGTGGTTATCAACAAAACATAATAGAACCACGCGAGCCTCTCCTGTTTACAAGGTCAAAAGAATTGCCCAGGAAAACCCAAGCTTCATTGTGATTCCATACCCCATTTTCACCACCCCAGCCTTCTCTATAAGCACAATATAACTACTATGATTTACAACTCTACATAACCTAACCCATTTTAAATTTCACTATAGGCAAGTGCAACATTATAATATTATAGTTGTAGTTGCCCAGAGCCTCTTTTTGATGATTTTGGAGAAGAAACACGAAGATCAGATGGCAGCCGTTGCCTTGAATCTTCCAGTCTCTCTGCGTCCTCCATATGATTCTGGTTATGGTATCAGAAAAACAAAACAAAGCAAAAGAATCAATTGAAACAATTTTGGCAAAACAAAATATGAAGAATATGTTGCATGTCAAAAATATTACTCATATATGAAGTTGAGGACAAAGTGCAGATATCTCCCCTCAATTATTATCCTTCTGATGTTAAACTCTTCTAATCAATTTTTCCCATTAATCCCATCAATGGAGATGTTATTTAAAATTTGTCAAGTGTCTCCAGACGAATGAGTGTGCTAGGTGAAATCTCCATTAAAGGGATTACTTCTCAATTTTCAGAGTTAAAGTTAGTGTATGCAAATCATTTCAAGTATAAGGGAGATATTTGTATTTTCTCCTAAATTATACACACACACATGCGTATTTTCAACCCATAGATTTGGCCCATCAATATGCAGAAGGCAGTACGAAGAGTTCAGCAACCTTTGACACAGAATTGGAAGTATTGCGCAACTGTGCTTGAGCTCTAGCATGCATGCGATGCTGGCTCTGTGTTTGCTCAAACTGTTGTAGCCTTGCGGCAAAGTTGATCTCATCATCTGGGTTGTCAAAATCCACAGCTATGTCCCCATCCTCAGTGATTTGGGATCCATCGGTCATGTGATGAAGAATCTGGTCAGGATTCCCTGAGGATGTTCTCCTAAATTGCTCTCCATTTAAAGAATACGGTGGCACAGCTTTTAGACGAGTTTTTAGGATCTTAAAGGCGGCACTTTGCTGCATGTATCAATTTGAAAGAGTCAATATCAACTCCAAACAACTATGACCTAGCAAGCTTTCCAGAGTTATACAACATAGCTTGCAAATAGAGCAAGATCATGTAAGTCAACTAATATGATCTAAATAAAATAATAATAATAATAATAATAATAATATAACTGAGTAAATGCAGCAGTTAAGCATCATCTGGTCAGAACCAGAACGGAAAATGGGCTGATTCTTAAAACACAACAAAAGGATATAAATTATTCACTATACAGAATGTTGTTATATATACTACACAGGACGATGCAAACAAAGAAATATATCACTTATTATCCACATGCATTAAAATACAAAAAACATAAAGGCCTTCTTTGACATCGAGTAAAGAATACTGCAATATAAGGAAATGCCTAAATTAGCATACCTGTGGAAGCAACATCAGAAGACCATACAATGCTTTAAATAACCATATATATCTTCCAGGTTCAAGAAGCTGCAATATTAAACAACAATTTCAGGCCTCTAAGAAAACATATATTAAAACATATCTGTGAATTTATTGATACATTAAGCATTAAGGACTTGTTAGTACTGTACTCATCTTACAAAAGGAAGCTCACTTTAAAACTGAGATAAGAATAAAAACTAACAAGCAGAACGCGTATTTATAGAGCAAGATGTGAAAAGCCTACAAATATGACACTGGAGTTCATTATTACCGAATAGTTTCGATCATGTCAGTGGCTTCCTATAGGAAGTTTGAGAAGAATAATAACTACTTTCTGAATAATTATTTTAAGAAGGTAGAAATTTTAGATAAGCAGTCCTTAGTAAATTAATTGAAGTGGTAATTCTTTCTTTATCAACTTACTTTCTTACTTACGTATGCACATACTTACATACATACATATCTCAGATGAGAGCTATGAAACAGAAACCATTTTTCAGGGTAAATTCAGGGTAGTCAAATGCAAAAGCACCCTTGAGTTACTAGACCTTTAAAACATAAACTCCCAAATTTGCTCAAAATGTTTTAGTTTCTCATCTCATCTTATTATTGTTTATATTTTAAAGTTGGACTTATAAGCTTTCTCTTGTTGCTTGAAAACTCACAGGCACCTAAGGTGCAAATCAAAGGCATTTGCCTTGAAGTTCCTGATTGAAGGCAGCACCTGTCACGACATGAGAAGTGGTGACCATAAATAGGGTCTCATCTCAGTGCCTTAGGCACTGAGGCAATTGCCTTTGACATTCGACATAAGTAAATGGAATCAGCAACCTCAGATTTGATCATTTGACACTATTCCCTTTGAGTGTCCAAAACTCTATCCAGTTAAATGCAGCTTGTATTAGTATACATCCTAGTCCTACTATATCTAAAAGCTTCAGCCTGTAGAGAAAACCATCTATTTCTGTTCCAGCAAAGCCAAAACATCATTTCATTTTAATTTTTAAACACATGCTCAGCCAGCCCAAAGCATCTATCCCCCTCAATTGTCTTTCAACTCCACCTTCATTGATCCAGCTTTGCAAGCATATAGCCAAGTTAGATCACCATGCTCTGCCTGTGTCCAATCACACACCGTCATGTGTAGATAATCATGGGAGACTAGAAATAAGTAACAAATTCCAAGGCCATACATTCTGCTTATAGAATCATGATTTTCATTCTGCTGCTCTGCTAGAAGTTGTTCCAACTTTCATATCAGTCCCTGTTGGGAGATGGAGTCATGGAGCAGCTTCAAGCATTGGGACCCGTCAAGTTTGCTGGTAGACTACCCTCAGCTTCTTCAATCAATGCATCCAATAATTGTAGACCAGGTATCACCGTATCTATTTTCTAGACTGATATCTTAGAGAGGGCCTTGATTTTCCAGAAATAAATCATAAACAATAGAGGTATTTTGAGGAAAGAATAGTTCTCTCAATTTGAAAGACAATTGAAAACCTGATATATAAGCTATCTTTCAATAAAATATTATTTTTGTGGGCAGGGGTGCTGCATGGGGGTGGTAATCTGAATGGATTTCAAATCTCTGGAAAGTAGCAAACTAGATCTTGAAATAAATTAGTCAATTAATTAGCTTAGCAAGAACAAAAGGAAAATGCAATAACAAGTGATTGCTGACCTATAGCTTTAATCATCAGAAACACATCCCTGTTTCGCATTTTACCAGACTAAGGACTAAATATGTTATAATAAGTCCCAAAATGACGGTAGATAGATTAAACATGTGGCTTCTATTAATACCTGCAATCTTAGATAGGCAAAGATCGGGGTTTCCAGCAAGCGAATCAGCTTATCCAGTTCGACCAAGAATTTGACATTAATATCCTCCTTAACTAGAGACTGAATCACAGCAGTAGCATGTTGGTAGGTCTAACCAGAAAGATTAAAAATTAATTCACATGCTCAAACAAAGGCCGAGCAACCACCGATGCACATTGCTAAAAATAAGTATTGTGCAAATGAAGAAAGAAAAAAAATATTCAAATAAACAAATAGCAATTAACAAGTTAAAGATCCTACCTACCTGAGCTAAGAAGCAGAGACTTATAATTGCCATTGGAGAATGACACCATGAAGCATACAAAGAAACATACAAGTCCTTCCCAGCAGGATTCGCCACTAATTGCTTCAAAAGAGCTCGAAGCTCAGACAACTCTGACGATGTGAGTAAGATCAAATTCAAAGCCTGAAATTTTTTCAAAACTTGTGCTGATGAATACTGAATGAGCTTATTATATTAGAAGTTTAGACTCAGTAGAAAGCACAAACATGCACACCATAATAATCTAGTCAACCAGGTCTGAAAACCCCAAATAAGATATACAACAGTCATTAACATAAAGCTTTATGTTGGATAATTGACACTTCTCATACTCAGCATCCACAACAGATTTATAGTAACTGGATATGATATTATCCTTTTCTATCAGCCTTTATACAATTGGGCACTTGTTCATTTGAAGAAACAAGAACGTTTTCATTAAAGTGAGAAGACATAATAAACATAGAGAGGATCCATGCAAATCACATGTCATATGTCTATGTGTATACTACATATATATTACTGCCCATGTATAGAAAAGCAAGGAAAATGTGATTCTGTCAGAATTGTGAACACCAAATCAAAGAAAATCTTCTGAGAATCTAATATAAGACAGGAATCTAAAGCCTCCTCCATTATTCAAACTCTCAACAGGAGACCTACATCTAGTCTAACATACCACACCAACTAGAATCATTCGACCTGAATATTCAAGTTATCAAGTGGGCATCATAAGTTCGATACAAAATAAATTTAGCAAGCCAAATAGTGCACATCAAAACCAATCATCTTTGACCAGCAGACGCAGACAAAGTACAAAATATCAAGCACAAGCATCACAAACTGCTCTGTTAATGTCACATTTTCATTTCTCAAAAGTCAAGACCAACCTGAACCATAACTGATGCAAAATCTAGATCGGATTCTTCTTCAAGTATTGTAGATAGTTCACGGTAGACTCTTTCAGCGTCTAAAAGCACACATAGTCGGCGAATTATCAAAGCACCACGCCTAGGTATATGATGAATAAAAAATAATTTATTAGTAATATGATATTTCAACAAAATCATGAACAAAAAAGTAAAATTAAATTAAAAAAAATCAATGTAGGGAGATTTTACTTCTCCAAAAGAGAATTATCCACACGGAAATTGTGGACTAAGAAAACAACAAGCTGTCGGAAGTGCTGAGGATCTTTAGCAATGCACGCATGAACTTCAAGAACTAGAAGCACAACCTATTTTAGTCACACAACTACATTGAATCAGAGACAATTAAGTAAACTTTGATTACCATGTGCAAACATGATAGCAAACAAGAATTGGGGGAACAGCTAAAATATCAATTTTTTTAATGAAAGCAATTACTCATGAAAACGAGATGTAAATCACCGCAGGAAATTCTCTAACCAAAACTAACACACATACTTTATGATGAAAGATATTGGTGTAATGTAAAAATGGATAAGCGCTGACCTAAAACTAATATTAATTCCCACATCCACCCCTACACCCCCCCCCCCCCCAACCCACAAGAAGAAGAAGAAGCCATTCACACATCTAAGTGAGCCAGAAGTAATTTGATGCATGCAATCAGCAACATACACATAGATGATGCCAATGAAACCGCACTGGCTAGGCTACTCCAACTTTTCATCCAAAGACTTAATGAAGAGAGAGAGAGAGAGAGAGAGGAAAAATAATGGTACATGTAAAGTATCTGAGATATATGAAAAATACGAACCGCGATATGTAACATATACACATAGATATTAAGAAACAAATAACTTAATGAATGAAGGAAGGGGGGGGGGGGTTAGGATAACAAGACTACCTCATCAGACGGATCAGAAAGTGCTTTGAGTAAGGTGTCAAATATATCCTTCAGAAAAGTTAAAACCTGTCTCGGAAATCAAAAGTAAATGTGTTAGAATAGAATTATAAGTAAAAATGGAGAGTGGTGGGGGGGAAGGTCTTCCACAAGTAAATTTGGAGATATTATTCAAGAGCTGACCAAATAATATATTGATAGAAAAATAAAGTTGTATCTCATTAGCCAAGTCACCAAATTTGTTTGCAGGATATATGATCTTTTTACCTCAATTCATTTCTAGTGCTGTTGATAGAAGTGATAAAACAAACGTAGTCTGTCAGTTATTTGCCTACTTTGACAAGAGAGTAGAAAAAAGTGGTATAACTATAAATTTAACCAGGCAGAATGATCATAGCAATAAATCCCTTATGACTGGAATTACTGAAAGGAAAGTTGTCTCCTCATTCAATTAAGTAGGCAAAAGTATAGATTCACAAGTAGCAGATTGATAATAACTACTAGTTGCAGCCAAGTAGCATCCATCAATAAAATTATACCTTTAAGTAAACCTAACCAGAACATTTTTGTTATAGGTTATAAACAAGCGATTATTTTCAGAGCCTTTAGAAATATCCAAATAGGCAACGTAAATGAGTTGTCTGACTTAAAATCAAGGGCACTTCCATAAACTTAGATCAAGTCTACACAGGCACAGGTGCCTCTTAATTATCAAAACGAAAAGGTGGATTCCAATAATCCAGTCACCTCAGCACGGTATCTGTTTAAAAGGGTTGATATCCAGTGCAAAGCTTCAATCCGGGTAGCTTCCCATTCACTAGATAGTTGCCTGATTAATCAAACCATCCCAATATCAGAGCAAAATTATTTAGATAATAATCTATCAAGAACTTAGGAATCTATGAAAAGGGCCCTCATATTCATTTCCGTTTTTAAATATCTTCTCAGATGCTAATAGCTGTTCTTAAATTTAATTGTCAACATTGCAAAATACAAATATAGGCTCTATCCTAAGTAAGAAAACTACACCTCCTAGCAACGGAGAGAACAGCTCCTACATCAAATGATTCAGCTGGATCAGCCTTGATTGCACGTAACTCTTCGTTGGTTTCACGAGCAACCTTACATAGCAGCAGAAAATTTATCAAATCCATCAAATTGCACCCTATGTAGTCTTGTTATTAAACAGAAAACAAAGTAACACGATCCATGCCATCATAAGGGAATAGAAAACAAGGAAAGGTCAAATAGACCAACAGCTCTAATTTTCTCTTCTTGATCAGCTACACAAGGCAAAATGGCTCCAAGAATATCAGCATAATATGGAAAAAGCTGGTCACCGCCAAGTTTAACAAACTCATTTATCTGTTCAAAGATGAAAGAACAGGCATGATTCAAATAAAATAATAATGAATTATAACATTACATAAATGATAATAAATTTTGCCAAAGCATCCAGTAAAATTTGATGGATAAAATGAGGCACTGCATTACCACTTACCCATGTGATAGCTGTTAATCTAGTAAACTCATCCGCAGAACCTGCCCTCTGTACCAGTATTTCAGCCATTCGACCATAATCTACAGACTTCAAGAGTAACACTGCTTGAGTCAGAAAATGACAAATGAACAAAATATTTTCTTTTTGCGTAAAAACTATTGGTGGAAATTATGGATAGTACATATAAACAAGATACCAAACCAAAAGAAATGCTCCTTAACCAGCTATAGGGGAGGGATAACATTAAGGCACAATAAGGACCTAAACAGTGTAAACAAATCAGAAAAAAAAATCAGTAGAAGTCTTACTGGAGAGTTTTTAATCTCTTGAAGAAACTCACAAAGAGCTGAATCAGCCTGCTGACGAATTTCATGACTTGAATCACTCAACATGTTAAACAGACCTGAGAAGTATACAAATAAATAAATGGTCAATAGAAGTGTTCATAAAATGTTTAGAATAAATGCTCAAACCTCATGTATTGAAAGTTACCATCAAGAAAATCAGGAAGAAATCCCAGCATGTCAATATCAGGGACGCTATCCAATACAGTAATCCATCCAACCAAAAATTGACGAACATATGGATTCAAGACATTCATACGCTCCCTCAACAATGGTATAAACTCTTCAATACTGAAGATCAGAGAAGAAAAGGGAAAGGGAATGAATCAGTCTAGTTACATTCAGAGGGGTGATATTTCAGTCTATCTTTTGATATTTTATATCACTAAATACAGGAAAACAAATAGAATAAAAGTGAGAGGGATTCACCTAAACTGATCGCTTTCAGTCACAATATCCTGTTCCCATATAAAAAACTTTAAGCATCAGTTTATTAAAAACAGAAATTCTTACGAATAAAAGATACCCCCCCCCCCCCCCACCAAAAACAAATCCATGAAATCTTATCGGCGTGCATACATGTAGAGTCAGCAGGAAGGTATATAGACAGAAAATCCAATACCTTCACAAGCCTATCTAGGAGATGAGCAGCACTTTGTACACTTGGATCTGAGTCTGCAGAAAGCTTGCACAAGGCATCAAAGATCTGATTGAAGAATACAATGAACTCCCCTCTTACAACCTGGCATCATGAAAAGATAATAATTAACTCCAGTAGATTGCCAATATGAAGTCCTATCCATAGGTATTTCAAAGAAATTAAATTCTCACCTTGGCAATATTATACAATGCTTCACAAGCATAATAACGAACCCTACTGTCTGGATCAGCAAAAGCACCTAACACAGGGGGCACAATTTGCTGCCATCAAGCAAGAATTATTTTTAGGTAAGAGGAAGAGATATCAGATATGAAAAGAATATGTGAGCCAATAAGCTCAGCTCTGTAACACAAGGAATGACAATAATATCTTAGTGATAATTCATCCAACAAACAGCTAAAACTATTATCAAACACAACATAGCTAGATCAGTTGGTAAAAATTTCACTTTCAAGACATAAAGTGTAATCATCTTTATTTCCTTATCCTGAAATTTGGCACTATACATCAAGCTCTGAAAAATAACACAAATAAACCAAGAGTTGCTTCAAGATCAGGCCAGTCCATCAATCATTCCAAGCATTATCATGCATGCACTACGTTAACAAATACAAGGTACCATCAAAATCAAGAGTAATTGTCATGTCTTTCAGACTTAAAGCAAATTCTAATAAACCTATTCACTCAAATTATAAAAAGCTGCATTAAAAGTTCTACTTTGTGCACAAGCAGATCAATTAAACCCATATTATGACCCCAAAAAAAAAGATCAATTAAACCTATTGCCCCAAGAAGAAAATACACACTCCTTACTTGGATTCCATTAATATCAAACTGATACCCTGGGAAAAGAATGTTATCTGCAAAATAAAACTCAGTAGGGATACATGGCTAAAATCCTATGAAAAATTCCCATGAAAACTCCATATATCCTGAATATGAAACAAGATGTCTACATAAATCCAATCAAATCACATGTGATGAGAAGCAACATCTGAAATCTGGAATGTGATCAAACATTAGAGAAAAAGAGAGAGGAAACTACGAAGAATTAATGATTTTGGAAATCATGAACCAGAAGACTCGGACAGATAACTTCAGTATGCACAGGAAAAGGTTATATATATCTCAAAGCAAAATACATGTTGAATAAATCATAAACCAGTGCTCTAGACCATCCAGAAGGGAAATATCACTCACTGAGACAATGTAACGGACTATTAATCCGAAACTTAGATGATATCCATGCCCTTGTACATCTATGCTCAACCCAACTAGGAAGGTGAAAAGGCTAGAGAAAAGATCGACTTTCCAAACAAAATTCATTTTGAATGCAATGCCCAGATTCCTTCTATTCTAAGACTTGGCTAAGGGCAAGATAGATTGCTATTCAGCAACAGTAGCAGTTTCTCTTATTAAATTCAACCAAAGCAGCTGAAAACCCAAATTATTAGGTACTACATCCAAATGTTACAAGTTATGTCAAAGATTTGACATGAGCAAGGTTAAAAAGTTGCAAAAGATGAACATATATGCTTGAGAACATACTATGATATAAAGATTTATTTTCCATTTTTACTGATGAGATAAAAGGGATCTAAGGATGATTTACTAACCACCTTCAGTACTTCAGCAACAACCCCCAAATAAATCAAATTGCTTCCTAGGAGAGAATACTATAGGAGGTTGAAAGGAACCGTGAGAATCCACAATACTTTCCTCAAGCCACCAGAAACTAGTCCAGATGATACAATGATTTTGCATTGGCTCTCTCTCTCTCTCTCTCTATATATATATATATATATCTATCTATCTATCAATCAATCAATCATCTTTCACACTCACACACCCTTGTAGTAATTATTTCTTTCATCTTGTTAGTGCCACCAGACCCATCATCAACCACTGCCATGTTTCTAGCACGCACTTCAAGAGATTTCGAAGTTATTCTAATGGGAAAAGTTCAAATTGTAAGCTCAGATGAAAGAACACAAAGCATATACATCTATATTGAGCGTTGTGTTATTCAATTCCTCACCTCAAGGTACCGACTAGCTTCAGTAGACAACCCAACAGTTGCAGCAGCTAATCCTATCAATCCTCCCTTCATAAAAAAAATTGAAAAGGATTCAACAGGCATAACATAAAATAGAATCAAACCAAAACTAAAATCACTTTCCAACTATCCTCTCACACAAATTTAATATAACATAAAATGAACATATAATGACCATGTAATTAAAGAGGAAAATAAAAATCTCCCACCTTACGGTGATTTGCTTGCACCGAACCAGTGTACTCCGTAGTCAACAAATTGATCACAGCGGTTATTTTATCAAGTTCTGAATTAGCAGCAAGCTGCTTCACTATGCCCTCAACCTATATATAATATACCCACACAAACAATATAAACCTATGATCAATTAAAGCTAAATAAAAATACCCAGAACTAGAAAAACTCCAAATTTATCATAATCTGGAATGAAAATTGAGAAAGATAAAGGAATTGAGGTTTTACCTCAAGAGCAGCATTCTTGCGCTTCTCGTAGAGCTTGTCAGCAAGGTTGCGAAGCACAGCAGCAGGAATCACTGTGAACGCATCCGCCATTGCGATAGCCTCAGTGATTCACTGATTCCTTTCTTATTACCTTTGAAAAGGGTGAAGAAAACGCGTAATCAATCGCGTCTTCGGATCACTTCCTCTTCGAACCGAAACATCATTCTCTTGAAAAGGAAAATTTTTTCTCTCCTTCTCTCGCACGGAGGATCAGGATGAAATCGAAGTACAAATGTAGTATTTGACGTGGAATGTGAATTGGCTAGGGTATAAGAATTGAGACAGATCTGATAAAATAGGAAAAATTGAAATGAGCAATTGAAATGAGAAATGGAAATTGAAACCTAATTTTGCAGCAGAGAGCAGAATTTGTTCGCCTTTAAATCCTTGTTATGATTTTTTTTCTTTTTGATCTTATTTTATTGAGCGAGACGTCTGATTTGTTGTTTGCAATGGAAAATTGAAAACTTTGGGGTGATAATATTGTTCATTGTTTTTCCATCAATTCAACTTTCTATATATCAACTTGGAGCTCAGGTCCGAAGTTGAAACTGACACCTTAATGAAATTACATATATACCCAACAGTTTTTAATGAGATTTGCATAGGATTAGAAGAAGAAAAAACCTTGGGAAAATTTCAATTATCCCTTGTATTCCCCCTAACATTTTGAAATTTTACTGAACTTTTAAGAGGACAAAGTGAAGTTAATTGTGTCATCCAAAAAGATCATTCAACCCCTAAAAATACTCATATTCGTGTTGGTAATGCGCATAAAAGTCTTGGAAAATTCTTTATATATATATTGGAAATGCATAAGTGAAGGGTATCATGTATTAATGTGAGTATTTTCAACATGAATGTGAGTATTTCTAAGTTTTCAAAATTGTCTAATCTAACACTGATTCATGCTACATTTCACATATGCATTTTCAAGATATGTATAAAGAATTTCAAGATTTTTGTGTGTATTTTCAACACGAATGCGAGTATTTACAAGTCACCAAAATTGTTGAATCTAACACTAATACATGTTACCTTTCACTTGTGCATTTTCAAGATATATATATATGAAGAATTTTCAAGATTTTTGTGCGCATTTTCAACATAAATGTAAGTATTTTTGAGTCTCCAAAATTGTCGAATCCTAACCTCAATACATGCTACCTTTCAATTATGCATTTCCAAGACTTTTGTGTGTATTTCCAACATGAATGTGAGAATTTTGGGGGGTAGAATGGTCTTTTGGTTGACATAATTAACTTTACTTTGCCTCTTAGGATCTCAGTGAAATTTCAGAATGTTAGGGGAAATCTGACATTAGTTTGTTAAAGGGGAGGTAAATTGAAATTTTCCCAAAAACCTTTACGGAAGTAAATTTGACAGTTAATTGAATTGGTAAAGTTTCCAACAATGACGGAACCACGCTACCTCTTTAATAATTATTACGGTTGCATACTCAAGACTCAAACTCAAGATCACCGATTAAGTTGAAACAACACAGTCAGTTGATTCAAACACTTGGTGGTACGCAGAATGATCTCTTTTGTAACATGTCCTAATGTAATTTCTTTTCATTAGCTTTTTTTTAAAAAAAAATTAAGTAATTTGCTTTAAGACTTATTATGTACTACCTCCGTCCCACAATATAAAGTCTTTTTAACCGAATTGCGGGTTCCTAAAAAATTAGTTAGAATTAGTTAAAAACAATAGATGTGTAGGAAATATACCATATTGCCCTTATTTATGAATGAGTAAGAGATGGGGTAATTATGAAAAGAAGATGAAAGAGAATGTGTGGGAAAATTAATGTATGTGTAAAATGGGGAAAAAAGCAATTATTACTAAAATAAAGTCAAATATGACCTTATATTGTGGGACAAGATCATTCAAAAAAATGGACCTTATATTATGGGACGGAGGGAGTATTAAACTAAGTATCTCTTATGTTATAAATATGGTTTTGCTTCTAACAAAAGAGAAGGAAAAGAAAAACCTTCGACACAACTATCGTGGGAACATATGACCATATTGAGTGAGCCTCACTAGATTCAAATAATTATCGTGACTACATACACATGGTATGAATTCAAAATCACAGGTTAAGTTAGAACAACTCACATTTAATTGATCCAAACATTTGGTGGTACTGATTGGAAAATTTCACCGCACTCTTTAGTAACTTACTATTCAATGATCATTAAAATAAATATTTTACAAAGTTGACTTAATTATCTTACTTGAACCTATAGTTATATACCCGGAAGTGACTTCTAAACATAAAATTTAAAGTGTGTTTTATAAATATAAAATTTAAAATGTAAAATAGGAATTTTTGTAACTTGATAGTCATGACATGAGTAATTTTTCCTTAAATTTTTTCTTCCTACCATCTAGATGTGTTTAAATTATTCATTCAAACTTTCTTTTCTTCCACTCACCGCCTCTACCATAATATTGTGATTTAGCATTTTATAAAAATATGGTATAGTTTTAAATAACAAAAAATATATGAAGAACTTTAAATTGCTAAAATTCAACCTAAAAAGTTCAAAAGTGCAGCGAATGAAAAGAAAAAATAAATATTTGAATAAAAGTTTACATCGATGGTGGTAATATAGAGTTTTAGCCTTTTATATTATCAAGAAAATAAGAATGTGCACTAATTAAAGAGGATTAAAGAATTTGAACTTTTATCAAATACTTTTGGAACGACATTATAATTATTAAGTGATCATAGTTATAATTGTCATAAATCGAAACATGTTAATATGTTAATAAAATATACGACTTTTGCATGTCGATTATGATAGATTGGTTGTATTATATTTATTTATATACAAGAAATATAGAAATAACACAAAAATTATTATACAACGAATTGCGTTTGAAGTTAATAACTCAAAACATATATTATATTAGAATATCTGTATACAAGATTATAGATTCTTTGTTTTTACACCTGATTTAAGATGAATCGTATTATTCATTGATTATATATAAACAAATTTTAATTCATTTTTACATTTATACCTAGAACACATGTGTATGTGAACTATAGAAGCAAGAATGCTCTTCAACATATGCACTGAAGATTTTTCTTGATGATAAAATAAGCATAAACTAAAAGTTGTGTTTCTCCTGAATTCATTAGCATATAGAATGAAGAATGAAAAAAGGAAATTAGAATACCATGAGCCCGACAAAAAATTAGAAAAGTGAATTGAGATATAAGATTTATCTATTATCTAACGTTTTATAATAACTATAAATCTATAAATTTATTCAAAAAACAAAAAAACTAAATGGAGACAAGAAGACTTGTAGTCTAAGGGAAAAAAACTGAATTGAAAAAAAAAATAGAAATAACCAAACCAAACCTTATAAACCGAGTTTAAGTTGATCTGATTGATTCATTTTTTCCTATGGTTCAATTTTTCAACCACGAGCAGGTGTTTTTCTCAAAATCACGGGCCTGAAAGGTTAAATGTGTCAAAGTACTCAAATTTTATATCGTAAATATATCAAAACAAAGGAGAAAAAGGGAATAAAATCCTTTTGACTCTAACCACCGGCCATGCCAATAAGATAACATAATTTCAAGTGTGGCTTATGAATGAGACATGGACCTAAATTATATCATTATATCCAAGACTGAGAAAGTTGATCTAAACCTCATTGGATGAGAAAGAACAAAAGAAGAAATAAACAAAAATGGGACCATTCAATCAACTGGCAAATCTATAGGTCTTTCATCGAATTTCTTTCGGTCCAAAATTGATGGCGCCAATATAGTTGCTATCTCATATTTTGAATATAGTAATGAACCTCCCAAATAACCATTTTTTTGGCCAACTCCCAAATAACCATTTGGATACGCCTTTCTTTCATATCACTACTTTTTTCATAATCCTTGATAAGTATATTTTGTTCATCAGAAAGTCTTATCCACTTTATAACCAAACAATAGCTTTGATTTGGTCTCGATTCTCCACTTTTTTCACCGCTACTTTTCATTTATTTTGTTCCCGAGAAATACAATGGTTTAAATTTAATATTTTAGAGTGATTTTTTTTTTTCAGTTTTCATTACTACAGTCTTTAATTATTCAGATAAAATTTTTAATTTTTATGTATTTATTTTTTATAATCTAAATTTTGCAAACAAGAAGAAGAATATTGAGTTTCAAGGCTCCTCTCAACATTCTCACTCCGGCAAGTCCTCTAATTTTAATATTTTCGGATCTATTTGGGCTTAGTGATGGTTTATGGCGGCTTTGTACATATTTAATGGTTTCTTGGTTTCTGGTTGGGTTGATTTTGGTGGTATCTTTTGGTGTTAGAGTTGGCCTGCGTGTTGTTGGTTTTCACCTTGCTATACGATGGCCCATAATTTATCTGAAACTCAAATGTCAAGTGTTTAAGCATGAAATGAATATATACATACACTGTTTTTTTCTCCGGAGATTTTGCGCATTTCAACGTTATATTTTTATTCACATACTTTTCATAATTAAATGTTTTAATAATAACAATATTAAATCTAAACAATTCAAACATAATAGGAGTATAATAATAATAATAATAATAACGAGAATGACTAGAGGTAAAACGTGGAGAAAAGAAAGTTAACAAGAATGAGCATGAGCTAATATGGAATGTGCACATCGAAGGTTTTGTATGCAAGTTGTATGATATAAATGGGAGGTTGCGTGTTTGATTTCAGTTGCAACCTATGCTCCTTCAATTAAGGGAAAAAAAAACAGAATGGGCCTTTTGGGCCGGACCTTATACCCCATATAAGGGGAAATCATGAGCCCAAGCCCATATTCTACTCGTGTTCTGGATTTTCAGCGTCGTCCAGTGGTAGCACTTCGCAGGAGACTTTCTGTGTAGTGTCCCGCCAAAACCAAACTCTCTCTCTCTCTCTGTGAGCATGGTTGCTTTACATGCTCTCAGATCTTCAAAGTTCATCTCATGGAAACCGGTTCGTTCCTCTCTCTCTCTCTCTCTCTCTGTGATTCCTTCCTTACGAACGAAATCGCCTTTTTTTTGCAATCTGCACCTTTCTGTTTATTGTTTGCATACTCTTGGGAAATGAATGCTTAAATGTTGGAAATCCGAAATGATGAGCCATTTATTGGGTTTTATTTATTTATTTATTTATTCATTCAATTTTATCTGATTTAATTGGATTGAATTCTTATTCTCCTAGTTTGACCGCAGACTGGTAGGCTTCAGCAAACTTTAGCTGCCTGTGTAGAGCGGCGAGGCAATACTTTACACTCTGGAAAGCCTTCATCGGTCAAACTCTGTCCTGGATTTGCAGGAGAAGGGAGGTATTTTGATTTCCGCTCCAATTCTATACCAGCTTCCATTGATTTTGCTCAAGAGTCTTCTCTATGCACAACATTGTGTAAAGACGGTTTCAGTGTACGGACTGTTGAGCACTTGCTTTCTGCTTTGGAGGCCACTGGTGTTGATAATTGCAGGATTCAAATAGAGAATTTGGATTCTGAAGGAGATTGTGCTGAGGTGAGATTGTTGCTTACGCCTATTTTCAACGTGAAACCGAACATGCTCGAAGGTTATTGGAAAATTTAATTTAACCCCCAGATTATGGGTTAATTGGAGAGGAAAATAAAAGGTCGTTTTTTGGGCTTTATTATCCTTGAGAATCAGTTTGTGTGGTGAGTTAGTTTGGTTACTGCATAAATTAGAAAGTTGATCAATTCACAATTGTTCATGCAGATCCCTATATTTGATGGGTCAGCTAGTGAATGGGTAGCAGCTGTTGACGAAGTTGGTTTAGAGGTGGCAACTGATCACCATGGAAATAGTTGTGAAAGATTAGCTCCACATCTGAATGAACCAGCATACGTTTTTAGGAATGATTCTTTTGTTGCTGCATTTCCTTCAACGATGGTTCAAATGACTTATGGAATTAGCTTTCCACAGGTAAAGATAGATTGATATGTTATATTAACAATGTCAGTTCCTCAGGTGAATGAGCTGAACTGACATTAAATTTTCGTTTGTACTCAACAAAATTGAGTCATTTTCTTGCGTTTCCGGTACAAGTATTGAGATGTATAGCGCAGGTCAAGAGTGAAAAATATAATTTTATTCAGGAATTGACAGTTTTTATGTTGCTTTTGTTCACCATGATAATAATCTAAAAAGAAGGCTGAATTTGATGCATGTGTGCATTGAAGAAATTTTCAAGTCCCTGTTTTATGCCTTAATGACTCAATGGTAAAACAAACTAGCTATCATCACACTTTTGGAATGGGACACAGTAGTAGAATGTGGCATGGTGTTTCGACATTGTTCTTATTCAATCGTGGATTAATGGGGAAATATACCTTCCCATTGCAGGCAAGTGCCATTGGATGCCAGTGGCTTTCAACCCCCTTGGACAATTTAATTTATTCCAAACAGATAGCTTCGTCAAGAACCTTCTGCATTTATGAAGAGGTTTGATCTGAAGTTTTTGTATTTCTAGTCTTATTGTTTGCTTCCTTCGCTGCCTAAATGATTAGCAGAAAAAGTGTTTAGAAATTCGGGCATCACATGTCTTTGTACTCGAACAATTTATGGCATGTTTAATCAGATCTAAACAAATAATAAACTTATAGGGAAGAGCCTCTATCCTCAGTATTTACACAGGAAAAAGATTATTGTAACTTTTTCATAAGCACATAGCAAGAAAATGCAATTTACTGCTGATTGATTAATAATCAAAGGATTGAATTCCCCTGTATTGCATGATGTAGGACCAATTGACGAATCATCTACATTGCTACATAACTTGCAAATGATTCTTCAAGTTTGAATGGTGCCTGTTGTTTCACGTGTTTTACTGCAAACGTGGAGCAATATACCACTAATAGTCTAATGCTGGATGGTCTGATTGAAAATATCTCGCAGATTGAACAAATGCGCAATGCTGGACTGATTAAAGGAGGTAGTCTAGAAAATGCCATTGTTTGCAGGTAGCTTCTTTTCTACAGTCTGTAAGATAACTTCTAAAATTTACTTGATGCTAGTGATGTATGCTTGCTGTTGCTGGAAACGGGGTTCTACCCTGTGTACTAAAGCAGAAAATTGCATGCTAACGTTCCTCTTCTGAACCTCCGCATCAGAAATACTAAGTCGGTGCAATCGTATGTTGTTTGAAATTACTGAACCAGAAGTTCTGTGGGTTCTGAATGAGTTATGAGAAATGTTATACGGTCATACACATATCATTTCTTGCTACTGCTTCATTATATGAATAGAGTACTATCTACTGTGCAGTACCCATAATGGTTGGTTGAATCCTCCTTTGCGTTTCAATGATGAACCATGTCGCCATAAGGTCCTAGATCTTATAGGAGATCTTTCCCTTTTTGCTCAGTTTGGGAATCAAGGAATTCCAGTGGCACACGTCGTAGCTTACAAGGCAAGTGTCTTTATTTATTGTTTGTGAATTTTACATTTGAGTATGCCTTGAAGGGGTTTGGTTCAGCTTAAATTCTGAGAAAATTAGTAGTGTCAATTTTTAAAAATACATTTATGAAATTTGGTATGCCTAGAATTGTTGAGTGCTCCTTTGGTCCTATTTATAAGATATTTTCAACATGTTTCAAATAGACCAAGGAAAAGCTTAAACCACATTAATTTTATCTTGAAATTTGACAACTTTCTAACTTTACCCCTATTTAATAGCTACTTCGTCACATGAGAACAAAGTCAACTCATAATAAATGAAGAATAACGTTGTACATTCATATGCAAATTAATGACATGCCCTCTAAATAGGACCAAATAAAATTTTCTCTCTCTGCCTTATAAATAGGAACAAAGGAGTATTATGTAATTGCTTACGCATGGTAGGAAAGGCTAATATTTATATAATCACATACAGAGACCTTAGTTACAATTACAAATGGTTATTTTTGTGCCAAAGTGGAGCGAAGTTAGGATAAACTAATATTTTCATGCAAAGGAGATGTAATTTACTCACAAAATGGCCTCTTAACAAAAGGGACATAGTAAGTATATTCTATATCGTATAAAATGAACGGTGCAATTTATTTTTCAAGTCTATGCAAGTTTTGGAATTAAAAGAAAAATGGATTTCATGGTTGAAGCAGTTTTTTTTTTTTTGGGGGGGGGGGGGGGGTGGGGTTTATATTTATATTCACCATTTATCTTGTGTACTAAATGGCTTTAAGTTTTAATGTTTAACTTATAGGGTGGTCATGCATTGCACGTTGATCTGGTTCGCCGCCTAGTAGGAACGATTTGAAGGCTCATATTTTGCCCCTGGCCTCCAAAATTTTATTGGTGAATTTGTTTTGTGGCTGGAATATTTAGACGTTTTGTGATATAAAGGCAATGCAATAAAGAAAGCTGAATAATGTCGCTCTCGTTGTTACTCATTGTTTGCGGTCCGATTCTTGATAAGCAATATTTGTAAGCATTAAACCATCCCTAATTTTTTTTTTATTGATTATGGGTTTCATTTTAATTTAATTAGCCTGATGGTTTAGCTTTCTGACTACTCTGCTACTCTGTTGCTCTCCGCACCGCATACTTGTCCCCTAAATTTGGGGGAGCGGTTCCTTTTTGTTAGAAGATCAGAGCAGTCACAAGAACGCTCTCAATGTAAGGTTTCTTGAAGTCAATTTCTTCAGAACGCTCAATGATGTCCAATGGAAAAAAATGAGAAACACAAATTAAAAATGCTAAATAAGCACAAACCTTCATCTCTTAATAATTGGACCTCAAAGACCTAAAAAAATGAGAATCAAATGAGATGCCGTAATGCATATTCCTATCAAGTTAAGGACAAATCAGTATATGAGATGGAGATTGACAAGGTTATCATTTTTAAGCATTTGAAATAATGTAATGTTAGTTTTGTCAATTTATAACATATACCTAGACCTACACAAGCTCTAAGAAAAACGAAACAAAAATACTTAATGCTAATTTAAATAGACAATAACAATAAAGTTATAACTGTTTATTAAAAAGGATGTTATAAATTCACCCGTTTAATATTTCATCATTTCCCTTGATGCCTCATGCCCCCCTGCTTTGGCACGTGAGCAAGAAGTGCTCTCAAAAAACTAACCCATATAATTGTATTCAAGCTAATACTCTTTTGCTGATTTATATACTTCACAGCTTAGACTACTGCCACTCTATATATATTTCAAATCCAAATTCTCCATTGCTGATAATATTCTCCATGCGAGTTTTTCATCTCCTGCTTCCCAAAAGCAGCAAAAATACACAGCTTTAGTTTTACTCGGGGAAGTTTCTTGAATCCTATATGGACAATTATCCTTTAGACAGACAGATATATGCAGTGAGTCCATTTGTAGATTTTTCCCATGATTTTGGATGTTTCCTCCAAATGGTTCAGCACTGAGCCTTGAATGTAAGATTTGAAGGCAAGAGTCTCTGTCACTATTACTCAAGACATCTGCTGAGTCACTGATATGTACGGGACAACAATAAGCAAACCGAATATCATGTTTCTTTTCTCCTACCCGGTGTAAAAGCTCGTCCTGGTGTACAACCTTTGCTTTTTTGCTTTTCTCCAATACTAAAATTCCTTCTGTCACTCTTTCATCCTTAACTTGGAGATGAGGCATTAAGCTTCTGTCTATCAAACATGATTTAGATGCATCTTCCGAACTGCATTTTTGAAATCTGAAGTTTGGATGTTGGCAACTTTGAATAAAAGTGTCAGAAGCTCCTGCTTTCACATAGTGACTTGAAGGGATGCTTACGGTTTCATTATTAGCAGGATAATAACACTGAATCCCCAACTCAGAATGAATTTTTTCTTTAAGAGAAGCCATCTTAGGCTTCTCACCGTGGACTAGTATAACATGCTTAGGGGAGAGAAATTTTATGAGATCCATTATACCTTTAGAGTCAGTGTGAGGACTAAAAGCCAGTTGATGAACCTATCAATTTAATAAAAAACTGTAAGTATTTTAGAGAATAAATTAATTGACAAGTATATATATACCTGTTTGGAAATAATTGAGAGGGTTTTATGCAATCTAGTCGACTCTCCCTCTATATATATCAATCAGTTTCAGTGGAATGAGAACAGTGTTTCACAATTACATAAATATCCCTTACTGGGGTGATACTGAACAAGAGATATATCTTCCAAAAAAAATTGGGTAGAAGATGACCATGTACCTGGCATCGCACATCTATCTGTGTATCCTGATCCAGGTCAATTTTGGTGGGCTTACCTGACATCAACTTATGTCCAATTGTTCCAGCAACACAATATCTACAAGAAAAACGAAGTAATTGATTAATGTAAAGTAATCTCAACACAGAGTATCAAAACAAGAGTGTTACATGTTTTTAAACTGAAGCTAAAAATTATTGGTAGATGGCTCTAATTTCAAATGGTGCGGTTGATTCCTTCTTAAGCATTTCTTCCAGAGTTTTGTTCGCAAATTGAAATGCCAGCCATAATTAACGGACTATGCTATGTGATAATTATAATAGAGGTTGAGTTTTATTATCTTAAGATTTAAAAGAATATGACTGATTAACAATTTATTATAGGGTTTGTGTGGCAGTTTTCTGTGTACTACTGTCTACACAGTACACACCATAAGAAGAAATCACTTATCCTATGTGCCATATCATATGGGAATGAAAGAATAAATAACATGGCTCACAACTGTTTCTATTTTGTTTATTCAATAATAGATAAAAATTATTAAAACACAGCAGAAAAATTAATATTTGATTTGAAAAACATTTTTATAAGGTTAGCCACACGCCTGTCTGTTTTCACGGTTAACAAATATCCATTGTTGGCTTCACATGTTATCAACTGGAAAACAAAAAGGAGAGACAAAAACAAGAGGAATTGGGGTCTACCCAGGCAATGTGACAAGGTTCTTCTCTGATGGTGCCCAATGCTTAAATGCTTCAAGTGAAAACCCACCACTTATCATCCCAGGGGTGGCAAAAAGAACACAAGGACCAGGATCATTTATCATAGATCGTTCAAAATTGTGAACTGCAACATCCAGATCAAACGAATGAGAACTTGATGGATGATAAAATCCACACAACCAAATAGAATTTCATATATGTGAAATCATAGATGTCATATGGGATGATGTATGTAAAAATACAAGATGATTTATGGTGGTTCAACATAGATAATCGATATGGAGCACGACTTTAAACATTTTCACATGATATCGTAGGCTGAAACCCAGTTGCTACAAGATTTGCAAGGCCTCATGGGCTGACCTGAAGAATTTGATGACAATGATTGAGATATAAGACTAGCATTGCATGAAAGATTAAAACATGGAAAGCTATCACTTTCCCTTTGGTCTGTAAAGAATAGAACATAAGCAATTGATCAATTAAGGGAAAAATAAATCCTTCAAAAATGCACAACAGTACCGACATAGACAAGATAGCAAAAACGTAAAATATGTAATCTGCTTATTTTCAGCCATTGAGTACTTCTTATTCTTTTATCACTTACAACTCCACAATTACTCTTGTTCCCTGTTCCTCCTATTTCCCTCTCATCTCTCTACTCTTTCTCTCTCTTTCCAAATTACAATTCTGTATCATAAAGATGCAAGGGCTCATGGATCGAAGCAGCAGTATTAGTATTTCAATCATCATCAGTATCATCAGTATATAATATAATATCAATAGCAAACCATATTATTCATAAGCTATGGATAATATGACATGTTCCTCAGACTCTGTGAACTCCTACTTCTCATACCATGTAAAATTTTAAACTGTTAAACCATATTTCTTCTTATTAAGCATTGTGACCTTTGAAAAATGATCAGACCTGAAACCTCCATTCTTTTTCAATCTGAGAAAATTTGGCTCTTAATCTAAAATACCTTAATCTACTATCAAAATCATTTATTCATATCAACTTCAAAAAGTTTTATAATTATCAATATCAAACTATAGTATAAAATCTATAACAAGTCGCATAATTAAAAAGCCATAAAAGTGCAGCTTATTCCTAATATCGATATAATATCCAGAAAAACATGCCTACTTAGATGTACAGTACTGCAATCTTTAGACATAACCAGGCAACAATGCCAAGAACCTGGAATCAAAACATCCCAATACAATATAGTTGATAACAAATCTGCATGCCCAGATGAAAACATGCGAGCATGTTTAAATATTTTATAATCAATCATATGCATGGACAACTGATACCAGATACAATTTTAATGCTTCCAAGACAATATAAAGAAATAAATTACCATTTTTAAAATCAAATGCATTATGGGTAGAATACGAATCTTTAATCTTCTGGCTTGTCCAACTAATGAGCATTTTGTAATACATATTGGCTTGGATTGTCAAACCTTAAAGAAAACAAATTCAAATAGTTATTGCTAAACTGCCAATATGAAGAATCACTACCAACAAATACTATGAACAATACCACAGGGAAGATTAGACTGGTCAAGAAGCACCAAAAATTATTTGCAATGCATTATCATAATCTTAGTCTTCTTAGTCTTTAGCACAAGACATGGCGCAGTTTCCACACAGGCACAGAGTGCAGGATAATAGGCTTTTAGCTTTCTTTGAAATGAAGTTAAAGTCAACTTTTGTAGCATGCATAGGGTAGAAAATGCTAACGATATGACACCTTTTACCAATTAACATATTTGAGATAATGGCAACAATATTATTATAGATGTCTTCGAGTCAAAATCAAAGATAAAAGTGGGAAATAAAATGCTATATGCAATTTTTTATGTACAAACTCAAAGATTATGGCAGGAAGACATCTAATCATGGAACAAACTCTGTATATAAAATTTCAAATATCCATGAGTTTTACCGTCTTTGAGGAGCATCTTATGAACTGGGAATGGCAAATTCTGAAGTGATTTTCTTCAAGAACAAATTTTTCATTGAAAAAAAAGCTACAACAAGCAGGCCTCTTGTCCCAACGAATCAATAAATAAAATAAATCATAGAAAACCATTATGTTGGAATAAAGACAGAAGTAAACCATAAATATGCCTAACTTGAGAAACTAAGAAATAAAATAATTATAAAAATCATAACCAACAGAAATATTATAACAGGATAATTGATTAGTAAAAAGAAAGAAAAGTGGAACCTGCTGAAAAATATATGGGAACTTTCAAATTCATGCGATCCCAGTAGTCATCCAACAAAATGCATAGTTCCTACAGATCATAAATAAATTTGTAAACTATATTGAATAAAAAAATGACTAAATACAAAAATACCAATAAAAAAATACGGCTATATAGACTTTGAACAAACATATATTACATTTCTGTTTTCTGACACAATTGTTATTTGATGTATCTGCTTCATATATCATAAATAATCTGTGAATTTCATCGTCAAATATACAATAGTTACAATAACTGCTAGAACTTTGTCCAATGGTTGCAAGCCTATGAAATCATAAATTGCAATCTGCAGGATTAATGATCATTTTAGAAAATGTACCTGAGCTCTTCCAAGAGCAAATGTTGGAATAAGTACCTTCCCTCCATTAGAAACACATTTATGAACCTAAATCAAATAAAAAATTTACTACCCAGTATGACATTTACTGTAAATCATGTGCACTTCGATAAAATGCAAAACACGAAGTAAAATAAACATTAGCAGAAAATTTGGTAAATACAATAATAATTCTATTCGTAACTGGAGACTATTTTCATGTAAACTCAAAGCAAACTTGGCCAATCAGTATCCTGCTTTCCTTAACATGAATACAAACTAACTCTAATGAGGAACAAAGATATGCTAGAATAGAGAGAGGGGGTGTGTACACGACCTAGTTTATAATAGACAAACATGATAGGAGGACTGAGTAAGTGAGCCACTACCTGTTTAGAGTATTATTTTTCACAACATGAATAACAAGAACAGTAGTAATGCACATTTAATTTAAAATGGATGCTGCTAAATACATACGGCTTTCAGGAATTCCCTCTCACGGCTATATCTTGAATCCCGTATTGTAGTTGCATATGTGGATCTGTAACAAAAGTCATAAAAATTCGATAGAGTTTTACATTAGCAAAGCCATTATAAAATTAAAGATCCAACAGAAGTACTTTATAAAAATATCAATAACCTGTCCAAGCTAAAGCCATCAATAAAATGGAATAAAAAAACCCAAATCATTTTACATATTTCAAAATGACAATGGACATTGCCAAAATTCAGATGGTAAGGACGATCCTATATCCAAAGGAATGCAGAGTGAGAAGGTCTCATCAATTTCTCACATTTTGATTAACATAATGCAATGGGAAGGATAAGTCCAAAATATTTTAGGTTGGTAATCAGCTATAAGGTATGTCATCTTGAAAGGAATTCTCACGATTTGTTTTTGTCATAAAGTAGCAAGTATATTTGGCATCCTGCTTTTGAACTCACTGATCAACCATATCTAATGGCCTTGATCTTGCAAAGTCAGTCTGTAGCTTTCTCCCCCTTACTCAACCACTCAAGGAATTATTACTAAGAATAAGGCAGTTTAAATCTTTTCATATGACCAGAGGCATGAGTTTTTGATAGAGACAGTTTAAATCTGTCTTGTATGTTATTGATGCGTACATTATTCGTTCAAGGATCTTTTTTAAAAAAACTGTAGACTTGTGGCTCATCAAGACAACTATCCACTCTCTCGAATATAAATAAAAGTACAAATTAGAAAATAAATCAATCAATACATGGACCATAGAGTTTTCAAAACCATCCTTAAATATGAATTATGAAACCAACAGAAAAAGAAATTTAACCATTATAGCCTCCACTAAAAAGTTTGTCAATGCCATTATAAGACGCATTCGCACGAGATATGGGCATTCTTACTCAGTTATAACAAGGTCCAGCCGTAACCGATCAATTTGAGCTGCTCCAAGGTGTCTGTCTGGTGTCATGTTGTAGTCACCTGTATAAACCATTTCTGCATCGCCCACCTTTACATAGAACATTGCAGCTCCAATAACCTAATCAAATCACATAGGAGAGATCATTGGCTGAGAATATCCATTTCTCCACTACGTCCACAATCTCAAATATGATCTGAATATTAATTTAAGCAGTGATTTTTCTTGTAAATATTTAACTTCCTAGGATTTGAAATAGTATACAAATTGTACGTCTTGTACTGCTCATCAAGCCTGTTCTTTTCCCTTGAATAATCTGACTTTGACACTTTTAGATGTCTTAACAGAAGTCATTCCACTTATTCAGAAAATACTTTAGTTTTCATATGTCAAATTCATGAAGGTTCTTTCCTCCCACTTAAATTTATTTTTCCCTCAACCTATGTTACTGTTTTCTATTTTTAAAAAAATATAACAATAAAGAAAACAGAACATGTGTTGTGAAAATTCCACCACCTTATACAGAACTAAATATCTAAATCTATACTGCACATCAAACATGAAGCTGAAAAGCCTTACATGGCCGGCATAATAGGCACGAATCTGAAGATCTTCATCGACCTGCACAGTCTGCCTTAGATCCACAGCTACAACTACACACAACAACAAAAATAAGATAATAAAAATGAGATGTTATATTTAGAGATCAGGTAATTATATAATTTGGAACAGCAATCTACATGCTCAAAAGCATATTAAAGCAGTCCAATCACTTTGAAACTCTGAGATTTTTTTGGGATAAAAGAAGAAACAACTACACTAGGAGAGCAACACCCTTCATGAGCTCACAATGCTTGAATCTGGTTTGGTAGTGCATACACTACACACACACACACATATGCAAGCTTTAATAAGTATATATATTACAAAAAGAGGAAGATACAATGCCCTCAAACAAGAACGTAATGAGGCCAGTTAATATAGAAGAAATCTTTTATATCCAGAGAAAGACAATACAAGGAACAGAAATGGAAAAACAAATAAAAGAGGAAAATATAAATCCAACATTACCTTTCTTCATACACTGCGCAATATGATCAGAAGTAAATTGTTCTTCTTCTCCCCTACGATCAACCATCACTTTACGATAATCCTCCAACATCAAAGGAGCCAAGGCTTTTGTTGGGTACTGCATTCCAAATGGAATAATAAGCACATCAAATCAGTTTATATAAAATAGGATTCGAATTCAAAAGCTATATAGTTTACACATCCTCTGAGGGGGGAACATATAAGAAGTATAGATAAACAATTAAATGAAACTAGACTCCGTATTATTTATCAACAGTCTTTGTATCATGAATAACTAGAACATCTACAAAGACATTAAACATCTTGTTTACATAAGGAGTACACATCATTGGCAAAAGGTCAAATCCAATACTCACAGTTAAAACTCCAGCTTCATCATAGTCAATTAAATATTGTAATTTGCAAACGCTTTTTTATTATACATCTTCCAAAATTGTATTTGAAGATTTACTTTTAACATGGCAAACTCAATAGCTTCATCAATACAAGAAAACTCCTGAGTAGCAGAAAACTAGAAATTATCTTCCTTTTCAAGTTACGCAACTTGCATAGTAGAGAGTTGCGCTTTATCCGTCATATCCATAAAATACTGTAATATAAACCGATGGTCCGAGATCAGTTTGGCATGAAGCACGAAAGCCTGCATTTTCTATTATGTTTTTGGGAACTTCACCTTGGGTATCAACTTGTAGATATAGAATAGAGAGGAAAAGAGAGCATAAGGAAGAAACAACTTAAAATGCTTGTGTTATTGAACTCTCTCCATGAGCACACATGAATCAAATTCTTTAGAAAATCCAGGCAAAACTTTGATCAAGCATGAAAAAGAACTCACCGTCATATAAACAGGACCACGATAACCACAAACTTCAGTGAAATAAGGCAATGCTCCAACATGATCCAAGTGACTGAATAATAGCAAATAAACACATTGTAAAGCCTCTAAGTAATTTCACTCAATGGGACAGTAACCCAAAAAAAAAAAAAAGAGTTTATATCATACAAATGAGTGATGATGATGCAAGTGAGAGTCTTGTCAAAATCACCAAGCTTAGAGATGAGAGAGAAATCAGGGTATCGACGGTGATCCAAATAGCCCATGTGCATTCCACAATCGAACATGATTCGCTTGCCATTGATAGTCACAACCACACAGCTCTTCCCAACTTCTTGCCCAGCACCTGCGGTAATTAACAACAAAAACCATTGAAGGAAGCACAGGAATGAAATATTTACCCAAAAAAAAAAGTCACAAAAAATAGAGAAGGAAAAAGGGAAAGAGCTTGATTACCAAGGACGAGACATTCTATGGCCATGTGGTTTACTCCTTATTGTCGGCTGATGGCTTTCTGCCGGTGATGGGAGCTCGAAACTGATAGTACAGGAATGAAGAGCAGCGCTGTCCAGATTCTCTACAGGCTTTTTCCCTTCAGTTCTCTCTCCTGATGCAACAACAGGCGTCAAATATGGCCCCTATAGTTTTAACGGTTTTTCCCATTTTTAATTAATCACCTTTTGTTTCACTAATTTGGTTTGATCAATTTGAATACTCCCTCCCTTCCACCTAGTTGACTTTTTTAAAAATACTAAAAGAAACTAAATAATAAGTTACTTATAAATTGATTTGCAACCTGAACTTTTTTGTAAACTAGTTTATTTTAACATATGTTACATATAACTAGATTATATGTTAATTTAGAAGTAAAATAATTTAGTTTTGAGGAAAAAGATAAATATAAACAATTTAAAGTGGTTTATTTTGCATCATTAATCTCCACACAAAAAATCAACTTGATTTTATAATTAGGACCCGGAAGGAGTAATAAAAATTAGATTCCCTGATTAGTCTTAAAACTCCAAAGCATCATTACCAATGTACAATTATCATAAAATTGAATCCTTAATGAACTTCCAACACAACACACTTCTTTATATGTATCAATATAACATCATTATTCCGCTCCAAATCATCTCTATTCAACCTTGTTACAGAAATTAAGCTTTATTTAGCTTCATCCTCAATAAAACAACCTTGATTGCATTAATACGCAAGATAGAAACAGAACAAAGCATCTTTGAACTAAACATCATTTAAATGGCTCTAAGTAAAGCTTAGCCAAACCACAAAAACTCAGCAACCACCCCTTAATTTCGAACAGCTCAAAAACCAAGGGAAAATTAACATAGAATTCCATAATACGCCTCCAAAGCCTCTGAATCACCCATCATTAAAACTCCATCAAACTATAAAAGAAATCAAACTACTTTTCAGACCCTTGTTTCAGTTACCTTAGAAATAATCATAGAAGAAATCAACATAAAAGCTCCATTAAGCTTCTCAAAACCTTAAGATAAACCTCCTTATATGTATTAGACCATCTTAATACCTTCAAAGCTTTAATCCCAGGAAAATGGTATTCTTTGTACCGTAGATGCAAGAATATTAAAGCAGAACTTACAGAGACCAACACCCACCCTTAGCAGAAACATAATCGAACAGAGCATTCATTCTATAAATCTCAATACTCAATGAAGCGTAAACATGCAAGTACCACATCAATTCCCTACTTCTCAAATCTGAATTCCAGAACTCAATTCCAATGAAAATCCAAAGTTCCAAACAGAGACTGAAACGAACACTAGGAGAATGATCTGAAATTTTTGTTTTCTCAACAAAAAATCAACATGCAACCCAATCTATTAGCTCTATCTACTTTTAACTAAATTTAATCAAGTTTTTTGGTAGTTGTAGACTGAAATTCCATCTTCCATTCTCGGTGAACAGTAATCCGAGTCTAAATAGGAAGAAATCCGGCCAACCACTAACCCATTCCTCAAAACCTTTCACTAAATCTTTCAATCGAAGCCTAAGCTTCCCATTAACCAGTTTAGAATCTTCGAAATCTTCCATACCCCAATCGGACCTCACTAAAAACCTCTCGAATCGGAGAAATAGAGGGTGGGAATGAGAAGAGGAAGCTCACCTGACTTCAAATCAGGTGTTGCATGAGTAAAGGAGCTCGTCGTCGCCGGACCTCACTGCTCATCAAGATGTTTGGTTCAACTGAGGGGAGGGGAGAGGGGAGGTTTAGGGTCTGTTTGGTTCAACTGAGGGGAGGGGAGGGTCATTAAGGTTAGGGGAGGGGAGGGGTGGGTGGCTTATGAACCTTGTTTGGTTGGAGGGGAGAGAATGGGATGTTTGATTTCTTACTTGGTTCAGAAGGGGCAGGGGAGGGGGGCAAATTATAAGTTGACAATTATGCCCTTTGCTCTTATATTCTAATTTTATGGTGTATTTTGATGATTATTTATTATAAAATAAATAATTTATTTAACAAAATTGATGATTGATTTACTAGATCAAATCTTCTTAATAATACTAAATAAAAAATAATTCTCTTTAAAAAATAAAATCTTGTAGAAAATAAAAATAAAATTACTTTATTGAAACACTCTTAAATTAAATGTTTTATTTATCTTTTTTTTTCGTGTGCACCTTTTTGAGGTTGAATGCTAGCTAATATATTTTCTTTTTGGGCCAATAATGCTAGCTAATATATTTAATATAAATACCTTTTAGGTTCCTATTAGTAAATTAAAATTTCATTTCAAAAGAAGCAGTCTTATCACTTATATAAATTCCGAACGTGCCAATGATTAATCCGTGTCTACCAATATATCTAAGGTACCAACAATTTTCTTTCCTAAAACAAATTAAAGAATTTATATTACAAATCATGACAATCTATTAATGAATGGAAATTTCTCCCCATCATTGAAGAAATACTATAATAAAAATAAAATAAAGCAATTATACATATGCTTAATAAATGTCTAAAAAATACATGTTAAGTTGTTCCATGAAACTAGCAGCAGTTGATAACTTGGGATGACGAGTTTCCTGAAATTCTCAAATTCACAACATTATATAACTGTTGAGTGAATTACATGCATTATGAGGCACGTAATTAAGATATGATCAGCAGCTGCCCTGCTTTGGGACAGCAACGGTTTGAATCTCACAATGCAGAGCATCTTTGCAATAAACATCCAATGAGTCTCAACAAAATAAAAGGCTAAAATACAAGACTAAATAAATATGCACAAATTCACATATAAGCCATCTAAGAACATAGATACAAAGCTGACATAATAGGATAAAGAGGATTGGGGAGAAACAAACAATTATACAACCTCATCTAAATTGAAAATCCTGCTATTGTAATGAAGATTTAGTAAATGACTAAATAAGACTTGCTATTGTAAGGAAGTCATTACATTTCTCTCTGCCTAAGACGAAGTGGTGAATGAAAAGGTCCTTCTGTATCAATCCTAGAAATTAAGATTTAAAAATATTTTAAGAAATTCACATGATTTTAGGGATGAAAATATGAAAGCAAGAAGCTAGAGACAAATATTAACAAAAT
This sequence comes from Mimosa bimucronata, assembly GCA_037074515.1. Classification (NCBI taxonomy): domain Eukaryota; kingdom Viridiplantae; phylum Streptophyta; class Magnoliopsida; order Fabales; family Fabaceae; genus Mimosa; species Mimosa bimucronata. The sequence continues at coordinate 1,543,847 of CM073447.1, forward strand.
GCGTGTTGGGAGTATTCCCTTTCCAATGATAGATATGCAAAGTTATTGCAGCATCTGAACAATTCATTTTCTAGGTTTTTAGAGTCATGCAGACTATTGAGAAACTCAAACAAATAGTTGAGTGGCTTAAGTCTTTTTTTTTTTTTAATTATTATTGTAGAACCATTAAATCTCTGACTATTATACTTCAAGTTCATGGTTTAGAATAAAAACAAGAACCAACAAATATTGTCGTTTGACAGTCCATTAAAGCCAATGTTTAACTACTAGTAAAAGCCAAGCAACATTTTTTAAAGATCCTGCAGACATTCCAAATTGAGAGCGATTAATGGCATTTCACAGACCATTTATAGCATTAATTAACCATTACCAAATGCATATTGACAGAAATACGGACATAAACATCAGGTTTGAAGATATAAATCACACCCAGGACATGATTTGATCATTATTTCAGTGGTTAAGCAAAACAAAATTGTTTGATCCACTTCCCCATTTAGAGTAACAAAGCTTGGATGTTACCAAGGCAGCCAATCACTATATAGCTGCTTGTGAATAATATCTGTGTGACCATCCAAGTGCTCAACCACACTCCCCTTGAAGAAACAGAAATCCCATCCGCAGTTTAATATACAATGGATGAACAAGCTTTCGAGGTGAGGACAATAAACCAGCCAACACAAATTGAAACACAGGAAGTCCGAACATTTAACATTCAAGGTTTCAGAGAAAGGATTTGATTCAACATTCAAACTTACAATGACTACCTCACACAGTCAAATGATCATCTTCCTTCTTCCATTCAGACTTAATCAACAAATCAAACAAGAAAATAAATGTCAAAGCTAAGAAGGATCATAATCGTTAAATCGGATACACACTCACCTGAACGGCGGAGCTCAGCGACGAACGGCGGAAGATCGGCGACGGCCAATGAGCGGCGACGCGAGCACCAGCGATGAACGGCAGAAGATCGGCGAAGCTCGAAGAAGAGTGAAGATGCACGGCGCAGAGGGACTGAGGTTGCAGATGGGGTTTTGAGTGATAAGAATAGGTTTGGAATATTGGCAATTTTATTAGGGAAAATTTCAGTTTAGTCCCATAATAATAATAAGGAATTAATCTCAGATTCCTTCCAAGACATTCTGAAATTTCACTGCACCCCTAAGGGATTAAAGTGAAATTAAATGTTTCAGTTAAAAGACCAAAATGTCCTCATTGGATCTTGTACTGGATTTCCAAGACACATATGAAGACTTTCCAAGACATTTATGGGAAATTTCCAAGACGCATATGAGGGAACTTTTCAAAACATTTGTGCTTATTTTCAACATCAATGTGAGTATTTTCAAGTCTCAAAAATCATGGAATCCAATACTAAAAGATCCAAAATTTCACAACTATATTTCCAAGACACATATGAATCCAAGACATATATGGAGAATTTCCAAGACACATATGAGAAATTTTCAAAACCCCGTTTGTACTTTTTTCAATAAGGACATTTTGGTCTTTTAGCTGAAACATTTAATTTCACTTTAGTTCCTTGGGGGTGCAGTGAAATTTCAGAATGTTTTGGGGGGAATCTGAGATTAATTCCTTATTATGGGGGTAAAATGAAATTTTCCCATTTTATTACAAGGGCAATTTAGTGAGGAATTGACACAAGTTTTCTCTCCCCTCCAAAAAATCCCCAATTTTGGAGGGATGGAAGGGAGAGCAAGGGGCTATAAAATAACAAAAATTCTTCCCTTCTCTCCCCTCCATTTTTTCTACCCGTTTTCTCCCCATGTCCCCTCCCCTCCCCTTCCCTCCAAAACCCTCCAACCAAATAGATTAGGGCTAAGGAAAGGGGAGGGGAGGTTTGCTTTCTTGTTTAGTTCAAAAAGGGGGATTATAACTTGACAATTATACCCTTTCCTTTTATATTCTTATTTCATGGTTTTCTCCTCTAATATGCATTCTAGCTAACTCGAAGATCTGTCTAGCCTTCTTTATTAGGCCACATTTACCATACACCTCAACTAAAGCACCCAATAGAAACACATCAATGTCTATGTTATGCACAGCATGTGGGAAAAAACTATAAACTGGTCTACCCATTTCAATTGCATGTAATCCAGTGCATGCACGTAAAGCAGTTGATAATGTGAAGTGATCACACTTCAATTTCAACATGGGCATTTTCCTAATCAGTTCAAGTTCTTGGACCCAAGTACAGCCTCACCATAACTAGCCAAAAGTGCATTAGTGTGCAGTATTCTTCTGGGGAATTTCATCGAACACAAGGGTTGCATCTCTTACATTTGAGAATTTTGAGTACACACTACTAGAAAAAACAGAATTTACGTCCCCATTTCACGTCTCTTTTTTAAATATGAGATATAGAAAGTTGGGCGGTGGCAGAATCATAAATAACTGGAGAAGTTTAAAACTTTCCACGTCTCATTTTTATTTATGAGATGTGGATTATTCTAAAATCTGGGCACGAAATTTGACCGTAGGCAAGATAAAAAGGCGGGAATGCACTTTCCAAATCTCACAAAAAATGTGAGACGTGGAAAATGACTTTCAACGTCTCACAAACTGTTTTGAGACGTTGAAAGTCTCTACGAAAATTAAAAAAAAAATTCAGCATTTTTCCACGTCTCACAATTTTTGTGAGACGTGGAAAGTCTCTTGGAAAAAAATAAATAAAAAAAAAAAGATCCCCACTTTTCCACGTCTCACAAAATTGTGAGACGTGGAAAGAGACTTTCAACGTCTCACATATGTTTGTGAGACGTTGAAAGTCCCCTTTAAAATAAAAAAAATTATCTCAACTTTTCCACGTCTCACAAAATTGTGAGACGTGGAAAGAGACTTTCAACGTCTCACATATGTTTGTGAGACGTTAAAAGTCTCCTTTTAAAAAAAATGAACTGCCACTTTTCCACGTCTCACAAACATATGTGAGACGTGGAAAGAGACTTTCAACGTCTCACATATGTTTGTGAGACGTTGAAAGTCTCCTTTAAAAAAATTAGCTTTCCCCGTCATTTTTCCTCCACCAACAAGCTGAGGGCTGAGGGCGGGCTGAGGGCTGAGAGCCGAGAGCTAAGAGATATGAGCTGAGAGCTTCCCCATTTCCTCCACCACCGCCGTTCATTTCCATCAATTTCCTCTGCGTGTTCTTCCGACGAAACCAGCGAGCTTCGATGACGGTGTGCATGAATTCCGGCGACGGCAAGCCCCAATCTACCACCTATTTAGCTTCAAGTGAGTTCCCTAAACTCTTTTCTAACCTCTGTTCCTCCGATTAGATTCAATTTAAGAGAGGGAGAGTTCGATTATGGCGCACTGTTCGTGGGTTAGTTTTAATGGTCTGATTGGAGCAATTTGTTCATTGCATGTCTCTTGATTTGAGTAATTTGGCTCTTCCTTCTAGTGGGTATTTTTAAGTGTCTTCGTTTTTGTGTAGCTTCTGATCCTGTAATTACTTGCGTTTCTCTATATATAGAAATTTCTTTTGTTTTATTTCATGTCGCCTTATTCTTGCTTGATATGATGTTGTTGTGCATTCTGATTTTCATGTCTCAGGTTATGGCTGGAAAGCTGAGAATGTAATATTGCTCTGTTTTTGTCTTAACTGGTAATTAAAGGATCGTTTTTACTTCTGTTGGCTGCTTACTTGTGGTGTAATTGTGCAGTATTCATTTTCCTCTAGACAGCTCTGGACATACTTCATGGTTAAATATATTTGTTCAATTAAGATAGTAAAATGGATTCTTCAATTTTCCGTTTTGATTGAATTAATTGCTTGTTACCATGCTTGATAGTTTTGTATATGAGTTTTGCATATGAGTTTTGTACAGTTAGGAATTTCTGAAATTTCTGAATATAGGCTCTGTTTGGTTCGATTATGATTTTCCTTGAGTGATGTTAGGAATTTCACAAATTTTTTTCGTTTGCTTTTGACTTTCTTTAGAGATTAATCTCTCTCTCTCTCTCTCTCTTTCTGTGCACTTTAATTTGTTATTGTTGAAGTGGGTGGAAGCTGTAATGATTGATATGGACATCTTGTTCTGTATTGTTGTTGTTATTTGCTTATTCAACGAGCCCATTCATTGAAATTAAAGTGCTCTTCTTGTTGTTAAATTTTGGAATATTGTTTCTGCTCTGCTTTTGATGGGTTATTACTGAGCTGTGCGCATGGTTCAAGTGTTATATGTTTGTTATATTTAGTTTGTCTATCCCTTAGGCTTGCTTTAAGGGAAAGCCATTCAAGACAGTTCCTGGACCATTCAAGCTCTTATGGCCTTGCATACAGTTGCTCTGAAGGCTAGATATTGATGTTCGTCTTTTGGAGCCCATCAAGGAGCAGTTTCCTATCTTGAGGGACGTTGATTTATACCAGATTAGCAACCATTGGTGACATCTGTTTCTTAGGCTGATTTTCATTCCATACTTACCAGTGTTTTCTGAATCTAATTCTTATACTTTTTCATGATTTATTTGTGAAGCTCTCATACATTTGGTTGTATCATCGTTTTTGTTTGCTATGCCATGAAAGGGGTTTCTGATAGTTTGCATCGGACACCATTCTAACTAATAAAAGAACATCCATAACCATTGATTATATTTTTTCTTGTGGTATTTTCCCTGTTCATTCAACATCAACGTTACCGTGTGAAATCATGTTGTACTTAAGATCAATGTTTATTCTCAAGAATTCTTGTTTGGCAATTCACTTAATATCAGCAATTAAATTCTAGAATCCTTTTCTTTAGCAAGTCCATTTGATCTGCTTGTATTCAAGTTCTACAGTCAAGTTATCTAGTTGCCAATACTACACTGGATTTCTCTGTTGATATGATTTTTTGTTGTATTCATGGTTTTGGGGCTAAGATACCCAATTTGGTGTAGAGGAATCAACCATCCGTTCTTGTCATTTGCTTGCTACTACTGTGAGTTAGCTTCCTACTCTTCCTTCCTTCATTTTCTTTTATGTATGTTGTAAATAAAGTTGAACTTGCTTTTATGGGGAGATGCTATCAAAATTTTTGGTATAGTTTAATTAACTACTCTACCATCATTCCTCCTAAAAATAAATAAGTCTAACCTTTAGTGTAGTTACTTTTATGGGGAAATGCTGTCAACATTTTTGGATAATGTGCAAGCAATTCAATCAATTTGAGTTAGTGATGATCTAAACTTGACTTTTAATTTGTTGAATGTAGCGAATATTTGAATAGAATGGATCGTAGTTGGAGGAATAAGTTGAGAACTAGTAAAGAGTATGGACTTGGGGTGGAAGAGTTTATTGAGTTTGCTAAAAGGAACGCTCCTAGTAAAAGTGGGATGTATTTTTGTCCTTGTGTGAAGTGTATAAATCAGATTCGAAAGAGCATTGATGATATAAGGGATGACCTAATTTGTTACGGAATCAATCTCCGGTACAGAAAATGGGTTTGGCATGGTGAATTAGGAATAACAACGCCTTCTTCAATGTCACAAAATATGAAAGTTGTGGATGATGTGGGTGTTGATAAAATGAATGACTTGATTAATGATATTGGGGCGGAGTCATTTACACCACTTCCTGAACATGACAAGTTACGGAGTGATGTGGAGATACCGTTGTTCCCTGGGTGTCGTAAGTATACACCCTTGACCGTTGTGTTGACCTTATTGAACATAAAGGCACGTAATGGGTGGGCAGATTCGAGTTTCTCAGAGTTGCTTGAAGCTTTGAGTAATATGCTTCCAGAGGATAATGTCCTTCCGAATCGAATATATGAGGCTAAAAAAGTTCTCAACAATATGGGTATGGAATATAAGAAGATACACGCTTGCCCTAATGACTGCATACTGTATAGGAATGAATACGAGGGACTAACGGAGTGTCCAAAGTGCAAGACCCCAAGGTATAAAATTAAAAGGGATGTCTGTGGTGATAAGGTAAAGAATGGGTCACCTTTGAAGGTGCTGTGGTATCTGCCAATAGTACCGCGGTTCAAACGTTTGTATGCAAATGCGCAGGAAGCAAAGAATTTGAGATGGCACTGTGATGAGAAAATCTCTGATGGAAGATATCTTCGGCACCCTGCTGATTCTTCTCAATAGAAGAAGATAGATGAAATGTTTCCTGACTTCGGCTGTGAACCAAGAAATCTCCGCCTTGGTTTATGCACCGATGGATTTAACCCTTTTGGAAGCCTAAGTAGCACACATAGTGCTTGGCCTGTTCTCTTAGCCATTTACAACCTACCCCCTTGGTTGTGTACGAAACGCAAGTACGTGATGCTCTCAATGTTGATTTCAGGGCCAAAACAGCCGGGGAACTATATTGATGTCTACTTGGCGCCTTTGATTGAGGATTTGAAGAAGCTGTGGGATGACGGCGTCGATGTGTTTGATGCATACAGCCAAGAGATATTTAAGTTGCGTGCTATGATATTCACTACAATAAATGATTTTCCTGCTTATGGGAATCTATCTGGATATATCGTGAAGGGGCACAGGGCATGCCCTATATGTGAAGCAAACATAAATTACCATCAACTCAAGCACGGAAGGAAGACCGTTTATCTCGGTCATCGGAGGTATCTTGATCGGTATCATCCTTACCGAAAGCTAAAGAAGAATTTTAACGGTTCGCCAGAACATGGAGTGGCACCAAAGGCATTGAATGGGAAGGAAGTTTACAGCCATGTTGTAAACTTAAAAGTGGTATTCGGTAAGAAACAGAAGGCTGGGAGTGAGTCATACATGTGGAAGAAGAGGTCAATCTTCTTTGATTTACCATATTGGAGTTTTCTTGATGTGAGACACAGTATTGATGTGATGCATGTGGAGAAAAACGTGTGTGATAGTCTTGTCGGCACGCTTTTACACATTCCAGGAAAGATTAAGGATGAAATCAATACGAGATTGGACTTGGTGGAAATGGGAATAAGACAACGGCTGCATCCAAAAGTAAGTGATAATGGCAAGAGATTTTATATGGAACCAGCTGCTTATACATTATCCAAACAGGAGAAAAAAAGTTTGTGTGGGTGTTTGCGGGGGATCAAAGTACCACAGGGCTATTCTTCTAACGTTAGCAGACTTGTGTCTGATGATTTGAAGTTGGTGGGAATGAAATCACATGATTACCATGTATTGATGCAACAATTATTACCAGTTGCTATAAGAGGCATTATGCAAGATGATGTTAGAAATACCATAACTAGGTTGTGTATGTTTTTTAATGCTGTATGCAGCAAAGTTATCGACACTGAGAAATTGGATGAGTTGGAAAAGGAAGGTTACATTATTCTGACCAAATTAGAGATGCACTTTCCTCCAGCGTTTTTTGATATCATGGTCCACTTGATCGTTCACTTGGTAAGGGAGATAAGACTGTGTGGCCCCGTTTATCTCAGGTGGATGTACCCTTTCGAGCAATTCATGAAAGTCTTAATAGGATATTCTAAGAACCCTTATCGACCTGAAGCATCCATTGTGGAAAGATATGTGATTGAAGAGTCTATGGACTTTTGCAAACCATACTTGAAAGGTATAGAGGAAATGTCCAGACATGAAGATGGGATCGGTAAGGGAAGGGGCCTCAAAGTGAAGAGTATGAAACCTGAAGATGTCTTACAAGCTCACCTGTATATTCTAAATAATATGGCAGAAGTGCAGCCTTATTTAGATGACCACAAAAGAAGTTTAAGGGACAAGAACCCAAGGAAAAATGACAGACAAATAGCTAATGAGCATAACAAGACATTCATTGAGTGGTTCAAGGAAAACATTGCAGAAAAGACCGATGTGTCGGATACAATTAAATGGTTAGCTGATGGCCCCCGTTTTGAGGTTGTCACATTGAGCGGATATGATATAAATGGGTATTCTTTCTACACAAAAACTAAAGACGATAACAGTACTATGCAAAACAGTGGTGTACAGGTTGTAGCCGAAGCTACCCATTATTCTAGTTCAAAGGATAAAAACCCAAGAGTAGCTTCCATGACTTATTATGGAGTTATTGAAGAAATATGGGATGTAAGTTACAACAAGTTCAAAGTTCCACTATTCAAATGCAAGTGGGTTAGCCAAAACGCAGTCGAGATCGATCGTCAATTTGGGTTTACTAGTGTTGATCTTCAGAGGGTTGCTTACCGTGATGAGCCTTTCATTTTAGCAAGTCAGGCGAAGCAAGTTTTCTATGTGACTGATCCTGCAAATCCCCAATTGTCCATAGTCCTACAAAGTAAAAAACAAAAGGACCGTGGTCCATCTTCAAATCTAGATGACACACCACCTTTCTTCTCAACCCCACCTCAACTCGGTGAATTAGAATTGATAGATGATGACCAATATGCTTTTTATTTTTTATATTTTATGTTGAAGTTATTTCAATTTTGTAATAGGTAAATGGAAGACAATTCTGACGATAGCTCACATGAGGATCACATAAATGATGAAGAACAACCACATGTCGATCCTCCCGAAAGAAAGCGGGGCAGGGGTGCCACCAAGCTTCCTGAGATCGTTCAGCGGCAAGGAACCAGCAATTTTGAACCCATTCGTATTGATTTTACTGAGGACATGATCCCACTTGGTCCAAACAGGAGCACATTTGCTAGTTACCTTGGATTTCTAGCACGAAGCAGATTAAGCATACTTACAGATGATTGGAGATTTATACACCAAGATACTAAGGACAGAGTCTGGACGAATATTTTGGTATTTTCTAAACATTTTATTTAAATTGATTGCTGATTTGATTTATTTGTTACAATAATTGACTAAGCATTTTAATAATTTGGCAGCAAAACTTCACTGTCCCGAACACTGAGGCATTTAAAAAGCATTGGCTGAGGGAAGTACGACATCGATGGAAAGATTTCAAGTCTACTCTTACCAAAGACTATGTTCGAGGACGTAAAAGAAATAAAGATCCTTGTCTCATGTGGTCATATCTTAAACCAGAGGATTGGAAAAAGTTTAAAGAATTACGGTTAACTGAGGAGTTCCAGGTGTGTCTATTCTAACTTTGTTTCAGATAAACTTCATTTACTAAGTACTTGTTTATTACATTATACTAACTTTGTTTTCTCTGCATAGGAAAAAAGTAAAAAACAGCAAGAGAAGCAAAAGCTAAATGTGTATCCACATACAATGTCTCGCGGGGGTTATTTGTGGTTAGAAGAGAAAATGGTTAGGGAACATTTGAAGGCAATGGAGGAAGCAGCCCAATCAGACCCTACAATTGTTGTACAACCTCCCCCACCTATTCCACGGCACAAGAAATTTGTAGAAGGAAGGAAGAGTGGAGGGAAATTTGTAAACCCTGAAGTAGAAAAAATTGTTGAAAAGATTGTAAGCTATATGTTAATGTTTAATAATTTGCAATACTAACTTTTTCTTCTAAATACGACCAAATGATTTTTTTTCCTGCACCTTACAAGATGAACTTGAGGAGCAAAGTTCTCAAGGGTCCTTCTCTCAGACCGGTAGGATGGACATTCTTGCTACGACAATTGGGAAGCCTGATCCCCTTGGGCGAGTTAGAGGCGAGTATGGGACAGTTGGTCTGAAAAAATATTTTGGTAGTTCCCGAAGCACTGCCTAGTATGAACCAAGTCAGGAATTTTTGGACAAATTCGTAGAAAAAATTCGGGATCAGGTGATAGCACAAGTTCGGGGTGAGATGAGGAGTATGATGACGGCTGGTGTTTCACCACAACGTGTGAGTATCTAATATTGTTTATAAATTAGTATAGATTTTATCTTTTAATGAACTTATTATCTCTGTAATTTCGTAAACACTACAGGAATCTCCTGGCTTTCGAAGCACAAAGAGCAGTTGCACTATGCCGATCGACCCCCTGGTCCTAGTTCAGTAGATGAGGGACAACCATGCTTCCTCCATTTGGATGACCCAACTCTGCGACCAGTTGCCAAGGCTACTCAATACCGAAGGGCCTCAACCATCCATAATGTAGCCATTCTGGAGGACCAAGTTAAGGTATCTGTTGGACTTGTTGTAGAGGGAGAGGGGTCTACACGTATTCCGTTTCCTAGTGAAGAGGTTGCCACGTTAGCCAAAGTAGTAGGGTCTTTCATTTTATGGCCTAGGCGACTTGTCTTCAATGCACCAATCACAGCCCCTCTGGATAATGATGATGACAAGTATACCTCGCTGGCAGTCCTATGCAGCTTTTTCTCTTCCCTACCTAACAAGATCGACTTCCACATGGATCCAGGAGTTGTGGGACCTGATAAGGCATATCCCTTCGAACTTGGGCGGAATGATGTCGTGGCTTTTTTAACTATGGATGATTTGGACATTGAATGGTTGGAACTTGCAATTCAGTAAGTTTATTTTCCCCCCTCATTTTTACCTTTAATTTATGTACCAATATAATCATATGATGTTCTCATTCAAGTTCTATTTTAGGTACTTTCACCAAATGTGCCGTCAGGAGGGCTTCAAAGACTACGCATTCCTAAGTCCAATGTCATTGTTAAGGAATACAACCGCAAAAGGAAAGGAAGAAATTGAGGAACACAACAATATTATGGAGGCCTATGTGGGGTTTCAGATTTCAAGTTGCAGAAAACGTTGTTATTTCGCACCAATCCTTGATAAGTAAGTTTGTTCACTATGCATACCATTTAAGCTTGTTCTGCCTCTTCTAAATTTCTAAGTATTTGGTTCATTAGATGTGTATATCTATCCAGTTGTTCATGTGGTTCTGCATTTGTATGTCTACATTGAGAAATTGAACATGACTTGATTGTGCTGCACTAAAGGTCGTTGTTTTGGACTTGAATTTTGCTGCATCTTTGAACTTGCTGTGCATTCAAGCTGTCATATTGCTGGTTGTGACTTGATTTCAATCTACATTTGCTTCAGGAGACATTGGAGTTTATGTGTTATCTGCCCCGGAGAACACTGTATTTATTGGTTTGATTCTTTGAATCGTAGCCCAATCAGTTTACATAGAAGGATTTTCACCAAGTAAGTGTTTGAACATTTTGAATTAGTATATATGAGCATAAGAAAATTATTTGCATAGTTCTTATTTTAATTTCATTGTAGGGCCATATTGCATTGGCATATCACATTACAGACAAAACGTAGAGCTAACAAAATTGAGACTGTTAGGAATACAGTAAGTCATTTAGATTGTATTTACTTATATATCCATCAATAATACCTTGGACGTTAGTAAATTATTTTCATATGTTCTAATTGTTTTTGTCTGATTTACAGTGTCCTCAGCAACCTGGCAATACAGAATGTGGGTACTATGTAGCTCGATATATGTATGACATAATTATAAGTGGACTTCATGAGGGCTTGTCTAATGTATGTTTCATTCTTATCATCATTATTATATTGCATTTCATAATTCAATTGTTTGCATCATTAATTATAATTAACTAATTGATGTTTTATCGCTTATATGGTGCAGATTTATGATGGGGAAGAGCCTTTTGATCAAGATGCAATTGATGAAATTCGGGATAAATTAGCTGCCAGGTTTCTTCAAAATATGAATAATTAGATAGAACTTACTTTTTTTGACTGTAGGACATATGAATCTATATGTGATGTATATATGTAGGACATGTAGACAACTCTTTTTTGGTGAATTCTGAATATTCGGCTCTGTTTATGGCAATTTGGACATTGTATCTACGTTTTATTTAGTGCAGATGGGGTATATTCTATATGTGATGGTAACCTATAATCTGGATCGAAGCCTTTTTTTAAAAAAAAACATTCCACATCTCTTTTTTAATTATAGATGTAAAATGTAATTTTCAACGTCTCAATTTTCAATTTGAGACGTGGAAATTGTTCTCTGCCAACTTTCCACGTCTCAAATTGAAATGTGAGACGTGGAAAGTGCTACTTTTCACGTCTCAATTTTCAATGTGGAAAGTGTCCTCTGCCAACTTTCCACGTCTCAAATTGAAATATGAGACGTGGAAAGTGCCACTTTCCACGTCTCATTTTTGTAGCTTTCCACGTGGAGACTTTCCACGTCTAATTTTTAAAATGAGACGTGGAAAGTCCCGACTTTCAACGTCTCCCTGATCTACGTCCCAGCAAAAAGAGACGTGAAAAGTCCAAAAAAAGAGACGTGAAAAGTGTTTCTGTAGTAGTGACAGATCAATGAGAGTAGAACCCACAAAACACTAGATAACCAACCTGATTTTCCCCCAATGGCATGAATCTGTTTTTCAAATGTAATATCTTTAGTTCTAGACGAGGCAGTTAAAGAACTGCAGAGAGTATACGAATCAAAAGGTACTCCATTTGTGTGCATTAAGTAGAGAGTTCTAAGAGCAAGAAAAGGGAAACCTTTTTGACAGAAATCAAAATTTTTGTGGAAACCTTTTTGACAAAAATCAGAATTTTTGTAGCACAAAGTCAACATCACTTTCAGAAAAATGACAACAAAGTACAAGTTTCACAGCAGAAAAATGTGTTTCTAGTTTCAAATATCAGTCCAGCTACTGTAGGATCAAAATTTAAGCATCACAAAGAGCAAGCGCTGTGATCCCAGCGGCATTCCAACTTCCAGATTATGTAAAAATAAGCTACTAGCCGTGGCACCATTGGTTTTGTAGCTTCATAGTTCAGAAAAATAAGACACGTTCCAGTTTCAAAGTGAAAAGCGAAAAAAAAAAAGAAGCAGCACAAAATGAATATGCTCACCTGAAAAGCGACGACGCGGTGGATGAACTGTAAAGGGGCGAACGGCGGATGAACGGTAGACGGCATGACGAGGTAGGTGCAGAGCGAAGGAGAGCGTAGTATAGAGGAAGCACGATGGGAGAGAAATGATTCGAAGTTACGAGGATAGGATGGAATATTGAAAGTATGATATGGGTAGTTTAGTCAATAGCAGACAAAAATTTTCTCTCCCTTGAAAAAACCCCAATTTTGGAGACATAAACCCTCCCTTCCCTTCTATCCATTCAAATAAGGTTTTTCATCTTATAACCCTCCCCTCTACTCCACTCCAAAACCCCCAACCAAAGGAAGTGTCGGGGATGAAGAATGGAAGAAGGGAAACTAATATATGTTTGGTTCAATGTTCAAAAAACCCACTGCATTGAAACTATTGAGACTCGAAATACTGGTTCAAAGGGCAGTGGTCGGATAGGGGGTCAACTTGGATCAAACTGTTCTTAATAAAAATAATATAATTTAATTGAAACTAAAAATATTTAGGGGAAATTAATTTGAGGTCCATGTAAGAGAAATAACTAAGAGCATGTCCCATGAAATGTGGAAATTAATGTGAACTCCCTTGGGACCTAAGTAATATTATTTCTAAATGGTGGGCTCCACGTTAATATAATGGTCTATGAATAGCATGAGGTGCAAATTTTATGGTAAATTTAGTGATATCTATTTATACTACTCTGTTTCTTATTATAATTAAGTCCAACTATTAAAAAAAATTTATTCTTAAATATAAATCCACTTAGAAGTTATTATTGATTGTTTTTCAACTTTAACTTTATTTAACTCTTATTGGGAAGAGAGAAAGAAGAGAGGGATTTAAGAATAATTTATAAATGTATAGATAAGAAATTTTGAATAAAGGTACTATCAAAAAATTTTATTAATCTAAGATATATTGAATGATCTAACTAACAATTATTGGTATGTGAAATTAAGTTTAAATAGATTTATAATAAGGAACATAGTAGTATGTTAAGTTGCAAGGAGATATTGACCAAGAAACTATATTTAAGATTGACTTACATTGTATATTTTATTGTATTTTTTATGCATTCATCCTTTTATTAATTTACTATTTTATGTTTATTTAAATATTTAATTTAATTTGACAGGTTTTTCATTAAATTCATGCTTATTCGGCAAACCTTTCATTAAGAGTCAAAACTCCGGAAGCTATTGCTCTTTTGAGCTAGTTTGTGGAACTCTGAATAAAATATCTTCTTCTTTTTTTTTAAATTGACCAATAAAATATCTCCGTGTTGTTTCATCCTTGTAATTTTTGGCACACAATAATGGGCCTTACATAACTATGATGTACTGTCATTTCATATTGATGATGATGATATATCATCTTAGAGTAAAAAAAAAAAAATCTTTCTACACTAATGCTTGTTGGTCACACAGAAATAATCCTCCTGCAAGCGAAGCTCAAAAATGTTCTACAATTGAGACTCTGAGGACTATTCAATATAATCTCTCTACAAATCATTTGATAACCACACGATTTAAGAAATTAAATAGCATAACGTAAGAGATTGAATTATTACTCTCAATCTTATGTTCAGAAAAACAAACAAACGCCACAATTGAATGTTTGATAGTAGGGGTGTCCAAAACCGGGACCGGGACCGAGAATACCTATTCCCGGTTCCCGTTCCCGAAATGGGGCCGGGATCGGATTTCAATCCTGGTCCCGGTCCCGGGAATTCTTGGTTCATTTTTAAAAAAGAAAAAGAAAAAAAATGGGCTTCAACTTTGGTCTTTAGGATCTCCTCAATTTCTTAGGCGGTTTCCATCTTTGCGATATTTTCAAACTATGAAAGAAAACAAGTCACAAATTAATTATTATGAAGTTATAAACAAATACACAAGGAAAAAGAATGAACAAAAATGATATTACTTGTTTAGTCACTTAATTTATGCCACATTTAAGAAAAAAAAAATAAAACAAAACAAGGATTAAACTTTCTCAAAATTCTGAACGCTTTCTTCTATAATAATGTCATGACATGAAGCAAATAAATCTCATTAAACATAAGAGATAATAATGCCATGACATAAAGGATAAATCAGTGAAAAGGACAAGTTTAATATAACAAAAGTAAGAGATAAAATAGGGGCAAAAGGCTGAAAACATCATGGTTTTTATATAGGAATTTATTTTATATGTAATTGCAATAGAATTAATCATATAGAATTAGCCCTTTAAAGTGTTGGGCCTAAATTTTTTTTTATATATATAACATAGGGACCGGGATCCCGGGGACTTGCCCGGATCCTGGTCCCGGCCCCGGTCACGGGATTTTTTTTCAGCGCTTCCCGGGACGGGAAATTCCCGGTCCCGATTTGCCGGGACCGGGACAGGATCACCAGGACCGGGAGGGGTTGGACACCCCTATTTGATAGTCAACAAAAGTTCCCCAACATGTGGTAGCAATGTTCGAGATCGAGTTAAGTTCCCCAGAAGCATGTGCACATTAGTGTAATTATGTTTCTTCCTAGATGATTAGCAAAACAGTCAAAAACTCCACTAAGTTAATATGTTCAATCCCTTGATTAAACACTTATGTTTCCAGAACTTCATTCACATTCACATTCACACAAAAGATTATACTCCAAAAAGCATACTCAGGACAGAATCAAAACGCAGAGCAGAAATATGAAAATCAACTGGATCATACTCAATATAAGGACTAAAATCAGCTACTTTCTTTTCTGCCCAATCAAAAGTTCGAAAATACAAAAATGTCAGGCATCCACTACCAAGATTAACCATAAGTTCTCTTCCATAAATCAATCAAAGTTCATCTTATATTTGACAAGGTGGAAATGCCATAAGACTTTCTCTGGCTTTAGATGGCACATTACAGATTCACAAAATTTCCCAATAAGCACTTTCAACAAACAAATTGCAATTATTCTCTTCAGATAACTGGTAAGCCGATTGAAAATATAGATTCTGGTGATATACCTAGAATAGAAGGGTCAACAGAATTAGAAAATGATACCCTTAAAACAACGGAATAAAGTTTTATGGAGTGGGGGTTTCATCTTCACCATCATCTTTTTTGGTTTCATCCTTAACTGGCTTCTCTTGACCCAGGATACGCCCAGTTAGAGCATCAACAGGGCGTGTATCACGTGGTCCACCTTTACGCCCCATTGCCACCATTGGTGGTGGGGGTAGTAACCCCGCTCGGAATAGCAGACGCTGTACAGGATCTGAAGGTTGGGCTCCAACAGAAAGCCAATACCTGGGGAAGAAGGCAAGATAAGTTAGTGCTGACAAAATAGCAGTTGACGACATTTATGTTCCAAAGAAATCATATAAATTAAGTATTTTTGGCCAATCACATACAAATAAAATTGAGCTAATAGCCAATCAACTGAAAAATAAACCAACATGCTCTTATTAGCAATTGTTCAAATCAACAACCATGTACGTATCAGAAATCAAACAATTACTTACTTTACCCTTTCGAAGTTTAGACCCATTCTTTTTGCATTATCTTGCCCTGTAGAGGAATAATGTAAGTTGAAAAGAATTAAATGGCATCATTTGAACCATCAATGAACTTTCTCATCGCTAAATAGTAAAGATAACAGACTAACATACATAACTAGACATTTGCAGCAATTCTCTTTGGGACAGAAAAATTGCCTGGGTTTTATTCACAATCACTGTCTCCACCAACATAGAAAAAATGCCTGGGTTTCAGTAAGCCAATCATTTCCATTAGAATTTCATTTTAAAAAGTTGTATTGGCATTCATAACTCAGATTCTTATCCCTAATCACTTCTTGAAAGCGAAGGTCAACCGAACTAATCATCAGAAAAGTTCTAAGTGCAAACATTTGATAATCCAGTGTCATAATGCGCACCTACCAATACATCATAACCCATATCAGTGGATACCAAAAACAGCTATATGTAGATACTTATTCACTTTTGACCATTAGAAAGATACAAGTAACTCGTAAAGTTTATTTCCACTCTAAGCCCATCCACAATGAGCACTAAGGTTTCGAATTTGGAAATCTAATTATCTTGAGCCTCAAAATCCCCTCACAGTGACGAATTTATCTTCCATTCTCACACTTTCTCGGAATTCAAACAGAAACAAGAAAGCTGAAGTTACCGAAATCTGATCACTCAATGTTAAAAACGAAACCTCCGTCATACAAAAACACAAACAAAAATTACAAAAAGAAAGAAAGAAAGAAAGAAAGAAAGAAGAGAGAAGTGAGAACCTGGTAAGGGATTGTAATACCCTAAAGCTTCGAGGTGCTTTCCATCTCTTGGGGATCTGCTATCGGCAGCCATGACCCGATAGAAAGGCTTGTTCTTGCACCCAAATCTCGATAACCGAATCCTCACCACCATTATTTAATTTGTTCTCACTTCACAATTTCATTTTATGTGCAAATAATCAGTAGCAAAGTATACCACGTAGTTTCCTTTTTGAGATTAAGACTGCATAGTTGAATATGGAGAATGATAATCCTGCAAATAGAGACTTAAAAAAATGTTCAGTATTGTGAATTTGGACTTAACGTTATACCGTGAGAAGAAGCAGAAGCTATGGTTCAGAAGGTCACAAAATTAAACAAGCAAAGCATCAAATAGAAATCACTCACCTGAGTAAGGAGAGATTCACGTGGGATTGATTGTGGGAGACTGGGCCACAGAGCTGGGCCGAAGGGGAGAGCAAAATTTCAAGGGAACTGGAACAAGAGTGTGGTGTGGATACTGGACATCAAAGATTAATGGCTAAATACAATATTTTACAATTTTATTATATACCATTTTCCTCATATTTCATATTCAGATTCTACATTTCTGACTTTTGCTTATAATCTTTCTTCATATTCTTGAAAGATGATAGTATGGGATTTTTTTTTATATATTGAGGGACTTGAAAATGAAAATAATTAATACTGAACAAGTCCCATGATTTGTCAATGACAAGTTAAATAGATACCGTTAACAAGTCATTGTAACTTATTTGATATTAATTGTTCTTCTTGAGACCTAAATACAATTCTCCTTCATATATCCTTATTGTAGTTATAAATATGTTTTTTTATTGGTTTGGTAAATAAGTTTGCTTACTGCCCAACAAAAAATAAGATTTGCTTATATTTGAGTGTGCATATATATATATGGGTTAATCTGGAGAGGTGCATCGTTTTCTTTTTTTGGTCTGAAATATGCATCAATATTTTTGAGTATATATCTCTAAGTCTGTACATGTGATTCTATTTTGATAGAAGGTTTTGATATTACAATTTTTATGTTTTCATTATATTGATATTATGGGTACATTTTTTTTAATTTTGCAAGAGGTTGATATGATGGATATAAATTTGAATCCTAGACTTGATCTTGAATTTGATAATACAGAAGAAGCACTTGAATTTTGGGGGGTGTATGGTAAAAGAACTAGTTTTGGTGTTCAAAAACAAAGCTTTAACAAAGTAAAAAAAAAAAGACAAATCAAAATATACCTCTTACATCTATGTTTGTTGTGAAGAAGGGGTGAGGAAGCCAGACGTCCGAGATGTAAAAACTGAAAAACCTAGTTATGAGACAAGAATAGGATGCAAAGTCAGAAACATGTAAATGGGAAATACAATATACACGAAGTTTTCTTAGAGCATAATCATTCTCTTCAACTTCCTGAAGTGTTTACCTGTTTGCATTATATCGAGGATTAACTCGAAGTCAATGTTATAACAATCGAAATAAGCTAATGATCATAATGTTTTTGTTAAGTTGTTATAATGGTTGTAACAGTACTTCGGTACCTTCAAAGATATACTCCCTCCGATTCTTATTATAAGATCAAGTTAATTTTTTTGTAGAGGTTAAGGAAGCAAATTAGATCACTAAATTAGAACATATGCTACATGTAATTAGATTTATGTTAATTTATAAGTAAAATAAATAAGCTCTGAAGAAAGAGATAAATATAAACAATTTAAAGTGATTTATTTTGCATCTTTAATTTTCCAGAAAAAATAACTTGATCTTATAATTAGGACCAAAGAGGTATAATATTTGAGGTACTTTCACTATAAATTTATGGATAATTATACATTTTAACCCTACTTAAATTTTTTCAGCACATTTCATGAATAATATGTTAGAATCTTTTGTTAAACCTAGCTTAATTAGTTCTACTTAGTCTTTTCACTCTTATATTGTACTATTGCAAAACACCACCAGAGTTAATATGATTATATGAGGCCTATCTATCTATATATTTCTTGAAAGCTTCTAGCAAAAATTTCATTGGTCCACATGTCCAATAACATCATCTTCACTTAACTCAATCATTGGTCCACATGTTCACATAATCAAAGTAATAATGGAAGGTTTTATTCTTAATTTTAAATTTCATTGCCAATAATTAATCATTACTCATCATATATTTCTACATATGGGAAGGTACTTTTTTAATTTTGAAAGTTATTTAAAATTGAGCAAAGCAATAATGATTAAATACATAAATGTATGGAAGTTATTTAATATTGAGCTTAAATACATATATATCTACTTTTAAGAAGGTATTCTATATTAATTCTCTTTTTTATCACATACATACCTCTTAGTGTAATATTGTTTATAGAAAAAGCTATCTATATATATTTCTTTTTTAATCTGCAATATTTGACTTTTCAGATATACAAATTAGTTATTTTCTTCAAATAAGTCACTATTTTAGGCAATAATTAAAACACACACACACATATGATTTAAAATCAACACTATTAGTTTTTCTTATGAAATTTACAAAAGAATTAATGTGTTTAAATATGTCAGTAAATTAGACAACATAGTATTAATTATTTTTTTATTTGGAAATTTTTTCTTTTGAATTTTTATTTCCGTTGTTAAAAATAAATTAGGTGCTAAAAAGCTACACCGATGAAAATCAGTTCTCATGTACATATATCTTAATTTACTATTGTTTTAAAAAAAATACACCATATTGATTTTGTTTTTTAATCTACAATATTTGGCTTTTAAAATTTACAAATTGATAACTATGTTTAAATAAGTCATTAGTTTAGGCAATAATCCAAACATATATATTACATTTATAATATGTCATAACTCTTGAAAAAAACTACACTTATTTGAATATTTGATCATTTACATACTTATTAATTTATTATTGTTTAGGAAAATTCAAATCATATATATTTGTTTTTAATCTCTAATATTTGGTTTTAAAGTTTATGAATTAATTATTGTGTTCAAATATATCGTTATATTTTAGGCAAGAATCAATACATATATTTTTTATTTACCAAATTAATTGCACCTATTCAAATCCCACTTTCATTACTTCCAATTTCAAATTTAAATGAGTGCAATCAATGATTTAGATCATTTATATTCATATGAAATCAATTTTTGTTGTCTTCAAATATATAATGAACATATAAATATGTATTTTGATAACTCACAATTTTGCAATAAGCCTTTTAAAAATAATTTATATTTTATCTTTTATCAAAAAAATTGCAATCAATGATTTAGATTATTTATATCCATATGTAATCAACTTTTGTCGTTTTCAAGTCACATTTTTAATCATAAAATAGTTACTCAAAACAATTATGTTCTTTATTTCATTTCATTTTTATTTTTAACTTCCATGCATCGCACGGGGGAGAAAAATCTAGTTTAATATTTATAGTATTAATCTTGGTTCTAAATGTTTGACATATTTTTTATTTTTGTTAATCTTTTCTAAAATTATCATTATTAAAGTTCCCCTAACAATAATCAAGTAAGAAAAATAGGTGAGAAAGTAAGAAAATGAATTAATGTTTTAGAAAACCCATATCATATTAATTAATAAACTAGTATCATTAATCTCATCGAATTAAATAAATAAGTTTCAAATAGGAACATAAATTCTATAACACAGATGGAAATGTTGAAAGCCCATTGCTTACCATGTGCATGAGCCAGCTGGATTGGGCTTCACCCCAGTTATGCGGGCTATGCTAGTTTTATGTTAACCCAGTATAAAAAAAGTTTCATAATAACTTAAAGAAATAAAAATAATTTTCACTTTCATCCCAAATATATTTATTTGAAGGGTAACAGTATATAGCGCAAGGTGTATGAAACATCGTAATTTTTCACGATGTACAAATATGATAATGAAAGAAAAACATTACAATTATGATAAATCCGTTAACTTAACTTGCCCAAATATCCATCAAATTGTTATGAAGAGGGCCCACAAATGTGTGAAATGCATGTTTGGTAAAATTAATGAACTTACAATAATTGCAATGTTATAAATAATAGAAGAAGATAAGAGAGAATGGGGGAGAGAAGTAGAGAGAATAGAAAGCCGTTCTCATTCAACGTCTTGAGTTGTATAATACACAATACAAGCCTTGTATTTATAGGCAAGGCTCTAGGGTTACAATATAATCAATCAGCATTAATGACAATATATTGATAATAGGAAATAGGAGTTATGGACATCCATAATAATAGGAAATTCATAACACTCCCCCTTTGATGTCCATGACTAAACATGTGCCTCGTTAAAAAACTCCAACTAAGTAAAACCCAGTGGGACAAAAAACTTAGTAGAAGAAAAAGAGTACAATGTTTAGTGATACACTTCCTAATGCTGCCTCATTAAAAACCTTGCTAGGAAAACCCAGTGGGAAAAAAAACCATAGACAAGGGAAAAAGAGTACAGCGTGTATCATCTCCCCCTCTTGACTACTTCAGTTGATATCTCTAAGTCTGCGAAGTTAGATTCCATAAACAAGCTTCTCAAATATTGTAGCAGGAAGTGACTTGGTAAACATATCTGCTAAACTTTAGTTTGATCGGATTTGTTGGACAATGATTTCACCATCTTCTATTGATGTAGTTCACCCCAATTTATTCGTGTTGGTGAATCAATGTATCATGTTGATTAGCAAATGATACACCAGCTCATGCATGGCTAGTCAGATCAAATATAATTACTCCAATTATACAAAGATATGGTACTTCCAGACCAAGTATATTTTCATCACCTTCTTGAATTCTATAGACATGGTACTTCTGGACCAAAATTTCTCCATCAAAGTATTGAGGTATAAAATGATCTCAATCCACATTTACGGATCTTACAACTATTGGAGCACATGGTGATTTATATATAAAGAAACACTTTGTTCTTTCAAAGTATTTCATTTCAAATTCTTTCTTGAAGTATGTCTTTAGCTTCTGCAGGCTTTTCAGGAGTTTAAGCAATATTCATATTTTGCAAACACTTCAGGAGTTCCAGAAATATCTAAACACACCAAGAATCTTAATAACATTGAATATATATTGAAAGATTAAATACAATATATCCTTCTTTCAATCGATATCTATCGATTCGATAATACCATATTTGTCAGGTTGATTTGAAACATATAAAAATATGGATTAAATTGTTTGCTTCTGGAAACTTTAATCCTTTGGGGAGTTTTAATTATTTAAATCAAATACTTTTAGAAAATCCTTCAGGAACTTTTAAATGCTTGTATATAATCTATACACGCATGTGATTCAGTGACTTTATAAGGATGTTACTCCATAATACTTCTAGTATTTGAAATCCTTCTAGGATTTACTTCTAAATCACACTACAATGACTCATGGGTCACGATCATATTCTCTAGACGCATAACAAAGTTTTCATACATCACCAGACTTCTAAATTAAGAACGCATGAAATTCAGTCCACCACAAGATAATATCTATAAAGAATTAACTTATGCGAAAATTATTGAGACTATATCCCTCCCCCCTTTTTCGCACAAGAATTCTATTTATACAATACTAGCTTTGCACTTCGGGTGCTTAAGCTAAATACACATATTTATGTTATGATACTTCATGTCGCGTCTCTTTCTTTCCTGCTAGCTAGCCATCTTTATGTCTATATCTCATGACATTTTTGTATAGAAGATCCTCATTTGATCACGTGATATTATCATCAAAATCCTTGTCGACAACTTTATCTCTTTGCGGTTCCTTTTTCTTGTGACATAACTTTATTGAGATCTCTATCTCTCTTTTAGGTACCTACACCTCTTCTGGGGTATTACAAATAGTTATGTCTCAATTCTTTCCTCCTCTGTATGATCGTCTTGATTATTTGCTCCATTTTCTTTTCTTTTGGAACTGATCATTTTCTCATGCTTCAGGATGGTATCATTTTTTTCTTGTACTGATTGGAGCTTAAGCTGGAATGAGATATAAGAATTCTTATGTTGGTCAGTAATTGCATCTGGCAAATATTTTGTAATATTTTATGTATGCATCATTTGATGAACTTCTGGTTCATATCGCTATATTTGAGGATCTAGGTTGATGCATACTATGTGATACATCTTCCAGCTATTCATCTTCTCCCCCTCAAGTTAGGAAAACTTTGTCAAATGACAACCAACTAATCATGTTATATAAGTATGCTCAATCCATTTACTTTCTCTAGAAACATCATTTTGTTTCATTTAGAGATAAACAAGAGGAAGAATGTTCTTATCCAACATTTATCCCAACTTTCAATGAATATCCATCTATGTGCATAATTGTGGTGGAACACTATAAATAAATATTGCACATTATAAGATGAAAACTATCTGGCTACTGACCAAGAGCCAATGGGAGAATTCATAATACTATGTTGGCATGATGCATTTATATATGGTAGTGTGTAAAATCATTCCTTCCAACTCTAAAATTGGAACTTTGTTCTCAAAAGTTTTGATTTAGCTGCTCAGGGAGGTTTCGATAGTAGTATTGCTAGATATATTTGTTAAATATGCTTTACATAGCATATAATCATTGAAAACTTGATAAACAATCACTAGTGATTTCTATGGAAATCATATGGTTGCATAGTTGAGAACTAATGTACTTATTAGAACAAATTTGCAAACTTCAAGTTGCAAGTTGATCATAGACACCGATATGACCATTTTATAGATGCATCCATTATTGATAAAGTACTAATTTAGTCCATATGATGTCTACATGGGCCCATATATATTTGATACCGTACAAATGTACACGTATCCAATTCCAACCATAGCTAGTGATGTTCTCGTATTTACTTCTTTTGAGAACAAACAATACATAAAAACACTTGTTATTTATAAAGGATCTTCTGGTTCTTCAACGAGTGTTATTATGCATTCAACATTATATTTTGCATCACTAAGATTCGGGATGATCTAACCGGTCATGCCAAACAATACATCCGCAAACTTCATGTTTGTTATAATATTATTATCATCATATAACTTCTGGTTATTGTGTCATATTATTAATTTGACCTTTATTGGGAGATTATATGAATTTTATGGAAAGTATAGGAGTGAAACTCCATCCAATATGACTCATATTTATATTCTAACAATCTCCCCCTCAAGTGAGTCATGTAAACATACTTTCCACTTACACAATAAAAATATTAGTTCTTCAAGAACTATGAATATGTCGTTGTATACATATCGTTCTTCAGGAACTGTTATATCGTTCTTCAGGAACTATCATATATATATATATATATATATTCACTATGTAATTTGTAAACTCAATAGAAATATGAATAATTAAAATTTATAAGAATTTAAATCAAACTACATAAAAATCACACTACAGCATATGAGATATTTAAACTCATCAAAAGTTTGAATAGCATTTATGCCAACAATTATTGCAAACTCATTTTCTTATGTATTTATAAAAACATATATCTACATCCTTCTAAAATAATCTTGCTAACTTTATGCTAAAGTAAAATAAGGATCATTGAACGGGTTGTTAGATCAAATATCATATAACATATCAGCTTTACGCTCAAATATTACTAATGCAAGAGCACATAATTGCCATAGTAGTAGTCAACTAAGATAAAATATATGTGGTTTTATTGGCATAAATATTTTTTATTTAGTGTTAATTGAAATTTTGCTCATTTAGCTCTTCAAGAGCATTAATCAACAATGCATAACAAAACATGATTGTCTTTATTTATTTCTTATGGAATTAACTATTATTTATTATGATATAAATTTCCATAAACGTTAGTCTTCAGGACCATTATAATAATATTTTCAGAATATATATTGTGCTAATACTTGAACGACAAGCAATTTGGTTCAAAACATTAGCCTTCATGGCTATATTTCATTTTTGATATAAATGTGGTTATTAAATTTCTCAAAAGCATATCAAAGTAGAGATATTATTTCTCTCTTCTCGCACCACAAATTTCAACAAGTATTAGTCTGATCTGCAGGACTTCAATAAAAATAAATCCAATGTATATGGCTTTTGGCCAATTAATAAGAGATTCAAAATTATATATCTTCTGGCTATTAAATATTAAAATATAAAAATGAAAAATAAATAAATAAATGGCTTCTTGCTATCTAATAATGTTAAAGATTATATGATATATAATCTCAAAATTAGAAATTAAATCTATATAGCTTCTAGCAATATATAAAGATAGAAAATCAAATCGATATTCGTTTTTAGTAATGGAACTAAATGTAAGCTTTCAAGGAGGTTACAAATATTGATCTGAACTTCAGGTTCCATTGAAAATAGTAACATCAGAGTGCAAAGGAATCTTTATAAAAAATGATTGGAACTTTGAGTCCATCAAAAAGCACTCAATATCACAAAGATTAGTTTTTTTTTTTTACCATAAAATGGAAAAACATATATTTATGGCATCTAGCCATTAAAGACTGAAATAAAATAATAAAAAAAATTAGAGGTATATGGCTTCTGGCCATTTAAAAAAAAAATTAATGTGACTTCAGTGTAAAAACACATTTGTCATTGGATAAAATCACGCTATGCAGTTATGCTGTTTAGATACCCACCTAAATGCATGCATTGTATTTAAATATTTAAGTATCCTATAATCTAGGCATACCAAATATCACACATATAGTATTTTCCAATAAATTAGAGGCATATGGCTTCTGGCCATTTAATATTAAAATAAAAAAAATTGAATTTATATGGCTTCTAGCCATAATATTAAATCTATATGGCTTCTAGCCCCAAAATATTAAATTAGAATAATTAAATTGATATGGCTTCTAGCCATAAAATTAAATCTATGTGGCTTCTAGCCACAAAATATTAAAGTAGAATAATTAAATTGATATGGCTTCTAGCCATAAAATTAGATCTATATGGCTTCTAGCCACATAATATTAAACTAGAATAATTAAATTGATATGGCTTCTGGCCATAAAATTAAATCTATATGGCTTCTGGCCATTTAATATTAAAATAGAGAAATTAAATTTATATGGCTTCTGGCCATATAGAGAAATTAAATTTATATGGCTTCTAGCCATAAAATTAAATCTATATGGCTTCCGGCCATAAAATATTAAAATTAAATTTATTTGGCTTCTCACCATAAAATTAAATCTATATGGCTTCTGGCCATATAATGTTCAAAAATAAAACGTGAATTTATATGGCTTTTGGCCATAAAATTAAATCTATATGGCTTTTGGCCATATGATGTTCAAACATAAAAATTGAATTTATATGGCTTTTGGCCATAAAATTAAATCTATATGGCATCTGGCCATATGATGTTCAAACATAAAAATTGAATTTATATGGCTTCTGGCCATAAAATTAAATCTATATGGCATCTGGCCATATTATAATTAAATAGAAAAATTAAATTTATATGGCTTCTGGCCATAAAAATAAATCTATATCAAGTGGAACTTCAGGTTCCATTAAAAATGACTTCAAGTTAAAAAAAATTATCGACTGTTATGTGAAATATCATGTTCCTTTAAAGTTGATAGCGAATGTATTAAAATATAGAGTGGAGCTTCAGGTTCCATGAGAGATGACTTCATCAATGTGTATACATTAAAATATAAAGTGGAACATCAGGTTCCATAAAAAAATGACTTCAGGTTAATGATAATTATACTATAATGCAAAGTGGAACTTCAGGTTCAATGAAATATGACTTCAAGTCATGAGAAAATATAAAGAAAGATGAAGATGAAGAGAAATAGAAAGGTGAACTTCAGGTTCTCCATAAGAGCATAACATTAAAGGATTCTATGAATAAAAAATAGATTACCTTGGTTAGAGGCTCGTGCTGATAACGTGTTATAAATAATAGAAGAAGATAAGAGAGAATGGGGGAGAGAAGTAGAGAGAATAGAAAGCCGTTCTCATTCAACGTCTTGAGTTGTATAATACACAATACAAGCCTTGTATTTATAGGCAAGGCTCTAGGGTTACAATATAATCAATCAGCATTAATGACAATATATTGATAATAGGAAATAGGAGTTATGGACATCCATAATAATAGGAAATTCATAACATGCAACTTTTTATTTTATTTTTACCATATTTGCATCTTGCTTCGTCCACCTTGCGTAGTAGTTTGTTCCTGAATTTGCACCATCACTCTTATTTAAAATTTGCTTTAATGATTTAAAGTAACCTTACCTTCTTGACAATTGGAGGGTGCTCCTCTTTAACCTATCCGAATCCCGATTTCCACATTTCCATTTGCATTGATTATTTAGGTATCTTGAGCCATTGACCATCTAAGTTACTAATATGCTAAGAATAATATTTTGGAGGCAAGCAAGTTCATTAATTTATCAATCAATTCATACAAAAACACGTTAGAATGTCAATTTGCAAGAAAATTATATATTAAAAGAGCTATATATTTATCCATGTCCTGTTTGAAAATTTATGGCACTTTCTAATACAATTGTTGTATAGATCAACTAAAAATAATATACTAACATTCAAATTTAAGTATATGGTCTTACTCAAGCTGCTAAAAATATTTTTGAAAAAGGCATAAGCATGTCTACATTAAAAACAAAAACAAATCGAACATTTAGAAAATATATTTAATGATGAAGTAATAGTAAGTCGATTAGGCAACAACCATAACAAAAAGCTCAACTAAAACTTGAAGGTAATTTTAAAAAGTAGGAAAAGGTGATGAATAAAATAAGAAATAAATGAGCATAATAAGAGAAAAGTGTTAAAGGTGTTTGTGATTTTAACTGAATTTTTTTTTATTAATATTGAATACATTCCAAAAGTCTGGTTATAAAAAATCATCTAAGTTCTTTTATCAACTTCCATCTCATAGACACAAAATGGAGATCATAAGGATACAAAAATTCTCAACCAGACTATATGAGTTCTTTGCTAAAACGTAAGTAATTTGAAGATCCTCCCTGTTTTTATGAAACAAAAGAATTTGCCAACAAGAAGAATATTAAAAACAATCTTAAACAATTCGAAAAAAACTTAAATATAAGTAAAAAAATTGACAATCTTAAATTATAATCTTGAACTATTATTTACATGTGCAAACTCAACAAGTCAACAAATTAAGCAGGTTCAAAGATGTAAACTTTACATTACTCACCTGAAGCTTCAAATTCTGATTGTTTTCCTTAATAGATAATAAGATATTAAAAACAAACAAATATGTGGAAATTTGAAAAATGATGTTAGAACTACTCTCTTCCTATTTGATGGAACCTTCCAAACTTGTGAACTGTGAAACAGAGTGAACAACCGTTTTTGCTTTCCTTTGTCTTTTCCTTCTTCCCACCCATCGCTTTGTACGCGTTTTCTCCATCTCTACCTCGATCTGATACTCTTTTCTTAGATCCAACATTCTCTTATCAGATCTCGTTATTTGCATTACATTTAATCCATTTGAGACCCTCATTTATATTCCCTGACTTTTACTTTACTTTTGTGACTATCCATATCTGAATACCCAAAAATGGCCACCATGACGAGCTTGATCGGGCTTATCAATAAGATTCAACGAGCTTGTACTGTATTGGGTGATCATGGTGGCGAGGGTTTGTCCCTCTGGGAAGCTCTTCCATCGGTTGCTGTGGTTGGTGGCCAGGTATGAAGCTGAGCTGAGTTTTAAAGTTCTTTCTTTTTTTCTTTTTGATATCTCAGATCTTGTGGGGTTGCTTTTTATTGTATTGAAAATTGATGTTTTTGATTTTGGGATTGTATGTTGTGAAAATCAGAGTTCAGGGAAATCGTCTGTCTTGGAAAGTGTGGTTGGAAGAGACTTTCTGCCTCGTGGATCTGGTAATGCCCAGTGTTTATCTTGACTATCTCGTTTTTTCATTCGTTATTACATATCGTCTGCCGTGTAGTTGAGGAAGTATTAGAAGGAACAAGTATGAACTCTAGTGATTTGTACAAAGTACAAACTGATAGTTGATCCCAAGTCTGAAATGGATAGTTTGAGCTTATGCAATAAAGACTTTGCAAGATTTGTTAAATGCTTTTTTATTGTCGGAGATAACTGGTTGCTGCTGTGAAGTACCATTTGCTAACCTATCTTGTCTTCCCCAGGGAGGAATACAAACAATTGTCCGCTGTTGCAGGATATTTGATTTAGTTTCTTTGAATTCTTTTATGACATCAACTTTCTTTATTTGTAGGTATTGTCACACGGAGACCACTAGTGCTGCAACTTCATAAGACAGAGGGTGGGACGGAATATGCAGAGTTCCTTCACGCCCCAAGAAAGAGATTCACTGACTTTGGTATGTGCAGTTTCAAACTAAATTTTGATTTCTGTCCAAATAAGATATGCAGCAATGATAGGAATTGAGAATCCTCACGTCCAATCACATGCATGCACTGCATTTCATTTATATAAATAAGCCTCCCTATCTCAAATTAGTTAGGATCATTGTTGGTCTAGGAAAAAGTACTTCAGTGTCAATAACTTCAAACTTATTTTCAATTGGGTTTTAAGTAGTTTTCAACATCCCATAGACAATGTTAAATTTAATCATGTACCATGCATAATAAATTGTACCATTCTGATCAAATCTTCATTTCGAAGATTTTCTGAATTCAAAAGTATTGTTATTTAAAAAAATTGCAAGACCTGATATGCTGACATGCCTTTTTTGATCGAAATAGAAAACATGTTTTCAGTGGGGAACAAAATTGAAAGGCAATAGATTTTTACTAATGACTAGTGGTTTTTTGTTTGCTGAACTTTCTACTGTTAATTCTAATAAAGCTTAGAACTGTAAATATTTAATTGTTGTGGGTTTTGTTTAACTGTCCATGCAGCTGCTGTGAGGAAAGAAATTGCAGATGAAACCGATCGCCTTACTGGAAAGTCAAAGCAAATTTCTAACGTTCCTATTCACCTCAGCATATATTCTCCTCATGGTTTGTAATAGCATTTCACCCTGATAATATTGTAAATGCTATGCTAGCAATATTAAGTTCTCTTGCCCTTTTCTATCAGATTATTCTGCAAAGTAGTATAACCTATCGAATCACTATTGAGGTTAATTTGTTTGCTAAGGTGATCATTCTATTGTGGACCTGACTTTGTTTATAATTTTAATTGCTATTGATTTCTGCAATTGTTGTTTCGTAAAAATTCTATTTGATCTCAAGTTCTGGATAAAAAGATTCTATGAGGATCATTATAATATTAAGGATAATTGTATACCAAGCTGTAACAATTATTTGTTTAAATGGATAGCTTTGATATAGTTTGCTGTTGGAGTCAGATCCGTCTGTTAATGTTTTTCCTCAGAACAATTTGCCACATTTCTTTAAAAGCATACCAGATTTTGCTAAACATGACTCAAATGATTTTTATTAGCTTCAGAACAATATGTTTTTTCTTCTTCTATGCTACACCTCCTTGTTGGGATGAGAAATAAATACTTATTTTTTCTCCTTCACTAACTATGCTCTCATGGTTCTGTATGCAGTTGTAAACTTAACACTCATAGATCTTCCTGGACTGACCAAGGTTGCAGTAGGTAAAATTCAACATATGTCTATATATAGGCAAATCAAATGGCTGTTTTTTAAAGGAATCTCTAATATGACTAATGAATGATGAAATTTTGGCTTCTTCTACAGAGGGACAACCAGACACTATTGTCGAAGATATTGAAAACATGGTTCGGTCTTATGTTGAGAAGGTAATTGAACACTTGATATAAGTGGCTTGATGAAGCAATCAAATATGATTAAAAATGTTATAGCACGGTCAATATACTTCATGTCATCTCTGGACTGAAGAATTTGGATTTCAAATCAGTCAGCCAAGAGTAACCCCAAAAAACTGTTTTTATTAAATGAGCACGAGATGAAGAACTGAAACTGTGACCAAATGAAAATTTTTAAAGGAGGAAGATTGATTTCTGTTGAGGAAGAAAAAATAATACTAAATAGGGTTACTTTCTTAGGCAGGCATCCTGTGTCTATGGATGTATGTCAATCAAGTTAAGCATAAATATAAAAGGTTAATATGTATAATATTGACCCCATTTCTCTTATTCTCGACACAAGTGGATAATTTGGTTGAATGTGCAAGAGATTGCTTAATTTCTTAGTTATTTGAATTGGTTTTAAATCTTCCATTCTATGTTAGTCTACATTAATTCTTATTGTTTACCTTTTCAATATTATCTGATTGAGCTCTCTGGTTATGAAGCCAAACTGCATTATACTGGCTATTTCTCCTGCAAATCAAGATATTGCCACTTCTGATGCTATAAAACTTGCAAGGGAAGTTGATCCTTCAGGTATGCTTGTCATGTCATGAAGGAATTTCCATGGTGTATGATGTGTTTCCACCAATATTGGAGTTTCTTTGTTTTAGACAGCCTCATTTATCAAATTATTCCCATTATTTTTATATCAGGTGACAGAACATTTGGAGTGTTGACTAAACTTGACCTTATGGATAAAGGAACCAATGCTGTTGATGTATGAATTTCTTACAACTGATCACTTACTTTAAATGTTTTGACATTTATAATTTCTAATTTATCCTAACCTGAAGTTTATCACAAAGTTAAAACGTGATTCATTTTCTTGAAATCTTGAAGGTTCTCGAAGGAAGGCAGTACAGGTTGCAGCATCCTTGGGTTGGAATTGTGAACCGTTCACAGGCTGACATAAATAGAAATGTTGACATGATTGTTGCTCGTAAGAAGGAACGCGAATATTTTGAGACTAGTCCTGAATATGGACATTTGGCACATAAAATGGGCTCAGAATACCTTGCTAGGCTGCTATCCCAGGTTTGTTGTTTGATAACTTGTTTTCATTTTTCTGCTTAACATTTTAGTCATAGTGGATTTAATTTTTTACGGATTTGAAATTTATATAAGTAATCTCCTTTTCTTCCCATCACTGGTTTTCATCTCTTCAGCATCTCGAGCAAGTTATCAGGCAGAAGATACCTAGCATCATTTCCTTAATAAATAAAACCATTGATGAGCTTAATGCAGAGTTGGACCGTATTGGAAGGCCTATCGCTGTTGATTCAGGGGTAACAATTGAGAGTTCATGCTGAAATTTATTTCCTTAGATTTAAAAATATTTGATTCCTGCTCATACAAAATTGTTCTGCTCGTTTTTATAGGCCCAGCTGTATACTATTTTAGAAATGTGTCGTGCATTTGATAAAGTATTCAAGGAACACCTGGATGGAGGGTAAGTACCAAGTTTAAGTGGACAGATTCTTAGAATCTTTTCTTCTGCTGATTCACTCATAGTAGAGTGACATTGAGCGGGATTTTTGCTTAAGAACCTTGCTATAGCAAATGTTTTTACCTGGAAAATGCATCTATTGGATAATCATGCTGTCATGAGATCAAGCAAATGTACAACACTTAAGCTGTCTGCTCAGGTTCATTGTGGTATAGGAGACAAATCTCTCTTCTGTCCAGAAGTTCCCTTTGTCTTAAATATCCCATGCTCCATGTGCATGTATGTACAAATGTTTGCCTGTCTATTGCCTTATGCTTCCTGGTGAAATATTGCTTTTCTTGTATGGTAAAATTGAAGATACATGTGGCATTCTTTTATGAAGTTTTTTGTGAACCTCTGGATGGAAATTAATTTTAGGTTTTAGCATTAGTAAGTTTAGGAATATTTCAATCTGTCAAATCCTTTTTCTCTCTTACTGTTTGCTATTTTTGGGGACTTATCCATTACCATCTGCTGTTCTCAGGCGTCCTGGTGGTGATCGGATATATGGGGTTTTTGACCACCAGTTACCAGCTGCTTTAAAAAAGCTCCCATTTGATCGTCATCTTTCTTTAAAAAATGTCCAGAGAGTTGTTACAGAAGCTGATGGGTATCAGCCCCATCTGATTGCTCCAGAACAAGGATATAGAAGACTTATAGATGGATCTATTAGCTATTTCAAAGGCCCAGCTGAAGCCTCAGTGGACGCTGTAATCTTTTTCAAACTCTATATTGTGTTTATTTGATGTGGCTACAACAAATGCATTTCATTCTCTTGGTCCCTTATCTAATTGAGTTGTCAAATATTACTATGCGCTAAATACAGTTGAGCAATTGTTATATAACCATCCATAATCTATAAATCTATAATCTCTAAATTTATCAATATTTCAAATGTATCATTCGAAAGGTTTTTTTATCTAGTTTTAAGTGTATTTTTCTAGGTTATGAGAGGGTATTTTTGAAGCATTTCAAAGGGCAAGAAAATTTATTCTTAATGTGAACCATCTCATTAGCTAAATGTTCATGCTCTTACAATCTCATATATCCAAAACGCCATAAAAACCCCATACAATCCCATCTAGTTACGACGAGGTGTGATAGACAGACCATAAATCATTTCTCAAGCAGCAAATTTGTCTTCATTATTCTGGACCCCAAAAACCATAAATTTTGAAACCCTTGGATTTCTTCATAGATGCTTTAGTTAGGTTTCAGTCTATCGCATGTTTTCACTTTTTTATCTGTGATTTTGTTCATCCCCCCTTTTGCTGCTCAAGTGAAAGTTAAAAAAAAGAGAAGATACTCTATAAGAGATGTTTTTTCTCATTTGTTTCATCATTTTGTGTTATCCACTAGTCTGGTCTTATTCTCTCCATATACTTGTGATCTGATTTTTTCCCTCTTCCTCAGGTTCATTTTGTTTTAAAGGAACTTGTTCGGAAGTCAATTGCTGAAACTGAGGTAAGAAGTGCTTTGAGACAATATTACTCTTTCAGACTATCCTATTATTTTCATATAATACACACGGTGAATGAATGACCCATGTTATTCAATATTTTAATGTTATCTTTGTATGGCCATGATATGTAACATTTAATTTATCTTTGTCAGATGTCATTAAACGTTTTCTTATTCTGTTGAGAGTATTTAATAAACGTTTTTGCTAAAAAGGGAAGAAATTAAAGGGGGAAGAACAACAACAACACTACTCTAGTCTGATATTATACTCTGTGGTGCGGCCCTTTCTTGAGTGAGTTGAGGGTCTTGATTAGGCTAAAATGTGAGGGAAAAGCAGTGTTTTATTAAATCATCTTTAACTCAATAAAGACTCATGGTTCTTGCTTAATGGAATGAGGCACCCTTTCTCCCTTCCTTCCGCAATGTTTCCTGTCCCTACTTGTTTTGGATCAGGGAGAAAATCAATTGAACTAGGAAACAGTGCACTTAAATAATTTTGTTCTGTAACATGAGGTGAATATTGTCATTGTTCATTTTCATGTATCAGTGACATGGTTCATTCTCCTATTCTGAAATTGTCATACCTGAAATATTATTAAGTGATATATGATGGGAATTGTTCATTCAGATTGTGGAACATGCTTGATGTTGTTTGTCTATAGTGCAAGGGCAAAGACATTAGTTTGTCGTTGATGTAGAATATTTTAATTTTTGTAACTACTTATAAAGTGGATGATGTGTCCATATATCCTGTTTTTATGATGATTGATTTGTGATGACTAAGCCCATATTCTGGTGCACTAGGATAAAGTAGAAACTTATTTGAGCTCAATTACCATGTAGCACCTGAAATGTTTTAGATGATATTTTAAGGCAATGTTTTTACAAGAGTGCTTTTCTTTACATACAGGAATTAAGAAGATTTCCAACACTTCAATCTGACATAGCAGCTGCATCGAATGAAGCATTGGAAAAATTTCGAGAAGAAAGCAGGAAGACAGTTCTGCGATTAGTTGATATGGAGTCAAGCTATTTAACAGCGGAGTTTTTCCGAAAGATTCATCAAATTGAACCAGAAAAAAATCCTAATCGGAATGGTCAGGAGAGTTTCACCGACATGCACCTCAGGAGGATTGGTATGTAATTTCCCATAAGCCTTCTAATCACATGCATCGCTACAGGTTTATATTAAGTAAATTAGGATTTTGAATATCTCCTGTTATCTCCCATGTAATTTTCATGAGCTCTTTATCCCATAAAATGAAGAGTTTAGTGGTTGAAATCTCGTTGCTTCAGGGTCTCGTTGTATTTGGATTTAAACTTTACATTTCTACATTCTGGATATTAATACCTGAATTGATTTATTGACATGCAAATGTATGCGTTATAATTTTTATTTTTATTTTCCTTGGGGTGATAGGAATAGATGTTTGATTCCTTAAATTTACTTTGTTCCTTGTTTCAGGATCAAATGTTAGTTCCTACATCAATATGGTTTGTGATACACTAAGAAATACCATACCCAAGGCTGTGGTTTATTGTCAAGTAAGAGAGGCTAAGAGATCATTGCTTAACCACTTTTATGTTCAAGTCGGAAAGAAAGAGGTATGTATGATATCTTCTGGTCGATGTTTACTCATCAATGCATAAACTTCCTTTCCTAAATCAGTTTTGCATGGTTGAGAAAAAAGTTGTGTTTCATTGCGGGCATAGCTTACTTAATTTCCAAGGCTTTCATTGTTTTGTGTCCACAGATATTTTATTGAATTTCCCGGTCTAGTTGATCTTGATTATGGTGCAAACAACAGGGTCTCTGTTGTAAGATGTTAAATATAATAAATCTTGCGTCACCTAATTGGTAGAAATGATACCTGCCTAAAGTGTTGTATGACCATAATTCTGCTTTCTTTGTTTTTTAGTGATATGTGACTGTTTGACCCTCTATTCCCCCCCCCCCCCCCTTTTAATAGACTTTCATAACTTACCGATAGTTTTCTCTTTTGTTCCTATGCCTATGATTGATTTAGGAATGCATGAGGTGACCTATGATTGAGTTGAAGTAATCTTTACTGCCGCCATTTGGCAGCTAAAATGAACTTTCAAGAGGATTATGTTCGTACCTGAACCCAAAGGCTTTTGTATGAGGATCTATCAAGATTATATTGAAAACTTTTTATGGGCCTGCCTTAGATCAACAGAGTTTTGAAATGAAATGATCCTTGATTGAAAATAACTTGCACATATCTCTCTCAAGACCCTCTCCTTCTGATTAATTTTTCATGAGTGTTCTAGACACATGCAAGAAAATTATAGCCCTAAAAGTCAGAACAATAGCTCAGTTTGCTTTCCTGATCCTTCCCCGTCTAGGCTACTTAGTACTGAATTATTAGGCCATCATAACAATAACAATGACAGATTTGATGGAAAGTTTATGTTGGGAAAACATTTTACATAATATCATGTTATCTGGTTATTTTGCAGAAGGAACAATTGGGGGCCATGTTGGATGAAGACCCAGCACTTATGGAAAGAAGGACACAAATAGCTAAGAGGCTTGAATTGTACAAACAAGCGAGGGATGATATCGATTCTGTAGCTTGGAAATAATTATAATGATTATAAAGGCCTATTTTTTCCCCTCATCTACCCTATGAGAGAGATGTGTGACCCATAGATTTTATTTTTTTGCTATCATTCTTGATATTATTTTCTATTTGTAATACCAAAAACAGAACAGTCTATGGCTGCTGCAAGTCGTATTTGTACTTGCATATAATTCTTCCCTTAGTTGTATGAATATACATCAAAATTTAATGTTGTGATATTTTGAAGCCAACGAGTTGGTTTTGTGATTTTCCCTATTACATATTATTTGCAGTTTTTTTTCCTTTTAACAAGTCATTGTGTTTCACTGTTCTGCTCCATGCCACTTATAATGTATTCCAAGCAACAATATCTTTTTGAGTGATAAAAATTTTCATAACCTATATATATCAACATTGAAAGCAGCTTTTACATTTAGGTAAAATAAAAGGAGTTTTGTTTCAGTTAAAGTGAATGCGTTTTGTGAATCGTGATTCCAAATAAGTACTTGATGTTGAAGATTGGAGTAATCTAGTTCTTTCAATGTTACTTCCCTTCCATCTCAATTATCTAATGAAATACGTTAATGCAATCTCAGCTGTTCTCTAACAATTAAAAGGATCGATTCACATAGAACATGGCCTGTTCTCCTGAGTTATGGCTAATTTTGTGCAATATTGTCATGTATCAGCACCACTAAAGAGAATGACTAACTATAAATTAAGTTTCAGTAATAAAATTCATTTGGCCTGGTTTTTGTAACTTTTATAATTTTCCAATAATAACATTGAATTTTTACATACTTACAATCAAAATACATTAGACTTCTGAATACTAAAAACGCTAAGCAGATATGCATGAAAAATTCACAGAACATGCCAAGTAAAATGAGAAGAAGAAGAAGAACTAGGACATGCCTGCAAAGCTGACAGAGAATACAGAGTTCAATGTCACATGAATTCATCCTCTGGTTTCATTGATCGATAGTTTGAGGCACGAGATGGGAGAATGGGATGTCATATCTTTTTCACCCTATTTTACTTTTGTTTGATGTTTGTTTCTTTATAACAAAATGTTTGTTTTTATTGTGAATATTGTTGTGATTCTGTTCAGATCTTAGCGAGATAGAAGAGAGTACTAAAAAAACTGATTATTGCTGTAATTCTTGTTTAATAGATCCACAATTCTTGCTAAAAATCACGATCTTAGTCAACCCTTACTTAAAAATTAGAGTATATAGCTTTATTGTGAATAAGTTAGTAAATTGGGGTTAGCCTGGGATACCAGATTAAAAACTCAAAAATAAAGTTAGTTAATTAGTTGAACAACGAGACAGTTCTATTAAAAATCACAAGGAATTAAAAATGAGCCAGGAAGCGAATTTGAGGTTGTTAATTGTTATACATGATTGCTAAGTTTAATTCTTTGATAAATTCACCAAAGTATAAATTAATATTATAAAAAATTAAAAGTAAATTACACAATGCTTGAAATAAGTAGCTTTGTTTATTTTTTTAATTCTTTTAGTCAAAGCATGGAAACAAGATGACTTATCGATCATGGGTTCAATTGGCGGCAGGGTTACACATTTGACCGTCTTGCTAGTGTTTGATTCCTGTGGAGTACTACTTAGTTGTGGTTTCGGTCCTTATGTTTAAGGAAGCATCTCCACATCTAGCCAAGTAAAACTAGGCGAACCTACCTGTGTGTACAGAAAAAAGGGCTTTCTTGACATGTTCAAGAGCTCATAGGAACAGACCCTAGTAGATTATGAGTTAAAAGCCCCGCTATTGGATTGTGGGTGATCTCAATCGGCCAACCCCTTTCCTAAATTTATTTTATATATAAAAAAAAGCAAAGATTGTACCACTTAAAGTGAGGCTCTTGAACTAAGTCCTACATTTTTCTTTCTTTCTTTCTTTCTTTTTTTTTTTTTTTTTGATAAAAGGCCAAATGAGATTAATAATAAAAGTTAAAGTACATCATAAAGGTGAGGTAAAAGGAAACTATGAAGATAGAAATGAACAGACATAAGGAAGATCAACTACTGCTATATTTAAACTAGTAAAGAGAGATGAAAATGTTATAATATCCTCCAAAACGATATTTCCACATTCTTTTCTCTGGCTATCCATTTGAAAAATTTGCTTGATTGAAGCCAAAATCTGAAGTGATGAGACCCCAGAAGAGAATAAAGAGGATTTTACAACCCAAAAAAAGAGATGATCGAAGACATTTGTATTTAAACAGATGATCCCCTCGCTGTCTTTGGATCCATTTAAAGTGTTGTAATGATTGACATTGGAGGCATATCTAAGAGTGACAAAGTAACCAGTTTACTCTTTACTCTATGAAGAACAATGGTCAAACCATTACTGTAGCTATAAAGACATACGAAACTTGCCCATGCCCATGTGATTATATTCCAGAGATATAACCATATGAAGATTACATTATTGGAAAATATGATTACGCATGAAATGTACAATTACTGATCCAGACTTAAATAAACAATAGCCGTGACTTCTTCAATCTCTTTCCCTTCAATTAATTAAGTGAAGAAAATGCCTAAAATGGTAAGTATCAACTTGAGAAGATATTAGGTAAAGTGACAGTTGAAAACTTAAGCAGAGAAGAGAAATTCTACATATCAAGTACTTTTTTTATGCATAAAATGGTGAATTCCAAGGGATTAACCAAAGCCCCACATTGACTTTGGGTATCCAAAGGAGAAATTTAGTTTCATGATTCCATATGGACAGTACCATCTCCAAAAGATCATCAAACTGCCCATTTCCCAAAAAAAAAAAAAAAAAAAAAAAAAAGAAAAAAAAGAAACTAACTTGATCTTAAGTGTGACATAGTTGTCTTTAACAACAAAAAGTTCAAATAAAAGCCCCTATTTATTAAAGAAAATTCGGTTTACAACATGAACAGGTAAAGCATAAGCTGGATCTATTGGTTTCACTCCTGGAAATTCAAGTAGTGATAGTCCTGCAAGAACAAACATCGAACAGACTGAGAATCCTAAGCAAGGCTTTTAGAAGAAAAGGAATTGAGAAAACCGACGAACAAGAAAATGAATCAATCCAAGGAGGTCAATTCCTGCCTCTCCTAAGTCGAGAGCATGTTACAATCAAAATCTTAAATGCACCATTAAGGTTTATGAAGGAGGACAGTTTAGGCTGACTGAAATAACAAAAATGAAAAGGTAAACAACCTAAAGCAGAAAGAAGATAGGGATGCCTGTCAAGACATGTTTAACTAGAAATCATGCATAATAAAGAAGATAGGGATGCCTGTCAACACATGTTTAACTAGAAATCATGCATAACACATCAGTTAACCAACTTCAACTACCCTCAACTTCAGAGGATCCAGACCAGAAGAAGACACGTCAGATAGCATGAAAGGCAGAGAAAGTATGATCCAACGAAAAGACAATCCCAAAATCATGTCACTCTGCCTAAAATCACACTAAAGTTAGGTTTTACAAACTAATATGAGAGAGAGAGAGAGAGAGAGAGGATTTAAGACCACATGCTAATTACAGTTAATTAAGGCATGTTCAACTAATATCATAAATTATGTCTGAACTTGAAAGGACTCGTATATTCACTATGATCCATAAATGAGAGTGGCTTTTCCTCTTAAACGAGGTAGCCAGTAATCAAAGTTACTGGTCCCCACTCACCACTACAATTCTTAGAAAGGAAAAGTCTCAACATATAAAATCAAATAAGTGGGGGAGTTCCCATAACACTAATGGCAAAAAGCCCAGAGGACAATATATCACCAGGAATAATAATGACTATTAGCGCAAATAACTCAAGGGGAGAGTAAAAGATAGAGACAGAAAAGCGAAGCTAAGTTACCCGCCACTCCAAAGTAGGTGTGGTAGATATCCACAGCATCATCAGGTCTGTCTGAAATTCCTCCATTTTCTGGGTCCTTTAAATTCAACAGAAAATACTTGAGAAAATCTAGCACAACCAAAATTAATACTTCCAGCAAAGAAAATTCAGGAACATACTGATTTAAAATCACAATAAAGCAATTCAGCTAAAATAACCTGGCAGTTTAAGATAAATTTTATAAGCTTCTCCTTGTTAATCCAATGTACCCTATCAATCATGATCAAGCTAGAAAGAACCCACCATGAGTAGCAAACCTGGGATGATCCAAAAGCAAGTTGAAGGAATAAAAAATGTCCACAGGAACACTCATAGCAATTTATTCAAGTAGTAGCAGCTTTACTCACATCAGGTAGCTTCTCAGGACGGCCATTTAAACCTCCAGATTTGACTTGTCGCTCACATAACCACCAACCAAGTAGATCCTTGTCAATAAGATCCAGTGAACCCGTTATAGCAAGAGCTCCAACACAACAGAAAACTGACAGAAGGCAGAGATCATACTGAGCTTCAAATTAAGTGTTATTTTGAGGGCCTGTTTATTTCAGCTTTTTTTTTTTTCATGACAAAATCGCTTATTTAAAGAAAAAAGAGCTTCTTGAGAAATAATAGGACTTCAGATATCTGCTTAACTATTTAAAATAATCATGATGTGTAAAAAGCTTATTTCCGATTATTTTTAGAAGCTGGTCTAAGTTACTTTTAAACTAATCGGCAGTATAGGATATCTGACATACTTTGCCCAGCATGAGATTCCCCACCCGGTGTACAACCAAAGCCGCCATTCATATTTTTGCAGCTTAAAATGTATTTCACGGCCTTCTCCACATTAACTTTATCCAAACGACGTAATATTGACAGACAACACAAAGCAATATATGAGAACCTGCGACAGAATTCGGTGAGCTTAAATCAGGAAGACAAAGGGCACAAAAAGGTTCAATCTTCCATGGTATCATAAAATAGGGATGGGTAAATTACCGTGTATCAACTTCACCCCAAATATCCCCTGAAAAGGATCCATCTTCATTTTGCAAGCTAACAATATCT
Source organism: Mimosa bimucronata (assembly GCA_037074515.1). Lineage (NCBI taxonomy): Eukaryota > Viridiplantae > Streptophyta > Magnoliopsida > Fabales > Fabaceae > Mimosa > Mimosa bimucronata. The sequence continues at coordinate 1,585,218 of CM073447.1, forward strand.
AACATACTGGTTAAGAAACATAGGATCTAACACACTTTCAGGCCAAGGAAATATCTCACTGACGGTAACTAGCTTTTTGTTCACAAATCAAAACTTCCAAATAAATATTTCAAATGATAAGGAGCTAGTTTAGCGCAGAACTGAAAAATAAATACATTTCCAACTCAAGATGCGTATCCTGATAAACAAACATAAGTATCACAGTTGAATTATTGAGCATTAAATACTTTACAAGAAACAGAGCTTCTGCAAAAGAAATTTAAGAATGGACAACAATTCCAGAGTCGAACAATTTATATGCTAGAGGATACATTTTGCCACCTTATCCACATCAATCATGTCAAGCTTGTCATAGAGAGCCAAAACCTGAACAGCACTTAGAGTATACAGAATGTGTGGGTCATGTCCAATGTTACCACTAAATCCCCCTAAATATCACCAAGCATCTCATCAAATAACAAATCAACATTGTAAAACGAGTAAAAAAAAAAAAAAAACTAACCCTGACCCAAGAAAGTAAGAGAAATCAAATAAAGTTTTAATTAACCTGATTCATGTTGACAACTCATGACCCATGAAACAACCTCATTGACGTCCACAGTGTCTAGCTTTCCCAGAAGATCAAGGGTAGTCAGTCCCCAGTACGCTCCATTCATTCTTAGATGTTCCATCACCACAGATTCAAAGTCATCTTTCCTCTGAGAGCCCAGGAAGGAGAAGGATAGAGGACAAATTGATAACACAAAAGACATGAAAACCATAGGCTTTAAAGAAACTTTGAAAGTAGCCCAGCCATTCAAAATTACATCTTTTCTTCAGCTACAATGCATAAATGGGAAACACACCTTTTCAGCAGCTAAAATAAATTGAACATGTTTCTCAGTCACCAATTCTCCCATCTTCCAAGTCACTGAAGAATGACAACGATCAATCATCAATCAATTAATAAAACCCAACAAATTTAAAACAAAGCACGACGGTATTCGAAGCAGGATTGACAATGAACAGATGACGCGGGGAACAAATTCAAATATAGATTCAAAGCCAGATTGAAAAGATCAATCTCACCAGATTTTGGAAGAAGACAATAGGGGTTCGTACCTCCTTCGTTACTTGCCGGAGAACAACCACGGAGCGCCGACGACCATCGATGGCGAGCTGGATCAAGTGGAAGTGTGGGGATGCCGACCAATGTATGCACAAGTATATTTCTTTCTTTCTTTCTTTGTTTTTTTTTTTTACCGGGTTAAGTTGCATTTTAACTAATAAAATATTTGCGAGTGTCTGATACAATTAAATTTTTAAGGGTTTTTATATGTCAATAAATTTTTAAATTTGAGTATTGTGGCCAACAGCCAAACATCTTAAACCAATATTTTATTGATCAAAATGCACCGTAATCCTTCTTTATTTATTCACCCCCGTATATGGCATTGGTAGCAACCCACTAATAATGTAGGTCTATAGTTTGGGAACCCGGCTACTTCCAAATAACAACCGTTGCATATTAAGGTCTTGATTTGAGACCATTAACCTAAAGCCAGTTGATCTAAAGGCTTTGTGATTGCACAGATAGATATATTTTAAGGCACAGTTATATTTTAAGGCTAAGGAAATTTCCAAGTTTTTTTTAAACATTTATTTTAATATAAATCAAGTGCAAATAGTACTCCTGGTATCCTTAACCTAGAAACTAATTGAATAAGAATAAAGCGATGATAATTAACTTAACTAACACTTCTAATATGATCCTAACAAAAAAAGCAATTCTAATCTAATCAATTTAGATAAATACATCATACTTTAAAAAGACTTGAGAATATATTAAGACATTGTAATAAATCTTAAATAATTTTCTAAAATAGTTCAATTCGTGAAAAAGCGTCACTGATTTTATTCCATAATATAAGAGCTAATTGATGAGAAGTTGGGTTTGGTCATTTCAAATTGGGTTAATATAACTTTTGGTCCCTGAACTTTCACTCAATTTTGGTTTTGATCCCTGAACTTTAAAATTTTTGGTTTTAGTCCCTGAACTTTCGGTCAATTTTGGTTTTGGTCCCTGAACTTTGAAAGTTTTGGTTTTGGTCCCTGAACTTTGGGTCAATTTTGGTCTTGATCCCTGAACTTTCAGCAATTTTGGTTTTGGTCCCTCAACTTTATTTTTTTTTTTTGAAGTTTTTTTTAAACTGAGGGACCAAAACCAAAACTTTCAAAATTCAGGGACCAAGACCAAAATTGACCCAAAGTTCAGGGACCAAAACCAAAACTTTCAAAGTTCAGGGACCAAAACCAAAATTGACCGAAAGTTCAGGGACCAAAACCAAAAATTTCAAAGTTCAGGGACCAAAACCAAAATTGAGTGAAAGTTCAGGGACCAAAAATTATATTAACCCTTTCAAATTTAATGAAAATGATCTAAGAGGATATTTTAAGTTATTTTTTTAAGGAAAAACTCTTTGGTATTTGTTGCTTGATGGATTATAATTATTAAAATCATTTTTTTAAAAAAAGTGTTAGTCTTTTTGACATATTTGGGTCTTTTGTTTTTCACAGAAAATATCTTAACTAACAAATTACTTTCATTTTTTCGAAACTTGTGGGAATAAAACTATTGCATATTAATTTTAAAATATAATAATTTTTCAAAAACACTTTATAATAAAAGAACAACAAATAAACAAAGTTGTAAATTTTTCTCTAACCACTCTTAATTCTCCCTCATCCTATAGGCCAAAACCTTTGGAAATTACGTTGGAACCTAAGTTCAGCCTAAAGATCCAACACTTTCTGTGGAGACCTTGCTCCAAAGCATTAACAACCAGGCATGCATTAATGAGAAAGAAGTGTAACAATTCCCCTGTGTCTGCACTGTATGACTCACCCTGCAACTACTAAACTAATTTTATATATCCAGTTCTGAGCAATGGCTTGTTGACATTCAGTGTGCTCTTAAAAAATGATACTTCTTCCAAGCTAGTGTGGCTTATATCTGTGGGTATATTTGGAAAGCTCGATGATGTGAAGTTTTTGAGCATAAACAATCGCAATGTGCCAGGATTTTACAATCTGCAAACGTGAGTTCTCATGAATTTTGGCGTGCTAAGCGTTGGCTTATTCAGTCTGATATTGGGATTTGTCCAAATAGTGCAACTCGTGTGTGGACTCCCCTAGTGTTGCCATTGGTAATAGCTGTGGCAGAGAAAGTTGGTTGCCCTGACTGGAGAGCAATTTTTTTTTTTTGGTTTCAGACTTACAAAGACTATTTTAACTCTTGTAGTCATTTTACAGCTATCTTATGTTCCTAGATCTTGTAATGTGGTAACCGATTGGCTTGTCAAAATTGTAAGGTGATGTGTCCTATCAGGCAGGATTGACTTGTCAAAATTGAAAGTGGATGTGTCCTATCAGGTGGGTCTTTGGTCCCCATCCGGAAGTGAATCTCCCCATTATAATTAAACGAGCTGGTCAAATTGAATAATTTCAAATTAATACCATTGTTAAGACATACTACATACTACACTACGTTGATTCCTCCAACAATTCACTATCTACATACATATATGATGAACCTCATGTTGGTACCTTGCTGAATTTTCAGGATAAATTCTGCTGAACTAAGGATGTAAGCACGAGATTGACTCCATCATATGGAAAAAATGTGCCTGAGTGAAGCATGAAAATTGTGAGGAATCATAAGCATAAGACAGTATGAACTACACTTGACATGCTTGACATATTGTTCCTCCTCCTGTATAAGACACAGTAGGAAAAATTTGTATGATTGGCACATGAGACCAATTCCTGCATTTCAACATATCCCAGAGCATTATGTGTTGCTTAAAAGTAGTTAGAGCTTCTGATGCTAATGATCTGGTTATGAAAATTGTAATTGCATAACAGCCACCCAATAAACATGCATCAGGATTAATACAAATATCAGTAAAGAAGTTGGGCTAGTTTAAATTATCACAACCAATAAGAAATGGAAAAAATGAATAATTTTGCAAATAAAGGCTGATTCAAAATACTGATGTTGTTAAAAGAAGTCTTGATATAAGTCTCCAACATAAATGCCCTAGTCATACAAAACACATATATTTGGGTGACCTTTGAAATACTGAAATGTCATATAAATAAATAGCAACTAATTGAGACCGACATTCATGAAAACCTCTCCGTAAACAACATTTTTTGTCTTGTTGCCTTGCTCTTGCTGATCTGCGCTCAATACCATCTTCAACCCGTCCATGCTCCGAACTCTTGAAAGAGCTACATATAGTTGCCCATGCGTGAAAACTGGCTTTGATAGATACAAACCAACTTTCTTTAAGGATTGACCTTGGCTCTTGTTAATTGTCATTGCGAAAGACAAAGTGATGGGGAATTGTCTGCGTTGCATCCTGAACGGCCATCTGGACTCTGATGGATTCATGTCCATTCTATGTATGAGAACCTTTTGGTTAGGTCTTGACCCATTTAATGCCTTTGCCTCAATTACCATCTTTCCAATTTTGGACACTATGAGCCGGGTTCCATTACATAGGCCGGCCTCCTGATCAATGTTCCTTAGCAACATAACAGGTACACCAACTTTTAGGAGAAGCTTGTGAGGAGCCATCCCAGAGCAAGATAATGTGTTCAGAAATTCAGTAGTGTATAAGTTATCGATACTATCACTATCATTTGAAGTCTTGCATATTGTATCACAACTAAGGAACTCATGAGCATCACTAGGAAGAATAGAGCACATATGATCGTTTATTTGATTGACCATCTCGATTGTAGGAGCTAATATGGCACGATCATTGAAGTATGAATTGCATGTTAATCTTTGAAAGAGGTTGTCATATGTTGAGTCCACAATTGCATTCACTGGATCATCGCCACAATCTATTAATAATTCCTTGGGTATTTCTAGGTCACAAAAACCATCTCCCATAATTCCTATCTTTCCATCCCCAACATCTAAAATCCACCTCGAGAAGCTTTCAATTTTTTCGTTCTCAACAGGATCATTGGATGAATTGAGCCTCATGTTTTTTGTGAGATGGAATATCTTGCAGTCATTCCATAAATGTGAAGAATTGATGCATGCATCAACAATTGTCAGCCTAGAATCCTTAGGGATAATTGGAAGGATCTGTCTGAAATCACCACCCATGACAATACACTTCCCACCGAATGGCAGATTAGAGTGCATCACATCTTGCAAGCTACGATTGAATGCTTCAACACAAAACCGTTGCATCATTGGTGCTTCATCCCATATGATCAAAGATGTCCTCCTAATCAAATTTGCTAAAGGGGAGTTTTGTAAAATAGAGCAAACAGAAAACTCATTTATCTGTATAGGAATAGCAAAACGTGAATGTGCCGTTCGTCCTCCAGGCAATAATGTTGCTGCGATCCCACTTGATGCCACTGTTAGGACTATATTTCCATTTGCACGTAGAGATGATGCCAACGCACTCCATAAAAATGTCTTCCCAGTGCCTCCAAAGCCATAAACGAAGAAGAAACTCCCTCTTCTTGAATGAACAGAATCCATTATACCAGAGAAAGCTTTCAACTGATCGCAATTGAGTAAAGCTATTAATTCTTTTGATTGAAATTTGAGTGCTTCCTTATCATACTTAAGCTCTTGCAAGATAAGATGGTTGGAGAAATCAAAATCATCTATGTCTTCAGGTATAGGCATAGGGCTGTAGTCATGTAATGTCTTTCCATTCAGACGAAGCAGATCATCTATTTTCCTTAAAGCCGCTTGTTCCTTTTCATGAGCAGTGAAGGAAATTCCTGGGATATAAAGTACATTTCGTTGTGATCAGATGTATTGAATGAATAGTCCAATTCAAATGTTCACAAATAGAATAAAATAGTTTATGAAACATGTTTAGATTATACCTGAACGTGCTGTCTCATTCCGAGAAATGTGTAGCATGTCTTCTGATAGTAACCCTGCGGTTGCTTCCCAAACAACATGCGGTCGATGCAATGACCCACATAGCAGCATTGTGACAAAGAGCTTTCGCAAGCAATGACCAGTAGCCCATCATGTAGATGCTTCTTTTATTGCTGTCACAAACTCACGATCATCATCTAATAGACCTCTTGCAAAGCATGCATCCTTGAATGTGTCATGGATGACACCGTCAACCTGCTTTATCTCATCAAACGACTTTGGGCCTCTTACTTTCGTTAATAAAATCCTGAGGTAATATAGCTCACCTGCTGACGGTGATACATGAGCCATCCTACCAACTGAGAAGCCTCTCTCCCTAAGTTTCCATGCTCGCTTTCCCTTCTGGTACACATAATGGTTGGGGAACTCAGAGTAGGTTAAGGTTGCTGCAAAAGTATTAGCTTCATTCATTTGCATCCATGATAGAAATTGAGACTCACACACCCGAGGCTTATCTAATAGGTTTGAGACATTTTCGTTGCTTGAGTAAATAATATATTGCTGATTTGGTAGGTGAAAACTCAAGCGTTCAACAGAAGGATATCTATGATGAATGGGGAAACCAAACACACGCCATGAAGCTTCATAAGCAGACACATATCTACAATTCAAGTATTGTTGCACCTCATCAATAACTACATTAGCACTTCCATTTTGACTGTTATCGAATAACCCCACGACGACTCTGTCATTTCCTTTGCTAATGTACTTAAATAAGAACTTTATTGCAGTGGATTGGTTGCACTTCTCAATATTTATGTGAGCATTGAACATCTTTAGGAGGAATGGGTTGTATGGTACAACAAACTTATTGTCCAAAGGCACACCTTTCAACATGATTGTCCTTCCATCATCCCTGCGTCTATATGTTGGGTAACCATCCTCATCTATAGTGGTCATGTTATTGAATTTCTTTGGGAAATATTTGGAACATTTCTTGTCTTTCATGCAACGTGCCTTTGGCTTATCTACCTCGCATGGTCCGTGTAGCATGAATTTGCGCACTAATTCATGTAGCTCAGGGTCTAATTCCTTATCAGGAATCTCAGCTGATATGATTTTGTCAATTGCTTCTGAGTCTGATAGCTTGTCTTTATGGTCTAAGAAAATGAAAATATGAGCATGTAGAAGACCTCTTTTCTGGAACTCAATGGTGTATATCTCTGTGAAGTCAATCAAGTATAACGAAACTGTAAGACTATGTTAAACGAAATATTCATGATCAAATTAACGACATGTTAACATATATTGAATTTGAACCAACTTAACCTATTTGATAAGGTATATAATACATGATTATGGCTATATACCTGCTCGTATTTTTCCAAAAATTTGATCTTCTTTCAAGACTTTCATTAAGGAGCGTAACTTCATGTAGAAGATCCTAGATAAAACCTGAGGGCAATCCGAAGGATTAATTTTCAATTCATTGCAGAGACGTGTAACTTCAGGCCAAGCTGGGTTGCAGGTGAAAGTAATGAAAAGGTCTGGATAACCAATTGTTCTGCATATAGCCATGTCGTCTTGGTAATTCCCCATCATATAGCGTGCACCACCAGTGAATGACGATGGAAGAACAATACGTTTCCCTGTAGATGAAGCATCTGTTTCACCGTTAATGACAGCATCAGCTAACCCTTTGTATAAGTCTGCCCGCAACTCCTTTTGGTGAGTTCGAATCCACAATAATCGTTGAGACTCCAACATAGTATAAGTGTCAACTATAAACTGTTGTAACAACCTTGAAGCATGTAGAAGTGTGGAAACTTCATTAAATCTGATCATCAGCTTATATGACACAAATTCACGGATACTAACTCTCTTCCGTGTTTTTGTGACGACTAATGTTTCTTCACGATGCATGATGTCATCTCTATATCCGTCCTCACCATACGGGAACAACAAAGGATACTGAAGTGGCAAGTAAGAAGTATGTAATTCATTGATGCGTTGCAGACTACCTGAAATGGTCTCAATGACAATATCTCGAACATGAAACTCCCTGTCTATGTCACCCATGATCAAAGCTGCCACTTCGGATGCTGACGGAAAATTGTATGTTCGGCCATCATGTTCCCTATTCCCTATCAAAACCATTTTCAGAGATGGGTTTTCTGTTACAGAAAGCATGTGCGCAGCAATCCTGAACTATTTCACGAATGGATTGACTTGATCCAACTCATTCTTTATCTGATCAACGATCATGGGATTGATGCTACTATCCTTTTGATTGTTGCTGCAATCATGAAGAAATTTAGTTCAAACAATTAGTGACCTTTATTATAAGATGTTAGACATGGTAACATAATTATTAGGTTTATGAAGAAGTTACCTCACAGCCGAAATACGGTTGGACACTTCATTTTCTGTGTCATGGATGTATAACTGTGAAAACACAGGCTTTGCTCCTTCAGGTGGGATGAGATTGCCAATATGGTGATAATTCATCCCTGACAGCACGAAACTGTAAGGACCAGCCCCATTATTCATGGAATGGTTAATTTTACCACCCATCGATGTAAAAGAGAACATGTTGTTGTACTGTCTTATATTCTCATAAAAGTTCTTCGATTCCATAGCTTCCTTATTCAGAAACAACTTCCTAAATAGTGGTGGAGGCTCTTTGACCGGGGGAAGAACAACTTTGCCTTTTAAGCAACACATTGAGAATACATCAACATTCCTTTGATTTCTGTCCTTTTTTACCCTCTCATTAAGCCACATCATTGCATGACAGAATTTGCATTCATGAATAGGGTCTCCCTCATCTAAAAATAGGATGCATGATTTAATTGTCACTGAAATAAATGTTCTCAACAAAATTTAATGTTATCTGCTGCAATTAATAAGAAAATATGTAATGCATTACCTATATAGAAAACTTCCGCAATAGTCTTCTTTCTGCTAAGAGTACTACCTCTTGTATGTCCTATGTTTGGCAATAACGGCACTTCATCTAGGCATTTAATAAGGATGACAAAATTAGGTAGGCGAATCACTTTACATTTTATATGATAAATGTACTGCTCACAGTTGTAAAAATTAATGTATGTTTCGTATACCTTCGGATTGTGATTCTGTCTCAAATTCAGAGTCACGGTATGTAAGTGGCTCACACTCCACGTTGAACTCAACATTTCGGTAATGTTCTTCTTGTGGAACTACTGTTTTGTGTAGCAAATGCAGGCAGACAATATATATTAATATGAGTACATGCAGTATTTTTTAGATAACTCATAGCTCACTTTGTTATTTCCTCGACATGATCTAAGAGTCACAAATTGTAAATAAATTACCTGTACTATCAAATATTCGACATTGATCCCGTTGATTTCCACTGAAGATCGTTGCAGCTGGAGGATTTGTTTCTTGCTTTCTGTTCATTCTGGGTGGTTTGCTTGTTTCTGAGCCTCTATTGTAGTAAGCTGTGTTATTAAATTCTAGGTTCTCTTTCACATCTGTTTGTTGTTCTTCAAATGAAACATCTAAGCGCAACATGTTTTTGAGGCAAAAGTGATGGACTAATATTTATATAACAAATTTAAAGCAAATAAAAGCTCTATCTTTTGTCTAAAAAAAACATTACAGCTAATTGATGTAAACCAAACATGAAAACAGATAAAAACATAGCAGTTCCCTCGATTGTTTAATCAAATCTGAAATGGTTCAAGTTGTAGACGACAGGTGAAATCTAACCTTTTCTTTGCTTTCTGATCCTTCTGGGTGGTACGCTTGTGTCGATGTTATCAAGTCCTCTCCATCTTGAGCTCTTTCGCTGACAAACAGGTTTTGGTACATTTGCTAAAGTACCTTGAGATCCATTGGAAAAAAAGGAAGACACCAACGGATTGATTATTCTCCAGCAATAACTCATATGAAAACAGAGGACATTGAGTAAGAAAACATACTCATTAATGACTTACCTTCAAAGCGGCTTTCTAAGTTTACATGAACGTTTGTTATCTCCCTCAATGAAACAGTCCTCCTCTGTTTCTTGCTTGTGGTTGCCGAAAATTCAGCAATATGATTGAAACATGAGGTTGGTTGTGTGTTCTCTTCATCTGGTATTGGCCGCTGGATTTTGAGGTATTTCTTCTTCATTAGATGAAACCCAACGATGAACTATCAAAGAAGAAAAGCAAAGAACAATGGTTTTACTTAGAGCAAGATGTTGGTGAGACTGACAATGGAACGTGAAACTGACATTGTATATTTTTATAATTCCTCAATGTTGAAAGTTTGGATGGGACAATACTCATGAGGACAAAAAACACATAGTTGAACGGTTAGATGATGGTATGAGCTCTGAGTGACGACTATTCATTGGGTGTCTACAATAATCAAGTTAAGATAACCTTCATTATCTCCTATGTAAGATGTATTATATAACCAATCCCATATTCTTTCTAGCTGTCAATGTCTCTGAATAAAAAGGCAGACACCTTTATGTTATTCATTTTTTCAAGCGATGACAGCATATCTTGATATCTTTGTGATGTGGGACAGCTGTGTTTTTGTGTGCTTTGTTCAAATCATGAAAATGAAAGGGGTGGAGTAATTACTGTGTGACATTCCCCTGTTCATATATTCCTATTTGCTGTAATAATAGTTGGGACACGAATTGTATAAAAAAAATAGTTGGGACACGAAAATAATCTGCATGAGTATATATATATATGTATGGTGTCTGATGTATCACGAGGTCCATAACCTAATCTTGTTTCATAGTTTTTTAAGGTTTATGAGAATGATTCACCATCAATGAAATAATGTAATAATTAGTCCCTTTGGCCTCAAATGTTTTAAGGAATTCATTTTGCTATTAGCTGTGGTCAGAATCCATCTATTCACTATCAATGAAATCAATGAAATAATGTAATAATTAGTCCCTTGGGTTAAGTTCTGCAATATGTGTATGTAAGAGGAGTTAAAAGGTTTTATTCATAATATATATGACCAATTGATACATATATTTATGTATATATATACGGCCAAAAACTATTATTGATGAAAGTATATATCCAATTGATCGTGCCATATTTATGTGTGTGTATATATATACGGCCAAAAACTATGAAGGATATATCATATTTTGGTTTAGTTTTGCAATGTGTAAGATGGTTGGTCTTCGTATTGAGCATACACGTGTCTAAACATTTCTTAAAAACTGTCATTCCTTTATAGCTCATGACACATTGGAAGTTATCCAGAAGCAAATATAAATTTTTGTCTTCATGCATAAGACACATGGAGCACAAAGGATTTGATTGCCAGACTGACCTTTAGGTGTCTCATAAATCTAGATGAAGCGTGTCATTCAACAAAATAAATGGAAACAAAGATTGCACAGCATGGAAACACTAAGCATGGTTCAAGATTAATATAAATAACAATAAAGCATTCAGGTAGTACTTTAAAGGATCGGAACTATTAAGACATAAACAATAATGCCGAATAACGGTAATATTTTGTTGTCCGAAACATATTAGTAGTTCAAAACCAACTGGATATTCATTTAAAGGTCTCGTTACAGCCTTTGACCCTTGTCGATGTTCTTCACTTTTCTTGTTTCACTGTTTTCAGCATCCGCTCATCTGAACGGCTAGAAGTGGTATGTTCTTTGTTCATCGCAGTGCCATCCTTGGCGGCTCGATTTGCAGCGGATATCCTCCTTTTACCCTTTGAGTGTGTATGAGTGAGATGCTAGGAGAGGTTCGTGGTTGTGGTGTCTTCCTCAGAAAGGTCAACTGTATGAGGTGTGCTGTCAGTAAATGAAGCCTCCTTCAACCCTATAAGACTTGTCATGCATTGTTTGGCTACTTCTTCTACAACCTACAATAGAATATATATCAATGTGCATGTGTTGAGAAGATTAAAGGTAAAAGACAGTGTTGGATTATAAAAAGTTGGAAGTGGTAACCATAGTGGAGTCAACAACCTGATCTTGATTTACCTGAAACACATCTTAAAACAGTGAGATTTCTTGCAACAAAGTATTGTTCTCGCAAATGATCATTTACTTGCATTACCTCTGAAGTAGCGGAATTGAACTCTTGCAACAGATCTCCGCAAACGGTAAAATCACAAGCACTGATGCTAGAACCTGGGTTATCTTTGTTGTACTTATTTAGCTTACGTTTGATCAACAACTTCTTCCCAATCTGTTGTTGCAGCTCTAGAGGGAAGCCTTCTTTACGTTTTCTCTAATCAAATATGGACAGACAAAATATTGTTAAAGAGTATCTATATAGAGAAATTCTTTCCATAAAGAAATATGTTGTTGTACTGTGACTATTGATAACCTCAGGTAATTCCAACTTCAGCTGAATAGCAGTCTTGCCTAGTAATTGAACTGCAAGGTTATCCCAAAAAGTTACAGAAGCAATCCCAGTTTCATCCCTCACTATGTATGTTAGCTTCATCTTGAAAGAAGATCGGCATTAATGTTCTACAGTAATATTTTGAAAGGTTACATGTGTCGGATGGTGCAACAGATTTCCTAAAATAAGAACAAAGTTAGAACTTACTTGGGTTCAATTTTAGAAGGGGCATTCTTACATCCAGGACAAAAAAGTGGGCTGTTGGGAACGTTTTCATTAAGTGGTTTCGGCAATGAGCTGCATTTTGAACAACCGTCATAGGTCCAACCAAATTTGATTCTAACTTTGCAAGCTCACAGCCCACAACAAAACCATCACCCCAGCAAAGACCAATGATAAAATAAGAGAGGCAGTATGTATGAATCAACTACAACCTATAAGAAAAACAAATGGACCCAGAACAGTACCATAGTTTGCTCCTTAATCTTATCCAAAGTCACTTTATTTTGGCTATGCAATGATTGACTTCCAGACACACGGCTCCGTTGGGATGGCATTGATTGGCTGAATTCCATTACAATAGGGGTGCCTCGGTCTTTGACACTGATAATCAATGAAACACATTTTTTACTTGGATTAGTATCCTATAATGATGGCTCTCATTCAAATTTGAGAAATGAGTAATTGATGTGGTGAAAACATCACTTCGATTTACCTGTCGATTAATTGCTCAACCTCTTTGATGGAGTGGTTGAAATAAACTCTTGTAGCAGCAAATGAGGAAGCAATCTGACGATGTTCTATGGGACAGGTTGTATTTTTCAAAGCATAACAATATGTAGCCACGGTAAAGTTATAAACCATAATCATTTCAACTTTACAGGTATTAGAACTAAGTTATCGCTCAAGCTAAGGTAATGTTTTTGTCATTCAAATGCATATATATCGTGGTAGGTATAGTTACATGGTATATAAACATGTATGTCTGAACATTGGTCATCTAACGAAGCTTAAGCATCTATCCATGATCATTCATTTGTTTAGGATTTTAAATGAGATACATAATTCTTAAACATGTAAATGAGTCAATGAAACAGCTATATTTCAAAAACTTGAGATCCTCATATCGTAGTTGCCATATGCCAACTTTTTGAAATTGAAATTAACATTTAAATCAGAGTTAGGATTGGAACGTACTGTCTTCGGTCCAAGTGACTCTTCCTAGGTTAATAAGTACAACCACCGGAGTATCCTCATTCTGCAGCTGGGCCAAGTATGTATCAGATGCACATTCATCAAACAGAACACATTCTATCTCATTGTCTCTGCATAAATAAAATAGAGCATGGTATAAGCAGATGTGAATAGCTTAAAATTAAAAAGTGTATGAACAAAATTATGGGACAATGTATTGCATTACTCCACGTCACACAAAACCATCCGAAGGATAGACTTATTAGTACCAACATTGTTGAATTCATCTAGTGAGCCCATTGATTTCACAAAACCGAGAACATCTACGTTGTGAAAAAAGAAATAAGTGGACTTAGTCAATATGGGTGATTACCAATGTAATTATAAGAGGGATGTATTCAAGGATTTGGAGTAAGTAAACAAACAACACTAACCAATCAAGTGGTCTACATTGTCCTCCTTTGGCATTCCGATTATATCGACTATCGGCATCAAAGAGTATGAGTACAGTGGTAGTAAAGCTTCTTCTTCACAGAAAAATGTATGTGCTGTGAATGTGATCTTGAAGGGGTGAGTAGTAGCCCTATATTTATAAGAATTAGGAGAGACAATGAAGTTCTTGAACTCATAGATTTTTTTTTCTTTGATGCCCTGATTGTATTTTTCATGTTGTGACTTTGTGATAATGCTTGCTTGAATCTTGTTACCCTGCACCCATAGTATATGTGTCAATAGTTATACATACTGGTTCAGAACCAAGAAAATACATATCTACAAAATATTGAAGGTCTGTCAATATGTTGCTGTCCAAGTCCAGATCAATATACCTCAGCATCAAGAAGAAGCATGGACACACAGAAAAGTTCAGAAGGTGACGATTTCTGGTATACATTCCACTTCCGCATGACTCAAATGACTATACTCCACATGTCGGAGCCATCATGGATGTCTTTCAGCAATGAATGGGTTGACATTTTGGTTGCAACGTGTACAAAGGATGAAAGAACAATGGCAGATTGCAAGGAGGATGAAGGAGATAGGGGGTAAAGGGTTGATAAGGATATGACTTTATATTATGGAATACTGACAACATCCCTTTTAATTGAACATATTGGGTTTAGGCGGGGTCCATTGTTTTCTCTGGTTTCTGTGACTTTAAAATGTAACTATGTAATAGGGATGTTGTCACATTTGACTGAGAACTCAATGGAAAAAGACAGGTGTGACTTCCATCAGAAACAACGTAAGAGTGTAACAAAAGATATTTCAATTTCATACCTGTTCTCTGTCTAAGAAACACGTACTCCAAGAAGACAACAGGACCCTGCAAGCATTCAATGATACTGCAAAAACGTAGCAACAGTTTACAGACTTAGCCAAACAGGGAACCACGAAATTTGGCCCATGTTTATAGGTGACAAACGTTGGTTTAAGATCACAATATATATCATACATATTAACGTTAAACATAAAACAATATGAGATTAAAATATATGTAGACCAGAAGGTTTAATCAACTAAGTTAGTGGGCAAAATTAAATACAGTAGGGTGTAAAGACAAATCCAAATATTTCTTGAACCCACTTCAACTGCATATGACAACGATCTGGATGTAATAAATTGGTTGCCTGAGTCACGTTTCCTCATATGGTTCAGAGAGTGTAAAAGAGTACTCATTGGGAACAGTTTCTAAAAGAAAACAACTTAAATCTAGGAAGTCACAGGACGACATGAAAGGGAAGAGGGCAAAAGCAATACATAACGTATGGCAGTGTGCTATTTTTTTCTAGCCATATAACAGACTCATTAGCAATGTTGATTTGACATGTTTGCCTTTCTCGTGTAAAATTTTAAAAAGGAGAACGAAGCTGATGGGAGAAGAAAACTGAGTGTATATAAAGAAGGAGATTTTATATCTGTGTCACATGCATGCGAGCCCAGCTGTGATTCTCGGCCAAGTCTCCATCAAGACATCAAGTCCAACGTGAGTGAATTAAACATTCAAGGAAGAAATACTGAAGCTGACTGAAACTATGTGTATAACTAAAAGGTAATAACTGATGTTTAGCGACGAACAATTACATCTCAACCTAAAACTATTTAGATCTGAGATTGGGCATTTGAACCTGACCTTACTGGCACCATTTTCAATAAAGAATGTGGAGACTGAAAAAGGGTGCTCCCAAGAGAAAAATGGCTAAGTTATCGATCTGGAAGCTACCCTACTTCTGTTGCTCAGTTAGGGTTCATCGAGCACAACCGAACTCCTTCCCAAGCTCTGTTTTGACGTGGTGAATGATTCATTTATCAAAGCAAAGAAGGATGTATGTGAGGGAAGCACCCCTGGGTCTTCAGCGACGTGTTTAATTGCAGGTGGGAACTCAACTAAAAATATCTGCCTATTTATAATTTATAAATTTATAAATATAAATTCAAAGACCACAATATTTAAATATAGCTATACGTTGTGTAAAACAAAAAAATGGGCAGTGATGTAGTAGAGCTGGTCAATATGAGTACACGCCATGTAAATATCGAAGTACTGCAATCCAGACAATCCCAAAAATGGCCGTGATGTATGACTACACTCTGTCTATGAATAAAGAAAGCCCAGTTTGAATGAACTGGGCCCGAATAAATGTTGAGATTTATAAAAATTACAGCACCAGCCTCCCATTGTCCATCAATCATGTTGGTTCATGCAGTTTTAATCAGTTTTCACATACACCACTATTTATTTATTTTCATTAAACGCCATTTAAAATATGGAAAATGGTTCAATCCACTACTGACGAAGAAACTTTTCAGAGATTTAAAGAGAGCTTTGACCAACAAATAGATCAACTTTGGAGTTGAACTTATGAGCTTTCAAACCTGAATTAGGCAAAGTGGTGCTGTAATGGTAGGATTAATTATTTATAAGCACTGAACGGCATTGGAGAGCAAAGGGGAAGAGATTGTATGGGACAAAGCAGAGGAATCATGTGACAGCCATACAACTTACATAGTCATCATTAAAAACTTCATATATTGTGATACAAAGACATTAAAATAGACAATAAGGTAATTCAAAGTTCCTCTACTCAGCCGTTGGACTCGATAAAAAAGCAGTCTTCAAATCTCAACCATTTCCTGTCTAAGCATTTGGACCTGGGGTATGGGTGGATTGATATCCAAGGTTGAAGCATCACTATATGAGCGGACTACTTTAACTCCTTCACAAACAACATAAGGGAAATCTCATGAGGGAAATAAAACTATAAAGGTATGTGTGGATTCGCAAAGATCTGGACTGTCCAAAGGAGCAAAATGAGTTCACCTGATCTATATGGTTCGCAACTGGTGACATATCGTACATGAACAAAGAGTGGACCACTGTCATCGGTTGGTGGCGTCAACAACTTGGCAATAGCTTCCACCCAATCACCACGTAGGACACATACAACTTCATGATTTAACCTGAAAAGCATTTACTTGTTAATAAGTCCATGTTTAGTTTGGAAAACAAATGGCTTTCGACTCACCACCCGCAGTCATGTGTAAATGTATTTAGGATGACACGAAGTTCTTGCTCCCAGAAACGATTGTATTTTTCCTTAGATATAGGAGAACACAAACGAACAAATCCCACGACATCTGTAGCATATAACAAATAGAGGAGTTAATGACAGTAAGACAGCCAAGAATGAATGAGATGAACAGGGGAAAATCTATTGCTCTTCCGATTTGCTCCGTTGCAAATCAGGTATGAATATCACCTGTCCTCTTGAATCCAGGTGTCTTATATAAAAAGATGACTAAGTATAATACATTTTTATATTGTTCCACGTGTCGTGCAAAATTTTTAGACATCTGTTCAAATTATCAAATTCTGGGGTCCCCGGCATTCATCATACTCCACCCCTTTAACATTGCTTGAGGGACTTTCATTCATATATAGAATTATTATAACACGTGTAAGTGGAATAAAACAAACATATTGTGCTCAAATCCTGTTTCTGGACCCAAGCATTCGACGTGTTAAGGCACATAAGACTCAACTTAAATAGACATGACACGTGTAAGTGGAAAGAAGAACTCATGCTGTGCTCTGGTTTTGTTACTTGCAGAAATATATGAACAGGGGAAAAAGCGTTTGTTTCCTTAAAATAGGATCAGTTAGATCTTTTGTTTTACATTAAGCAGAATTAATCTGAGTGTTTCCAACTAACGACCCTTCTTACAGAGTTTGAACTCAGCACAGGTTTTCAATATGGTAATCAAAGGAAAAAAAAACCGGACAAGTCCGAGTACTAACCAAAGAAACCTTGCTGCATCGTTGTTGCAGCTGATAGCTCAGTGACACTCTTAATAGTATAGGGAAACGGAGGGAAAAAGCCAGAAGAGTCCCTTAGCTGAGTGTTTCCATGAAATCGGAGATGGTAGTCCGAATGAACACCTTCACCTCCTACCTCAACTGCAGGATTGCACACCTCGTACACTTTTCCTTCTTTAATCATCTACATAAAACGTTCCCTGGAGTCTTCAGATTTTAACTTGGCAACCATCTTCGTCTCCTGCCCACAGACTTAGAAGATTATGATGGAGTAATGTAAACGAAAACAGCGAAGGAAAAATGATTCACCTCTTCATCATATATAACAATGTCCACAGCAACGACTTCCTTCATTGGGGTTGAGTCTTCGCCAACAGAACGGACCACCTCCCTCTTGTATGATCGATCAATCTTCACCTTCACTTTGAACTCGGGGAATGCAGGGTGAATCTGTGACAAAGAAGCCTCCTCAAGATGATACATGGCAGTGGTCGGAAGGTGAGAATGGTGAATGCGAATTGTAGCAGGGGATCTGTGATTCTAGACGAAGGAAGAGGTTGATAATTCCACAGATATGAGAGGCCTGGCTCTGTATATGTACCACTTCCTATTTCTGACATGATTTCAAATTAGAGTTAGAATTCAAATATGAGGAATGGGCAGGAGAACCAGGACCACGTGTCACTACCCACAGCAGGTACGGAGCCCGAGGTCCAAATTCAGCGGCTTGTGAACAGTGTTTTCAGTCACAAGCCGTCCAATTCGATCGGCTTCTGTGGAAGAGGATAGGAATGACGTGGAGGAACAGTAATTAATTGTTAATAGATATTCTCTGTAGCACAAACATTGTGATGAGCAACTGATATTGTGAACGAAATAGTTGAAGGAGAAGAGAGAGAGAGAAGAAAGAACAGAGAGAAGAGAGAGTGAGTCTGCGAGCAAAGGGGAATCTGTTTATTCAGTCATTGATAATCTGATTTTTACTCTGTCATCGGTGTCCTTATATAGGTCTACACTAAACATTAGTAGTTCGTAATGCTATTAGAGTTAACTTAACTCTATATTAGTTAGGTAATTAGCACAACTCTAACTCTACACTAAACTAGCTAAAATATTCACAATTACAATGACACAACTCATCGAGAAGACCACATTTATTAAAACCAACTTATCTCATTTCTTCATCCATCCAAACTAATCAATAACAGTATAGAAACCAATCTCATGATTTTCACTGTTACAGATTAACTTCCTCCAAAGCGATCCTTGTACTGCGTAAAATATCAAATAGCTCCAAAAAATAAATACCCGAATGATGAAACATAAAACTTGACATTAATAAAATGTTCATGATAACAATATTTTGTAAGGCACTTCATCATTCTCACATTGAAATGAACAGCAAATATCAAATTGAACCTAGGAATCATCATTATCAAAACTTGAAAGTAGAAAATTGACGTTTGAAGTTGATTTGAAGTCATCATAACCAAACACTGCTACAATCTAGTTCATTCTTCTGATGAGCTCATTAATGTAATTCTCTCTGTTTCCAGCATCGCCTCCTTCAACATAGTGATTTCTCTTCTTCTTCAGTCCACCCAAAGGAGCCTTTAGCTTAAATGGCCAGAGGAAGTTGTTGGCCTCCTTAAAGTGGGGCCCAACTGTTATGATCTCATGGATAAGATCCTCAATGCAAATGATTCCATGCTTGCCCAGTACCTAGGAGGTGATCGATCACCAGAGCAAGTTAGCAGAATAAATTCATTAATTTCACATTACAAGCTTCTCACATCATAGAAAATTAACAAACCTGCTCAATGATGGAGTTGTCAGTTAAAGCAATTCTCTGCCTGTCGACCTTACCATAACCCCTCTTGTAAATAAGTTCTCTGACACTCTTAAGATTTGGGTATCTGAAACACAACAGGGGAACTCCCGTTAGAGAATATAGATAACATCATAAGCTAACATAAATCACAGGAAATTTCCATACCCATAAGTCACATAAGGTTCGACTCTGTGCAGCATGTTCATTGTGGCTTTGTTAACCTTAAGGAATACACCGTTGAAGATCTGTTCCAGAAAACAAATAAGGATTACAGCATTGAGTTCATAAAAGTATAGAAGAGTACACAGATTTATATGCAATATCTATAAAATTGTGCAAGAAAAATCCATGGATATAACATTATAATCTTGGTAAAAACAAAATACAAGACGTCAGATTCTACTACTTCCTTCAATAGCTTAATAAAGGATTCCCTCAGACCCAAAGGCATGAATTTTGAAAATCTAGAAGTCTCACTCAATGTTGCACCACACAACCAAAACACACCCTATAGATCATTCACATGGACAGACAGCCAACCACTTTCCATTACAAGTATTCTCATTCTCAGTAATTCAAATTAAGCTTCCACTAAAATCTGTGATACAAAAAACTTAAAATCGAATAACAGAAACATCAATCTCCCATTCTAAGATTATAATGGTACCTGTCTCAAACGCAAGAGCTGCAAGATCTTCCTAGTCTTTGGATGCATGGCATTAATACTGAAAAATCATAGTTTCCATGTGTAAGAAGAAGCAGAATACATAGGAATTAAGATCCATCATAAGAAAATGAAACACATACCCACGAATGCGAATAATAAATAGAAGTTTTGCTTCTGGATCAACATAAAATCCACCCTTAAGCTTTGCCTCACGTTTCAATCTAATTAATTCCTTCTCCTAAACAACAAAATTTAAGGGGGAAAATCAGGCACCACCATAAATTAGGACTATAAACCAATAATAGAAGACTAGTGATATTTACTTGTTCCTCGTACTCATTCGAGTACAGCTTAGCTCTATTGAAACTCAGCTTACGGCTCTCTGCTCTCTTCTTCTTAGCAGCTTGAAGTTCCTGACTTTTGGCCAGTGCCCATTCCTCCTCCCTCTTCTGCTTCTTCAAGACAGACTCTGGAACGATAGCCTTCACCTCCTCACCCATCTACGAAAGAAAATGAATGTACAACAGAGTTTGATTACAATGTAATAATACGAGGGCAATTCAATCTCAAACATTTAACCATGTGGGAAAATAAAGTAGACACTATCAGAATCGCGCAAGCATTGTTAAGCAAATTTCAATGATATTACCGAGACACTACTCAATGATTTGTTTTAAACGAAAAAAAAAAAATTGTCAAACTGATCCACTACTCTTCCCAACTCGAAGAACCATTTACCTTCCCCTGAATTTGCAGAAAGCTAAGCAAAACAGTAAATACAACCCGTAAAACAAACGCTGAACACAAACATAACTAGTGTTATCAATGTAGATTTACTCATCCAAGCAAAAGGACAAAAAAGAACTTGGTAAACCAAAATCATTCCCTTTCCTATATTATCGAAATCTCTCGTATATCATGATGACAAGCGAGAAATCAAATGAACAATGTAGCAATATAATGCAATTTATTGCCATAAACACATAAATGCAACATCAAGACTGTAGATTTAAGCAAAGAGAGGACCATGAATCGATCATGTGAGCTCGAAAAGAGTATGAATGAGAGACTACTCACCGAGTCCGTACAAACGTAGAGACAGTCAGGCGCAGAGACTAGGGTTTTGGAGCGGCTGATGTTAGAGATGAATGTGAAGGATGCATCGGGTTTTTGTAAGGTTCGCGAGTTTTTTATTTGGGCCGGAAGATTATGTCGCTTAATGAAGCTCTAATTTTTTGAGCCCAAGACCAATACATGTGGCAACTAGTACAATGAGTAATGGCCCATTAGGTCAAGTATTTTAGTTAAATTTTTAAGGTTAATACAGCTTTTAATCTTTGAACTTTCACTCAATTTTGGTTTTGGTCTATGAACTTTTAAATCAGTGGTTTTGGTCATTGAACTTTCGATTAATTTTGGTTTTGGTCCCTTAACTTTATATTTGTGGTTTTGGTCATTGAACTTTGTGTTATTTATAACTATTGGTCCCTGATTTTTTTAATTTTTTTTTAAATTCAAGGACTAATGACCAAAATTGACTGAAAGGTCAGGGATCAAAACCAAAATTGACGGAAATTTCAAGGACCAAAACCATTGATGTTAAAGTTTAGGGACTAAAACCAAAATTGACCTAGAGTTTCAAAGATCAAAACCACTGATTTAAAAGTTCAGGGGCCAAAACCAAAATTGAGTGAAAGTTTAGAGACCAAAAGTTATACTAACCCAATTTTTAAAATAAACTCTATTTATAAGTTAAAATAAAAAAAGATACAATATAAGAACTCCCATCTTATAAAAATATGGGGGCTAAACCATATGTTTGGTCTGGTTGCGTCGAGTTTCATTTTAATCCTCAAAGTTTGATATAAATACCAAAAGAACAAATGAATATTTTAATCAAATATCGATATCATAACTATAAAGAGAACTTTTTTTTTAATAAATTCAAATCTAATACTGTTGTAGTAGGAAGAAGATTTCTTGATCCAAATAGTCCAACTATACCATTGGAGGGGAAGCTAACATGTTCCAAAGTCGAAGATCTTGGTAATAATAGATACCCAAAAAAAAAATTTCATCACACCATCTTGATTAACTTGGATCACGTTAATTGATTAGACGTAATGCCTTTGAAGAAAAGAAAAAAAACATCTGGAGCAAAAGAATGTAAAATCCATTTTTTGCTCTCTTGTCTTAAAAAAGTTTTTATAATTTACATGGAAGGTTCAAATCTAATGATGATTTAGGTTAGGGGGAAGAAAAAGGGCCTTAAATAATAACTAATAAGAATGAGCTTGAACAAGGGATTAGAACAATGATGAATGTGTTAAAGGAGGAATTTTTCTCTTATATCCTAGCTACAAGTAGTGACAACTAATAACATGTTCTGCATGAAACAAAAGAAAAATTAATTTATTAACTTTGTTTTAAAATTTAACATCATTTTAACATTACCTCAATTTATCATACAAAGTCAGCGCACACACAGATGAATAGACGGTGTAACTTAAAAATTAATAATGTGATTTGTAAATAAAACAAAAAAAGTATATGAATGTTAAAAATGAGGCAAAAATTTGCAAACGAAGAATGAGATTATGAATCAAATGTATAGTTATGGAACTTATTATACCTATGTTCATTAGAAAAAGGGATTAGAATTTAGAACAAAACAAACTACCCCCTTTGATTTCATATAATAATCATTTTAAAAATGAATTTCAACTAATTAACATGCACATGAATAGATGGTGAAACGTAAGATCTGTATGAAAAAATTAATAATATGATTTATAAATAAAACCAAAAAAATATAAGAATGTTAAAAATGAGGCAATAATTTGCAAACAAGAATGAGACTATCAATCAAATGTATAGTTATGGAACTCATTATACCTATGTTCATTAGAAAAAGGGATTAGAATTTAGAACAAAACAAACCCCCCCCCCCCATTTCATATAATAATTATTTGAGAAATGAACTTCAATTAATTAGCATGCAAATGAATAGATGGTGAAATTTAAGATTTGTATGAAAAAATTAACAATGTGATTTATAAATAGAACAAAAAAGTATAAGAGTGTAAAAAATGAGGCAATAATTTGCAAACGAAGAATTAGATTAATTAGATTATGGATCAAATGTATAGTTATGGAACTACTTATACCTATGTTCATTAGAGAAAGGGATTAGAATTTAGGACAAAACAAACTCCCCCTTTGATTTCATATAATAATCATTTGAGAAATGAATTTCAACTGATTAGCATGCGGAAAAAAATAGTAACATCCTCAAAGCCAAAATATGAATTTCAATAAATAAATAAAGTTCAAGTGAATTTGATGTACATGTCACAATTTATGTAGATATCGTTTTTTAATAACAACAACTCACATAGATATCATTAGCAATAAAAATCACATACATCGATTAATTGGAAAATTAAATCTAATGAACTCAAGAAAATGGATCTAAATTTTTTCATCTTTATTATATATAACACACATGTATATGATTTAAACTAACAATAACTGTAAAAATAGCTGGCGGGTAAAATAAAAAAACGTGTATAGTATCTTTTTTAAGTGTATATAAACATAGTATTTCTTAATAAACGGAATATTTTTTTTTCACACTAATATCCAAATATAATAGAAGAGCACTTGACTTTGACTGCATCATCATCCCTACAATGGCGCCATCCTCTCTGAACAGAAACATATGTCAATTAAATTGCTCAACTTACGCGTAGTTCACCCCGTAAATTGACAGCAAAATACCTCACAAATCACAACCCTCTTCTTCTAACACCACCCATTATTCAAAATCAGGTATTTCACATTCATCACTTTCTTCTTTGCCCCCCACCATTTTCTCCTTCCCAAAAACAAACATTTCATCCTACCCATTCTTCATTCCTATCTTCTTTTATCCTTCCTCCAAACAAAAAACGACCCTCAAATCCTTTTCTCTTGCATGTTCTTTAATTTTCTTCCTTCATGTAACATGCAGTCATGTGGTCATTAATGGCGTCCTAAGTTAAACCCATCCAATTAGTTATCTTCTTTGCTTTCATTTTTCCTTCATTTACCTGGGGAATGAAATGGAGAAACCCCAACTTGGTTTTGGGGTTTCTTTTGTAGTTTATCGTCTTATTTTGGTGTTGTCTGTGGCCATTTTGGCTTTGTCTCAAAATGATGTAGAGGTTATGAACATTCTTAAGGAGGCAATCAATGCCCCACCTAGCCTCAAATGGACAGACCCTGATGTTTGCAAATGGCAGCATGTGGATTGCAACACTGAAAAACGTGTCATTTCAATCCAGATTGGTAATTTGAATTTGCAAGGTTTGCTTCCGAAAGAACTTGAGACTCTCTCAGAGTTGCAACATTTTGATTGCCCACAGAATGACTTCACAGGTCCAGTTCCATATCTATCTAAGACATTGCAAAGACTTGTGATTCGTGATAACAAGTTCAGCTCCATCCCTAATGATTTCTTCAAGGACATGACAATGTTACAAGAAGTTCGAATTGGAAATAACCCATTTTCGCCATGGTCTGTCCCAGATAGTCTTAAGGATTGTGTATCACTTCAAACATTTGTGGCAACAAATGCAAGTTTGGTTGGAACGATCCCAGATTTTCTAGGAACTTTGCCAGGTTTAGTTTCTTTGCTCCTGAATTCTAATAGTCTTGAAGGTGGTTTGCCTACCAGCTTTGCAAAAAGTTCAATCCAGGAACTTTGGTTGAATAGTCAAAATGGTAACTATAAACTTAATGGCACAATTAAGGTGCTGCAGAACATGACATCCTTAAAACAAGTTTGGCTCCATAGTAATTCATTTACAGGTTCAATACCAGACTTGTCAAACCATGATCAGTTGTTTGATGTGAGTGTAAGGGACAACCAATTGGCTTGTGCTGTCCCATCATCTCTTATTGCTCTTCCAAGTTTACAAGTTGTGAATTTGACTAACAATTTCCTTCAAGGGCCTCTTCCAACATTTAAATCAGATGTAGCTGTTGATATGTCTGGGATTAATCGGTTTTGCACGAACGTTCCAAATCAACCATGTAGTCCTCTTGTGAATGTTTTGCTCTCTATTGTTGAATCCTTAGAATGTCCTGTGAAATTGGCAAATAATTGGAAGGGCAATGATCCCTGTAATGGCAGTTGGACAGGAATAGTATGTGCTAGTGGTAACATTTCAATTATCAATTTTCAGAACATGGGCTTGTCGGGCACTATTTCTCCTAATTTTGCCTCACTTACTTCTGTCACAGAATTACTTCTTTCTGATAATTCACTCACAGGTCCTATACCAAATGAGCTTACTACCATGCCCAATCTAAAAAGGCTAGATGTTTCAAATAACAATTTAGGAGGTTATGTGCCATCTTTCCGTCAACCTGGTATAGATCTTAAAACATCAGGGAATCCTGATCTTGGAAAGCCTCTAAAATCACCTAGTGGCTCAGATTCTGATGGTGGCCATGAGAGTAACAAACTCATTGCTGGCATTGTGGTTGGCACGGTGATTTTACTTGCCATAGCAGTTCTGTTAATCCTTAGATTTGTCAAAAAACGTAATTATTCGGGCAAGTTTGGAGGTTTAATAGAGAAGATAATAGGTCCTCATAATGGTGGGACTATAAAAGGTATGAAGATTAACGTTTCACTTAATGGAGCTACTAGCCAACCTGATGTCAAAGGTATGGTAATTCCAATCCATGTTCTGAAAGAAGTCACTGATAACTTCAATAGTGCAAACACAATAGGAAAGGGTGGTTTTGGCACTGTGTACAAAGGTGAACTGCATGATGGGACAAAGATCGCAGTGAAAAGAATGGAATCAGGAGTGTTGATGGAGAAGGGATTAAGTGAATTCCAAGCTGAAATCGCCGTGCTTACTCAAGCTAGACACAAACATTTGGTGGCACTTCTAGGATATTGCTTAGATGGAAATGAGAAGCTTCTTGTGTATGAATACATGCCCCAGGGAGCACTTAGTATGCATTTATTTAGCTGGAAAGAGAATGGATTGGAACCTCTGAATTGGACAAGAAGACTAAACATCGCCTTGGATGTAGCTAGAGGTGTTGAGTATCTTCATGCCTTGGCTCAGCAAAGTTTTATTCATCGAGATCTTAAGCCATCAAACATTCTTCTTGGAGATGATATGCGAGCTAAAGTATCAGACTTTGGATTAGTCCGGCTTGCTCCTGAAGGAAGAAATTCAATTGAAACTAAGCTTGCTGGAACTTTTGGGTATCTTGCACCTGAGTATGCAGGTGAGTTGGCTTTTACATTCTTCAAAATTTGTGTTATTTTGGTTCGTTCTCATGAAAACTTCCGCATAAGAAGAGGTCCCTTAAGATAAATAAATTAAAGGCTTGTTTGAGATAGCGTTATGAAGTCTCAGAAGTTAGTTGGAACTCTTAAAAAACTAGTTGGATGAAAAGAACGATTTTTGCCTAAAAAGCATTTTAAAGTCTTTTGTTTTTTGTTTTTTGTTTTTTTTTTTCTATTTTTGAACCTTATTAAACTTGATTTTCCACTACTTCATTTAAATAAGCTTCTATTAAACTAATTTTTTTATAAGACTATCCAAATATACATCACATTACTGTAATTGACTTTTAATTCAACTTCAATTTGCAAAAGTCATTTTTACGAACATTATTCTGACAAGCCCTACAAAAACACCGACAAGGGAATATTTTGGTGTTTGCTACTTTGCATATATCCATTTCACCTTGTCATGTGTTAAGCTTAGTACCATACCATTCGTGTAGATATAGATTAAGCAAGCCATATAGTCGAAGAAGTTGTGATGCTATATATTCAGCACAATTATAGGCAAGGCACTAAAATGGTATGATTATTTTTGCTTGCAGCAACTGGGCGAGTTACCACAAAGGTTGATGTGTATAGTTTTGGAGTGATTCTGATGGAAATGATAACGGGGAGGAGAGTGCTTGATGACAGCCTACCGGACGAGGACTTCCACCTAGTAACGTGGTTCCGACGAAAGATGCAAAACAATGAATCACTCGAAAAGCTCATCGATGCGAGCATTGATGCTGGTGATGAAGAAACAATGTCCAGCATTAGGACTGTTTCAGATTTGGCTATACATTGTTGTGCAAATGAGCCTCACCAACGTCCGGACATAGGGCATGTGGTGAATGTGCTATCTCCTCTGGTTCAGGCATGGAAGCCTCAAGATTGTAGTGATGATGGCAAGTATGGACTAGACTTGAATATGAGTTTGCCTCAAGCACTCAGAAAGTGGCAGTCTTGGGATGGGAAGAACATATTAGTGGATGATTTATCAGGTTCTCAAGCACTACTTATCCCAAAATAATATGTTATGGAGTCACAGAATTCTTAATCTCCATAGAGAAATGGTGGATTTGTTTATAGAGAATTTTTTGGAGGATCCAAGGTGGATTTTTTTTAACCCTTAGCTTATTGATTTTGTATTATCAGCTTCTTTTTCACATGGAGATCTGGTTAATCGCAAAGAAACTCGCAATGCGTTCTGGGCTCTGGCTAATGATAATATGGCTATGTTTTGGGTTTGGAGCATTTTGTTGGTAGTAGAGGGTAAAACAAGAGTTACAAGGACCAGCTACTTAGCAGAGTGGTTTCTTTGATTTCTTGTAGGTCCCGTGTAATCTTCTCAATTTTGAATAAAAAAAGGGTGCATTTATAACTACTTGACAAAATTAATAATAATATAAACTAACAAGTGAATGAATGAGATAATAAGTAGCCTTACCGCGTAAAAAGAAAAATGCAAATTTGAGTGTCAGAAAGTGTACTTATTGAGAAAGCTGAAAATTCTTTACCAAATTTTGAAAATAATTAGTCTTAAATATAAAAGTGGCTCGATGATATCATTGATATCTATGAAAAAAAAATAGTTAAAAATAGCATACTCTCTCATCCATGAATTTAGTAAAAAAATAAAACTAAAAAAGTTAAAAAGAAAATCGTTAAATAACATAATTTTTTGTAAAATCAATTTAATATATTAATATTCTTCTAAAATATTCCAGATGCTCTGTAAACCTCTCTGTTTTTACTGTCTTGGATCATAATTTTGGACGACGATTTATTGCTGTTTAAAAGACAAGTTATGAGGAGTACTTAATATTTTCAATGTTGGATCATAATTTCCCCCTAACATACATTTAATATTAACAAATTAAGTGGCCATTAAATAAAAGCAGCATTAGAAAAAATTAAAGTAGTTTTAAGATAAAAGTTAGTTAGGTTTGTTTAATTGGTGAGAATTAGATAATTTTATCCTATAAATAAAAATGCAGATAGTAATACTATTTTGAGCATTAAGTAGAAAAACAATTTTTAATACTTTATTGAAAATTTGAAAATGAGAATGGCACTTATTGAATCATGAAAAGAGATTTTTTTGTGACATTTGTAAATGAAACAAAAAATCAACGATGTTGTCTCTCAAGCGGCTTGACTATTTCATCAGTTGGGTGATTAACTCAATAGATCTAAAATTGATATTATTTCGCTCACACAAATCAGATTGCTTGAATAAGACGAAATCTCACACAAGTGAGTGTCATTTATATCTTTCTTAATTATAAGATTTTGGAAAAATTAATTATGTAAAATTAATCACTTTTAAATATCTCTAGTTATCTTTTTTCCTTAAAACTAATTTACTTTACTTATAAACTATCGTATAATACAATTTTATGTAACACACATTAAAATTAAGTGGTTTATTTTATTTCCTTAATCTCTACAAAAAAAGTTAAAATAATCTTATATTTAGGATCGGAGAGAGTAATTTTAAGATCTTCATAAAATGATTATTTCCACTAATTCAACTCCATCACTCGAAGATACTATCAACCCCTTGTTATATGTGTGTAGTAGAACAAAACAAAACAAACCCCACCCTACAAAAAAAAAAAACACACACACACTCGGCAGATCCCAATTTAATCATCATCATTAACTTCCGTTTATCACGAATTAAACATCACACAAACAAATTGTTTATTTTTAATATTTGTAATGATTAATTTTGTTTACATTGTTTTATTACTTTAAAATTTTTTCGAATATTAAATTATAATACTTATAAAATGTTTACTTTTTTAAGAAAAATGCAAGGTGATGATATATCTATTATATTAGTTGTAAAAAAACACAAATAATATCATGCACAAAAGATTCATATTTTTAATACATTCTTGTATATTAATAATAAGAACATAAATCCTAAAATCTTACTATAAAATTAAGTACTCAACTTTTATAATAATTGACATTCGCTCTTTCAAGTACTTTTTTTTTTTTTGTTAAAGTATACTTTTGATCCTTTATCTTTACATCAAGTCTCTTTTTAGTCCCTTAACTTTAAAAAGTGCACTTTTGGTCCTTTTTCGTTAACGCCGTTAGTTTCATTTAACGAAAAATGCTGATTCAGCAAATCTAAAAAGTAATTTTATAATTCAATATTAATAAAAATGGTCAAATTTTAAAATATAAGTATTATTTTCGTTAAATGAAACTAACGGTATTAGCGAAAAAGGACCAAAAGTACACTTTTTAAAGTTAAGGGACTAAAAAGAGATTTGATGTAAAGATAAAGGACTTTAGCCTTTTTTTCAAATATACAATAATTCATGCAAATTATTAAATGTATATTACTATTATTAGGCAAGTTCACCATCGTTTTGGCAATACGTTCTGAACAAAAAACACATTGAAACGAAATTCTCTATGCACAAGCTAATTGCAACAATGGCTCGTAAACCACTTCTTAAACCATCTTCAACGAATTGGTTGTTGCACATGAATCTGCTTCGTAACAACAATTCATACACTTTCCATCAACGAATTGCAAACCCAATTCTTCTTACACAAAACAATGCAATGATGTGGTTGTTATTAATGGCATCCTTTAACCCCTGCCATTATTATTTCCCTGCTTTTCATTTTCAATTTGATCGCTTTCTAGCTTTGCTCATTAAATTACCTAGGAAATAACATGGGAAAACCCCATCTTGATTTTGGGGTTTCTTTCATAATTTGTCGTCTTGTTTTGGTACTACTATCACTGGTGATTCCAGCTTTGTCTCATAATGATGAGGAGGTTATGAACATTCTTAAGAAGGCTATCAATGCCCCACCTAGTCTTAGATGGACAATCCCTGATGTTTGCAAATGGAGAGGTGTGGATTGTAATGCTGGAAGAAGGGTAATTTCCATACAGATTGGGAACTTGAATTTGCAAGGTTTGCTTCCAGAAGAACTTGAGAATCTCTCTGAGTTGCAGCGATTTGAATGCCCACAGAACAATCTGACTGGTCAAGTTCCATATATGTCCAACACATTGCAAAGACTTGTGATCCGGGATAACAAGTTTAGCTCCATCCCCAATGATTTCTTCAAAGGAATGACAATGTTACAAGAAGTAAGTATTGGGAATAACCCATTTTTGCCATGGTACATTCCAAATAGTCTTGAGGATTGTGTAGCACTCCAGACATTTGTGGCAACCAATGCAAGTTTTGTTGGGACGATCCCAGATTTTTTGGGTGCTATGCCAGGTTTAGTTTCTTTAGTCTTGAGTTATAATAGTCTTGAAGGTGGGTTGCCTTCCAATTTTGGTAATAGTTCAATCGAGGAACTTCTGTTGAACACACAGAATGGTAACTATAAACTCAATGGCACAATTGAGGTGCTGCAGAACATGACATCCTTAAAAAAAGTTTGGCTACATAGTAATTCATTTACAGGTCCAATACCAGAATTTTCAAACCATGATCAGCTGTCTGATGTGAGTTTGAGGGACAATCAATTGGCTTGTTCTGTCCCATCATCTCTTATGGCTCTTCCAAGTTTACAGGTTGTGAATTTGACTAACAATTTCCTTCAAGGGCCCATTCCATTGTTCAGATCAGGTGTGGTTGTTGATGTGTTTGGAATTAATCGGTTTTGTTCAAACATCCCAAATCAGCCATGTAGTCCTCTTGTGAATGCTTTACTCTCTGTTGTTGAACCCTTAGGATGTCCTGTGAAATTGGCTGATAAATGGAAGGGCAATGATCCTTGCAATGGTAGTTGGACAGGAATAGTGTGTTCTGGGGGGGACATTTCAATTGTTAATTTTCAAGATATGGGATTGTCAGGCACGATTTCACCGACTTTTGCCTCACTTACCTCTCTGTCAAAAATGCTTCTTGCCAATAATTCACTCACGGGTTCTATACCAAATGAGCTCACTACCATGCCCAATCTACGAGAGCTAGATGTTTCTAATAACAATTTAGGAGGTTATGTACCATCTTTTCCTAAAAAAAGTATGATTATTAGAAAAGATGGGAATCCTAATCTTGGAAAACCTATTGAATCACCCAGCTCAAATTATGGAGGTAATGGTATTAAGAAAAAAGACCAACTTTCTTTATTCATCGCGGGCATTGGGGTTGGCTTACTGATTTTACTCCTTCTAGTAGTGATAATGTCTTACATGTGTCTTAAAAAACGTAATTATTATCGCAAGTTTGGAGGTCTAATAGCGAAGTTGATAGATCCTCATGATGGTGATGAAGTTGGAAAAGGTACGAAGATTTACGTTGAAGGTGCTGGTGCTCCAGGTCAAGCTGATGTCCAAGGTATGGGAATTCCAATACAAGTTCTGAAAGAAGTCACCAACAATTTTAGTGACTCAAACATACTAGGTAAGGGTGGTTTTGGCACCGTGTACAAAGGTGAACTACATGATGGGACAAAGATTGCAGTGAAAAGAATGGAATCAGGATTGATGATGGAGAAGGGATTAAGTGAATTCCGAGCTGAAATCGCGGTGCTTACGCAGGCTCGACACAAACATTTGGTGGCACTTCTAGGATATTGCTTGGATGGAAATGAGAAGCTTCTTGTGTATGAATACATGCCCCAGGGAGCACTTAGTAGGCATTTGTTTTGCTGGGAAGAGAATGGGTTGGAACCTTTGGATTGGACAAGAAGATTAAACATCGCCTTGGATGTAGCTAGAGGTGTTGAGTATCTTCATGCCTTGGCTCAACAAACTTTTATTCATCGAGATCTTAAGCCGTCCAACATTCTTCTTGGAGATGATATGCGAGCTAAAGTATCAGACTTTGGATTAGTCCGGCTTGCTCCTGAAGGAAGAAATTCAATTGAAACTAAGCTTGCTGGAACTTTTGGGTATCTTGCACCTGAGTATGCAGGTGAGTTGGTTATTTATTTGAATATGAATACATGTACTCTGTTAAATATAACTAAAGTGCCATCTATTTTAATTAACATATATATACACATATATAGTTGAAAAAATTTCATTCAATTTCACTACTTTTGCAATGTGCACGTCAACATAAGGATACAGCAGCAAACTGAGTGGATAATAAATATATCATGGTTCCATTTTGTGGCGATGTGTAAAAAATATGAGTATTAAGAAGCTCGTTAATTGTAGTTCTTTAGCTCTGCTTCATTTGTTTCCCAAACGTTTCCTGGAAACAACTGCACTGAGGAGTGGGAGACATGCCAGATTACTGATTTAGTTGAGTGAATTACATTTGATACTCAAATTTAGCTCATTAATGAAACATAACGCATCTTCCTGACACTAAATGCATTATTCCATTCTCAAGCTCTTAATAATTTAATTTTATGCAATTCAAATTACCCTGCTTCTGATAAAACTTCAAACAATGGAGGTTCATATATTAAATATTTATTATATATATAGGGTGAGTGTATGATCTATTAAAAGGATATTCTTGTGTACATTCAGAACTAGAAGGGGAATGAGAATAGAAAGGAAACTTTCTGACTTCCTTATATTAATTTTACCTTGTGATGTCATTAGCTCTGTCCATTGTATATAATGATAGGATTCTAGATAAGGCACTAAGATGGGATATGATTTATGCATGCAGTGACCGGGCGTTTTACTACAAAGGTTGATGTGTATAGCTTCGGAGTAGTTCTAATGGAAATGATAACGGGGAGGAAAGTGCTCGACAATAGTCTACCAGAGGAAGACTTCCACCTGGTAATGTGGTTCCGACGAATGATGCAGGACAACGATTCGTTCCGTAAGGTAATTGATCCTATCATTAATGTAGATGATGAAGCAACCATGTGCAGCATCAGGACTGCCTCAGAATTGGCTGGCCATTGTTGTGCAAGTGATCCTCATCAACGTCCTCACATGGGTTACGTCGTGAATGTACTATCGCCTCTAGTTCAAGCAGCATGGAAGCCAATCATGGAGTCTAGTTCTGAAGATGATGGAAAAAAGTATGGCATCGATTTTAATATGAGTTTGCCTCAAGCACTTAGAAAGTGGCAATCTTTGGAAGGACAAAGCAACAGTTCTATATTGGTCAAAGGATCTTCTTCTCAATCATTTGTTACAAAATAATATATGATAAATACTCTATTAGAGATCTTAGCTAGATAGATAATATTCTTTCTTTCTAGGGAATGTGCAGTTCTTTTTTTTTTTTTAATTAAAGGGGCAAACACTAATGACTTGAAGTTACAAGCAGGATCAAACCCGTAACCTCCCATCTAATGGGGAGATACTGTACCACTGAGCTACAAGACCTCTAGTAAGGAATGTGCAGTTCAACATATCAAGAAAACATCTGTTTTTGTCTAGGGATTTGTTTGTATATTTGTATGTACAAATGATAGTTATATTATAAATTCATAGGATATTACAAAGGTGAAAATCGAATTCATAGGACATTACAAACGTGAAAATCAAAGTTTTTGTCTCAAACGACTGGCTCTTCCATTTCTCATTTTTTTCTGTAACTAACGTCCTCATTATAACCATGGACTAATCACTGCTCATACAGAAAAATGTGTAAAACTATTAATTAAACATTGGTTGGATACTCAAGTCTTAAAAAATCAAATACAATCACTGGAAAAAAATATATAGAAAGCAGATTCCCTTCATATTACATTGGAGTATTTATATGTATGGCCATCATGAAGTAGCTTGTCTTGCATAATAATGGAACATGTCGACATTTGGCTGAGAAAAAGGATTATTATTACCCACAGGTTGATATAGTTGCATTTTCCATGATTCACCTGCATCCACATCTCCTTCTTTCTTATACGTCCCATCAAAATTATGGTTCTTATTAAATCCATAATTATTCAAATCCCATAAACGAAAATCACTTTGATCATGAGAAAAACTAATAGAAGATTCCAATAATGCCTCCCAACTATCATCCTCCTTTTTGCCATCACGATCTTCAAAATCAATCAATGGCTTCTCCTCTTTATGATCACCATGCTTAGTATTATCACGTGTCACTAATAAAGCAACATCACCATAACCTCTTCTTGTTATCATATTTTCTGACTCGACGGAGTAGGATGACGGAGAGCTTGGCGTTGTCGGCGATGACGACGGAGACAATAAAGACGAAGACTCGGTTAGCTCCCACATGCCTTGTAGGAAAGTTTCGAGAGCTTGAATTTGTATAAGTGGGATTCTATCAACCAAAGGGTACTCAAAGAAACCACAAAACCCCTTACCCTTACACCAATCATAGAACTGAGAAAGTTGGCTTGTTTGTATAGCAGCTTTCTTGTAAATAGAGAAAGCAGCTATACAATTATCATAAGGCATTTGAAGAAGATTATCCAAAACCACAACAATTTCTCTCCTAAACTTTGTGTAACAGACAAAACTGTCTCTAATTATTTGTGCCATGGCCGTTCGAACAATGGAACTTTGGGTTAATTTCTCCATAGGAACACAACCCATCACTCTGTCCATCATGCTCTGAAGCTGTGGTAACATCTCAAGCATTTCACCAATGTCCCTCAACTTTGTGTCAATTTCTCCTTCCCCCTCCCCTTCTTCTTCTCCAAAAAATAGTTTCTTGCGATCCAAGAAAACGCAATCTATGGCTTCATCAAGAAATAAAGCGTATGATCTAATGAAAACAGTGTACTCTGCAGATGAAGAGGGGGAAGAATTGTCTCTGAAATGACAAGGGTAGAGAGAAAGGAAGCCATTGGAGCGCGAAAAGAGGATATCGGGCCGGAAGGGGCAATCGGCCGGGGCTGACCGGAGGAGGAGGTGGAGGAGGAGGAGGCATTTGAGGGCGACACGCCAGCTTCGGGTGGCGGCAAGGCGACGAGTGAGGCAGATGGAGAAGGAGTGAAAGGAAGGAGGGGATAAAGAGAAGATTTTCAAGAGGTGATGTATGTATTTGTGAGGAAGAGGGAGATCATCAGGTGGGGTTGCTTTGATGAGGATGAGATTAATGTTTGAAAATCCAGAGGCTGAAACCATCTTGGCATAGCTGACACTGCTATGCTCTTTCAGAGCTGTGCCTACTTGCCTGAGCTTCCTCTGCATCTTCTCTCTCTCTCTCTCTCTAGTACCTCTCAAGAACAGGGAGCTAAGGAAAGATGAAGGAGGCATTAGTATGTGACCAATTGTGTATATATATGTATGACGATGGGTTGTGAACAAAATGCTAAGAGTGCATACTAAATAATCTTTTATGACCCTTTGGAATTGTATGTTTAGACAAGATATCTTATTAAAGAACTAATGACCAAGTTTATTTGCCTTTTTTGGGTACTTCTAGAAATGATAGATGCTTTTTAATTAGGTACTCCATTAATTAAGTTTTTCATACTTTCCATTTTTAAGGTCATTTACTGAGAGATGATGAAATCAATCCGAAATTCTTTATTTAAATCTAAGTTCTCCAATCAATCATGATTATACATCATAGTTACATGTGATTTTAGAATTTGAGATGATGAAAATAAGAAACTTTATGTAACTATTGCCCAAAAAATTATTTTATTTTTAAAGAGTTCTCTTCCAATCTCGATCAAATTGTTGAGTGTTTTATATTAAGGATTGGTTTTGTTGGAACTTTGGATGTATTGTCTTTTATAAATGGAAGTGGGAAGCCTAGAATGTGTCGACTGTAATAACAACTGGGGTTGTGTTTGTTTGGTACAAGAGAAATGTTTCGTTAATAACGAGGATGTAACTGATGAAATGTACAAAGAACATATACAGCTTACCAAACAAATCATATATTTTAAAGAATGATTCCCAGTTTCAAACCAAAGTTTTCTTCTGGTTCTTCTTTGTCATTTTTTGTTCACAGAAATGAACGAAAAGCTTTGTCTTTACCTCCAACTCATGATTGGTCCCTTCTGAAATTATACGCGCATACCACCAAATACCATACGACTTGTTCAACTTTGGGCTCATGAAGATATACGCATCAGTGGTCCAACTAATCTCTCACTGCCCAAAAACAAAATTCAGATTGACTCTTCCAATCCAGTACTCACATTGGTATGTACTAATTAAATTAAAACGAAATATTCCCTATGGTAGAACTTTAGAGATCTAGAAGAGAGTTTGACCCTAAATATAAGACATCTTTATAATTTTTCTCAAATTTTCCCCAAATTATCCCTATTGATGCTCCTTATTAATTACAAGCAAGAGAGGGATGATGGGAATGAAAGTAGATGATTAGGGTATTTTGATAATATTATATGATTTTAACTAACATACTTAATCTAATCAAAATAATTAAATACGTCTTATATTTATTTAGGTCCAGAAGGATAAATAAGGTAGCTTTTACAATATTTAAAACATTCTAAAAGGGAATGGGAGGGAATGATGGAGTAATTCTAATATTCGTTCATCATATTATTGGGCGTATATGGTATATACACGAACCGGATCACTGTAGCGGCTGATTGCGGTTACAATATACAGCAAATGGCATTCATGAAAAGCAAGAGAGCAGAGAAAGATACTGATAGGAATAAGAGTAGAGTATAATTCACCGATGTTTTTTTGAGTCAAACCTTATGTGTATCAAGTTTACCCTCACATAAAAATATCTTACATTTCACCTTCAGAAACACAATTCCCACAAAGGGTGGACTATTTCCTAAACACTTGCAAGATAGTTTTATCATAGCTTATGAGGATGCATGAAATAACAAGGTAACCAAATATTTCATATCTCTGTACGGTTGACAAGAGCCTTTAAATGATCAATAAGAAACTCTTAGTGTCTGTGCCTCATAAAAATTCATTAGAGACATGTGGTCAAATAATCACGCTAATGACATGTTATGAATAAATCAGTCATGAGAGTAAAGTGCAGAGGGAAGAATAGACACACAAGAAAATGAGAGAATTATCTCAAACTCATTCACTAGCATTACAACCAAGGTAATCAAACCGAACGGGCCACTAACTCGGTCGAGGCAGTGGGTCAAGGGTTAGTGGGTTAACCCGTAGTAGACTCGGAGGGCCAGCCCGTAATAAATAAAGAATAAAAAATACTTAAAATCCTATCACACATTCCAAAATTCTAAACAATAAATTTCATTTTATTACCTTAAATCACTATAAAAAATAATTATGGTATCTTACATTCTTTACAGTTGGTTCGAAAAATTGACATCATATCATATTGACATTAAATAATTTCTACCTTAAATATTAATTCAATACCTTAAATCACTAACAAAATAATCATATATTTATTCAAAATTTTTTACAATTTCTTTGACATATCGACATTACAGTAACAATCAACTATCAAATGACACCATAAAAAATAATCATTGAATATTCTTCTTATTAAAATATCAAAATAGATAAATGGTAACAAAATATTCATGTCTACAGTCATTTAGGCATCAAACTAATAGTTGTTAACATCAATATAATCATTAACTTTGACCAATATTACTTCTTACAATTTATATCCATAAAAAATTAAAATAAAAAAAGAGGGAACCGGGTCAACCCAGCAACCCATCGGGTTACCCTGGGTTGAGGCCGGGTTATGCTAGTTTACTTTGGGTCACCCCCGGGTTGCTAGACACCAGGGTTAGTTATTAACTCGGACTGGTCTTGTGACCAGGTCGGCGGGTTCCGGGCTGACCCGGTCGGGCAGGTCCAGGTTAGATAACCATGATTACAACATAAATAACATCATATTCATAGGCAATTAGGCATAATCTTATACATGGGTCATAACTATACTTAAATGACAAATAGTGGTGGAGGGGTAAAGGAATAGTGGAATATTAGAAGTAGTGCCCCATTTGGTTCAATAGAAGAGTTTTTGATGGAAGTGGAAGTGAAAATAGAAGTAGAATTGGAAGTAGAATCAAGGTTTATAAGTTTGTTTGGTGTGCCCATGGAACTATGAAATTTTTTTAATTAATATATTAATTTCAAATATGGAATGACCATTATGCCCCTCTAGAATAACATAAGCCTTCACGACTTCCTCCATGTCACTCATTTCCAACCTTTGAACCACCATCAACCTCCGCATAGATGATCGCAGGCCACCATCGATAGATCAACATCAACAATAAGAGAAAGGTGAGAGAAAAAATATCAAGATAAAGAACCCATAACCAAATTAGATGGCAACATGAAAAACAATGGAAGAATCAAATCCTGATTCTCAAAGATGAGAAAGCAGCTCTAGTGACGGTAAGATCTGAGCGATGGCGAAGGTGAGATATGAAACAAAGTGACAAGATCTGAAACAAGACAATTGCTTTCTGATCCGAAACCAAGCGACATGATACGAACCACGACGGCAGTTAGATCTGAAGCATGATGACAACCAGATTTCAGAACGACTGTGATGAGATTTATCGAGATCAGAGCTTTCAGAGAAAAGAGATGGGTGTGGAGATGGCAACATACATAGATCAAAGCTTACCATTGTGCTTTGCATAATCTGGTTTAACATTTGCAGTTGTTGGAGGGATCGAGCTTGCCGTCATTGGAGGAGATTGCCATCATCCTCTGCCGCCGTCATCCACCTTCACCGTCGCTTTAGTGGCGTTGCTGTCGACTAGTGGAGGATAGGAGGATGTGGGCTGACATGGGGAGGAGGAGAAGAAAGGGGCAAAATGGTCAGAACTCAGATCCTAAGGGGGGCTAATGGAACCCACTTCCATCAATTTTGATGGAACCCAATTCCATGTGGAAGCTGGTTCCCTTGTACCAATCAATCAAAATGTGGGAACTCAGTTCCACTTCCACTTCTCTTGCTCCAATTCACTCCAACCAAACGAGGCATAGGAGTTATTTGATAAAGTTGGGGAGGAGGAGGGCAACGAACATCCACACACTAAAATATTCATCACACTCAATTAGCTGTAAAAATAAATTTTAATGAATGTTTTGCAAAATGTCATAAATCATGAAAAGTAAAAAAAAAACCCTCCAGTAACCACCAATCTGTTGCGGGAACCACCTTCACCAACAAAACCATATTGACAAAGTTATTTTGGTGTGAATTGAACATTAGACAGGTAAATTAAAGCATATAATTTCTTTTGGAGTTTTTATAGTTTTCTTGCTCAGCTTGTGTTACATCATTTACATGTGACTTCACCAATTCAAATTAGCGTCCACCTCTCTGATAGTTCTTGAACCTCTTCATGTAGCTTCCTCTCCGCCTCCTCCTATCTTCCTAAAATCACATCCATTATCTTGAACAATCAATTTCTATTACCACCTTCCTAAAGTTTAAATATTAGCCTTTCTTCAGACCTCAATAATCTCCCTAGTCCTCGGCATGAAGGACATTTCCTCAGTCAACACGGCACATTAAACCATCCACAATAGTTCCTTCATGGTTTCATGCATTCCCATCACTTATACAGGATTTATCCACCAGTATCCGATACTACTAACAACTGACTAGTCTAGTTTATAAGAATGTATGCCCATAATGAGGTAACCTCACTACCTCCAAGTAATCCCATCACATATTCTAATATATGATTTAGTACAAATTATAACTAGGAAAAATTCTAAAAAAAGACCCTCAAAATAGCTAAAGGACAGTTTACTACACTGAAATTGGGAAATGTCAATTCACTACAATTGACTGAATTGTCCAAACCAAATTTAAGTGAAATGTCTAAAATGCCATTGGTTCAAATTATCATTACCAACTTCCTTTGTTCGTTCCCAAAATTATATAGGGGATTACCAAAACCGGATAAGGGATTACCAACTTGGGATAGGGGATTACCAACACGTTTCTATCTAATTACAACATCATTACCAACTTCCTTTGATCGTTCCCAAAATTATATAGGGGATTACCAAAATCGGATAGGGGATTACCAACTTGGGATATGAGATTACTAACACATTTCAGTAAAAAAAATAATAATTTGAATCAAGGGCATTTTAGACATTTCACTTAAATTTGGTTTGGACAATTCAGTCAATTGTATTGAATTGTCTTTTCCGAATTTTAGTGTAGCAAACTGTCCTTTAGCTATTTTGAGGGTCTTTTTTTTTTGAATTTTCCCTTATTACTACCTCCTTAAATGTATGATCTAATCTGTAATAAAATAATAACAATCGTGAATATTGATTTTCTAACACGTAATTTTGAATTATTACTTCAATCACTGAGTTCACAATTGCTTTTTTTTTTAATGTCAACCACTTCGTTTTTGAAGAGATTAATAATGGGAAAATTTCACCTAAGGATCACTGTAGCCATTTAATTGAAAAGAAGGACCATAAGAATCTGAAATTTCAGTTAGGGGCAGTGGGGGCAAAGTGAAATAAAATTGGAAGACAAAATGACCAAATCACCCTTCTCCCAATTCACCCTTTGTCCGCCCGTTTTCTTTCCGAAATTGACCCAATTTGATTTTGATTTTGAAATCAAAATCTGAGAAGCCGCTTCACCAA
This sequence comes from Mimosa bimucronata, assembly GCA_037074515.1. Lineage (NCBI taxonomy): Eukaryota > Viridiplantae > Streptophyta > Magnoliopsida > Fabales > Fabaceae > Mimosa > Mimosa bimucronata. Next base: position 1,626,323 of record CM073447.1, read on the forward strand.
CAGTAACCAACGAAGATATCGGCGAGCGGTGAGGCAACCTCCAGAAACCGTCCCCAGATTTGAGCCATGCGTCGATTTGAACAATAAGAAGAATAAGAACAAGAAGAAGCGCTCAATCATTTGTGCGAGACATGCGTCGATTTGAGGCAAAGGTTATTTAGCCAAAGGTTCGCACTGATCCTGCCCCCGGATTCACTATTCATCCGTTTCTCTTCTTTCTTCACAGTCCCTTCTTCAATAATCATATTCACCGCTTGATTTCGTTTCATCTTCCGCATATATTCATAGCTAAACGGTACGTACGTTTCTGTCTCTCTCTCTCTCTGTGGTTCGTCGCTCCTCTTTTGGACTGTTGGCTTTGGGTTGTGACTGATTTGTTTGGCGCTGGTTACTCATATTGTGTGTGTTTGGTCATCTATTTACTTCGTTTGGCTTGTTGTGATTGGCATTAGGGAGAACTTTTACCTGGCTAAGATGGATTAGGATCATTCTCTGAATTTGATTCGTGTGTGTATGTCTGTAAGTTAAGGTTGATTTTACTATTTGCAATACATAATTAATAAATTGAAGAATCAAGTGGCCTTAATCAACTTTGTTCATCTTGTAAGCTAAATTTAGAGGAGTTAGTTTCCCCTGTTTTCTCTCTCTTTTAGGCTCAAGTGAATTATTCAATTGGTAACATTTCTGACATTGTCACTTTGCTTCAGTCACAATCAATGATGGTATATATTATAAAAAATAGAGGTTAAACTTACGGTTTTGATTCAGCAATTTCCATGATTGCTCAATAAACTAGATTTACCTGGGAGTTGTTAGTGATGGAGATAAAGCAGAGGACATCATGTATGTTGAAATAGGACTCTGATGTATTTCAAATATAATGGTTTAGGAATTGTTGAGTGGCACAAATAATAACAATAATGGGTTAGGTTGGGAAATTCTAATAACATGTAATTGAGCAAGGATTAAATTTATCTTGAAAGGGAACCATTCGTGATGTATTGATTCGATAGTATTCTTACGTGAAACTTCAACTTAAATTTCCAAATCTGTCTACGCTAGTTTGATACACAATTCTACTTGTTTTAATTAAGCTTCAATGAGTTTGTGGATGCTTTCTATGTTGTTGAAGCTATTGAAGCATCTCATTAACCATTCATATGTAGATGAATATCGGTAGGTACATTAGTATATATAGACTTTTGTTTTAAATTTGTTAGTTCTTTGGAAATATTGGTTCCTTTTGTTGTTGGAAAAAAATCGGAGTTCCAATAGGAGAAGAACTGAGCTTAAGATTGTCTTTGTGTAAGAAGGAAAAAAAAATAAAGTTACTCCATTGATTTTAAACTGGAATATGTATTTAGGTTTTGTTGAATAAGTGATATGTTTATATACACATCAATGCATAAGAAAGGGTACAGGTGGGGGAAAAATAACTTGGGAGGCTAAAAAGATACATTTATTAATATAGAGTATCTACACCACTAGCAGGGACTAATCTCCCACCACAATGGCAGCTTGATGCACTTACTAATCATTTGTTTGTTTTCAGGATAATATAAAGGACATATGGAGAAGAAATACGTCCCACTCTTCACCACAAGATGCTCACCACAAAGAATGAAGGAATTAGCTAAGGTTATTAATGAGGATACAGACCTTAGAAGAAAGGTTGAAGAACTGGGGTTTGGGAAGTTGTTGAATGTAAGAGGAACCAAGATGCCAAAAGACCTCTGTGCAGAAGTGATTCGTGGATATGATGGCCCCTCAAGACAACTGGTCATGAGGGGAAAGAAAGTGAAGATAACCCCTCAACATGTTGAGACAATGATGGGTTTAAAAAGCAAAGGATTGAAAGTTGAGGCAGTGGCAAGTAAAGAAGTGTTTGAAGATATGAAGGAGAAGTGTGGGTCACTGACGTACGGAGAAATATATGAAAGGATGAGGAAGAAAGATGATGATTTTGATTTCTATTTTGTGTTGCTCACGTTAGGCACATTTCTTTGCCCTACAGGAAGTGGGCGTGTGAGTGAGAAATTGTTGAAGGTGATGGGGTGCACAGATAAAAAGTGGGGGCAATATGACTGGGCAAGCTATGTGTTAGAATATTTGTCTTTGCAAGTAGAAAAATTTGTGAAGGAAGGGAAAAAAGTGAAGGAATCGGAAAGTAAAAGTCTAGGAGGATGCATTTATTTCCTGATGGTAATTATTAATTATTTTAATCTTGCATGATTTAATTATAGCGGAAGTGATGATTGCATTTGTAACTATTGAGTACTAACACACAGTTTTGATTGCAGCTATTCTTTTTTGAACATTTTGGCCTAGAGGACGAGCTTCAAGGTCCAGAAAATGCTCTTGAGCATTGGACAGACGACAAAATATTGAAGAGGGTGGATCTTGAGAAGAGGAGCCGGTTTGGCGTTTTGTTGTCAGCCCCCAAGGATGCCGCAGAGCCTTCAAATGAAATTCCGTTGTTGTCTTATTTACATGACCCGGTGAGTAGTATAAATTAAGTGGGTCCTGATGGCATGATTAATATGTTCCTAACAGTTTGTAAACTGTTGCAGGATTTGAGAGATATATATATATGAGGTTTACCGGTGAGATGAAGGCTAAGATAGGACAGCTGCAAGAGTTTGTTTGTAAAGAATTAATCCAGCTCCAAGAGGCGTGCGGGAAGAAATGTCAGTGTTGGTGCTGAAGCAAGTGTGGAGCAGAAGGGAAATCAGAAAGAAATAGTTGATATGCAGGCACTAACAAATCGACCCGGTAGGTGCCTAATTAAGTCTCCAATGGATACGAAGGACAAGGGAAAGGAGGTGAAAGAAGAGAAAAGAACCGTGAAAAGATCAATAAGCGAAGTTGACATGCCTGTAAGGAGGTCGAAGAGAGAAAAGATGGCTGCTGTTAGATCTCCATATGTGACAACCTACGTCAAAAAGGGGAAACTGAATAGCAAGCAACAAATGTATCTGTTACTCACTCAGTGTTGTGCCAAAGAGGACGAGGAAAAGTAAGCAACTTTTTTTGCTATGTGACAACCTATATTGATGAATGATATGATAGCACACTGATAAAAATGTTCTTGTAATTGTTGCAGGACTGTGGTTGACATGTATGGTTACTTTTTGACTCGAGCTAACCTCATGTCACTTGGACCCAGCAGTTGGATTAGCACTAGTGTATGTGCACTTATCAATTAGTTGATGTAATGACATATATGTAGGAAATTATTAAAACATGCTAAGTTTGTTAATGTTAACGTGTAGGTAATGGCTATGGTAGCTCGGACAATGAATGGGGATCAAAAGGGGGACCCCGAAGCAATCAAGAGGCACATATTTGATGCTGATTTTTTGGTAAGATTGTGTTGAAACAGCATTCATGAAAAATGGAGAACTATTCAGTTGTATGCAAAGTAATTGTGTATTTTTGTTGGAATATTTCTTTTTGTAGGGGGCGATTGTAAAGGATAACAAATACTTGGAGAAGGAAAAGAATTTGGTTCATATAATGCCTGAGCACGTGGGGTATAAGTTGGGAAGCTGTCAGTATATATTTGGACCAATTGTGGAGGGTGACCATTGGTATTGTGCTGCAATGGAACCAACAACGCTGAAATTCTATTGGTTGGATTCCTTAAGAGGTGGGGGAGAACCTCATGAGCCAATTAAAAGTTTGGCCCAAAAAATTGTAAGTGCACAAACTTGTTACATGGTGCTATTTCAACATATTCAAGTTTCTTAATGTTTGTATATGTTTTATTGGTTAGAGGGATATGTTCATAGAAATTTTGAAGAAGATAGACCCGTGCATTGCAACAATGGAAGAGGAGGGTAGACAAAGAGCAATCTTGTACCCGCCCGTGCCCATACAAGAGAACACGTACTATTATAAAAGTGCCCTGATTCATGACATATCATATGCATTATTGTAATCATATAAATATTAACTTGTTGTACATTTCAATTTTCGTAGGGATGATTGCGGGATACATGTCATCAATTATTTCAAGAAATGGCCACAGTTGGACTCACAGGAAAACATAAACGTAAGTTGTCATTTATAAATGGAAGATGTACTAGTTTGCTTGATTTGACAATGTCAGCTGTTATTGTGGTGTAGAAATCAATGAAGGATATGAGGCTGGATGTCGTCTGGTGGCTTGTCAACCATGAGAAGAATGCAGCAAAGAAGGACATTTTACAAGAGTTGGAACGATTTAAGGGTGGCACAAAGACTTAGGGCAAAACTGTATTCAATAGATATTTTCCTTTTATGTTGGCTCATTGACGTTGTTGGAATTCTATTAAATTGACACTTATATGTAGACATGGTTACACTTAGTTTTTTGTCGTTAAAGCAGCTTCTGCATATTTTGTATTTGGTGGGGGAAGAAGTTGTGACGATGTTAATATTGCACCCATTATGTTTTTTTTTGGAATGGGTTGCATCTTTCTTTGGTAGTTGTCTTTTTTTGTAAAGCAATTGTCACTAGATGAGAAATGGTACACAAGTTAATGGTACCCCTTTATGTTCTTTGCATATGTATATGTATATGAGCAGGCATATTTTGTAACACGCACAAGTAATTAAGAACATGCACAAGGAAATGGCCACATGCACAAGGAAATTGCCATATGCACATGCACAAGGCCATATGCACATGCACAAGGAATTATCCCCATGCACAAGGAAATTGCCATATGCACAAGGAAATGGCCTTGTGCACAAGGAAATTGCCATACGCACAAGGAAATGGCCATATGCACAAGGCCATATGCACATGCACAAGGAATTATCCCCATGCACAAGGAAATTGCCATATGCACAAGGAATTATCCCCATGCACAAGGAAATTGCCATATGCACAAGGAAATTGTCATATGCACATGCACAAGGCCATATGCACATGCACAAGGAATTATCCCCATGCACAAGGAAATTGCCATATGCACAAGGAATTATCCCCCTGCACAAGGAAATTGCCATATGCACATGCACAAGGCCATAGCACATGCACAAGGAATTATCCCCATGCACAAGGAAATTGCCATATGCACAAGGAATTATCCCCCTGCACAAGGAAATTGCCATATGTACAAGGAAATTGCCATATGCACATGCACAAGGAATTATCCCCATGCACAAGGAAATTGCCATATGCACAAGGAATTTGCCGTATGCACAAGGAAATTGCCATATGCACATGCACAAGGAATTATCCCCATGCACAAGGAAATTGCCATATGCACAAAGAATTATCCCCCTGCACAAGGAAATTGCCATATGCACAAGGAAATTGCCATATGCACAAGGAATTATCCCCATGCACAAGGAAATTGCCATATGCACAAGGAAATTGGCATATGCACATGCACAAGGCCATATGCACATGCACAAGGAATTATCCCCATGCACAAGGAAATGGCCTTGTGCACAAGGAAATTGCCATACGCACAAGGAAATGGCCCCATGCACAAGGAATTAGCCCCATGCACAAGGAAATGGCCATATGCACAAGGAAATTGCCATATGCACATGCACAAGGCCATATGCACATGCACAAGGAATTATCCCCATGCACAAGAAAATTGCCATATGCACAAGGAAATGGCCTTGTGCACAAGGAAATTGCCATACGCACAAGGAAATGGCCATATGCACAAGGCCATATGCACATGCACAAGGAATTATCCCCATGCACAAGGAAATTGCCATATGCACATGCACAAGGAATTATCCCCATGCACAAGGAAATTGCCATATGCACAAGGAATTATCCCCATGCACAAGGAAATTGCCATATGCACATGCACAAGGCCATATGCACATGCACAAGGAATTATCCCTATGCACAAGGAAATTGCCATATGCACAAGGAATTATCCCCCTGCACAAGGAAATTGCCATATGCACAAGGAAATTGCCATATGCACATGCACAAGGCCATAGCACATGCACAAGGAATTATCCCCATGCACAAGGAAATTGCCATATACACAAGGAATTATCCCCCTGCACAAGGAAATTGCCATATGTACAAGGAAATTGCCATATGCACATGCACAAGGCCATATGCACATGCACAAGGAATTATCCCCATGCACAAGGAAATTGCCATATGCACAAGGAATTATCCCCCTGCACAAGGAAATTGCCATATGCACAAGGAAATTGCCATATGCACATGCACAAGGAATTATCCCCATGCACAAGGAAATTGCCATATGCACAAAGAATTATCCCCCTGCACAAGGAAATTGCCATATGCACAAGGAAATTGCCATATGCACAAGGAATTATCCCCATGCACAAGGAAATTGCCATATGCACAAGGAAATTGGCATATGCACATGCACAAGGCCATATGCACATGCACAAGGAATTATCCCCATGCACAAGGAAATGGCCTTGTGCACAAGGAAATTGCCATACGCACAAGGAAATGGCCATATGCACAAGGAAATGGCCCCATGCACAAGGAATTAGCCCCATGCACAAGGAAATGGCCATATGCACAAGGAAATTGCCATATGCACATGCACAAGGCCATATGCACATGCACAAGGAATTATCCCCATGCACAAGGAAATTGCCATATGCACAAGGAAATGGCATGGGGCCATTTCCTTGTGCATGTGCATATGGCATTGTGCATATGGCCATTTCCTTATACGTATGGCAATTTCCTTGTGCACAAGGCCATTTCCTTGTGCATGGGGATAATTCCTTGTGCATGTGCATATGGCAATTTCCTTGTGCATATGGCCATTTCCTTGTGCATGGGGCCATTTCCTTGTGCATGTGCATATGGCATTGTGCATATGGCCATTTCCTTGTGCGTATGGCAATTTCCTTGTGCACAAGGCCATTTCCTTGTGAAATGGCAATTTCCTTGTGCATGGGGATAATTCCTTGTGCATGTGCATATGGCAATTTCCTTGTGCATATGGCAATTTCCTTGTGCATGGGGATAATTCCTTGTGCATGTGCATATGGCAATTTCCTTGTACATGTGCATATGGCCTTGTGCATATAGTAATTTCCTTGTGCATGTGCATATGACAATTTCCTTGTGCATGGGGCTATTTCCTTGTGCAGTTGGCAATTTCCGTGTGCATATTCCTAATTACTTGTGCGTGTTACAAAATATGTCTGCTCATATACATATACATATGCAAAGAACATAAAGGGGTACCATTAACTTGTGTACCATTTCATACATCATGAATTTCATCCTGGTACTTGACACATTTTGCCATCAAGTACCATCCTGAAATTTCTCATCTAGTGACAATTGCTTTACAAAAAAACACAACTACCAAAGAAAGATGCAACCCATTCCAAAAAAACATAATGGGTGCAATATGTACATCATCACAGCTTCTTCCCCCACCAAATACAAAATATGCACAAGCTACTTTAACGACAAAAAACTAAGTGTAACCATGTCAACAAGGATTGGGGTTAGCGCAAGTCTTTACGGTATGACCACCCTCGCCACATCTTGAGCAATGATAGACTTTTTTATCTTGAAATTGCGTTTCTTTCCTCCGAACTCTAGGCCTCCCTGGACGGCGACTTGTCTTTGGAGGCAACAACTTTTTGTACGAGGAATCAAGATCTTTGAGTGTCTCAGGTGTTGGCATGTCATAAGTCTCAACTGGAATCATTGGTCTTGCATACATTTTCTCTTGTGCAGCCTTCAAGTAACATTCTTCAACATAAGCATATAAATTTCCATGTATGCTCTTAATTGCAGCACATGCGTGAGGACATGGCAATCCAGACAATTTTCAGCCTTTGCATGTGCATTCACGTAGGACCAAATTAACCCTTACATCACCTTTCTTTGTTATTACCTTAAAAATACTCATTCCATGATCTTTCACAGTCATTCTTCCACATTTAGACACATTCTCCTGCAGTTTGGCCTCAATATTTGGGCCCACGCCATTAACTCAATTCCTCAAAGCTAACTTGCTATTCAACATCTTTTGCGCTAATTTTTCCCTGTGCTCATGTATCAAAACAACAATGTTATGTCTTCGCTCAGTCAAAATCCATGCATTGAATGACTCAGCAAGGTTTGTTGTTATATTGTCCCACCTCTTATGTGGAAACTTGCTCCTTGCCCACCGCTCCATGTCACCATTGCTTTCAAGCCACTGCACTAATTCTGGATTGAATGTCATCATCTTTCCCATTGCATTGATGAACTCGCTGTCTAGTCTTGCATATGCGATGGCATCAAGATATTTCAATGCAGCTTCCTTTGTTTGCCCACTGGTCTTTCCTTTTGCCCTTATGATTCTCAAGAACTCAGAGCTAAAGTTCTTCTTCAAGTGACGATAACAATATGCATGTCTTTCATGCCCGAAAATGGCTCGAACAGCACCAATTATTGCATGATGTCTGTCTGAAACAATTGTCAATTCCACTGAACCTACGATCTCCTTTATGTTTCGTAAGAACCACGACCATTCATCATGAGTCTCTCCCCCCACAATGGCATATGCAACAGGAAACAACTCGTTGTCTGCATCATACGCTTGTGCCCCCAATAATGTCCCTTGGTATGGCCCACTCAGATGGCATCCATCCACATATAATATAGGTCTTGCACCTTCCAAAAAACATTTAATGCAGCATCCATAAGCAATAAACAGTGCTTCAAACCTATCGTCTGTTGATGCCACCCATTTTGCCACAGTGTCCTTGTCACTTTCTTTTAATCTCTCACATACCCACGGGATTAGCGCATAACTATCCTTAGCAAGGCCATGCATCTTTTCCAATGCTCTCCCCTTCGCCCTATAGGCTTGTTGGTAGTTTAGGGTCAAACCATATTCTCTTTGCAAGTCTTTTCTAATTTCATTTGCGGATTTATCTACGCTACACCTCAACTCATCCATGATAACTGCTGAAGTGAGAGTGTGCCTTTTTTTATGGGGGATGACTAGGTTGTCTTGTGCATAGTGCATGTGTTCACTCAAAAATCTTCTAACAACCAAGAAAGAATTATTCTTATCAACACTATAAGCTGAAATTTTCCAAGGGCAGCCATCAACTTTGCATTCCACAATCATCTTATGCTTATGATTCTTCTTATAGTTATAAGGAAAGTTGTGTGCAAGGCTGTATTTGTACAATGCATGTCTAAACTCATCAGCATCAGTAAATGTTTGACCCACACCCATGAATATGTCCTTCCACTTTGAGGCATTCATCACCGGCACTGGTGTTGGCAAACTTTCCACAGCTAAACTTCCTAAAGTAGTTGCTCCGTGCCCACTATGACCCATACTCAATGCTGACACACTCTGTACTGGAGAAGGTATATTCAAGAATTCAGTGTCAAAATCCCATATTGAAGGAGATATGGACCTTGCACTGCAACGTGCTCCCAAATGATCTATCCTGCAATGACATTATTCATTAGCATCCCCCAAAACTCATTAATCTACATTTGCAGTTAAGGTGAGTAACAAAATTCACAACTTACTCTTGTGGACTGCACTGTTGCGCTACTTCATTCACCTCTTTCTCAATCTTGCAAATGTACACATGACCATTAGTGTCATTGTAGTCAATTAGTTGTGCAACTCCTACATCGTCAACAAGATCTAACAATACGTCCTCTGCATAACTGACCTTAAACTTCATTTTAAATCCTTTATCTTCATGCCACAACTCTTCTGCTACTAATCTCCGTATCTCTTCATATGTCATCCCCTTTTCAATTAATCTTCCGCTTATAACACCACCTTCATACATCATTTTCCCATCTGAATTATTGACACATTCACCTCCAACATGGAATATGCAAAATAATTTCTTTATCGAACTGCTGGCCATTTCTCATATGCTCCTACAAATAATCATGTGTTTCTGTCATTTGAACAAGGTGTAGTAAATTGAAAAATACAAGCTATGTCCACTCCATGCACAAGGAAATGGGCATACGCACAAGGAAATGTCAATATGCACATGCAAACTCGTCATATGCACAAGCAGAAACAAATTGACCTTATGTCCACTCCATGCACAAGGAAATGGGCATACGCACATGGAAATCGTCATATGCACGAGCAGAAACAAATTGACCTTATGTCCACTCCATGCACAAGGAAATGGGCATACGCACAAGGAAATGTCAATATGCACATGCAAACTCGTCATATGCACGAGCAGAAACAACTTGACCTTATGTCCACTTCATGCACAAGAAAATGGGCATACGCACAAGGAAATGTCAATATGCACATGCAAACTCGTCATATGCACAAGCAAAAACAAATTGACCTTATGTCCACTCCATGCACAAGGAAATGGGCATACGCATAATGAAATGTCAATATGCACATGCAAACTCGTCATATGCACAAGCAGAAACAACTTGACCTTATGTCCACTCCATGCACAAGGAAATGGGCATACGCACAAGGAAATGTCAATATGCACATGCAAACTCGTCATATGCACAAGCAGAAACAACTTGACCTTATGTCCACTCCATGCACAAGGAAATGGGCATACGCACAAGGAAATGTCAATATGCACATGCAAACTCGTCATATGCACAAGCAGAAACAACTTGACCTTATGTCCACTCCATGCACAAGGAAATGGGTATACGCACAAGGAAATGTCAATATGCACATGGAAATCGTCATAGGCACGAGCAGAAACAAATTGACCTTATGTCCACTCCATGCATAAGGAAATGGGCATATGCACAGGGAAATCTCAATATGCACAAGAAAATGTTCATATGCATGAGCAGTAACAAAATGACCTTACAACATGCTACTTCCACATCAGCACCACTTTAGCGAGCAATAAAAACACCTTCACGTCAGCAACATGAACCAGAAATAAATGAGGTGTAAATGATGTTCAAAAGAGAGACAATGAGTGGGTCCCTTCATGCTTGATATAGTTATAACCATGTGCATTCACCATACACAAAAGAGAGATCCAAAACGCCCCAGAGAAAAACAGAACGTGTGAGAGAGAGAGAGAGAGAGAGAGCGAGAGAGGGAGGGAGAGACCGAGACAGGGAGGGAGAGAGGTATACCCAACACAAATTAATGCTTGTGCGTGATTCCATTGATATTCGCCTTCATCTTCTCCAAAGGTTCTTCAAACATCAAACAATCCGAACTCAATCTTCACTCTTCCTCGTCATTTTTCAGTGTCCATGGCTGTATGCACAAGAAATCACATCTTTCTCTTTCTTCCCATGTCTTTGTACTTACCTTTTGTCACCTCAACTTGTCAAGGGTGCTAAAGGAAATTAATTCCTCATTTACAAGGGCTTTTAAGTATTTTAACACACCCATTTAATTTCATTTAAAGACCCAAGGCCTAGAGTGACATTTCAGATTTCTTTGGTCCTTCTCTGACATTAAATGGCTACAGTGGTCCTACAGTAAAATTTTCCCATTAATAATTTTCTCTTTTGTGAAATTTCCCTATCTCTCGAGGTTAATTTTAATTCGGACCAGGCTTCATCAAGTCAAAAATCAAAATTGACTAAAGGTGTTAGCTTTGGCGCTAGGGTTTTAGAAAAACTACTTTGGGGTTTTTGACATCTTCTTTCTCTCAGCTTACGAGCCGAGAGATTCATTCGAGGCTCAAGTTCGAATCTTTCACCCACTTCCGATTTGTTCTGCTCTCATTCTTCTAACAATGGCTGCCATTGCTCCCCCACTTCCCGGCACTGCGGTTGACACTATCCCCAACAAGGAGGTGGAAGAGAAAGTGGATTACATGAACCTTCCTTGTCCAATTCCTTATGAAGAAATTCACCGGGAAGCTCTCAGTCAGTCTTTCTTACTCTTCGATTTTCGTTGTTCCCTTTTGCTGAATGTTATGCGAAAGAAACATTGTTGATTTTGAGGAATTGGTTGTTTTCCCATTTTGTACGCTTTTGAGTGAGGTGTGTTTTCTGTTGATATTGTAGTGTCATTAAAACCTGAGCTTTTTGAGGGAATGCGATTTGATTTCACTAAGGGGCTTAATCAGAAATTCTCCCTCAGTCATAGGTAAGTGTCTGGTTTCAGTTTCGTGTTTCTCGAATTGTGCTTGTTTGTTTATTTAGTTGATTGATCTTGTTTTCTAATCAGTGTGTTTATGGGACCTACTGAGATTCCTTCTCAGTCCACGGAGACCATCAAAATCCCCACTGCTCATTATGAATTTGGTGCAAACTTCATCGATCCTAAGGTAAGAAACTTTATATTAAAGTTAGCTTATGGTCATTTCTGTTCAAAATTTGATCTCATTGAGTGTTTGCAGTTGATGCTTTTTGGAAGATTGCTTACGGACGGGAGGCTAAATGCAAGAGTAAAGTGTGATTTGACGGAAAATCTATCATTGAAGGCAAATGCTCAGGTATGCTTGTTTTAATTTTTGGAAAATTATGTGGCATCAAATTTTTCTATAGTTTTGCATCCTCAAAGTTGTGCTGACACTCCAATTTACTGTATAATATCCCCTTCTGCTTTACTGGGCATAACTTTTCTGTGTCTCTTTTGTCTGTACAGCTTTCGAATGAGCCGCATATGTCTCATGGAATGGTTAACTTTGATTATAAGGTAAATCACTCATGCCAGGGTATTTGGGGCTGTGCTTTTTTAGATGAACTACAGCAGCCTTTTTTTCCCCCTAAAAAAATGTTGTTCTCTTCACAATCAAATCTCCTCCCCCTTTGTTTTACATGCTGTGTTGGAGAATCTAGATGGTTCCTTTGACAAACTATCTGTCCAAGCAGTTGTTAACATCTTTGAGTTTTTTCCACATTCTGTTACATACTATTTTTGCAGGGTAAAGACTATCGGTCACAATTGCAACTTGGTAATGGAGCCCTATTTGGAGCCAGTTATATTCAGGTGCCGGATCTTCTTTCAATGTGCAATAGAGTTTTGATGCCTTTTGTTTTCCTTTTTGGAAATCCTTTTGTGTTAGTGATCCACAGTTCTAAAGACCTATCCTGATCTTAGAATGAGCGCATGCCGGAAATAAAAATGTCTGTTCCACCACTTTTGATTTAACTCTAGTTCTTTTTTCAATTTTAGTACTAGATTGTGTATTGCTCTGGGGATTTATCAACACGTATTTGTTAGCAATGAAATTACATAATAAGGAGGGGCTGTGATTAATTATTTGGGTATTCTGACCTGTAGGGCTAATTGATTGGGTCTAGCTACTATTTAGAGTAGCTTGGAGAGAATTCTACGTATTAATCTGACTAAATGTCATCTCTGGTGTCGTAAGATACATACTCCCACTGGTCCTAAATATATGGTCTCATTTTATATTAAACTTTTCTTTCCCTAATACCCTTATTGCTTGGGGCATTTTTATTGCTGTTTTTAAATTTTAATCATTAGATGGAAAGGATATTTTTGGAAAAGTTTCAAATTCTTGATATATTAATTACAAATATCTAACTTACCATCTCTTCTTGGTCTCTATGAATTTGTTAAGAGAATCGTATATTAAAGACTAGAGGTAGTATGTCATTTGATTATCAAGATATGAATTTCATCGTTTCTTTTTGTCTTAGTGATATTTCTCGGATGTCCCTGCCAATAAAAAGTTTTTCTTATCACAATATAAGCAATTGAGAGTAAGCTCATTAATTACATAAATTTCATCTTGGTGTCTTGTATGAGTAAATTTCATTCTGTAACTCTTACAGTTTTATTCTCTCTGGTCTCAAATATGATACTTTGAAGGGAGAGCTTGCTTGGTACAAAATAGGAGACACTCTTCCATTTATGGTTCCTTAGTGTAGTTATTCCATTTTTACTGCTTATTAGTTGAGAGAACCCCCCCCCCCCCCCAAAAAAAAAAAAAAACACACACACACACAAACAAAACGGATTTAACTTGTTTGGCTAACTTCAACCAATTTTATTGGTTTGTTCAATGCTGGTATTAGTTTCTTATATTTAAGATCAGAGGGAATGGAATCATAGATCGTCATTACTGACGGTTGGCAGTGGTCTGATATTTTAGAGTGTCTGTCTCTTTCTTTCTTGGTATTAATTTGTTGCCTTTGCTTCAATAAATATATGTCGCTTATTATAATGAATTATTTTTTTCCTTTTAACTGTTCCATGTTTTATTCCCTTTTTCCTATTTCATATTTAGTCTACTGCCAAATATTGACATTGATTATGGTCAAATTTGATCACCACTTTCTTGACTTTACTGGATGCTTGGTGTGGGACGATAAATGTGTTGGTCCTGGATGTCCTTTTACTGAATGCAATGATTGTTTTACAGAGTGTTACGCCCCATTTATCTTTGGGTGGGGAAGTGTTTTGGGCTGGCCAGCATCGGAAGTCTGGCATTGGTTATGCTGCTCGCTACAACACTGATAGAATGGTATGATGGCTTAATAATGGCCTTTATTTACAATGTTAGCTGCCTGTTCTTTGTATTTTCTCATCTTAACATATTTCTTGCTTGCTTACTGGCTTTCATTTATATTTTGCCGTTTTAGTCATCAGACAGCTCACCCTGCTATTTATTACTATTTTAGACATACTCTGCTGCACCGGATAATGCCAAGATTTCTGTCCACTAATTTTTCTTGTGAAAAGCAAAAGGATAATGTGCCTAAAATGCTAAGAGGATCCTGTATGCTTGATAAAATGTGTGCAGGTTGCAACAGGGCAAGTTGCTAGTACTGGCATGGTTGCTTTGAGCTATGTTCAGAAAGTATCTCAGAAGGTGAGTAAATTGCATAATGTTGTGATTATATAATTTTTCTATTCAACCTTATTTCTTCTAAAAAAATACACTTTCAGGTTTCTTTAGCATCTGACTTCATGTATAACCTCATGTCAAGAGATGTCACTTCCAGCTTTGGTTATGATTACATCCTGAGACAGGTAGCTTTTTGGCTTTTGTGTTTGCAGCCATCGCTTTACTATTAGAGCTTAAATGCCACTTTTTGTGAATGAGTTGAGACTGTTTTCAGTACATTGGATGTTTGCTTCAAAATTGCTTTTCATGTCAAATTGGGAAATGTGAGCTACATTTTGAAAAATCCGCAGAGCATAACGGTTCAAATATTCATCTGCAAAACTTGCATTCTCATTGACAATGTTTTTGCTTTGCCCATTCAGATATGGGGCTGTAGTACTAACAGTAAATGTTGGTGAATTATTTTCTTAGCCATTTGTTAAGAGTTGGTGCTGCTTTCTTCAAGTTTCCATATGGTTTATGTTTTTTAAAAAGTTAAAGTTGAATAAGTGGGGTGATTTAAATCGTCTCCGCTTTACCCCTTCGCATCTTGAAAAAAGGGGGGAATCAAGGAAAAAAGAAAGAACAAGAAAGAAATCAATTATAAGGAAAAAAGCAAAAGGATTTTCAGATGCACTTAACTCACTATGCCTGCAGATGGGTTCATAGTTTTAGATTATACTAGCAATAAATTCATGTCTAAGTGAGCAAATGTCAATAGGTCACCTTTTATCTGGATCGTTCTGCCTTGTATTAATGCCTCTTGTTTTACAAAGTTGTAAATGATATTGGGGGTTTTGATTTCTAAGATTCTGTTCTGGTGATTCTCATTTCGTTTTGTTATCATTGTTGTAGTGCCGGCTAAGAGGAAAGATTGATTCCAATGGCTGTGTCTCTGCATTTTTGGAGGAGCGTTTGAATATGGGTCTTAATTTTATTCTTTCTGCAGAGGTGAGGGTGCATTTATTTTATCTATATGCCTGTTATTTTAATAATTTGTTCTTTATATTCCTCGAGGATGTGGTTGGGAATATTGCCTGCTGGTCTTTTCTTTTCTTTTTTGGCTCGTTACATAGTTCCTCTTTTCATTGCAGCTTGATCACAAGAAAAAAGACTACAAATTCGGATTTGGTTTGACAGTTGGAGAATAGACATTTGGATCTCTGTTTTGTCGTCAATGGTGCATCCACCTTAGTGCGCTTTATCCCTTAATTGTCCCTGTAGATTTTCTGTTCTTATCCAAACAAGGCTAAAGGAGGAAAAGTAAATTTTAATGTCATGAGACATTACTCTCGATCAGCAAGTTGCTGAAGTTATTTGAGTCATTATTTTTTTGTGAACCTAAGGCCAGAAAGAAATGTGTCCATTTTGGGACTGTGGCCTTTTCCTTCTTCCCTTGAATGGGTTGTAGAGAGAGATATCAGAATAATTCATTTTGAGATTTATTTCGAATTTTATACAAGCATGGAATCACTGTCATGAATGCCGTTTGCGGATCGGATTTAGGCAGTGTCCCGTTTCTTTCTCCATTGTCAAACAGAGATTTGGAATAACCTTTTTCTCATTTTTGTGTCCTAATTATGATCAGTCATTCTCCATTTGGTGTCATTCGATATACAATGGCATGAGAAGATATGAAATGATACACTATTCGATTTGAGATATTGGGGATTATACTTGGCTTCTATCATGTGGTCTTCGGATTCTCTGATTATGTGACGATGGTTTTCTTAAGATGCACTTAAACCCAAATCAACATATTCAGTACAACAATCCGACATGAATAAATTTAACACAGACAATTTATTTAATAAGTTCATTAATTGTATATACATATAATTCAATATGAATTCACAATACATCAAAACATTTTTTTGCGAATTACAACAAAATAGTTTATCAAGGCATGCTCTAAAATGTCAGATTATTCCCTTGGATGGTGCCTCCAATATATGTTGTTAATCTCTTGGCCAAATCTGCATAGACAAATTAAATATGGCTTATATATAGATAGAAAGAAAGAAAAACT
Organism: Mimosa bimucronata; assembly: GCA_037074515.1. Classification (NCBI taxonomy): domain Eukaryota; kingdom Viridiplantae; phylum Streptophyta; class Magnoliopsida; order Fabales; family Fabaceae; genus Mimosa; species Mimosa bimucronata. The sequence goes on from CM073447.1 coordinate 1,643,121, forward strand.
ATAACATCACACCTTCATAGTTGATTTAGGTTTTGGGACATACCTTGGGGGTATTTTTATTAGCGGTGTTCTTAAAGCACCATTATTCTCATGAAATGCCTGATCAACCCTGGCAGTTATGTGAGGCTAGTGGTTGAGGGATGTTGCTTTGTGGAGCAAATGGATTTTGGGCTGGTGCTCCATACATTGTATGTTGGGTCGCTGGTTCATAAAGGCTGTTGTGAAAGAATGTGTTGTTGAATCCACCACCCTAATATAACATTCATGAATGAACCCAAAAAAAAAAAAAAATTAATAAGAATATTAAGGTATACAATCGTACACTTTTAAGACAATAATCATAACATAAATAAATTTTATGAAATGGTATGGACTTACCAATTGCCTCTCATTAAGTGAAGTATTATAGTAACTTGAAGCTGTCCCAACGACAGGCTCCTTTTGAGCAGCAATTCCTACACACACACTCACACACAAAACACACCTTTTAATATGTTAATTTTATAGTTAAGTTTGAAACTTGCCTTCTTTATTTGTTAATTTCCTAAGGCTTCTCATCAAATATATTTCTATAAAATATGAAAAACAATTATAAGAACTTAAGATAGATTGTTTATGTAGAAGATTCATACCTCCATTTTTGGAGCCACCATCATTTTTACATCCTTTGCACCCGCATAGTTTAGAACATCTAACGTTAGCCTTTAAAAAGGGCAAAAAATATTAATGGAAATTAATTTTAGATTGGGAATTGAACTTTTTTTGAAAATTTTTTTAAATGAAAGATTCCACTAACATACCTTATGACATGAACAATATCCATTTGTGTAAGCTGACTTTACGCAATGGCAACTTATTATGGGTTTTCTTGATTTCTTTGATTTACAACTTCACTGTTGCATTGCTTGTTTGTTGTCTCCTGCCTAGAGAGAATAAGAAATTTAAAATTAGTTTAAAAACAACTTAGACAATTGATCACCCTTGGGAAATATATATATATATATATATAGATATATATATATATAAAATAGGAGTAAAATTAATCATTTTATCCATTCTTAATTATTACTTTTTTATCTTGTTATAGAAAAAATAAAATATAATAGTTTAATCTCAATTTTTATTCATTTTAGATAATCATCCTCATTAAAAATAATATAAGAACAAACCACACAAATTTTGCTTGAATTTATTTTCTTAATTTATAAACTTATCTTAAGCCACATCCATCTTGAATAGAAATAAAATCATTATTTTGCTTGTTAAGCAAATGAACAAAAGAAACATACCTCTTATTTGATGGAGTTGTCAATTGGATGGGTTAATGCTAACAACTATAAAATTGAGGAGTTGGCGTAATTTGATGTGGTTGGAAATGTAGATGATGTTGATTTGAAACATGTCCGAAAAATTGAAACGTATGATCGTTTTGACGAAATTCCAATTTTGACGATTGAGAAGTAAGATCATGAGGAGGGATGGGATGATCTAGAGTAACTTTTAATTCCGAAGTCCGAAGCATAATGTGCATCTAAATTGGAAGTACATGTCTGTAAGATTGAGAAGTATGATTTTTTTTGTAGAACATTCAATTTTGACGATTGAGAAGTTAAATCATAAGGAGGAATGGGATGAATTCCAGCGTAGCTTTTAATTCCAAAGTCTGAGACATAAGGTGCATATGAATTGGAAATACATGTCCGAAAGATTGAGAAGTATGATCGTTTGGAAGCACTTTCAATTTTAAAGATCGAGAAGTTAGATCATAAGGACGAATGAGATGATCCAGGGTAGCTTTTAATTCCAAAATCCGAGAAATAGGGTGCATCTGTATTGGAGAAACTTCCAATTCTGAAGTTTCAAACATAGGATGCATCTCATTAGGAAGATCTATCAATGGGAAATTTTGGTTTCTAGGGTAGTCCTTATCAAAATTAATGTGATCGCACACATCATCTTCTGCAGGTGATGACAGGACACCATCATCTATTGGATGCAAAACTTTTTCAGTGTGATCTTCAGTTAGGTCCTGAAGTTGAAATAAATTGTAATATTTTTCAATATATTATTTTAGTACTACTATACAATAAGGATAAAACAAATATAAATTCAATATACACACCACCAACCCATTGTGATTAATATAATAGATGTGTGAGGTTTAATTTTTTTTTTTTTTTGGTTTGAAAACTTTTTATTTACCTCATCATTATTCCATCATCAATATTCTTATCAAATCTTCTTTGAAAAAATTAATTACAGGTCCTATGTAAGGAACTTATTTAAGATGAGTTTTCATGCAATCACGTAATTAATCTCAGGTTCTATGAAGTTATTATCTCCTAGTCACAAGTTGTTATCGATAGGTCGAAAATTGTTACTCACCAATAGTTTAAAAGTTGTAATTGTCAGACCCAAAGTTGTTATCATCAACCCAAAAGGTTAACAACTTTTGACCAGACGATAATAACCATTTGGGCTAACGATAACAATTTTTGGCCTGATGTTCACAACTTCCTAGCAGGGATCTCAGATTAATTACATGATTTCGTGGGACTTCATCTTAAATAAATTCCTTATGATCATTAGATCAGCTGGTATAAGGCCTCCTTGGTGAGGCTAATGGGTGGGAGGGGGGGGGGAGGGGGTTCGAACTCCCTTGGGTGTATTTCAAGCATAGTAATTAAACTCAGACCGTCAACTAGCCCTGTTGAGGTAGAGGGTTAGAGGGCCAGAGGGTCAGTTCATAACTAACCCGTGAGTCAGCCCGGTGAAGCATAAAAAATTAATTGAAAAATAATCAAAGTAACAATAATTTCCAAAAATCCAAACAATAACTTCATTTACCATCTTGAATCATTAACAAAAAAATCATCGAAGCATCAACATTGTTTACAAATTCTTTGACAAAATGACATCATCATATCATATCTTACCATCCAATGACACAAAATGGTTAGCAACAGATTAGTACCAAATACTAACTATTTATTATATCAAAATAGTATACGATAAAAAAGTTTTTCACCTTTAAATACTATCATCACTACACTAACGAAGAACATGGCGAAGGTAAGGGAACCAACGAGCAAGCCGGCGACGAACACAGCGACCACAAACATCGGTGACAGACACGAAGAACACAGAGGGTTTCATTTTTCTAGAGAGATTCTGAATGGAGTGAAGGAGAATAATCGACAAGAATGAGAAAATGAAATATAATAATGAAATTAACATTAAAAAAAAAGTAAACAACTGCATTCAGGCTTTTTTTTGGGGGAAGGGGAATCGGACCGGGTTAACCCACTGACCCGCCGGGTCACCTCACCCCCGGGTTGGTTGCCAACCCGGCCCGGTCTGGCACTCGAGTCGGTGGGTTCCTGGCCGGGCCGGGGGTTTGATAACAATGATTTCAAGTTCCCTTGTATCAAAAAAAAAAAAAGGCCATGGCTCAAGGTTATAGAACAATGAAGGACAAGAACAGCATATTAGTGATGGATTTTAGGACTAGTTTCATCGTAAAATACACTGTCTGCAGCAACATTTCTGATTTAGCCATCAGATTTTGTCTTTAGTAATATAATACTGTTACCAAATTCTGTCCTTCATTCAATAGTTTGTTTTTAGTAATATTACTTATGCTTCATAGCTTAGTTGAAAAATTAAACAACCATTTGCCAGCCTATGGTTTGACTTAATTAGTACATATAACCATATCCTTTATCATCATCAAGTTCTTGTCTATCCTTCTAAATTTACAACTTAGTTGATGATTTTGAAAAATCCTAAGAAAGTTAAATAAAATACTTATAAATTGATTTAATTACTCATTTAAATTCTCTAATTTCTCTAAAAAAGCGAACTGGATTTTATATTTAGGAACGATGGAAGTATTAATTAGGCTCGGACAAAAGTTCAAACCTCCCATTCACTTAGTACTACAGCAAGTGGGAAAAAAATTAAGCAGAATGTTGGTTGTTACACTTACACACATTAATTCCTCTTCGGCTTGATCAAAGCAACTTTTTTTTTTTTTTGTGCCAACATTGATCAAAGCAGCTATAACAACTGGTTTAAATTTTAATTGTTAATTGATACCAACTCTTCAAATAGCTGGAGTTCATTAGTTTGAATGTTACATAAAAAAGGGAAAATTAATCTACAAGCTAAAGGGATATAATTAAAAATCAAGTGAAACTATAAGGATTTACAGATTAATTTTTTTTAAAAAAGAAAATTTGTACAATCTTGTAGCATAAGATCGGCAGAAAACTACAGCCCACCAAGCAAGATGCGTGCCTACTTAGACACCCATGAACGCGCTGCATTGCGATTCCCAGTACTTTTTTATTTGCTCAAGCCTCTCTTTCCTCTCTATCTGACGCCTTTGTTCCCAATATTCTCGGCAGCTAGTAAAATATACATACAGTGTTAGAAATTTTTACGACAAAAAAGTTACTATTCCTTTTGTAAATATAGTATAAAATAGACTTTATTTGGATTTATTTTTATATAAAAAAAGTTACTACTCCCTCCAGTCATAAATATAGGATAAACTTGATTTTATCTGGGGAGATTAAGGAAGCAAAATAGACTATTTAAACTAATACATATCTTATATGTAACTAGATTATATCTATTAGTTTAGAGAAAAAATGATGCATATATATAAGGGTGAAGTGGAAAAAATACCCATGTTTATTTTTCAAAAGTTTGTCCACCATCATATTAAAATTTTTGTGCAAAAATACCCACATTAATTTATAAAAAGTGCGTCCAGCACCGCATTAAATTTTGGTTGGTGATATGTGTGATAGTGTTCGTTTCCATTGAAGAAAATGATGGTGGATATTAGGCGCGTCGGTGTTCACAATGGTCCGGATTTGGCAGTGGTGGGAACAAGTCATAGGCTCACAACGATCAAATGCAAATGGAGAGTGTGGAAGGATTAGTTTCGATTCCATTTTATATCAAAGTCCAAGAAAAGTTTGCCATTGAAGAAGAGATAGAATTATGGGGAGTGAGACTATAAGAGTACCAATGGTGAGGGGGAGAGGAATCGATATATGATTTTTGTTGATTGAAAGTATCTTTTTGAGGGGTAACACCGAAATTTTAATATGGTACTAGACATCCTTTTGACAAATTAATGTAGATATTTTTTCCCCTTCACCTTATATATAAATAGTTAAAGTGATTTATTTTGCTTCCTTAATATTCTCAAATAAGTCAATTTAATCTTATATTAAGGATTAGAGAGAGTATAATCAAGATAATAGAAAATTGTTCATAAGAGTCTCATTCTTGATCTCTTTCCTAGAGTATCCCACATTTCAACCAGCCCCTACCAATTTGCAGCATGTTATCAATGATCATCTTCCTCTCTTTCGCCCATATCCCATCCAAAGGAATTATGACACTATAAAGCCAGTGGAAACATACCTTTGGCCTAATAGGGTATTTAATTCTTTCAAATGTATAGCACCTTGATAAACTCCTTCCTGTAATCAACAAAAGAAGAACAAATGAATGTTGCCAATAGCCCAATAATTACGAGAGATTGAAGGATAGGCGAAGAAAAATATAGTTGGTATTAACTAATAGTTCCTGAATCTTATTGGTTCCCATTTTATAGTTGAGTCTAATAATAACAGATCCAATAATGCCAATAAAAAGAAGCAACAAATAAGAAAATCTTCACACGAGTAATTAAGAAAACTCACCAATAACAGTGTAGATAACTACAGTTTTCAGTTTAGACTTCTGCAAAAAATTATAATAAACATAGTTTCTGTTTTTGGCCATTGCTTAGTAGCTAAATACTCTCTCCGGTCCTTAATATAGAGTTTATTTTTGTCATAACTGCAGGGCATATTTTAAATTTGGGTCATTTTGTGTTACCTATGGCTAAAGTATACTTCATCTTTTATCTTTGCATCAAATCTTCTCTTAATTTGTTAGGTTTTAAACGTAGACTTTTAGTAGTCTGTTATTGCTAATGATGTTAGTTTCATTTGTTGGAAAATGTTGACTAAGCAAATCTAAAGGGTGATTCTACAATAAATTGTTGTTATAAAGTGGTTAGATTTTAAAATATAAGATGATTATACTAAATAATTAAAATTTGAACATATTTTGTTAGCGTTGAACTATAAAATCATCGTTTAAATTTGCTGAGTAAGCATTTTTGGTTAAACAAACTAATAGTTTAAACAAAAAGAATTAAAAGTGCACTTTTAAAACTTAAGGGATCAAAATGAGAGTTGGTGTAAATATAAATGATCAAATATTCAAATGTATACTTTAACCTCCCCTAAATTACTCCTAGTAGTTCTCTCTCAACAATAATCAAATAAAGAAGGGAGAGAATTATTGAAGATGAATGAGTTGTTTAGAAAAGACATGTCATATTACCTAACCTATAATCAACATCATTAATCCAATCAAATTAGGTAATAGATGCCACATTTAAGAGGAGACAAGGAGTACATGGCCTTCCAAGTTCCAAATATAACAATATCAACCAATTGACATAAGAGATGAATGAATATCTATTAGCTCTTTTGACAGCAAAACAATGGAAACAATGAGATCATTTATTTTGAGTTATTACAATCTTTGGTCGTGCAAGTATCAATCTAGAGTTTGGCCCCTCAAATTTCATTTCCTTTAAAACATTATCTAATATAATTTAATAAAAACATGGATAATTTTGCTTCTAAAAGGACCAAAAACCTCATCTTTAAAACTTGATGAACTAAAATCAAAACAAGTTCAAAATTAAGGAACCAAGTATTAAATTAATTAACCCATTTATTGTTGTGCATTGGAAGGAACATAGATGTTGGGAGCTTAGCTGACTCACGGTATAAAGCTTACCACTCGGCATAGAGGACATTTTGCTTCAGAATATGCAGCCTTAAGCCCATCAACAATATTCACTGATGCAGATGAGCAAGCACACATATAGCAGAATATATGGCCACAAGTAAGACAGATTGGATCAAATACCGTGTCCTGTGTCACTCAAAAGCCAGATGAATATTTATCGGTGAAAGATGAAATAGAACCAAAAAAACATATAAATAATTCCTTTCCCATCATAAACTTTAACAAACATGGATGTGGAGAAAAGCTCAAATGATCAAAACCATGATAAGTGAATTAAAGCCTTGCAGTCTGAGCCATAAAAAACATTGGAAACCATTATGAATGAAGTGACTTGAAAATTTATATATAAAATATTTGTAACAGGTCAATAGAAAAATCTATTTAGGAGTAATATGTTTTTGGTCCAATGGAAGTATAAAACACACTTTTATAGTACCAAATTTCATTTGCAAATGCTCTGTGTGGGTAATATACTATCTCCGATCCTTTACATAAGAGTCAATCATTTAATTTAGAAAAATTATGGAAAATAAATGAACTACTTAATTGTAGCATATTTCGCATGATATTTCTAATAAACTTATATCTATCATTATATTATATATTGGTTTATAAGTTAGATAAATTAGTTTAGAGAAAAATGATAATTGTTAGAGATAAAATGAAATAAAGCATTATATTTAGAATCTAGAAGTTAACAACAACTAACTCTTATATAAAAGACCGGAGCTAGTATTTTGTTTGTGCTGCAATTATAATCAAACAAACAACCTCAAGGGTATGTATAAAAGAAGCTTGATTTCATATTGAAGTATAAGGATAAAAAATCCTTGCAACTTACCAAGCATATAGAACAAGTCAAGTCGATATCAAGTTTGATGGAATCAAAAGAATCACAAGTAAGTGATGGTTTATTATCCTTAAATGTGAGGGAGAGTCCATCAAAGAAACCAGGTTCCTTCTTCATTATTGTGTCATTCTTGGTTTCCCTTAAGTTAATGTTGAAGGCCATGAGTTCTAAAACCCATGGACTCCAAAGAATTTCTTTGCGCATACTTTGGGCTTGTGACTTGAATAATTGTCCTTGCTTGGAATAATGAATCTGTATTGATAGTGACAATATGTTAAAACCCTCTTCAATTTATACTACAACAACAGAAAAATAGATGCGAGACAAAGAAAAGGGATGGAATACTTCAAATTCTTGAAGCTCATACAAGGGAGGTGATGACTCTTGCCACTAGAAGCATGAACTACAATCTCAGTGACACTTTCAACTTGAACAAAATTTAACTATGATAAAACACACACTGAACATACAACACAGAACACATAAACTTGCTAAACGTACGTTTTAGAGGTTGGCACTCTCCACCAAAGGGGTGAGCTATACTTTAGATTTGGATCATCTATATATGATCTGGATGGTTAAAATTTTAAGATCTTATTTTCTAATGCTAATTGCTAAATAAAAAAAATGCCTTGAAAAATTGGTAGTTAAGAGATGCTCTTTATTTTAGATTATGCATCAATTAAATTAAAAACAAAAAGTTATAAAATTTAAACAGTCCAAATCAAATCTGAGTGCTTAGATCTGACGAAAAGATGATGCCACCATAAGTACTTGAGTAGTACCTAATTTTCAAGGTATGCAAAAGTGGTTCTAACATAATACTCTGTAACATTTTATGAACAACATCAAGTCATAATTTGCACATCGATTTTCAAAACTTGAGAAGCATGATGTTCATACCTTATCATATTTTTTGAGTATCTTTCGAACTGCAATCGAATTAATTAGAGCATAAGAAACCAGGTCTAAGCCTTCTTGAATGGGGTCATTATATTCTCCACCTAATAACTTGCCTTTGAACGTGAGAAAGTACTTAGTGAAGCCAGAAGCACGATGAAGTTGCAGCAGTTTTTGGGCATGTTCATTAAAGCAACCTACTACTTCAGTCGTCTCGTTGAGAAGAGAAGGGAAGAAGCTACGATCGCACACTACAAATATAATATATACTTAATAATAGTTAGTTTATTGTCAATTATCAATACCTTGAAATAATATCAAACAAATTAAAACTTAATATTGCATTATTGGACCAATCTCTTCGGTTATTTGACCCTGAAAGGAAATTAGTTGTCATAATTAAAACCACAGGATTCATTTGAACGAATAAATTGGGAACAAAGAGATAACAGATCCAATACAAAGTTGTAAAACGTAATTAGATCAGACATGAAAATTTGAAGAAAAGAAAGAAAGTATTTGATAATTGCCTGGGCATTGATCGGTATGCCTTGGGACGTCAAAGCCTTTTCTGTTGCACTGTTTTATTATCTTCTTCAGCTTCTTGATATCAAATCGAGCAACTTCCTTCTTCTGGCCTCTCATGTACTCTTCGTATTTCTTGCAGAACTTCATCTTTCCAACTTAGCAAAAAACGATATAATATGCGATTTATTTTAATTTGCTGAGTTCAAATTTGGAATTCCCTTGGAAACTAATACTGGGAATTGCGTGCATAAGGCAAAACAATACACGACATTAAAATAGAAACGATATTTGATCATTTTATGAAGATGAAAGTGAAAGACGTCTGACTTTGTATTTTAAATTATTTTTTCATTTTAAATACGATAATATTCCCCTTAAATTTCTGAATTTCATTTTAATATCAAATGTCTTACTCATTGAGAATTTAATTCAAAGTTAAATTTTGTAGCGCAGATCAATCAAATGACCTTAGTTGTTCCGATTTGATAAGTTAAAATTATTTCTTGTCAAACTAATTGTTATTAATTATGTTCAGCAAACTGCTATAGCACAAACCAATGTAGATGCAACATTTTTATGAATTTCATTGTTTATATATCTTATTTGTTATTTGATAAGTTATACATATGTTCTTACGTGTTAAATTATTGTTGTCATCTTTTTCATATTTTCAATTAAGGATATTTAAGTAATAAAATTTATTTATAAATTTAGGTTTTTTTGTATTTTTTTTTAAATTACATTAGGATTTACATGTTGTCCGAATCAATTTAATATATCACCTTATTTCTATATATTATTACTATGTTGACTAATTTATGCAGATTAATTAATTCAATTTATTTTATTAGATTCTTTATCTTTAATTTTTCAAATATTTGAATCTAGTCACTACAATAAAAATTTAAATACTATTGTACCTAATTTATTATATGGAAACTCTAAATAATTAATAACAAATACAAATAACAAATTGATTTTAGTTACGGAAGCCGGAAGGTCACTTTTAAAAAAAGTGAAGAAATAATTATAACTATTGAAACTTTTAAACTTTAACTATTCAATTAAAAAATAAATTTAACTTAGAAAATAAAAAACTATTTTCTTTTTGTCAATTGTTCGCCAAATTAGTTACATCTTAGTTGAAATAAGGAAAAAGTGAGTCAAGTTGCATTCAAAAAGAAAAAAGAAAAAAATTGAGTTAAGCTTATTTTAGATTTATCCAAGGATATTCGATACCATTAACAACTAATATTCAGTTCATGGGAATGTAAGCACACAATGAGAAAACTTCGTCACCTCTAAATAATTATCGCGGCTGTATACATAGGATATGATATTTTTAGTTAAATTGTAACAACTCTTAACAGGTTCATTCAAGCACTTGATGTTATGAGTTCAGCTATTTAAAAGTGTTTTGTATTACATGGGGTACTCATTGATTAAATTAATGATACGACGTGTATATGCATATTCCGGCAACACAAATGAGCTTCTAATTTTCTTTTTGATAAATCAACTTGATCATACGTCATTTTTTTTTAAATAAAAAGTTCAAAACAGTGGTTTATTACTTCGTTGATTGAATGTTACTTGTTCACTTAAAAAATGAAACTGATGACCCCAGTCCCAATACTATAGTAAAAAATCTTGATGTGAAATTTAAACTGATAACAAATATGTTACTTTATCTCAAAGTTATCCAAAAATATATATCACTTTCTTTATATATATAGATATAATACAATTAAATCAAATTATATGATTGATGTTCATGATATTTGCTATTGGTATTGGTATAATATAAATAGTTGATCTATATATAGCATTTTGTTATTAAAAAAAGACTCAGAATATAAAACTGAACTTTACAATTTATGTGTATTTCACTATTTTTTTTTTGGTCAAAAGTGTATTTCACTATTTAATTTATATCATTTTTGGGGCGGGTTATCTATTTCATTTTCTTAGTAATAAATAACATTCAATTAATAAAGTCAACCACTAATTTTGTTTTAAATAAAGTATGGTCAAGTTGATTATAAGGAATTAGAAGTTCATGTATATAATAAACTTTGTTTGTGTTGCTGGAATGATCATATACGTCTTGCGCCATTAATTAATATCATGCATGAGTTCCCTAGCGTTAAAAAACGTTGTTCATTACACTATTTTTCCTTAGACTTTTGGCCAATAAAAAACTAATTTTCTCGATCATATGTGTATGCATTTATTTAAATGTTATTTTATCTCTAATTTCTAATATCTTTCTAATAAATTAATTTATTTACTTTTAATTTATCTATTAATCTAATATCATGATATTATAAATACTTTAATATCTTTCCAATATATCTAGATAATGAAAATATTTTAAATGAGATTAGGGCCTACATCTATTTAATAAATCACACAGCCTCTTTTCCTTGAATTATGGCTTAAAACCCAACCCCATTAGATAGATTTTCTTCAAATAATTATATGGTTATATAAAACCTAAAAAAATTAAATCTATAATCTCTAGATATTCAATATCTACATTATACTAATAATTTATTTTTTAAATATAAAATTTGGGAAGGTACACAAATCATCTAAAATGTTCTCTTTCTTCCTTATTTAAGGCTATTTCAATAAAACAACATTAAAGTTTACCCTAGTTATTATATCATAGTTTTCCCTAACTTCAATTGCCAACTTAAAATGTTGTTGATAACTTTTTTCATTTTTTGTCAATAGAATAAGACTTGTTATTATTGTTATCATGATTTTGTGACACAATAAAAAATATCAAATTACTGATATAATTACCAAGAGAATTTTGCTCATCACTAACTTATGATGATACAAGATACAACCGAATTTCTCTCGGTATAATTAGGTATAGAAAAATTTCTGTAAGAAACTGCACTTAATGACAGAATTACCAACAAATTTTTCATCTGAAAAAATTTTGAGGAAAAAATATAATTACAAAATAATTGTTTCATGTAGCTATTTTCTTACAAATTATCAACTCAATAAATTAAGAAAGGATATATTACTGGGTCTTATACTAATAAGTTGAGGGAATAGTCTAACAATTTCTAAACAAAGTTACGTTCTAAGAAAACGAGGATGTAAATAACTTAGAGTTGATAATACAAGTTGAACCTGGGGATCAACCTGTAATTCGTTTAAAAATATAGGTCAGGTTGAGAAAAATGAAGACCAAATTAAAATGGGTCTTATTAACACAAATTCGTGACAGGACCTGCCAACCCATAGCCAGCTTTTTTTTTTAAAAAAAAAAAAACTACTATTGAAATCCTTTCTCCTGGATAATGTTCAAGTCCTTATTTGTATCCGTAATTGGATGCTTGGTTTCCCATGATGATGTTGATAGTAAACTAATTATATTCATTCATTTATTTTGTTCTTTGATTTGAAATTAAGAACATATATATTTTTATTTTGAAAAACGTGGCAGATGTACCAGTGCAAAAGGAAAATTCTCACGTTTGAGATCATTTTTCAGCTTCATATAATGCTTCAACCACAAACCCCATTAATATTGATTGTTTGTTGATGATGGATGTTGGATTTTAGATTTAGTTTGTAATTTTTTTTTAGTGAGTCATCTATAATATATGAATTTAAAACCTATTGTTTGATGATTTTTTGTCACTTGTTTTTTTTTTCTTTTTAAATATGTTAATTGTGATGTAATGAATATGTAATTTTATGTATTGTTATAATGCCAAAAAAAGGAAATAAGTAAAAAAAAAAAGGTTGGCAGGTTGGCCCCAACCCACAAAAAATGGGTTGGGTTGAAACAAGCACAGCCCATGATAAAACAGGTTTTTCTGGCCCAATCCATCAGACCGCCAACCCATGATTGGTCAATCTGAACCCCGATGGATACCCATATTACTAGTACTAGATATTCACAACATTGAGGGGTAAAAGTTGAGCATGTGAAAAGAAGCATTGAGCAAAAGGAATGAGTTCCTCAAATGTGTTTACACACTACACCAAAATATAATACACTTCGGTTCTTCAGTTGAATGATGGATTAAGTGATGCATAATTTATTGTCCTACCCAAATCTATTTATATATGAGTAGATAAGTATATTAAATTAAAAATCTTACCTATATTGATTTCTTTTAAATTATGAAGATAAGAGATGTCAATACATAGCTGGCGCACAGAGAGAGAGAGAGAGAGAGAGAGAGAGAGAGAGAGAGAGAGAGAGAGAGAGAGAGAGAGAGAGAGAGAGAGAGAGAGAGAGAGAGAGAGAGAGAGAGAGATTTAGTTTGGTCATAAAAAATATCAACACTTAATTATTTAATATTTTCAAATTTATATGTTAATATTTATTCCTTATAAATGATTAAAAAATTTATGGTATTTCCCAATCAGTGTCATTTTTTTCCATCTCCTTCCCACCCATTTTTTAAATGGTGCTGCTTTAAATATGAATGGTGTGCATAAAAAAAGGAGAGATGATCTACTTTCCTTTTTATAATAACGAGTTGGGACTTCAGAGCGTTGTACGATTGATATTTTTCGTGTGATTTGATTTGAAATCATAAATATGGTTTTTCAATTCAAAAAAAGAAATTATAAATTTGTTTGCATGAAGTCATGGGAAATATTAACTTAAACAATTAACTTGTGAGGTATGAGGTCAGAGAATGCAATCGTGTTGATGAACTTTGTGGTGTGTAAGTTATCAATACTGTCACTATCAGTTAAAGATTTACAAACACTGTCACAACTTAGAAATCATAAGCCTCACCAGGTAGAAGAGAACATATGTGCTCATTAATTTGATTATCCATTTCAAGTGTTGGAGCATGGATTGCACGGTTATTGAAGTATGAATGGTCTGATAAACTTGATAAGAGGTTATCATAAGTTGATTACACGATTGCATTAATAGGATCATTGAAGTAATTGACTAATAGTTTCTTGGGTATTTCTATATCACGTTCACCATCTGTGCTTGCCCCTAAAATGCAAAAATGTAAATAATTATACTTAAATATAATAGTAATTAAAAAATAATGATGAAATTTTTCTTAGATATAATTAGTGATATATATATTGGGATTGACCAATCAGAAGCTTCTTATATAATTAGTGATATATATATTTTGTGATTGACCAATCAGAAACTTCTTATGAACATAATTTTATAATTAGTAATTAATATATTTTCGGATTAACCAATCAAAAGCTTCTAATACAATTAGTGATATATATATATTTTAGGATTCAAAAATAATAATTATATTTTTCCTAAATATAATTAGTAGATATAATGAGTGATATATATTGGAATTGACCAATTAGAAGCTTCTTATGAACATAATTTTAGGGCTTCTCTTAAATATAATAATTCAAAAATAATGACTATATTTTTCTTAAATATATATCTTAAATGTAATAATTCAAAAATAATGATTATATTATTCTTAAATATAATTAGTAGATATAATTAGTGATATAGTCATTTTGGGATTTTAATTAATAACGACTATATTTTTCTTAAATATAATAAAATGATTATATTTCTCTTAAATATAATTAGTACATATAATTAGTGATATATATATTTTGGGATTGACCAATCCCAAAATGACTATATTTTTCTTAAATATATATCTTAAATATAATAATTTAAAAATAATGATCATATTTTTCTTTATAATTAGTGATAATTGACCAATTAGAAGTTATGGACGTCTTATAAATATATATTAATATATAAATAGATTTCTCCACCATTAAATCAATAAATTGATAATTTAAATTTACAATTTTATAAAAATATTATTATAAATTAGAATTTATTTACTTTTTTTACTATGACCTATATAAATAGGATTTACCAGGTTTAGATTCATTTATCTACATTTATAGTAATAATTTTAACAAAATATTAAATCTAAACTTTTTTTCAATAAAATAGTGATAGAGAGATTTTGAGAAGATATGGAAGGTGAGGAAAAACATTAAAAAAAAGAAAGAAGAAGAAGCAGAAGCCAACTACGTAGAGGGAGTATCTTTACGGTTTTTCGTACAGAGAAGAATATCACGATTAAAAGTATACTGTTATTTTTTTTAAAAAAAAAACATAAGCTCAAATTTTGAATTCAAAAAAATTGTTAACTAAGGATAATAGAATATTTTAATAACATAATATTGTTATAGTTCTTAAAACTGGTTTAATAGCCGAATTTTATTTATGCACCCTCTTGTTGATTATTTCGATACTTTATGGAGTTTTTATTTTAATTTTGGTCCCAAACTTAAATTCAAACCAAAAACTAAATGCATATTAAGCTACATAAGATGATTGTGAAATTTTATTTTATCTTTTAATATTTTCTCTTTTGATTTAAACTCTTTCAATTAATTTTAGATATGTTATATTTGATAACGTTAAAACAATTTGGTTCGCTAATAATTAAATTTAAACATAGTGTGCTTTTATCATTAAATATCATTTTATCATATAAAATGTCACCTAATATCCTTAATTATGTGCATGTGTCTCCCAAGATCTTGTTAAGTGTATATATGATAATTAATAAATACTCAAGCATATATAATGTATATAATCTAATATACATAATTAGTATTTCTAATATTTCAGAGGGGGAAAATTTTATTAGCCTAGAATCGATTTATTAATTATCCTCAAAACAATCCGAAACATCACAACACTCCTTAGGGAAAAATGAAATAAAATCTTGAGGGTTAAATGACTTGATTGCCTTTGTACCATTTACAAGATAAATACAAAAATTTCTAAAACAGTGTAGATTTCTTACAAAAATGAAGGTATTGTTAAAACAAAAGTGAGTAATTATAAAAATATGTTTCATTCGCAAGGCAAATATTTATGAGAAATTTCAATACAAATATGCTTATTTTCCTTTCTTTTTTCTATTCTCAGTAAACTAAACTAGTTGGTTTGTTCTATATAATCATGATATGTGTTTCAACTGAATTATCATTAATTGTTTTTATCATGGTTAGTTGAGTTATAGTTAAGTAAATAAATTGGATTTATGATAAGAGGATTAAACAAGTTTGGAAAATAGAATGGCCACTATCAAGGTCAACATATGTGATACTTCCCAACTACTACAAGTTGTATTGCTGAGCCGATGTCATGTCTCTCTATGAGGGAATGGTATGTTGATAGGATCCGAGGAACCCATACAGCATGGTGAGTCTAGTTGACGATAAGAAAAATATATTCTTAGAAATTGATTACCCTTCCACTCATGCTATAGGTCCACAATTGTATCAATTATTAGAGTATGTATAAAAAACCAGATTAACGAAGAGTAGATTAAAGCTATTTAATGTATAACGTAGGAAGGTAGTCATATCAATTGACTTAAGTCATTTTGATAGGACCTTAGAATTCTATACTTAATTCATTTTTCAATATTTCAATTTGTAACTTGTGTTCATCTTAACATTCTTCTTGATATTTTTTTTATCAGGTAAATGGTCTACTTTATCTCAGAAGTTTTTACTCAAGAGTTATTTTAGCCTGAAAGTTTTATTTTGGTTCAAAATTACACTGGAAGTTTCAAAACATAGTAATATTGGCCTATTCAGTTAAAAAATTCACGTTGACAGTTAGAAAGATAACATTGACCTTTACTATTTTAACGGTAAATTATAAAATTGCTCCCTTTTTATACTTCAAGGACAAATTTGCATCAAAAAAATACTTCCTATGTAAAATACAACCTTAACCCCTTTTTATCTCTCTCATTTTTTTCTTTTTATATTTCTTTTCCCTGGGCTTGCATTGATTTTTGAGTTTTTGAGGTCTCAGGTCATAACTTTATTTTTCCTTTTATTGGTCTTGTACTTTTTTTTAGTCTCATAGGCCTTAGTTCAACAACTATATTTTTCATCCCATTAATCAAACGAGCTAGGCCTCCCGTGCGTTGTACGGGTGAAAATTTTCATATGATTCAGCTTAAAATCATAAATATGGTTTTTCAATTAAGAAAAAGAAATCATAAATTTGTTTGCATGAGGTTGTGGGAAATATTAACCTAAATCATTATACAAATATAGATGAGGCAGAATACTTATGCAGATCATTTAAGCAAACTATTACATCCCTTCATCAAAAACACATCTCAATCTACAATGCCTTGGAAAATTAAAAATATTCTCTGATCTCATTGAGGTGTTGGAATGTGGGAAATGCCATCCAACCACTTAACAATCAGAAATACATGATGGAAATGTAGGCTAACATTTAAAACAACTAGTACAAACCCCGCGCGATGCGCGGGACAATTTGGTAAAAACAATTTATTATAGTTTTGTGTTTACATGTTTAAGTTTCCGTAGAGATAGTGTGAAGTGGAAGGTACCATTTGTGTTTTGCCGTTATTGTTTAGAATGTAAAATATTAAATCAAACTTAAAATATTATAGTTTTCCACAAAAATAGCTAACCATGTACAGATGTTGTGAGGGGGAGTTACCATGTATTGTGGGAGTGGGAAGTTATTATTTTAATTGAAAATAAATAAAATATATAAATTAAAATATAGTAGTTTTCCACAAAATTCGCAAAGTTGGGGATAACTGCTCGAATTTGAAATGAGAAGTTACCAACAAATTGCTGAGAAGTTGAACTGCTTACGTGGCACAAGGAGGACTGCTAGAATCTCTGCTTTTATATAGTAAAATATAAGATAAAGTAATGAGTTCATTTAAGTATACAGCACTGATTTTTTTTTAATTGCTCATTTTGATACTCACTTGAGCAGTCAAATGATGAAATCACTTCATATTCAAAGAGGATTTTTATCGATTAACTGTCTCTAAATTAGTCATCTCCTTCATGCATCAATATAATTCTCTAAATCTCATGAACTCTCTATCATTGGTCCAAATCAGTATAAAAGAACTCTCTATCATTGGTCCAAGTCAGCATAAAAAAAATTCAAGAAAATTAATCTTAATGGCTATAAAAAAAGTCTTTCTATTTCAAAGTTTAAAATTCAAATTCAAATGCTTTAATGGATCCATGATTTTAGGATATGTAAAAAAAATATTTTTCATTGGTCCAAGTCAGCATAAAAAAAATCAATTATGATAATCAATTAAAGAAATTTAAAACAAAGTTAATCTTAATGGCTATAAAAAAATCTTTCTATTTCAAAGTTTAAAATTTCCACTTGGATGACATAATACCACCTTAGAAAGTTTTGGCCTCCAAACACGATTAACATACTAAAGAATGGTGAAAATGGATATATTTCGAAATATTGATGACAGCAAGGACACATGGTCCGTTCATGCCAAAGTTTAGGATATATAAAAAAAATCTTTCTCATTGGTCCAAGTCAGCATAAAAAAAATCAATTATGATAATCAATTAAAGAAATTTAAAAGAAAATTAATCTTAATGGCTATAAAAAATCTTTCTATTTCAAAGTTTAAAATTCAAATTCAAATGCTTTAATGGATCCATGATTTTATGATACAAATTAAATAGGAAATAAAAGAAGGTCACAAAAAATATTAATCTTAGGAGTTATAATATTAGTGGTCATCATCAATCATCAATCAAATAAAAAATAAAAGAAAAGATATCAAATAAATATTAAAATATTGTAGTTACAAAAAATATTAAGATATTTCCTTCATAAAGATATAAAGAATCAGAAACTCAATTTCAAAAATATTTGTAAACTATAAATTGTACCTAATTAACATCATACATTTTCTCCTTTAATATATCCTACACTCAATTTTAAAATAATGCTCAATATTACAAACCCAACTAAACTTATCAATCATCTGTCACGAAAATTTTTTTATAAATATTTTTCACTAACTATAATATTTTTTCAACGAACAATAATTTATTATGATATTCTTTTTTTATGAATTTTTATTATGATATTCTTAAAAGGGTGACTCACAACAATATCTATTGAAAAGAAGTAACACAAACATTGTTTCAATTTCGAAAATATTTGTAAACTATAAATTGTACCTAATTAACATCCTACACTTTCTCATTCAATGTATCCTACATTCAATTTTAAAATAATGCTCAATATTACAAACCCAACTAAACTTATCAATCATCCGTCACGAAAATTTTTTTTATAAATATTTTTCACTAACTATAATATTTTTTCAACGAACAATAATTTATTATGATATTCTTTTTTTTATGAATTTTTATTATGATATTCTTAAAAGGGTGACTCACAACAATATCTATTGAAAAGAAGTAACACAAACATTGTTTCAATTTCGAAAATATTTGTAAACTATAAATTGTACCTAATTAACATCCTACATTTTCTCATTTAATATATCCTACATTCAATTTTAAAATAATGCTCAATATTACAAACCCAACTAAACTTATCAATCATCCGTCACGAAAAATTTTTTATAAATATTTTTCACTAAATATAATATTTTTTCAATGAACAATAATTTATTATGATATTCTTTTTTTTATGAATTTTTATTATGATATTCTTAAAAGGGTGACTCACAACAATATCTATTGAAAAGAAGTAACACAAACATTGTTTAGTTCTGGTCACCTCTAAATCTATATATATATATATATCAGTCATCATCCACTTGGATGACATAATACCACCTTAGAAAGTTTTGGCCTCCAAACACGATTGACATACTAAAGAATGGTGAAGATGGATATGTTCCAAAATATTGATGACAGCAAGGACACATGGTCCATTCATGCCAAAGTACTACGAAAATGGGTTGTCCGTAAGAAGGTTGCTCCCCACCCTATTTGGAAGGTCGGAATGATATTAGTTGACAAGGACCTTACTAGAGTTGAAGTCTCTGTGACTCACAAACAATTGGTGAACCGATATCGAGAAGAACCCAAAGAAAATGAAATATATAACTTTGAGAACTTCGAAGTTGTGGAGAATGAAGATCAGTACAAAGTTACCAGTCATCCTTGGAGGCTGAACTTTCACCCCAACACATTATGTAAAGATTCTTGCGTCGAAATTCCTAATCCAGCTTTTTAACTTTGCTACCATTGAAGATATCGTCTGTGGGCATGCTTCATCAAATTATTTAATAGGGCATGACCAAAGGAGGGAATATGACTCAATCAAAAAGTTGAACTTTAGCATTGCAGACCAACGGTTGCAACATAAATTTTTTATATGTGTTTTTTCCTTCATCAAAAGAGTCTATTAAAACTGTCTTTTTCAACTCATCACTACTTATGGCTGACAATTTCTTATGCCAATAGCGAGAACACAATCAACATATCTTTGTGGGGAATTTGTCCAGAGGAGACATATAATAAGAAGACTGAGGATATGGAACCACCCATCATTGTTCTGATTCGTTTTGCTAGAATTAATAAGAATATAGGTACTGATCGCATTATTTTAATTACATTTAATGATAAATGAATAATTATAATGCCAATGGATTGATGATTTAATCATCATTTGCTTATTTAAATAATCATTTGGGATGAAGCACCCATGATAAAGAGACATAGTGTCGAGGCTGTTGATCGTAAGTACGTTGACCAAGCCGCAGGTCTTTGTAATGGCACCAGGTTGAGGGTTACGCATCTTGGCAAGAATTTCATTAAAGTAGTTGCTCTCAACGGGAGCAGTATTGGACAAGAAGTTCTTATACATTGCATGGACATGAATCCATCAGAATCTAAGTTACCATTCAACATGACAAGAAGGCAATTCCCTGTTATCATTTCTTTTGCAATGACAATAAATAAAAGTCAAGGACAATCAATGTCGACTGTTGGTTTATACCTACCGATCCCTGTATTCTCACACAGCTGTATGTTGCTTTGTCACGTGTGAAGAGTGTAAACGGTTTGAAAATACTAATCTTGGATGACAAAAGAAGAAGTATAAGCAAGACCAGTAATGTGGTATACAGAGAGGTTTTCCAAAATTTGTACACCAATTGACCTCATTTATTTTACAATGGAAAGAAATTTCTTTTACCTTCACGGTTCAAATTTTTTAGCAATCCTAATTGCATTCACATAATTTTTATTTAGGTGTTCAGATTGTGTATATGCATAATTTTCACTTTATTACAACTCCTACTGATTGCGCATCCCTTATGAAGATATCATTCAACTTAAATCATCGTTAGTGTGGAACGCTTAACTATAACTCATCGCGCAACGCGCGGGTCCAGAGTCTCGTTCATAACCAAAACGAATAATATAATTTGGAAGTCATATTGCCATTTTTATCCCAAAAAGAAAAGAAAATAGAAACTGTGAGTGAGAGAGAGAGAGAGATTTTAAATCGTAAAATTTAATTTTTATTTTCAAATTTTAAGGGAATTTTAACTAAGTTTTTCTTAATTAAATTTAAATATAAAATTATAAAATTGTTTTTTTTTGGTTTTAAATATGTATTTTGGAATTTGAAAATACAAATAAAATTTTAAGCTAAACATAGGTGATTTTCAGCTTAAAAAATGATTTTGAAAAACAGATTTTGAAAATTAATTTAATTAATTTTGTATTAATATATCAAGGTTTTGAATTTTGTAAATTTACAGCTTTAATTTTACATCGTGTTGAATACATAAAAGTTTCTCAAAATTGCCATTTGATTTACTTTAGTTTTAATCTGTAAAATCATTGTCAATATCAACAACTGTGAATAGCAAATCACGTATTTTCACCATAAAATTTAATTTTCATTTTCAAATATTAATGGAATTTTAATTTAATATTTTGAATTTGGCTTTTCAAAATCATTTATTGTGTAAATACCTAAGTGGAAAATATCATTTTCATCATGTTTATTATTTAATGGAAAAACTAATGTATTTTACCAAATTCTATTTTCCTGCGAATAAACAAAGCTTTTAGGAAAAAATAAAATAATTAAAAAATGACAAGAACCAATTTTAACAGTTTATATTTAATACTTTAAAAGATTAGAAGATTAACTTTATTTATATATCCCATATTGTACCAAATAAATAAAATATAGCAATGAAAATTAAAATATAGTTTATCAAAACATTAGAATATCAATAAAAAATTGCCTTACGTAAGAGAGGGAGGACAAGTTCAGGGTTAATGAAATCACGAAGTTAGCTGTAGAAAATAAGAAAAATATTATGAATAATCACAACTATGTTATTATTATTGTATAAGATATGAATAGGTAATTTGTTCCACAATTAAACTCCTTCATTAATGCATAAATAAACTAATTAAAAAAATAAAAGATAACCATGTTACAATAAGTATGACAAATTATTTAACATGTATACGTATATGCATATGTGTGTGTTTGTGAGTGTCCAAATCAGTGTGTCTTTCAAAAGAATATTAACATTAAGCTAAAAGTTGTCATAAACCTCTTGTATGTCCACAAGAACACTTAAGCTCAAAGGTCACTAATTATTAAATACAGATATTGATGACTCCCCATATTTAGTAGATTTTTAGAAATATTTGATTATATTTGGGGAGTCATCAATTCAAAAATTAAGAGATTTTGTTGTGATTTGAAAGTATATCAATTTGAGATATTATTTGGAGGTTTTTTTTATTTTTAAATATCATATATCTAATTAAAATAGGAAAGTTTTTTTTTTATAGTGAAATAGGAAAGTTAAATCTTATTAAAAAAATAATAACATTAAAAAGATACAAAAATAAGTTCAGTGTTATGAATATTTCATTAATGTGGATGTCCTTAACTCTCATCCCTATTATTACTCTAGTAATTATTAATTATGATTATATTGTAACCCTAAAGCCTCCTCTATAAATAGAAGGCTAGTACTATGTATTCTACAACTCTTGAACGTTGAATGATAACGACTTTCTATTTTCTCTACTCTTCTTCCCATTCTCTCTTATCTTCTTCTATTATTTATAACACGTTATCAGCATGAGCCTCTAACTAATCTATTTTTTATTCATAGAATCCTTTGATGTTATGCTCTTATGGAAAACCTGAAGTTCACCTTTCTATTTCTCCTCATCTTCATCTTTCTTTATAATTTCTTATGTTGACCTAAAGTCATATTTCATGGAACTTCCACTTTACATTATAGTGTAATTATCATTGACTTGAAGTCACTTTTTTATGGAACCTGACGTTCCACTTTATATTTTAATGTATTCACCATTGATGAAGTCATCTCTCTTGGAACCTGAAGCTCCACTTTATATTTTAATACATTCGCTACCGATTATAAGTCGTCTTTAAATGAACACGATATTCCACATAACATTTGATAATTTTTTTAACCTAAAGTCATCTTTAATAGAACATGAAGTTCCACTTGGTGTAGATTTATTTTTATGGCCAGAAGCTATATAAATTTAATTTTTCTATTTAATTATAATATGGCCATAAGCCATATAAATTCAATTTTTATGTTTAAACATCATATGGCCAGATGCCATATAGATTTAATTTTATGGCCAGAAACCATATAAATTCAATTTTTAATGTTTGAACATCATATGGCTAGAAGCCATATAGATTTAATTTTATGGCGAGAAGCCATATAAATTCAATTTTTATGTTTGAACATCATATGGCCAGAAGCCATATAGATTTAATTTTACGGTGAGAAGACAAATAAATTTAATTTTAATATTTTATGGCTGGAAGCCATATAGATTTAATTTTATGGTGAGAAGCCAAATAAATTTAATTTTAATATTTTATGGTTGGAAGCCATATAGATTTAATTTTATGGCTAGAAGCCATATCAATTTAATTTATCTATTTTAATATTAAATGGCCAGAAGCCATATAGATTTAATTTTATGGCTAGAAGCCATATCAATTTAATTATTCTAGTTTAATATTTTGTGGCTAGAAGCCATATAGATTTAATTTTATGGCTAGAAGCCATATCAATTTAATTATTTATTGTTTAATATTTTGTAGCTAGAAGCCAAATAGATTTAATTTTATGGCTAGAAGCCATATCAGAGGGAGTAGTAGATTTTGCCTTAAACCTGGAATAGTACTAGACTCATAGAAATAATTTCATATCTTTTCCTAAAAATCGATAATGTTATGTTTGCATTTGAGGGAATTTTAATATATTTAAAGGTAGAAAAGGGACAATCACGATTGAATGAAATAAAAAAAATAGTAAGATTAGTTGAGGGGATATGCGACCACTAATTACACTAAATTTTAATTTGTACTAACAATGATAAATCCCATAAAAATGTTCTAAATAATGATTAGACATTTGTCCTAACAATGAAAAATTCCATAAAAATTGAAACTAGAAACAAAAGGAAAAAGTTACAAAATAACTTGAACTACTGTGGAGCAATGTGATTAAACCCGGACTAGTCCGGACCGAGCACAAGACCGGCCCGGTTATCCATATGACTCGAGGTTTGGTCAACTAGGTTATAACTCGGCGAACTTCGAGTGACCTGGGGACTAACTCGGGTGACTCGCCAAGTGGGTCGAGTCACCCAGTAGAGTATTTTTAGATCTCAATTTTTTTTAACAAAATTTACATATCCAGATTGACAAAAGAGAAACAAAGAAGGTAAGAATGAGAGATGAAGGAGAGGAAGAACATAATAATAATAGTAGAAAAGAAACACAATTGCTGTTGAGATTTGAGATCTTTGGGACATTTTCTTAGACACTCCTACCTTCTCGCCTTTAGCTTGCCGGAGAAGTCACGACTTTTTTCTCACCTTCATCGTTGGCTGAAAAACCAAGAAAGCTGCCAACTTTTTTTTATCACGTGGAAGAAGAAGGAAGGAAGGAAGGATCGTCCAAATAATAGAGAAGAAAGAGGATATATTTTCTTTTGAAAATACCTTGTGTCAGGAGATGGCTTTGATGAGGGTTGAGAGAAAAGAGGAGTATCACGTGGGTGAGAGAAGATGAAAACCAAAAGCGAAAAAATGTATAATTTTTTTTTATTAAATCAATAAATGGCTCAACGGGAGGAAAAGAGAATAAAAAGAAAAAGAAAAGGAAATCAAATAAAATTACAAAAGGATTTTGAATGATTGACTAACTACCACTCTATTTCTAATTATAAGTCAATTTTGTAAAAACTGTTTTTATTAATGTGAGAGAGAACGTCAATAAATGTAAAGAGAGAATGTAATATTCATTTTTCAATGAGAGTGAAATTGAAATTGACCAATTATTGACATTTTAACGACATAACTATATTTCCTTGGTATATTGGAATTAGGTAAAATAGACTTATATATATCTGGCAAAAAAAAAGATTGACTTATATATAGGAATAGAGTGGTATAAAACATGGCTATTTATTTTAAATTATTGTTTATAATTAAAACATAAATATAATGATTTATTATAATTAAATTATATTATTTTGATTACTACCGGTTTGACCCTCGGGTCAATTACTATCTGACTCACTAACCCTTGACCTACTACCTTGACAGGTTCAGCTTTCAGTTTGGGCTTAATATAACCTTGTTTTTGAGAGAAATCTTTTTTCTAGATTCCATCTTAAAATAATGACCACTCATGTTTACCATTCACCAAAATAAGGTGAGGAACTTGGACACCTTAGGAATGATATAAATTTATTAATTAGGAAACATTGTTGCGTCTTGAATTGATCAGTCCGAATGGAGAGGTTAAACTGAACTAACCACAAAATGCACAAGACTTTTGCACTTAGGCTAAATTACAATCATAAAGACAAATGTTGTGGAGCACATAAATTAAATGTTCATCAATAAAAGGCTTTAATTAATACCATTCAGAGTGTTGAGATATTCTAACCAATGATTAAACATTTAACCTAACAATGAGAAATCCCATAAAAACTGAAACTAGAAACAAAAGGAAGCTCACAAAATAGCCACAGCTACTCATATTCACATTTCACCAAAATAAGGTAATCATCTTGTAAACCTGAGGAATGTTATTCTAAACTCTCCAATGCATTGTTTTGAACAGAGTTGATGTTCGAAGATGAGGAATTTGATATCATTAAGTCACTATTTGACTCAATCATTTCATCGCTAGAGATAATTCCAAAATCATCCCCATCAAAAAATATAAAAAATTCACGATTATCAACCCCATCATCTAGTGGCTGCATCAGGTTTTGATTTATCTGTTGCTGTTGAAGCTGCTGCATATTACCTCCATTGGAAGAACCTAAAGATAGGTTTTGAAATTGATCCGATATCTCCACAATAGAAACCAAGGTTTGTTCTTGTTGCATATTTTTCCCATTTTCTAGAAGAGATGAATTAGGCACCATTGCTAGTGAACCCGGATGGCCAAAATATTCTGATTCCACAAAAAATTAAGTAAAAGTTAGAATAACGATGAAAAACAAAATTATTATTAAAGAGAAAATAAAACTTTTAAATCCTGAATTTATTTTTCTGAAAGTGTAGGTATTATCTAATTATTCAATCATACCAAAGTTGTTTAAGTTTTGTTTCGATGGTTGCATTTGCATTGGTTGGGCAAGAAGGCGGTGACCATCATGAGTAGAAACATCATCGTATGGGAAAGTCAACTGAGGATGATTATCATTACTCGTGGAAGGTCCTTGGAGGAGGGATTCATCATGTTGAAAAGGAACTGATGATTGAGTAGAACTATTATCATAACGAATGTTGAAAATTCCATAACTAGTTACTTCCGAGCCTGATAGAGGGATTTGACTCACTAAAATTGCATCTGTATTTTGATCTTGATGTGCTCGCTTTCTCTTCTTTAAACCTTCTTTATATTTCTAAAAGTATCGACAAACAGGAAAAAAATTAAGCCAATGTTATTAAATGAATTGTTTAATATATAATAAAAAATAATAATGAAGAGAAAGTAAACATGTCATCAAATTAAGTATGATATACCTGAAGATGGCTTGAAACATTTTCTCTAGTCAATTCAGACACATTCATGTCTTCAAGAATCATTTTTGCCGTGGCATCTAAGATAGAAGGGAAAAAAATATATTCATGCTATATCATAATAACACAAATTACAAAAACTTCTATCTTGTATCATTTTATCTCAATTTTCAATTATCCACTACACATACACATTGCTTCACAAATTTATAATTTTCTTATTGAAAAATTTGCATCTATGGAAGGAATTTCAAACTTATTGTAAAGAAACTGACACACACTTCTTCCACATAAAGCAAATCACTCTAAAAATAAATAAAATTAAAGCATAAGGATTGATACAATAAGAAGCTTAAAAGGAGAATGAATGAATATGCATACCTGGGCCAAGACGTTCATAAGAATTAACAGATTTTCTATGGAGGTCAGGCTCCCAATAGAGCCGCCGTTTTTTTGAAGGTTTTCCATCATGATTCATAAACCCACTATTATCTTCCACTCTAGGACCTTTGCCCTCATTGGAAGCAACATCATCATGATGATTATGATGTCGAGGTTGTGAGCTATTTTCATGATGATGATGATGATGTTGTTGTTGTTGTTGTTTGGGTTGTACCCTCATTCTTAATACATGCTGCCATAAGTTTTTAATGGTACACTCATTCACTGGCTTCCACAAAATATAAGACACACCACTTCTAAATGCTTTTTTTGTCTCATCTAATGTTTGAACCCGGCATGTCACTGCAAAATACAAATTGAAGGTTGTCACTCATGTCAAACAAACTCCCATCGATGACATAAACTCTATATTGACAAAAAAGTGCACTTTCAACCATAACAAAAAATTCGCTTGTTGCAACAATTGGCAAAAAATTTTTTATGGCGACAAAAGATTAGTCGGAAAAAACTATAAAGGAAGCCGCTAATAATGGACCTTTTAGCGGTGACTTTGATAAATTTCTACTGAAAGTATACTCTTTTATTCTTAGATATTTTATTTTTACCTATTGATAACATGATTCCTATGAATATAGAACTTCAAGTAAATATTCAATCTTTTTTATTCTAGGACATACCAAATTGGAGATAAGGTTTATTAGAAAATATTTCAATCTAAGGATTGATCCGTTATTTTATTTCTTTCATCGTCCCAAACATGTCAATATTAGCACTAATTGTAATTAAATGTAACTTATTGTTCAAGCAACTATTCACAGTTGCTTGTAAGGTTTGTTGGAAAACACTGCAGCGACAGGAGATATTTGGCGGATACTTTCAATGCCGCCGCTTAAAACATGAATTTCAGAGGCAACATGTAATGTCATCAGTGCAATTAATTAGAATCTCTCATTAACATGTATATAATCAATTATTTAACTTACAAATGTGGGGAATGTTGGTGTTCAACCGTTGGTGTCTTTCGATGAATTTGTAGCCATCCATTCCTTTCAAGGAGACATCACTGATAACCAAATCAAAAGAGAAACGATCTCGGTCTTTTAATAATTTTAAAGCAGAAAGACCATAGGCACGTTTGGTAATTTTGTAATGATGAGGTGGTTGAAGATGTCCCTCAATAATGGCTTGAGTCACATCATCAACGCCCACCAAGAGCACCTTTATACCCCCAGGGAAATGTTGCTTAAAGACATTGATCAGATGATCATCGGGAGTGGCCACGACTGCTGAGGCAGATTGCTGCTGCATCATGGCCAATCTAACCTTTGAACGAGCACAAGCAAGAAAACAAAACAAAAGTCAATCTAAACTTAGTCACATTCCATAGTAAAAGCAAGAAAATGAAAGAAACGGAGAGGTGTTATAAGCTAGACATGCACGAGACACTCTCAAAATACATAAGAGTTGAAAAAGGTTTAAAGTTTGAATTTAAAGAAGTTGTTGCCGTGCATGCCTGTCGTAGCTGATAAAAGACATTTTGTTCAAAAGGATAGTAATATTAGTTATCGATATTTTATGTTAAATAAAATAAAATAAAATCTGTGATTAATTGATTTTTTACAAAAAAAATAAATATAAAAAATTTATGTACGCCAATAGTTTAAACAATAAAAATAGTCAACAAAATAATTCACTAGTTTGCCGGCTGTGAACAATATATACACTATGTACATATATCTAGTTAAAATTAAAATGTAAATATAATAACTCATGTGCATTTAAACTTAAGTTTAAATCTAATTCAATCAGACAATCATACAAAAGAAAAATTATATATTACCGTCATTGTAACGTCTTTGTTTTTATTTTTTTAAACAATTTTAGTGTCTGAGGTTATATACTTCTCTTAACATTTTAGGGAGAAAAATGGATGGTATTGATTTTTATTAGAATTTATTTTTCATTGCATTTCAAATAAATAGGTTAAAATTAAATAAAGGTATATTTGTCATGCAGATGAAGAAGAAGCTGCAGAATTCCGATGCTTATTTCTCCTTCCACCTCGCTGGAGCTGTCAATGCAGATTCCAGAGGAGTCCACGGCGTCCAAATTGAAAAAGATGCAATAGATCACCTAAACTATTCTCACCCATCCACACTTTGGAAGGAAGACGAAGACATGGCTTCTCCGTCACTTTGGGGAGGACTGGAAACCACTGCTTCAAACTCCAAATTTGTGATTCATTTGCATTCGCCGCGGCGGCGTTGACGCATACTCTTCTTCATATTTTTTATATGTTAATAGGAGTGCACTAATTTCTTTAAATCTAAATCAGACACGAGTTCACCAATCTCTCTCGACTTTGTGGGTCACTTAACGAGCTATCTTTGCACTCGTGATGTATCATTCTCATCCTCTTAAGGTAGCTTATTCAAACATATTTGGATGGGAATAAGACTCAAACCCATACAAGTTATCATATCAAACCTTAACATCAAAGTTGAGTGAGTATAAGTTGGTAGTTGAGGTGCACCATAATTCCTTTAATCCATATTAGATAACTGCTCATAAATTTATTTCGACTTTGTGAGCCACTTGACCAAACCTAATCCACATCCTTGGGACATTTATGCATCCCTTGAAACAAATTCATGCTCAAACATATTTTGATGGGAGTGAGATTCAAACTCATACATGTTATGATATCAAACAAGAACAAAGTATAGTTTAAGTGGAAGTAGAGATGCACCTCAATTCTTTAAAACATAATTAAACACGAGTCTACCAGTTTTCTAAAGTTAAATGTTTAAGCTCATTTTCATGGGCAATAATTCAATACAATTAATAATATAATTCACACGCACGTACGTACCTGAAAAGTTTCCATAGCAAGCTCTTCAAAAAATTTTAAATGTATTTCTTGTTTCGCCTTTGTATTCTTGTTTCGCCTTTGTACACAGGAAATATCTTGTATTTCTTGTTTCGCCTTTGTCGACAGGAAATATCTTTGTCCACAGGAAATATGATAAGAAGGCTAGCAGGGACTAATATATTTAAGGAGATGGTGAGAGGAATTAATGGATCCGTGATTGGGCATTCTTTTGTGGGCTTTGTGGGTTTATTTATGATAAGAAGGATAGTAGGTCCAGGGACTAATTTATATAACTAATATAAGGAGGTGGTGAGAGGCATTAATGGATCCGAGATTGGGCATGCTTTTGTGGGCCTTATGGGCTTATTTTCTAAGGTCCAGATATATAATTTAAAGATTATTTTTTTGGCCAGAATATAATTAAAAGATTATGCAATACTTATATATGGACAAATATCTCCTCCCTCCCTCCCCCCTCCCTATTAAAATCATACGTGCCGAAGATTTAGATTTTTGTTATTTTAATTGCCATTTTCCTATTTATTTCGTTAATATCATGTAGGGTAAAAGATAAATCCAAAATGAAAGTTTAATTGCCATTTCTTAAACTCTTTTTTTGTTAGAAAAAAATCGTCTATAAAATTTAATCTCTTTTTATCTGTATATACAAACAATTCTAAAATGAAAGTATTAGTTGCCCTACCTGTACTTTTTATGATTCAAATCTTATTATACTCTCTCCAGTCTTAATTATTAAGTCTATTTGATTTTTTTTAAAGAAATTAATGACGTAAAATAAATCATTATAAATTATTTATATATATAATTCTTTAAAACTAATTTATTTTACTTATAAACTAATATATAATCTAATTACATGTGGTATATATTAAAATCTATTGGCCTATTTTTCTTCATTAATCTACATAAAAAGCTTGGTTATATAGATATATTAAAAAAGAAAAATCTCTTCTTAATTCATCAAGTTATTTTTTAAACACTTCAGTAACATAAATTGTGGTGGACACAACAAACTGTGGTATTTGTATACTAGAATCTAAACTTTGTTAATAATATTGTTAGCACAATAAAACTAAAAAAATTTCTATACAAAAAACATGTAATTGTGGAGTCTATGGTTTTATAGTATTTGAGGTATTATACTTTAATTGATGCAATGATAATTTTTTTATTGATATAAAATTTTATGTATTCTCTTTTAGCTTTTTTTTTAAAACAAAAAATTTTTCAAAAAAAAAAAAGTGACGGGCTGACGGGTAAACTTAACATGAAGGATTGAGATTGGGGTTCTTGTAGCTTGCTAGGTAAAAAGCCGCACTGCATAACTCTCGGACTGTAGTGGGCTACCTGCAACCCACAGGCTGGCCTGTATCCCTGGTCTAACTGGGGAATACATAATAAATTCTGATGCGAAAATGATAAGTATATGATACTTATTTATTGTAGGAACATTTTTGTGATTGCATTGATTTCCTACCACCTCCTAGTAATGTTTCAAAATTTAAATGGACAAGCCCAATCACAAACCAGATAACATTATCTATTTATAATAATTTTCTTTTGAACATCAACTACCATTTATTATTATAAGTTACATTTATTAGTGCATCTTTAGAATGTGTTTGTTTGAACTTTGAATGATAGTGTAACTCATACATAAAAAGAACGTGACATAAATGTAAATATACGATTGGTCTGCTTAATTAATCGAGAGTGGCACGGACCACTCAAAGGATGCATGAATCAAATTTTATAATAATTACAAGAATTTCATTAATAGTAGAAGGCTAGAAGCCATGCTAAATCTGGAAATTTCAATAATCAATTGCATGCATCATTAAGTGAATGGTAATTATATATATTAAACTAGATTTACACTTTACTATTATTTTTTGTGACAATCTTTTTTTAGTTATATAACTTAATTAATCGGATATTTCATTTTAGTTAAGAGACCTAATTAATTGGAGTATTTATTTTTATATAACTTGAAGTTTAAATTATTTGTGATTTAAAAAAAATAAGCGAAAATATCAGCTACCCCTCCGTACCACAACACAATTTCCAATGGCTCCCATATAAATATGAAACTTCAATTAACTCCTTACAGGTGAAAATAAAATTAAATCAGAAATCAACTTATGTTATGAATGTTCTATAGTTTTGTGAAGTGTTGGTTCCCATTTTTTTTGAGTCTTGGAATTACTCGCATTTGAATTGGATACCAACATGTATATGTTGAAAATTGTTAATATTTGTCTTGGAGATCCATTGTCACAATGTCAATATTTTATTGTCTTGGAAATGCTCACAGTGCCAACATACATGTTTTGGAAATATTGTCCATATTTGTCTTTAGAATCCACTTATTATATTGTTAATGTCCCATTATTTTGTGAAGTGTTATATTTCTATTATTCTCATGTCTTGGAAATACTCTCATTTTTTTGTCCAAAAAAAAAAAGAAATACTCTCATTTTTGTTGGAGACCAACATACTCACATTATTCTCCACAAAAAATGTCTCTGTTTTCTAATTAACCAATTTAATTTCATTTTACCATCCAATGAGTTAATTGAGGTTTCAGATTTGCATGGGGCCATTTGAAATTGTGTTGCTACTAAAGGGGTTAGTTGATATTTTACCAAAAATTGAAATGAAGTAAGCCTTAATGTTTTTTATTTTAGAGAAATAATAACATAGGAGCAATTTTAGTGTAAATTGAAAACCGCATTATGTGTGATCAAATTAATATAATCCAGTTCATAAGGGGCTGCCATATAATTAGAGGGTATGATGTAAGACCCGATTTTGATTAAATGTTTTCTGTGGGACTTAGCTTTAATTTTTCCTACATCGTTCTTTTCACAAAAACTAGATTTTTCTCCCCCTTACGATGCATGGAAGCTAAAAATAAAAATGAAATAAACTAAAGAACAAAGTTTTTTTGAGTGACTATTTTATGATTAAAAATTTTACTTGAAAAAATCAAAAGTTGATTACATATGGATATAAATTATCTAAATTGTTGATTGCAATTTTTTTTATAAAAGAGAAAATATGAATTATTTTTAAAAGGCTTATTGCAAAATTTTGAGTTATCAAAATACATATTCATATGTTCATTAGATATTTGAAGACAACAAAAGTTGATTTCATATTAATATGAATTATCTAAATCATTGATTGCATTCATTTGAATCAAAGAGAAAATATGAATTAATTTTTATATGGCTTGATTGCAAAATTGTGTGAGTTATTAAAGTGTAGATTTAGATGTTTATTTAATTTTAATCATAAATAAATGAGATGGGCAACTATTTGAGCAAGTTTGACCATTGAAAATAAACCGATAATATTGATAATACAATATTAATTTAAATCAGAAATAAATATAATATTAGACAAAAAAAAAATGAATGCCTATAGAAGAATTCCATTACTTCATATTGTTCCAGAAGAAAAGATGAATTAGGTCAACTAAAAACCACTGCAAGACAAAACTAATAAACAAAATAACATGAATGTTGGCAGGCTCTTCTTAGTTCTATACAATGAAATTGCGCGATCAAATGAAATTTCCAAGATTATGGAGACAATTCCATTTATGATTAATGTATTTATTCATTCTCAAAATTTTCTAATTGAATAATCATGGTTGCAAGCTTTCCTATTATAAAGAACATATAATTAAATTGAAAATATTATTTATCTTGAAAACAAAAGAATTAAAAATGTTGTTGATAACTTTTTTGTCAATAGGATAAGACTTGTTATTATTGTTATCTTGATTTTGTAACACAATAAAAAATATAAAATTACTGATATCATTACCAAGAGAATTTTGCCCATCACTAACTTATGATGATACATGATACAACCGAATTTCTCTCGGTAAAATTAGGTATAGAAAAATTTCTGTAAGAAACTGTACTTAATGACAGAATTACCAACTGAAAAAATTTTGGGGGAAAAGTATAATTACGACATAATTGTTTTATGTAGCTAATTTCTTACAAATTATCAACTCAATAAATTAAGAAAGGATATATTACTGGGTCTTATACTAATAAGTTGAGGGAATAGTCTAACAATTCCTAATCAAAGTTACGTTCTAAGTACACGAGGAAGTAAATAACTTAGAGCTGATAATACAGGTTGACCCCTATAACACTCGTTTAAAACTATAGGTTAGGTTGAGAAAAAAAGTAGAGAAATTAGAAAAAATGAAGAAAGATAATCATACTACTCTCATGGCCACCAAGTTGATTCACCGTCTCAACTAACAAATTTTGAAGACGACCTCCCTGGATGACACCTTTTTGAAAGAGGTTCTAGGACAATACAACCTTGATGGTTGGAAGAAACTGAGGGAGAATCCTCATTATCTTTATGTGTAGTCGTTTTGATTTATTATGTGGTTGGTAATTTTCACTACTACAGAAATGGGCTATTGCGGCGCCCCAATAACGGCGCTTACAGCTCTAAACGCCGCAATTAATGTGGTTGGTACCTATAGCGGCGCTTTCTGAAATAAGCGCCGCTATAGGTCTAGACCTATAGCGGCGCTTACTGACATAAGCGCCGCTATAGGGTAATATTTTTATATTTTTATTTTTTTTTTGTATTTATGAAACCTATAGCGGCGCTTAATTTGGTAAGCGCCGTTATAGGTAAAAAAATTGGAGGGATTTCCCTCCATTATTCGTTCAAACACCTATACCGGCGCTTTTTGTAAAAAGCGCTGGTATAGGTTATTAATAGAAGAATTTAATATTAAATATTAACATAATTAATTACTATTTTTTAACTTATAAAAAAGAAAATAATTATTAATATAATTATTGAAATATTAAATAAAATATTCCAATTAATGTTTTATAAAAATGTATTTTTTTTAATTTTCAAAAAGAAAATAATTAACAATTAATAATTAATACAAGAATTTAATGTTAAATATTAAATAATTAATAATTAATTATTTAATCTTAATATAATTAGTTAAATATTTAATAAAATATTCCTATTTTTTTAAAAAAATAATTAATATTTTTGGACTTATATAAAAGAAAATAATTATTAATAAATATTAATATAATTATTTAAATATTAAATAAAATAATACTAATTATTTTCAAAAATAATTAATATTTTTGGGATTATAAAAAAGAAAATAATAATTAATACAAGAATTTAATATTATATATTAAATAATTAATTAATAATTAATTATTTAATCTTAATATAATTAGTTAAATATTTAATAAAATATTCCTATTTACTTTTAAAATTAATTACTATTTTTTAACTTATAAAAAAGAAAATAAGTATTAATAAATATTAATATAATTATTTAAATATTAAATAAAATAATCCTAATAATTTTTAAAAATAATTAATATTTTTGGGATTATAAGATAGAAAATAATTATTAATAAATAATTAATATAAGAATTTAATATTAAATATTAATTTGTATTTTTAATTTTTTAGTAATTATCTATACCGGCGCTTTTATTCGAAAGCGCCGGTATAGGTTAAAAAAATGAAGGGAACTTTCCCTCCATTTTTTCGTTTATTTTTAATTTTTTAATTTGATCACCTATACCGGCGCTTTTTTAAAAAAGCGCCAGTATAGGTGGAAAAAATGGAGGGAAATTTCCCTCCATTTTTTCAGTCAAAGGCCTATCCCGGCGCTTTTTAAGAAAAGCGCCGGTATAGGCGAAATAAATGGTGATAAATTCTCCCTCTATTTTTTCCTACAGCCCGTGAGTTGTTTCTTTTCTACCTCTTTTTTCTCTGCAAACTTCAGCTGCTCGTGAGGTTCAACCATTGTCAAAGCTCAACAACATGTCGTGCCCTCTCAAGCTTCAGCCACGATGCTCCCTCTCACGCTGTGCTCCCTTGCTCCCTCCAAGCTTCAGCCAGCCACCCGTGCTCCCTTGTTCTCTTCCCATTCTCTTCAATTTCATCGTAGGTAAGCTTTCTTCGCCTTCTTCCATCTTTAGATTTCTCAATATAGTTTCTTAAGGGTTTGAAAGAAGAGATTGAAAGGTGTTTTTTGAAAGCAAAATCAATAAATAATGGCTTTAAAGTTGGCTAAAGGAAGAATAAGGCTTAGAATCGGTACTCATGGTGTGTTGATTAAGCATGGTTCTGTGATTTTTAAACTCTGAAGTTACTGATTCATTGTTGAGAAATATAGGATTTTGACCCTAATCAAAAGAAATTAATGATTACAAGTGTTTATGATACAATATATATGATTTTTGAATGCTAATGCAGGTGGGTATGTATAGAATTATTTAACCCTAAACGCTTGGAATGTATAGAATTATTGGTATTTTAGTACTAATGTAGGTGGGTGTTCATAAAAATAAGTGGTTTATTTTTTTTTTAAAAAAATACACCTATAGCGGCGCTTTTCACGCTAAGCGCCGCTATAGGCCTACCCAATAGCGGCGCTTTGTAAGCGCCGCTATAGGTCAAATGACCTATAGCGGCGTTAGCTATAGCGGCGCTTTATAGGGTCAAAAAAAGCGCCGCTATAGGAGTTTTCTGTGGTAGTGTGGCTTGCCTTTATCTGGTCCATGTAATGATTAAGTTGTAAGACAGTTTCTACAGTTGAGCCATCATTCTGATTTCTGTGCCCAAATCATTCAAGTGAAGTTTTTATCTCAGATGTTTATTCAGTTTAATTACGCTTTGTGAGAAGTTATGTCATTCTTGAATAGGCTGAGTAGGTGGGAACTGCTGTTTCTAAATGAAAATGAGGAAGATGCACCAAAGTATTTAAAATATTTTGAGTACAACGTATCTCATCAAAATTACATGACATGCCTATTAAGATTATAGATGCTTTTCTTTTTTGTTTTTTTTTAAAAGAGATTATTATAGATGTTATTTGCGAGTTTATCTTGTATATGGATGTGGTTTCTTCATTCTTTTTTTTTTCTTCAACCCAATCCCTTCAAGATGATTCCTGATGCATCTCCAATCACCACTTTCAGATGTCATTGGACATTCTCCCACATCACAGGAAAAAGTGACTGCAGAAGTTCTCTCTCTGGCCCAGCACAGTCACTCTGAGACACCAATGGATAATAGTTCTCATTAGCCTCTTAAAGATATCGTTGAAGACCCTGCTTTGGGTGGATTAAGCGACGATGACAATGATGACGATGATTTTCTGTATCTATTGCCAACCCCATCAAAAGTTTAGAATTTTTTTAACGAGATTCTGCTTTCAAAGATACTCTAAGGCGTGTTGATATGGTTTATAAATTTCGCTCAATTCCTTTTGTTTGCTTTTACTCATGCTTTAATGATAAATTCTACATTTCTCTAGCTAAATACTTATAAAGATGCTGGTAAAGATAGAAACGCTGCTTTTGGACGTTAAGATACTTTTATTTTTTCCCGCACGTGGAATTCATTACTTGACATAAAAACTCAGTATATTAATAAAACGTGGTAAAAAAACATGTGTTTTCATTCTTGATATAATAATTATTTATTTTTATATACTATAAACAAAATAAATGTTTATTTTTGTATTTTTAAATTTTAATTATATTAATGAAAATATTTCCATTTAATCACAATGAATCAACGATTAAAATTATACTTAGCTTGAAAAGAAATAAAAATACAATCGAAAAAAAAAGAAACAAAAGTATGAAATGATAAAAGTAAAATTAAATGATAAATGATATATTTTTAATATAGATTTGATGTGGGTGAAAAAGATTAAAAAAAGGTATGATAATGGGGATGATGGGCGGTTGTAGTTCGAAATTTCTTTAAAAAAATATATTATGAATATAGGGGGAAATGTATTTTTAGATAATGGGGATGCGGTTATAGTTCGAAATTTCTGAAAAAAAAATAGAGTGTTATGAATATTGGGCAATTTGATATTTTTAGATTTATATTTTGATCTTTGATCCCTTTTTTATTTACGAAAATCTAGATATTTTGTCCTTCCAAATAATTATTTTTTCTTTGGTCATTCTCTCTTATTCTCCCTATAAAATAAGATTTTAAAATTTATATTTTATTGTTAACATAATATGATCTAATTTGATCGTTGTTATGCTGTTAAGTTCCAAACCATTTTAATTACATTGCTTACATAATTATTTCACTTTCTAAACATTCCAATATAGATTATTTGCGCAAATTTCTGCTCTAATTTATTTCCTACAATTAGAGGTTTCTTTTTTTTTTTTTTATGAATAATAAGAGGTTTCTTATTCCAACAAATAAGTGGTTCGCTGGTTGCACACAATATGATGTGATTTCATATACTCTCACTCTGATTAGATTATAAAAAAAAATTTACAATATTATATCTAATATATATATCTGACATATTATGAATATTTCAATATAGATTTGCTAAAATTACTTATTCAGTATATATTATATATAATGAGAATTTCCACACAGTATCATGTGGAAGAAGTTAGGTCACTACAGAAAAAAAGTTTGTTTGTCACGGTTTACAAAACCGTGACAAATGTATGCAATTTGTCACGGTTTTCATTTAAAACCGTGACAAAAATGGATAAAAAAAAAATCGACATATTTGTCACGGTTATTGGAGTAAAACCGTGACAAATGCGGCGCGAAGCTTCCCACTATATTGAAGGAAACACTTTGTCACAGTTTAGGGGTTTAAAACCGTGACAAAGTTTAATTTTTTAAAAACAAACAAAAACATTTATTTTTTTAAAAAAAATAAAATTATTTGTCACGGTTCTTGTGATAGAACCGTGACAAACATCACGTTTTGTCACGGTTCTCTTGTAGGAACCGTGAAACATGACCTTTGTCACGGTTCTTGAAAAAGAACCGTGACAAAACGTTATTTTTGTAACGGTTCCTCCAAAAGAACCTTGACAAAGGGCATGTTTTGTCACGGTTCTTTTGAGGAACCGTGACAAAATGTGACGTTTGTCACGGTTCTTTTTGTCTACAAATTTCACGTTTTGTCACGGTTCGTTTGAGGAACCGTGACAAAACGTGACGTTTGTCACAGTTCTATCTACAAACCGTGACAACTTGTGTATAGAATTTGTAATCCTTATAAGGTTTGTCACGGTTTTTTTAAAAAAACTGAAAAACCGTGACAAAAGGCAGGTTGATTTTAGTATATAAATCTCCCCTTACTCATTCATTGACACTCATATCTTCCCTTCTCTCCTCTCTCAGGTATATTCTAGTGCTCTTTTTTCCTCTTCCTTTGGTGTTTTAGTGTTTTATGTATATCATATGGTCTTTTTGTTTTATGAGAATTTAATTCAAATATTATATCTTGCAATATCTAATTATTGTTTAAATTGTTTTATTGCAGGTGTCTTTCAAATTTTGGTAAAGATAATAATTATTCTTGTAAAAATATTTAATAGTTATATACTTATATTTGATAACTTATAATTATAGACATTAAAATAAAGAATAAAAAATAATAGATGAATTATTATGTAAAATTTTTAAAATTAAATTGGTCAAAATAATTTTTTTTTTCAAAAATCACACTTTGTCACGGTTCTAATTTTAGAATCGTGACAAAATTGCCTTGTTTTGTCTGTATTTTGACCAGATTTTGTGATGGTTTTTAGACTTGAACCGTGACAAATATCTCCTCTTGTCACGGTTTTTTAAAACAGTGACAAATATGCTTGTCACGGTTTTTAAAACCGTGACACGGTTTTTAAAACCGTGACAAACGTCCCATTTCAATTGTGACTAATGTCCTATTTTCTTCTAGTGAGTAATTAATTTCAAATTAATTGTCTCATCAATTGGTAATGAGATTCCCGAGTTTTTAGATGTGGTCATGGGACTAAAAATAAATTTGACATTACTATTTGGGATTGAATTTATTGTATAATGGGATTGAATTTTTTCCAAATATCATTCTCAATGTTAATATTGAATAGATTTTATTGGTATGAGATATCCCTCCATCTTCATTTATGATTTAGATTGTTATCCCTTTTTAACGCATTTCCCTCTTACATCACTTGAGCAAATTGAAACATAATAGTTTAAGTATATCAAGCGAGTGTTTGATTTCACTTTTGAAAATATGGTTTGCCGTAGAAAACCATGGTTTTTGGGAAGCTATTTATTTCTGTAACAATTACTTCCAAATACACTCTTTAAGTACACTTAATCAACTTAATCTCATAATATAAATGCTAACTATGTTAGAAAAGAAACTTGCTTAGTAAAATAGCTAACATAGTTAGAAAAATAATTTCTATAAAGGTTACCATTACTAAATTACTACAGTCTAACTACGATAGAAAAGAACCTTCCAAAATAATAATAAAACCTATTGTAGTTAGAAAAGAGTTTAGTCTCATAAATAGGTAATCCATGTTAGAAAAGAATTTCAGTAAAACCAAGAGCCTGACATGGATAATAACGTCTATCATATAACATTTATTATTTAAATATCCTTTAAATCCTTCAGATGTCAAATCAATAATTTGTTAAATACTAACTATGTTAGGAAAGGAAATAACTTATAAAAATGACTAACATAATTAGAAAAGGGTTTTCCATAATATATATATATTTATTATAGATTCAAAAGTCTAACCATGATAAGAAAAAGAAGGTTCAAATCGCAAATAAGATCTATCATGGTTAGAAAAGTGATTGACTTAATCCGAAGAATATCCATGTTAGAAAAGAGATTTTCTAAAATTACGAAACTAACATGGATATTTAAAGTTCACCAATGTTCAAATGCAATTATACATGTTAGATAAAAATTTCACCTAACATGGATATTTAATTTAAAGCAGTCTAGATACAACATAATGAGAGCAATTCAGACAAATTCATTTATACTATGATAGAAAAGAAACACCCTATCATGGTAATTAAGAGAGACCATACACAAGATATTCAACTTCCCTGTAAAACCCCGGTATTCATGTCCCAAT
Source organism: Mimosa bimucronata (assembly GCA_037074515.1). Classification (NCBI taxonomy): domain Eukaryota; kingdom Viridiplantae; phylum Streptophyta; class Magnoliopsida; order Fabales; family Fabaceae; genus Mimosa; species Mimosa bimucronata. The sequence continues at coordinate 1,684,462 of CM073447.1, forward strand.
TATAAATTCTCATCAATTTACCAATATATAATCCCTTTCATCACCAAGGTACCAATTTATTCATAATCATTATAAAATAACGTTCCCGAGATAATTATATCATTCCAAAATAGGTCAACCATAAGAGTTGCCGGATTTTGATCGGTTCCAGAAGAAAAATCAACAACCAATTAATCGCAAAACAATGCATCGCCAATGAATTAAAATTCAAACTCGATTGACAATCAAAATAAGTTTAATTATGCGGAAGCGTAAAATTATGTATGAATCCTAAGTGGCAATACGATTCTGTCCTGCTGGTCCAGAATCACTCACTGACTCAATGAGAAGTTCCCGGATTCTTCCCTTGAATTTCTACTCCACTCCTAAGACCTGCAAAAAGTGAGATAAACGGGGGTAGCCCCAAACGCAACCACTAGCTACTCATCTACGTACGGTGTGTGCTAGCAAGGTGTCAATGTGGGAAACTATATATATATTTGAACAAATTCGAAATATGAGCACATATCCAGACAATCATGCAGAAATTTGTAACTAAAATTCTTTTACAAACTCAAGGTACATCTTTTTATAAAAGCAGTTCAAAATATATTTTACACAATCATCCATAACGTTCGTCCTGCGAAACGTTAGGTTGTCCCCTACAATTAGGTGGACCAAAGTGGAACTCGACGGGGATCTCAACCCGTACCCAGAACCACGAAGAAGTGGAACTCGATGGGGGCTACCCATACCCAGCACCACAACGGGGGTAATGCTCGATGGGGGCTACCCATACCCAGCACACCGAAAGGTAGTACTCGATGGGGGCTACCCATACCCAGTACACCAATAATATAATTAGTCCCTGTGGGCCAACAGGGTACCTCATCACGTGTTGGCAAAAATATCCAGTGCATCGATGCTAACTACCACAACATATGCATCACAACCAGAAATGCAATTTTAACCAAAGCTAGGCACTTGGCCTTTTCCAATATTTTAAAAACCATATAATGCAACAGTTCCAAATCAATATATATATCCTTTTAAAAAAATGATCATCACAACACATGCCACTTTTCGAAGTACGAATCCCACATAACATTTTTATATAAAAATAACCAATGAACATCATATCCTACATATACCATCATAATCTAGGGTTGAAAGGGAGTTTGAAATCCCTTACCAACAACGCACCTACACATAGAACAAGTAGAAGCGGTTACCTGATAGCTGGCACCAATCTCACAATAGTGCAGCTCCCCCGTGCAGACTCAAGACAGTTTAACACTACATTGAAACCTACAAAATTATAATTAACCAACTATCACACATTTCGCACATAGAAAATTAAATCACTAACTACCATTCCCTTTCTGTTTCTAAATTCCAATTCTAATATTAGCCTTTCTTCCTCCTCCTTATATCCATCTTCATCTTTAATCCAACTTATACAATTTCAAGCATACATATCCATTCTTACAATATCCATTCCTTCAAAACCTTAACACAGTCCTCCTTAAATTATTACTAATCCCAATTAACCAATTCAAGCCTAGGTAATAGTTCCTCCAATAACCATTCATCTTAAACTTTAACATTCAATAATCCCCCATAATTCATCACAAATGTCATTTTATAAAATTCAAGCCTAAACAAAATTTTCTAAACATCCTCTGATTATTTTTCAACCTCAAAAATCCCTTCATTAATCCACTATTTATCTCCAAACATTGATAGCTCAGTAAATTCAAGTTCAAGCCTGAAATATCCCCTTTCCCAAATCAAGGCCTACACCAAATCTAACATAATTAACCTCATTAATATTTTTTTTGTTGGGCATAAACTAACTCCTTAAATTCATAATTCAACATCCAACATCTATAATCACAAAATTATCTACACAATATCCCACTTATCCCAAACTTTAACTCCCAATAATTCCTTACGTGCAACCTCCAATCAAAACAATTAATTAAATCTCCTCATATGACCTTAATAAACATCTAAAAATCATCAATTTATCCATAAGCACCTCAAATCATCAAAAGCCCCAATTTTTAAAATCTCCAAAAATCCAAAAATTCCCAATAATTAGAAAAACTTCCAACAATTAGTAATCTATTCAGAGGAACCCAATTTCATGGTCCAAGCTTCAGTTATTAAGCTTAGGACTCCCAGAAATACCAACTTAGACAAGGCCTAATTTTTCAAATATAGCCAAACGAAAAACTAAAGATATAGGGATGTAGAGGAGACTTACGGGGTTCCAAAAATGTACATAGTTGGCCGGAAAAGTCATTATTCCGGCGCCGGCGAGCTCTGATAAGTCCGGCCAAGGGATTTTTGAATCGCTTCAAACGGCCACGGATCGGACCGGAAAATGGGAAGGGAAGGTTCTAAGAGGTGAGAGAGGAGTAATGGAGGTGATGTGTGGTGGTTTTTCGACGAGTTTCACCGGAAAACTCGCCCTCTCTTGAGTTCGGCGGCTTCGTGCGATGAAGGAGGAAGGGAAGACGGCGCTGTTAGGGAGGAGGGAAGAGAAGGAGGCTGATGGTCACACATGCGGCGGCGGCCGGCGGCCGGAGCTGCGACGGTGGGAGGACGTGAGGGAGAGGAGAGAGAGGGAGATGAGACGAGAGAGAGAACGTGGTGTGTGTGTGTGTGTGTGTGCTGTGTGCGTGTGTGTTCGCAGGAGGGAGGGAGTATTAATGGGGAAAACAATATAAAAAGGAGAAGGGGAAAATTACACTTTTAGGCCCTAATATTATTATTATTATTTTAAGATATTTATTTTGAGTTATAAAACCATTTTTCATCTCCAAAAATTTACCTATCTAATCCCTTAATCATTCTCTCCCATAATAACCTCTTTGGAACCCATAATTAATTTCCTCAAATTTATTGTTCTTAAAATAAGGGAGAAACTAGGCCTTTAAAATCCTTAAAAGTACCTCAAAATTCCCCATTTATTCTTATAATTCCTAATCTCCCATAAATCAATTCCTAATTAGCCCATTAATCCTTAATTAAATTTCTAGGATGTTACAATTTCCACTTTTCCAGAACATATTCTCTTAAAACTATTCTCTAACATCACTTTTATTATTTTTTGCAAGTAATTCTCTAAAAGTTAATCAACACATATCTTATTGACTTCCAATTTCAAAAATTACCCTTCATCATTTTCAATCCTATTCACATTTAATCCTTGCATGCAGTGCACGGGGTTTTAAAATATTGTTGTCAATAAGTCTTTTAGACTAAAAAATGCCTTCTTTAAAGTACATGCGTCCTTCTTACATGTTTTAGATTGATACAATACCTTCTTTAAAGACAATGTATCTTTCTTTATGCATTAACTCATTCCGTGCAACGCACAGGGTTGCAATCTAGTTCTCACATATTACTGCAAATATAATGTAATTAATTATAATCTCTTATTAACACTCACACACACACACACACACATATATATAATTAGCACTCATATTTATATATAGCACTTACCAAAGTGTGGAATATTTTGGTGCGTGTAAAACTGGCTATCTTGGTCTTCCAAGCTAGCATCACTGATAATCAACTCGTAAGAGCTATCTTGAAAGAAATCAAAGGCAAAAGCAAAACTAGAACACTTATGGCTTGAACCCGAAAAGTGGAAGTGGAATTGATGTATGTGTATGTTTGGTGAGCTGGAACCCACTTCCCCATGGAACCCAATTCCATCAAAATTGATGGAAGTCAGCTCCATCCCATACCCCCGAAAAACTCACTTCCACTTCTCATGGAAGTGGATTTGTGACTATTTTGCCCCGTTTACATTTCTTCTCTAACAATGAACCATGATGGTTGCCACAAGAAGGATGGTGAGTAAATCCATGATAGGGGACGAGGATGAGGAGATATCAATTTTACTTGTTCTTTATCCTTGATCTAGTTTTCAAAGAACTTCCTGGATATGCTCGTTCTCCCTCTTCGATATGCTCATTCTCCCTCTTTAAAGTTTCTATGATTAAGGATGAAGATAATATTGGAAGAAGGTAGTGACGTGGATGCTACAGCCTTTCATCGTGAAGTAGAAGATTTGTTGACCAAAACTTCACCAGATTGGGTTGCAATTTTCAATCTCCTTGTCCTGCCTTTTTTTTTTAAAAAAAATATGAGCCGTTGTAGTTGATGAAGGTTGTTTCAGCTATCGCTAGATGGTTTAATGATGGCTTAAGTTTGTTTATATGGTGGCCCGTAGTAGAGAAAAACATAAAGTCTCACATCAAAATTTGGAAAGATAGATTAATAATTTATAACATTGGGTTGAATTCCATCACATTAACTTAAGCTTTCGTGATTGAAAGACAAAACCCGACATATATATATTTACGTTGGCCGGAGTTGCTTGTGTGGTAATTGTGGCTTCAGGTTGTGGTCAAGGATTTCCTATGGGAAAGGAGGGTACAAATGTCAATTCAAAATATAAATAATTACTCCCTATGATCCTTATTATAAGGCACCAACTACCATTTCTCACAAATCAAGAAATGGTAGTTGGGTACTCAAATTTATGCAAAATTTGCAACTTCTTCCAATTTAACCCTTCATTAAATGATGTGACTTCACATTTTCAACTTTAAACCTCCATTAATGACAAGGGTAAAGTGGGAAAAAAAGCAATTAATGCGGCGGTTGGTGCCTTATATTTAGGACAAAAAATTTTGGTTAGTTAGTGCCTTATAATAAGGACCAAAGAGAGTATATTAGTTCAAAACTATATCTCATAGCTATACCAAACAAAACTTTTAACATCAACTTCACCTCCACCTTTATTTCCACTTCCACGTTCATTTCCACTTTCACTTCTATCAAAAACTCATTCATTGTATCTTACAGGGCATTAATAGTTGGGTAAATGTGCAAAAATACCCATATACAATTGTTCAAAGTGCATCTGGCACCATTTACAAATGAAGGGGGCAAAAATACCCTTGAAAAGTGAAAAGTGGTGCAAAAAATACTAGGGCCGTTAAGGCTCTCAAACGCCGTTATCTCGTCCCTCTAATTTGTACACATGTCCTCCTCTTGTCATTTTGCCGTTGAACGTGGCAGGTGAGAGGGATTAAAGATTAATGTTAGCCGATAAATCCCAACAGATTCGCCCCATAAGTTCGCTCATCTCTATGTCTCTCTCTTCTGCTCTTTCGCTCATCTGTGTGTTGATGCAAAGCCAAAAAGGACGAGTTCATACTTCATATTGATTTAACCCAAAAACACTATCAAATACCACCACTTGTATTTGATGCAAGCTAAAAGCACTAAACTGAGTGTTTAACCAAAAAAAACTAAACTGAGTGCTTGCCAAAATGAAATACCACCACATTCGTGGCAAAATAAAATCTGTCTTTACAAATCAGGCATTATAAATCAGTTTAGCCGCACCAGAAGGCGTTATCCTGCATTTTCCAGAATACCAAAGTCATCCAAAATAATTCATGGCTTTCCCGTGCTTAAGCTTCAGGTCCGCCTTTTCCATTCTTTCCACTCCCGCTTTCCCTCACAAATATCTTCAGGTCCCTTTTCGAATCTCCCTTTTCGATTTGTGCCCTCAGCACACGATTTGTTCTTGTTCTTCTCTGAATCCATTTTAACCCAGTTGATCTTTTAATGTTTTTCCTTTTCAATTAATTTTTTTTCCTTTTCTGAAAAATAATCTCTATTTAATGCCACGTCATAATTTATTTCATTCCAATCAGCGTTAGATGGCCACACACACTGCTGCAGTGGAGGCCACATGTACAAATTAGTGGGACCCACACGTGAGAGATAACAGCGCCTGGGGGACTCAACGGTCCTGTTATTTTTTTGCACCACTTTTCACTTCTTAAGGGTATTTTTGCACCTTTGGTTTGTAAATGGTGACAAGTGCACTTTGAACAATTGTATATGGGTATTTTTGCACCTTTACCCTTAATAGTTTGAAAAACAAATGGCAGAAGATGTGCCTCAATAATGCTTTGTGTAACGTCTGAAACTTTTACTACTATATTATAGCAATTTAATTGAATTATAACCACTTTTACGAATATTCGAAGCCCAAAAATACGGAAAATTTAAAACTTTTCCTTTTAAAACATTTAACCAACCTTCTGTTGGTTGGAATGGGCTTTTCGGACAAATTGAAATATCTTAAAACTCTTATGAAATAAAGTGGTTAATAAAACAATTAAAAGTACACTAACCCTCTTAGGGTTATTCCTAATTCATAATAATTAGGTAATTTAATTTCCTTAATAAAATTTATACAATTCTAGTGTCTATACTTTCTATTATTAATTTAATAATTTAATTTACAACTAATACAAATAACCTCCCTTTTCAAAACATAATCTCAAAATCTTTATCTAATTTTCTTCAGTACTCTTGCCTTATCTCAGTCATCACACTATCTTCCAGCTTATTTCTTCTAACCTGCATTACTGAAAAATGTTTGGGGATGGGGGTGAGATTGGTAATCCCAATAGCAGTTTCTTTCATATGAGTTCATGCATAATAAATCATAAATCTTCACAATATGAATAATATTTATCCTTATAACCTCTACCAACCACTATTAACGATATATTCATTAAATAGTGGTGGTACCTCTACCTGTAACAGGATTTCATAACTTTTGGCAAAGGGGGAGCGACCCACCTAAGCCTTGGAGTACTCCCCTCATAACCTCTAAGGAATAAAATTACCATTGCTACAGATATTATGAAATTTATGCATGCAATGCGCTGTAATTAAATATTATATGAAATAAACTGCTACCTGTATCCTTAGCTTACTCTTTACTGTACTTCTGCTTTTCACCGTATTCTGGGAATTCAACCCTACTATTCAGTCCTATAAACATTTATAATATAAAATAATACGTTAATATCTATACTTATGCATAGTAATTAAACGTCTCTCACGTTCCTAGGGTACTACCCGTCTTATTTCTAATATAGTAAAAATCTAAATTCTTAACTTAATGGCTAACCACATTATTATCTATAAATGTTGCACAAAACATATTAATATACACACCACACAAACATAAGCACAAAAGTACCTCTATTATTTCAAATTAATTAATCTTCCTTATTGATCAATTCATAATTCAATGAACTCATATTCACTACCACTTGTTAGTCTTTACATTCAACTTGAAGCTTTCCTAATCCTTGGAAATTCTTAAGAAATGAATTAAGTTCCCAGACCAACTTATAACTTCTTAACTTATCTCCAATTAATCATAACCAACTTAACATATTGACTTGGACTTTCAAACAATAAATTACTAATCAATTTCCTTCTATCTAATAAATCCTATCTTAATTCCAAATCCAACCTTAACTCTAGTTTAATCCAATAAATACCATACAAACATATTAAAATAGGGAATTCACTTCTAACTAATTAGTCCTATCTTAATTTAAATTCCTGAAACAATATTTTAAAAGACCTCAACTCTTGACCATATATATGATTCATCCAATTCCCATTCATCTCTTCTTTAATTATAGCACTAATTCAATCTAGCATTAATTCAACCTAACAAATATCAATGCCAAGCCAACAAATCCAGAAATTCAATCCAATTATAATTGAACTAGCACTCCACAAAATCAAATAACAACCAATTCAATTTTCCCCATTCCTTAACTTAATTCCTATTGAATTAATGTCACAATTACTCTTTCCTACCATTGAGCCAGCAGCCAGCAGCCAACAATACCAACAAAAACATAAAATCATTACCATACTTGTTATCATCAACATTATTTTAGAATCCAGCAAAACAATGGTAATCCAATATATTTAGGGAGCATTTAGATTACTCCAACACAAACAGCCATTTAATTTAGTCTCAGTAGCAATCAGAATTCTAGAACCTAAACCATAACAATCATCCACAATTATTTCCTATTTCTTGTTCAATTAATCATCATTGTATTATTTTTTTTTCCTTCTTTCCTTAACCAGTCCAGTCAGCCAAAGCATCAAGAAAGCCAAGAATTGCACAGTTGACAACCATATATTGATCAACTACAAGTAGGAAAATTTCAATCCATCTCCCAGAGCAAAACAGAACATCAATGGCCATTTAACCCTTCCTGGCCGAACAGGACAGAAACAAGAGAAACAACAATCCACCTATTACAAATTTCATCACTACACATTCAGAATGCTTGTGATTATAAGTACATTATGTCCAAGAATTTTGTTTCCTCTTGAATCAGTCGGCCACGCACAGAAAATAGAGAAGAACAAGAACAACAATCCAACCATCCGAAAATTCATCAAAGCACATATCCAACATGCTCATTCCAGTTTCCAATTCGTGTATATATATTATTTAAAAAAATTCTCCCTTCTTGGCCCAACGAATCCGCAGAAACAGGGGAGGAAGAAATCAATTAAACAATTCCCTAATCTTCAATAATCCACTTACAACCTATTTCATGAGCTTAAAATTGCTTCTAATTACCATTAATTATGCTCAAAACAACAAATACCCAGAAGCCCTAAATTTGGCCGTCGCATGCACAGTAACAGGGGAGAGGGATTTCGAAAATCTTGAACCTATTTCACTTCTATCCCAAAATCAACACTCAACCAACCAAGAGAAAGGTTCAAGCACCATTTTCATGATTTCAAAGGCTTCAGAAACTACCCGAAATCTCGAAACATTTCCCCCCATTGCACTCAAAATCGCGCCAGAAAGAGAGGAGAATGGAGGGAAATAGCTTACCTGAACTTTTCCCAAGCTTCCCTGATTGTTTTCCACCGTGCGTCACCGTCTATCGCCGCCGATTCGAGCTGAATCCGTCGCTGGAGGACGAAGAAACGGAGGAAGAATGAGAAAGGAAATTTCGGGAACTGAGGGAGTATATCATGTGAGGCAGAGGGAGTATATATTTTTTTTCTTTTCTTCAAATATGTGTGTATATACGTGGAGAGAGGGAGTGTTTTAGAGTAAATGAGAAGTGTGTAGAATAATTAAGGAGACACGTGTGTGGTCCAGAATAAAAGAGAGTGTGATATTTATTTTTAACAGGTATTTTACTATCCTGCCCTTCCCTGTTTAATTGAGGATATTTTCAACTAGGGGCAGATATTGTCTTTTTTTCATTTTCTATTTTTCTCTTAAACATAATTTTATTTATTATTATCATTTAGAAATAGACTTAAATCTGTCCCCAAAATAATTTTTCTAGATATACTTTAATTTCTAAATTTATTTATAAGACTTTTTAATTAATAAACAATACCTCAAGGTTCTAAATATTCCCTTATCTAAATTAGTTTTCTAACTATTTTTCCTCACTTAATAAATTAAATAAGTTTTAAAAATTATTAAAAATATACCTGGCCTCATAAATTTATTTATAAGGCTGTTTAATTTATATTTGTCATCCTAAAACTTTAAATAAACCATTATTATCTCTTTTCTCCAAATTAAGTTTTATTTCCTAATTATTTCTCTTTGTTTCTTAAAGAAAATAAGCCTTAAAATTATTAAAAATACCTAAAACATTATAAATTTATTTTTTTTAATGCTTTTTAATATTTTAATAATATTTCCTAAATCTTAAATAATTCCTTATTTTCTCTTTTCTAAAATTTGGGGTGTTACACTTTGGCTGATACATCATCAATGCCCACAAAGATAGAGGAACTTCAAGCCCTTAATTAGGGAAATATTCCTGAAAGATATATATGTGGGAGCATCGAGAACATGATGATCCTCCTTCTTCTGAATCGACATAATGGTGAATAGAATAGATTATAAAAGAAGGAAGCTATATATATATATACATATATTGAAATGAGACGTGTGTCACAAGAAGATGTATACACACACATATTAATATTTATATATATATATTTATATATTTACATAGATACGAAAAAGAAGGCACGTACGCAGAGAGAGTATCTATTCGATTTTTCATACGGATAGGAATATCACGATTAAAAGTATACTGTTATTTTTTTAAAAAAAAATACATAAGCTCAAATTTTAAATTCAAAACAGTTGTTAAAGAAGGATAATATAGTATTGTTATAGTGTTATTATTGTAAGTGCTGGCTGTCACCCAAGAGGGGGGTGAATTGGGTGATAGGATAAAAAACTTTAAAATTTTCTTTTATAAAGCACTGTGAAGGTAATCTTTAAAATCTCTTTCTGTTTATCACAGAGTATTTCAAAATTTTTTAATGCACAAGAAATATATAAAGTAGATATGCTGGAAACTAAGAGAGTTTAGGGAAGAGATAATGCACACATAATTTATCCTGGTTCGGTCAACCCTGACCTACATCCAGTCCTCAGGCTTCACCTGAGATTTCTACTATCCTCTTGTTTAAACCAGGCACAAGAGAAGCCTACCACAGGTTTTACGAACACAGGTTCACCTGTCAACCTTTTCCACTGGTTTTACGAACACGGGATCACCAGCCAACCTTTTCCACTGGTTTTACAACATGGGATCACCAGCCAACCTTTACAACAGAGCTTTAGACTCTCTCTAAACACTCCCCCTTTCAACCTGTAAGGTTACAATCTGTTTCCCAACTCAAGATCTCCCAATCTTGAGTATCACTCACTAAGTATAGAGAATGATTACAAGGAAATCTAACTTCTCTCAAAGAAGGAATTTTAGTAATCACTTAAGTATAGATTCGTATATGATGAGGAAATACAAATTCTAGAGCTTAAAGATTTGAACTATGGTTGCTCTAGCTCTTCTATTCTAATGTGCTCAACTCATCGTTTCTGGGCTCACTGATATATAACTAACACTCTGTGCAGAGCCTCTGTTTTCATTGCTGTTAGCGTATATTCGTCTTTTTCGTTGTTCTCATGACGCTACACTTTCACCAGATGTCTTCAAGTCTTTATATATGGTTTTGATAAGTTTCTGTCCGTTGGAGACTTGGAGAACTAGCCGTTGAGGATTTCTTTCTTCTTTTGCTTCGGATAAGAGAGATGGAGACTCTGAGTAACGGTAACCTGATGCTACCTACTCCTGTACTTGCTGTCAGCTTTTTCACTAGCGCTAGCTGCCTTTGCTATCGCTAGCTTGACAGTGTAAAATCTGCACTTTAGAAACAATGTATTAGCTCAGTAGATATTGCGTTATCGATAGCTACCAAAGCTATCGCTAGCTTCATAGTGTAAATCCAGTACTTTGCTAAACAGATAAACATATAATGGCTCAGTAGGTGTTATCGCTAGTGCAGTTCATTAGCTCAATGATAAAGACAATCAGCTAAGGAATTTCAAAGTATTCTCTATCGATAGCACTATAGATAGCAAATCATGCTATGGATAGCAAATCATGCTATCGATAGCAAATCATGCTATGGCTAGCTCTACACATTCCTCATTAGCTATTATCCTAAGCTTTTCATTTGATGGCGATAGGTTCAAGCTTAGCGATAATTTTACTTATTCATTGCTGAGGTAATCTACATTCTTTTACTTAGCCATTATGATTCTTCTCTCAATTCATTCCAGACTAAGTTACATGCTCTTATGTATGCAATCTGAGCCTATGGACATGTTATGTGATCATATATGCAATGCTTCAATCACAGTAAACACATAGCAAACATGTAGTAGGAGATAAGCACTTTATCCACACTTTTTGCTTCCTACATTTATCTCTATATTTGACATCATCAAAACTAAGCATATCCAACAATTATAGTTGTTGTAAATAAGATGATTGTGAAATTTTGTTTTATTTTTTAATATTTGGTCTTTTGATTTGAACTCTTTCAGTTAATTTTGGATGTTTCATATTAGATAAAATTAAAACAATTTGGTTCGCTAATTATTAAATTTAAACATAGTTTGTTTTGATCATCAAATATCAATTTTTATATAAAATTTTACCTAATCTCCTTAATTATATGCGTGTGGGTCCCAAGATCTTGTAAAGTGTATATATGATAATTAATATATACTCAAATACAGTGTATACTATATATCACTTAGGGCCTGTTTGGATCAATTACAACCTACTTTATGACTGCGATGCAATGTAATGCAATGGTATGTAATGCAATATTAATTACCATGTGGTTGTTTGGTTAGTTTTCAGTAATGGGTTAGTTTTTATAATTAATTAAATAATTGCAGTTATAAAAAGTCTAAAATAGCCCCATCCAAAAAAAAATTCCACCAATAAAAAAAGTGAAAGGATTTCCTCTTTCCTCTTCAACATTTTCGAAGCTCCATGGATTCCGATGACATTCAGACTATTCTTTCTTCTTACGATTTATAAGCTACTTTGCAATTGATAATGTTTTGGGTCTCCTCAAACTTGGCATGAAATGAGGAATTTCTCTATACTTCTTTGAACAAACATGCAAATAAAAAAACAGTTCAGCAAAAATGGAGACCACATCTTGAATGAAGATCTGACTCTTCCCTGGAAAAGAGATGTGATCAGAGGAATGGATCTTGTCGAATGTTGTTCATAAACTATGGATGAAGGTCTCAAACAAAAACGGCTGTGGCAGGCCGACAATGACAAGTGCTGGGGTGTTGCGACTTTTACAGTGGTCAAATCTTTGCCGATCCTCCCTTTCATGACAGATGCAAAGCATGGTGATAGGGATGTCGCATAGATGATGATGGGCAAACTTTCATCAGCGGTGGCGACGGGTGGTAGTTGCGGTGACGTTCCTGGTGTTCAGATCTTACTCGGCGGCGGTGGGGGGTGTTGGGTGTGGTGATGTTCATTTTCTCGGATCTTGCTCGGCGGTAGCGGTAGCGGTAGCGGTAGCGGCAGCTGGGTGTGATGGCATTCATGGTGGTCAGGTCTTCATCGAAGGCGACAAGTGTGCAGCGATCTTGATGATGGTCAGGTCATCCTCGGCGGCAGAAGACACAGGATGTGACGAGAAGGTTTGGAGAGAGGGCTAGAGGATGGAGAAATGTTGAGGGTAGATAATTGTCTTTTCACATGGCTTATTGAGGGCAAAATAGATATTTTATTAGAGATGGTAGCCTGCAATGATCATTCATAGGGGGGACCCTATGAAAACACATTACCAAAAAATATGCAATCTTCATTATAATTGTAATCTTTTTTACCATCACTAAACCCAACCAAACAAGCTATCTATGGTAATGCAATAAAGATTACCATTGCATATGGGCAATGCGATTGAACCAAACGGGCCCTTAATATCCATAATTAGTATTTCTAACATTCCAAAGGGGGAAAATATATCTATTATCTAGGGATATTGTAAAGTTGTTATCTGAAATAGGGATGTTCTTAGTTCTCGTTGAACACACATGATGTTAAATGTTCTCATTCATTATTCAAGGATAATTCAATCATATAATATTAAAATTTTGCCATGTTATGATTATTTCATAATTTTTTTAAGAAATTGTGTACATTTTTATCTGACAAATATTTTAAAATAGTTTGCCTGTTGATATGGATAAAATACGTGGAAGATCAGTCTGAATGGAGGAGTAATTAACTGGACGAACAAAAAGAAGCACAAGAAAGGTTGGGTAATGCTTTTTATCATAGCATAAGGATCAGTGGGATAAGTTGACTGTAATTGTGCCAATAACATTTAAAATTTAATCACGTAAAAAACAATTTTTTGATCAAATAAAATAACAATTATATATATATGTGTGTATACATATATAAATTATGTTCCTTTTAATTTTCCTAATATGTTTGATACATCCCATTATTTCTATTCATTTCTAAACCATTTCTTAGCTTGAATCATGTTAATTTGACCTTAGCTGAGCCTTAATGGTTTAAATGTGTCCAAGGTCATTTTAGTAATGTACTTTAGTAATGTTAGTTCTTACTTGTCATAATTTTTATACCTCTTATCCCTCTCAACTTGAATCATCAAAGTGGTATTACAATTAAATATATGTGTGTGTATATATATATGTTTTGTGTAGGTGTGATTCAAGGAATTTGGATGCAATTCAAGTCAATTAGTCAAGTGAAACGGAGGTGAAGGATAAAATAGACCCCGTCTATCTCTTTTAGTTTAGGTTTCTGGTCGTGCAAAAGCAGTCAACTACAAATAGAGAAATACTCCCTCTTGTCCTTATTATAATAAAGACCCAATTAACGAGTTTTCTTGGTCTTGTACGGGTTGTAAAAAACAGTACAGAAAATGTTGTCGATCCATCAGGGACAAAAACAAAAGATGATTAATAATTACAATAACGTTAGCAATTAGGTTGAATGAAAATTTTTGTGTATTGGAATTTCAAAAGTACCTAAAATGAAAATAGCTTGACAAAAACTAAATGAAACTTTAATTTCAAGACAAGAGAAGTTTAGGAATATTTATCAACATTGAAGGTTCATAAACATTTCAAAATGCTTTTTCAAGCCAAAATCAAATTTATATTCTCATTAAAATGCACAATCTTTTACTGCAATTAATGAAAGTTAAGTTTCAAAACCAATCTCCTATTGACAATGTTAGGCTAGTAACTATATTTCTACGCACGTTACCAACTAACCATCCATTTAAACCATAAACTTCAGGACTAACATGATTTACCTAAGTTCTACATTTAAATTATCTCTCTCAAGCATAATTTAAATGAACTAAACAATCCATATGTTAGTCAATCAAATGGAAGCATTAAACACAAGGTAAAACAACACATAATTATCATTAACAACTAAAAGAGGGTAATAATCAGTCTCAATCCAAGCAACATTTCAAAATAATCCTAACAAAAATAAATTAACTACTGATAACTAAAACTAAAATTACTAAAATAATCTCAACAATGTCACAGATGCATGCAGAGTTCAAAATTGCGGTAGAAAAATAAAGAGACAAGAGAACAAAACACTGCTGGTTCATCTCCTCCCCTTCATTGCACGATTTCTCCAACCAAGCAGAAGCTTCGAAGGCAGTGGCGTTCAGCGGCTTCGGCGGTGTTCAATGGCAGCAGCTTCAACGCGCCTCCGGTCTACCACCTCCATAGTCCTCTCGTCCTCCCATGGAGATGACGCTTCATGCCCCTCCTTCCCTCTCTCTTTCTCGCTCACAGTAGCTCATACCGAAGAAGAAGACGATGTAGATGTCGAAGAATATGTGACTCTGTGCACCGCTTCTCTTTTTCTTCCCGTGGCTTTTTAGGTTTCACATGTTTGAAACTTCTCTTGCCAAAACGCTTCCGTTCTTTCTTGGTGGTCCAATAGTCTTTTGATCAATCAAACACCAATAGCTTTTATCTCCAGAATGCCACGTTGCTCAACTGAATGGAAGGAGAAATAAAGTAAATATATAATAATAATAATAGCTTTTTTTAATTTCAAACTATTGTTCATTTATTCAACTACTCTACCTAAACTGAAATATTTTTTCTTTTAATTTGAAAATTAAGATATTTCTTATCAAATCCCTAAATCATGTACCAAATTGATATCTATCAAAATCTTAAACAAATTCTTTTAATTTTGCATCAATAAGTTCCCAAATATACTAAAATATATATCAAATCTAATTAAATATAGGGAGTCATCAGTTAATTTTTAAGGTGTATTAATTATTTTTTTCATGTATGCCCATATTTAATAGGGGTAGTGAGAAAGAGCAATAATTAAATAGTAGTGGAGTCTAGTGTAATTAGTGGGGGTAATATTATTAATCACTTAAATTTTAAGATATATTTAATGTTTTTAACCAATTTTATTGGTATATAAAATTTGTTAGTTGGTCCCTTATAATAAGGATCAGAGGGAGTAGTAGATTTTGCCTTAAACCTGGAATAGTACTAGACTCATAGAAATAATTTCATATATTTTCCTAAAAATCGATAATGTTATGTTTGCATTTGAGGGAATTTTAATATATTTAAAGGTTGAAAAGGGACGATTACGATTGAATGAAATAAAAAAGTAGTAAGATTAGTTGAGGGGATATGCGACCACTAATTACACTAAATTTTAATTTGTACTAATAATGATAAATCCCATAAAAATGTTCTAAATAATGATTAGACATTTGTCCTAACTATGAAAAATTCCATAAAAACTGAAACTAGAAACAAAAGGAAAAAGTTACAAAATAGCTTTAGCTACTGTTGAGCAATGTGATTAAACCCGGACTAGTCTGGACTGAGCACAAGACCGGTCCGGTTATCCATATGACTCGAGGTTTGGTCAACTAGGTTATAACTCGGCAAACTCCGAGTGACCCGGGGACTAACTCAGGTGACTCGCCGAGTGGGTCGAGTCACCCAGTAGAGTATTTTCAGATCTCGATTTTTTTAGCAAAATTTACATATCCAGATTGACAAAGGAGAAATAAAGAAGGTGAGAATGAGAGATGAAGGAGAGGAGGAGCATAATAGTAATAGTAGAAAAGAAACACATTTGCTGCTGAGATTTGAGATCTTTGGGACATTTGCTTAGACACTCCTACCTTCTCGCCTTTAGCTTGCTGGAGAAGTCACGACTTCTTTCTCACCTTCATCGTTGGCTGAAAAATCAAGAAAGCTGCCAACTTTTTTTTATCGCGTGGAAGAAGAAGAAGGAAGGACCGTCCAAATAATAGAGAAGAAAGAGGATATATTTTATTTTGAAAATACCTCATGTCAGGAGATGGCTTTGATGAGGGTTGAGAGAAAAGAGGAGTATCACGTGGGTGAGAGAAGATGAAAACCAAAAGCGAAAAAATGTATAAATTTTTTTATTAAATCAATCAATGGCTCAACGGGAGGAAAAGAGAATAAAAAGAAAAAGAAAAGGAAATTAAATAAAATTACAAAAGGATTTTGAATTATTCACTAACTACCACTCTATTTCTAATTATAAGATCAATTTTGTAAAAATTGTTTTTATTAATGTGAGAGAGAACGTCAATAAATGTAAAGAGAGAATGTAATAGTCATTTTTCAATGAGAGTGAAATTGAAATTGACTAATTATTGACATTTTAACAACATAACTATATTTCTTTGGTATATTGGGATTAGGTAAAATAGACTTATATATATCTGGCAAAAAAAAGATTGACTTATATATAGGAATAGAGTGGTATAAAACATGGTTATTTATTTTAAATTATTGTTTATAATTAAAACATAAATATAATGATTTATTATAATTAAATTATATTATTTTGATTACTATCGGTTTGGCCCCCGGGTTAATTACTATCTGACTCACTAACCATTGACCCACTACCTCGACCGGTTCAGCTTTCAGTTCGGCCTTGATATAACCTTGCTGTTGAGAGAAATCTTTTTTTCTAGATTCCATATTAAAACAATGACCACTCATGTTTACCATCACCAAAATAAGGTGAGGAACTTGGACACCTTAGGAATGTTATAAATTTATTAATTAGGCAACATTGTTGCGTCTTGAATTGATCAGTCCGAATGGAGAGGTTAAACTGAACTAACCACAAAATGCACAAGACTTTTGCAATTAGGCTAAATTACAATCATAAAGACAAATGTTGTGGAGCACATAAATTAAATGCTCATCAATAAAAGGCTTTAATTAATACCATTCAGAGTGTTGAGATATTCTAACCAATGATTAAACATTTAACCTAACAATGAAAAATCCCATAAAAACTGAAACTAGAAACAAAAGGGAGCTCACAAAATAGCCACAGCTACTCATATTCACATTTCACCAAAATAAGGTGATCATCTTGTAAACCTGAGGAATGTTAATCTAAACTCTCCAGTGCATTGTTTTGAACAGAGTTGATGTTCGAAGATGAGGAATTTGATATCATTAAGTCACTATTTGACTCAATCATTTCATCGCTAGAGATAATTCCAAAATCATCCCCATCAAAAAATATAAAAAATTCACGATTATCAACCCCATCATCTAGTGGCTGCATCAGGTTTTGATTTATCTGTTGCTGTTGAAGCTGCTGCATATTACCTCCATTGGAAGAACCTAAAGATAGGTTTTGAAATTGATCCGATATCTCCACAATAGAAACCAAGGTCTGTTCTTGTTGCATATTTTTCCCATTTTCTAGAAGAGATGAATTAGGCACCATTGCTAGTGAACCCGGATGGCCAAAATATTCTGATTCCACAAAAAATTAAGTAAAAGTTAGAATAACGATGAAAAACAAAATTATTATTAAAGAGAAAATAAAACTTTTAAATCCTGAATTTATTTTTCTGAAAGTGTAGGTATTATCTAATTATTCAATCATACCAAAGTTGTTTAAGTTTTGTTTCGATGGTTGCATTTGCATTGGTTGGGCAAGAAGGCGGTGACCATCATGAGTAGAAACATCATCGTATGGGAAAGTCAACTGAGGATGATTATCATTACTCGTGGAAGGTCCTAGGAGGAGGGATTCATCATGTTGAAAAGGAACTGATGATTGAGTAGAACTATTATTATTGCCTGATTGAGGGATTTGACTCACTAATATTGCATCTGTATTTTGATCTTGCTGTGCTCGCCCTTTCTTCTTTAAACCTTCTTTATATTTCTAAAAGTATCGACAAACAGGAAAAAAATTAAGCCAATATTATTAAATGAATTGTGTTATATATATAATAAAAAATAATAATGAAGAGAAAGTAAACATGTCATCAAATTAAGTATGATATACCTGAAGATGGCTTGAAACATTTTCTCTAGTCAATTCAGGCACATTCATGTCTTCAAGAATCATTTTTGCCGTGGCATCTAAGATAGAAGGGAAAAAACTATATTCATGCTATATCATAATAACACAAATTACAAAAACTTTTGTGTCATTTTATCTCAATTTTCAATTATCCACTACACATACACTTTGCTTCACAAATTTATAATTTTCTTATTGAAAAATTTGCATCTATGGAAGGAATTTCAAACGTATTGTAAAGAAACTAACACACACTTCTTCCACATAAAGCAAATCCCTCTAAAAATAAATAAAATTAAAGTATAAGGATTGATACAATAAGAAGCTTAAAAGGAGAATGAATGAATATGCATACCTGGGCCAAGACGTTCATAAGAATTAACAAATTTTCCATGGAGCTCAGGCTCCCAATAGAGCCGCCGTTTTTTTGAAGGTTTTCCATCATGATTCATAAACCCACTATTATCATCCACTCTATGACCCTTGCCCTCATTGGAAGCAACATCATCATGATGATTATGATGTCGAGGTTGTAAGCTATTTTCATGATGTTGTTGTTGTTGTTGTTGTTGTTTTGGTTGTACCCTCATTCTTAATACATGCTGCCATAAGTTTTTAATGGTACACTCATTCACTGGCTTCCACAAAATATAAGACACACCACTTCTAAATGCTTTTTTTGTCTCATCTAATGTTTGAACCCCGCATGTCACTGCAAAATACAAATAGAAGGTTGTCAAACTCATGTCAAACAAACTCCCAACGATGACATAAATTCTATATTGACAAAAAAGTGCACTTTCACCCATGACAAAAAATTCGCTTGTTGCAACAATTGGCAGAAATTTTTTTATGGCAACAAAAGATTAGTCGGAAAAAACTATAAAGGAAGCAGCTAATAATGGACCTTTCAGTGGTGACTTTAATAAATTTCTGCTGAAAGTACTCTCTTTTATTCTTAGATATTTTATTTTTACTTATTGATAACATAATTCCTATGAATATAGAGAAGAATATAGAACTTCAAGTAAATATTCAATCTTTTTTATTCTAGGACATACCAAATTGGAGATAAAGTTTATTAAAAAATATTTCAATCTAAGGATTGATTTGTTATTTTATTTCTTTCATCGTCCCAAACATGTCAATATTGGCACTAATTGTAATTAAATGTAACTTGTTGTTCAAGCAACTATTCAGAGTTGCTTGTAAGGCTTGTTGGAAAACATTGCAGCGACAGGAGATATTTGGCGGATACTTTCAACGCCGCCGCTTAAAACATGAATTTCGGTGGCAACATGTAATGTCATCAGTGCAATTAATTAAAATCTCTCATTCACATGCATATAATCAATTATTTAACTTACAAATGTGGGGAATGTTGGTGTTCAACCGTTGGTGTCTTTCGATGAATTTGTAGCCATCCATTCCTTTCAAGGAGACATCACTGATAACCAAATCAAAAGAGAAACGATCTCGGTCTTTTAATAATTTTAAAGCAGAAAGACCATCGACACGTTTAGTAATTTTGTAACGATCAGGTGGTTGAAGATGTCCCTCAATAATGGCTTGAGTCACATCATCAATGCCCACCAAGAGCACCTTTATACCCCCAGGGAAATGTTGCTTAAAGACATTGACCAGATGATCATCGGGAGCGGCCACGGCTGCTGAGGCAGATTGCTGCTGCATCATGGCCAATCTAACCTTTGAACGAGCACAAGCGAGAAAATAAAACAAAAGTCAATCTAACTTAGTCACATTCCATAGTAAAAGCAAGAAAATGAAAGAAATTGAGTAGTGTTATAAGCTAGACATGCACGAGACACTCTCAAAATACATATATAAGAGTTGAAAAAGGTTTAAAGTTTGAATTTAAAGAAGTTGTTGCCGTGCATGCCTGTCGTAGCTGATAAAA
Organism: Mimosa bimucronata; assembly: GCA_037074515.1. Lineage (NCBI taxonomy): Eukaryota > Viridiplantae > Streptophyta > Magnoliopsida > Fabales > Fabaceae > Mimosa > Mimosa bimucronata. The sequence goes on from CM073447.1 coordinate 1,705,033, forward strand.
GATATTTTGTTCAAAAGGATATTAATATTAGTTATCGATATTTTATGTTAAATCAAATAAAAAAAATTATGATTAATTGATTTTTTACAAAAAATAAATATAAAAAATTTATGTACGCCAATAGTTGGAACAATAAAAATATGTCAACAAAATAATCCACTAGTTTGCCGGCTGTATGCGAACAATATATACACTATGTACATATATCTAGTTAAAATTAAAATGTATATATAATAACTCATGTGCATTCAAACTTAAGTTTAAATCTAATTCAATCAGACAATCATACAAAAGAAAAATTATATATTACCGTCATTGTAACATTTTTGTTTTTATTTTTTTTAAACAATTTTAGTTTTTGAGTTTATATACTTTTCTTAATATTTTAGGGAGAAAAATGGATAGTGCTGATTTTTATTAGAATTTATTTTTAATTGCATTATTTAAATAAATAGGTTAAAATTAAATAAGGGGATAGTTGTCATGCAGATGAAGAAGACGAAGCTGCTGAATTCCAATGCTTATTTCTTCTTCCACCCTCACTCCCTTCTGTACGCTCCCTTCTCTTCCTTCTTATTATTACTCCTCCCAACACTACTTTCATCCCCTCTGCCGTTGATGATGATGAGTATGCATCCTTGTTTATAGTATGAATGTGGGGGTGAGTAATCAGGTAATCGGCTTCTTGTTGTACTGCTACCACGCATTTGCCTTTCTGCGGAAGACGAAGACGTGGCTTCTCCGTCACTTGGGGAGGACTGGAAATCACTGCTTCCAACTCCAAATTTGTGATTCATTCGCATTCACCGCTGTGGCGTTGACGCATACTCATCTTCATATTTTTTATATGTTAATAAGAGTGCACCAATTTCTTTAATCCATATCAGACATGAGTTCACCAGTCTCTTTCGAGTTTGTGGGTCACTTAACGAGCTACCTTTGTACTCGTGATGTATCATTCTCGTCCTCTTAAGGTAGCTCATTCAAACATATTTTGATGGGAATAAGACTCAAACCCATACAAGTTATCATATCAAACCTTAACAGCGAAGTTGGGTGAATATAAGTTGGTAGTAGAAGCGCATCCCAATTCCTTTAACCCATATTAGATAAGTGCCCATAAATTTCTTTCGACTTTGTGAGCCACTTGACCAAACCTAATCCACACACCTAGGATGTTTATGCATCCCTTGAAACAAATTCATGCTCAAACATATTTTGATGGGAGTGAGATTCAAACTCATACATGTTATGATATCAAACAAAAACAAAGTGTTAAACTAAAGTTTAAGTTGGTAGTAGAGATGCACCTCAATTCTTTTAAACATAATTAAACACGAGTCTACTAGTCTTCTTAAGTTGAATGTTAAAGCTCATTTGCAGTGGCAATAATTCAACACAATTAATAATATAATTCACACGCACGTACGTACCTGAAAAGTTTCCATAGCAAGATCTTCAAAATTTTTCAAATGTATTTCTTGTTTCGCCTTTGTACACAGGAAATATCTTGTATTTCTTGTTTCGCCTTTGTCGACAGGAAATATCTTTGTCCACAGGAAATATGATAAGAAGGCTAGCAGGGACTAATATATTTAAGGAGATGGTGAGAGGAATTAATGGATCCGTGATTGGGCATTCTTTTGTGGGCTTTGTGGGTTTATTTATGATAAGAAGGATAGCAGGGCCACGGACTAATTTATATAACTAATATAAGGAGGTGGTGAGAGGCATTAATGGATCCGAGATTGGGCATGCTTTTGTGGGCCTTATGGGTTTTTTTTCTAAGGTCCAAATATATAATTTAAAGATTATTTTTTTGGCCAGAAAATAACTAAAAGATTATGCAATACTTAAATTGGGACAAAAATCTCCTCCCTCTCTCCCTCCCCATTAAAATCATACGTGCAGAAGATTTAGATTTTTGTTATTTTAATTGCCATTTTCCTATATATTTCGTTAATATCATGTAGGGTAAAAGATAAATCCAAAACGAAAGTTTAATTGCCATTTCTTAAACTCTTTTTTTGTTAGAAAAAAATCGTCTATATAATTTAATCTCTTTTTATCCGTATATACAAACAATTCTAGAATGAAAGTATTAGTTGCCCTACCTATACCTTTTCATGACTCAAATCTTATTATACTCTATCCAGTCTTAATTATTAGGTCCATTTGATTTTTTTTAAAGAGATTAATGACGCAAAATAAATCACTATAAATTATTTATATATATATAATTGTTTAAAACTAATTTATTTTTCTTATAAACTAATATATAATCTAATTACATGTGGTATATATTAAAATCTATTGGCCTATTTTTCTTCATTAATCTACATAAAAAGCTCGGATATATAGATATATTAAAAAAGAAAAATCTCCTCTTAATTCATCAAGTTATTTTTTAAACACTTCAGTAATATAAATTGTGGTGGACACAACAAACTGTGGTATTTGTATACTAGAATCTAAACTTTGTTAATAATATTGTTAGCACAATAAAACTAAAAAAATTTATATACCAAAAATATGTAAATGTGAAGTCTATGGTTTTATAGTATTTGAGGTATTGTACTTTAATTGATGCAATGAGAATTTTTTTATTGATATAAAATTTTATTTATTCTCTTTTAGCTTTTTTTTAAAACAATTTTTTTTTTAAAAAGTAACGGGCTGACGAGTAAACTTATCATGAAGGATTGAGGTTGGGGTTCCCGTAACACTATAGGTAACGAGCCGCACTGCATAACTCGTGGACTGTAGTGGGCTACTTGCAACCCACAGGCTAACCGTATCTCAAGTTTAACTGGGGAGTACATAATAAATTCTGATGCGAAAATGATAAGTATATGATACTTATTTATTGTAGGAACATTTTTGTGATTGCATTCATTTCCTACCTCCTCCGAGTAATGTTTCAAAATTTAAATGGACAAGCCCAATAACAAACCAGATAACATTATCTATTTATAATAATTTTCTTTTGAACATCAACTACCATTTATTATTATAAGTTACATTTATTAATGCATCTTTAGAATGTGTTTGTTTGAACTTTGAATGATAGTGTAACTCATACATTAAAAGAACGTGAAATAAATGTAAATATACGATAGGTCTGCTTAATTAATCGAGAGTGGCACGGACCACTCAAAGGATGCATGAATCAAATTTTATAATAATTACAAGAATTTCATTAATAGCAGAGGCCATGCTAAATCTGGAAATTTCAATAATCAATTGCATGCATCATTAAGTGAATGGTAATTATATATATTAAACTAGATTTACACTTTACTATTACTTTGCGTGACAATCTTTTTTAGTTATATAACTTAATCGGATATTTCATTTTAGTTAAGAGACCTAATTAATTGGAGTATTTATTTTTATATTACTTGAAGTTTAAATTATTTTTTATTTAAAAAAAGAAGGGAAAATATCAGCTACCCCTTAGTACCACAACACAATTTCCAATGGCTCCCACATAAATATGAAATTTCAATTAACACCTTACAGGGCAAAATAAAATTAGATCTGAAATCAACTTATATTATGAATGTTGTGAAGAGTTGGTTCCCATTTTTTTGAGTCTTGGAATTACTCGCATTTGAATTGGATACCAACATGTATGTGTTGAAAATTGTTAATATTTGTCTTGGAGATCCATTGTCACAGTGTCAATATTCTATTGTCATGCCCACAGTGCCAACATACATGTTTTGGAAATATTGTCCATATTTGTCTTTAGAATCCACTTATTATATTGTTAATGTCCCATTATTTTGTGAAGTGTTATATTTCTATTATTTTCATGTCTTAGAAATACTCTCATTTTTTTTCTAAAAAAAAAAAAAGAAATACTCTCATTTTTGTTGGAGACCAACATACTCACATTATTCTCCAACAAAAATGTCTATGTTTTCTGATTAACCAATTTAATTTCATTTTACCATCCAATGAGTTAATTGAGGTTTCAGATTTGCATGGGGCCATTTGAAATTTTGTTGCTACTAAAGGGATTAGTTGATATTTTACCAAAAATTGAAATGAAGTAAACCTTAATGTTTTTTATTTTAGAGAAATAATAAAATAGGTGGAATTTGTGTAAATTGAAAACCGCATTATGTATGATCAAATTAATATAATCCAGTTCATTAGGGGCTTCTGTATAATAACCAACGGGGGTTGGCGCAGTTGGGTAGGCAGCTGCGCCACAATCCTCCTTACCTGGGTTCGATCCCAAGTAAGGAGATTGTAAAGAATTTCCGTTAGGAGCTCTCTCCCCTGGGGCACCACCAAAGGTGGGTGAAACCTTTCGGGCCTATTCGATTGGGGCTCCAGGACTAGTCGGTTGTCGAGGGCCCATGCTGGTAAATCCGGCGTTGGCCTTCAGGTTAACGCCGGATACCTGGACGGTGGTGCAATCGAAGGCCAAAAATGGTCCAAGCATTCATAAAAAAAAAGGGGCTTCTGTATAATTAGAGGTAGGGCTGTTCAACATTGTCCTGTCCCGGTCCGTCCCATCCCGGCCATTTCGGGACTGGACAGTCCCGTCCCGAAAGTGCAGCTTCGGGATGGGACGGGACTCGGGACGGGGTCGTCCCGATCCCGTCCCGTCCCGAATATATATATGTTTATATTTTTTTAAAAAAAATACATGTGTCATCTATCTCATGTGTGAGTATATATAATTTTTTTAAAAAAAAATATATAACTCTAACTTCTAAACTAAGTTTCAACCATTCATTGATTTCAAATTTCTTGTCCACTGCCACTATGCTCTATGTGTAACCCATCACATTTGAAGTTTTTTTCAAACTCTATTTAAATGTGTAGTTGTTGGCTTGTTGCTACTTTTTTTGCTCTAATTATTATATTTTTGGTTTATTATGTATTAATATGGAGTGCTCATGGCACTGGAGAAGATTTAATTATGCTACAAAATCACCCACCAAGTATGTTGCTCTACAAAAAAAAAATTTTTTTGGTCAATTTTTTTAATTAGAAAAAAATTCAGGACAAGGCCCGTCCCGTCCCGTCCCGATTAAGACCGGGACAAGTTCGGGACGGGACGGGAACCCCGTCCCGAACACTTTTCTTCAACCCCGTCCCGTCCCGTCCCATGAACACCCCTAATTAGAGGGTAACATAAGACCCGATTTGGATTAAATGTTTTCTATGGGACTTAGCTTTAATTTTTCCTACATTGTTCTTTTCACAAAAACTAGATTTTTCTCTCCCGTACAATGCACGGAAGCTAAAAATAAAAATGAAATAAACTAAAGAACATAATTTTTTTGAGTGACTATTTTATGATTAAAAATTTTACTTGAAAAAATCAAAAGTTGATTACATATGGATATAAATTATCTAAATTGTTGATTGCAATTTTTTTTATAAAAGAGAAAATATGAATTATTTTTAAAAAGCTTATTGCAAAATTATGAGTTATCAAAATGCATATTCATATGTTCATTAGATATATTTTTATATGGCTTGATTGCAAAATTGTGTGAGTTATTAAAGTGTAGATTTAGATGTTCATTTAATTTTAATCAAAAATAAATGAGATGGGCAACTGTTTGAGCAAGTTTGACTATTGAAAATAAATCAATAATATTGATAATGCAATATTGATTTAAATCAGAAATAAATATGATTCAACATAACTATTAGACAAAAAATGAATGCCTATAGAAGAATTCTATTACTTCATATTGTTCCAGAAGAAAAGATGAATTACGTCAACTAAAAACCACTGCAAGGCAAAACTAATAAACAAAATAATATGAATAGTGACAGGTTCTTCTTAGCTCTACACAATATAATTGCGCGATCAAATGAAATTTCTAAGATTGTGGAGACAATTCCATTTATGAACAACGTTTTTATTTATTCTCAAAATTTTCTAATTGAATAATCATGGTTTCAAGCTTTATTATTATAAAGAACATATCATTAACTTGAAAATATCATTTATCTTGAAAACAAAAGAATTAAAAATGCCAGACTAATAAGTATATAGACATCCATGTACAACCTTAAGCGTACAAAAGATTTTGACCGTGCGAAAAAAGAATAAGGTATTCCCATAAGATTGGACTGTGGTTCTTGTTCGAGAGCCCTTTTTTTGCTCAATTTCTTCCTAGAAAGTCCAAGAACTGGAGTTTGATAGAAATGATACAAAAGTGAAGAGAGAGAATCACAATATAAGAGAGTTTATGAGTGATAAAATTTGAATTTTAAAGATGTTGAGATTTGATAACGGTAAATTGAAAGTTTGAATTTAAAATTGGATGTAATGAAAGTGGGATTTGAATTTGAATGTGTGCAATTAATTTGAAATTTTCAATATGATATATTTTTCCTTAAATTGGATTCTTTCCTTAAGTAATATTACATATTGTAAACCAAATATATATGTATTGATTGTTGCCTGAAATATAGCAATATATCTAAACACAATAATTAATTCCTAAACATCAAAACCCGAATATTGGAGATTAAAAACAAAATTATATTATTTCAATTTTTCATAAACAATAATAAATTAATAAATATGTACGTGACCATATATTCAAATAAGTGCAATTCTTTCTAGAGTTATGGCATATTATAAATGAAATATATATGTTTAGATTGTTCTATAAAATAATGACCTATTTGGACATAGTTATCAATTCATAAATTTCAAAATCCAAATATTGTAGATTAAAAACTAAAATTTATATGGCTTGTTTTTTTAAAAAAATAATAAATTAAGATATATGTATATGGGAATTGATTTTCATTGGTGCGGCATTTTAGCAACCAATTTATTTTTGACAATAGAAATGAAAATTCAAAAGAAAAACTTTATAAATAGATAAATAATTAATACCTAGTTGTCTAATTTACTGACATATTTAAACACATTAATTATTTTATAAATTTCAGAAGCAAAATTAATAATGTTGATTGTAAATCATATATATGTTTTAATTGTTACCTAAAATAGTGATTTATTTGAAGACAATAATTAATTCGTATATTTTAAAAGTCAAATATTGCAAATTAAAAACAAATACATATGGATTGATTTTTGGAAAAATTCCAAAAAAAGACCCTCAAAATATCTAAAGGATAGTTTGTTATATCGAACTTTGGAAAGGATAATTCAGCACAAATGACTGAATTGTCCAACCTAAATTTAAGTGAAACGTCCAAAATGCCATTGCTTTAAAACTTTTTTTCTAAACTTCATTCATTCTTAATTCGTTCCCAGAATTGTATAAGGGATTACCAAATCCAGATAAGGGATTACTAACAAGAAGTTGGTAATTGGATAGAAATATATTGGTAATCCTTTATCCAAAGTTGGTAATCTCTTATCCACATTTGGTAATCCCTTATACAATTCTGGGAACGAATAAAAGAAGTTGGTAATGATGTTGATGATTTGATAGAAACATGTTGGTAATCCCTTATAGAATTCTTGGAACGAACAAAAAAAAGTTGGTAATTGGATGAAAACATGTTGGTAATCATTTATCCATATTTGGTAATCCCTTATAGAATTCTTGGAATGAACAAAAAAAGTTGGTAAAGCAAGGGCATTTTAGTCATTTCACTTAAATTTGGGTTGGATAGTTCAATCATTTGTACTGAACTGTCCTTTCCAAATTTCGGTGTAGCAAACTGTCCTTTAGCTATTTTGAGGGTTTTTTTTTAAATTTTCCCTTGATTTTTCTTTAAACAATGTTACACTAAGAAGAATGTATGTGATAAAAAAGAGAATTAATATAGAATACCTTCTCTTTTTTATCAAAGATCAAGGTATCCCCTATGTGAAAGACTAATCCTCCGCTAAATATAGAATACTTTCTTAAAAGTAGACATATATGTATTTAATCATTGCTCAATATTAAATTATTTTCATACATTTATGTATTTAATCATTGCTTAATTTTAAATAACTTTCAAAATTTAAAAGAATACCTTTCGAAAGGTAGAGATATATGATGATTAATGATTAATTATTGGTAATGAAATTTGAAATTAAGAATAAAATATTCCATTACGACTTTGATTATGTGAACATATGAACCAATAATTGAGTTAAGTAAAGATGACGTCATTGGACATGTAAACTAGGGGTGTCCAACCCCTCCCGGTCCCCGAGATCCCGGTCCCGGCCCCGGCCCCCATGTTATATAAAAAAAAATTAGGCCCAACACTTTAGAGAGCTAATTCTATTGGATTAATTCTATTGCAATTACATATAAAGTAAATTCCTATATAAAAACCATGGTGTTTTTAGCCTTTTACCCCTATTTTATCTCTTGCTTTTGTTATATTAAACTTGTCCTTTTTACTGATTTATCCTTTATGTCATGGCATTATTATCTCTTATATTTAATGAGATTTATTTGCTTCATGTCATGGCATTATTATAGAAGAAAGCGTTCAGAATTTTGAGAAAGTTTAATCCTTGTTTTATTTTGTTTTTTTTTTCTTAAATGTGGCATAAATTAAGTGACTAAACTAGTGATATCATTTTTGTTCATTCTTTTTCCTTGTGCATTTGTTTATAACTTCATAATAATTAATTTGTGACTTATTTTCTTTCATAGTTTGAAAATGTTGCAAAGATGGAAACCACCTAAGAAATTGAGGAGATCCTAAAGACCAAAGTTAAAGCCCATTTTTTTCTTTGTTTTTTTTTTAAAAATGAACCGGGAATTCCCGGAACCAGGACCGGGACCGGGATTGAAATCCAATCCCGGCCCCATTCCGGGAACGGGAACCGGGAATAGGTGTTCCCGGTCCCGGTCCCGGTTTTGGACACCCCTAATGTAAACCAATGAGATTGTTACTAGGAGATTTCAAGAAGTACTCCCTCCATCCTATAATATAAGGTCCATTTTTTCGAAAGACCTTGTCTCAAAATAAAAGGTCCTATTTGATTTTATTTAAGTAATAAATGTGTTTTTCCCTATTTTACCTATATATTAATTTCTCCCACACATTCTCTTTCATCTTCTTTTCATAATTAACCTCTCTCTTATTTATTCATAAATAAGGACACTTTTAAAAAAACATTGTATATTTTCTAAGTATTTATTGTTTTTAATAACTTGCGTGCTTATATATTATATATTGGGAGGGAGGGATAGATTGCATTAAACCACATTCTCACCACTAACATTCTCATTCTCTCTCTCTCTCTCTCTCTCTCTCTCTCTCTCTCTCTGAAGCCTCATTTCCCGCCATCGTCGTCGTCGTTGTTTCTGGGAAATTTTCATGATCTCAAAATGTCGGAAAGTTTCACGATTTTGACTTGCTTTTGCTTTGATCTACTGTTTTCTTTGCACATTTTTTTTATTTCTGTGAAGTTTGAGGTTTTAGAATTCATTGTCCTCTGAAACTTGCTTCCTTTCGGATCCAATTCGGGTTTCTTTTATTCCGATTTTCTTGTTTTGTTTTTCTCCCCATTTGTGGTGATTGTGACGTATGCAAATCTGTATATAAACCCATGTATATTTATGTGTGTGTGTGATGCGCATGCAACATACCACTCTCTTCCTTATTATAAGTCCAACTACCATGAATTTTTTGTTCCTAAATATAAGTCCACGTTGGGGTCAATTAATGCTACATTGACTATTTTACCCTTGTATTGGAAATAGGGAAGATGGGAGAGAAGGTTTATAATGCATAAATATTACTTTAAAACTTATTCTTAAATGTTTTATAATGCTATAACTTCCACTCCTTCTTGGTACGTGAGAAGTAGTTAAGGTAGACTTATAATAAGGAACAGAGTGGTACAAAATAACTAGAATGTGGGTTTGCGCATTGAACGTGTATAGTGTACGCATTGAATGTTATTAAAGATGTTAAAACTCTCGATTATCTAGTTTCCTTATTTTTCAAACTAATATATCAGCGTATGCTAATCCCATTTGTTTTCTCTCCCTACTTGCCAAGTTGTTCTTCTATAAAAAAGACATCTCAGTTTTTAAATAATCAAAAGGACGTTTTGCATTTTGCTTTAATATATGTGCCTTTTTTTAAAAAAAATGTTGAATTGATATGCATGAAATGGATTTGGATTTTTTTCATTGTCCGTTAATGTGGAATTTGGAAGAGATACGCATAGTTGTGTGTCTGAGGCTCACCTGCATTGTGGGGTCCACGCATAGTTGGAATTAAGATTAATCAAATTATCCTTTAACCCTTAAGCTCTTATCAATGGAGTCTTTTGTTTAGCTGGTCACACACTTAGAGTGAAAGAACTTCGTAGTGATCTTAACAAAGGAAAATTGGGGACAGTCCCAATTGGAAATTTCATTGGTTAGAATGACCTGAAAATTTGTTTCACACAGTAAGCAACATTGCTCTGTGAAATTTGTGCACATATAGCAATGTTGCTCTGGCTTAGCTACTTCTCAGTAAAAAAAATTTTTAATGGGAGACTTTTCCCCCTATGTTCCATCTTAACAACAGGCTTACTGTGTAATCTTCTGTAGCTTAGTTGTTATTTTCACTGTTTTGTGATCTGGTCCTTGTTTTTGTTTACCAGATCTCCTCTGTAAAGCATTTTTCCTGAATAAAATTCCTTTCGCTAAAAAAAAAAAAAGAGATGATTCAAATTTGCGTGAAGTGAATTGCTTTTACAGTGCAAATTGTTGAATGAAGTCGTGCATAGTTGTGCTTATATTAAATTAATGTAGTAACAAGCCTATTCTTGAAGGGTCAAGTTTTATCTTTACTCTTTAGCGTTTATATGCTGCACTTTTTGGGTAAAGGTTTATGGCAAAGGTAAAGTTGCCAACATTTATGTTGCTTAAACATAATCAACTGTTGAATCTAGCGAAAGGAAGGGTAGTTAAAGATTTTATTTCTGATTGGAGCTATATAGTAACACATGTCATATGGGTGAGTTATAATATTTTTTTATTATTGATTATCCCACAGCTGGCGTTACTCTTATTTTAATTGCTATGCTTATTAATTGTGAATATACCCACTGGTTGTTTGTTTCTTGCTAAACAGGCTCTCTATCTTAATGTAATTTGGTTATGTTTTTGCCATGGTTTTATTCAGAACTTGTGTGATCTACTGGGTCTTCATTATTGAAAAAACATTTCTTACGGTTATTTGCCTTGATTAATTTCCGTTGCCTTTTTCTAATGTCACAACTGGTTAAGATCCCTGATTTATGGGATATCACATGGGGAACACCTTATAAAGCATTTTATGTGCAGGCCCCAGTAGACCATGCTGAACAACATGTTGAAGCAATTCCACAGTCTATGGCTACGTCAAATTGGACAAACAATACCTCAGATGTGAGGAAAACGTTTTGATTCACTAAAATTGGTTGGCTTTACTTCTATGCATGTTTTGAGGAATCAATTGTAGGGATTTCAACATGAAAATGATTAATTTCAGTTTACTTTCATTGACATCTAGTACCTTCTGGCTATGCTATATTCTGTCCTTTGGTTTGATTTCAAGGTTTATTCTAAAAATTAATTCATGTGTGTCCTATATTTATATTTTAATTAATTAATGAGAAGTTAAATGAGTTTGCCATCTGATTTTAGGTATCTTTCAAATGGAGATTTCAAAAGCTGATTCCTCTGTTTTACTTGTAACAGATGAAAACAGTTAAGGTTAGCAACCTATCACTGTCTGCTTCTGAGATGGACGTTAGGGAATTACTTGCATACTCAGGTGATATTCGGCACATTGAGTTGAAAAGGTTAGAACTGCTCTGTTGTATCTATCATGATTTATTCTTATTAGGAGTTAGTCTTAAGTATTCTGAATCTGTCGTGCCATTTGAAAGTTTTCATAAGGATAAATTAGTAGTATCTAATAAAACTTAAAGCTAAAAGTGTGGGAATATTAACTCCATATGGCTTTGGCTGGTTGCAGGTATCATACAAAACGGTTTCATCTTGTGCCTTTTTTTATCTTGGGTAACATCTTGGCACTAAGCATCTTGATGCTGTTGTACCAAATAGAGACATTGGACATTACATTCATATATAGTTGAGATATCTTTTCAATCTGCCAACTGTGTACGAAAATATAACATTCCAAACTCCATGTTCCTGATAACATAAAATATGTTTTGCATACTAAAATCCCCTTTATTGTTTTGCAGGGAAAATGACGGCACCCAGGTTGCTTATGTTACCTTTAACGAATCGCTGGAAGCAGAGACAGCATCACTTTTGACAGTAGATTTCCTTGCAAAAAACTTTTCCATTGATAAATTTACTAATTTTTGTATAAAAAAGCAACAAGACTAATATATATACTGAGTTGTTGTTTTTTAAAAAAATATTCACTATATTTTTCACTTTTAATAGGGTGCCAAAGTAGCTGATCTGCACGTCATCATTACCCTTGTTGAGCATTACCAGCTGCCTCAAGAAGCTTTTCCCTCTACCTCTGTAAGTACCAAATCATAAGCCCAAATTTAGTCAGATATCTTGCCTGCAATTTAGTATCATAATAGTTCATTGTGCTACTCTTAATTATGGAGTTGAGTAATACGAATATGTTTTAATAGCTCAATGATTGTTGATTATGTAGTTTACTATAATTTGGTTTGGTAGTAGATAGAACACTAATGGCATCGTGCTATCCATGTAACCGACTCCACCTAGTGGGATAAGGCTTGTTGTCTTCTAAATGCCTGAACATGTGTTTCCCTGGTTCTGAAATTATCTGGATGCCATACTCAGTATTACTGGGCTCAATTACAATTGACATTTTTGTGATTGGGAAGCTCTGAAGGACAGTTGCAGATTTTTAGCTTCAGCAAGATGGGGAATCTAGAATCTCAACTAGTGAATTATATATATGTTTTTAAATTTCTGCTATTACTAAATTCTGGTAATCCTTTGATGAAGCTTCTAATAATGCATAATTGTCCCTTCAGGATAATAGGCAGCCTTCTGCTGTACTTAAGAAGGCTGATGATGTGGCTAGTTCGGTGATTGCAAGGAGTTTAAATATAGGAAAGGATGCAATAAACAAGGCAAAATCCTTTGATGAACGTCATCAGTTGACCTCAAATGCTTCTGCAACTGTTGCTTCGATTGACCAGAAAATAGGTTTAAGTGACAAATTAAGCATTGGAACAGCTATTGTAAATGAGAAGGTGAGGGAGATGGATGAGAAGTTTCATGTTTCTGAGAAGGCAAAGTCTGCTCTTGCTGTTGCTGGGCCAAAGGCCAGTAATGCTGTCTCTGCTGTCATGAGTAATCCTTATGTTTCAACTGGAGCTTCATACTTGCAAAGAACCTTCACTGCTGTTGCAAAGGTTGCCGAGGATGTCGGCACGATGACAAAGGAGAAGGTCGGGCAGGCTGACATGGGCAAGAAATAGGTGATTCGTCAATTGAACTGACTTCCAATTTACCACATTCCCATCTGTACAGTGTGATTGATATTCTGAATGCATATATTCAACTCAGTGTTCAGTTGCTGCAACATTATTATTATATGGTGATTGATTAATACTTTTGACTTTGGTAAAATTGTTATGATCAAAAGGATGTTTCTTGTTTGACAGACTTAAATTATTTAATAAATCATTGAATAGTTAAGATTAATTTTTATTTATTATAAATATTTCACAGGATCTGAGTTTTCTCTACACCTTTTACTCCCAATACACACACAATGCACCGCATTTTTTTGCATTAGATTATCGTTGTCATTTGGATAATTTACAGATACTCCGTTGGACTTTTGAAAACTAGAAAGGAGGCCTCAATTACATTTCAATAAATCGTTGTTGTCAAATATGAGGGACTTTCAAAATCTTGTAGTCACGTGATTTGCTGATTCTTATATTGTACCTTTGGGTGCTGTTCACTGAATGTGAATGAAAACTCAGAAGGGAAATGATGGGGAAAACATTTATGATAATAATTGATAAAAAGCATGGCAATTGTCTTTAGGTCTCACTTTGGCGGAGAGTAAAAGGTGCTGTAGAGAAAAGAATGAAAATGAGAGTCTTAAATATGTATATTTGGTGCATTCTTTCTACAATTATGTCATTGAATTTGCAAAGATAATGAAGTCATTTGAATAAAATTCATTTTATGTCTCAAAAATGATGGAAGGGTTGGACATTTCATGAATGGTTCAAGACAATCTTCAAAAGGCCCTTCTTACATTCTATACCCTTCAGGAAATCTTATATAAGCAACTTTTTCAGGGATTTATATCCTTCCATTATATATGACTAAAACAAACTCCATTGAACCCAAACAATCCATTCAATGATCAAGCTGAAATAATTCTAGAATTCACCATCTCTGTATTTATGTTGGTCAAAACTTATGAAGACAAAATTTCTTCTTTTTTATTTGTTTTTATCAGGGAAACTATTATGAAATATAAAGTGTTACAAGAGACACAAAAGAAAATGCTTACTCAGGAAAGAAGGAATTATAACACAATATGAAAAATTTGGGTCTTTTCTATGTGATTCAGAACAACAACAATTTGCTCTTTATCCTTTTGTTGCAATTGTTTTGATGGCAAACAAGAATGAGACATCTATCTTGACTCTAATGAAAACAAATAAAAGAGGTCTATTTTCTCTATTAATAACTATGGACAGCTTGTAACAACTATTAGAGTTACATGGCCGAAAGAAAGTAATTTTTCTCCTAAAAATGCTAAAGAATTGAATGAAATGTGTTGTTCAATATTATATTTATGATCAGGCATGAAGGCCTAAGAAATGGCCGCTTTCAATGGCTTTCCTTTTATGCTGCATTTGTATGAAGACCAATAAAAATAATTTGCAACGAACAGGAAGAAACTATAAGCACGTATCGGCCACCTTGTCAGCTAGTGTGATATCATTATCATAGATAGCGCAACAACCATTCCAGACTCTGTTGCGATAAAAAAATATATATATTAAGCTCACTCTTAATTATCAACAAAATACCAATAATATGACAAATGAAATAAAACTGGTAGTTACTACTTTAAAAGAAAAGGACTCCTCTCGTTGTCCACTATGTGACTAGAAAATATATAATAGAATAACGTTCTTCCATACCTCAATGCATTTGTGCAAATTCTCATCCTTTGATCTCACGTGGATCTGCAAAAGCATAAAATCAATTACCTACATGATTTATTCTCAATCAGTTCTTCTTCTGAAAGGACTATAGGCTATAAGCATATACTGAATATTCCATTCAAACGAAAATGGGTGGAAATTAACATCTGATCAAAATAAACGGTATTATACTTCAGCTTCGAAGTCTGCAAACAAATATGTGAATTGTCATCATCACTAAAGTGGTCCTATTTTATCTAAACAGTTTTACTTTGAGTTAAATTTATGCATAAAAATGGTAAGGAAGGACGACCATGAATCTATTAAGGCACACAAAAGTTATGATTAACCATGCAGTGTCAAAAGATGAAAAACCGTTGACTTGATGTATTTATAAGAACGTTTTTTAGAGCCTCAGTATATATATTTTGAACGGTACTGGGATAATAATATTACCCCAATTACTTTGTGGGATGCATTCTCATTGCTGTCTAAGCAACCCAGAATTACTAGTGCAGCAGCAACTGTTGAAGGCCAGTAGCTCATCTGCTCGTGAGCGGACAGTGCCAGCGTTGCCAGAAATTTGACTCTCTTCTCCACTTTTGCATCAGCTCCAGCAGCTTTTAGGTAGAACCTGTAACATGATACATATAACTGCAATAATTAATAAATTCAAGGATTTACTTATATCATCTAGCTTAGTCTGCCATAGAACCTTATTTAAAAAATCAGATAAGATGGGGACTAGGGAAGAATGTGAATAAAAATATTATACCACAAGAAATTGTAGATGGTGGGCTGGAAGCACCGGAAGCAGAGCACCTCCTGCACCATCCATTCCATAGCCACTACTTCACATCTACTATACGTGGTGCTTCCAATGTAGAAATTCTTTTGCCGTACGCTACAAGTCACAACAAATTACTGAAGTTAGCTTAGCATCCATATAATCAAATTTTGAATGAACCTGGATAATCTGGCGATTGGATTAGTTATTATTTCTCCACTTCAGTTTCTGCGAACTAATTAATAATCTATTTCTCTAGTCCAGAATCTAAGTGTTCTGTATGTAGTCAACCACTTCGCCGGTAAGCCTCTAAAATCAATATGATGAAAACAGCTGGTCACTTTAAGAAAGAAAGAGAGAGGTTAAATCATTTACCTGTTATTAGGCTGGTTTTCTTCGATCCTCGTGGCCAGTGTGAGGCAGGCTATTCCAACAATTTGAAGGTTCCTTTTGGTTTTGAAGTATCCTTTGCTTAGGAACCGGTCAAGAAGGCTGACTCCAAGAAACATTGTCTCTTGCCGAAGCTCTTTTCTACAAGATTGCTGCTCATTTGAGCCCAATTCAGACAAGATCAATAAGCAATTCAAACTCCAATTATTCTACAACCGTTGGCTTCAGAAATATCAGTTCCAATAGTAAGACATACTTTCTTTTCTTATATTTAATGGGTAACCCTGTTTGGGGCATTTATGTGTTGAACAGGAAAGAACGAGCCCGACTGAAATGGCTGTACATACAAATCCATGACTTTGAGACTTTTTTTTTTTTTTGCCCTGGCCAGCTACTTTAATGACGCCAAGAAGAAATTATTCATCTCACAATGAGAAGAAGAAAAATAGCTTTCAATTCATTAGTATGGAAGATCATACAATAATAATAACCATATAAATAATCAGAAAATATATTTATAGTAATTAGTTTGATAATGTTTAAGATCAAAAGGTAATTGTTTATTTTAAATAATAAAATTTAATTAAAATTAAAGTTACTAAAGTATAATATGTGAAAATATTATTTTGGCGAAAGTAATTAAATAATGTTTTCAACGTAAAAAAATGTGTTCTAAACTTCTAATAATTGTCTAAAATAATTTATTTTTCCTCGAATTCAATTAAAATAATTTGTTATAATTATTATAAGTTATATCAAAATTTTATTGAATTTTGATTTAAAATTGAAAATTAAAGCACATGGTTATAGCAACAGCAGCAAGTTGCATAACTGCCATCTCTATGCTCCCGGCAAAAATCCGGCCACACAATGCATGCTGCGTACGCGTTCCTGAGTGTGCTAAGAGAATGACAATATTGCCCCTCTCTTGTGTTTTTTCTCTTTCCAGCCTTCAACGATGAAGCAATGTCGTTAAGCCACAAACAGAAATCAAAGCAATGACGTCGTGACAGAACTCCAAAGTCATAACTACCAACACGGATACGAGAAAAAAGCGTACTGCATATATACATGCCTTTACCACTCACCAAAATCAAAGTACGCCGGAACACATAGCCGTCCTAAAAAATCTAATCATTGCAAATTTGAACTAAGAGATCACTACGTGTAGAGAATATTTACTCTCTCACGCACACAGAATTAAATTTACTTTGCACTTGTTTTGTTCTAGTTATTTGAACTCTATTTCATTTCATGTCAATCATGGCGTTAAGACATCAGAGGCATTAATAAATAAAGCATGGCTGCGAATTTGACTAACCTCAACCATCCAGTGGACCATTTGCGAGCGTTGCTGAAGAACGAGCTTGCCATATTCGGTGGTGTCGGAACAGTACTTCTCTGCATAATTGCACAAAAGCATTTGCCTCCGTTCTCTATTTCTGAGCATTTGGTAGCTGTCTTCATCTTCCGCATCGTTAAACCTCAAGAACTGAAACGAAGTAATGTATCAAATTCCTGAGCGTCTGGATTAATATTGTAATGGTAACAAATTAAACAGCACTTATTTGTTGAAAATTAAACGATTATTATAAAAACGAAAACGAAAGTATGCTACAAGCGATACTGAAATCATGGCCTAATATCTCAATTTCCTTTGCAGACCACAAATTTGAGCATCAATCAGTACTTGAGAAACAAAACTTACTTCTGTTCGATTTGATGTATCATCCTCGACGCATAAAGCAATTCCAGTGTCCGGTGAAGTCAGTCTCGAAAACTCATTGTTGTACTGAATAAACAGAGAAAATGTTGGCGAGACAGTTCCAGAAACGGAGCCTTCTGAGAATTGACTTCCAGAATCCGTAAAGTAATCCGAAAATTCTAGCTCTGAGCTTCCAGGAAATATATCTGAGCATTGATCAGGAATTTCTGTCTCCTGACTTGAAGAATACTCTGAGACGATGTCTCCACACGAGAATTGCTCTGTGCAAGTTAGATCGGAATCGTCGACAATATGATTTGACCCTTGTTGTATGCTCGATTGAGCATTTAATTCGATTGTGTTCGCATTAGCGCAATGATTAACGGAAATTTCAGAGAACTCTAATTCAGATGATCTGTTTTCCTTTCCTCTGATCGTCTCCTCTCCTGCTTTCCCAATCATCTCAAGAACACAACATCCTTCTTCTGGAACGACTTCATTTCCTGTAATCTCCGGTGAGATTTTAAGATTCGCGGTGTAGTACCTTGATTCTCCAGCAGAGCATTGCTCTTCGCAAGTAGTTCCCGATTTTGTAAAAGCTTCAGAGCCTTCATTTGTTTCGGTTTCCTTCACATTCTTACTTTCTTTTCCACTCCTAAATTTCAACACCAAACTCCTCTGCTCAACAGCTCCAGAATTCGATTCCACACACGAAGACTCAGACACCTCTATCTCACCATCATTTTGCTTCTCAGATCTCCAAATGCTCCATAACTCATTGCATCTATCCTTCGGAATATCTCCAACTTCGTTGATCTTGACGCTCTTCTTCGAATCCGACCTCCGTTTACTCTCGAACTCAACTGATATTCCCGCCGAATCGCATGATTCTTCGCCATTAAAGCAAGAGCTCGAATCCTCTGAAATGACATTCGCCTCAATGACATTGAATTTCTTAGAAGCAAGCAAGACTGGAGAGATCTGGCATCTTCTCCGACGATATAGCTTAGACCGGAGCTTCTTCCTGATGCAAGGTGGAGGTTCCAGCTCCAGTTTCCGCTTCAATTTTCTGGATCTAATGGTCATTGTTACTGTTTGGCTTCCGAGAATTGCAGAGTAAATCAATGGCGTCAAATGCTAGAGAGAGAGAGAGAGAGAGAGAGAGAGAGAGAGAGAGTAACGGTTACAAAGAGTTGAGGCTCGCTTCAGTGAAGCGTGGGGTACATGGCGGAGGTATTTATATGGTATGGTGGTCCCACGTACGCATTTTTCATGCCCACTTTCAGACATTGACACCAGTTTTTATTTATGAAAGATGAGAATTAATTAAGTATTCAATTTATCTCTTTTTTATTATAAAATTAAAAGTATGCTAAAATAGACAAGTAATGTAGTTGGATACTTGGATGTATGCTAAAATGACTTCCTTGTATGATTACCATTTTGTCAAAATGAAAAATGTAAATAAAATTCATATAAAAGAATGAAATACATTTATAAGAAATGAATAAATATATTTCATGATTTGTAACTCCCTCTTTGCCAAGTGCCAACGTCTCTGCATGTGGGCATGATTTACAATAAAACTATATAATTTTTTATATTCAGAAAATTGGTTAAATATTTGAATTGGTACAGCTTTTCAGAATTAATTAAATTAAAATAATGATTTAACACAAGTATTAAAAAAGCACATACTTATTTCTATATTTTGTGCTGGACCCTTAAATGAAGGATAGAAACAACTTGAGTGCTACTGTTTTGTGCTGGAAAGTGTCCACACGCATCTTCTAAAAAAGAACTAAAATATTTTTATTTTCTTTTTCAGAAAATATATTTTTTGGTAAGAAATTGGGTCACATAAAAACCATGCACTCCTTCTAGACACCATCGCGCGCGTTTGTGAGCGCATGTGTATTAACCTGTTTGGATTGGCGATTGGGAGTGAAATAAGATTGATTGAAGTAAAAAAATTACTTAATTTATTTAATTGATATGGTTTGGGTGCTCATTTTGAAATCACGATAGCCCACTTTCTGTCGTGATTTAGATTTTTTAAGTACTTTTATCAGAAGCAACAGGAGGGTTGCTTTTGCGATTGAAAATATCACGATTGAATTTAAAAACATTAAAAAGTCTAAACTACCCTTACTTTCTACCTAAAAAGTCTAAACTACCCTTACTTTCTACCTAAAATCTCTCATGACCCAATTTATCTGAATTCCTTTTTATTTCTCAACAGAATTATTTTAGGTCTAACTATCTTATTTTTTTATTGTCATATATATAAATTAAAATAGTTATTTTTTTGAAAAAAAAGCAAAATATATTTATTTTAAAGAAGGTGTATTTATATTTATAGGAAAGTAAACTTATAAGATAGAATAAAAAATAAAGAAAATCTAATTAAATTAAACAGGGAATATCTACATAAATTAATTATTCTTTTTACAAAAAAAAGGTAATTTCTTTATAAAATTCTACAAAAGTAATGTGTATATTTATTGAATTAACTTTTTATTGTGGAACAAAAAAGTATAGTGTATTTGAACTAACAGATTAAATTGAACAAGTTTTATCAACCCAATTTTAAATTACGAATGTTAAACAAATTTAAACGTTATAAAGCAATTTCAAATTTTAAACATTTGGGTAACATATATAAATCGAGTTGTTTCAGATCCACCGCCAAGAGTCAACATAGTTTCTTCACCAGAAATTGATCGCCTTCGAGATTCTATCCGTGATGAGATTGCGCGATGCATACAATATAATTAGGTATTATATTTATCTCTTTTATATTTTTTATGACACTCTTTTCTATTTAAATATTACGCAATTATTAATAAACTTTATTAAATTCATGCCCTTTTTGGTAATTATACACCCATAAATACTTTTCATAAATGAAATCCAAACATAATCAAAACTGTCAATATCACTTATGAAAAAAAGTATCCAAACAGAAATCACGATTGTTCAGTGTCACTTCTACCTAATATCACTTATACAAATCACGATTAGTTAAAATCACGATTCTCTATCGCTAATCCAAACAGGCACTATATATATTCACAATATTGAGTCCCCAATTTGTTATTGCCCCACTAGATTCATGTCACTAATGAATAATGATGCTCAGTTATTTATAATGTCCCACTTATAGAATTACCATATTTACTTTTCATTATTATTTGTACTTTCAAAGTTATTATTTATACTTCTAAAAATTATAAATCCACAACCGGGTTAAACTACCCTCAATAGTATTTCTTTTTTCTTTTTTTTATCAAAGCTCAGTAGTATTTCTTTCAATATCTATCCTACCCCTCCAATCAATTTGAATTATTAAAAAAAAGGCATAACACATAACTTTTTAAATTTGTATATCCACGTAGGATAGTGAGGAGATCCGCTTTCATAAAAAATAAAAGTTTCTTTATGATAATCAATTATTCAAATCTGCTTATGAAGATTACTGATAAAAAGGGGTTTTTAGAAAATTTGCTTCCAAAACATAGTCATAAGAGTGAGATGACTAAATTATAATTGTCAGAATTCATATTAAATAAAACGCCGATTAATGGCTTTGATAACCCAAAAACAAACTTAAAATTACATTCAAATCTCAAAGAAGATAACTAATATTAAACAAATCTTAATGACTTCTTAATAGCACTGTTTCACTTGTAAACAATGACAGTTTGAGTTGTCATTTACAAGCTATGGGACTTGTTTAATAATACTCAAGTTAAATAATGTAATTTTAAAAATATGCACGGAAGTGCATAAGTATCTCTTCTTCTTTCTTTATTTTATAAAAACAAATAAAAATTTTATGGTGCAAGATATAAATAGTATCTATATTATTTTGTTGGGCAAAAATTGAATTTTAATTTATTTATACAAAAAATATCAATTGCACGCACAAATTTTTTATTAATATAAGTAATTCTTATATTATTAAATGCTCATTTTTCGTACATGCCCCTTATTATTTTGTTGAGAAAACCGATGAGCGAGAAAAGTACTGTACTCACTTCTGTTGCTTAAGAAACTCATGATTTTGGCAAATGAACCTTGGTTCAAATGGCATCAACTCAACCATCTCATAGAGGGGGTTGGAGGATTGATTCCCAGGTTGGAAAGTGTATGTATAGTGTTTGGATGTGTGAGTAGTCCCTCCAATAGAGAGGGTTAGAATATGGGTATAAAAAAATAGAAAAGACTCATGATGCGTTTATTGATTACTTATTTCTTGGAATGTAGGAAGGGTGTTGGCCACCTATCTTCTTTATCAGCCTTAATGCCCTTTTTTTTATCTTGTTGTTTTTGTTATTTTCTTTGATGTTTTGTTGTTAGTTCCAATATTGGATATTTCGTTTCAATAAGGGCTTGTAGAGTATCTTTCGATAATAAAAAAAACTACACAATTTAATTAATGGGTTGTGTAACGTTCGTTTTCCTTTTTTTATTAATTATGGAGAGTAGAGTTTGAAAGGTTCGATTCAACATATATTTAATTAGGAAAATCGACTTTAACCAATTCTCATAGCATGTGTATAATATCTAGTTTATAATGTAATATGAAGATAATATGATTATAACTTTGAGAAGATCAAAGGAAGTAGTATACTTGTAGAATTCATGGTAGAATCAGCATCGAAAGCTTTTGTCTTATAAATAAACGGTTGAAGCTTGAAGGATCTATTTTTAACTCTTGCATATAAAATAAACACTTCCTCCGGTCCTAATTATAAGATCACTTTGACTTTTTTGACTTTTTTTTCCAGTAAAAAAAAGTAGTTTCAGTCGTAAAAAAAATCTTTTTTCCTTAAAACTAATTTATTCTACTTATAAACTAACTTATAATATAATTTCATGTGACATATGTTATAATTTAGTGGTCTAATTTGCTTCATTAACTTCCACAAAAAAAAGTCAAAGTGATCTTATATTTAAGACCAAAGAGAGTATAGTTTAAAGCAGTTTCTTCCCTTTATCCTACACATTGCAAGAGAGATTGATTCTTGTGCTATTTGTGGAGGAAGCTCTAGATATAAAGAAAGGATTTTAGTAACACCGTGAATGGTAATCCTTTTAAAAAAAAAAATGCACATGCAAATGTGATAAATAGCTCTTGGAATACCGTGGCTGATGGTTACAAAATTCTACTCCATACCAATTGTAATGGGTTCATTGACTTTCATTCATTTTGACAGAAAATAAAACATTTAAAACTTTTTCCTCGATTGGCCTTGTTCTTATGGAGATTTCTTTGGGATTCACTACCTGTCAGAGCTAATCTAATCAAACATCACCTCAATATCAATTCTGATTGTTTGTTTTGCTCTTGTGATAATGAGACTTTATACCACCTCTTTTTTCAATGTCCTTAGGCTCGAGCGATCTGGTTTGGTTTATCCCCTGCTTTATTATCATATGGCATTCCTCAGGATCAGGCAATCGATTGGTTATTGGATACATTAATAAAAAGCTCACCATGTGTTGGTTGCATGATATCATGGGCACTCTACTATATTTGGTTCTTCAGAAATAAAAGATTCGCAGATCATATTATAGTTGAACCTCAACAAGTAATTCATACAGTTCAATCACAAATCCAATTTCAAGGTATCATCACCTCTATTATTCCCAATCTAGGACCCAATGCATCGCGTGGTGGTCTGATGGAATCTTGGTCACAGCTTCTAATGATTCAAGACTGGGTCATTTTTGTTTCTAGGATTATTAAACGAAATGGCTCTTCATCTTTTCAGACATCTCTTTATTTTCAGAGAGAACGGGTTAAGGACTTCAGCTTTAACAAGGGTTGAGAGCAGGATAAATGGACTGTCATCCTCTCTTACTTGCGATAGGTCTTACTTTTCTTATGCAACCAGCAATGCATTTCTCACCCGTACAATTATACTGTTTCTGTTCATTTGACAAATCCAAAATTAAGGAGTATATTTACTAAAACGATTTCTTTAGGATCAGGGGCTGCTATAATATTGCTTGATTGTATAAATATTTTAAGTAGGTTTACTAGTTTTAACTTTTCTTAGGGTCCAGTCTTGTATTTTTTTTCTCTTTTAATGTACTATATTCATAAAAAAAAAAAAAAGCTCTTGGAAAGAATTTCTGAACGCATGACTAAGAAAATCTATTTCCTATTCTCGCGCCATAAAAAGGTAGAAACATTAGATCCATCACAAGTGTTAATGGCCTCATAGGCAAATAGTATAAAAACATTTTTTAGAATCAATGATATTTCCAAACCATGTAGGATTTGAGACTATTAGTTTTTGGGGCTTAGAACGTATAGAATGTTTAATATAAAACATTGCAGATTTGGTCATACATACATTAGGCATTTAAACTGCTTCTTAATTCAAAAAATTACAATTACATGTAATACTCAAGTTAAAGCCAGAAATAAGATGACGAGGAGATCCACTTTCCTAAAAGATAAAAGTTTCTTTATAACAATTAATGGTTTAAATTTGTTTATAAGGAGTATGGATGACAAGGGATATTGAGAAAATCTGCTTCCAAAACATTGTCATAAGGGTACTAAATTATAAATTTCAAAATTAATAATTACAAAAAGGTCAATTAATGGCTTTGATAACTTAGAAACAAACTTAAAAATGTTTTAATATAGGGAGAATTGCATTCAAATTCTAAAGAAGGTAACTAATATTAAATAAGTCCCAATGACTTTTTAATGATACTGTTTCGCTTGTTAACAATGACATTTTAAGTTATCAAATTGACAAGTTATAGGACTTGTTTGATTATAAATCTCTTCTTTGGGACTTGAAAGCAATTCTTCCTTTAATATATTCATTTTTCTAACAAATTAATAAATCACCGAAAAATATTTTCGAAAATCCCATTCCCAAGGGCCCAATTCAATATTTGGGCCACAAAAGCAAAATGGACTAACCCGTTTGGTTAGGGTTTTAAATGTACAAAAAGAAAAGAAAAAGAAAAAAAGAAAAAATAATAGTAATAAAATAGAAGAAAACTTGGGGTTTAGCACTATAAAAATCTCGTGAGTTTCCGCCTTAACTCTCGCAAGAGGGAAGCTTTCAAAAATTCAGGTCTTCTTCTTGGGCCAGTGAATTATCAAGGTATGCATCACCTTCCTCTAGCTTCTTTGTTTATTGATGCTTTTGTTTCTCTTTTTACCTCGCTTTCTTCGTTCCAATGTCTGTTTCTTCGGTTCGGGCCTGTTTGATTTGAATCTGGGTTTTGTGTACCTTGGATTTGCAAGCTCTTGTCTTTGATGATGAATAACTTCAATAAACTTTCGTTCTTCTGATGTAAAATTCATGAAGAAAGCTTCTGGAGACCTTTTTTTCGATAGTTACTTACTTTTTAGTCCAATACTTGAGGAATGCTACTAAAGATCTCGAACGAAGTGATTTACTTGTAAAACCCAGTATGTCTCTCATGTTAGTTCCTGATTTAGTTCTTAGCCTATAAACACCTATATTTCTCTGTGTAATCCATGTTTGGCTTAGTTTGAAGTTATGTGATTTTTTTCCCTTTGGTTCTGAGAGTCTAAAGACCTAGATCCGTAACTTAGGTTTTCTAAAACATAGCAGGCTAGAGCAATCTTCAAATTGTACTACTTAATTGAAAATTCTGTGCCAATTATTTCCTGAGGTAAAGAAATATCACTCATGTTTTTGGAATTTCAAAATCGTTGTGGACTTAAATCATCATGGTTAAGTAAAATATAGAGTATTGTGTACGAAAGGAATGAGGTCGTCCGCGAGATATGTATTTTCTTTATGGTCTGTATTGTTATTTGATGATCCCCTAGTAGTTCTATTTGGACATACTCTG
This sequence comes from Mimosa bimucronata, assembly GCA_037074515.1. Lineage (NCBI taxonomy): Eukaryota > Viridiplantae > Streptophyta > Magnoliopsida > Fabales > Fabaceae > Mimosa > Mimosa bimucronata. Next base: position 1,730,869 of record CM073447.1, read on the forward strand.
GGATTCTTAGTCTTTTGTAACACATTTATTCTAAAAACGAACTAATATTGGCATTTGGGAACAAAAATGCATCTGATGAATATTAAAAAAGTTTATATTGCTGAATTTCCAATTGTGGGAAATTTATGAACTGACTTTAGGAGGTTTTGTCCTCCATATGGCCTCCCCTTCTGAAATCCTTATGACTAAGCAACCTTTAGACTTATTTGCTTTCTTGGAGGGGAATTTTATATCTCATTTAACTTATTTTCATCCTCATCTCCTTACTTTGCTGCATATTCTCTCAAATTCTGTATCAATGAATTATGAACAAGCTCACCTTCTCTCATTCTTTCCTCGTTTCATGGCTAGTCTTGTCACTAATACGTAATGCAAACTGATATGCAATATATTCAATTTTGATTCCTGCGCCACATGCAGTTATTTCAATTGTAATATTTACTCCCAATTCTTCCCAATTCATATGTTTTTTTTTTATATTTTTTTATTTTGTTCTTCTAATTTATTTAGTTGTCTTGTTTCTCTGCCTGGGCAGCAGTTCCTGCTATATTTGAAGAAGTGTGTAACTGAGCTTCACTTTCACTTTAATCCAAAATGAGGTAGACTTTAGTTTCAATTGGTCGTCTTGATTGATGTCATTTGATATTTTGAGATTTTTGGTTAATTACTTACATGTTTCTCTTTGTTTATTTCTTGCCAGCCGGCCAATGGAGGAAGATGTAAGTTGTTTCTATTATTGTTATTATTTTTCGCTTTAAGCTGCATATATTGCTTGAAGTCTTTCTTTATGTATTGCAGTTGTAAATGTTTGTTTTGCTTGTTCTTCATATTCTTTATTCTAGATTATTGATATGTTTTTTAGTAGCACTTTTTTGACGTTGAAGTCTGAAGTGTTAAATTTTGTGATGAAAACCAATATCCTCTCTCCTGTATTTTCCTTCTTTTTTATCTTAATTTCTTTTATCCTTTTTTTTGGGCGGGGGGTTAAGGATGTATTCATTATTTTGCCATTCCTTGGATAATCCATGAGCATGCCTTTGAAGGACTCCTTAGTCGCTGCCCTGTTAATCTTTGTCTATATCTGGTGATTAGCGAAGCCACTGATAATTAAAGTGATATCAGATTATAATGTTTTAAACTGTGATTATTTGAACAAAATAATAGTTTTATGATTTTTTCTTTTATTTCACAATCAAACTGAAGGTCTGACATCGTTCATATAGCAATCCAGACTTGTACATTTTATGGATTCTAGAAAGTCTGGTTCAACTTGTAATCATTCATTGCTTTTACAGAGTGGTGGTAAGAATGAAGAGGAGGAGTTTAACACTGGACCCTTATCTGTGCTAATGATGAGTGTTAAGAATAACACACAGGTACTGTTTGTTCTAACATAGCACTATGGTGTCCATGACAGGTTCGGATTAGTGTGGTTTTAATTTAATTTTATTCAAACAACTTGCTCATGCAGGTGCTGATCAACTGTCGCAACAATAGAAAGCTACTTGGTCGTGTTAGGGCTTTTGATAGGCACTGCAATATGGTTCTTGAAAATGTTCGGGAAATGTGGACAGAAGTATGTTTTCTCTTTGTCATGGAATTTTCATTTTCATTCAGAATTGAGATCCCCAATATAGGAATGAATAGAAGCTCTCAAGCTTAGGAAGAAAATATACAAGTTAGAGAGATTAGAGTTAGTGACTTACATCACATATTATTCTAGTGCTTATGGTGATATTGTTTTGGAATGGATTTATTTATCTTTCGCGTGTGGCTATAAATACCTAAAAACCTATTTGTTCCATCCAGGTACCAAAGACGGGTAAAGGAAAGAAGAAGGCCCAACCAGTTAACAAGGATAGGTTCATCAGTAAAATGTTCCTTCGAGGAGATTCTGTCATCATTGTTCTCAGGAACCCCAAATAAGATCTGATCACTTTGTTGGTATTGACATTAAATTGAGGTGGTTTGTCTGTAATATTTGTGCCTATACTACTATTTTTGACCTAGACCCCTTTTGCAATCTAGACAAGTAATAGTCTTGTCGACTAGCCTGCTGCCCTTTAAATATGTTGAGATGGTGAGATCATAGCCAAAAATAGGAGTATTTATTTTGATGGCAGCCCTTGAGAATTATTTAGCAAAATTTAGAGAATTTATAAACAACATTCTCAAATCTGGGTAGGGCTTTTTGCTGGAAGGTTAGGCATTCAAGTATCTTGTTTTTCGGTCCTCACAATCCCCTCATCTTTTTAGTTCTACATTGTCAAATTTATGTGGCAAGACTTTAGCCGAAATGAAAATTAAGATCCCGTTTGGGTGGAATGCTTGTGAAGTTCTCAGGTTTGGTTAAAGCAAATTTTATTTGAATTTCTTCCAAATTACAAGAAAGCTAGGTCGGCGTTACTGAATCAAGTGGGCTGGTAAATTTTATTTTGTTTTCGTTAAGAAATCAACATTTTTGGAGAAAGGACAGAGTTTAAGAAATCAACATTTTTGGAGAAAAAAGAGTTGGAGATTTAGTTTTAGTTCGTCATAGTGCTTGATAAGACTAATAAAATAAGGCATGACATCCATCACCAAATTTGATAAAAATTCAACTCCTATACTTTCTACATTTTATATTATTGTTGATATGTTGATCTGATCGCAACAAGCAAGTGATACTAAACTGAAGCACTCGTTGGCTTTCATTTTCTCATTCATCCTCAATATACTAACAAATAAATAGAATTAAAGAATATCAAATGGGAAAATTTGAAGATCTAAAGGTGAGATTTTGAAGAGATTAATTAGGGATGCTGAATATCTACATTGTTGAAAATATTGATAATTAATATTAATAGTGCCAATAATATCAACACATTTGTTGCAGTTTAAAGATTATTTGCCAGAAATATTAAAATTAAAAAATTACAAAAAAAATTAATCGAATAATTTTTAATTTTATTTTAGCTGAGTAATTGAATGCCGCTCAACTTCAAAATTAATGCGAACTTGCCAGGGGAGAAAAAGAAAAAGAATAACTCTAAAAGGCAAAAGCAAATGTTAGCAAGTGGTATCTAGTACCGCTTGATTTTGGCAATAAACATTGCAAGTGGAGGTATTACTGAGGAGACAAATTGAGACCTAAAACCTTATTGTGAAATCAATTACACAGTCAAACAACTAATGATGTTTGCTGGTAGTGTCCTATAAGTTAGACAATAACCTTAGGATACAAATGGATACATCAAAATATAAAAAAGAATACTTCCTCAACATAGTTTCAGTGATCCCCCTGTAGACAAAATGGCAAATTCAAGCCTTTCCTCACATGATCCGTCTTTTCCATGATTATAGGCCTTAGAAAATCCCATTGAAGGAAGCCGACTATCAGATTGAAAAATGTTTGGCTCAGAGGAAAAGCGACCTGCAAGAACCTCATCTTGAAATATGTGAACTCATAGTAACATCTCAGCAATCTGGATTGCATTGAGTGCAGCTCCCTTGCGAATTTGATCGCCACAGACAAATATGTCCAACCTGTTTGAATGTATATATCCAATATCGATGTGAAATGTTCACAGTAAAGTGAAATGCAAATTTCAGCAAAAGAAAAAAGTGAAATGCTAATTGGTAGATTTTAAAGGGAAAAGATTTACCCTAGATTCCCATCTTGAGACAAATCCCGGCGAATCCTGCCAACAGCAACATCGTCTTTATTTGAAACTTCCAAAGGAGTGGGAAAATGATTCGATGCACGGTCATCAATCACCACTACACCTGGAGCATTCTTCAGAATATCTCTTGCAGTGTCCTGAAGAAATGAAAACCAGATGAACTCAGGTGGTTGAGATCCCAATTACTACTTTTTTCCTTTTTTAAATGCAACAGCAAGCTTATGCTTGAAAAACACACAAAGGAACTGAAAAGAAGATTACAGGGAAACGAATATTAACCACAAAGATGATGAGAACTTTTCATTAATCAATTCAACAACTGACAATGAAGACAACAAGCCCTACTAAGAATGATTTACAAAGAAACTACATAACCCTTGGGGAACCAACCCAAAGGCTTTGGGGGTAACACATGAGGTGAGGACCAAATTAACCGTCCTCTTTATATGAGGCGAGGATTCAATCTCCCTAAACATATATGAAGTGTATTCTCTTTATATGAGTCTTACATTGGGTGAGTGAGAAATACCTAACAACTAATTCTACCCAGTAACCAATATTCCAGCAGGAACTATGGAAAGTTAAAAAAAAAGAAACCACTAACTTGCAGGGCATTTATCAGCCGTCCAGTTCAAAAAAAAAAAAAAAAGAAGGCATTTATCTGCCAGGAATCTACCCATTCATCCCGGAGGTATAGCAGAGACCAATTACTCATTTCAGAAATGTAGTTTGATTCAGCTAAAAGTCAGTATTTTACATTTATATGCCCTTAGTCAGCAACAGGGGTGATAAATGATAAATATGCTACAAGCGACCATTTGCTCCCATTTGTTCAAGATAGCAGCCAATGCATATATACCGGGCCTAACCATTGTTTCCAAGCAATACACAAAACTTAAAACCCTATATTTGGTAGTGATATAATGCCGTACCCGTACGCTATACCATGATAAGAATTACCTCATCAAGGGGTTTCTCGAATTGAAGATTCACACTCTCAGCATGGGCTCGCATAACAGGAACTCGTATACATGTTGCAGTTACTTTAACATCTTTGTCATTCTGCAGAAGCAGGAAAAATTGAAAAAAAATAAACTCCCCTTTAACATCTAAAGGTAAAACAATTATAGCGGTATTACAAAATGAAATAAACTGATAGACATCATAGAAAGGTTGATTTTACTTGCCCATATTTTCCTTGTCTCCTTCACCATCTTCATTTCCTCCTCATTATATCCATTTGAAAGAACAGGCGCGTTATGGGAGAACAAATTAAAAGCATACTGCCATAAAAGCAACATTATTAGGAAGTAGCCCTCGAACTTCAATGACAAGAAAGACATCTAGAAAAGAGTTTGCTGTTATGTAATCACACACACAGAACAAACCTGTTGCTTAAATATTTGACAAGTTGGTGGTCTTCCTTCCAACACCTGAGTTAACAAAAATGAAAAACAATCAGCTTACTACAAAAGATGAGCAAATTCATTCCTCCTCTCAATATCTTAGTGGTACAACTTGAAATAAGGTAACAAAACACTCTTTTTTTGTCACTAGGAAACACATATTAAACCTCACGAGTTTGCAGCTCAAGCTCCTCCATTGCAGCAGCACCAGCACCACTAGCAGCTTGGTATGTGCTAACAACCATACGCAATACCTGTCACGTTAAAGAAAACTCAGCATCAAGACAGTATAAAGCGTTCAACTGATGATTCATACACAACCAAGCATGATGTTACCGATAAGACATCCAAGCTCTTGTTGAATTCTATAAACTTCTAATGATAGCCTTGATTATAATACATCAACAACAAAAAAGCCTTATCCACTATGTCGGGTAAGTTACATGATTGCATGACACCATTGTACATTATCAAAAATCAAATCTTTGAAACATATAGGAAAATTCCGCCAGTGAAAATTTGAAAACCATTTAAGAAAACAGAACATCACGTTCTGTAAGACAGAAGGCACAGCAAATTAATAACTCATCACGACGCGTAGCTAATAACTAGAGCCACACAATAAAAGCATAAAAACCAATACTTCATGGCACTACATTAAATGAGCAACCCATATGCTTGTTCAACAGTAAAACCAACCAACCTAGACGACAAATGATTTTGCAAGTACAAATCATTGATACTAAAAAGCTCAAAAAAGAACTACCCTTTTGGCTCCTGGGAAAAGTAACTCCTAAAGCTTATTCCTTTGTTTTTCACAACTATATACTTAATTTTAGCAAAGGAATCTCCATACATACCTTAGCTCGTCGATGAAGAGGAGTTGCAGCAACCAAGCAAATAATGGTAGAACAATTGGGGTTAGCTATGAGAGCACCCTTACCCATTCCAAGCCTAATACTATCCATAGCCTCAGGATTAACTTCAGGAATCACAAGGGGCACATTCTCATCCATACGAAAAGCAGAGCTATTGTCCACCACAATAGTGCCTCGTTCAGCAGCAACGGGGCCAAACTCTTTGCTAATGGACCCACCAGCACTGAACAAGGCAATATCAACGCCGTCAAAACTCTCAGGTGTTAATTCCTCGATGACATGTTCTTGACCTTCGAATGTGAGGCGGCGACCAGCGGATCGCTTGGAAGCGAGCATCTTGATGGAGCGATAAGGGAAGTTGCGATCGGAGAGTACGGAGAGGAATTCTTGGCCGACGGCGCCGGTGACGCCCACGACGGCGACGGTGGGCCCGGTTTCTTGGAGGGACATGCGGATTTTGGTGGAGGAGGAGGAGGAGGAAGTGAATGTGGGTTTGGGTTTTGGTGGGGTGAGAAGAAGGGAAGAGAAGTGGGTGGGTTTGTTGGGGAAGGAGAATGTGGCCATTGAAGGAGAGTGAAGGTTGAGAAGAAGCATATGGAGAGAAGAAAATGGAGGAGGTTAGAGAAGAAGTGTCAAGAAGGAGAATGGAATGAATGAAGAAAATGGTGGCGGCAACACTTTGGCTGAGTAGTGAGTAGCAACTTATGTGGGAGAGGCGCAAACGAGGGTGGACTCGTCACTTGAACTTGATTGAACATACTAAAATGCTACTTGCTCACTTGTTGACTTCTTTTTTCCCTTCCAAATTTAATTATACTCTCTCCTACACTCTCTCCCGTCCTATTTATAAGAGTTCGAACGTGAAAATATGCTTCTTAAGAAAATATATGAAAATCATTAAATATGTCTGGAATATACATCTTTTTTTAATATTACCTTTATTTATTATGAGTCTATTAATAAAGAGAAATATATGAGCATTAATAAATATGAAAGAGAATTAGGGGTAAAATTGGAAAAAATGTATTAAATGATTAGAGAATATAAGGTGAACTATTATATTTTGGACCAAATCAATTCAAATTTTGAGCTCTTACGGTTCGACTTCGTGTTAAAATAGGTGTCCGTGTTTAGTGTCCGATTAATGTTTTAAGTAAGATTGACTTCAAAAACAGGAGAGTACTTGTGTTCAGAAAAAAATAAAAGGCTGACTACCTAGCTAGGTCCTTCCATCAAATGGAGGGCGCTTTTGATACCCTTGATCAAACCCCAACACTTCTACAGGCCAGCTGGGATGATGAAGGTGTTTGATTTACTATAATTGCTTGTATTTTGATGAGTTAGATACAAATTAAAATGATTGAAAGTTGAAATTGATGAAAAAGACAAAAGTAAGTCTTCCGTAAGATCATTATGAATTATGAATAATACTAAGGAGACAAACAAAGATGCCATATTTCGACACTTGGGGTAAAATTAGGCTTGTTTCTCCAAGTGTGCAAAGGAGATGAGTTGATGACAAAGAAAGGGGAGCTAAATATATATTCCTTAAAGGAAGCTGTTAAGCATTTTAGCATGAAATGACATTTGTCTTTGACAGCCTGTTCCAATACCTTGAATAACTTGTCCTTCATAGTAAGTCCAAACATTAGAGTGGCCGCCACCTAAACACTTGCCCACGATAATCATCCATCAAAATGAAGAGGGCTTAAAATCCATATCTCAGCTATCCCACTGGGGTTAACAAAAGCTCTATGTCTGATGTGTGGTAATTAAAGATGATATCACAGAATTGAATCATGGATTTTATTTGTGATAAAATCATCATTGGGTTAGATCTATGCCCTCCATGAATAAGAAGAAAGAACTTTTCGTTTTCCTTTTTTTATTAATTATTGAGAGTAGACTTTGAAAAGTTTCATTTCAAAATATATTAAATTAGGAAATCTACTTTAACCGTTTTTCATAGCATGTGCAAAGGTAAGTAATTACTATATTCATTTATTAATATAAAATTTAGTTATAATGTAATATGAAGATGATATGATTATAACTTTGAGAAGATAATAAAAGGAAGTAGCATCCTTGTAGAATTTATGTTAGAATGATTGTCCGAAACTGTTGTCTTTTTTAAGTAAACGGTTGAGGGTTCTATTTTGAACTCTTGTGTATAAAATAAATATATTGGAAGAGAAGTTGATTCGTGTGCTATAATTGTGGAGGGAGTTCTTGATATAAAGAAAGGTTTTAGTAACACCATGAATTATAATTTTTTTGGGGAAAAAATAAGAGCACATACAAATGTGACAAATAGCTCTTGAAAGGAATCTCTGAACGCATGACAATGGCAAATCTTTTTCCTATTATCGCCATGACGAGAAGGTGGAAACAATTTGAAATTGTGATAAAATAAATCTTTCCGTCAAGTTGCAACAAAGTAGCAATAGATCCATTACAAGTGTCAATGACCTTATTATAAGTACATAAAATTTTCTTTAGAATCAATGATATATTTCAAGCTATGTAAGACTTGAAAGTAATCATTTTTGGGGACTTTGAGTGTAAAGAGCTTTCGTCATAAAACATTGCGAATTTGATCCGACATATAACATTATGCCATTTTTAGAATGTTTCTTAATTAAAAAAAATCAATTACAAGTAATACTGAAAGCCAGAAATAAGATGACAGAGACAAGGATCTATATATAGGTCATGAACTAGAGTACAACCCTTTGATGGAAATTTGCAATCTACAAGCATACTTTCAGGGAATAAAATTATAAATTTAAAAGACACATAATAGATTACGATTTTATATTTAGGATCAAATTAAAATAAATGATTTGTCTAGTTCTCATGTTTGGGACCAGATATATACAATATTTATTATATACCTCATTTTAGCATGAGCGAGTTGTTGTTCCTTTGAGTGAGTGGTTGAAAGTTATATTCTTAATTTCTTACCAACTCTTAAAGCCATGCCCACACCGTATCGCAGGAGAAATTGGTGTCTGCCATGTGCGAGTGGAGGATACTGGGAATATATGGTATCCCCGGAATGCATGAAACAGTCTGTCCGAAGAAAAGAGGCATCCACCTTGACCAACACCCTCCATGCATTTGATGAAATAGAGATGTCATTCAAAGTACTGTAAGGAACAGACATATGGGATAAAAACTTGATAAAAAGTTGGACCATCCTGAAGAAAAAGATATTTGTTGAAGATGAACTACAGAAGGTGAGAGGAATGGGCAATATTTATAAACGGACCATAAATGCTACCAACAAACAATAATTCATGAGATAAATCATCCAGCAATAAATTTATGTTCACAGTGGAGTATAAATGAATATGTAAAAGAGGGGGTTGTATGAAATGGCGAGATTTTCTGAAGCATAGAAGGTTTGGGAATCGACTGGTGAAGGAAAAAAGCGCACGTGGATGCATCATTTCTTGGTGAGAGATTATTTCTTGCAAGTGGACAAAAGCCTTTTGGATAATAAAGTGCTGGTAGAAGGAAGAGAATATAACACTCTTGTGTAATTGCTGTTAAGCATTTTATCATGAAATGTCATTTATTTGTCTCTTCCAATGGAAAAGCTTGAATAACTTATCCTTCATTGTAAATCCAAACATTACAAAGTGGCAGCGATTTCAACACTTGACCACGATAATCATCCATCAAAATGAAGCGGGCTAGAAATCCATATCTATAAGCCAGCACACGGCCGGGGGTTAACAAAAGCTCTATGTCTGATGTGGTAAAGATGAGATCACAGAATTGAATAATGGATTTTATTTGTGATGAAATCATCAATTCATCATAGGGTTAGATCTATGCCCTCAATGAATGAGGAGAAAGAGCTTTTCATTTTTTCTTTTTTATTAATTATTGAGAATAGTTTAAGATCAATTTTATCCTGAAAGTAAGTATCAAAATCGAGCGATTTTTCCCTTTACCATTAAAATATTAACGGTTAACACCAAATTTTTTATCAGTCAACGTGAGTTTTTTTTAATAAAATAGGGGAATAGCTATCGTTATGTTTTGAAACTTTTAGGGCAATTTTAAACCAAAAAAACTTCCCAACAATATCGGTCATGAGTGAAAACTTGCAAGGAAGAATTGACCTTTAACCCTTTATTAATATAAAATTTATTTAGTTTATAATGTAATATGAAGATAATATGATTATAACTTTAAGAAGATCAGAGGAATTAGCATACTTCTAGAATTTATGTATGTTAGAATGAGTATCTATCCGAAACTTTTGTCTTTTAAGTAAAAGGTTGAAGGTTCTATTTTAAACTCTTGTGTATAAAATAAATATAGTTAAATAAAATGAGTGTTTTCCCTACATATTGCAAGAGAAATTTATTCTTGTGCTATAATTGTGGAGGAAGCTCTTGAAAAGAATCTCTTAACGCATGACCAAGGTAAATCGTTTTGCTATACTCGCCAGAAAAAGGGAGAAACATTTTGAAATTTTGATAACATACATAAATCTTTCCATCATGTTGCAACAAAATATCAATAGATCCATTAAAAGTGTTAATCACCTTATAGTTCAATGGTATAAAAACCTTTTCTTTTTTTTCAAATCAATGGTATCTCCAAACCATGTAGGACTTTAGAATACGTTTTCAGGGCTTTGAATGTAAAGAGTTTTATTTATAAAACATCACAGGATTTGATCCTAACTAACATTAGGCTATTTAATTTGTAGAATGTTTATTAATTCAAAAAATTACAAGTGATACTCAAAGCCAGAAATAAGATCGATGACACAGGGACAAGGTCATAAACTAAAGTACAATCCTTTTATGGAAATTTGCAATCCATGAGCATAGTTTCAGGAAATAAAAGTATAAATTTAAAAGACATAATGAGTAAGATTTTATATTTTGAATCAAATTAAAATAAATTATTTGTTTAATTCTTATATTTAAGGCCAAAAATACTACTTATTATATACCACCACTACAAAAAAATATCAAATTACTGACGGAATAAATTTCCGTTGGTAATTACCGACGGAAAATTTAATGACAGAATTTCTGTCGGTAATTAATTATTTTAAAATAAAATTATTTTAATTTATTAAATTTATATTAAAATAATTAATTACCGACGAAATTTCAGTCGGTAATTTTAATAATTATATTATTTTATAAATAAATTATTTTTTTAATTTACTAATTTTATATTAAAATAATTAATTGCAAATGGAAATTCCGTCGGTAATTATTATTTTAATTTATTAATAATATATTAAAATATTATTATTATCAACGAAAATGTTCCGTGGGTAATTTTATGAATTATATTATTATTTTAATTTATTAATAATATATTAAAATAATATTTATAACTAAAATATTATCTTTATTTATTTTTAAAAATATTATATAAATAAATAATATTTAATAAATATTAATAAAAATTAACATATACACGTATATGATATAAAGTTTTAATAAATTTAATTGTAATGTTATTTATTAATAAATATTAGTAAGAAATATGAAAAATAATTATAATTGAATAATATATAATTATTAAAATAATTTATTAAATATAATTAAATTATTATTATAATTTAATTGCAAATATATATTAATAATTTAGATAAAATATAATTATAATAGTGGGAGTTTGAATATTATAAATATAATAATTTGCAAATAATATCACATAGTTTTCAGAGCTCAACTGGTTAAGGCATTAGCATACGCGCAAGAGGTTGCGGGTTCAATCTTCAGTTGCCAAAATTGAAAACAATTTGTGGAGGTGACACGTGGCGCCATTAGGAGGAGACACGTGGAAGTACATGAGAGCGACACGTGGCGGTCAAAAAAATTTGGCATATAATTTAAAAAAAATTTAAAAATTTACCGACGGAAATTCCGACTGATATTAATAATTTATTTATAAAAATTAAAATTTATTTATATTAATATATTATTTATAAATTAAAATAATAATACCAAGTAGGGGGAGCGAGTCCCGAAGGGCGCGGAGGATCACGAGTAGGAAAAGGAAAAGGAAGTAGAGCAGAAGTAACACTTATTTAAAACATAAATAACTATGCAGATGCAGAAGGGGGTGTTCTGTAAGAATCAAAGGGCGTATGAACTGAGGCGGTAGAACCTGCCAAGCTAGTTCATTGTAACAGCCTCCTTGATTCCCAGAAGAGGTAAGGATATGATGCAGAAAGTAATAAGATAACTGGGAAATATAAAGCTTTATTTAATAAAACATGAAACTTACAAAGAAATGAAACAAAGGAAGTAGAAGGAAAGGGAAGGGAAGAGATTCTCAGAACACTCAGAGCTTCTCTCTCTAAGTCTCTCTCTCTCTACAATGGCTATTCGGATCTCAAAATAAGTTCTGCCCTTCTTTAGGTGCTGAGCATGTCTTATATAGACCCTTGAACAGTGTTTATGACCTGGAAACTGGATACTTGTTTGAACAGTTCCGGTCAGTTTAAGTGCACAGTGTACAACAGTGATACTACAGTGTTCAGTGTTTTACATGTGCTTGTTTACAATGTGTCAGAATGTTTCAGTCCTCTCCTAAGTCCACCTCATAATCGTCTTCTCCCTGGGCTTCTGAAGTAGACTGGGAAATGATTTGACTAGGGGAGGGTTGAGCATCTTGTTCCCGGAGTGTCTGGAGCAGTACTGTTAATTGGTTTACAAGACTTGTTTTATCCGCTGTTGATGATAGAAGAGAAGCGATCCTTGATTTTTGGTGAAGGAATTTGCTTTGTTCTGTCATGCAAAGGAATTGGGGATTTTCTTGAAACCACCTTTCTACTGCATCAGAGTCGACTCTTGGAATTTGGAATTTTGTCCACCATCTGGAGTAAGGTACTCGCTGTAGGACAGGCATGAGGTTTGATGTTTCATTGATCTTCATGCATTCGTATTTCCAGGAGAAAATCCATGAAACAGAGAGTTTAGAACAATAATGAAGATCCAAAGGAAAGGGATCATCACAGTTGAATTTTTGTTTAAATAATTCAAAAGCTTTAACAACCTCAGGTGGAAATATTTCAGGTAACGGACCAAAAAATTCCCACCAATGAAAAAACCAATGAGGAAATTGATACTGGTTACCCTTTTTAAAATAGATGAACCAAGTATGAGAAAATCCAGAGTTTTGGTACCAAAAAACATTAGACCAAGCATCAACATAATCCCAATAATTATATCCATCGGGAAAATAATTGATTCCAAAGTTTTTCGGTCTGTATAAATCTTGCCCCCATTGAGATGGAGTAAGAATGTTTAAAATTTGGATTCTTGTGAAAGCTAATTCATTGTCATTCTTTCTATCTGAGGTATGTTTGATCTCGACAGATCCAGAATGAACTAGAATTAGTTCATAGTACTCTCTTGTTTTTGGGATAGCTGAAGGTTTAAAATGCATCCCGGAAGGAAAGATATTTGCAGCTACTTGATTTGGGTTGGGATGGAACCATTCGGGTTCTACCTGAATGATGTTTCGTTTGTTTTTGGATTTTTTGAGAAAGGGAGTGCTATCCTGTGTGTTGGATAGCACAGGAGTATGGGGAACAATTGCCTTTGAAGAGGATGCAATTGTTACCTGGTTAGGCTGAGGGTTGGATAGATCATATTGTTGTTTAGTTATGATCTCTTGGGGTATGAGAGCTTGTTTATCTTTAGTGAGAGGTCGTACATTTTTAGTGACTATGTGGCCCCACGTGGTTTGTGGAATCTGTTTTTGGGTGTAGGCCAGAGCATATGAGTCAACTGTTTGTTTAGGAGAGGTTTGGTTTTGGGTTTTTTGGGTTGATGACCCAGAAGGAGTAGATGACTCCTGTTTAAGTTTTTGGGTTGATGACCTAGATGGAGTGGATGACTCCGGTTTAGATTGCTGCAACTGTGGAGATCCTTGAGTTTGGGATCTATGTTGTTGCAAGATTTGTTTAATAAATTCTTCCAGCTCTTGGCTAGAACAATCTTGGTTTTGGGCATCTTGAAAGATGCTTAATTGTTTATCTTCTGATGGCTCTTTGGCCTTGTCATCTGAGGCTTTTTTCTTTTTGGGCATGTCTGGTTGATTAGGCTTATCTACCCTGTAAAAACTCACGGGTAAGAAAATCTGGAAGAGAATTAGAAGCACCTTTAATAAATTCAATATCAAAATCAAAGATACTTAAGATTGCTTGCCAGCGAGCAAAAACTTGTTTTGATGCAAGATTTTTAACATCTTTTTGCAAAACATCTTTTGCTGATTTACAATCAATACGCACAAGAAATTTTTGGTTTAGAAGATCAGATTGAAATTTGGAAATGCACAAAACAATTGCCAGTATCTCCTTTTTTATGGTGGAATAGTTTTGTTGGGTACTATTCCAATGTTTAGAAGTGAAAGAGACAATTTTTTCGTGATTGTCTACTCGTTGTTTAAGGATGCCACCATATCCTATATCAGAGGCATCAGTCTCAACAATTTTGAAAGAAAAAGGGTCAGGAAGGCTAAGACAAGGAAGTTGCTTAACCTGGAGTTTAATTTGTTTGACAATATTGGAATGGACGTCTGTCCATGGAGGAGGGTTTTGTTTAAGACGCTGATGGAGCGGTTTAAGAAAGTTGCTTAAATGGGGGATAAAGTCAGCAACATAATTTAAACATCCTAAAAATCTTTGAAGTTGTGTTTTCTCAAGGATTTGGTTAGGAAACTTGTCAGCAAATTGAATGGCTCTGTCGATGGGGGTGATGGACCCCTGGTGGATCCAATGCCCAAGAAACCTGATCTTAGTTTGGAAAATAGAAATTTTTGGTTTAGAAACTACCAATCCGTTTGTTTCTACAACTTTCATAAAACAATTTATATGTTTAAAATGTTGATCAATTGAATGAGAATAGATCAATACATCATCAATATAAACAATGATGAACTGGCTATAGTCATTAAAGATCTCATTCATAATTCTCTGGAATTCAGAAGGTGCATTTTTCAACCCAAAAGGCATAACATTCCACTCATACTGTCCAAACGGAACAGTGAAAGCAGTTTTATACCTATCTTTTTGAGAGATTTGGACCTGCCAAAATCCAGATTTCATGTCAAATTTTGAAAAGATTTTTGCAGAATATAATCGTTTTAAGAGATCAGATTTATTAGGAATTGGGTATCTAATCCATCGTAAAGCATCATTCAAAGGTTTATAATTGATGACAAGTCTTGGGGCTCCTCGTTCTAGTTCAGCATTTTTATTAACATAGAAAGCAGCACAAGACCATGGACTCCTAGATTTACTAATTAATTTTTTATTTAAAAGTTCTTGAATTTCTTTTTTACAAGTTTCAAGAAGTTCAGAAGTCATCTGGATAGGTCTTGATTTTGTTGGGATTTGAGTTTCCAAGAAATTTGTTTCATAGGGCAAATCAACAACATGTTTTTTACGATTCCAGAAAGCATTAGGTAGATCCGAGCAAATATTTTGGTGGATTTTATCTAAGCAGTCTTGAATTCGTTGTTTAACTTGTGGCTGAGCTAGCTGTGTTTCAATTTGTTTAAAAGAAATGTCTTCTCTTAAAAAGTTTATTTGCTGTTGTTTTGAAGAAAGAAGATTTAACTCTTTTATTCTAGGTTTTTGTGTAAAAGGGAATGCAATTGTTTTCCCTAAGTGCTCAAAGGATATTCCATCCTGACTAGTTAGATATGGGAATATGGAACCAGCAAAGGGTTGTCCTAAGATGATTTGGTTCCCCATATTTTTAACTAATATGAATGGTTGTTGAACACGAAATCCATTATTTTCAATAACAACATTTGTAATTTTATATTTAACATCTAGGGGTGTTTGTGCCACGCCACTAAATCTCTCAGTTGTTTTTTCATAATATTTGGTGGGAACAATGCCTTCATTAAAACAATTAGAAGCTGCTCCTGTATCAAACAAAACAGGTTGTTCTAGGATAAATTCGTCATTGATAATGATTTTAGCAAGGATATGAAATTTTGGGATTAATACTTTAGAAATTAAGTTAATAAATGTTTCATCATGGTCATCAGTTTCATGACCTGAAAGAGCTTGTTGTTCATTTGGTTTATGGGATTCAAGCTGGATATCTTGGATTTGGGATATTGCAGCTGCATGTGTTTCTTGTTGAAGTTTAATATAAGAGACCTCAGCCTTGAGATTATGTATCTCATGCTGGAGGTCTTGTATGGTGGCAGGTTTAACAGAATGTTTGAATCGGTTTATGGTTTCTGTTAAATCATATTTATTCGAGATTAAAGATGGTTTATTTTTGAAAGAACTCGGGTTTTCATTGAGAAGTTCTTTAAATTTAAACAAGTATTCGCCCTTTTCATTATCAGGAAGTTTAGTGATAATGTCAAGGAGTAAATCTTGTTCTTTAGTAATGACATTAATCGAAGAAGAGGATGATTCTTCAATGTCATCGTCTTGGATATTGTTTAGATCCTCTGAAGAGCTTTTGGTATCATCTGTCTCAGATTCTAGTAAAAGATTATTAATTTGATCAAGGATTGGTTGGTCAATATTCCTAATCTTGTTAAGTTTGCGAGTCAAACGACAGTATTTTGAAATGTGCCCTTGTTTGCCACATTTAAAACATTTTATTTTATTTTGAGAAGGATCATTTTTGGGTTTAGATCTAGACTCTTTGTGTGGCGATCTAGACTCTTTGTGTGGCCACCTAGGGGTTGTTTTTTGTTTATACTTATGGTAGGTTGGTTTGTCAGTTCTAAACTGCCTTGGTTTAGATGGCTTAGATTTTTTACAAGCAGGAAAGCCGAACTGTTCACAGAATGTGCCCAGCTCTTTACTCCTTGTAGCCTTTTCTTTGGCAAGTTGTTTTTGAATTTTGTCATCCTGACAAATTTTAAGAGCAGTTTTTTGGACATAAGAAATCAATTGTCCATAACTTAAGCATTCATAAGGGATGTTGCCATCATGTTGGTTTCGAAGCTTTTCTCTAACTTTATCACCCAAAGATTTAGGTAATCCAGCTAGGAATTTTTCTTTCCAAAATGGTTGATTGGCATCATCTCTTGTGAGTACTCGTTGTAAAAAGTTATCTCTATACCAACGAAAATCGGATAGAGTTCTGCACTTAAGATTTGAGAGGAGTTCTGCTGATCTGTCTTTCCAAATAGATGGATCTCTAATAAAATGTTTAATAATTGTAAAAATCAAAGTGTTTACAGAATCAGGAATAGAACATCCATCAGATGTTATGGGTGTTCCATCTGCTTCAGTTTTTACAGAGGTAAATATGGCAAGTTTGTCCTCAAGGGAGAGATAATTATCCCACCAACCTTTTAGTTGTCCGGAAAATCCAGCCACTAATAGGTTGGTAATGGATTCATCTGAGGCATTGTTTTGGGTTTGGTATGCCGTACTTACCATTGTCATTTGCTGAAGAATCTGTAATATGTTTGTTTCACTTTGACCATCTATGTTCCATTCATAAATATGATCAGCACTAAATGATTTAAAATTCTGATTTAATCTTTCTTCTAATAAAATATCAGGAGGCGAAGCTCGGGAATAATAAAGTTTAGAAGGTTTTTTCCAATTTTGATTATTGATTTGAAGTGGGGCTGATTCTGAAAGTTTAGATTCTGTGTCAGAGTCTTTTTCAATATTCATTACATTTTTTGAGGATGAGGATGTTTGAGTTTGAGGTGTATCGGGGACAACTGTGGACTGGAGTTGGCTAATCTTATACTCAACTTGTTTTAATAAATCAGCTCTGTTATTTAAGAATTCTGACTTAATCTTTGAGCTAAGTTGGAATGGTTTAAAGAGTGGGGCCTCTAATTTAGGGACTGGTGATTTACTGGGGTCAAGCAGAGGAGCTGTTTTTTGGATCACATAATCCCCTAAAGTTTGGAGGTATTGATTAGTATAATTATTTTGTTCTAAGATATTTTTTATATCGATAGGGTCAATTGGGTTTTTTAAATTTTTATATTTGAAGGGTGCAGCAAGTATAGGGTTATTTTGGTCATCTGTTAATTTGGGAATTTGTACTGTTTTGGGAGGAGGAAATTTAGATGAAATTGTTGAGCCGTCTGGGGATTTCCATTCCCTTTTGGTCATGTTTATTTTGTTTGTAAAAGGATATTTAATGTTGTTGGTTTGGGCGTAAGCATTAAACCAGTCGAAGAATGGGATGTTTTCTTGGATGTTTTCAAGAAATCTGTAAAATTTGTTTTGGATATTTTGTCTGTTGGATCCTTTAAAGTTTTGAAAAAACCATTTTCTCTGAAGTTGGTTATCTGTAGAATAAAATTCTTCTCTAAGGGTTTGTTTATCAATAGAGAACTGTTTTTCTAAAACATTGATGTGTTGGAAGTTTTCACCGTCGTTGAGAGGCACACTTTCATAAGGTTCTCCTACATTCATGGATGAATAAGTTGGAGATTGTGGTGGTAGTGAGTCTTCAGCTCTTTCATAACTAGTTTGAGGAATGTTTGACGAATTATCGACTCCCTGGATTAGGACATTTGTTTGAGGAGGAATGTTTCTGGGAGTTGTTGAAGGGGGTGCTGGCATATAAATGACAGACGGAGGTTTAGAAAACGAACAAGAATGCCTTGCTGGTTCTATATTGGATCTACAGTCTTCGTATAAGGAAGCAGATCTAACACTGAAAGAGCAAGACCTTCTAGGTCTTTCAAATGATAATTTAACAGTCCCATCAGTTGTTTGGGTGACTTTGCTTACTTGATTTATTGGACAAGGAGCAGGTTTTGAAGCCTTTTCTAAAGTCCAATCTTCAGGTAACTCAACGTCATTCCACATAATAGTTTTGGGGATTGTTAAATTAACATGGGTTTGGTCTGTCAAGAATATAATAGTTTGGCCATTATCCGGTGGCACTTGGGCTAAAGAGTTAGATGAGTTTGAAACCTTGTAATGCACCCGATATGTTAAGGTAGCAGGTATAGATCCCTGTTTCATGTTTAAACCATGTAGTTTAAGTTTTAGTTTTAACACTTCACGGACTTGTTCGTCTTTTAATTCGACCATCCTATCTGGATAGCAGTTAAAATAGACTGGACCATTGTGGAGACCAAACTCAGCTGCGGCTAACAGTGAATCTGAAAAGTCATTATGCCTGTTATCTAATAGACACACTAGGGCTGAAACGTTTAAACCTTTTCGAATTAGGGGTTTAATGGCCACTTGTACACTTCCCACGTGTAAAAAGTTCCATTTTTTCTTATGTCTTTCAATGGATTTTTGAGAAAGGAGATAAAAATCGTGTTTATCAGGGTGGACAGAGACTGACTCTTCAACAGTTCTAACTATATGGTTAGAAGCAGAAAACCAGCTTTTATCTTGTTGTTTATAGAGTGTGTTTAAAGCTATTGGGGGTAACACCCAATCATCAATATGTTGGTTTATGTTTTCAAAAGAAATTTCTTCTTTAAAAATATGTTTAGAAGTTTTTGAGGAGGTTTCTTCGTGATTTGAGGTGTCTATGGGAATAGAAGAAGAACTACTACAACCATGACGAGAAGAAAACGAGCGAAATAAAAAGGACATAGTGAAAAGAGGAAGGTGTAAAGAAAGCAGGATATAAGAATGATCAGAAGAAAGTAAGCAAGAGAAGGAAAGCACGGAGTAAAAAGTCAGAGATACATACTCCCATTCCTTAGTATCTTCACCTTCCGGATCTGTAGTGGTGTGATGATTAAATTGATTTTGCTTCTATGAATTAGATACCTGCCTAGGAGATTAAATATGATACTTAAAGACTGTAAATAAGGTAGTTATGCTCTAGCCAAAAGATAGTGTCTCGGCTATTATACACTACTGCGTGAGGTAACCGCCTGCCTAACCCTTGGACTTATGGCCTAAAAACATCTCACGGAAGGGCTCATGTATAATAACAAAGAACTATAATATAAGGCTATGTGAGCAGAAAAACTCTTTTTTTATTATATATTTATATAATAAAATAATATTAAAAATTACCGACGGAAAAAAATTCTGTCAGTAAATGAATTACTAACGGAGGAATTACCGACGGAAAAAATTCCATCGAAAATTTTTTTCGGTCGGTAATTTCGTGCTTTTTTGTAGTGCACGAGCGAGTTGTTGTTCTTATGAGTGAGTGGTTGAAAGTTTTATTAGTCTCTCTAGTAATAAATATAAGACCTATTTACCTAATTTGATTAGATTAAGGATGTTGGTTAAGTAAGTTAAAATTACATGACATTAGCAATCCACCCTAATTGGCCATCTACCTTTATCCCCGCCCTCCCTCTCTTGTTTGTTTGTTGTTAAAAAGTATTAATAGGGATAATTTGAAGAATAGTTGGTAACAATTATAAAGAGATATTATATTTAAAATCAAACTTATCTCCCTAAATAAGTATTATATTTAGAATGAGAGTATTAATTATTGCGTATGAAGCTATGCCCACCGTATTCCAGGAGATATTGGTGTGTGCCATGTGCGAGTGGAGGATACTTCACTCTGATCCTTAAGAATAGGTTTTAATTATTAATATCACGATTCTATAGTAAAATGTAATCCTAACGAAAAAAGAACACATGCATGTGGCAGATATATATAACACTAGCTAACCTTGAGAAGATCACATTGGTTATAGTGTGTATTTGGTACTATGATATTATAAATAATTAAAAGTAGTTTAGCTTTTATATGAGCGAATAGCTACACAGCTGTGTTTGTTTCCGTCAAAGCAATATTCGTTTTGGGTTACTTTAGTGGAAACCCTATTTTCTATTCCAAAACCAAATACTACATACTGCTACACTTGCTGCAATGAAAATCACGTCGGAGACAAATTAAACATTTATGAAATTCCAACTAGACTATAATAGTAATAGAATATCGTTCCTTTCCGTGACTGAGCAGCAGAAGGAGGACCAATTTGTTGAAATTAATTTGGAGAACTTACGCTCACCACATATACCTTTGTGCAATAATACTTTATTAAAATGTAAAAACAAATAATTACATATACATTGAATCTCATCACATGTATATCAAAGTTTGAGTGAGTAAGCATAAATTAAACAACAGAAGCAAAAACAGGAAAAAAAAAAAGTAAGAGGTACTGACAGTTATTAAAAAGAATTAAATTAAATGAGCAGATCCCATAAGACCGTGGTAGGAGCGTGTCATATACTTTACATATATCCAAATGCGTGTAGAGAAGTTTCGGTAATTGAGAAGTTGAGGAAAAACTAACCATCTTCATGTCGAACTAGGCAGCAGGCACAAGAGAGCATGTATATACATGTATGATGTTTAGTTAAATGAAGAGGCAGCAACAATCACTTATTAATCTCATTATCATCTAACCAAAGCATTCGGTTGCTTAATCACGATATCTAAATGCCATAAATTATATTAAAACACAAATAGCAATGTGCCAACACATGTTGGTGCTAATGACAAAAGGTTTTGGTGGTTGATTACTCGACTTTCAGTTCATTTGAATTGAGATAATCCTCGGAAAGATTTACTATCAATTAGCTAGACCAAACCATATTCAAATATATATATATATATATATATATATAATCCGGTCAGATAACCACATAAAAAATAAAGTATGAGTAGCAACTCATATAGCCATAGTGTAGGACAAAAACCCCTCCAAACATTGAGTGCTTGTTTAGAGCTGCTTATTAATAACATGTTTTCATATATAAATTGAAACAAAACTTCTTTAAAATGTCTATCACATACAAAATAAATCATGATTTAAAAGTTATTTCTGAATATTCCAATCATTCCAAATAAACTGGATTGTGTTGAATATCATGACATCATGGCACGAAATTTGTTTTAATTCATATTTTAAACTTAATTTGAATGTTTGTGGATCTGTAGAAACACGACTACATATTCTATCTTCATATTATCTATAAAAGCTCATTCGTCCCATTACATTTATAAGTTATGTAGTATTTCTAACTCTTATGGCTTCATGGCTTCGTTAGAATAAGAAAAAGATTGATATAATATTTGGTGTTTTAGTTTTTTAAGTTTCAAACAAGAGTTTTTGGTCTTTTTAGGGGTAAAATGAGATTTTTATTGACATATAGTGACCAATATTTTAAGCGAAAATGAAACTTGAAGGACAAAAAAATTTCGTTTAAAATTTGATGGGGTAAAACCATAATAGGGAGAAGCTTTATGCACAAAAAGATTGTACTCCCTCTATTCCTAATTATAAGAGGTAATATGGCAAATTTTTTTGTCCAAAATATAAGAGGTAACATGCAAAAAACAAAATGATAAATGAATGTTTTTCATATCTACCCTTGTATATTAGTAAATACAAGGATGGGAGAGAAAGTGTGTATAATAATTGAGTAAGAGTAAAAATGAAAAACTTTATTAATCCTATTCATGATAAATGATTTCAACATATTTTATTGGTATGTATAAAAACGTTGACTACCTCTTATAATAAGGATCGGAGGGAGTATATTAACCCTAAGAAAAAGCTTATAATTTATTACTCCCTCCATTTCTAAATATAAGACATCTTTTTTATTTTTTCCTCACATTTTCGTCAGTTTATCCCTGTTAATGCTCTTTTCCCCTAAATTATCACTATTAAATTGACATTGGATTTGTATGGTTTTGATATGCTAAAAATGAAGTTTTTAATATAATAGAGATGCAATTTTGGTCCAATTGTATTTAATTGATATCTTAGATCCTTAGATAAAAGTAGCATAAAAATAGGATTAATTTTGCCAGAATTGGTAGGTAATTAGAAATAATTAATTTCTTGGGCATTTGATCCTTTTTCTATTGTGTTTTTGCTTGTAGAACCATATATTAAAAAACCATGAGTGGAACACTTCATTTGCAATAAAAAAAACTCAATTTTCCAAAAGAGAATTGAGCCGCAGCTCAAATTTTTCGGCCGTAACTCACTTTTGATACAGAGCAAACTAGGTCGCGGCTCAAATTCCTAAGCCATAATTCAGTCTCTTTACAAAATCAAATTAGGCCGCGGCTCAAATTTTTGGGCCGCTGCCTAATCATGATCTGCATAATTTCAGCTGCATTTTGGGCCTCAAACTGGGTCATACCCGGTACCCACTCATCCAACCTGACTCAAATCACTTAAGGCACGAAATTGGGACCTCATTTACTCAGATTTAGAGTTCCTAAACCCTAGCCTCTCATTTTCTCTCTTCTCTTCTCTCATTTCTTTCATTTTTCCTTCCATTCTCCACTAAATTCCTCCATCCTTCCACCATGCCTACACATGTATTGGAGCTTGGAATTGCTGGGCTCTCTTCCATAAGTAGTAGCTAGACATTCATAGCTCTTGGAGATGGTTTGGGATGGCTTGAGTTCATTGTCTTCATAGAGGAGTCTTGTTTCTTCTCCCTTCTCTTTGTATTTATGAATTCCTAGGTCTAGGTTCTTCATTTTTGCAGTTGAGACTTGGATTGTATGTTTTAATTTGAGTTTGTTGTGATTTTGGTTTGTAACGAGGATTTGCACTCATCAATATGTATAGTTATATATATTCATATTCTTTATGATTCCATTGATTTCTCTCTATTTATACATAGTTATGGTAGGTAGTTTGGATGAGATGGATTATTGTAAATGAACCTAATGCATTACCAACCATTAATCACACTCTAAGGTACTTAATAATGCCTAATTGAAGGGGTTTATGAGATTAGGTGTTAGACTTGTCAGTTGGTGAGGTTTGGTACTCTAGGAAATTTAGAGAAAACTCAGTGCTAAAGGGTTTAACAATGTCTAATTATATGGGATTCCATTAATTAGGCATAGGACCCATTGGTTAATGGGGTGTGTTATTTTAGTGACTTAGTGCATTTGACTTCCCAAATATCACAATTGAGCTAGGATAGCCATTGAAAATAACCTTCAAAGAGCATCTTCATCATTTTATCAAAAACTACTTTCATTCCACTCTTTTAATCAAAACCCTAAAAATATATATTTCAATTACATCTAACCTTTGAAAACCAACTACAACATGTATTTACCCATTTCCATCTTGCATTTAGACATTTAGTTCACTAAGTAGTTTAGTTAAATATTAGCTCTTTGAGAACGACTCGGATTGCATCACTAATGCTATACCCTTGCATTCCGATTTATAAATATCTTTGCATTTGAACTAAGGATGACACGATGATGGTCGAATCAATGCTCCTAAATAATAAACTATGCAAGAGGGGGGTAGGAATAAATGAATTTGGTTATAATGTTGTGGTAATATCACGTGATTTTAACTAACATTCTTAATTTAATCAAATTATGTAAATATGTCATATATTTAAGAACGATACAGTAATTGTTGTTTAAAATCTATTTACTTCCTCTTTCCTAAATATAGGACTTGTTTAACTACTTTGATTAAATTAAGGATATTAGTTATATTAATTAGTATGGTGTGTTTTTTTAAAAACACTTCAAACATCTTTGCTTATTACCTCCCCCATCTTCTACTTGATTATTACTACCTCCAGTCATAAATATAAGATCAATTTAACTTTTTTGTGGAGATTAAGGAAGCTAAATAGACTATTTTAGAGTATCATACATGTAATTATATTATACAATAGTTTATAAGTAAAGTTAATTAGTTTTGAAGGAAAAAAATAATTACAGACATTTTAAAGTGATTAATTTTATATCTTTATTTATTACTTAGGGAGTATATATTAACCCTAAGAAAAAGCTTATAATTTATTACTCCCTCTATTTCTAAATATAAGACATCTTTTTTATTTTTTTCTCACATTTTCGCCAATTTATCCCTATTAATGCTCTTTTTTCCTAAATTATCACTATTAATGCTTGATAAATCCTTGGATTTGTATGGTTCTGATATGCTAAAAATGAAGTTTTTAACATAATAGAGATGAAATTTTGGTCCAATTGTACTTAATTAATATCTTAGATTCTTAGGTGAAAGTAGCATAAAAATAGGATTAATTTTGCCATAATTGGTAGGTAATTAGAAATAATTAATTTCTTGGGCATTTGATTTTTTTTCTATTGTGTTTTTACTTGTATGATCATTGAAGAATCATGAGTGGAACACTTCATTTGCAATAAAAAAAACTCAATTTTTCAAAAGAGAATTAAGCCGCAGTTCAAATTTTTCGGCCGTAGCTCACTTTTGATACAGAAACAAACTAAGTCGCGGCTCAAATCCCTAGGCTGTGGCTCAAATTTTTACGCCGCTGCCTAATCGCGATCTGCATAATTTCAGCTGCATTTTGGGCCTCAAACCTGGTCATACTCAGTACCTACTCATCCAACCTGACTCAAATCACTTAAAGTACGAAATGGGGACCTCATTTCCTAAACTCTAGCCTCTCATTTTTCTCTTCTCTTCTCTCATTTCTTCCATTTTTCCTTCCATTCTCCACTAAATTCCTCCATCCTTCCACCATGCCTACACATGTATTGGAGCTTGGAGTTGCTGGGCTCTCTTCCATAAGTAGCTAGACATTCATAGCTCTTGGAGATGGTTTGGGATGGCTTGAGTTCATTGCCTTCATAGAGGAGTCTTGTTTCTTCTCCATTCTCTTTGTATTTATGAATTCCTAGGTCTAGATTCTTCATTTTTGTATTTGAAACTTGGATTGTATGTTTTAATTTGAGTTTGTAATGAGGATTTGAACTCATCAATATGTATGATTATATATATATTTATATTATTTATGGTTCCATTGATTTCTCTCTATTTATGCATAGTTATGGTAGGTAGTTTGGATGAGATGGATTGTAAATGAACTTAATGCATTATCAACCATTAATCACACTTTAAGGTACTTAATAATGCCTAATTGAAGGAGTTTATGAAATTGGGTGTTAGACTTGTTGGTTGGTGGAAATTTAGAGAAAACTCAAAGTGCTAAAGGGTTTAACAATGTCTAATTATATGGGATTCCATTAATTAAGCATGGAACCCATTAGTTAATAAGGTGTGGTATTTTAATGACTTAGTGCCTTTGACTTCCCAAATATCTCAATTAAGCTAGAATAGCCATTGAAAATAACCTTCCAAGTTCCAAGAGCATCTTCATCATTTTATCAAAAACTACTTTCATTCCACTCTTTTAATCAAAACCCCAAAAATATATATTTCAATTACATCTAACCTTTGAAAACCAACTACAACATGTATTTACCCATTTCATCTTGCATTTAGACATTTAGTTCACTAGGTAGTTTAGTTAAATATTGGCTCTTTGAAAATGACTCAGATTGCACCACTATTGCTATACCCTTGCATTCCAATTTATAAATATCTTTGCATTTGACCTAAGGGTGACATGATGACGGTCGAATCAATGCTCCTAAATAATAAACTAAGCAAGAGAGGGGTAGGAATAAATGAATGTGGTTATATTGTTTTGATAATATCATGTGATTTTAACTAACACCCTTAATTTAATCAAATTATGTAAATATATCCTATATTTAGGAACGATGTAGTAATTGTTGTTTAAAATCTATTTACTTCCTCTTTCCTAAATATAGGACTTATTTAACTACTTTGATTAAATTAAAGATATTAGTTATGTTAATTAGTATGGTGTGTTTTTTTAAAACACCTCAAACATCTTTGCTTATTACCTCCCCCATCTTCTACTTTATTATTATTACCTCAGGTCATAAATATAAGATCATTTTTACTTTTTTTGTGGAAATTAAGGAAGTCAAATAAACTATTTTAAAGTATCTTACATGTAATTATATTATACCATAATGTATAAATAAAATTAATTAGTTTTGAGGGAAAAAAATAATTACAAACATTTTAAAGTGATTAATTTTACATCTTTAATTTCTCCATAAAAGTCAAAGTAATCTTACACTTAAGACTGGAGGGAGTATTAAAGGAGTATCAATAAAAATAATTTAAAAGCTTATAAATAAAAATTAGAATTGAATCCTATAATTAGAATTAACACAAACTCCTGTATATAGATCATAGAACATGACTTGAAAATGAAAAGTTGCTTCGTTTTCAACGCAAATGGTTCATGGATTAGCGTCTTGGGATTACTACAAGACACGGGAAGGAAAAAAAAAAAAAAAAAAAGTGAAAAACTGTGTGCCTCAACTCAACATAACAACACTGTAGTGTGCAACATCACATCACTTCATTTGCCCTTTCGTCCCATACAAATACTCTCACACAACACAACACAACAGAGTGAAAAGAAAACCATCGATTTTGGATTTTGGAGGGCTTCAAAGTTCAACCATGGCTGCCACCGAAGAGAGAACGCATATAGAGCCAGAGAAACAGAGGCTCCTGAAGCACCACGCCGAGAAGCACTTCACGGCCGGCGACGTCGTCCGTGACATCATCATCGGAGTCTCCGACGGCCTCACCGTCCCCTTCGCCCTCGCCGCCGGCCTCTCCGGCGCCAATGCCTCCTCCTCCATCGTCCTCACCGCCGGCATCGCCGAAGTCGCCGCCGGCGCCATCTCCATGGGTCTCGGCGGGTACTCCTCCCTCTTCCTCTTTTTTTCCCTTTTCAATCTCTGATTATCATTCAAAAACTCGACCACTCAGATCCTTCACGCCTTTATTTTTATTATGAAATGGAAAATCGCAATCTCCAAATGTGATGCCATTAAATCAAATCTGGAATGTTTCGAGAGTCTGTTTTAGAGTTTCAGCCTTTTTGAGATGGTAAAGTTATAGGAGCCATTGTTGCGTGAATCCCGTCAGTCTATACGTCGTCATCTAATATGTGGTACTTAAATAAAGGAAAAATGAAGGGTTAAATGTCATATTTATTTACTCCGGAAGTGTGTACGGTGGATCACATCTGTCCTAAAAGTATCTTTTGATCCAATTTGGCTTTGAAAGTGTGTAAAGTGTATCATATTCACCCTTTATTGTTAACGGTCAACATCAACTATTTAACAGTCAACGTGAGTTTTTTAACGGTAAAGGGCGAATATGATATATTTTACACATTTCTGGGCAAAATTAGACCAAAAAAATACTTTTGAGGCAGATGGGTCCTTCGTACACACTTCCGGGGTAAATATGACCTTTAACCCAAAAATGAATGTAAAAGTATGATTTACCCTTTATAAAAAAAATCAGAACCTCCATTTATTTTTTATTTTTCAGGAAAAAACATCACTTTTAAGTGTTACATTAGATTAAAATGTTTTTGAGGTGATTGTTTATGATTGGTTAAACCACAAATAAGGTGTCACACCAGAAATTTTCAAGTTACTGAGTGTTATTTGGGTTTGAAGAATGTAATTTCCTTTTTTTTTTAAAAAAAAAAGATAGTTTTGCTATATTTGATTGATGAAATTAGTGATTGGATTGTGCAGTTATCTTGCGGCAAAGAGTGAAGCTGATCATTATGCTAGAGAATTAAGGAGGGAGCAAGACGAAATTGTGTCTGTGCCTGATGTTGGTAATTATAAATTCTTTTCCCTGAATTTTCGGAGAATTGTTTTGGGAAATTTAAGTGAATTTATTAATCACTACTTTTTCTGGCATTATGTTTTATGTATTTGGGGGATTTTAGAAGCGGCTGAAGTAGCAGAAATACTGGCACAATATGGAATAGAAGCACACGAATATACACCTGTGGTTAATGCTCTTAGAAAGAAGCCACAGGCTTGGCTAGATTTTATGATGAAGTAAGTTCACTATCTCATTCCTGTTTTGTATTATTTTTAATTTTTAATATATGTCTTCCATTTAGATTGGCAATTTTAAATTATGTTGATTTATGTTTTTGGGTTAATTTATTTTATGGCATCAGTATTGGATTCAAAAAAATATATTCAACTTTTTTTAAAAAGAAATTCAATTTAAATAGAGAAAAGAGTCTCTTTACAAATTTATAGTACTAGTATATCTGTATATGAGTTTCTGAAGAGTATTAATACTTTGTATAAAAATATGGCTAATAAAAATTCTAAACACGGACTTGGGTCTTATAGATTGTAATAGTGGCTTGTTCATGCTCTTTTTAGAACCATCAGGACAAGCATAAGAATGCCACAGCATGAATCAAGATTCTCTCCTTTTGTCTTTTTTTTTTGTATTTTCTGAGAAATTGAAAGACAAAGTAAATAGGGGCTAAAACATAAATTAATTCATGGAAAAGAAAAATAGATATGAAGAATATATAAAATATCTTTATAGGAACGATAGAGTAAGAAATTATTAGTATTAATTATAAATATAAAGGTGGATTCTTCGAAAAGAATGGGGAAAAAATCTGCGCTGAGATTCCTATAGATAATGAGTTGGGTAGGCTTTTAGGAGTGGGGGATCCAACTTTTTGAAAGCGGACAAATGTAAAGGTCCAGAGTTTTGATTCATGCTTGTGGTCCATTACAGACAAAATCGATTGTTCCAATTTTCAAACAAACACGCCTAACTTATAATGGGTTGCACATGGATAGGTCATCAATATTCAATATCTTGTTCCTTTGCTGCAAAAATTTTGGACGCATCTTCATCAAAGAAAACTGTATTTATTTTTCTTTTTGAAAAGTTCATATATTTGTATGGTTCAATTTAACATGATATTGTCCTCAAAGATATGATTTGCCAATTGAATTTCTTTTGAAAAGCTCAGATATTTTTCTATAACATTTGTTATTATTTTTTTCCAAGTTGTATATGCTCATTATTTTTGGGGTTAGGGGTGAATATATGAGTCTATGGCTCTGCAATGAAATTCAAAAGTATTATATTTCTTGAGATATATATATATATATTTATATTTCTCTTTAATTATTAGACGACCTAAAAGTTGTCTTTTTATTTTATATTTATTCAACTTGTAACGCTTAGCCTAGCAGCTTTTAACCTAAATAGTAAATACTTTGGGTGTTTTGTTTTGTTTTTTAAATAAACTTTTCGGTGACAAATGTTGGCTAAATGTAATGTCCAAGTCATTTTAATATTAGCTTTCATGTTAAATCTTGAATGAACTAGAGAGGTAGCTACATAAAAACAGGAGAATATATTGCACAATGGTATTGAAAATTGAAAATAATATAACTAAGAGCGTATTTGTTCATCAATGCTATCATATGATTTCCACATTTTGTTAATATGTGGCTGGGCAGGTTTGAGCTAGGATTAGAGAAACCAGATCCAAGGAGAGCATTACATAGTGCAATGACTATTGCAATTGCATACATATTAGGAGGACTTGTGCCTCTTGTGCCTTACATGTTCATTCCTAAAGCCACTGATGCTGTTGTGGCTTCCGTTGTTGTAACTTTGGTTGCTTTGCTCATTTTTGGCTATGCCAAGGGTCACTTCACTGGTAACAAACCCTTCAAAAGTGCCCTCCAGACTGCTCTCATCGGCGCCATCGCCTCCGCCGCGGCCTTCGCCATGGCCAAGGCCATCCATCCTTAGATTATTTCCACTCCTTTTGCCTTCTCTGCTTCAATTTATTTGAATTTGAATTTTGCAATCTGAAGATGACTTTGGTAGGTTCGATTGTTACAACTTTATGTAAATTACATGCTAGTTCTCTTTTTCATTGTGTTTGTTCACTGACCAGGTTGAAGGAAGCAAATTCATATTAGAATGCAAATGTTCTTTAGTTAAAATAATTTTATGGGTTCATGGTTATATAATTTATTCTTCGAATCAAAATCCTTAAAATACATGTATGGAAGGCTAAACATTTTTTTTTTTCAATGATAAAAAGGAGGTATAAAGTAACTTCAATGAGTAGAAGCAGCAAGATTGGATCATGCAGGTTATTTAACGTCCTTAGAAATATAGGAAGCTTATTTCCTAACAAACATCCACATACGGTGCCAAAGCTGTTCTTCACTATGGTATTACTCCAAAGCATCCCGAACTACTATTTAGAAAAAGCATATAATGATTAAAACCATGTATTTTCTTAAAGAAAATTTTTGTTTAGTATGGATATTTTCATCATATCATCTGATATTTCTATTTCCTACTCCTAACATTTTATTCACTACCTTCTCTGTCTCTCCTTTTTTTACCAGACATAGTCATCACTCTTTTCTTTCAAACTAATTACTCGTATAGTGTTGGGTGTAAATTTGGATTCCATTATTACCATTTTTATTATAAGTCATGTGCCAAATATTTAATAGGGACAATTGCACTAAGGTATCAAGATATTTAATATCAGATAAGTCTTAATATTATATAGGTTTGAAAGAGTTGTCAATGACAGCTGAATAGCCATTGTTAATAAAGGATAAAGTTGTCAAGATCTGTATGATATTAAATATCCTACTTAAGACTTGAGTGCAATTATCCCCATTTAATTATTGTCTGTTCAGTGTTCTTTTGGATCCTGAATGCTGAAGTGGCAGCTGGGTTTTACATATACTCCCTTCGGTTCTAAATATAAGACCACTTTGACTTTTTTTTTTGTAGAAGTTAAGGAAGCAAATTAAGCCACTAAATTATAACATGTCACATTTAATTAGATTATATGATAGTTTATAAGTAGAATAAACTAATTTTGAGGAAAAGAGATAACTATAGACAATTTAAAGTGATTAATTTTGCATCCTTAATTTTTCCAAAAAAAAGTCAAAGTGATCTTATAATTAAGACCAGAGGAGTATGTGTTAAAGAATTTTCGTTTCAACTAATATCAGACAGATGTCCACATTCCACCTCACGTTCTTAGTTCTTACTTGACATTTCAAACCATCTTCATCGTACACCATTTTTCTTAAATTTAATCAAAAAGTATAATTTCTTTTTTTAAAAAAAAAAGTTAAAATATACTTTTGGTCCTTTATGTTTACATCAAATCTTCTTTTTGTTTACATCAAGTCTTCTTTTGGTCCCTTAACTTTGAAAAGTGTACTTTTCGTTCTTTTTTAACGCCATTAGTTTTATTTAATGGAAAGTACTGATTCAACAAATTTAAATGATGATTTTATAATTATAGGCTAACAAAATATGTTTAAATTTTAATTATATATTATAATAATTCTTATATTTTAAAATTTGGCCCTTTTTATTAATATTTAATTATAAAATTACTCCTTAATTTGCTGAATCAGCATTTTTCGTTAAGTAAAACTAACGGCGTTAAGAAAAAAGGATTAAAATGGTATTTTCCAAAGTTAAGGAACTAAAAAGAGACTTGTTGCAAAGATAAAGGACTAAAATTATACTTCAACAAAAAAAAAAAACTATAAACATGTGTCAAGTTAAAGGCTCAGCTACCAAGTCTCAAGGGGAAGAAGAGAGGTAAAATAAACCAAGTCGCACTAGAATATTTGATTTATACATAATACATTACATCTGCAGAGACCGCATAGTATCCAAAACTATCACGCAAAACGTGAAATATGGCCTGCGGCCAATTAACTGATTCACTACCATTAACTTCCATGCCATGACCCCTCATAAAAACACATAAAACTACACATTCAGAAACCTGGATTATGTTACATACTTACCACTGAGGCGTACATTAAAACCTCCCCACACCCCACCTGGTGAAAGCTTTCTTAGTTTATTACCATTCCAGGACTTTCTACACATCAACTTTGAATATTTTGACATCAAGGGTCAGTGGCTTCTTGCCTAAATTTGCTTGGTTAAACACACAAACGTCAAATTCTCGCATGAAATTTTCTATCACAAATTGTTTCCACCCACCGGTGAGTCCGCCGGAGCGACGACTGGGTTCAAAGACATATTTAGCAAGCCATTCAGTCTCTCCCATACGTAATATCACATCTTCAGATTGTGGAGGCAAATGCTCTGTCATCCACTTCGTAGGGATTGTCTAATAAGCAATAATCAACCAAAAAAAAAAAATACAGTTAGAAGCCAAGATAAATCATGGGCAAAAATCTTCTAGAGTTCTTGTAAAGTTCCTGAAGACTCCAGAAAGAAACTAACACAAAAGGTTAAAGTATATATGGAGCCTACTTCCTCGTTTTCTTCCCACTCAAATTTTCTTCTCCATTATCTCATCAAACCCAACAAGAAATAACTCTAAAAGATCCATACTATCATCAATAGATCCAAATGGCTAAAATCATTAAGGAATATAAAGCAATAGAACAATTAGAAAAGACATTCAACCAGGGAATAGAGAGTAAGAACCAAAGTTTACCATGTAGAACCTCCCATATAAATGTGAGGGCCGCATGACTACATAGAATCCATCTGCAGGACATGCTGCTTGAGCCAATTGGAGGGCATCCTTTTTCGCATTCTCTATGATAGCCCTTTGTTTTGAAGCGTCCACTATTTCAACTATCTTATTATTGCTTACGGATGCAGGTTCAGCATCTAATAATAATTCATTGTTGTCAAATAGAACTAACATGACCAAAATTATGCTCAAGTTCCACAAAGAAGCAGCAACCATTAAAAACAATAAAGATTCTTTCTCATAATGTGCAACTACTTCCTTTTAATGCTGTTTTGGTTTAAAGCAATAAGAAGCTATGTCAAATATAGACTCAGCATCCCCCTTTCTGACATTGCCTATTTGTTTAAGTATCATTAAGGTTATAGCTTTGTTCTTTCAAGGGAAATTAATATCCATCCCTTGAACTATATCATAATAACAAAAAAAATACATGAGATTTAAAAGTAACACTTTAACTCTTGAACAATCACCAGAGTTAAACTTTGATTACCTTGTGACATTACTGTCAAAAGATCATGTAACAAACACTAGTCAACTTATGAGCCAAGTGATGTGAGCAAAATTAAAATTGTTGCATAAGAAGCATACTTGTAATATGGAAAGTCTAATTCTACTGAAGTCACTCAAGAAAAGACTTGTTTTCTCAAGTTAAATGGCACCGATCAACTTTCAAAGCCTTCAAAGTTGACTTTCATTAATCATGCGACTACGAGACATTCAAATCAAATATTAAAAGGTTAGCTTCATCATTGTTTATTATAGTGGTTCAGGAGAGGAAGAGCCAATTATTGTGTTTTTAAGTTGATTCACCAACATATTGTAAGTGGGAAATTGTTCAAGTAGATATCATGTAGTTTTCATTTGGCCTTAAGCAATAAAGATAGACAGTTCTTTGGATCCCGATTCAGTAAATATTTACCAGGAACCCATTCAATTTCTCCAGTATGCGCATCGGATCCCCTAGATCTTCCCCTTCGCTTAGATGGTTGGGCAGGGGTGGTTTCCACAGTAGCTTTACGAGCCTTTTTACTTGTCTTTTTACTCTTACCACGTGCAGATTTCTTAGGTGAAGCCACTTTGACATCGATATTAGAAGGGATATTTTCTTCTTGCATACCGTTATCTGTGTTTGTATTATTCGCTTGCCCACTGTCCCGAACAAAATATGAAGCTACCTTCTCACATAAGTTCTTCTGGTCAAATATCAAAACATCAAACTGTGATTCACCATTGTACTTGAAGATCAGGAGATCATTCTCTTCCAAAAAGTGATCTTGTGCAAATTGTTGCCAACCATGCGTGAAGTGCAATATATCATCTTTAGTCGACAATTTGACAGTCAACTCAGCACCACCAGGACCTTTAAGGGTTGCATCATCCGGCAATTTCCTTTTCAAGCCATCTGAAAACCTTTTGGGAAGTGCCTGCAGTATCAACTCAACAAAGCTTAATAACATATTTAGAATAGGACAAACTATGTGCTTCTATAAAATAGCGGTATACTCCTGTGGTCCTATTAATAAGTTACTTTTAACATGTTTCACACAAACCAAAGAGAACCTTAAACCTCATTAGTTCTATCTTAAAAATTAACAATTTTTCAACTTTACCCCCATTTAATATCAACTACATCACCTGAAAACAAAGTCAAGACATAATAAATGAAAAGTAAAATTGTACTTTCACATGAAAAATTCAATAAGATGACTTGTAAATAAAACTAAATAAAACCTTCTTTGCCCTATAAATAGGACCATAGGAGTATTTCTGATTATAAGGGTTGCTAAATCAAATTGAACCTCAATCATAGGCATCCAACAAAGAAATTGGAAGAAACTGATCACAACCTCACTGACATTCAAAACTTTAACAGCAGGCTCTTAAAGAGACCAGAACTAGAGAAAGTCCTGTGTGGTTTAGAGACTACGTAAGGCAGTTATCAGCTAGCAAGTAGCTACCACAATGCTACTGTACTAGCTTGGCCACAGTAACAGAACACAAGAGAGACATTGAATAGGCAATCAGTGCATGAGAAGAAGGCCTGAAAAACTGTGGGGTGAGTAATGGAGTTTTGCCGCAGAACTAAGATTGAGAAGATTCATTTCATGTATATCAGTTAGTTTTCAGCACACTGACTTATTACTCCAGCAATTTTCAGTACCATACCATAAATTTTTAATGTTTGCGATTAAAGAGAGTAAATGCATACAAGTGTTACTCAGAATCTGAAATAGATATTCAACCACAAACACTGGGTTCAAAAAAAAAAAAAAAAAAAAACCTACCATGTAGGATGCAAGAATTAGTCCCACTGATTTTTTTTTCCCTTTATTGGGTAACATGTAAAGCAATTGTCTGAATCATGGTCACTAGACAAATTTATAAGCGAAGAACATAGTTGTAGTTGTATCAGTCTCTTGTTCCCTTTAAAGTCCTTTTGGCTTTCCCCTCTCTACAGTGAGAAGATTAGGGTTCATGCAAATTGATGAAACCAAAAGAGTTGACAAGCTTTTTTCCTTTATGGAAAAGGGGAAAAGGATTGAATGAACAGTTGAATAACAAAAGTGTAATAAATGATGAAACAAAAGTAGTGATCCCTTCAAGTTACAAATGGAGGATTTACAAAAATTATACCAGCTGATCTAAAGTTCACAACTTAAAGATCATAACAGATGTAGAGAAATATAAAACTGATAGATAGCATCTGAGTAAGTGATCTGGAAAAGAGGTTAAAAAAACATAAACTCACAAGATGTTGATGAAAACCAGGAGGGAGACGCAGAGCAAAATGGGTGAATTTGAAATGGGACCAGTAAATGTCATCGACCCAAGATCTACAGCTTCCGCATGTTTCTGCCATTTCCACTGAAAGCAAAAATCACACAAACAAGAAGAGGGAAAACAGATTAAAGGAAAAAAGGTCCTTGGAGAAACCAGGGAGAGAAGAGGAGAGAGAAAGAAGGAGGCATATGTTCCTCTCACGTGAGATCCACGTGAGGTAAAACGTCTATGAACCCTGGATTATTTCTTGTCCGTGTGAGAAAACTGGAAAGGGAAGACTGGTTTTCTGACAATCAACTATTCACTGTTCAGTAAGAGTACTGTCAAAATTTATTTCTAACTTCTAACTATGAATCATGATTTGGCGCTGGGTCCAGTAATAATATCTACTTTTCCAAGTAAATTTATGTTTACTTTGTATAGCAAAAGAAAAGTTGAGGTGACTTGGTCCGTTTAAAATAGGGAAAATTTTATTATAGGACCACTGTAGCAATTTAATGTCAGATGAGGACCACAAAAATCTGAAATTTCACTACAGGACCAAGGTCCTTAAATGAAAAAAAATTGTTGT
This sequence comes from Mimosa bimucronata, assembly GCA_037074515.1. Lineage (NCBI taxonomy): Eukaryota > Viridiplantae > Streptophyta > Magnoliopsida > Fabales > Fabaceae > Mimosa > Mimosa bimucronata. Next base: position 1,767,372 of record CM073447.1, read on the forward strand.
GTGAAAAGACCTAAAAGCCCTTGTGAATTAATTTCAGATAGGGACCTGTACAAAAATCTGACTCTGACCGCTGACGCTGACACTGACGCGCTGACGCTGACAACGTACTTCCTCGTGCATATGGCGATTTCCTTGTGCATATGGCGATTTCCTTGTGCATATGGGCATTTCCTTGTGCGTGGCCTGGACATAGCACATTATAAGGCCAATTAATTACTCATTGTGCATACGGCAATTTCCTTGTGCATATGGCGATTTCCTTGTGCATATGGTCATTTCCTTGTGCGTGGCCTGGATATAGCACGTTATAAGGCCAATTAATTGCTTCTTGTGCATATGACGATTTCCTTGTGCATATGGCCATTTCCTTGTGCATATGGCCAATTAATTGCTCCTTGTGCATATGACGATTTCCTTGTGCATATGACCAATTAATTACTCTTTGTGCATATGGCCAATTAATTACTCCTTGTGCATATGGTCATTTCCTTGTGCATATGGCCATTTCCTTGTGCGTGGTCTGGACATAGCACATTATAACGCCAATTAATTGCTCCTTGTGCATATGGCGATTTCCTTGTGCATATGGCCATTTCCTTGTACATATGGGCATTTCCTTGTGCATATGGCCATTTCCTTGTGCGTGGCCTGGAAATGCCTTATAATGTGTTATGTCCAGGCCACGCACAAGGAAATGCCCATATGCACAAGGAGTAATTAATTGGCCACGCACAAGGAAATCGCCATATGCACGAGGAAGTACGTTGTGTCAGCGTCAGCGTCAGCGTCAGAAGACTTTTTGTACAGGTCCTTATGTGAAATTAATTCAGAAGGGCTTTTAGGTCTTTTCACACAACAATTTTTTTTCATTTAAGGACCTAGGTCCTGCAGTGAAATTTCATATTTTTGTGGTCCTTCTTTTACATTAATTGTCTACAATGGTCCTTAAATGAAATTTTCCCTTTAAAATACCCGACCGACAAACGGCGAAAATACTGATTTAAAGGTCAAAGGTTCAAGCAGGATCAACTTGGGTGGAATAATTCATATTATAATAAGATAATTTAATTGAGAATAATTAAATTTAACTAAATATTTTTAATTAAACTTGAAATACACCTACATATAGAAGGGTAGTAAATGAGTTGATAGTATTTTGAGGCTGAGGGGCAAAAGATCATATTTGGTCACACACATATATATTATAATTATATAATATTTGATTGCTCTCATATTAGTGGATAAAATATCATATAAGAATTTATATGTGTATATTATTTTAAATTTTTAAAATATTTCATATTTTACAATCTATCTATATATCTATAATCACTAATTATATTTAATAAAAATATATAATCATTATTTTTGAATTATTATTTAAGAAAAATATAATCATTATTTTTGAATTATTATATTTAAGATTTAAGATAAGCCCTAAAATAATATTTAAGATATAAGATAAGCCCTAAAATTATTCATAAGACGTCCACAACTTCTGATTGGTCAATCTATCACTAATTATATCTAAGAAAAATATATAATCATTATTTTTTTAACTATTATTTAAGAAAAATAAATCATTATTTTTAAATTATTATATTTAAGATTTAATATAAGCCCTAAAATTATATTTAAGATCTAAGATAAGCCTTAAAATTATGTTCATAAAAAGCTTCTAATTGGTCAATCTCAAAACATATATATCACTAATAATTATATCTACCAATTATATTTAAGAAAAATATAATCATTATTTAAGAAAATATATAAATTATTAGCTATATAAAAATAATCCATTTTAATCACTCTCCTCGGATAGTTCATTATTTATATATTTAAAATTTAAAATAGAATAAAAGCTTATCATATATATTTTTTTTCAAAAAAATGATATAAAAAAGAATTAAACTTTAGATTTCGAAATAGGGAGACGTGTTATGAATTTAAAATTTGTGTGGATATCCATATCTCCCACATATCTATGTTATCACTATATTTATGTTCTATCCTTATTTATTTTGGATATATTGTAACCATAAGTTATACCTGTAAATATGAGGCGTACATTATATGTACACTCTACCGAATGAATGAGTTTACAGTACATTCATATAAGCACATTCAGTACCATCTATGATAAGCAATTTGGTAGAAGGTAAGTTATTTTTTTGATTGTATAACAACAAACATTATATATTGTCTTTGTTGGTTATTAGCTGTTTCAGAATATTCATTATTATTTATGTATTTGTGTTCTATACCAATTGATAATTAGGAAACTGATAGTGAGTTGGAGATATTAAAGAATAGGGTGTATTAATATTGGAGATGGATGCTTTGAACGAATATGTGCATGTGTGTGTATATGTATGTGTGTTATCAAATTGAAGTGGTAATGCATGAAAGAAGATATATTTTTCAATTGAGTCAATTGATCAATGATCGTGATCATACTATTTTTAACTAAATAGCTTATGTTTTATAAGTTTTTCGTTTTGGGATGTGATGGTGACAAACTCCAAACTTTACATTGACTTAAATAAAAATATAGACCCTTTACGATAGACAATTCGATAGAAGGTACACTATTTTTTTCCTACTAATTGATAATTGATTCATCATCTTTGATTGAAGATATTTTATTTTTGATGTTCTTTGATAGAGCTTGAATAAAAATAGGGAGTCCTATTTAATCCTCTAAACTTCGATCTTTCCATCTATCTAATGTAGGGTTTATGGCATTTTTTTTCTTTTACTTTGTGAATATTTATCCCTATTGAAATTGTTATTTATAATTCGCCTATTCTTTGTGGATAACATATATATATATCACTAATTATATTTTGAATTATTATATTTAAGCCAATGCCAAAATATATATGTCACTAATCATATCTACTTATTATATTTAAGAAAAATATAATCATTATTTTTGAATTATTATATTTAAGACAAGCCCTAAAATTATGTTCATAAGAAGCCCCTAAAATTATCTTCATAAGAAGCTCCTCATTGATCAATCCCAAAATTTATATATATATATATATACATATCAATAATTATATCTACTAATTATATTTAAGAAAAATATAATTATTATTTTTGAATTATTATATTTAAGAAAATTATGATTATTATTATTGAACTATTATATTTAAAATAAGACATCCATAATTTTAGGACTTATCATACATATCATTTATCTATTTGTATTATGCCTTTATCCATATTTGTATAATGATTTAAGTTAATATTTCCCATGACTTTATGCAAACAAATTTATGATTTTTTTTAATTGAAAAGCCATATTTATGATTTCAAGTCAAATCACATAAAAAAATATCACCCGTACAACACACGGGAGGCCCAGCTCGTTTTTAAAAAAATATTGAAAACTCAATTATGAATTAAAAAAATATTTGCATATAATTTGTAAACATAAAAAGATTATGTTTCCACAATTTGAAATTGCCCTTCTAGAACTTTTTTTTATCTTTAAATTAAATTGTTAAATTCATAATTATGGTATGGTTTAAATTTATTAATAAATGTGCTTTTAAATTTTTTGTGGCCTTGTCTTTTTTATAATAATAAAAGGTTCAAGCCCAAAGTGAGATTTACGTACAACCCTAGACACTGATTCCTTCCATACAGTTCAACCGCATACATTTTGTATTCATCTTCTTCTGTTCTTCATTTTCCTCAACAGATGATGCAATGTTAACAGGGTCTTCTTCCTTATCAGTTTTACCGTTTGCCTATTTCATCTAGTGCTAGCCCTTTTAATCTAGTAACATTTACCTTTGAACCACCCCATCTTCAATCTCCTTGGGACAAGCTGAGGAATATTTTTTAAAACCGTACAACCCGGAGTTATGAGCAACTCGGGCAGGTCAAATTGGATATCCTTTGTTTGATTCCTCCTCCTGTTTGATACCCTGGGTTGGTGGTTTTCCGGTTTAACCGACCGAGTTGATCCGGCTTTTCAAACATTGCCTTTTTCAGGAGTAGATGGCTAATAAAGTCCTTGTATTGGTGATAACAAGTACTTGTATTTGGTGAGATTCAAACTCATTTCATTATAATTATGATTTATGATTAAACGAGTGGTAGAGCCAAGATAATAAATGTTTTATTTCTATTTTTATTATTGCATATTAAATGTAAAGATGAGAGATAGTCATGGTGCATAAGAAATTATACAAGGGTAAAAATGGGAAAACCATATTAATTTTACCTATAATGAATGATTACACTATGTTTTAATGGTGGATCAGAGGAAGCATATTTAAAGTAAATTCATATTTACCTTTTATAATAGGAAAGTTTAAGTATCTTGGGTTTCGGTTTACTAAGGTCAGCACAAACCTCCATGTTTAAATAGCCTTAAGAAGTAGATCACTTAATAATAAAGTCATCGTTTCAGTGAGATCCGAACCCATAACATTATAGTTATGAGTCAACATATTTATCAATTGAACCAAACTTTATTGACAAGTAAATTTATATTCTTACAGGAGATAAATATATTATAAAAATTTCAAGAAAAAAATTATTTATTGCCTTTTATATGAGATCCAATTGACTAATTTAAAGATATTTGAAAGTTAAATAAACTTCTCACTTGTAATATAATATATAGTTCCTCTGAAATATTTGTGTGTATTGTTATATTATAGCAGTTTATAAATTAAGCCAATAAATTTGGAGAAAAATAATCATTATAAATACTTTAAAATAATTTATATTTTTTCATTTTTTAAAATATATTTACCTACATACTTTAGAAATACCTTCCTTTGATATCAATTAGAATAAATTTTTATTAAATTTACTATATTTGACGCAGTAGAAACATATTCTAAATTATTCATGATAAAATCAGTAAGGACCACTAATGAAACTATTGACAATCAATCAACCAAATTTTTTACTATAATCTGATCGTGTATTTTTCATTGATATTGAATTAAATTGGCCCTTTAAAATTTATAGTATAATGCTTTTTTTAACTGATATAGTATAAAGCTTAACACTTTTTATTGTTCAATTCTTGTTAGTTAATTAGTATAACACTATATCAATCATAAATTCAGATTTATTTTTATTGTTCACTAAAGTCTTAGGTGAGAATAACCCTACATCCTGTAGATGTGGCTTCGGCTTCCATTTAACACTTTTTATGGAGGCCCGTTTCAAAATAGGAGTAACAGGGAATTATTATCTATAAGTTAGAAATTCAAGCTTACTCGTAACAATTTTGTGAAAATAGTGACAATTTTTACATATGTACTGTCTTTAACTAGCTTTTTGGTCTATATTGTTTGGTTAAAAGTTTCTTATAACAAAGCCGAGAGGGAATAATAAGATTTAGCACTATTAAAGGGGAAAAAAAAGAAATCCCAAAGGAGAACAGGATGGTGCTGACATGTCCATTAAACAGAAACAAAATTTAAACGAGCACACACCACAATCCACAGGGCAATTCAAGATCTTATCCATTCAATTTCCCCACTAAAACATTGCCACGTCAGACTCCAGAATCTATGTTCTATCCAAACTGTCACACACACAGAAGCCACAAATGGGTCATGTGGCTGCATTTACAATAAAATTGTGTGGATCACTATATCTCACTCCCAAACACCAACTTCGCAGAAAATCCCATCACTAACAAAAACAAAGTCGCTGAGAGAAAGAGAGAGATTTGAGAAATGGCATCCTCAGTGATGACTTCTCTTCCTCAATTCAATGGTCTCAGAGCAGCCAATGTGCCTACTGCTCCTGTTCACAACCTGGTTCGTTTCCCTCTTCTTCACATTGTTTTTTTTTTTTTTGGGTATTTGATGTGGTTTTACTTGTTCATGAACTGATTGGATAGTATTGAGAGTCATTAGAATTGAGGGGTTAGAATTTTTAAGTTGTGTGGATAATGAATGAAGAAACTTGTTTGCAGGTTGCTGTGCCTATGAGGAGGAAGGGACAGGGTGCTTTGGGAGCTCGCTGTGATTTCATTGGTTCCTCCACTAATCTGGTACCCTTCTCTTCCTAATCAACTTAAATATAATTACTTTCATCACTACACATTTTGTAATTACACTCTAGTTAAACACATATACAAAGAATGAGTCACTTATTAGAAGAAGCAAATGGTCAATTAATGCTTGATAAATCCATTCCAGTCCTTTTACCATACATGGGGTTGGTCGAGATGATACATAGCCCCTTAATTAGAGGTATTGGGTTTGATCCTTAATCATGGAAGAAATCCTCTACGGAAGTTACTATCTCCGGCTCTCCGCATCCTAAACATAGAACATCAATCCACTTTGTCTCTTACATAATTTTCTAAACTATTTATATTAATCTTGCATGTCAAGGGAGTTTGCCTCAATGGCTACTTTCAATTTAAATTAAGAGTGTAGTTCAGGGAAAACAGCGCCTCATTTTTACAAACAACTAATTTAACCAATTTTCATAATCTACTCAAATTAATTAAGTAAATCTTATACTCCTTTCGGTCCTAATAATAATAATAAGATAAAGTTGACTTTTTTATGTTAAAAAAGAAAATTATACTACTAAATTGTAGTATACACTAAAAGTAAGTAGATTATAGGTTAGTTTATAAGTAAAATAAATTAGTTTTGATAAAAAAGATAAATATAAATAATTTAAAGTGGTTTATTTTGCATCTTAATTTCTCCAAAAAAGTTAGCTTGATCGTATAATTAGGATCGGAAGGAAGGAGTATTAACAACAACCAACAAGAGGTAGTATATTGGAGCTCATGTGTAACAAAGACATGGAGACTTCTGGAATTAAAAGTGGGGATGTTTTGAGTTAATAATAATAGGATGTCTAGTTCCTTTAGAAGCTGTAGTGTTTAATGGTGTGCTAGATTCTACCGAATTTAATTAATAAAAGGCTGAAGCATATTAAATGTAAATTTTTATGATGAGATGATTTTATTTTTTTGGATGTGTATTTGCAGATAATGGTGGCATCAACAACCTTGATGTTGTTTGCTGGAAGGTTTGGATTGGCTCCATCAGCAAACAGGAAGGCCACGGCAGGCCTGAAGCTTGAAGTGAGGGACTCCGGCTTGCAGACCGGTGACCCCGCCGGCTTCACCCTCGCCGACACCTTGGCCTGCGGTACCGTCGGCCACATCATCGGTGTTGGTGTTGTTCTTGGTCTTAAAAACATTGGTGCTCTGTAAACTAAAACCATACACTTTATTATCTCTCTCTCTTTCTCATCTTCCACGCTCTTAATCTAGTCATTTTCAACTTTGTTTTTGTGTCATAACTTCTTTATTTGTTCAGTACTTCTACCTATCTCCACATTTTCAATTTGTACATTTTTATATTTGAATCAATCCACGCAAGTTTTTTTAAAACAGGTACACGATGAAACCATACTCCTCACCATAATACAAAGACAAGGACTCAAGTGAGTTTTAAGGAGTTAGTTTGTTCAACACTTGAATTCAAAGACCAACTAATGAGCCATATGATTGAACAACTTGTGTACAGTAAATCTGTCATTTTCATTGCAAATTAATTAAGAGCAGAAGAAACCACTTTTTTAAACGAAACCATAATTATATAATATAGAAGAGACTTGTTCGTACTGAAGAGCCAAGTCTTTCTTTATTCATAATATCGTATGACACTTGCAAAATTTTCTAGCATTAAAAATTGACATAAAGATGGCCGTTCTTTGGTTGCTGAATTAAAATAAGTGGAATGAGGAAAAAATTATCACCATAATAATCATCGAGTCTTTCTTATCGTTACAAAGGAGATTTCACATTTTTTACCATTTACTTTGATTTTCATTTCATTCTATTTTGGCCATCAAACAAGAGTGATGAAGCCAATCAGCAAACAAAATCATTATAATCATCATAATTACACACGCTATTCATAAATTACAAATAGAAGTTTAAATGTTGTATGGTAGAGTATGGTTCCTACCAAAACAAAAAAATTGTTTACGATAGGGATGCTGCTCTTTGCATAATATTTTCTCAAGTCAACCTACAAATATAACTGCAAAACCTTCAAAATTTATCATTCCTGGTATAACTGCATCACCATGTAATTCCTCCCTATAATAGTCCACATCATCAGGACGCCAGAATCTGTCAGATGACCAAAATGAGAATTATTCCATCGATAGGATTCGGATTTATAAACAGTACGAAGACAAAAATCAAGTTACATTTCCTGCGCTTGTGTCTATATATCTTTGCAGTTGTATATCTAAACATGTGAATGAGTTGCAGACTCACTGGTTTAAAATGAAGAGCAAACCAATGAGAGAAATATGGAAGTGGGAATTCTTTGTAATCGTATCTAAATACTATATTTGATGCAGATGACCAAAAATTGTTCGGCACTAAATATTTATGTCCCTGTCTCATTTGATTCATAAGCCAGAAGTTCTATTTGCTCGGTTAGAGATTCCAAACTCTGCAGAGTCTCCAAATGAACACCATCAGCAGATACTTCCAATCCACTCTTCTGAGTTTTGTCCATTTCTGGAATCAACTCGACACAATTTTGGAATTTATCAAACAGAGTTTCGCTTATAGCAGGCTCGATCTCCATTTCATTGTTGGCAGGCTTGTCACTTTCCCGATTTGACTCTTCATTTTCAGTGAAGGGACTGCCTAAAAGAAGCTGCTCCCAGGCATTATCGTCGGGTGCATCCGGTAGAATTAATGGAGAATGATTTTCTATTTGACACAATTTTTCATCCATGAGCACTTTCAAGAAGTCAGAATTGATGAAATAATCTCTCAACCCATCAGTACAGAGATTGGGTTCTGGTGGTCTGTCTGAAACACGAGATGGTGTGACCCCAGGCTTCATTTTTTCCCTCAAGGGCGGTTGATACCTCATTATCATCCCATCAGAAGCAATTGGTTGAACATCTTCTGCACTGTGTTCCAACATATTGCTTGTATCAGTTGTATGCCAACCGTTTTCCTTGGGCTGAAGCAGCTGAACCATGAACCCAGGAATTTGCATGGCCATAACTAAGAATGATAACATCTGTTGCTGATTCTTTTCCATACCTTGAAGTCGATTGGTCAGGAGCAGCATCTTGTTCTTAGATGATTCCTGGTGCTGCCTAAGTTTAACCAACTCCTGTGTGAGTGCAGTTTTATCAGTTTTCAAATTCTCGACTTCTTTCCATAGGTCGTAGTGTTTAACTTCTTGAGAAGGCACATCATGATTCTCTTGCTGCTGAGATGGCTTTCGCTGATCTGAAACATTTGGATGTTTTCTCCGCAATATATTCTTTAGTAAATGCTTTTGACCTCTGATAAAGTCATCATTGGAAAATTCCCAGCGATCTGTATCAGTTTTCCTGAAACCCTGATAATTCTTACAGTTAGATATTACTGACTTTTAAAATCATGCAAGGAATTGACTTCATAAAAATGATAGGTACAGAAAAGATGCTCCTTATGATATCTTCAAGTAAATAGGTCAGGAAGCAAGAGAAACACCAACTTGGATCCCCGATAATAATTCACCTTACGCTTATATATCGTATTGTGATCAAGTTAAGTGAACAAATTATCCATTCATCTGATTCCACACCATTTGTCCAGGTAAACAATTCCAAGTTGGAAGTTGAAGATGCATTAAAACAGGTATATTTTTCAATGTAGATTTCTATCACAAGTTAAGAACAAAAACTATGAAGAAAATAAATCAATCTTCCAGGATTCACATATACAAGATACAGATAATTATCAGTAATACACAAAGGATGGCAATTTTTGGTACTTAAGTGGAAATTGATTGCATAAACCTTAAAGTACATTTAAATCTCTGCAATGTGATCCTTCACATAAATCAAAATGAATAATACATGATAACTTTATTGATGACCAGATGATTTTTCACACTAATAGTTGTTCAGCTTTATGTTAGCATGCAGCACATTGAATCAGGTTAAATAACTTATTGCTGCTGTAATTGGTATTTGATGATCTTTCACAACAGCCACATTTGTTCTTCCAAATTGTGAATGAGTCACTCATGTCAATGTTTTCACCAGGAATTGGACAACTCTGAACTAGTATATTACTGAGACTAAAAGTTAACACAGCCCCTAAGCTGAACTAATAAGAATGAACTGTTGACCATAGCAAAAGGACCAAGATTTGCCAATGAAATGTATCAATTTGTGTGTTATGACTTAGAAGCGACCTTGCAAGGGTTTAACAGACATAGAATGTAAAGCCAACCTACACTTGAAGAATAAGTAGGAGGTAGAGGAGAGCTTATCTCTATAAATTATGAATTATCAATGATAGAATTTTTCCGTCTCCTATGAGATCCTAACTGCAGCTAACTTGGACTAACAAGTCAGATTCTCAGAAGCCCATACTTCGAAAGAAAATGACGTCTAAATTGGAAAGCTGGAAAGTGTTAGGCAATACCAAAAGAAACAATACTATACTACCGAATCCATGTCTACCATGGCTTGACAAATCTCTCCTAGGGCCAAATGCATCTTACTAGTAAGTAATGAACAGTAACAGCAAACCTTATCATATAACCAAAGTACAGAACACTATACTTCCAAGTGAAACTTTATTGCCTAAAAGAAAGAAAAAGAGACTCTTAATATTATAAACCCAAATCTTGCATCTATGTCAATTCCTCAGCCTTCAAAAGGTTTAATTAAATCTAAGTACAAAAATGGAAAATGCAAAAATTAAACCCTGCATACGAGAAGTGAAAGAAGGATAACTATCTTATGCTTTACTACACCTATGACTCAAAAATTAATTCAAAATACCAGTGTGTCCAGAATATTCATAACGCACTTTGCCAAACACTTACGCTTTAGAAAATTATACAATTGCTCCTTTCCAGTCATATCAAGATGAAGTAAAAAAACTGAAGCGGTACATCTTCTGAAATCTGAAGGTTCCAAATATTCTTTCTTTCCTGAGGGATCGCCCTTGCATCCCATGATTCCCCAGAACCTTATTGTAACAGAATAATAACAATAAAATATCACTATCCACCTTAAAAAAAAATGCCCCAGCATCTAAATCTACAGACATGTCATGTGCAATTGTTTCAATCGGTCAATTCCAAGGTGATTTGTTGAGTTTGCAACGTTTCTAGAGCTGGCAACAATTCTTGTAACATAAAAATCTAAGTTCAAAGATGGAGCATCCCCAGGCAAAACTAAATATTTCAAAATTCAAAATAATAAAATATAAATCCACTTCACTCACCATCCCCAGGCATCATCAATGGATATAAAGAATATTCTAAATCTTCTAGGGTCAGGTGAGGAAGCATCATTCCGATGCTAAGGTCTGAAAGGTTTGAGGTTTTCTCTATATCGGTAAAAGGTTGCCTTCCTTCACTTTGAACTAGTATATGCGCATAGGAACTAGCAAACCAGGAAATGGCGAGAACTTTGCAGAAAAAACTAAAAACCCATTTAAACCACAGCACAAGCATCACCAAAGCGATCAATAAAACCCAATTTGACCAAGCCTCATAAGCATAATACACGGATTCTATAACAGATACAGAGTATTAATTTGAAGCGTTTTGTCACATATGGCACTTAAGTATTTGATGTATAGAGACACTATGCAATATGGCTCAATTCTTAAGCATCAGAATTTCAAAAGACCTGATTAAGCAATATATAAACACAAAACACAAAAGATACACAACGAAACAGAACAATCCGAAGCTGGACCAATCAAAACAAAGGACCAAGAAGCAACTAAGAAAAGGCGTACAAAAAAATAATGAAAGAAGAAGGTACCCACATAAATATTAAGCTGCCTGATGAAACTGGAGAAATTGTTGTGCTTGAAATACTTGGGAAGCAAACGCACGGAGAACTCAGTCATATCCCAGATGATAAAACTATCGTTACTTTCGCTCCAGGATATGAGGGAGTCGGTGGAATCATCATCCACCATCTCATAACATTTTTTCAGGAAAGGCGCCACAGAACCGAATCCATTATCGGAGGACTTAACCATCCCTTTCGACGAATTCCCACCAAAAAAGAAACCCCAATTCAAGCGAAAATCAATCGGATTCACCTGAATTCTCTAAACCCAGAGAGCAAGCAAAGTCTTGGTCTTTCACTTGCTTTTATAGAGAGAGATATATATATATATATAGTGAGAGAGATAGAGAGAGAGGAGAAAAGTAGAAGAGGAGTGTGAAGTGTGAAGGAAAGGAAAATAGGAAATTTCGCGTGGGATGGTGTTGAAGGAGAAGGGCGGTTTAGAAATTTGGAATATCTTGGATGACTTGAGCACTGCGCAATTTCGCTTTTGTTTTGGCTTTATGTGGTTTTTTTTTTTGGTCATAGACCAAAGACTCAGCTTTTTTTTTTTTAGATTAAATTTATGTTTCAGGTAAGAAAATCTTTCCATTTATAATTTAAAAAATTGGGAAAATGTACCTACTGAATTGTAAATATAATGATTACATTAGTTAATACCTATATTCAACTAGTTAAAATCTCTTATATAATATTGGGAAAATTTCATTAAAGGACCACTGTAGACAATTAATGTAAAAGAATGACCAAAACAATCTGAAATTTCACTGCAGGACCTCGGTTCTTAAATGAAAAAAAATTGTTGTGTGAAAAGACCTAAAAGCCCTTGTGAATTAATTTCAGATAGGGACCTGTGCAAAAGTATTCTAACGCTGACGCTGACAACGTACTTCCTTGGCTGACAACGTTATAACGTACTTCCTCGTGCATATGGCGATTACCTTGTGCATATGGCGATTTCCTTGTGCATATGGTCATTTCCTTGTGTGAGGCCTGGACATAGAACGTTATAAGGCCAATTAATTACTCCTTGTGCATATGGTCATTTCCTTGTGCATATGGCGATTTCCTTATGCGTGGCCTGGACATAGCACGTTATAAGGCCAATTAATTACTCCTTGTGCATATGGCCATTTCCTTGGAACAACCTTATAACGTGCTATGTTCAGGCCACGCACAAGGAAATTGCCATATGTACATAGAAATCGTCATATGCACAAGGAGTAATTAATTAGCCTTATAACATGCTATGTTCAGGCCACGCACAAGGAAATCGCCATATGTACGAGGAAGTACGTTGTCAGCCAAGGAAGTACATTGTCAGCGTCAGCGTGTTAGTGTGTCAGCGTCATAAGACTTTTGCACAGGTCCTTATCTGAAATTAATTCACAAGGGCTTTTAGGTCTTTACACACAACAATTTTTTTTCATTTAAGGACTTAGGTCCTGCAGTGAAATTTCAGATTTTTTTGGTCCTCATCTGACATTAAATTGCTACAGTGGTCCTACATTGAAATTTTCCCTATAATATTTTGAAATTTAGAAGGTATTTTTTAGTCATTTATCTAAAAAAAATCTCCAATAAGAATTAATTAGTAAATAGATCTGATATTTTTTTAAAAGAATACTACTCCCATCCTTAATATAAGATATAATTGATTTTTTTAAAAATCTTAAAAAGGTTAAATAAATTATTTACAAATTGATTTGCTTGATTTTTTAAACGAATTTATTTGACTTATAAGTTCATGTATATTATAATAATATACCATATTATGATTAACTAATTGTGAATTGGATGGAATATTAAAATACCAGAAATGAATACAAATAAATGACTTTCACTATTTTCACAATAAAAAAGACCGAATTTATGTGATGCATCAAATCAAGTTGCAGTTTGCCCAAAAAAAAAAAAAAACCACATCAAGTTGCAGAGCTTTTTAGGTTTCCTTCCAAAAAACACTTTGGGCCAATTGAGCTACAAAGCTTGACCAAGTGGGGTGGAGTGAGAATGAACTGAGGTCGCCACCAATCACAACCACTTTTTTCAAGGATATTTATTTTCATAGTAAAATGACATTTTTAGGGCGTTATTTTGGAGAGATGATGTCATGATGCTACTGCTGGATCTCAAATTTAACATTCAAAGAAACTGACAATTAAGGATCAAAATTATTTACTAATTTTAAATGTCATGGATCAAAATGATTTTACTTGTTTTATAAAAGCATGGTGACTTTTAAATGCAACCCTGGTTGGAAAAATAAAAAGAAAAAGTTTTAGCTCATAAAAATTTAAGAAAAAATTAAAATTGTTTATATACGTCATCCGTTCAATAAAAAAAAAACAACCATTAATAATTGGATTGGATTGAAACTTTGAAAGAACTCAACTCTTTAAGCAGAATCTGAGTTTAAATTCTGTAGATGAAACCAAAAAGGATTGGCCAGAGAGCTGCTTTTAACATGAGATTATGTCAAATTCATGCTTAATAATTCCTTGAGGTCCATGACTTAATTTTTTGCTCGTGATAGTTATTAATAATTTTATCGATATCTTATCCTTTTAATTTTTTATGGTCATTGGGCAGGTTAATTAAATCAGTGTGTGCCTCATCTGTTTTTTTTTTTTTTTTTTGAAATCACAAGATAGATAATATCTAACAAGTCTCATCATAATTTATAGATAGTGTTTTTTCACTTGTTAACGGTGACTCTTTCTTTTGTAATTGACCCATTAACAAGTTATGGAACTTGTTGTCTTAACTTGAACTTTAGTGTGATTTTCCTTTTTATCTCTTATAAAATCATTAATTATATATTAAAATTAAAGGATTTTTTTTTATAAATGAGTTTTAGAAATGGTGTTGTACTCATCCACAATTCAAGAGTAAGGCTCCTAAATCATGATTCACTAGAGCCTAATCTTGTGAACTTTTGAGCTTGACAAACAAACAATTTCTTCTGTTCACAGAATTAGGTTTTGCCCAACTTTATTTAATTGTAGAGATATCTCCCAAAGTGTCACGACTAAAACCATATTTAAGTGGTACTCTCCAGAAATTAAACATTTATCAAAATGTCGAATTTCCAACACTTTTACCAATTTAAACTGCAAATGATGTGTAAAATAAAAGTATTATTACGTAAAACATATATCAAACACAAACACCTGCAACCACAAACAAGACAAAACGTACATGAGCCTCCAACAACATCTATTAGGGCTGTTCAACTCTGTCCCGTCCCGGTCCGTCCCGTCCCGTCCCGGCCATTTCGGGACGGGACAAACCGGGACGGGACAGAGTACGTTTTGTCTGTTCATAATATATATGTATGTATGTTCATAATTTTTTTAAAAAAATACATGTGTCATCTGTCTCACATGTGAGTATATATGAATTTTTTTTAAAAAATATATAACTCTAACTTCTAAACTAAGTTCCAACCATTCATTGATCTCAAATTTCTTGTCCGCTGCCACTATGCTCTATGTGTAATACATCACATTTGAAGTTTTTTTAAACTCTATTTAAATGTGTAGTTGTTACTACTTTTTTTACTCTAATTATTATGTTTTTGGTTTATTATGTATTAATATGGAGTGCTCATGGCACTGGAGGAGATTTAATTATGCTATAAAATCACCCACCAAATGTGTTGCTCTGCAAAAAAAATACTTTTGGGTAATTTTTTTAATTGGGAAAAAGTTCCGGGACAAGGCCCGTCCCGTCCCGGTCCCGTCCCGTCCCGATCGAGACCGGGACAAGTTCGGGATGGGACGGGACACGGGACGGAAACCCCGTCCCGAACACTTTTCTTCGGGACGGGACGGGGTCGTCCCAGTCCCGTCCCGTGAACACCCCTAACATCTATATATATTACAAACGCCCTAACATCAAACCACAACCACAAAATAAAGCCTCCATCAACATCACATCCTTTGGAAAGTCTTTGCATTGTAGTGCTACATTAAGAAGAAATCCATCAACACTAAGTTGATGAAGGTATGTATATGCCACTAATTAGCCTCACTCTCAAAATTTCGTCACCACAAAGAACATAAACCAAAGACACAGAAAGTAGCTATAGTGTGAACCCTCATCAACTTCATTATATACGAAGTTTTCTTATAATCAAGAGAACCCACCAAAATGTAAAAGTTGTATATGATATTATTGATGGAGGTAGAGTGATTAAACTTCTAAGTCACCATCATAATGAAGGGCATGAATTAATTAATACTCATATTCATTTTTAATTAATATGGGAAGATTATACATGTGGAATTAGATTACTGAGCATGGCTTCTGTGAAGTCACCACCACCGCCATTAGTTAAGAAATTAATGATGGAATGTTGTTGAAGATTAATTAAGTTGCCTTTCACAGTTCACTACAAAATGCTTGGGCTCCCTTTAATTTGCGGAACCAGTTTCAGTGCTTGTTGCAAAGATAGGTAGAGAACGCCCATCTGCTCTGGACCGTTCAGATTTAAATCTTGACGGTCCAGATTTAATATTTTTAAGTGTGTGTTTTTTAAATGAATAATATGTTTTTTGACAAAATGATAGTTAAGATATTATCTTCATTTTAGATCTTTAATTTGCATAGCATACAATTAATGCCCCTGATTATATATGTTTCTCTGATCTATATACTTCTCTACTCTTCTTGTTTGCATGGAGTCACATAAATATAATGCAAGGCATAATTTTTTTTTTTTTCATGACTTGGTTTGTGCGCTCACACACATGCATATTTGGGATGATGAAGGCATTTAAAGTTACTTTTCTCGATTCATCATTAATATTTAATATATTCCTCAATGCTCAGAAGTGGAGGAGCTTGAGTTTGTCTTCTGGTTCTAAAGGTCAGTGGATTAGCAAGGAAAAAGGGAAACCAAATACGTTTCAATTGAAGGAAAAAGAGAGAGTCCATCGGTATATATCCTAAAAATAAACCACATCAATATAAGAACTCATATAACAATTATTAATCAGGGTTCACATTTTACCAGTAATAGGTTCTCTTTTTTTTTTTTGTTTTGTTGCCAGTACCAGTAATAGGTTCTCAAAACTTAATTATGTTGCCGAGAGATAGATATACAGTTGCAAGTAATTAATAATAACTGTATAATAACTAATTATAACATTGTTTGCGATACAAGTCCCTAGTCCTTTATATGTTTTTTGATTTAATATCATCATCAGCGTCGTCAAATCTCATTCAAAAGAGTAAAGCATTCAATAAACTTCTACCCTACCTGTATGTAGTGTAACATAAGAGGTCACGTCCTTATCAGACTATATAAAACTCACTGCAAGAGAATTTTCTTGTTTGTCATATATCTTTTGATTCGTGACTTCGTTCTCTGCTATATCATTAATTCAATTGGTGGCATGATGATCATCTATATATATATATAGGCATCATGGGACTTTGTGTTTGAGTAAGCTATAGAGCAGCTTTTGGTCTGACAATCCCTTAACAAGAAGATATAAAAGATAATTAATTAGATGCCAACACAAATATATATATTAAAAGAAGACGATACAGTACATAATGCTCATTGCCCTAGAGAGTGAGATATTGAAGCTAAGCTTCTCTCTTAAAAGTTGATATCATAAACCTACATTTGTAAACAATCGTTCTGACAGCCCCACAATATTAACTATCCTATATATAGCTCTTATGCTGACACAGAGAGAGAGGGGTGGAGAAAGAGAGATATTGCGTGGATGTGATGATAGATAGCACATGATCTTTGGCATACTAATTAATTAATGTCATGAATAAATCATAACATATCATCGTCAAAGATTCTTCTTGCTGCTGCACTCTATAGCATCTTGTGATGGCTTATTGCATAGTTCATTCAGCTCAACGTGCATTGAATTTATGAACGCTCTTGTTTCTTTTGTTGGCTCTTCAATCGCTTCTTTCAGGCTGCTCAGGGCCATGCAATATGCTTCCTGTTTATATAGATCCAATTAATGCCCCCATAAATATAACATGAGTGGATTTGTAAATAGGGTAACAGTAGCATCTAATACTTTGATATCATTATATCCAGTCCCTGTGTATATGATCCAGTTTGTAGTATAAATTACACAATAAACTAAATCTTATACTAATGACTAGAGGTAGTATTTCCCAGTATAGCAGATACAGTACCCTAATCTGATCAATTTATGGTGCATTTAATTAACACCCTAATACTAGTTTGTTGATGCATTCACCATGTACTCCCTTTTGTTATTGTCCAGTTGCATCCAGTGCTCTAATCTTATTAATGGTTTTATGTCACTGGATGTACTATGAATAAAAATAAGGTGGGGGAAGTACCAAGAACATAACAACAAGGTGCTGCATACACCATAAATAAGATTAGGATGTCAAATATATTGCCATTAGGAAATACTTATTAATATCATGGTGCTGGATCCTAATTCATCACCTTTGAATATAGCAGAGGTGAAAACCTAAAAGGCAGTTAAAATTTAATATGGACGTAAGTTTGCTTTTGGACGGTTGGTATAATAATACCATGAAGTGATCAAGTTCTGTAGAAGTTGGAGTTGTTGTTGAAGCTGTTTTGAGCTCAGATTTTGCCTTCTGCTTACATGCATCTGCTTCTGTTATATCAAACTGATCATCTTCTCCAAATTTCCCTAACCCCACCTGAAATAAACAATATCATTGCACTCTGAAAAGCAGAAAGAAATTAATACAAGATCCATAAAAATGAACCTTGATTATACATATGATATATAGTGAAGCTTTTTTCTGATGAAATGAATTAAATCTGAGTCATTAATTATGAACCAAGAACAAGAGAGACATTAAATATTCAAACCCTGAGTCATTATTATGAACCAAGAACATTAATTTGCCCTAAACTTCTATATATAGTGGCTATGTAATAAGTTGTGTCTTCTTTTCTTCTCTGAAATAGGTACACACTAAAAGTGGCAGCAAAGACTCTACATCATGATTTTCCGTTTATAGAACATTCCTTTTGCAAATTATAGTGAAGAAACTAGATTGTCTCTCTCTATATGTTTCTCTTGTCTTCTTTACCAGTAATAGGTAATAAAACACAGGCCTTTACGATCCCTAGCTATACTTTGTTTAATTTAGTATACATATATATAATAGCTAGCTTAATATATATAGGTACTAGGTCTAAAGACCTAGTCGCATGTTCTTTCCACAAACACCATATATGGTAGCTGATGGTCTTCACAATTCACAGTACATACAGGAAAGCACATGGAAAGAAGAAAAAGGCAAAGAAAAAAGGGAGTATATAATGCAGTAGTGTAAGAAAGAAAGAAGAAACAATTGAAGATACCTTCAAACAGTTGAAGTGAGATTCAATCAGAAGTCCATAAAGAGGATGACTGGAAATCATCTTTTTCAGAACCTCATGATCATCATCTTCTTCCTTTCTTACTTTCTCTCTCTCGTTTTCTTTCCCACAATTTCTACTACGACCCTCCATATCTCTATCTCTTACGCAAACACACACACACACACACAGGGCCTTACACACCCACACACACATATTTATACACACAATCATATGTGTGTAGATCAATTTAATGAATTATAGCTAAAATACAAATAATGCATCTCAGATAAAAGAAGTGACTATTATTATGGTTCTTGGTGCAAGTGAAGTGTAGCAGTAGCTATCAAAGATGAACGTACGTTCCTTATATTGTCGCTCTTGTTAATATATATACATACATATATGTATGTATGTATCTAGTTACTTACATAGGGTGAAAATATCAGTATATATGAATTTTTTTTTGGACCTGAAGTACATATGAAATTATGAATGTAGCTAATAAGTGAGAATATATATATATATATAGATATAGAGATATAAACAGTGGATGAAGATGAGTGAATGCATGGGAAGACGATAAAAGGTGAAAGCAATGTACTGGAGCAGAGCTGTGCATGTGCATGGACTTTATCGCGACGAAAGGAACTTGTCAAGGTTTAGTGTTACGATTAAAGTAGCTTTCAAGGTACTTGCGACCTGCTACTCTTTTTGTCTTTTTCTCCCTTCCCTTTCTCTCTTACTACTCACTTATTCCCCTTTTTGACTACTTCTCTTTTCCTTTGTTATTTACTGTATTTTCATTCATTCTCTTGTCTCTTTTTTTTTTTTTTTTACATCATTTATCCTTTCCCTCAATTAGAAACCAATTCAAACTTTCATAGCTAGTTACTCATTCCTTTTCTTTCTATTTTCTAATTCCAATGGACACCAATATCCAGTGTTTCTTCTTAGTCATATTATGATATATTAAGTAATTAAAGTCCCACCGCATCGAATAATTGAAAGATTAATTAAGGATATATAATGTTAAAGTGAGTTCCTTCACAATTGGTTGAAGCTTTTGTAGTGGAAAGGCAAGCCTAATACACATATATATACAATTAATTTATATTTTAACATGGTATCGAAACCATTCGATAAATAGGATAAAAAAATAGACTTGAGGCTTCTAAAACTAAGAAAAAAGTACAAGCTAGCTAGGAAAACAAAAAAAATGAAAAATTATAAGTAGGGAGAATGTTAATATCTCCCACATCGGATAGTTGAAAGATGAATTAAGGGTATATTATATTAAGGTGATTCCTCCTTTCATTGACTTAATATTTTATGATGAAAAGAAAAACCTAACATAATTATACATAATTAATTCATATTTCAATATCAGATATATTTGAACAAATGATTAATACTATTGATAAAATTCCATTTAAGGGGTTGGTGTGTTTTCTTCATGCCCAATGATCGAACTCAAAGCTAACACGTTAAAGGGGCCAAAGTACACCCAACATTAAGGCCAACACTCGCTGGTCTGGTTACTCCCGTTTCTTCTCAAGCAACTTAAGCGGATCTGCCATTGAATTTGAATAAGCCGATCAGTGGAAGCAATGATAATTGAATATTGTGCAGGAATGGATAATTAATAATCTTCGAGTCAATTACGTGCATTGGTTTAATTACATATGGGTCTAATCTAAATTTGAAAATATTTTAATTTTTTTGGGGAAATGAATGATACTACTGATGATGTGCAGGTAAATACTGATTTGATTGGGCTGGATGGTTGACAAGAAATCTCACGAGGAATTAGAATAGATGTAGCCGTTGGTGATAGGGCTGCTCAAGACAACTTAATAATCAACGATTTCTCGGGATTCATGCATGTCTCATGACGAAACTGAATCAG
Source organism: Mimosa bimucronata (assembly GCA_037074515.1). NCBI lineage: Eukaryota > Viridiplantae > Streptophyta > Magnoliopsida > Fabales > Fabaceae > Mimosa > Mimosa bimucronata. The sequence goes on from CM073447.1 coordinate 1,788,497, forward strand.
TGAGTAATTTGTTTTTTGAGCTAACAAATATTTGGTTGTTAATTGTTAGCTTGGTGATCAAGGTAGCGACGAAGGTTATATTTGGTTCGGTTTATTCAGCATCTTGGGATAACAGTTAATGTGTGAGTTTATTTTACATTACCAAACAAATTTACAAAAGCTCTTTGTTTCACAAAAAAATTTACCTCCTTTTCCCATCAACTTCTCAAGTTATATATATATATATAAATATTTTCACTATTACATGCCTTTTCCCATCAACTTCTCAAGTTTATAAATATATATATATATTCACTATTACATGCATATGCACCTACATCGTTTTTGTTAATTTGCATTTTTTTACTTAAATTTGAGCAGGAGCGGTTTAATTTTTGAAAAAAAGCCCATCAAATGATAAAATTAAACGAGCATGGACTGTTTAGCCCCTTTAATTTAAGTTTAAGCTCTCCATCGTTTGAATATGTAAGTTAGCTGGTCCATAAATTTCAAAAAAGTTTATGGATATATATCAGCCAATAAATTCGTTGTTCGTATATCTTGTGCTGAATGATCTCTAAAATTTAAGTTCATCATTCAATATAAAATGAGCTTAACCAGGCTTATATAATAAAACCTATATATAAAAAATCAAGTCGGTTTTAATTTTGTCAAGTCAATCCATTATTTGTCAACTAGATCTGCTTGTATATCCTATTCTTTGATTTTGTTTTTATTCGTATTAATAAATGCTTACTAGTAATTGGGTCAACAATATAATGCACATGCACGTATGCACAAGTTCTAGTTTGATTATATCATACTTATCTTATATACAACATCTAATCCTTGATATAATAAGATATGATTGACTAATTTGGAGAGTTTAAAAAACTAACAAATTACTTGGTTATATCAAATATTACATGATATTTTTTAAAAACTTATGTGTATCTTTAGATTATATTAAATATGCCATTTCATAAATTAGATAAATCAGTTTGAAGAAAAATGAAAAAAAAAACTTATACTTAGGATAAAGAGTTTACCCAACTAAATCTTATATTTAACAATAAATACTTTGTCTGTTTCTAAATATAGAACTTAGTTGACTTTTTTAGTGAATTATAATATTAAAAAGTTAAATAAATTACTTATAAATTGATTTGATTAATTTTTTTAAATTTTTTTATTTGACTCATAAACTAATATATAAACTAATAATACATAAAATATGTTATGATTAAGTGGCTCATTTAACTTTCTTAATTTTTTCAATAAAAAATCAATTATGGCTTATAGTCATAGTCAGGAACCAAGAAGAAGGATCATATACGTGTGTATTGATAAAAAGAAAAAGAAAGCAAAAGATTATTAGGGATTGATGTACGTAGAGTGAGCTAAAAGAGGTGAGAAAGAATCCCATGTGACTCTGATTGGGATTACTATGGATGACGCACCATTGGCAGACTCAATAAGCAAAAAACTTGCAGTTTTGTATTCAGTTAGACTCCTAACGGACAAAAACTCTGCAATTTGATAACTCTTGCATATCATACTTCTATATATGTGCACACCCACATTCATTATTCTTCATCATCACTTCAAAATATTCTTAGAGGGTGATTTAAAGCAAAAGCAGAAGTTCAAAGTTGTTCAGGTAAAAAAAAAAAAAAAGTTGTTCACATACAATTTTTAAGTGTAAAAAATTGAATTAGTACAAATGAGGGAAATTTGGAAAAAAATCCCATTAAAAAATTTCCATATCAAAGGTACGTGAAGTTATTAGTGTCTGTGTATGAAAGTACCATCACTCCACAAATTTTGTACATACATAATAGTATTACTCTATCATTCTCACTAATAAAATTTTCACCTTACTGGGAAAAGGGATATTCTCAAGTTTTGGTTGAATTTAATAACAGTTAATTTTGACTAAATTATATTTCCTTTGGTCTTAAATATATGACATATTTAATTTCTTTGATTAAATTAAATATGTTGGTTATATTAGTTAGTATATTGTCTTTTTCTAAAATACCCCAATCATCTTCTCTTTTCCCTTCCTCCATCTCTAACTTGATTATTGTTAGAAAAGCACTAATAAAGATATATAATTAGGGAAGAAATTGACAAAAATTAGAATTAGGTCTTATATTTAAGACCAAGACCAACTTCCAAAATAGGTCATATAATTAGGACCGGAATGAGTAATAGATAGGCTATTACTATTCATTACACTTGGTTTTCTAAATTCATATTAAATCTCAAGTTCATTTTTTTTATAAAATTTATAAAATGCATTTTTAATCCCTTAACCTTAACAATCTTAGTCTCATGATTACTTAGAGGACTAATTAAATATGTTAGCCTATCGGATATCAAAACATTATTATGTTATAGGTGGTTCGGGCTTAATCCAATATAAAGGTAGATCATTTGAACAATTCTTCTTAAGTAATACAATTGTTGGACATGGCAACGCTTTAATTTATACCCTCTAGTGTGAACCTAGGCACCCGCATTCTATGACGCTCCCCAATCGATGTAACATGTAATTGAACCCCCACTTTATGGTGAAAACTGAGAAAACATGGATTTTTATAGTTGAACCCACATGTAGTAGAATTTAGAGTACCCTTTATAATTAAAAAAAAATGGATACCAGATAGTAAAAGTGAAAAAAATTAAAATGATTATGAACATACAAAAAACTTAAAAATGCACGTCTATAGTTTGACCAGCATAACCAACATAAAATTATGTTTTAGTGAAGAAGTAATTAATCAATTGATGGTAAGAAATTATGTGAACAGATGGTAAATTAAACCTAAAACATAAATGTGTATTTTCAATGAAAGGACAACTTTATTTAGACTTTAGAGTAAAATAGATATATATTAATATGAACTTCCTAATCAATTATAAAGCCAATACAAAATATTGAATTCCAAATTTCCTACACAGATGGAACAAATCAATGAAATTTTTTCGCGGTTTAAGCTCAAATATATTTGACAAAAAAAGAGCTCAAATAAAAATTAGACGTGATTTACCCAATCCATTAGTGCCTTTTCTCCTTTTCTGACCTGAACTTCACCTTTTGTACCATTTGCTTGACTGACATGTGGGGAAAAAGTGTATACAATTTCTTTCGACATATTACTGTTTGGCTTTGGTCGCTTGTGTTCCAAATTCTTATCTCAAATAAATATTATTTTGTAATAAGATAAATAAATTATTATTATTTCGTGTGCCTTCTATCTCACTAATTTTTGCGAGACATCATGTTTCCTCGATGATGGAGATTAATTAATCTTATTTGAGGTATTGGACAACGATTATATATAAACTTCTTCTAATTCATTAGATTTATACGAGGATTAAAAATCAAATACTCTAGACAAATTAAAAGTCATATTATTTACTTTCAGATAAGTTAGCATTCCATGTGGCTTGTTATCATTATGAAGCCGAATTGAAATTACAGTTAATGACAGAGTGAATAACACGTGTGTTTGCATAGAATGTGTATTTTTATATAGGATTCTGTTCATTATTATAAATCTAACTATCATAAATTTTTTATTTCTAAATATAAATTTAGTTTGGGACCAATTAATGGTATTATGATTATTTTATTCCTATGTTGGAAATAGGTAATATGAGAGAGAATGTTTATAATACACAAAATATTATTTTGATACATATTCTTAAATAAAGGTAAAGTTTAAAAAACCTTTAAAAATATGATATTTAATTTTATAACTTGTATTACTGTTTGATATGTGAGAAATTAATAGTGTAGATTTATAAGGAAGACAGTAGTATGTTGTAATGAGTTGACTGAATTCAAAGACGGGAATTTTTGGACAATGGACCCGTGGCTTCAGCAGTATACGGAGCAGAGCTAATCTACAGACAAGGGCTTCAACCCTAAAGGCTAAATGGTGGTCATCTGTGATCAGATCCAAAATATATAATAATTCAACATTTTTCTTTTTCTTTTTTAAATATACTCCTTTCTTATTTCAAAAAATTTAGGGAAAATAACCTTAAAAAAATTGGGAAAAGTGCTCATTTAAAATTAAAGCTTTGTTGGAGAGAATGGTCTCAATTAGAGTCCACGTACTGTACCTATATAAACTATTGATAGTTTCTGGCAGAGAGCTGGTAATACAAGCTGGTCTGATAGGTTCGGGTTAGGCCCAAAAGAACCCATAAAAAATGGGTCGGGCCAAAAAAATCCGTTTTGAATATGGGCTTGATTTTTCAACCCGAATCATATTGTTTGGGTTCCGAGCCCAAAAAAGGCCGTTTTAAGCCCATATTTATCAATTTTTCCCCATTTTTTCGAATGAGTCCCCCGTTTTACAATCTAATTATAATACAAATATATAACACAAGATTATAAATTCAAGTTCAAGTTTGTAACATATTTCAAATAACAAAAATGATAGTAAAAAATAGAATACAATATTTAACTTTAAATATTCTAAAATACAACAAATCCCTGAACTAAATCTAAAATTCAAAAGGCCAAGATTCCAAATTTCCAATACAAAATCAATTATATCATTATCATTTTCCTACTCCTAAATAAACTACTATTAACAAATGAAGAAGCAGAATGCTAGCCATCAAGTGGATATGTTTTACATTTTGTTGTGCCAAAAATGTTATGAAAGGATTTAATCTCCGGTATATTATAAAGTTTTACTAAAGTAATCTCAACTAGGAGTTTTAACATTTGTTAGCATTTTTAATCTTAAAGGCCTCCATTCTGACACATTTATAAATTACTAATAGTACACAATTATTTTTAATTATGTGGAGTGGAAGGGGCAAGAGTTAAAATGGAAACATGGTAATTAAGGAAGGAAATTAAGTAAAAAAAATGAGGTTAAAAGTATGGGAGAGAATGGAGAAAAATAAGGATTTAAGCTTCAATTCAAAAAAGAAGAAGAAGAAGGATTTAAGCGCATATGATTTGTCGTTATCGTTGAATTTATTGAGTAATAGACGTTTTGATAGAATCTTTTATTTTTACAATTACTAATTGGAAGATGAGATATGAGACTTATTAGAAAGGAAAGATAGGGTTTGTTTTTATTTAAAAAAACAAAAAAGTGGGGAAATGGTTCGGGTTGGTCCACGAGTTTAACTGGTTAGCCTGTCACGGGCTTGGACTTGATGGATTGGGCCCAAAAGACCCATTGTAATATGGGCCCTATTTTTCCGAATCCATAACCATATTTTTTATGGGTTTCGGGTTGGCCCACGGGCTTCGATCCGTAATACCGGCTCTAGTTTCTACTTATAAAAATTTATCAAGTCATGAATATTTTTAATGAGAGACTTTTCTCCAATTTCCTCATATCAATGTGATGAATAGTTTTTTTTATCATTTTGTAATCATTAATGTGACAATTGCTTTTAAAAAATATTGACTAATGTTACACACACATAGGGTGGTAATATGCCAGGCTTTGATCAGAGGCCTATGGCTTAACTTACTTTAGGCATAACCTAACTTTTTAAGTAAATAGGCTAGTCTCATTATCAGGCTTGTTGTTAGACTTATTTACTCAAATAGGCCAGGTTTTTTTGGAAGGCCAAGCTTACATACCTATAAGCTTGGCCTCTTTTTTTATTATAAAAAAACTCATCTTAAGATATATAATATAAAATAAATTATATGAATTATTTATAATATTATCAACTTAACTTTAATTCTAAACTGAACACATTATTATTCATACACAAAACATAACTCCTTTAATCATTAGTGATTCACAATTTCTATGATAAAAGCAAGAGAAAAAAATTTAGTTTCATGGTTGTAAAAACTTTTAAAATATACATAGACCCTTAAATAAATTAAAAGGTAATATATGGAATCAGAGTTATACGATTTTAAGCTTATTTAAAGGTTTATACTTTATATTTTAAGTAGGCTTTTAAAAAGGTTTACAAGCCTTGTCAGGCCTTTTGGATACTCAGATTCGGACAAAAAAAAAAAAGTCTGCATACAGGCCCAGACCTTGGCCTAAGTTTTACGTTTCTGTTGCAAGCCCAGACCTATTTAAATAAAGTTTACTTAGACCTAATCTATTTCCATCCCTACACACATATATTGGTTGATTTTTCTTGAACTGTATTATCTAGAAATATTTTGAACCATGTGCAAGTAGATGGAGTTAAGGCTATTTCTTTTCATACAGTTTTAATTTCTGTCAAATTAAATTTATTAAAGTAATTTTTCAACTTATAAAATGAAATATATTTTGTTAAAATCATTTGCTTCGTTCATTAGATTCCAAAGTCCAAAATTAAGTGAGGAGACTGCTTGCTCCAAAGGGCACGCACTTCACTTGGTGGTGTCAATAGAAATGTAGTATGTATTATATCTTTTTATTGTAATAAGGGATTGCATTTGGAATATTTATTATGTTTTTGTTATTTAATAGACATTATAACTTTTTTACTTAGAAACATTAATGAATTAGGTGTTTTTATGGCAAAAAAAAGAAAAAAGAATTAGGTGTTTTTGTTGCACGGTTGGCCCAATAAACTTGACCCACTCACTTCATGATGGGCTTCAAAAATGGCCCAATAGGTTTGGACCACTATATAAGGCTAGGCTGAGTCTCGGGCTGATTGTCTAACCACATTGAAGTATACAAATTACTAATATTTTAAATTTAAATATACTTGTCAGAATTCAATTAAAAAGGATAATAACACAATTGTTAATTCATATCACAAATAATTTAACATTTTTCTACCTAAGCTTGGCAATTTGGAAGCCAAAACAAAGTAGAAATGATTAAAAATACCTTGTGGTTGAAGTAGGTTACAGATTAGTGGTGAACAAGGTAGGTAAAAAGACACACCAATGCCATGCATATGAAGCTTCTCCGGCTCATCACGGTGGCTCCGACAACATAATATTAACAACGGGGCGGTTTAATTTTGTCGGGATCATTTTCTTGATTTTGAGGTCAAAGGTTGTCCACAACCTACTAGTGATTCTAAGGCAATAAATGAAGTAGTTGAAATATAGTACTCCCTTCCTTCGGTCCTATTTATAAGAGTCCGAAACTTGAATTATTTTGGTCCAAAATGTAAGAACTCGCCTTAGAATCTGTCATCATTTAATTGTATTTTTCTTATTTTACCCCTACCTATTAACACTCTCTTTCATAGTATTCATCAATACTCCTACTTATATTTCTTTTTTTAGTCTCATCATAAATAAGGGTGATATTAGAAAAAAAGTTATTTTTTAAACATATTTATAGCTCACAACTAACTTTTACATGTTTTCTTAAGAAGTATTATTTGGTAGCTGAGCTCTTATAAATAGGATGGGAGGGAGTAATAATAATCTGACTCTAATACCCCTTGACGCAAGGAAAGGACTGGATACATGCAAAACAGTAAAAAAAAAACGTAGTGATGTCAGTGAAAAAGAGAAACAAAGATAGAAGGTAAAAGGAGCAATTGTTTGTTAGAACCACTGATGTGGCTTTTTACATTGAGTCCAAGAGAGGAAAAGTAAACAATACAATTAAAGCAATAATTCCCAACAATTCTTATACTTTTATTCATTAGATTTTTCATCATTATCTACATCTATAAGTCTTCAAGTTTGCCAGTCACCAGTAAGTTATTGGAGACTTGTTGGTAGATTATATAAGCACCATATGGTTGCATCAATAAAGTTGAATTAATTCATACATATTAGCTAATACGACGACGACGACAATGAAAACGACAGTAATTATTTAACCTTATCCCATCAAGTGGGGTCAGCCATCGCCATGTCAGTCACCTTGAAATCAGTGTGTTCCATTCTGCAATGGTGGCATTACAGCATCTTGGAGAGCTATAAGCCTCGCTCTTCCACCATACTCTTCTGGCAAAACATCTTCGCCGACATCTTTTATAAACTGCCTTCTCTCCTCTTCATTACTTACAATTACTATCTGCAATCACCCCCACAACAAATTATTCCATCAATCTTTCACATCTGTGAAGAGTGACACTTCAAAGAAAAATCACAGTTTTTCGAAAGTTTCTATTGAACTGTAACACAGAGAACCAATGAATGTTGAGGTTCAAAGTCATCCTCAAATGACCCTACCAAGGTTTGAAGGGAAAACCACATTTCACCTCCATATTTTAAGGTCTGATAACAAATCTGGCAATTAAATTACATAGTGTAATTAAGCAAACATTGATTTTAAGTTGAAATATATTTACACACACTGTCTTGAACTTTTCAGTACCAGCATTAGACTTTAAATCTTGAACTTTGAGAGACGCCCCATTCAAACCCTTATTTGTCTGAATTTAGACCACACTTCAGCTTCATTCATCCTCATTCAAAGTGATGGCATCAAATTCACAGAATAAATTCCAAGGAGGGACTACATTCTACCTCCTGAATTAAAACCTAATTATGGCATTGGTATAAAAAACACTTCCGAGACCGTTGGATTAAAATGAAAATGCTAATTAAAATTAACTGCAATAGGTAAAGTGATCCTCCCATGACATGATATACTCCCTCCGTTCCTAGATATAGGACCTACTTAGGGGGGGGAGCTTGTTCTTAAATATAAGACATCTTTATAATTTTCTCAATTTTTTCTAAAATATCCTTATCATTTCTCCTCAATAAGAAACAAGCAAGAGAAATGGTGGGAATTAAGGTAGGTGATTAGGGTTTTTTGATAATATCATGTGATTTTAATTAACTTAATCAATATTCTTAATCTAATCAAATTAGGTAAATATACCTTATATTTAGAAATAGAGGGAGTATTTGCTATTTTCACCTTAATCAAATGCCATGAAGATTTTTGAAGGTAAGTAAGCATATATTCACCAAGTTTGATCTAGAGTTGTTATTTACCTTTTCTAGAGTTGCCTTTTCTAGGAAACGACAAATTAGTTTCCAAACTCTAACAAAAAATTGAGGCATATTTAGGATATAGAGCTTTCCCAGACGTTCAGGGTAGTAAGCCTGCAATTCAATTTAGAAGAAACATAGATAAATGAGATTTTAGAAGTTTCTCATACAGATGAACTCATTTTCAGCGGTGACTAAACTTCATATTAGGAACTTGTGACCAATGTAGGTTATCTGTATTTGGTAGGCTACACAAAATTCAATAAATGAAGGAAAGAAGAGAGGAAAATCTACAAACAAAAACAGGCAATTTTAAAAGTTATGCTAATATGCCAAGAGAGGCCTATCAAGTTTGGAAGTTGAAATTACTGGTTGGTTGAACTTTAAAAGGTTCTTCACCATAAGGCCATATTACACTAGCCTACTTAAATATTTCTTAGGTTATTAATATTACAAGTAGGAAAAACAAGAAAGTCTCACCTGTAAAAATTGAAAACCAGTGATAAAACCTCGTGCATCAATGTTTTTATACATGAGATTTTTCAGATCAACAATTGGAATCATCTTTTCATTTCCTATCTCCCTTCCTTCTACAGCACTGAAAACCAATGAAATAATAAATATAAATTTTTCCGCAGGCTATGACTGTTTGATGCAACACCCACTTGAACATACGCAAACAAGCATTTAGGGTAGAACAAAGCAAGAAAGTGAGAAGGGAAAAAGATGAAGAGCAGAACAAAGCAGGGGAATGACAATGTGGGGTACGAGAGAGATCAAGTTCCTAGTGAGGCAACAAGCGTTTATTCATTTTAAAGGATGTTTGAATTAAGCTTACATCTAATCACTTAACCTTTTGAAACTCCTTGATACTAGGCTTATATCAATTTAATCCTCCAAAAGTTATGTCTTTCCATTAATTTATAACACAGGGGCTTGATCAATTTAATTTGAAGATTGTTGCAGTTAATTGATATCAATTGTCTGTAAGTTATAAATCAAAGCTACTCAAATTATTCAAGGACCAAGATTTTAGGGCACAAGTACCACAAGATCTCAAGAAAGTGAACTAATCAGGAAAAAATCCCAATAATAAATTAGTCGGACCTGTTGTTATTTCATACACCAAAACTTGTCATTACATATTGCTCGCTTTTGTGGGCCTTTTTATGATTACATTTCTTCCTTAAGACTTTATAGTGATTCTCCCAAATTATAATGCGTGCAATGTTTAAGAGCAATTCATATTGTATTCTTTGAAAGGACTATATCACTTATTAGAACAAGCACAATTATATAAACTATTCTATCTCAGACACATCTGCCCTTGTGTATGCATTTTGACTTCGTACAAACGTTGGTTTGTAAAGATTGTTGAAACGAGAAAGTAGCCTCTTGCAGTTGATTTATTTGTATGTTTTTCTCGTTATTCACATAGAGGTGAATCTTAATATTATTTTTTCCTTCAATGATTACTATATATTTGAATTCTGAAAGTGGCATGTGAAAATGCTATTGAACTGGTAGTAAATTAATGTACCATTGATACAGTTATGACATACCTTGCGATTGTCTTGTCAAGCAAATGAATAACATATTCTGCACCAACCAAAAAAAATACAAAAGCATTTAGCTAAGCAGTTGAGTTCTCATAAAAATCACAGCAGAAAAATTCAGTATTTTGCAATAACCTCTGTTTGGATCATGCAATTAAGAAAAGGAAAGAGGGGAAGAAAAGCATAAGAAAATTGTAAATTAGAATTTCAAAATAAGGTGGTTGATTGCCACAAGGGAGAAAAAGTGTAGGTGATAATGGATTAAGTGTGTGATTACATCGTCCTTGTTTCTATATGAATGTTTCCACATGTGTTACATAAATCCAAATAAAACAATGTTCTTAAGTTGGTTGATGTAAGAGGTGAAACTTAAGTAGTTTGAGTTTGACTTCCAGTTTTGATTCCAAGAAAAAAGAAGCATTTCAAAAGAAGAAGAAGAAGAAGAAGAAGAAGACGACAATTTATCTAGAAACGCAGCATTAAATACGTCCAATGGCCAAATCACTTTGTTTTTGATGAGGACTCAAGTCATCAAGTATCAGTTATTGGAGGAGGAAAATATTAAAATGCAGCATGATAATAGATTTAATAGTGATCTGTCAATAAAAAAACAATATGAAAGAAACAACAGAACATTATGAAGTTATTTAATTCCTGTCGCTGAAGCTATATTGAACTTAATGGTTGTGATTATTTTGAATGAAGAATGCGAGATTAGGAATCAAAGGGATGTGGCAAAGGAAGCAGACAAAGAATGGGCTCAATTAGGTGTGGGACCAATGTGGGTCCCACCCTTATTCCTAGAACCCCCCCCCCTCCCCAACAAAAAAAGAAAAGAAAAATTAAGGCCCGCGTCGGCCTAGCCTGGGATCCAACTTTAGTAAAAAAAATGGTGAATAGGACTTTTACCAACTCTAATAAATTAACAAAAATAATGTCCCCAATAATAGCTTAAGTATATAAAGTAACTTGGCATATACTAAACAAAACAAGGGGAAATGACACAGATGTCCCTTATAAGAGAAAAAAATCACAACACCTAGAAAATTATGGAAATTATTTGAGTTTTTAGAAACCTATGTGTGAAATTAAATTGTAACTGTTAATACAGCTCATTAGAACAAAGTTATTGTTGACAACTCAATTAATAGCAAGAATAACTATGATTTAATCTCACTCATGTTCTTTGAAAGTTCATACAAATTTTACGATTTCCATGAATATGGTTGTGAATTTTTCCCTTACTTTGGTGGTGGCTAAAATTGTATAGCTCTAGTGATAGTAATAATGAAATTTCAAGGCAGTGGGAGAACCAGTAAAACTTGACCATTGACTTTTAATTTGGAAGACTTTGTATTGTGCATACTTGTCTGGTCTGATGGCTCACGCCTCACCAAACAAATTACATAAATGAGGCATCTTTGAACCAACGGCACAGAATCATACTCAGTTAAAAGAGTTATATATTTAATTATTTTGTTGGAACTCACTTCTCAATCTAGTCCCTGCAGATTAAAGATTTGTAATTTAGTCCAATAGTTTTAATATATTGCCAATTTAGTCCCTGTTTTATCCTCTATCAATCTATGCCATTAATTTTTTTTTTTCCAAAAAATGTGATTCCCACATATGAGAAAATGAACGAAGATTAATATGTATTCCTTTATAACAGCATATGGTACATTAATCTCTATAAAGTTCCTATGTCTATCATTAAAATACAAATTAGTCAGCAAACTATTATATGAAGGACATGAAGTATAGCTTATCAGTACTCTAATATACATAATCCATGCGTTGAAAAGAGATAATAGTAGATGTTGGAGTGAAATCCACTCATCAAAGTGCATGTGATACCGACTACTTAATTAAGAGTGACTGATAGAAATGAGTTGGGCATATCTAAAATACCAACGGAGGTTTAATGACCAAAATCAAATAAAAAAAATGTTAAAACTAAAAGTACTCAATCACAAATTTCTATTAATGTGTATGGATCGAATAAAAACTTGATTAAATTTACAAAGTAACTTAATGACAGAAGAGAGAATTACTCTTGAATTGAAGCTGATCCTTGGAAGGAAAATGCTTGCAGGCTTGAACAATCAACAAAGGGAATTTATCTTTAGACAAACCCTGCAAAAACACCTTTCTTGCAGCCAATTCATCAGTTACTTCAGATTCTGAAATGAAGCCATTAGGCACCATTGAAGCCCTCCACTTCTGCCACTGAACAAACATCTTCGCTGCTTTATTTGGGTCCATTGATCTTGCAATCAAGAACCTCATCAGCGTTGGAGATTCATACATCTGCAAAAGTAAATAATAAAAAACACTAACTCATGAAAACCTTAAAAATTAAAAAGAAAAAAAGATTTCCCGAAAATGAAGACCTTTAATAATCAAAATGTGTAGATTAGTTACCTCAGCAGAAGAATCAAGCTTCTCCACTGCTTTCTTCATCTGGGTCACGGCAAAATCTTCTACTTCCCCCATTATTAATTTGAACCTCTGTTTAGGAGAGAGCAACGATGAGAGAAGAAGAAGGAGAAGAAGAAGCAGCTGGGATTTCAAGAGGGGAGGTTCATGCGTTAAATTTTATATTTCTTTGGCATGTGCCTATGTGTAGGTCAGATTCCAGTTTAATTAAGGACAGATATGGAGGAGGGTGATATAAAATCTCAAAGTGATATTAATAATGTATACACGCATGATGCATCAAGCTGTCTATATATTACTATTTAATTATTTTTTTAAAAAAATATCAAAAGGCATAATTCTCTGTTAAAGTAAGACTTTTCTCCTTTTGCACCGTAGTCAAAGGAAGCCTTGGAAGTCAATGCATTTGATTAATGGTAAATTGAAGTTTTTGGGGGCTGCTGTGTTGCGTTGTAGGAGAAAAATGTGCGCATAGCCGCATATTTTAACTGTACAGCCCTTTAACTTTTTTAATACTCCCTCGCTCCCTTATTATATAAATAAAAGCAAAAAATTTGAATGATGTTCTGTTTCTCCCCTTTTTATAAGTGTCTGGTCAAATTTGTCAAAGCATTTAATAAGTTTTTCCCACTTTACCCATCATTATTCTCTCCATTTACATTCTCTTTCATATTCATTTATAATACTATTATCGTATTTCTCCCTCTTACTCATCTGGTCCTATTTATAGGGCAGAGAGAGAAGGTTTTATTTGGTTCTATATATAAGTCACCTCATTAAATATTTAGTGTGCATGTACAAGTTTACCCTTCATTTATTATGTGTTGACTTTATTTTAATGTGGTATAGTGTATATTAAATATGGGTAAAGTTGTAAATTTATTAGATTTTAGTGGAAAGTTAATGAGTTTTAAGGCTTTCCTTGGTCCGTATGAAATGTGCTGGAAATACCTTATAAATAGGATTAGATGAGTATATACTCAATCATAAATAAGGGCAAACTTGAGAAAATAAAATTATTTAAGACATATTTATTTCTCTCAACCACTTTATTAATATGTGTGATTTTACCTCTTTAACTCTTATAATAAGGGACGGAGGGAGTAGTAATTACTGTAATAAATGACCATTAATCATCATTTGTTGGGTTCAAATTAAGCTGTGAGAATAAAAAATGCTTTATTAGGATATGTTAAACATACATTGGTGATCTCTATGATTAAGGAAAATTAGTTTCTTCCTAACAAACCGGAAATACTGCCTGGATTTTTAAAAAAAATAAACTATTAAAAAAATTTGAGTGACAGAGTATATGAAATTGTTTCATAAGTTCGGAAAAATTTTTGTTTAAAAAAACTTATTTGGTGATTACCTAAAAAAAAAAAAGAATTCCCCACCATGCATGTTTGTTTATTGTTTTGAATATTAGTAGCCATTCTTTAAAGAAATTAGAATAGTTTACTAAATTTTTTGTTTTAAAAAAAACTTGGTGATTAATTTTCATTTGAGTGTTTGATAGAAGAAAATGATGTTTTAAAATTTTTTTTTAAAAAATAAAAAAAGTTATATGATTTTTTCTTTCTTTTTTTGATAAAATTGGGCAACAAGTGGAGAACATTATCTTCTTTCCGTGTTTGATGAATCTTGGTATGCATTGCATATAGTAGAGAATGACAGTATAATTAATTTGTGCACATACTTAATTAGCTTCCCTTTTTACTGTTTATTTAGATTGTTGTTGTGCTTGTATGTTAATTTAGCCTTTTGATTTTGTGGGGTCTCATCCTTGATGGGGAGAGACGGAAAATACGCGACGAACAAAAACTGAAAATGGTACTAAACAGTGAATTGATTTTAAGACAATTCAGGATAATATATGATCATTTCTCTAGATAGATGAGTGATTGAAGACAATTGATGACAGCCTAGCGAATAATGAGCCAACTAGGATATGTAATAACCATTCTAATAATATGGAGGTTCACCAAGAAGGTGAAGGTAGCCGATTTCTAATCATCAATGGAGATCCTAAGAAGATGAGTCGGAAAAGCCACCAAGCATGCACTGCTCAATCCCCCAACATTCCATGGCAGGGCAGAGGCATGAATTAACCGTATAAAGATGTTACTCCATTCTTTCTTTCTGTTCCTATATATAATAGCAAAAAATTTGAATGGTTTTATCCTTTTTTATAAGAGCTGACTAAATTTGTTAAAACATTTAATGAGTTTTTTCTCACTTTACCCATCATTATTTTCTGTATTCACATTCTCTTTTATACTCATTTATAATACTATTTTTACATTTCTCTCTCTCATATATACTACAAAAAAACAATGAATTACCAACGGAAAAAATTTTCCGGCGGATTTTCCGACAAAATTTTTTACATCAGAAATTCCTCTATTAGAAATTGATTTACCGACGGAAATTCCATTGCAGAGATTTGAACCCCTAACCTGTTGGGGCGGGGCTGATGCCTTAACCAGTTGAACTAGGAAGACCTTGTAAAATTATTTGCAAACTATCATATTTATAATATTTAAACCCCCATTATTATAATTATATTTAATCTTAATATATTATGAAATATTTGATACTTATTAATATATAATTTACATATTAATAATTTTATTATTTTGTATAAATAATTTGTATATTTATATACAATACATTATATTTAGTATTTTCATTTTATATTATTAAATATAATTATTTTTCATTTTATTATATTAAATTTTTAAATAATTATTTTATTATATATGTATTTTATTAAATTATATTTAATTTTCGTTTTTATTACTAATATTCAATTATTTATTAATAAATAACATATTATTTAATAACAAATTAAAATTAAATTTGTAATAAATTTATATTTATATATGTGTATATATTAATTTTTATTAATATTTATTAAATATGTTTTATTTACTTATAAAATATTTTTTTAAAATAAATTAATATAATATTTTATTTTTATATATTATTTATAAATTAAAATAAAAATTTATTTATTAAATAATACAATAAATAAAATTTACCGAGGGAAACTATTTTGTCGGAAATAATATTTTATTATATTATTTATAAATTAAAATAATAATTTATTTATAAAATAATATAATTAATAAAATTATTGACGGAAAAATTTTCGTCGGTAAATTTTCCGTTGGAATTTCCGTCAGAAATCCGTCGGTAATTTTTGACTGAATTTTTTTCGTCGGTAATTACTTGTTTTTTTGTAGTGATACTCAATTATAAATAAGGACAAACTTAAGAAAACAAAATTATTTCAGATATATTCATTGTTTTCAATGCCTTCCTTAATAGGCGTGATTTGGTTAGTTGGGCTCTATATATAGAGGGACCAAAGGAGTATTTGAGTCAGTGCCCTCAAGCAGAAAATCTAGATAGCTAATATGCTCTGGACAAAACAAGCTCTTGACTGATCTCTATGCTCATTGGGGTTGATTGTAAGAATAATTATTTCAAAAAGTTTTTATATTTTTTAAATGTTTAAATGTGATTTTCAGAATGATCATCCAAACAAATTTTTTAATTGTTTTCTTCTAAAAACTTGTTCAGAAAAACAATTTTATGACAACATTCTTTAAAAAACAAAAACAGGATAAAACAAGGCCTAACAGCTTCTCCCTCTGATTCTAAATATAGGACTTAGTTGACATTTTTGGAAAATCCTACCAAAGAAAAATAAGTTACTTATCAAGTGATTTGACCGAATTTTTTCTCTTATATAGTTTATTTGACTTATAAACTAATATATAATCTAATAATATACAAAATAGATTATGATTAAATGGCTCATTTAGCTTCCTTAATTTTTTTTAAAAAAGTCAACTGGGTCTTATATTTAGGAACGGATGAATATGTTACTTAGTATTTCAATGATTTGAATATTCTTAATTAAATATTAACTGAAGAGTTATTAACTATCCCATTGTGTTTTTTATAAAAACTTATTAATTTTTGAAATAAAATTCTTCAACAAAGATATAATTAACGTTTTTTTTGGGTATTTCAGTATCTAACATGATTGTATCTTAATTATTCGAACTTAATTAGTTATGTTCGGTTGATGAAGGTGTTTTGCTTTCACCTCTTAAAAGTTAAAACTGGGTATTTTCAATAGAACCTTAAATAACATATAGTGCTTCATCCGTTCCTTAATATATAAGATGTTGTTGACATTTTAAGAGATTAAGCGAATGGGCCACTTAATCTTAATGTATCTTGTATATTATTTGATTATAAGTTAGCTTATAAATCAAATAAACTAGTTTAGAGAAGAATTCAGTCAAATCAATTTTTAGTAATTTATTTAGCTCTCTTAGAATTCTAATAAAAAGTCAACTAGGTCATTGACAAATCCTTAAATTTGTGTTGTTTTGATATGCTAAGAATGAGATTTTAAACATAATGGAGATACAATTTTGATCCAATTGTGCTTATTAAGATCTTAGGCCCTTAGGTGAAATTACCATAAAAATAGGATTAATTTACCATAATTGGTAATTAATTAGAAATAATTAATTTCTAGGGCATTTGATCCTTTTTCTATTGTGTTTTTACTTATAGGACCATTGAAGAACCATGGGTGGAACACTTAATTTGCAATGGGAAAAGAAAACTCAATTTTCCAAAAGAAAATTGAGCCGTAGCTCAAATTTCTAGGTCACGGCTCACTGTCTTTATAGAAGAAAATTGAGCAGCAGCTCAAATTTCTGGGTCGCGGCCCAGTCGTGATCTACATAATTTCAGTTGGTTTTTGGGCCCAATCCAAGTCAATACCCGGTACCCACATCCAACCCGACTCCAATCACTTAAAGCACGAAATTGGGACCTCATTTGCTCAGATTTGGACATCAACAAACCCTAGCCACCATATTTTCTCTCGACTCTCTCATTCCATCTTTATCCTCCCATTTTTTCTTCCTCCACACCATGTCATCACTTCTTCCTTCCTTGTTGGTGTTCCTGTTCGCCCTGCGCCGCAAGTGCACGGGTCGCGCAAAGTAATAAAATGATGAGTAGAGTATCGTTCCCACGAGGATTTGTCCAAAACCCGGTCAAACAATGATTGTCACACTATCGCCCAATTTGAGTGACACAAATGTAGAGTTTGAAAATAAACTAAGCTAAATGGAAATAAAAGTATAAACAGGTGATTCTCCAACCTCAAGGATAAAATGGGTCCTAAGATTATTTATCCCCCTTGTACTTCTCAAAGCTCAACTAACCTCCCTTCAAAGAAGCTCTCAACGACACCATGTGCTAATCTAGGGTTCATTGGGTACTCGTAAAAGCTCTCTCAAGTCAAGAACAAGTGTTTAGTCTTATTAATTGCACAATCTCTTGCTACAATTTAATAAAACCCAATTATCAAGGTCCAACCCTAATGTGACTATGCAATGCTAGCAAGTATATCTCTATCTTACCAACAAAACCATCCATTCGTCATGCAAACTTCCGGTTCTTGCACTATTTTACCCAAGTTCTACACTCAACCTAGCTCTCTCGAGTCATAAATCAAGCGAACCCAACATCTAAATGGTGATCAAGCACTTAGAAGCATTAAGAACGGAGTAAAATAAGCACATAGATATCATTAATCACAAATTAAGAGGAGGAATCAAGAATCAATACATACAAGGGTTCAAAATAATCCTAGAATCAAAGTATTTAGCTACTCGTGTTCTACAACTCTAAGGGAGCATATATATACAACATTACAACAGAACAAGAGAAGAGAATGAAGAAGGAAGAGATAAACAAAGAGAGGAAGCCCAAATATCTCTGAAGCTCCAAGCCCAAGCCAAACCACCACCAAGCTCCAAGCCCTAGGAGAGCAAAACACTCCCAAAATATGCCCAGAAGTCGAAGAATGAGGGCTCACAACGAAGCCCTAGCTTTTATATCAGTTTAAACGCGCCTGTTCTGTCCAAAACGCGCAGAAAACACGCAGTTCGCCGTGGGTTTCGCCGCGGCGAGCCCATGGCGAAGTCCAAAAATACCAGAATCAAGTGTTGCTTGCCGTGTCCAAAAAATGGGCAGAAGCTTATTCAGTTCGCCGTGACTTTCGCCGCGGCAAAAGCCACGGCGAAGTCCCTGCTTCTCTGGTCTCTTACTCTGCACTCTTTATTCCTTGGGCTGCTCTAGCTTCTTCTTATTTAATTGTTTAATTGGGAGCTTGGTGGAGGGCTGAAATCTCTTGTTTATTACATCAAATTATTCCTACAAAAATTACATAAAACAACATAAGAAATTAACTACAAAGATAATCGAAATCTACATAAATATACAATAATGTGCAACCGAAAATCAAATGAGCATTTTTCCCTCTTGAGTATCCAAAATGTATAAATAATAAACAAAAACTTAAGACAAATATACTCAAATAATCATGAATTTCTAGGAGTTATCAGTTTCTCCTATGGAGAGTAGCAGCTAGGCTCCACCATTCTTGGTGGTGGGAGTCAAGGGATGAGTTTAGGGGAGTTTTAGTTCTAATCATTCTTCCTCTTGTTGTAGTTATTCTTTTCTAGGGTTCTAAGAGTATATTTATGACATTTGGTTTTGTTTTTCATTTCTACATGTTGTATAGATTAGAAACTATTTTATGTTATTTCTTTCTTGTTGAATACTTGACATTGTGCTACATTAGGAAACGATTGATTCTTGGAAGCAAATATGATAATCAATCAATTTACACAAAAAAAGGAAGCGAAATGTTTGATATATTCTTAATAGTACTGTCACCCGTATTCAATATAAAGTCTAATTGATGATTAATTGGGGGATATTAGAGAACTTTAATAAAGTACCTAATTATATTATAATACCTAATATTTCTGAAAAATTTATGTAATTAGATTATATATCAGTTTATAAGTCAGATAAATTGATTCAGAGAAAAATTATAAATATAATAAATAAAAATGAAAAAAGGGCTACAAAAGTCAGCAGAACTAACTTTTATGTTTAGGACCAGGTTTAGTAGAGCATAGTTTGAAAGAATAACAGATTGTAGTTGTGATCTGCGCAAAAATGACAAATTAAGCGCAGAAATCAATTATCTAATATATATTTATTTATACATAAGATGGCGTTCTTTGATATATAATGAAATGGAAGAGTATCCTCTCATAATCATCTTTCTTATTATCTTCTTATAATCATTTTTTTTCGTTTTTAAGTTTACAAATGAATGGTTCAGATATAATATCTTATAAAATATTATTATAACCTATTATTATAATATTTTTAAGATATAAATAAATACTTTTAACCTATTAAATTCTAATATTGATTGTGTACACTTGTATTATTATAAAAATTAATGTATAAAATATTTTAATCATACCTTTATAAACTATTAGTACTTATCAACCATTCATATTTTTGATATAATGGTAGATATAAGATTATGAGAAAATAATAAAAAAATAATTATGAGAGAAACCCAACTCATAACGAAAGTCGTAATCAATTATATGTTTGTAAGATGATGACGTTCTAAAAAAACATTTACATTTAATATTTGTTTGATAGTACCTCAAACATAATTAATTGCCTTGGATAGATCAATTAAAGAAGAAAAGAAAAGTATTCATGTCTATTATAACCGGATATTGTATCTTGATTATGATATATTGACCGTCCTATTCTCATCAAAATAATTTAAAACAGTTTACAACATTATCTGCTATTTTTTCTTAAATATTTAATAACGTCACAAGCGAATTCTGAAAATGTATAACTATCTTGCCAATATTGTAAGGTGTAAATTCAAGTTAAAATTTTATCTTGCGTAGTATTTGATTTAAATGAGTTTTCATAGTAATTTTTACAGAAGTAAATGAACCTAGGCTTAATTATTTAAAATAATAAGTTATGAAAATTGTATAAGCTTTTGGTCACATAAATAGTAATTAGTTTTAAAATATTTTTTGTTGAAAAAGCTCCAAAATCTTACTCCTATATCATTATGATTACCAATATCCAACTATATATAAAAAGATTTCCTACTTTCATAGCGCATCCTAGAATTTTTAAAGTTTTGGTCAAATATATACAGATAAGGACATATATGGATTAATGACTTTTCAAAGCAAATATAATCTACTTTACAATATAATACAAAGTTAGTCTTATAAATTTGAAGGAAAAGATTAAAATATTAATTTGTCAAGAAGAATTTCGAACTTGGAATATAAATTCAGTCTTAATTATCGCTGCCATATGTTTGAATTATGGCACTTTTTTTTTCTCGGCGTTGACGAAAGAATTAAAATAATGATTAATGATACTTGTTGTCTTTGGTATAATAACATAATTCAATAATGCTAATTAAATAATTCAGTTGTTTTATCATTTGCAGAGCTTTTTATATTGTCACATGGTGGGAACGAGATCTTTGGAGATACTGATAAATTGGGTTGCTGTGTAAAATTATCAAGTTTGCCATCCACAATTCATGGTAACTCGGATTTTATAATTTGGATCATAGAAATAATATCTTATGAAGGCTTGGACACAATATTATTGAGATTCACTAAATGACCTTGCTAACGCAATTGAAAATAATTGCATTCAATATATGAGAATTAAAAACTGGAAAATATCCGTACCTTAACTTGTATATTCACTTAGATGTCTACGAGTCAGTTTCTGTACCATATGATTATTATTTTTACTAAAAAAGTTTGTATATTTAAAAGTAGAGAGAAGTTAGAAACGATCTCAGTAGAGCATTCTACGAAAGGCATGAGAATTGTTTTCCTTTATGCTTATTCTTCGTTTTCCAAAGAATATATGGTAGGTGAATTACACAGAACGAATGAAACATTTCTTAACGATATAAAATCCCAACCCATCACAAGGTTGTGACTATTAACCTATTTTTCCAAGACAAAGCCAAAACCTCAAAAAACTACACATTCACCAACATTATAACCAACTCAGGAATCTCACATTATTTATATCACAAACTAATCAACAAATAAAGCAAAACATATTTTTCTACTTCTGTGACATTAATTAACATTTCCTTGTGAAATGGACGAAGAAAATAATCAGTTTACTGTAGTTTCTGCCATGAAGGAAGGGCTATTGAACTTGGGAGGATTAGGTTTGGTGATGATTACGGTGATGACATGGATAGTGATGCACAGATGGAGCCAGAGGAAGAAGAAAGGGCCAAAGACATGGCCAATTCTAGGAGCTGCAATAGAACAGCTCATGAACTACGATAGGATGCATGATTGGCTAGTGACCTACTTGTCTCACTCTAAAACTGTGGTGGTTCCTATGCCTTTCACAACTTATACTTACATTGCTGATCCTGCCAATGTTGAACATATACTTAAGACCAATTTCAACAATTATCCCAAGGTAAATCATCTCTAATTCTTTCCATAAAATATCATTGGGTTAATATGCAAAAATACCCGTAAAGTATATATTCCTCTTCGATGAGCAGTTGGCATCATAAAGTACTTATAGGTGCACGCATCAGTACCTATGAACCTCCCAAACAAAACAAAAATGTCATCTTCGTTAGTGTAGGGGGGGCCCATTTATTTGCCGTTAGTAAAATTTGCTCTGTTTAGGAAGGTTAATGGGTATTATATATAGATGAACATAGGTAAACTTTATAATCTAAGTTGGAATTCTTTTGGTGCTTTAATTATATATTTGAATTGGAATACATTCATGGTTGTGAATTATATGTTGAAGGGGGAAGTGTACCAATCATATATGCAAGTACTGCTTGGAGATGGCATATTCAATTCAGATGGTGAACTTTGGAGGAAACAAAGGAAAACTGCCAGCTTGGAGTTTGCTTCCAAGAATTTAAGAGATTTTAGTACCAAAGTTTTCAGAGACTACAGTCTCAAGCTCTCTTCCATTCTCACCGCTGCTTCTTTCCTCAATCAGCAAGTTGACATGCAGGTATGTATAGTGGGCCCGGCTTGTCTTTGGCTTAACTAAGGTGTACACAAGATAGCTGGCATGAGTTCCACACTCTCAGAGCCTCACAAGAAAAGCGTGGTTTATGAGTCATACTCAATAGACTAGTTTTTTGGTATGGACTCTTTTTTTAAGAGTTGTGCTCCTAAAGTAGGTTACTTTTATAATTTCTTAATTATTTATATGATTCTTATAAGTACTTCATACATAGAATCGAGTAAAAATGAAATGATCATTGATAAATCTTTAATTTTTCACATTTTAGGAATTACTGATGAGGATGACTTTAGACTCCATATGCAAGGTGGGATTTGGTGTTGAGATAGGAAGCTTGGCTCCCAATTTACGTGAAAATCTTTTTGCTCAAGCCTTTGATGTTGCAAACATCATTGTCACACTTAGATTCATCGATCCATTCTGGAAAATCAAGAAATTTCTAAACATAGGCTCTGAAGCACAGCTTGACAAAAGCATCAAGATCATTGATGATTTCACTTACTCAGTCATTCAAACAAGAAAAGCAGAGATAGAACAAGCCAAAAAAAATGGCCAACATGATAAGGTGCGCACACATGCTAGTAACATACTGCCTCAAGTCTTTTATATAAGATCTACTTAACTAATTTGGGAAGATTAAGATATACATCATCATATAGACAATCCATATTTAGATGATCGATATAGATAATCAATTTGATGAATAGACAAACCAGTTTCATATTAAATCATTTGTATTGAAATTACCCATCCATGAAAACTCTTCTAATATATGTAATTAATAAGGATAGTTTAAGAAACAAATGATAAATATGAGTGACAAAATGAATTGAGGATTTGTATTTAAAAGAAAATCCAACCATCCAGCTATTTTTGATATATGGTAAGGACTAGAAGTATAGCATGTAATCACAAATTTATCATATGTTTCTAATCAAGTCTAACATCGATATTAACATGAGACTTTGATATAAACTCAGATTAAACATGACATTCTATCAAGATTCATAGAACTAGGAGAGGGAAGTGATGCAACAGACAAGAGTCTAAGAGATGTGGTGTTGAACTTTGTGATTGCTGGTAGAGACACAACAGCAACAATTTTGTCATGGGCCATATATATGACCATGACACATGATCATGTCGCTGATAAACTTTACTTAGAGCTCAAAACTTTTGAGGAGGAACAAGCAAAACTACGTGATATTTCATTGCTTCATTGTGAAACTGAAGATCCTGAATCATTCAACACAAGGATACACCAATTTTCTGAGCTACTTACAAAAGATTCACTCGGAAGGCTTCCTTATTTGCATGCAGTCATAACAGAAACACTTAGACTGTACCCAGCAGTTCCTCAGGTATATACATGTTACTGTACATTTCATTTAATTTCACTCCCTCTTGTCTTGTCCTTGATATATAAGCCCTAAACAAAACAAATGGTTTATTTTGATATTAAATATAAGATCTTAATATACTTTTTGTCTCCCAAATTTATAATGTTTGATATTGTTATGAATGATTGCATGGTTTTCATTAAGGATAGCTCCAATGCACATGGTTAAAAAAAAAAGATATTTTAGGGAAATCAATACTCATTCACTACGAATAATTAAATTAACTAATTTTCCTAATATTCACAATTAATTATGTAACTCATGTATTGAAGATATGAGGTTGCAAAATAATTATAGTTCAATTTTAAATATATAGAGACACTTTGTGTAGGACCCAAAGGGCGTATTGGAGGATGATGTGTTACCAGACGGAACAAAAATAAAAGCAGGAGGGATGGTGACTTATGTTCCATACTCAATGGGGAGGATGGAGTATAATTGGGGTCCTGATGCTTCCTCTTTCAGACCTGAGAGATGGTTCAAAGATGGTCTTCTCCTACATGAATCTCCTTTCAAATTCACTGCTTTTCAGGTTAATTAGTGCTTTGAGTGAACCATAAATAAGTAAAATATGGAACATTATGATGAGATGATGATTAGTGGCATTTCAACGACAAATCAACATTTATTGGGTGTGAAACCATTAACCCTGAAAATCTAGTAATTGATGAGGTAAGGATCTATGTTAACCTCCCTCTTGATAAGGACTTGAGAATTTGACTGTCCTTTACACTCGTAACTAATATACACAACATCTTAATATCTAATGTTATCTTAACATCTCCAAGAGTTAGCCATATTAATATATAATTTGTCCAAAGAATATTGAATTTGAATTAATGATGGGATTTATATATATATATATATATAATATGCAGGCAGGGCCAAGGATATGTCTGGGAAAGGATTCAGCATACTTGCAGATGAGAATGACGCTTGCAATTCTGTGCAGATTTTACAAATTCCAATTGGTTGCTGGTCACACTGTCAAATATCGCATGATGACTATCCTTTCAATGGCTAATGGCTTGAAGCTTACTATACATAGACGTCCTTAATGAATTCATATGCTATTGTATCAGCCCAGCTAATAAGGTTTAAGATGAGACACGCGTGCGCGCACACACATCTCCCTTGTTTTGGCTTTGAAAATCTATTTAGAGTGGCATGATACAATAAAATACATACAAGATATGTCAATTTTAAAATCTCATGAAATGAAAGCCTAGCCACTTGTGGGGTAAGATTATGTACATTGTGACTTTTTCTATACCTCATATATGATGAGAGTCTTGTGTACTGAGTCACTCTTTATAGATAGTTAGTTACACAATACACAAAATTATTTTTAATGTATAATAAGCCAGTTAACATTTTAAAAGAAAATAAGAAAATTAGATATTCAAAATTGTATAGACAAAGTCTAAAACAAGTCAGATGTACGAATAAGATGTTTATACTAAATTGTAAATACAATATTTGTTCCTTATCTTTGTAACACACAAACAATATTAAACTAAGATTTATGCAAATAATATTATATTATGGTAAAATATGATTTAATTTCTAAAGCATCAAGTTTGATTTTAATAAATCTGATGTTGGAGGGAACATATATTAAAAAAAATACCAAATCATCCCTACCGAAAACTCTGAAAGGCCGTACATAATTTGCCTCCATATTCTTCCCTATGGTTAAGGAATATGTTATTTCAATTGTTAGTTCAAACAATAATCTTGTCTTTTCAAATTTCTATTATCCCAAGATTTCTTTCACTCCAAAATTTCACATTAAAACCAGTCCTGAGAAGAATGTGTAGCTTTTCTTTGTTTTCAACACTCAACTTCAAAGACATGGCACTACAAAAAAATAGCTAATTCCCAACGAAATGTCGATTTTCTGATAGGTTAGCCATGGAATTGCATTTTGATGGAATTTTTTCGGTAACTAATTTTATTGTCGCTATTTAGTTTTCCGACAGATTTATACATGTAACATTAATTAAACTCCCACAATTATAAACATATTTAATATATATTTACTTTATATTTTTTTGTTTGTGATATTTTACATTATATTTAATTTTATGTATTATGAACCATTTATAAATTATTAGTATATATTAATATATAATTTTATATATTAATAATTAAATTTTTATATTCATATACTTTACATTATATTTAGTATTTCAATTTTACAGATATAAAAAATATTTTTTATGTAAATTATTTCATTATATAACATTTTTATTTTAATTATTATTTTATTATATAAATTATTATAACATAATTCCTTTTCAATTTTTGTACTAATATTTATTTATAAATAACATATATTAATTATTTTTGTTCAGTCTTAAATCCGTCGATAATTACTGATGTAACAAATTAATTTTACCGACAGAAATCCTGTTAGTAATTCGTCGACATTATTCTGTCATAAATTACGTCAGTAATTGACTATTTTTTATAGTATTGAACACATACCTTAATTATATGCATTTTCTGTTCGACATCCATAACCAAATTAAATCTGACCAACAACAACAATATAATATAAATGCAATTTTTAAAGTTTAGTACAGGTTTCAATTACTCCAAATCTATTTGGCGACTTCACTTGAAAAGTTTTCCTTGTTGTTTGTTTAAATTGCAACCACAACAATGGAGAAGCCGACATCGATTCAGTCTCATATATTTGAGTTAAAAATGTATGTCCTATAGTTGAAGAATATAGTCGGCAAAATCTGAAAAACAAAAATAAAAATCTGGGTGAAGGGACAAAAATACCAACGTTAAATTTTTAAAAGTACGTCCAACACCATATTAAAATTTAGGTGCAAAAATGCCTATAAAAATTTGAAAATGAGGCAAAAATACACATGTTAATCTTATGTGTTACCCCCTCAAAAATATACTTTAAGTTAACAAAATTGTTTCTTGATTCCTCACTCCCTTAGCATGGGCACTGATTTGAGCCTTTCCTAATACGCCTTGGGGTTCAAATGCAAAATTTAATTAACCAAGGATTGTACTAGTGGTGCTTTCCCGGATCGTCTCTCAAGGAGCCTAATGAACTAACCTAAGAAACTAAATGCATGAAAAGCTATAAAGTCGGGGTTTTTGAGATATTAATTAAGGAAACTAAACTAGATTCTTTTTGGGATTTTTGTTATTAAAGAAAGCAATTAAAATGGATTTGTGAAAACTATTGAGATGAACATGGGTCTCTTGATGAATTGGGCAACCTTCCTAGCTTCTAAAATGATATGGGAGTTTTTAAACTAAGTTCTAATGCAAAACCTAAGGCAATCGCTCTTAGTCCAATTAACCTACTTAATCAACTAACGTGGCGCATCGCTCATTCAATTAATTAAATAGGTAATCGTTAAGTTTCAACTTGGTAGTGAAGATTCATGATAAACATGCAAGGAGACTCTCATTAGAAGTAAATCGAACCATCTAACGTTGGACCTAGTGTCTAAACACACATACAATCACACATGCATTCAACATATTCTAGAAATCCAAAGGGAATATAAATGAAGCATATCCATTACATAATATCAAGAAAACAACACTTAGGTTCATACATATAAAAGACATCGCTTAATTACATGCATGACCATTTAAACAAAAGATCAAACAATGAAGCACATTTGTTCCAAGACCCATTACATATAACAAAAGGGATTGAAATACATAATAAGACTTAGACAAGAGAAACTAAATAACTCCCCATTAGAAACGTTGAAGCTCCGGTTGCCGTCCTCCATCAAGATCCCCACGAAGAACTTAGCCACTCATGCTCTTGAACACGATCGAATGGAATTTAGAGTTGGAAGCCATGGGATTAAGGTGGGATGAGTGAAATTGGTGTAGATGAGTGAATGGAGGAGTGGAATTCGTGCAGAAGCTTGAGGGCAAGAGAATGGAAGGGATTATGGTGAGTGGTGGTGGAATGGAAGATAGAATTGGAGTGTTCTTGGGTGGTAATTTTCGTGCTAGGTGGAGAGGATAGGAGAGGAGGATGAAAATTTGAGAGAAGAGTGAGAGAGGAGCATAAAATTTCGTTGGTTGCCTATATATAGCACAAGAGGCAATCCAAAAACTTTCCAAATTGGCCTAGGTGTCCTATTCTTACTAGGATTAATAAATAGGAAAGGTTTGGGGAAAGAATTAAGAGAGAATGGGTGATAAATATGCAAATTCGGATTCCCCTCTCCATGGCACAAGAAACCACTCAAAAACTATCCAAGATGGCATCCGGTTGCCTAATTTGGCCTCCCATAACATATAGGAAAGATTTGGGGAAGACCCAAGTACCATTTCTCAAGAAATCTAGCCAAAATAGGAAGTTGTGATTAGAATAATCAATTAGGAAACTTCTTATCCTCAATCAAGCCTAGGGTTGCCTATTCTTGTAGAAATAACAAAAAGGAAATATTTTAGGCAAACCCAATCAACCAATCCAATAGGAAATTTCCTATTTTGCAAAAGTTTCCTTTTTTGTAGAAGTTCCCTTTGTTGTAAAAGTTTCCTATTTTGTTTTCTTCTTGCTTTGACCTTAATTATTTGCACCTACAATGGAAATTTTAAGCACATGTGAAGTATTTCAAGTCCATAAAAAATAAATGCATGAGTTAAATGCCTAATATGCTCAAATTATAATGAAAATGCAATTAACTCTCTAATCTTGGACCCTAAGTATAAAAGTGCCTAAATCCCCATTTAATAGCCTAGAACAAATGCTAATTTCCTATAATTAATGGATAAAAATATGTAATAATCAAGTGCAATCAGGCACTCTCAGTCACACTCCTTATAACTATTCTGTATCTTCCTCAATAGTGTTCGCCGTCAAGCGTTAACTGCAAGCGCACGGGTCGCAAGTAGTATAAAATATCGTTCTCATCATAGAGATTTGGACTAAAATCTTGACAAAGCAAACGGCCAAGTGAATTCAATACTTGAAAAGATTTTTTGTTGTGCAATGAAATGTTGAAATCTATTTCTATAAACTAAAAAGTGATAAAAACAATTGTTCTTTTTACTTCAAGGATTAAATGGGGTCTAGGATTATTTATCCCCTTTATTCTTGATAAAACTTGGTGAACTCTCAAGAATATATGTGTTTGTCTAAGGTTCATATGCACTTAACTAAGCTCTCCCAAGTCAAAATCAAGTTTCTCTTTTCATTAAAATGCACAATCTCTTGCCACAAGTAATGAAAATCCACTTTGAAAACCAAGCTAAATATGATAATGCAAGGTTAGTAAAATATCTCTATTTTACCAACAAACTTTCCATTTATCATGTAAATTTCAAGCCAAGCATGATTTTAACCAAGTTCTATGTATAGATTAGCTCTCTCAAGTCAAATCCACATGAAATCAATCTAAACGGTGGCCACATACTTAGAAGAATGAAGAAAAGGATAAAATAGACACACACACACACACACACAAACACACATATCATTTACTACCAAAAGAGAGGATGAATCAAGTCTTAATCCATACAAAGGTTCAAAATAATCATAGGATGAAAGGTTTAGCTACACATGGAGACAAAATCACAAATATGAATAATAGAGATGGCCATAGCAACAAGTTCAAGAGGAAAAAGAGAAGAACAAGAAAAATAAAGAGAAATGAGGTTGAATCTCTTCAAATCTTCAATCTCCACTTGAATCTCCTTAAAAATCCTCAAACCCTACATTGGAAGTGCTCCAAAGTGGCCCCCAAGAAGTCCCAAATAGAATAGATATGTTTCTCTATGAGTTTGGGGGTGTTTTAAAACCCTAAAACTGAGCTGATCCATCCAAAATTTGCACTCCGTCAGTATCTTGGCTGTAGCCAATTCTTTTACCTTGGCTACAACCAATAACTCTCTACCTAAAAATTTTTGGGTGCTTTAGACTGCGACCAATTCTTTGGCCTTGGCTACAACCAATTCCTTACTGACTTTTTTTTTCTGTGCTTTCTTGATGGTACTCAATCTTCTTTTCCACCTCTTGCCTTTGGGCTTTAGCTTCATATGTAATTCAAATGTGACTAAATTGACCAACTTCATCAACCTAACGAGCAAATAAACCTATAAAAGCCAAAATTGATAAAAGAGGGCAAAATATTCACATTTAAATCAAGAATTCAATGACTTCAAATCAAATATTAATTTGACACGTTTTCCTATCATGTGTACATCAAAATAATCATAAGTCCACCCAAAAAGTGTAATAACTATAGGAAAATATAATATGCCATGAATTTCGTATGGTTAACAAACGACAAACTTTTCCTGGACTTTTATCTAATTAAAATAGAAATGCAACTAATCCCTCCACACCCTTCATTTGCACTTGATCGGTGTGAGTTTATGACCTACTATCACCGTTTCCAAGTCTGGAGCATTGTGAACACCAATGCGCCTAACATTCACTTCCATTGCCGAGGAAGAATGACTTTCATGAACACTACCACCCCTATCAACCACCAAAAGTTTAATATAGTGCTGGACTCAATTTTGACAAATTAACATGGGCATTTTTTCCCATTCACCCTAAATATTCTATATTTCTTTTGTTTCATTGTTATCTTATTAATAATTGACAAATCTCTAATTTCTAATGCTTTTACATGCTAAAATTGAGGCAATTAAAATGATTTAGATGCAATATTGATCAATTAATGCTTAATGAAGATCTTAGATTATTATGTGAGATTACCTTGAGGTTATGATTAATTATCCATAATTGGAGATTAGTTTGTATCACTTGATTTCTAGGGCTATTTGATTCTTGTTCCATCTTATTTCTACTTGCATGGTTGCTCAAGGACCAAAAGTGAAGGGTCCGGATGAAGAAGCAATCAGAAGAAGAAGAGGAAATTCGTGAGTTCGCCGTGGCCACTCACAGTGAAGGCCACGGCTTACGTGGTGAAGAAGAAATGAAATACGATTTTTTGCAAAGTCGTAAGACTGCAGAATTAGTACCTAGTTTTGGGCTGACCCCGACCCGGACCCATACATGATACCCACTTATTTTACCTGATCTGAGGAGCTACTAGGTCGAATTTTGAAGGTCATTTTGGCAGATTTGGAACCCTAGTTCATACACACACTCATTTTCTCTCATCTTTATCTCTTCCATTCTCACCCACCAAATCTCATGACTTCTACTTCCTCTCTCTTAATTGATGATCTTCCCATGAAGAGCAGCAACTAAGCTCTTGTATTCTTGGTGATGGAGCTCTAGGGATAAGATTGAAGCTTCAAAGGGGAGTGTTGTTTTCCATTCTCTCTTCATTATGTGTATTGCAATTTTTCTAGGGTTCCAGTAATTGGTCTATGCATTTTGATGTAATCTTATTCCATATTCTTGTATGAGAAAGGTAGAAACAATTCATCTTTGTGATTCTCTTTGTGTGAATGCTTGACATTCCACCTCTTGACTTGAACATATTTTATTTGTATGGGTTCATTATTTAATACATGCTTTTTATTAAAATCTTTTGCTAAGTGAGGATTCTTACTTAGTGGATCAATATATCAAGTATTTATGTTTAGCAATTAGCAATGTAAGCCTATTGATTGCTTGGAAAACATTGGACTTAAATTTATTAGTTTCAATTCATTGATTGGAGTTCCATCAAGGGATTGGAACTAGTAAATTAATCTTATTGCAATTTGGGGTTTCGGGTGTAGGATCAAGAGTTCATTGCAATTAGTAGGTTTAACTTGGTCAAATGCTTAATCAACTTGGATTAAGTTAGTTAATGTGTGAGGTTCCGGCATTTATTAAATTAATCTAAACTAAGCCTAGAGGGGTTTCTTTAGGGTTCTTTGGAAAATTGGCCACTTTTATTTCCCGATTAATTTTTGAAGCAATGATTTCCAAAGTTCCATTTGCCAAGAATATCCATTCCCAATTGTAACCAAATCTCCTTTAATCCAACTTTTAATTTGCTTTTGAACATATCACACTCTTTATACAAATCTCACTTAAAATCAAATTCAATGCTTTTACCCATTTTTAACAAATTTGCATTCTAGTTAATAGGTTTCCAATTGCATTAGGCTCCTTAAGAGAACGACACGCGGGGGTAACTTCCATTATCCCTTTGGTCCCTAATTTTCTTGAAGGGCGGGCCCAAGGTGGCACTACACCGATAACCCTCATTTCGGTGCTCTTCAATAATCTCATTTTTGTTCGTTCAATTATTTATTTCATTTTCAGTTTTACCCTCATCTTTTCAATATTATATCTTTCATGTGTGATAACTGACTTTCTTTTTAAGTGCTTTGAACATGTGTGAATAACATTAATTTATTGTGTTCTCCTTGATGGTTTGTGTATCCATCATCAAAGCAAAAAAGTCAAATGTCGCGTAGTAAACTAATTACATAATTAACCAATGCCTACCTTGAAATATATAAGATTTGAATCAATGATGCAACTATTGCCATAATGATGAAAAATTAAAAAAATCTAAAATGTATTTGGAAATCAGGTATAGAAAAGAAATCTAGTTATAGCATAAACTTTTGAGAGGCCTTGCTGCATGATTAAATTATATCTACTTTTGGTCTTGCTTCCTTTCCTTTATTCAAATATGATTAGGAAGCTCTAGAAAGAAGCAAGGGAGATCTGAAAAGAAGTAAGTCGGGAGCTCTGGAAAGATGTCTTCATCCACATTAGTGTTATTGGTAAACACCAATTCACCAATTTCATAGTCAAGATCTTCAGCAGAGACTTCCCCGAGATTATAATAGTAGCAAATGTTACTTCTAACTCAATAATTCCATCATTATTATCTAGTTGCTCATTACTAGAACTTATTTGTTGCTGTTGCTGCATATTACTTCCAAAAGAAGTATTTAAGCCTTGTTGTTGATCTAGGGTAATTCCAAAATTGTTGGTAAATTTGCACTTTTATCCTTATCTTTTCAATATAATATCTTTCAAGTGTGATAAATAAATCATTGAAAAGCAACGTATTCGAGTATGTGTGGTATAGCGAACCCTTGGGTCCGCCCTTCAAGAAAGTAAGAACCAAAGGGATAGTGGAAGCTAACCCCCGGGTGTCGTTCGCTTGAGGAGCCTAAATGAAAATGGTTCCTAGTAACTAGATGCAAAAAATTGAATGGGTAAAAGCATTTTTGGTTGATTTTTGAGTATAAAATTGGTTAAGGTATGATATGTCAAAATCGAAATGAGATTGGACAAAGTGAGATTTGGATCAATGTAAGTGAGTAACCCTTGGTGAATAAAGGCTTAAACAATATTGCTTCAATTTGTTTTTAGGGAGTTCTTTGATTAATTGAAAAGACCCCTAGAGGAACCCCCCTAGGCTAGGCTTGGGTTGGGTGGATTAATACCAAGATCTCGCTTACTAATCCCTCTAACACCAAGTTGATTAAGCTTAAAAACCAAAGTGAATTTGCTAATTGTAAGGGGCTCCTAGTCCAACAATCGGGATCCCGATTTGCCATTTAATTAATCCTAGGGTTTTAATTATTTATTGGAATCCCACATAATAAATTAAGACACTAGGATTGAAGTCAATGCCACTCATGCAATTTGACAAATTCAATAGCCAATTCACAAATGCAAATGCTTGACAAAATGATCTACTGAATGAGAATCCTCAAATAGCACAAAATATTAACTAAAACATTCATTCAAAATGATGAATCCATACATTCAAATAAAGTTCAAGCTAATGAAGAGCTATTGTCAAACATAAACAAATGAAAACAAGCTACAAATGATTCTACCACTCTCTAACAAAAGATAATTCATAGAAATTACAAGAAAATGAAGAAACAAGCCATATAATCCTAGAAACATGCTTAAAAATAAGGAAGAGAGTAGGAGATCAAGAACTCCCCTAATGAAGCTCCAAGATAATGTCATTTGCCTCCATCACCAAGGATTATAGAGCTTAGTTGGTGCTCTTCATGGAAGGAACAACAATCAAGAGTGGGGAAGTGAAGGCCATGGAGATTTGGAAGGGAACAAGGGGTGGAAGATGAAGATCGAGATGAAAGAGTTGAGAGAGAATGAGGAAAAAGGGTTTTGGTGGCTTCCAATTTGACCTAAATAGGGCTTATTTTCGTGTTTTGTATCACCAAAGTCGGGTCAAGAAGTGGGTAAATGGATTGGACCTGGTTTGGTCTAAAATGACAGCTTCAGTTCTGCAGAATCGGGGCCTCACCATAGCCCTCACTGTGGGGTGCCATGGCCAAGGCCAGAAGCGAAGAAAACTTTCGGACCCTCGTTGTGGGGTCGCATGGAGAGGAGGGACTAAACTGCAAACTTCCAAAAAGTTCTGAGTCATATCTGTAATTTTCAGAAAGTTATGGGTCCTTTTCTGTAATTTTCGCAACTTATCCAGAAACTTGTATTTTTATTTTTCTCTTGAATTTTCACCTTTTTGCTCCATTTTTCTTACTTCTTCTCATATTGAATCCTTCATATTTGGTCCTCGAATGACCCTACAAGTAAAATATGCAACAAACAAGAATCAAAGAGCCCTAAAAATCAACTAATGCTAATTGATATTCAATTATGACAATTTAATCCTATTTTCATGCTACTTTAACTTAAGAATCTATATTGTTATTTAAACACTTATGGATCAATATTGCATCTTAATTATGTTAATTACCTCAATTTAAGCATACAAAAACATACAAATCCAAGGATTTATCAGTCATTTTAAGTGCTTTGAACATGCGTGAATAACATCAATTTACCGTTTTCTCCTTAATAGTTTGTGTATCCATCATCAAAGCAAAAAAGTCAAATGTCGCATAGCAAACATTATTACAACATTAGTCAATGTAGGCATATTGAAATATAATATTTAAACCAATGATGCAACAGTTGCCATGATAATGAAAAAATCCCATCAAAAGAGTTGAAATTATAAAAAATGGCAAAAAAATCTAAAAAGTACCTGAAAATACACACACACACACACACATAGGAGAGAATAATTCTACTTATAGCATCACATTTTGAGAGGTCTTGGTGCATGATTACATTATATATACTTTTGGTATTGCTTCCTTTATTCAAATATGGTTAGGGAGCTCTGAAAAGAAGTCTGGGAGATCTTAAAAGAAGTCACTTGGAAACTCTGGAAGGATGTGATCGTTTTCATCAGTATTGTTGGTAAATACCAATTCACCAACTTCACAGCCAAAATTAAATCTTCAATAGAAACTTCCCCGAGATGATCTACAAAAGCAAGTGTTGCTTCTTGCTCGATGATTCCATCATTATCTTTTAGTTGGTCGTTACTAAAACTTCTTGTTGCGGCATATCACTTCCAAAGGAAGTACTTATGCATTGTTGATTTATGGTCATTTCATCATCATTATGAGATCTAATTGTGGGAACAAAAAAAGATCCTCAAGCTTGGTTATTATGCTGCTCCATATCTATACCTGAAGAGCACCACTTTTGAGTGTGTGCGCGTGTAGCGCGCCATTGGGTCTGCCCTTCAAGAAAATAAGAACCAAGGGGTAGTGGAAGCTAACCCCCGGGTGTCATTCGCTTGAGGAGAAACAACATAAAAGCTACTGAAGAAACAGACCAGTCCAATCATTGAAGATACTGAAGAAATTGAGGACATGGTCAGGGGCATAGCTAAAAGCTATATGGAGTTTGAGGCTCATAAGACTCCTCCTCCACAGCATTCAGAAGAGGATGATTTTGCAAAGGTGGTTCAGATTGCTCAAAAGCATGGGATCCCTCCTAGCATCTTAAATATTGAGCCTATTCCTGTCACAGTCATTCCTCCTGAAGCAAATGTGGAGATAATTGCAACAGCTAAGCTCAACACTGGAAATGAGCTTCAAGATTCTATTCAGAAACTACTGGTGTTTGAGGTTAAGAAAAGGGAAAGGAGCAAGAGGAAAGCCAAGGAAGAAGTAACATTCAAGGTCATTCCTAAACAGACTTCTGAGGCTTCCAAGGAAAAGGCTGTGAGAATCAAGAAGGTAGCCCCTAAACAGCCAGCTCCTCGTAAGATGACACAAGAAATTGAGCAAGCTCGTGCTGAGATTTTAGAAGAGTTTGCCAAGGCAATAAAAGAAGCAGAAGGGGCTGCAACCAGAGCCAAGGGAGCTAAAAAGGTGGTCACTAAAAAGCCAGCCCCCAGCCTGTCCAAGGAAGACAAGAAAGTAATCTTATCTCGCCCTCGCAGAATGACAAAAGAAGAAAAGAAAAGGGTTAAAAGAGAGGCTGCTAACAAGAAAGCCCTTGAAGAGGCTATGAGAAGGCATAAGGAGGCTCTTGAGAAGAAAGCTGCTTTTGAGGCAAAAAGAAGTAAAGAATAGGAAGGGAAGCTCAGGAAGCTGCAGAAAGGGTAGAATAGAAGAGGAAAAAGGAAATTGCTAGAGGGAAAAGGGTATGGAAATACAAAAGAAGGTTCCATACTAGCAAAGCCAAAATGCCTTCAACTCTGTCAATCACTGAACAGTCTGAAGATCCTGAGCAGGCTAAGTTAGAGCTAGAAAAAGCTAAGAAGAAGCAAACTAAGCAACATAAGCTCGAGCAAGACAGATTCTTCTACTTTGATTCTTCCACTTCTGACTACCCAGATGAAGAATTCATGACCAACCCTTCTGGAGATAATTTTAACAATGAGGGTGCATTAGTTTTTGAAAATCATGCTGCATATGCATCTTATATGGCCAAAACTGATGTATTTCCTTTTTGTGGAGTTGTAGTAACAGATTCTGATTCATCCTAAATTGCTCATATATCTTGAATATAGTTTTATCTGACATGTCTATTTATTACTTATGTTTTGTCATCATCAAAAAGGGGGAGAATGTTAGAAATCTTAAGTTTTGATGAAGACTGGACCCTATAGATAGTATAAGTAAAATGAACAGATAAGAAGATAACTTAGTCAGAATAGAATTAAGGGAAGTGACTAAAGAAAAACATAAGTCATCTAAACGTTAAACATGTTCTATGGATAACAGTTATACTATCGCTAGAATAAAAGCCTATCGATAGTAAATGAAGAAACAAGGATAATACTAGCTAATGAAAACTTGGCAATAAACTAAAAGGAAATGATTCTATCGCTAAGGACCTCACAAGGAACAGCTAAAAGAAATTGCAACATAATCACTAGCGATAACATAAAGAGCTATCGATAGTAGATGATTGATAAGTGTTAGTGCTAGCTGTCACCCAAGAGGGGGGTGAATTGGGTGATAGAATAAAAACTTTTGATTCTTTGAGCAAAACACAAGCGATGTCAATCTTTGAAATCTTTTTAAGATTTATCACAGAGAATATTTCAAAAACATGAAATGCACTGAAGAGTAAATAATTTTGGTATGCTAGAAACTAAGAGAGTTAAGGGAAGAGATAATGCACACAGAGTTTATCCTGGTTTGGTCAACCCAGACCTACATCCAGTCCTCAGGCTCCACCTGAGATTTCCACTACCCTCTTGTTTAAACCGGGCACAAGAGAAGCCTACCACAGGTTTTACAAACACAAGTTCACCTGCCAACCTTTACAGAGTTTTAGAATCCCTCTAAACACTCCCCCTTACTACATGTAAGGTAATATCCCTGTTCTAAAGCACCAAGCTTTCAGAACAACCTCAAACAGTAGAGGATTTCAATAAATACGTTCACTCAATGAACTGATTGTGATAATCACTGAGGTACAGAGTAATGTAGGATGAAATACAAATTTGAGCCTAATAATCTGAACAATGAATGTGCTCTAATTTTTCTAATACGCTCGACTCATCATTTCTGGGCTCACTTGAATATGACTGATTCACTGTGGAGAGCCTCTGATTTTCATTTCATATCATCTTGCTTCGTGTGTTTGCTTGCTTGCTTCGCCTCTTATTCTGATGTCTTCAAGTCTTTATATATGGTGGAATACTTTTCTGTCCGTTGGAGACTTGGAGAACTAGCCGTTAGCACCTTTTCTTTCTTTTCATGCTTCAACTGATTTTGCAGAGGATAAGATAAGAGAGAGAGAGAGAGACTGTGAGTAACGTTTTCCTGCTGCTACCTGCCACTGTACTTGCATGTCAGCTTTTTCATTAGCGCTAGCTCCCTTGGCTATCGCTAACTTGACAGTGTGAGTCCTGTACTTAAGCTGTTGGCTGAAAGAAATACTCATGCAGTAGATGTTATCGATAGAACATTTCATTAGCTCAACAAGATAGAGACAATATATTAGCTAAGGTATTTTCAAAACATTCTCTATCGATAGCTAATTCCATTATCGCTAGTTACTTGATTGCTCATTAGCTTTAAGGATACTGAGATGAATAAAGGTAATTCCAGGTATCCTACTATCGATAGATAAAACTGATAGCGCTAGTAACTATGTTATCGCTAGTTAACTCATTTGCTCAGGCACTAGCTATCAGAATGTTTGTTATCTGAGGTATTCTGTTATCAATAGCTCAACCTATTATCGCTAGCTGATTTCATTAGCTCAAGGACTTGGTCTCTCTTTCTGCTAGATGTTCTTCCTTTTATTTATCCATGTTCTCTATGAGCTTCTAGCGATAGGATCTTTCTTAGCGATAGGTTCTAGCTCTAGCGATAGTGATTTGTTACCTAACATATTTTACTCATTAATTCAAAGGTAACTTACACTTATGTTATTTATGAGTCAGTCTTCATCAAAACTTAAGATTCTAACAATAAGACGCAAAGTATTGAGCAAATAAAATACACTAGCACTAATAATAGACTCTAGCAATATCACAAATGGCTAGCGAAAGTGGAACACTTAGACATTCACATAAGTTGCTACAATAGCCTATCAATAACATAGGTGCTAGCGATAATAACTTTAGCTATCGATAATGAATTCACTTGTTGAGATAACTTAGTCATTTTGATAGCTGATATATCATCTGTGTACATTGAGCTAATGAATCCTACTAGCGATAACACCTATTGTGCTTCACATGAATAACTTGTTTAGCTAACAAGCTAAGTGCAGGACTCACTCTCTGATGCTAGCGATAACATGAGATGTTAGTACTACTGAAAAAGCTGCTACACAAGTACAATGTTGCAGGTAGTTGGTAATCACAACCTATCTCTCATAGCTCATCTTCTGCAAGAATTAAATGAAGTAAGAGAAGAAAGATGACTAAGAAGAAGACCAGCATTAAATGGCAACGGCTAGGAGTTTCCAACGACTATATTCAAACGGATTCAAAGCTGAAAGGTTCAAGGAAGAAAAAGACGACATATAAAAGCCAAAGCTTGAGCATTTATTTAGAAGAGAACAAAAACTGTGAACATTCATTCATTATCTTTACCTACCTTCAGCTCAAAGCTTTATTACTCTTAAAGAGTTCATCTATACTTCAGTGATTAACAAAATCTGTTCATTCAGTGAACTTATTTATTGAAATCCTCTACTGTTTGAGGTTGTTCTTAAGTCTGGGACTTTAGAACAGGGTTGTAGTCTTACAACTTGTAAGGGGAAGTGTTTAGAGGTATCTAAAGCTCTGTCTTGTAAAGGTTGGCAGGTGAACCTGATTTGTAAAACCTGTGATTAGTGGAACCCAACGAGGAGTTGGAGAACTGGACGTAGGCAGTGTTTTGGCCGAACCAGTATAAAGGATTGTCTCAGTATTTCAAGCACAAATTTGAAAAGCACAATTCACCCCCCCTCTTGTGCATTTTGCCATTTACATTTGGTATCAGAGCCGGTCTTCTCCTCTAGATTCCAATGAATCTAAGAAGTAAAGATCTAAAATGGCATCGTATGAGAATATATTGCCTGAAGGAAGTTCTATCAACAAACCCCCTGGCTTTGATGGAAAGCATTATACCTTTTGGAAACTCAAGATGAAGATCTACATTAAGGCAAATGGATATAAGTTGTGGAAAATCATAGAAGAAGGTGACATTGTGCCTAAAGACAGTCTGGGCATTCCCAAAAGTGAAGATGAATTCACTCCTGATGATATTGCAGATCTTGAATTAAACAGCAAGGCCATTCTTATGATCCAGAGTGCACTTAGTCAAACAGAATTCTTCAGAATCAGCCACCTCGACACTGCTAAGGAAATGTGGAGGCCCTGCAAATTGCTCATGAAGGAACTTCAGGAGTTAAAGACAGAAGAGTGGAAATGCTTATAGAAGAATTCCACAAGTTTGAAATGATTGATGGAGAAAAGATAAGAGATCTAGAGATCAGATTCACTCATCTCATTAATAATCTTGTTGCACTAGGAAGAAAAATTCCAGAAAAAGAACAAGTCAGCAAAATCCTGAAAGTTTTAAAGGGTGATTGGCTTATGAAGTTCACTGTCATCCAAGAGATGCAAGGTGAATCAACCAAATCCATCACTGCCTTGTTTGGCAGCCTTGCTGAATATGAGCCAACTCTGATAGCCCAAAGGGAAGCTCAAAGCAACCCTAAGAAGAAGTCTCTTGCTCTTGCTGTTTCTGAAAAGGATGAAGAGGATAGTGATGATGAAGATCTTGATGATGAAGATATGGCCCTCATGGTCAGAAAATTTAAGAAATTCTTCAAAAGAAGAGGAAGTTTCCAAAGGGGAGGTCATAGTTTCAGAAAGTATTCTCAGAAAGAGAAAGTCCCTGTATGCTTTGAATGCAAGAAGCCTGGCCACTTCAAAGCAGAGTGTCCAAGTCTCCAAAGATTTAAGGAAAAGGAGAAAAAGAAAGAAAAGTCCTTTGGAAGAAAGAAAGCATATGTATCATCCATCTGGGGTGATAGTTCAGATGAGGAAGCTAACGATCATGAAGAGAGTGCAAATCTTTGTCTTGTTGCTCAAGAAGAATTAAGTGATACTGAGGTATATGACTCTGAACCTACTTACTCTGGACTTCAAAGCATGTATATTGAAATGCATACTGAATTAACTAAGCTTGCTAGGGAAGTTGTAGGTTTGAGAAAAGAAAACAAAGAACTCAAGAAAAATATTTCCTCTTCTGCATCAAGAATTCTTCCTTCACTATCGATAGAAGAGCCACTATCGCAAGTCAACATAACTGAGCTATCGATAGTGAGTCCTCCATTGATAGCTAATCCTTCAACAATAAATACTAGTGATTGTTCCAGTTGTAAAACTCTGTTGAAGGAAAAAGAAAAGCTTTCAAATGCCCTTGAAAAATTTACAAAAGGTTTTGAAATGCTAAATATAATTTTAAAGGATCAAAAGGCCTTCAGAAACAAAACTGGTATAGGAAATGAACAAAGAAGTTCAAAGAAATGGGAAGAACCCAAAGTCAAACCTTATCTGAAATACTTTAGAAAGTCTTCTGAATATTCCTCACCCTACAGCTTTTGTAATTATTGTAATAAGAAGGGACACACTCAATCAACCTGTAATCCTAAGAAGTATAGAATTAGTGGATCTTATAAGTGGGTTCCTAAAGGAACTTATGTGCCTAGGGTTTTCACAAACTCAGAGGCAAAGACTAATCCTAAAGGACCCAAGAAAGTCTGGGTACCTAAATCTGGTTGATTTATGCAGGTGTGCCTTAAAGCATCCAACAAAGGAAAATGGTATATTGATAGTGGATGTTCAAGGCATATGACAGGTGACAAGAGCAAATTCAACAATCTAGTGACAAAAGAAGGAGCCAAAGTCAGTTTTGGTGGAAACCAGAGTGGGAAAATCACTGAAATTGGTGAAGTTGGTCCTGTCAAGGATGTGTACCTAGTGGATGGTCTCTGCCACAACCTACTAAGTGTAAGCCAAAGCACTGACCATGGTAACTGGGTTATTTTTGACTCTAATGAGTGTCTTATTGTTGACAAGAAATATTTAGAATTAAATAAAACAAATCTTAAGTATAAATTAAAAGCAAGTAGAAATGGTAATTTATACACCTTAGATTTATGCCAACAATTAGAAGAAAAATGTTTTATTTCTAATGATGAAACTTGTTGGTTATGGCATAAGAGACTAGCACATGTGAACTTTACACAACTCGATAAGCTAGTTAAGAAGGAATTAGTCATAGGAATTCCTAGTTTCAAAACAAAACATGATTTGATTTGTGAATCTTGTCAAAGAGGTAAACAAACAAAGTCCTCTTTTAAAATGAAGAAGACAGTCTCCACGAGTAGGCCATTGGAACTAATTCATATGGATCTAGTAGGGCCAGCAAGAGTGAAAAGCCTAGGTGAAAGTCTATACACTCTTGTAGTTGTGGATGACTATTCAAGATTTACTTGGACTATGTTTCTTTCCTCAAAACATGAAACTTTTGATGCTTTTTGTGTGCTTGCTAAGAAATTGTAGAATGAAAAAGATCTCAAGATTGTTGCAATCAGAACTGATCATGGAGGAGAATTTGAAAACAAGGAGTTCATGGAAATGTGTGATGATAGTGGTATTGAACACAATTTCTCTGCCCCTCGTACTCCCCAACAGAATGGTGTTGTAGAAAGAAAGAACAGAGTGCTCACAGAAATGGCCAGAAGCATGCTGAATGAAAAACAGGTGCCTCAAATATTTTGGGCAGATGCCATAAGTACAGCTTGCTACATTTCAAACAGAGCCTACATCAGAAAAGGGATGGAGAAGACTCCATATGAACTCTACAAAGGAAGGAAGCCTAATCTTAGCCACCTAAGAATCTTTGGATCCAAGTGTTACATCCACAATAATGGAAAGGTAAATCTGGGTAAGTTTGATCCTAA
The DNA here is from genome assembly GCA_037074515.1 of Mimosa bimucronata. Classification (NCBI taxonomy): domain Eukaryota; kingdom Viridiplantae; phylum Streptophyta; class Magnoliopsida; order Fabales; family Fabaceae; genus Mimosa; species Mimosa bimucronata. The sequence goes on from CM073447.1 coordinate 1,831,484, forward strand.
GTTTGATATTGGTATATTCATAGGATATTCAAATAGGAGTAAAGCATATAGAGTATACAATAAGAAAACCCAAACTGTTGAGGAATCAATGCATGTAGTGTTTGATGAAACTCCTCAAGAAAGACATCACTGTGTCAATGAGGATGAAGAGTTTTCTCAAGTATTAAAGCGTTCACTATCGATAGTCCCAGAATCATCGATAGCTAAAGTTGAAAATCAAATAAACATTTCAAAAACTCCACTATCGATAGCACCAAGGCAATCGATAGTAACTTTTGAAGAAAAGGATGAAATTGATCAAAATGAGTCAAATGAGCATCAAACCTCTATAAGACATCTTAAGAATCATCCATCTGAGCAAATAATTGGGGAAATATCTCAAGGTGTCAAAACTAGAAGGCAACTGCAAAATGAAATGGAATTCTCTGCCTTTATTTCTGAAATTGGACCAACCTGTGTTTATGAAGCTCTTGTTGATTGTGACTGGATAGTTGCAATGCAAGAAGAACTTAATCAATTTACATGGAATCAAGTTTGGGATTTAGTACCTAGACCAAGAAATTATCCTATCATTGGTACTAAATGGGTTTTCAAAAACAAACTTGATGAATCTGGTCAAATTGTCAAAAATAAAGCCAGATTAGGTGCCAAAGGATATAACCAAGAAGAAGGCATTGATTATGAAGAAACTTTTGCTCCAGTTGCAAGAATTGAAGCAATAAGGATTCTATTAGCCTTTGCATCCATCAAAAATATTAAACTTTATCAAATGGATGTTAAAAGTGCCTTTCTTAATGGATATATCAAAGAAGAGGTTTATGTTGAGCAACCTCCTAGTTTTGAAGAAATCTCTAAGTCTGATCATGTTTATAAACTTAAAAAGGCTCTTTATGGTCTCAAACAAGCACCTAGAGCTTGGTATGAGAGACTTGGCACATTTCTCATTGAAAAAGGCTTTTCTAGAGGAAAATTAGACACTACCTTATTAATCATGCGTAGAGATAAACACATGCTTATTGTTCAAATTTATGTTGATGATATTATTTTTGGTGCTACTAATGAAAAGCTCTGCGAAGAGTTTGCTAAGATGATGCAAGGAGAATTTGAAATGTCAATGATGGGAGAATTAACATTCTTCCTAGGTCTGCAAATAAAACAATGGAAAGATGGCATCTTCATCTCCCAAACTAAGTATTGTAAGGAGATTCTAAATAAGTTTAGGATGGATCAATCTAAGGATAAGGATACTCCCATGAGTACCTCTGCTAGCTTAGATGCAGATGCTAAAGGAAAAATAGTTAATCAGTCTCATTATAGAGGAATTATTGGATCTTTATTATATTTAACAACTAGTAGACCTGATATTCAATTTAGTGTGGGAATGTGTGCTAGATATCAAGCTAATCCTAAAGAATCCCACTTAACTAATGTAAAAAGAATTTTGCGTTATTTGCAAGGGACTCAAGAGCTTGGGCTGTGGTATCCCAAGGGAACTCAAGAGTACCTTCTTGCTTATTCTGACTCAGACCATGCAGGTTATAAGACAGATAGAAAAAACACAAGTGGACAATGTCAGTTCATTGGTGGATGCTTAGTCTCATGGGCCAGCAAGAAGCAAAACTGTGTTTCTCTTTCATCCACAGAGGCCGAATATATTGCAGTAGCAAGTTGTTGTGCTCAAGTCCTATGGCTTAAGCATCAACTTAGAGATCTGGGGTTGGAATTCCCAGAGGTGCCTATTCTCTGTGACAACACCAGCACAATAAGCTTGGCCAAAAATCCAGTTCATCATTCTAGAACCAAGCATATTGATGTGAGACATCACTTTCTGAGAGATCATGTTCAAAAGAAAGATGTCAAGGTGGAGTTCATCTCGACAAACTTGCAACTTGCTGATATTTTTACCAAACCTCTTGAGCCAGCCCAATTTATCTTCATCAGAAGAGAATTAGGAATAGGCAAAGCTAAGGATAGAGCAAAGATTGCCATCGCTAGTCACGAACATTATCGATAGCAAAGTCAGCTATCGATAGCAGGAAGGAGTAAGTGATAAGCCTAAGTCACTTACTCAGCGTGGGATCATACCTACTAGCGACAGCAGCTCATATTATCGATAGCAAGTCACTTAACTGGTCAGAATGCGAAACGTTAGCTGATGTACTTCACTAATGGTAAAACCCTAAACCCTAAAACTTATAAAACTAGATCACTTGCATTTGCATTCATTCACGAAACATCTCTTTCTTTTCTACTCCAACATTCTCTGAGCATTCAAGCATTCATTTTCAAAACCTTCCGTTCTCAAAAACCCTAAAATGGCAAGAACCAAAGTACCTAATGTTAGAGCAACGTCTAGTGCTAATCCTTCTCCCAAGTCAGCTAGCAAAAGGTCTCATACCTAGAAGAGTGTTTCCCTCTCAAAAGAAGTTTATGACAATCTCCCCAAGCGTTAAAAAGTGACCCATTCTGACATTCCCTATATAACAAACTCTCTTTCACCACCAAGTGCCTTCTTCGCAGAGAAAGGAACCCTAGATAGGGCTGCTGTATGGGTAGATTTAGAGTACTTCAAGCAACAAGGTTTTGACTTAGATGCCTGGTTGATCCCTTATCAAAACTGGATCAGTATAAAGAACGACTACAATGAAGATGTTCTAAGATCCTTCTATTCGAGCTTGAAAGCAATTCGGGCATATAAAAAGGGGAAACTCATAGACGTCACATTTGAAGCTATTGTGAGAGGCAGGGGTATTACTTTTGGGTGGAAATCACTCAACAAAATTCTTGGGATCTCAGGGGAAGAATATAATAAATGGTACATGGCTGAGAAGTATCCTGAGGAAGAGCTAGCTGAAATCTATGAGACTACCTCCCACGAGCCTGCAGATATGCTAATGACCAATCGAATCCTCCACTACGTGTATACCAGGATAATGACTCACAAGTCTGGGAATTTCAGCAGCTTTGCCAAGATTGACAATCCTTGGTTGGCCAATCTCATTCAGAAGATTCCCTTAAATCCAGGACAAATAGTGTGTATGGAAATGCTGAGGTTTCTGTCTGACAAATCTACCAAGGCTCTCATTCCATACCCTCAGTTGGTGTCCTTCATGCTGGAATTTGTCAAGATCAAGTTTTTAGGGGATGGAGAAAATAAGAAATGCAAACAAGTCACCTCCTCCACCTTGAAAAAGATGGGGATCCCAGTTGGCTCAGTCAGAGGAACTTCTGGATCTCAGTCTCAGGCCTCTCATGCCTCTGCTTCATCTGCTCAACCTGAATCCTCAGAGGAAGAAGCCCAATCCAGAAGAGCCCCACCTCCTCCTCCTCCTGCTGCACCAAAAGCTACAATTTTCTCCAAGGAAGCAGTTGAGGAAATAATCTTCAGGCTCTCTGCCGAGTTCAGTTTTGCTCTGGAAGCACAGAAGGTAGAATTACTGAAGCCTATTCAGGAGCTTCAGGCTCAGGTGAAGCATTTGGAAGAATCCTTGAGTCTCTCCAGGCCAATTATTCCTCAAGGTACATCATCATCCCCTCATCACTCACCTCTTCATTCCCCACATCATTCTTCTACTCCTTCTTCTTCCCCCAGTCCACCGAATTCCCCTCTCAACCCTCACCTCTCTCCACCTTCCTAGCACAAAGTCCCAACCCCTCCAGTCACCCCTATCGCTAGCCCCTCCCCTATCGATAGCCTTCACTCACCCAAATCATCTCCAAAATCCACCCAAGTTCCCACACCTCCAGAACCCCAATCCTCTCCTATCGATCACCCATCTCCTAGCGCTAGCACTCCCACAAAAATTCCTACCTCTCCCATCTTTCATACCTCTCCCACAACTCTCCCTCACCCAGATCCTATTGCTAACACTCCTATTAGCGATAGCATTCCCACACATACCACTGCCTCTACTCCTATGCTCTCTCCCAACCTTAACCACACTCTCAATCCTCCTCCACCCAATGGTGATGATGACCAAAAGGGGAAGAAATAGACCAGTCCAATCATTGAAGATACTGAAGAAATTGAGGACATGGTCAGGGGCATAGCTAAAAGCTATATGGAGTTTGAGGCTCATAAGACTCCTCCTCCACAGCATTCAGAAGAGGATGATTTTGCAAAGGTGGTTCAGATTGCTCAAAAGCATGGGATCCCTCCTAGCATCTTAAATATTGAGCCTATTCCTGTCACAGTCATTCCTCCTGAAGCAAATGTGGAGATAATTGCAACAGCTAAGCTCAACACTGGAAATGAGCTTCAAGATTCTATTCAGAAACTACTGGTGTTTGAGGTTAAGAAAAGGGAAAGGAGCAAGAGGAAAGCCAAGGAAGAAGTAACATTCAAGGTCATTCCTAAACAGACTTCTGAGGCTTCCAAGGAAAAGGCTGTGAGAATCAAGAAGGTAGCCCCTAAACAGCCAGCTCCTCGTAAGATGACACAAGAAATTGAGCAAGCTCGTGCTGAGATTTTAGAAGAGTTTGCCAAGGCAATAAAAGAAGCAGAAGGGGCTGCAACCAGAGCCAAGGAAGACAAGAAAGTAGTCTTATCTCGCCCTTACAGAATGACAAAAGAAGAAAAGAAAAGGGTTGAAAGAGAGGCTGCTAACAAGAAAGCCCTTGAAGAGGCTATGAGAAGGCAAAAGGAGGCTCTTGAGAAGAAAGATGCTTTTGAGGCTGTTCGTCACCGGACGCAAGTGCATGGGTCGCACTAAGTAATAAAGTGATGAGTGAAGTATCGTTCCCACGAGGATTTGGTCCAAAACCCGGTCAAACAATGATTATCACACTCTCGCCCAATTTGAGTGACACAAATGTTGAGATTGGATATTAACAATGAAAATAAACCTGTGCTAAATGAAAATAAAACTATAAACAAGTGATTCTCCAACTTCAAGGATAAAATGGGTCCTAAGATTATCTATCCCCCTTGTACTTCTTAAAACTCAATTAACCTCCCCTCAAAGAAGCTCTCAACGAAACCACATGCTAATCTAGGGTTCATAGAGTACTTGTAAACGCTCTCTCAAGTCAAGAACAAGTGTTTATTCTTATTAATTGCACAATCTCTTGCTAAAAGTTAATAAAACCCAATTATCACGCTCCAACCCTAATGTGACTATGCAAGGCTAGCAAGTATATCTCTATCTTACCAACAAAACCATCCATCCATGCAAACTTCAGGTTCTTGCACTATTTTACCCAAGTTCTACACTCAATCTAGCCCTCTCAAGCATCAATCAAGTGAACCCAACATCTAAATGGTGATCAAGCACTTAGAAGCATTAGGAACAGAGTAAAATAAGCACATAGATATCATTAATCACAACATAAAAGGAGGAATCAAGAATCAATACATACAAGGGTTCAAAATAATCCTAGAATCAAAGTATTTAGCTACTCATGTTCTACAACTCCATGGGAGCATATATATATACAACATTACAAAACAAAACAAGAGAAGAGAAGGACGATGGAAGAGATAAACCAAGAGAGGAAGCCCAAATCTCTTCAAAGCTCCAAGCCCAAGCTTAATCCCCTCCAAACTCTATGCCCTAGCAGAGCAAAACACCCCTAAGAATGCCCAGAAGTCGAAGAATGTCGAGCTCCCTCGAAACCCTAGCTTTTATATCACTTAAGTCTGTCAAAAAACGCGCAGCAGAGCCGTCGGTTCGCCGTGGCGAAGTCCAAGGCGAACTATGATTGCCTCTTTTTAGGGGTTTTGGCTCGCCGTGAGTTCGCCGCTAGCCCCAATTTCTCCCCTTTTTAAGTGTTCTTCTTAATCCGGATCCCTTGGTTATTGCATCAAAATATTCCTACAAGATTTACATAAAACAACATAAGAAAGTAGCTAGAAATATGAGCAAAATCTACACAAATGAACAATGATATGCAACTAAAATCAAATGAACATTTTCCTATCTTGAGTTTCCAAAATATATCAATGATTGAATAAAAATCAAGGAAAATGTGCTGAAATTACATGAATTCTTGGGAGTTATCACACCCCCAAACTTAAACTTTTACTCGTCCTCGAGTAAAACAAGATATGAGATTGTTAGATTGATAAATTATCCACTTACTATGTAAGCATGGAGTTTTCCTCATTAGTTGCTCAATAAGATATATTCAATAGGAAACCAAAGGAATATAGAAGGATGCAAAACTCACAGATTAAGAGCAAACTTTGCCAACATTTTCAAAATGTGTGTGTGCAAAAGCCAGAGAACAATTCTTCACAAATGTCAAGAAAAATTGCAACATTTCAAGAGGTATGAACTAGCCTCAACATCAAGACTTCATATGCCTAACCTATTCCTCTCTCTCCACTAAAACATCATTTCACATAACTCCAAAATCAATGGGACTTTATAAGGTTCTAGCGTGGCCAGGGTTAAGCTCATAGAAAGAAAGGTATAAAGAGAATTCAAATATCTTGAGATAAATGACAATATGTAGCTCATCTTTCTTTTCTATACAAAATTCCCTTCCAAAATTCAAACCACTCCCCCAAACTTATCTCAAAATGATGTATGTGCACTCCAAGTCTTATTGAAACCAAACTATTTTCTTATTTTTTTTTCTTTTTTTTCTTTCCCTTTTTTCTCTTTCTTTTTTTTATATATAAACTTGAAATGACTTTGGAGTACAGACTATTGAACATCATGCACCACTTATATTTCCCACCAATTTTTGTACCATCTTGCATATTTAGCAACCATCAAATACCTTCTACCAATGATTCATCAATTATCTCAAGATTTGGGTAGTTCATGGTTTTTCAAGTTGCTAAGGTTAAGGTCTATTGTGAGTTCCAAAAAGAAAATTCATATGGTTTTTCATTATACGGCTCAAAGAGGGTGCAAAAGGGAGAATATCATGGGTTGGCTTGAAAGGCTCAAAGTCATTGAAAAGAATGCCCATATCATTTTCTAAACTCATGTAAAATCATTACAAAGCTTCAAGAGATTCCAAGACAGGTTCTAGAGTCTATCAGTTGAGAAAGAAAATACATGCTAAAATGCCACAAAATCTCCAAACAAAGGCTTTCAAATCATTTCCAACTCGAGTGTACCAAAAATTCTATTTTATTTTATTTTTCAAAATGGTCAGAAAGCCAGTCTCAATAATGCAAATCCAGCATCCAAAAATATTAACCACAACTTCCTCTTAAACATATAATCTAAGCAACCATTCTATCATTGGATCCCACATTTTAGTTCAGTGGATACTAAATCAATCTAAATCATGCTTATTGTAAAATGACAAGTAATCGTCCAAGTTTCCAAAATTGAAATTCATGTCAATGTAAACCAACAGTCTATCATCAAATCATTTAGCTCTAAGCAAATTGGAAATGCAAGAAACTTCACTATAAATGCTCTTTGTGCTCCAAACTTGCTTCCCGTTGCCTCATGTTCAATTTGATGACAAACCTTGAAAATGCTCAAAAGAGGTCACACCTACTAAAGAAAAACAACAATGAAAAATATTAAATTTTTAAATCTTGGGTTGCCTCCCAAGAAGCGCTAAGTTTATAGTCTTCAGCCAGACTTCACAATTGCTAATCATACGTATCAAAAACAAAAATCACCTTGTCTTCATTTCTCTTCAAAAGACAAGGTGTCAGCAGAATTGGGAGTTCATTTATATAGGAATTACATGTTCCCTCAATCAAGAGTGATTTTAAGGAACATGATGCATTATGGCACATGGGAGGTATCAATTCAATTGTTTCAACTTTATCCTCATTAACCCCCAAATATTTTGAAAACCCAATGAAATCAACTTGACTCCCCTCAGTAGGAGTCAAGCTATCAGTAAGAGGATTTTGAACACACATTGCAAGGATCTCTAGATTAGGCTCCAACTCAATGTTGTTCTCTCCCTCTTCCATTTTTAGCTTACAATCACCCACAAAAGTATTACAAGCCATTGACATTGCATTATCACTCCCCATAGGCGATTGCCCACTTGAAATGATCTCATCCATATAAGAGTCATTTGAAATATCAATGAAAACACCTATTTGCTTTAAAGACTCAATGGTAGAAGCCAGTTCATTTGCCCTAGATGCTAAACTTTCAAGAGCTAATGCATGTTCATTAAATTTCTCTTTTGTCCAAGCTCTCATTTCATTTTGAGTATCAAGAATACACTGAAGCATCTCCTCTACTGTAAGCTTTTTCTCATGAATGGGAGTGATTTCATCCACATGATTAGGTGATGATTGATAATATGATGCATATGAAGGAAAAGAAGCATTTGGATCCCAAGGCAATGAATGTTCATGATTCCAACTAGGGTTAAAAGAATTATCATGCCAATCAGTTTGAACCCTAGCAAAATCATCCCCTACATAATCCAAGGTTGAGACATGGGGGCATTGATCAATATAATGATTATCTCCACAAAAATTACAACAAATGTACTCATATTGAGTTTCAAAAGCATTAGGGTCATAGCAAGAATGTAGATAATCATTATCCTGTTCAAATCCACCACTTGCCCCATTAGTCCACCAAGGATGATCCGTACACAAAATTTAAAAGAAAATAACTAACACACTAAAAAGACAAACAAAGAGAACAAATTTACACATATGAACACAAGAAAATAAGCTACAAGAGAAAAACAAACACACGAACAAATATATACAAACTCAAGCTTAAGCTACTAGTGCTTTAACCAAGGTTGACCAAGGAAGGTTTTGGGAAACAAATCCCCGGCAACGGCGCCAAAAACTTGTTCGTCACCGGCCGCAAGTGCATGGGTCGCGCTAAGTAATAAAGTGATGAGTGAAGTATCGTTCCCACGAGGATTTGGTCCAAACCCGGTCAAACAATGATTATCACACTCTCGCCCAATTTGAGTGACACAAATGTTGAGATTGGATATTAACAATGAAAATAAACCTGTGCTAAATGAAAATAAAACTATAAACAAGTGATTCTCCAACTTCAAGGATAAAATGGGTCCTAAGATTATCTATCCCCCTTGTACTTCTTAAAACTCAATTAACCTCCCCTCAAAGAAGCTCTCAACGAAACCACATGCTAATCTAGGGTTCATAGAGTACTTGTAAACGCTCTCTCAAGTCAAGAACAAGTGTTTATTCTTATTAATTGCACAATCTCTTGCTAAAAGTTAATAAAACCCAATTATCACGCTCCAACCCTAATGTGACTATGCAAGGCTAGCAAGTATATCTCTATCTTACCAACAAAACCATCCATCCATGCAAACTTCAGGTTCTTGCACTATTTTACCCAAGTTCTACACTCAATCTAGCCCTCTCAAGCATCAATCAAGTGAACCCAACATCTAAATGGTGATCAAGCACTTAGAAGCATTAGGAACAGAGTAAAATAAGCACATAGATATCATTAATCACAACATAAGAGGAGGAATCAAGAATCAATACATACAAGGGTTCAAAATAATCCTAGAATCAAAGTATTTAGCTACTCATGTTCTACAACTCCATGGGAGCATATATATACAACATTACAAAACAAAACAAAAGAAGAGAAGGAAGATGGAAGAGATAAACCAAGAGAGGAAGCCCAAATCTCTTCAAAGCTCCAAGCCCAAGATTAATCCCCTCCAAACTCTATGCCCTAACAGAGCAAAACACCCCCAAGAATGCCCAGAAGTCGAAGAATGTCGAGCTCCCTCGAAACCCTAGCTTTTATATCACTTAAATCTGTCAAAAAACGCGCAGCAGAGCCGTCGGTTCACCGTGAGTTCGCAGTGGCGAAGTCCACGTCGAACTATGATCGTTTCTGCCTCTTTTTGGGGGTTTTGGCTCGCCGTGAGTTCGCCGCGACGAGCTCACGGCGAACTGGGACCTGTCTGTAATTTTTGAAATTCGGGGACCTATCTGTAATTTGGGAAATTCGAGGTCCTTTTCTGTAATTTTTACAATTCGTCCAGAAACTTGTATTTTCCCTTTTTTCTTGAAATTTCAGCTTCTAGCCCCAATTTCTCCCCTTTTTAAGTGTTATTCTTAATCCGGATCCCTTGGTTATTGCATCAAAATATTCCTACAAGATTTACATAAAACAACATAAGAAAGTAACTAGAAATATGAGCAAAATCTACACAAATGAACAATGATATGCAACTAAAATCAAATGAACATTTTCCTATCTTGAGTTTCCAAAATATATCAATGATTGAATAAAACTCAAGGAAAATGTGCTGAAATTACATGAATTCTTAGGAGTTATCAGAGGCAAAAAGGAAGGAAAGAATAGGAAGGGAAGCTCAGGAAGCTGCAGAAAGGGCAGAAGACTAGAGGAAAAAGGAAATTGCTAGAGGGAAAAGGGTATGGAAATACAAAAGAAGGTTCCATACTCGCAAAGCCAAAATGCCTTCAACTCTGTCAATCACTGAACAGTCTGAAGATCCTGAGCAGGCCAAGTTAGAGCTAGAAAAAGCTAAGAAGAAGCAAACTAAGCAACAAAAGCTCGAGCAAGACAGATTCTTCTACTCTGATTCTTCCGCTTCTGACTACCCAGATGAAGAATTCATGACCAACCCTTCTGGAGATAATTTTAACAATGAGGGTGCATTAGTTTTTGAAAATCATGCTGCATATGCATCTTATATGGCCAAAACTGATGTATTTCCTTTTTTTGGAGTTGTAGTAACAGATTCTGATTCATCCTAAATTGCTCATATATCTTGAATATAGTTTTATCTGACATGTCTATTTATTACTTATGTTTTGTCATCATCAAAGAGGGGGAGAATGTTAGAAATCTTAAGTTTTGATAAAGACTGGACCCTATAGATAGCATAAGTAAAATGAACAGATAAGAAGATAACTTAGTCAGAATAGAATTAAGGGAAGTGACTAAGGAAAAACATAAGTCATCTAAACGTTAAACAGGTTCTATGGATAACAGTTATACTATCGCAAGAATAAAAGCCTATCGCTAGTAAATGAAGAAACAAGGATAATACTAGCTAATGAAAACTTGGCAATAAACTAAAAGGAATTGATTATATCACTAAGGACCTCACAAGGAACAGCTAGAAGAGCTATCGATAGCAGATGATTGATAAGAAGCAAAGTATTGAGCAAATAAAATATACTAGCACTAATAATAGACTCTAGCGATATCACAAATGGCTAGCGAAAGTGGAACACTTAGACATTCACATAAGTTGCTACAATAGCCTATCAATAACATAGGTGCTAGCGATAATAACTTTAGCTATCGATAATGAATTCACTTGCTGAGATAACTTAGTCATTTTGATAGCTGATATATCATCTGTGTACATTGAGCTAATGAATCCCACTAGCGATAACACCTACTGTGCTTCACATGAATAACTTGTTTAGCTAACAAGCTAAGTGCAGGACTCACTCTCTGATGCTAGCGATAACATGAGATGTTAGTACTACTGAAAAAGCTGCTACACAAGTACAATGTTGCAGGTAGTTGGTTATCACAACCTATCTCTCATAGCTCATCTTCTGCAAGAATTAAATGAAGTAAGAGAAGAAAGATGACTAAGAAGAAGACCAGCATTAAATGGCAACGGCTAGGAGTTTCCAAAGACTATATTCAAACGGATTCAAAGCTGAAAGGTTCAAGGAAGAAAAAGACGACATATAAAAGCCAAAGCTTGAGCATTTATTTAGAAGAGAACAAAAACTGTGAACATTCATTCATTATCTTTACCTACCTTCAGCTCAAAGCTTTATTACTCTTAAAGAGTTCATCTATACTTCAGTGATTAACAAAATATGTTCATTCAGTGAACTTATTTATTGAAATCCTCTACTGTTTGAGGTTGTTCTTAAGTCTGGGACTTTAGAACAGGGTTGTAGTCTTACAACTTGTAAGGGGGAGTGTTTAGAGGTATCTAAAGCTCTGTCTTGTAAAGGTTGGCAGGTGAACCTGATTTGTAAAACCTGTGATTAGTGGAACCCAACGAGGAGTTGGAGAACTGGACGTAGGCAGTGTTTTGGCCGAACCAGTATAAAGGATTGTCTCAGTATTTCAAGCACAAATTTGAAAAGCACAATTCACCCCCCCTCTTGTGCATTTTGCCATTTACATTTGGTATCAGAGCCGGTCTTCTCCTCTAGATTCCAATGAAGTTTGCACACAAGATTAGAATCAGAAGACTTAAAATCAGGGGGTAAGACCATATAAACCTCCTCATCCAAATCACCATGTAAAAAAGCATTATTGACATCTAATTGTTGAACATGCCAATCATGTACAGAAGCTAAAGCAAGAATTAATCGAACAGTGGTCATCTTAGCAATAGGGGAAAAAGTGTCAAAATAATCAACACCCTCTGTTTGAGTAAAACCTTTGGCAACTAACCGGGCCTTATACCTGTCAAGAGTCCTATCAGACCTATATTTCTTAGTAAAAACCCATTTACAACCGATAGGATGTTTCCCATCAGGTAAAGGAGTTAAGATCCATGTATTATTCTGTTCAAGAGCCTTAATTTCAGTATTCATGGCATCTATCCAAAGATTGTGTTTAGAAGCTTGGCGATAGGTAGTAGGAATATCATCAAAAGAAAGGGATAAACAGAAATGTTTGTAAGACGAAGACAGGGACTGATAAGAAAGAGCAGAAGAAAGTGGATATTTGTCACCTGAAGAAAACGGTGCAGTTGAAGTAGTAAAGGATGAAACATAATAATCCTGCAAATAAGTGGGTGGTTTATGTGGCCTAGAAGAAACACGGATAGGACCTGGGATAGAAGAAGGTAATTTAGAAGTGTTCGCCACGCGCCGCAAGTACACGGGTCGCTCCAAGTAATAAAATAATGAGTAGAGTATCGTTCCCACGAGGATTTGTCCAAAACCCGGTCAAACAATGATTATCACACTCTCGCCCAATTTGAGTGATACAAATGTTGAGATTGAAAATTAAATAAGAAAATAAAATATAAACAAGTGATTCCCCAACTTCAAGGATAAAAAGGGTCCTAGGATTATCTATCCCCCTTTGTACTTCTCAAAACTCAATTAACATCCCCTCAAGAAGCTCTCAACGAAACCACGTGCTAATCTAGGGTTCAAAGAGTACTTGTAATGCTCTCTCGAGTCAAGAACAAGTGTTTAGTCCTATTCTTTGCACAATCTCTTGCCACAATTTGATAGAACCCAATTATCACACTCCAACCCTAATGTGACTATGCAAGGCTAGCAAGTATATCTCTATCTTACCAACAATACCATCCATTCGTCATGCAAACTTCCGGTTCTTGCACTACTTTACCCAAGTTCTACACTCAACCTAGCTCTCTCGAGTCATAAATCAAGCGAACACAACATCTAAATGGTGATCAAGCACTTAGAAGCATTAAGAACGGGGTAAAATAAGCACATAGATATCATTAATCACAAATCAAGAGGAGGAATCAAGAATCAATACATACAAGGGTTCAAAATAATCCTAGAATCAAAGTATTTAGCTACTCATGTTCTACAACTCCAAGGGAGCATATATATACAACATTACAAACAGAACAAGAGAAGAGAATGAAGAAGGAAGAGATAAACCAAGAGAGGAAGCCCAAATCTCTTTGAAGCTCCGAGCCCAAGCCAAATCCCACCAATCTCCAAGCCCTAGCAGAGCCAAACACTCCCAAAATATGCCCAGAAATCGAAGAATGAGGGCTCACAACGAAGCCCTAGCTTTTATATCAGTCAAAACGCGCAGAAACGCGAAGTTCACCGTGGGTCTCGCCGCGGCGAGCCCACAGCGAAGTCCCAAAAATTACAGAATCAAGTGTCGCTCGCCGTGGCGAGCTGACGACGAGCTATCAAAAAGGGGCAGAGGCAAATGCACTTCGCCGCGGCGATGTCCACGGTGAAGTCCTTTCTTCTCTGGTGCTTTGCTCTGTTTTCCTTATTCCTTGGGCTGATCTTTGGCTTCTTATTTTTGTTCAATTGGGAGCTTGGAGGAGGGCTAAAATCTCTTGCTTATTGCTTCAAATTATTCCTACAAAAATTATATACAATAACATAAGAAACTAACTACAAAAACAATCAAAATCTACATAATTAACAATAATGTGAAACCGAAAATCAAATGAGCATTTTCCCTCTTGAGTATCCAAAATGTATAAATAATAGACAAAAACTCAAGTAAAATATACTCAAATATCATGAATTTCTAGGAGTTATCAAGAAGAGTCTAAAGAAGAGTCAGGAACTGGAGATGGAGAAATAGAATCGGATGAAGGAGAAGGAGAAGGAGAAATAGGAAAAGAAGGAAGAATGGAGTAGTCAAAAGAAGTGACATCAGCAGGAAGTGAAAAAGAACCAGTAGTAGGAGGTGTAGAAACTAAGTAAGGAAACACAGACTCATAAAAAATGACATCCCTAGAAACAAGAATCTTGTTGGAATGAAGATTTAAGAGGATATAACCCTTGGTAGTTTTAGGAAAGCCAAGAAAAAGACCCTTGGAAGCCCGGGGATCAAATTTAGACCTGTTATGAGAAGAGGTGGAAGCATAACATAAACAACCAAAGACTCACAAATCAGAATAAGATGGAGTTTGAGAAAACAATAAGTTGAAAGGAGTCGAAGAATGAATGATTGGGGAAGGTAATCTATTAATAAGAAAGACAACATGAGAAATAGAAAAACACCAATACAATTTGGGAAGCTTAGCTTGAAGCAAAAGAGCCCTATCAACATCCAAATGTGTTGATGCTTTCTTTCAACAATACCATTCTGTTGAGGCGTTTCAATGCAAGAAGTTTGATGAATAATGCCTTTAGATTTGTAAAAAGATTCCATTGAAAATTCAAGTCCATTATTTGATCTGATAATTTGAATCTTAGCATTAAATTGAGTCTCAACATGAGTAACAAATACTTGGATATGCACTCGAACTTCAGATTTCGATTTCATCAACAAAATCCATGTAAAACGGCTAAAATCATTAACAATGGTTAAAAAGTATCTAAAACCTCGAATAGAAGGAATAGAGAAAGGGCCCCAAATATCTGTATGAATCAACGAAAAAGTTCTATTACATGATGAAGTGCTTATAGGAAAACTCAAACGTTTCTGTTTAGCCATATGGCATATATCACAAGGAATAGACTTGACATTACATTGTATAAAAGGAAACTGCTGATGTAAAGCTTTCAAAGTAGAAAAAGAAGTATGACCAAGTCTATGATGCCACAAGTCAAAAGAAGGATTTAAAGATGCATCACTAGGAGTAGTATGATGAACTGGAGATGGAACAACTGAAACGGCCATAATTGGAGTGATTTGTGTAGGATTAAGGAAATAAAGTCCTTCAAATACTTCAGTTGAACCAATCGTCTTCTAGGGAGAGAGAGCCTGAATATAACAGATGGAAGATAGAAAAATAAAACAGCATTTTAAAGAATCAGTGAGTTTGGTGATATAAAGGATATTGAAGGCAAAATCTGGAATATAGAAAACATCATGAAGAATGAGAGAATCAGAAAGACGTATGGTCCCTGATATGGTAGCTGTGAGATAGCTTCAATTAGGAAGTTTAATAGGAATAGGAGAAATATGTTTATAATAAGAGAAAGAAGCAAGTGTATGACAGACATGATCAGTAGCACCAGTATCAATTATCCAAGAAGTATGATGAGAAAAAGAAGCAAGAAAAGAAACTCTACCTGAATTTTGATGAGGGGAAGAAAGAGATTGAACATTATGAACAGATGGAGTGGAAGAAACATTAGAATTAACAATTTCAAGAACCTTTTGGTACTGTTCAGGAGTGAATTGAGGAGATGGAGTAGATAAAATGCCAGGAGAATTATTCTTCGACTCTGTCACAGAGGATGATAAAGAATCTTGAGATTGAAAATTATAAGCTGATGCAGACGATTGATTTCGAAATTTAAACCCTGGTGGAAAACCATGTTTCCGATAACAGGTGTCCACTGTGTGACGAGGACGATTACAGTAGGTACAAAATTTTGTATTAGAAGATCCACTAGCCACAAAATTCTTGGAACCAGTCCCAGAAAAACCAGAAGAACCAGTAGAACCAGAAGGATGTGAGGATCCTTTATTGAACAGGATAGTCGATTCAATACCTAAATGCATCTCTCGCTCTTGTTGCAAAATTAAAGAGAAAATCTTATTCACAGAAGGTAGAGGATCAAGTAACATGATCTGAGATTTCACAGGAGTAAAACGATCATTCAGACATTTCAAAAACCTAAGAGCATAATCATGTTCTCGATAAACAGCACAAGAACATGTAAAGTTACAGCTACAATGTGTAATGGGTCTAAGAGAAACAATTCATCCTAGAGAATCTTTAATTTGGTAAAAAATTCACTAACCGAGAGATCTCCTTGCCTCAGAGAAAAAATTTCATCCTGTAATTCAACAACTCTGAAAATATCACCTTGAGAAAATCGATCCTTCAGATCTGACCAAATATCATATGCTTTATCCAACCATAAAATGCTCTGTGCGATAGTCGGAGAAAGAGAGCGTGAGATCCAAGAACAAACCATTGTGTTGCATCTCAACCAAGAAGAATACAGTGGATCAGAATTCGGTGGAGCACGAATCGAACCATCAACAAATTGTAGTTTATTCTTAGATTGTAGCACCATCTTCATAGCCCTAGACCAAGTATGATAATTCGGTCCATTGAGAACCGGAGTCACCAAAACAATCGCTGGATTTTCGCTTGGATGCAAAAAATAGGGACTGGAAAAATTCTGAATCGGATCCATAACTGAAGTATTACCAACAACAGTGTCGCCATTAACACTCGTAGCAGCTGTAGAAGAAGTGGCCATGGTGGCTCTCATACCATGAGATGAATGGAGAAAGAAGGGTTTCGGTAATGGAGAAAGTGAACAGAGATTTCAGAACAGAGAAGTGAAAGGGTCAAAAAGAAAATGATTCATTACTTACCTATCACATGGGTAGGTCCCAGTCTTTATATACACGTGCCATATATCAGAAAATAAATAACTAATTAACAATTAACAAATACAAAACAAACTTAACAAAACTGTTAACCTGTGTCTTTACAATCTATCAGAAGTCACGTTGGTTCCATTCCGCGGAAGAGATGAAGATACTGTTGACATTGGATTGACATCACCTGAATATTATAATTCCATAGAGTTAATTAGAAATTAGAGTCATGATACATGAATAATTGAAAATAGAATAAAAATTTTTGTCCAATGAGTTTATATATTTCTATAACTCAATAAATAAGTAAATATAATTTTTGATCCCTCAAGTTTGTCTTAACGTTGGTTTGGGTTCCTCAAATTTTAAACTTTTAAGTTTTGGTTATTCTGGAGCAAAATAGTCTAATTTTTTATTTACATAAGACCAATGTTTTAAGAAAAATAAGACTTACGAAAAATGGGAACAAATTAGAGGGACCAAATATTGTATTAAACCTCAATAAATTATTATATTTCCTTTAAAGTCGTTAAACTCAACCAATAGTTAAGAAAACCTTTAGACTTTGAAAGTTATATTTTCCTGGTTATATAGTCATAACAAAGGAGGCGTTTTGTTCAGGTGGTTGTATTTGCACATGACGATAATGGGGTTGCATTTTGGATGAGATCTGGGCAGCATGTGACTGGGGATGAGGAGGATTATTAGGCTTTGAGGAAGAGGATGAAAAATGGACACGTGATGGTGAGAAACTGATGCTGGTTGAGCAGAAATATTGGCTTCATTATTATAATTATTATTGTCAATTCTCCCATAGCTAGTTTCTCCATGACCAGATGAAGGCCTTTGATTAGATGGAATCTGTTGATGAGATTGCATCACCATTCTTCTCTTTAAGCCTTTCTTATATAGATATTTCTGAAAGTACAAGATATACATGAGAAACCATATTAAATAAATGGTGGCTTATAAAATATATAAAAAAT
Source organism: Mimosa bimucronata (assembly GCA_037074515.1). Classification (NCBI taxonomy): domain Eukaryota; kingdom Viridiplantae; phylum Streptophyta; class Magnoliopsida; order Fabales; family Fabaceae; genus Mimosa; species Mimosa bimucronata. Next base: position 1,849,398 of record CM073447.1, read on the forward strand.
AATAATAACGAGGAGAAGTTAATAAGGGTATATTAGTGTCTCTCAACCTTTAAGTGACTAATAACATTTTCTCTCGTCAAAAAAGATACGTTCAATAGTTCAAGAATCAATCTTGGCGTTGCTTCTGAGAAAAAAAAGTTACAAATCTATTAAATACTAGAAGTGAAGAATGGTACAGTAACGATCAAGAATTTTACTATAATAACTATGAAAAAATGAGAATAAGAAAGATGTGAGCGTACTTTCAGGGCCAAGTATATTCACAGCATGAACAAACCTCCTATGGAGTTCATTTGTCCAATTGACTCGTGGTTTTCTCAAAGGTACTTCTAGACTTTTGCCCATAAAAGCAACAAGAGAAGAAGGACCCCGATCCCTATGATGATTATGATTATGATTCTGATAGTTATTGAAGAAGTCAGTCATATATGTTGTTGTTCCCTCGTTCTGCTAACATGCTGCTATAAATTTGTCAGCTCACTCTCACTCATTGGCTTCCTCTGAACATAACAAGCCCCGCACGTAAATGCTGTCAATGTCTCATTTGATCTCTTTTTTTTTTTTCCCAATTAAATTCAGGGTATTCACTCCATAACAGTAACTAATCCCCTTGCCACTAGTTCTCTACTTAAGGGTAAATGACTGGCCACAAAATGCTCTCAATGCCTAAGGGTGAGATTTGAACATCGCACCACTTGATTAAAAGACCAAGTGAAGAACTAATAAGTCACACTTGAGTGAGTGGTTATGTCTCATTTGATCTTTGTGCTCCACATATAACTGCAAAATATAGATGTAAATGATGTAAACTCTCTCATATTAACCTATATAAATTCCATATATATGTAAATATGTAAATTAAAGAACCTACTAACTTATAAAAACTCTCTCATATCGATTAAGCTGTATACTAAATTTGAATAGTTAATAGTTAAAAATGGCAGCAAATTGGATTATACAAATTAAATATAAAAAATGAAATTAAATTCATGACATTCTTAATATATAAAGTTTTTATATAAATTAATTGAACATGACTACATTGAAAATTTTTGCACAAGTTTAACTATAAGTTTAAAACCTAATATCAAGGAGTCAACTTACAAATTTGATAACAATTTATAAATATAATAAAACCCCATGTTTTAAATACTAAATCCAGTTGAGTTTTTTGGAAAATTCTAATAAAATTTAATAAATTGTTGATAAATTGATTTGCTTGAATTTTTTCTTTATACTAGTTTATTTGATTTATAAGCTAACATAACATAGTAATACACAAAATCCGTTACATTATGATTAAGTGGCTCATTTAACTTTTTTAATTTTTCAAAAAAAAGTCAATCATGTCTTATATATTAGAACAGATGAAATAATAATTAATTAAGATCTCTCATTAACATATATAATAAACTAACTTACCAAACTTGGGAATATTGATGTTCAATTGTTGGTTTCTTATGAACTGGTAGCCATCATTGTCCTCCAACAAGGTATCACTCAGAATCAAGTCACAAGAGTCAGGTCCTCGTCGTCGTAAGGGAAATATTGCAAAAAGGTTCAGGTGGCTTTATCAATGCCCACCAAGAGAAGATTGAATCCATGAGGGAAATATTTCAAAAAGATATAATCGGCTACGATTGCTGCGACATCTTGACCAAATTATAATTCGTATTCCTAATATTAGTATATATGTGTATAATGGATTCTGCATGTTTTAATACTTTTACATTTAATAGCTTGCAGGTCTTCTGGTATAGGGTTTATATTCAAGTGAAATGGTTTGTAAGTTCTGGTCAGTTGTACGTATCCTGTATGGTGTCTTTTACTTGCTTACTTTTAAACTCTTTATTTGTACTTAACTCTTTCGGCTTTAATATTAAGTTGGACTTTTATCAAAAAAAGAAATAACAGAGAAGAAAAGCAAGAAAAAAAAAAATCAAGAAACTATCAACCATGCTATGGAATTCCACCGGTAAGATCAATGACTAGTCTACTAGAATTTACATTTATATATTTACATATATTCAATGTATGTTAGTCCAATATACAAGAAAAAAAGGAAGTTCCACATTTATATAATGAATAAAAGAATAAAAATATATGATGTAGGAAATGAGTCTTATCAATTGGTTTAAATTATTTTGATGGAAATATAACTTTAACATGTGTGTATGCACAAGAAATGAAAATAAAAAATTAAAAGAAAAAATATATTAAAAGAAAAAGTATTGTGGGCCTATACCCTCTGAGACTTTAAAAAAGAACAAGTCAGGCAAATAAATTATATTTTTTTAAAAAGGATAATAATATAAGTTATGGATATTTTATATTAGATAAAATAAAAATTTATGATTAATTGATTTTTTTAAAAAATGAAAAATTTAAGTACGCTAACAATTTAAACAATTAAAATATGTCAACAAAAAAAACATTCACTATATAGTTTACCGCGGCTGTGAACATTATGTACACTATGTACTAGTTAATTAAAATTAAAATGTAAATATATTAACTTGTGGATTCAAACTTCACATATATTTAACACATAATAGCCTTAGATATTATATATATATATATATCTTAATAATCCATTATAAGATTTTGGATATTGGACAGAGAGAAAACCTCGGATACAATCTATCATGTGAAGTTTTCAATGAATATCCACATCTAAGTATCCTAAAGTAATAAGTGGTGTATACAACACTATGAAGCATTTCGTGAGTGCATATCCAACTCCTAAATGTATTATTATTTTTTGGATCCATTACTTTAAAATATTATTAGGTGTATCCAAAGTCTTAAAATATTTTTTATGCATCAATAATCACCAAAATATAAAAATTACTTTATTGTTTGGTGCATGAAGAGCTCTAAATCTAATATATCAAGTAACATTATTTTATTTCGAAATAGTTCAAAACCTTTGATTTGACTCTTCAAATAGTATCTAAATCCAATGTGCATAGTAAGTAAAATCCCGGATCGTCTCAAAAGCAACTAGTTGTAATGTTGTTACCTAGTAACTTAGATGCAAATCTACATGGATTGGTCGTGAATATGTTGCTTATTTAACAAAGGAATGTGTTCAATTTTTAAAGAGCTTCCCTAAATCGGTGGAACTTACTATCCATAATATAGAATTTTGTAAATTAAGTTTATATGTAAAAAGTATAGTTACAACTCTTTTATTCCAAAACACGTATATAAAGTAATTTAACATTGATTACCTTAATTTCACGTTCTGCACCTTTAAAAAATTATTTCATTTGAAAGATCTCATCACATATAACAAAGTTTGTGAAAGATATTTTGTGATAAAAAAAATATGCATTTTATTGATACAAGAAACAAAAACCATCCATTACATCACAGTCAAGAACTAAATTCACAATATCCAAACAGTATGAAACAACTACAATCCTATTCTGGCCAAAAAAAAAAAAAACTACAATCCTATTACAAAAATATCAACAAAATGGCATCCTTAGCCAACTCCTATTTAGAGATCTAATTGACTCTCAACACAATCATCAGGATCAACCACCTCAGCCACATCTGCAAGCAATATCTCAACAAGAGAAGTTGATGGCACTGAAACCCACCCATTTGGTACACCTCCTTTCAAACGCTACCAGCAACAAAGTCTACTGCACAATTACTTCCCCTATAGGACAAAGAAATACACCAATTTACATTTGATAACAATTGATCCCTGTTAACCTCTTGGAATTCATGTCTTTTGAAACATTTTCCATTGGATTTTGTAACATCTTAATTTTTATTACTATAATATAGCATTTTAATTGAATTATAACCACTCTTCAGTGTCAGAAGTCCAAAAATACGAAAAATTTAAAACATTTTCTTTTAAAACATTAAACCAACCTTCTATCAGTTGGAATGGGCTTTTCAGACAAATTGAAACAATTTAAAACTCTTTATAAAATAAAGTAGTTAATAAAACAATTAAAAGTACACTAACCCTCTTAGGGTATCTATTCTTGATTCATAGTGCTTGGAAAATTTAAATCCCTTTATAGATTTATACAATTCCATTTTCTATGCTTTTTACTATTAATTTAATTATTTAAATTTACATCATATACAAATAACCTTACTTTTCAAACCATAATCTTAATTCCTTCATCTAATCATCTTCCAGCACTCCTGCCTTATCTCAACCATCTCACTATATCCCAACTTCTCTGAAAAAGAGCAGTTCAACGCAGTTTATGTCATTAACTGTAAATTTCATGCATGCATTGTCATGTATACATTTTATAAACCTTTGCAAATTAATGATAGTATTTATCCTATTAATCTGGGTGACATAAGCACCTACCAACCACTGATAACGATATCTTTGTTAACTAGTGGGGGTTCTACCTGCAGGATTTCTCGTTATAACATTTAAAGCTATAACTAACTGGTTTGGCAAAGGGGTAGCGAACCACCTAAGCCTGGAGTACTCCAACTGAGGAATAAAAGACATACCACTTAAATGTAATAGGTATTACAAAATTATACATGCAATTTGAGTGTAATGAGATAAACTGCTACCTGACTTCTTTAGACTTAGTCTTGTACCAGCTTCTTTCCTTTATGTTATTTCGATGAACTCCAATCACTATTCAGATCCTATATACATATATAAGCTTATTAAAAATCCCATTTATCATTATTCTACGCATCTCTCTCAAAGCCTAAATTAATACTACCCCAAGTCTTCCAATTTAAGTAAATTATAATTTATCTATACTTAATAAGGATCTTAATCATCCAAGATCGCTTTAATAATTTATTTACATTAAATTTTCTTATTCTCGTATAGTATAACTTTAATTTTATCAGAATCACAGCTTACAACTGATTCACTGTTGTCACTAAAAATGTTGTTTAAGAGAACGGAAATAGAACAGAGGTTTCAACTTATTAAATCTAGTCCAACAACCAAACCATAAATAAATTTAATTTCTAATTCTATCATTACTTCCTACTATTAAAAATACAGAGCAATCAGACATGGAACCAGGCACATAAATAAATTCAAAAACTTTTAGAAATTTATAGTTTCCACCCACACTATAATAATATCATTTAGATATACTGAACTTCAATTAGAATTTAAACTGAAATTAACCATGAGAAAATTAAAGTATATAAACCCTCTTTATTTTTCCTAATTGAATATGAACCATTAATCCTTACATATATATAGAATCCATTTTCTCAGAAGTCCTTAAAATAATCACCCTAATTATATCCTTTGCAATCATCAACTCAATTAACAAATTTCTTTTCCCACATCTCTTATATCATTTTCAAAGTCCAATCCATCCTTGATTCAACCAACAAAGTCATGAATCCAATACTATCACACTTATCCATATCACCATTTTAATCATAAGCTAATTCAATTTAATTAAACCTCAAACAACATGTTACATCCAAATTCCTAAACTTTAATAAATCGAATTCTTAAAACTGATTCTTCTTAAGTCAATCCCAATTAGAATCCACAATAATATATTCTTTAACCTTCTCCTAAAATACTTCAATCACAATTGATTTCCATACACTTAAATGCAACTACCCATTTCTTAGTATTCATTATCATTACACATCTTAATAACCTTAATCACCACTCAGTTGAACCAAACAACAGTCCACTAATAATTAAAATACACATCAATCTTAGCAACTCTATTCCATTAGTTCAGACTAGAATCGTTAGTCTCTTAACATGCTAGGATAAGTTTTTGATAAATACATATTTGAACTAAAAACATCAATTGACATCTCAATTGAAAATCACCACTTTAACCCATTATTCTCTTTTCTTCTAAACACGAAATATATATCCTGTAATTCATAAGAATTAACATCTAAGATAATTGGAAAGCCTAAGTGATCAAGATTAAAATGATTAAATTCCCAAAAGAATCCTACATTTCTTTAATACTTAACAACTTTAATAACATAGCACTAACAAACCTATACTATCATGTTCATTTTAAGGTCTTTAGCTTTTCAAATTATTTATACAATACTTCAAACTTCAAACCAACAACTCAAAGTTGTGTTGTTCAGCCTCAATCATGTCATCAATTAAATCCTTATGGTAATTGATTTTTCATAATACCACAACAGAGAAGGTTCATATTCAATAGGCAATTAATAAGACCTCAAAACAAATCTTATAATCATATATCTTCAATCAAAAGTGTTCAACTCTTCCTCAAAAATAAATCAAGACTTACATCACCAAAGTCTGGATTGTTGTATCCAATAACCTCACTAGACTACCATTGATTTCACATCCACTTAAACTACAATACTAACCATAATTCTAACAAAGACAATGCTTATCTAATAAAGACAATGCTTAAACTTTTCCTTCTAAGATTAATCAGAACCTAATCAACTAAAAAAATCTTTCTACATCACCCAAGCCTCAGAAATTATATCCCACTGTGACCTTGAAACCTTCTAAGTTTCGGACTATTTCCTAATGCTTCTGTATAGCTCATTTTCAGTACACTTTAAACTTAAAATCCAGCAAATCATCCTTCTAGAGCAACTTAAATAACGAACAAAATCAGTGTCAAGTGTAATCGAGCCCAAACTTCATAACCCAATTACATATCAACATAAGGTTACTAAAATCTATCTCCTATTTTTAATCCATAATTAACTATCATACTATAAATCATCATCCATTTCAAATTCATCATCCCCATTTCCTCATCATTGAACATCAGACATCAAACATCAACTCTACACAATTAAACATCAATTCCCTCTGAAATTACCTCCTAAACTTCATATCTTTGATTTACAGCGTTTGTCCATGCTTATACAACTTTAATCACAGAGATTGAAACTCAAATTCCCTATCAGAGCAATCCGAAACAGAGGAGAAAAACCTCTTATCATCATAGAACTTCAATTATATTGTGTAATTCCAATCCACTTCTCGTATTATAAATTCCTCTCCTTCCTCCCTGCAACCCGAAAACACAAACCCAGAGAAGAAACGGAAATCTTCTAACCCTCAACATAGTACTCAGTTACACATATTAAATCTCTAATTTGGGCTTAATATCAGTCAAACCTCCTGCTCCTTTTCACCGGAACCCGCCGGCCAAAACAAGCAAATGAGAGAAAAATTTCAACAACTATACACCCAAGTTAAACATCCATCCATTCTCCCATCATCATTGCCAGAAACAAATTCACAGAGGTACAAAAATTCAATGAGCAAGGAAATTGGCAGAACAGAGAAAAGTAGAACAGAAATGTCAAAATCACACAAAACCATAAATTTCAACATACAAGGCACTCTATGAACCTAAACTCACTCCTAATCACGTTTAATTAAGCTTTGAACTAATTATCGCATAGAAACAAGCAAGAATAGCGTCGGGTGAATAGTATACGATTTCGAGCTTTTGAAGAACATCAGCCAAACTCAACTTCCTTCTCCAAATCGGCACTTAAATCATCAATAGCCAAACCTAAGAATCATTTTATAAATTTGGAAACTTCCCAAACCCCCCCGAAATTCGAATAATCCACTCTAAGATTTGCTCAAATCGAACTGAAGAAGAGGAAAAAAATGAAGGAAAAAGGCTCACCCAGGTTCATTCGAGTGTTAGGTGTTTCAGAGCTCCTCACCGCCGATGATTCTCCTCCGTTGCCGTTGAACGCTGCTGGAGCAATGAAGAAACCAGAGAGCACGAGAGAGAGAAAGAGAGTGAGAACTGAGAGACGGAGGGAGAGTCGGGGAAAAGAGAGAGAAGAGTGAGGAAGAGATGAATTGGGACACATGGGAGTATATATGAAAGTAGGAACTAGATATTTTAAATAGGTATTTTACCATTTTGTCATTCAGACTATTACTCAAGATATTTTCCAACCAAGGACAGATATGGTCATTTTCATTTAATATAAGCTTATTAAAGTTATTATTGTGCAAGGTGTGTTTTGGAAAGAGAATTAGAGCCAAGGCATTTGGGAAATCAAAGATGAGGAAAATGATGGTAAAAGATGGATGGAATACTTCATTTTCAACAAAGAACCCAAATTTTCCATAGACAAATTGAGTCGCAGCTCAAAATCTGGGCCGCAGCTCACCTTATTAGGACAGTAGAAAACCAAGCTGCAGCTCAAAAATCAGGCCGTAGCTCATTTCTGGACAGAGGAAAACTGAGCCGCAGCTCAAATTTCTGGGCAGCAGCTCAATCGCGACAGCAAAACGCACAGCATCATTTGGGCACAGAAATGAGGGTTTAAATTGGGGAAAATGATGGGAGGCTGCCATATTTGACTTTCTGGACATATTTGGAGCATTTTGGGTGCTAGGGCTTGGGTTTTTGAAGACTTGGAAGCAAGGATTGAGCTTTGGAAGAGATTTGGAGCTCTAATTCTTTGGTTTTTCTTCTTCATCTTCCTTTCCTCTCTTGTTTTCTGTTATGGCTGCATATTCTCCTTGGATTTGTAGCTTTTCATTGACTATGGTAGCTAAACTTGTTATCTAGGATTATTTTGAACCCTTGTATGGATTAACTCTTTAATAATCCTTTCCTTTTGTGATTAATGATCTATATGTGTTTATTTTACTCTTTGCTTAATGCTTCTATATGCTTGATCACCATTTAGATGTTTTGTTCATTTGATTGAAGCTTGAGAGAGCTAGGTTAAATGTAGAACTTGGGTGAAATTGTGCAAGAACTTGAAATTGCTTGATGAATGAATGGTTTTGTTGGTAAGATAGAGATATACTTATTAACCTTGCATAGCCACATTAGGGTTGGAGTTTGGAAATTAGGTTTTATTAATTGTAACAAGAGATTGAGCAATTAATGAAATGAGACACTTGTTCTTGACTTGAGAAAGCTTTTACAAGTATATTTTGAACCCTAGGCTAATACATGTATATTTATTGAAAGCACTTGTGAGAGGAGGTATTTAGAGGTTATGAAATACAAGGGGGATAAATAATTGTATGCTTCATTTTATCCTTTAAGTCAAAGAATTAATTATAATTATCAACTTCTATTTTTAAAAGCATTTTTCTATTAGTTAACTCTCCAAACAAAATTTGCTTTGGCTCAACTTAATTGAACTCATTAAACCTTCTGTTTGATCACATTTGTAACCAAATCCTCATGGGAACGATACTTTCTTATCACTTTATTACTTAGTGTAACTCGTGCACTTGCGGTGCGAACAACCCTAGATCTTGCAAAATCAAACAACATTCCCGCTCTCCCATAGAAAGTTCTATTAGTGTTAATACACTCACACAACTTTTTATTTTCAGATTCCACCACCACATTTGATATCTGTAATTCATTCAACAAAATAAAGGCCTTTCTCACAGCAAATGCCTCTAGCATAAACACAAAATTCACCCTAACCTTCTGACAAATATCTGATTTGTAATGCTTTTATATGTCAAATTTGAGGCAATTAACATGATTAAGATGCGATATTGGTCCAATAATGCTTAATGTAAAACTTAGACTCTTAGGTGGAATTAGTGTTAGATTAGGGTTAATTGGCCATAATTGTAGATTAATTTGTATGAATTTTTTTATAGGGCCATTTGATCCTTTTTCTCTCTTGTTTCTACTTGCAGGGTCGCTCAGGACCAAAAGGTCGGACTCGGGACAAAGAAGAAGGCCAAACTAAGGAGCAAAAGGAACTGGAGCTCGAGGCCATGGAGAGCCCATGGCGAATGGGCTCCCCAAAAGGCAGAAGTATTGTTAGAGGCCACGGCGAGAAAGTCCCCAAAGGAACCAGAATCAATGCCTGCTCGCCGTGACACCAGCAGTGTATTAGCACTCAGTTTTGGGCCCAAATTCGGATCCAACTCAATACCCACTCTTAGACCCGACTTGGGGGACCTATAAATAAGAAAATCTAAACCCTAGAAGACATATTTGGTTCACCACACACCCTCCTAAACCATAGCTCTCTCATTCTCTCATCTCCACTTCATCTTTCTCACTTCCTTCCTTCCATTCATGGCTTCCACCCTTTCCTTCCTTGTTGCTATTTCTTCAATGGACGGTAGCAGCTAGGCTCCACCATTCTTGGTGGTGGGAAGCAAGGGATGAGTATTGGAGCTTATTAGGGGAGTTTTACTAGTTTTAATCCTTTTTCCATTTGTTGTATTTGTGCTTTTCTATGTTCTAGGAGTGTATCTATGGCATTTGGTTCTATGCTTGATTTCTATATGTTGTAATAGGATTAGAAACTATGACTATGTTATTTATTTCTTGTTCAAATGCTTGACATTGCTTTGTATTAACTTTGAGTTTAATGAAATTTATGGGTTCATAGTTTGTTATTCTCTTTGTGAAAATTATGTGCTAATGCAAGGTGGCTTGGTTAGTGGATTAAGAATGTTAAGTTATTTGCTTGAGGGAGATAGCATAAGAATTAATTGATTGTGTTGAGACATTGGGAAAACACTCTTTAGGCCTTAATTTATTGTATGGGTGGCCATCAATAGATTAGGGTTTAGAGGGAAATCTAGAGCAATTGTGAGGTGGCCCAAATTGTGGATTAAGAGTCCTTCATAATTAATTATTTCTTGATTTTGAACTTCATCAACTTAGGTTAAATTAAGTAATGTGTGGGGTTCCGGTATTAACTAAGTTGACCTAAGCCTAGCTTAGAGGGGTTCCTCTAGGGTTCTTTAGAAAATCAACTGAAACTCCCTAAAAATCTTTTGAGCAATGATTCCTGAAGCTTCCATTCATTAAGAATGATTTTATTCCCTTTTAATCCAAATCTCCCTTAATCCAATTTCAATTTTTCTTTGAACATACAACACTTTTCATACAAACTTTTACATCTTAAAATACAAAATGTTTTCCCATCCAATTAGTTTTGCATCTAGCTATTAGGTAGTCATTTACACTAAGGCTCATTGAGACCGACACCCGGGGATAGCTTCCACTAACCCTTGGGTTCAAATTCTTAGAGAGCGGGCCCGAGGCGGCACTACACCGATTTCTTCCCATTTCGGTGCTCTTCACCTTCTCCCCAAAACCCCACAAAAATTCTTCTCTACAATTTCTACACACCAATCCAAGTGTACCTTCTTTTGATTTTGGATCAAAAGACCTATCACAATTAACCTTCATCCTATCACAATTAGGGGCAATCCACTTTCTTTTTTATTGGGATTTGTGGGACATACCTCCTTCTTACTCCTTAGGCTTATTAGCCTCCAAGAATTCATTCAACCTTTTCCTCTTCCGGCTTGTCTAGCTTTGGGATCACACTACAAGAAAATAGGACCCTTGTCATGGTTAAAATAGGGCACTTGTCACTGTTTTAACCGTGACAAACATAAGCAGCCGTGGCAAGCTAATTTGTCACGATTTTTAAAAACTGTAACAAAGATAAAAGAAATCGTGACAAGCGGAGATCTTTGTCACAGTTTAAGTACAAAAACTGTCACAAAATTTGGTCTAAATACAAGCAAATCGAGACAATTCTGTCACGGTTTACATATAAAACTGTGACAAATTTTGTCACGGTTATGATAAGAGAGCCGTGACACTTTGTCACAGTTCTCTTATCAGAACCGTGACAAAGTGTAATTTTTATTAAAAAAAAATTAAAATTTTTTATTTATTTTGAACGACTTAATTTAATGAACATATTACTTTTTAAAAAATTTATATAATAATTGATCTATTATTGTAAATTCTTTATTTTCATGTCTATAGTTTTAAGTTATCAAATATAACTATTATATATTTTTAGAAGAGTAATTATTATCTTCAGAAAATTTGAAAGACACCTGCAATAAAACAATTTAAACAATAATTAGAAATTACTAGAGGTAGTATTTGAATTAAATGTGTATAAAATAAAAAGAATAAATGATTTAAATAAATTACCAAGATTGAGAAGAAAGAGTGGCAAAACACATCCCTGAGAGGAGAGAAGAGATGAGGAAAGAAGAGGAGAGTGTAAATGAATGAGTAGGAGGAGATTTATATACTGAAATCGGCCTACAATTTGTCACGATTTTTATATAAAAACCGTGATAAAGTTTGTACAGATCTATTAAATCCATACACATTTTGTCACGGTTTTTTAGAAAAACCATGGCAAACAAATACGTTTGTTACGGTTTTCAATAAGAACCATGACAATATACGTTTGTCACGGATTTCTTAAAAAAACCGTGACAAAATTTGTAAGAAAACCGTGACACGGTTTTCATCTAAAAATCGTGACAAATGACAACATTTTGTCACGGTTTTGAATAAAAACCGTGACAAATAATTTTAATTTTTTTTAAAATAAAAAAATTAAACTTTGTTATGAAATTTTGTACGATAGTACATATTTTGTCACGGTTTGAAGATGAAAACCGTGACAAACGACAACATTTTGTCATGGTTCTGGGTAAAAACCGTGACAAATAATTTTAAAATTTTTTAAAAATAAAAGTTTTTATGTTTTAAAAAAATAAAAAAATATTAAATTTTGTCAAGGTTTTAGAGTTCGAAACCGTGACAAAGTGTTTCCCTCTATATGGCGGGAAGTTTAACGCCACATTTGTCACAGTTGTCTTCCTGCAACCGTGACAAATTTATCAAATTTTTTCTTTTCCTATTTTTGTCACGATTTTGTCATGGTTTTGGCATAAAACCGTGACAAACTGCATACATTTGTCATAGTTTAAATAACCATGACAAAGTAACCGTGACAGACATAATTTTTTTTGTAGTGTCAATGCAATATTAGTTTCATTTATCTCAACCACACTACTCTTTCCTTCAAACAAATTCCTGTACCATCTCCAATACTGCTTTCCCAACCTCTTGCCATGAAGCTTGATAAAACTTCCCATAAAATTCATCAAGTCCAGGAGCTTTTAAACCACCTAATTGAAATACAACTTCACGCACTCCAATTGATGTCACAGGGGCTGTTAGTGCACTATTCATATCATCATTTATTTTTTTATCTTCATCCTCTACCCATCCCCCATCCTCTCCTTTAGCTTTAGAATTGCATTCCTCCTTCTTCTCTTCTTAGTAGACAAATGGAAGAACTTGGAATTCCTGTCTCCTGTTTTCAGCCATGAAATTCTTGAAGGCTACCACCAGTAGTATTCTTCCCGATCCCACTCTCTTTCAATCTCTTCCACCAACTTCTCAGCTTCTTCTAATTTCTCTTCAGTAACAGTTCCTTCTCTTTGTATGAATAATATTCTTAGAGGAAGATACCGCATTAACCACCATATCTTCAGTCCACCGTACAGCAAGTCCACCACTCAAGCCACATGGATCCACAACCCATTGCTCATCAAACCCACACTTTTTCCTTATTTTTCCAATTTTCTTTTCTTTTTGCTTTGTTTCCATCAAGAAAACAATACAAGACTTTCTCTTATGACACATCTCCTTAAGATTTTTAACTGCTGAGGCCGCCCGTAGCCCCTGACAGTTCCAAGAAAGTACACTTATTGTCCCTGGGGGGCTGTTTTGGCTAGCCACATAAGCCATATCAGAATTAACTTATACATCAAAACTGAAAGGACCATATGATTCCTTATCTCTTACCTCCTCTATCACAATATTTCCCATCCCTCTTTTGGAAAAATGTATTTTCCTCCTCAATTGTTTTTTTGTTCTTCCTTAAGATATTCCACCAGATATTTGCCCATGTCTTCCCTAATCAACTTCCAATTTTCAACCACCAATGACCTGTGAATTCAATCCACCATTTCATAAATTCTCGAAGGACCTTCTCCCTTCTCTCTTCTAACACCAGCTTTGTCCACATCATTGATCTTCACCTCTAATTTTGACAATATAACAAGGGAGAAATTCAATATAGGACCATGGTAGACAATTAATTAAAAAGTAGGATCAAAATATTCTAAAATATCACTTTAGGTTCATGATCCTTAAGTGAAATTAAATTAATGTGGAAAAAGACAAAAAAAAGCCAACCCTCACATGGCATATCTGACACTCTCTCTATTCTCTCTCTCTCTCTCTCTCACATAGATCTCACTCATTTTCACACGAACAAGGAAAAGCTCATATGCACAAGCCTCAATAAAAAACAAAATATTCCTCTCACCCTCTCTCTCCGTTGACACGCTCTCTCTCTGACACGTTTTTCTCTCTTTCACAAACACAAACTCCACTCATTTTCACACGAACAAGGAAAAGCTCATATGAAGAAGGAAAATATCATATGCATAAGTCTCAATAAAACACAAAATATTCTTCTCACCCTCTCTCTCCTCTGACATCCTCTCTCCTTTGACACACACTCTCTCTCTGACACGCTTCTCTCTCTCTCACACACACAAACCCCACTCATTTTCACACGAACAAGGAAAAGCTCATATGAACAAGGAAAATCTCATATGTTGACAACTTCCATGAATTCAAGTAATTTCAGTACATTTTCCTTGATGTTTTATTCAACAATGATAAATTTTGGATGCTTAAGATAGGAAAATGCTCATTTGATTTTTGGTTGCACATCATTGTTTATTCGTGTAGATTTTGATCATATTTTTAGTTAGTTTCTTATGTTGTTTTATGTAACTCTTGTAGGAATATTTTGATGCATTGACCAAGTGATTATAGCTCCCTCACCAAGCTTTAAACATTTTAAGGGAAGAGGTGGACCATTTCAAAGAGGAAGAAAGACCCAGAGCAACAAATAGGAGGATACAAGAAATGTCCCTCGCCTTGGAACCACCACAGCAAGGCCCACAGCGAAGCATGTGATTTTGGTGTGCTTTTTGACCCTCGCCTTGGAATCACCACGGCAAGGGCCACAGCAAGGCCTCGCCATGGAATCACCACGGCAAGGTCCACGGCCAAGGCCCGCAGTGCTGCGCGTTTTGTTAAAATAGGCGGACTGAAACGATATAAAAGCTAGGTTTCGAGCTTATTCGACATTCTTCACTTCTTGAGCATTCTTGTGGGTGTTTTGCTCTACTAGGGCATGGAGTTTGGTGGGGATTGAGCTAGGGTTTGGAGCTTTGAAGAGATTTGGGCTTCTCCTCTTGGTTTATCTTCTCCATCTTCATTCTCTACTCTTGTTCTATATTTGTGTTGATGTATATGTATGCTCTCATAGATTTGTTGAACATGAGTGGCTAAATACTTTGATTTTAAGATTATTGTGAACTCTTGTATGGATTAACTCTTGATCCCTCCTCATATTTTGTGATTAATGATATGTATGTGTTTATTTTACTCTTCTCCTAATGCTTCTAAGTGATTGATCACCATTTAGATGTTTGGTTCACTTGATTGATGCTTGAGAGGGCTAGATTGAGTGTAGAACTTGGGTAAAATAGTGTAAGAACTTGAAATTTGCATGATGAATGAATGGTTTTGTTGGTAAGATAGAGATATACTTGCTAACCTTGCATAGTCACATTAGGATTGGAGCTTGAAAATTGGGTTTTATTAATTGAAACAAGAGATTGAGCAATTAATGAGATCAAACACTTGTTCTTGACTTGAGAGAGCTTTTACAAGTATGTTGTGAATCCTAGATTAGCACATGGTTTCATTGAGAACATTTTTTGAGAGGAGGTTAATTGAGTTTTGAGAAGTACAAGGGGGAAACATAATCTTAGGACCCATTTTATCCTTGAAGTTGAAGAATCACTTGTTTATAATTTTGTTTTCATTTAGCATAGGTTTATTTCATAGTTACTCTTCCATCTCAATATTTGGATAACTCAAATTGGGCAAAAGTGTGACAATCATTGTTTGACCGGGTTTTGGAGCCAAATCCTCATGGGAACAATACTTTACTTATCACTTTATTACTTGGTGCGACTCGTGCACTTGCGTTACGAACAAGTTTTTGGCGCCGTTGCCGGGGATTTGTTTCCCAAAACTGTCCTTGTTCAATCTTGATTAGAGCACTAGTAGCTTAAGCTTGAGCCTGTATATATTTGTTCTTGTGTTTGTTTTTCTCTTTTAATTTATTTTCTTGTGTTCATGTGTATATTTTTTTCCCTTTGTGTCATTTTGTTTGTTAGTTGTTTTATTGTAAATTTTGTGTATGGATCATCCTTGGTGGACTAATGGGGCAAGTGGTCGATTTGAATGTGATAATGATTATCTACATTCTTGTTATGACCCTAATGCTTTTGAAACTCAATATGAGTACATTTGTCGCACTTTTTGTGGAGATAATCATTATATTGAGCAATGCCCTCATATCTCAACCTTGGATTATGTAGGGGATGATTTTGCTAGGGTTCAAACTAATTGGCATGATAATTCTTTTAACCTTAGTTGGAATCATGAACATTCATTGCCCTGGGATCCAAACTCTTCTTTCCTTTCATATGCATCATATTCTCAAACATCACCCAATCATGTAGATGAAATCACTCCCATTCATGAAAAGAAGCATGCAGTAGAGGATATGCTTAAGTGTATTCTTGGTAATCAAAATGAAATGGAGCTTGGACAAAAGAGAAATTGAATGAACATGCATTAGCTCTTGAAAATTTAGCATCTAGGGCAAATGAAATGGCTTCTAACATTGATTCTTTAAAGCAAACAGGTGTTTTCATTGATATTTCAAATGACTCTTATGTAGAAGATGCAGTTTCAAGTGGGAAATTGACTATGGGAAGTGATAATGAGTTGTCAATGGTTTGTGATAATTTTGTGGGTGATTGTGAGTTGGAAATTGAAGAGGGAGAGAACAACATTGAGTGCCCAATAGAGGTTTCGAGTGGGGAGCCTAATCTTTGTCATTGGGAACAAGAGAATAGAGAGGAAATCCCTTCAATCTATGTTCAAAATCCTCCTACTGATTGCTTGACTCTTACTGATGGGAGTCAAGTAGATTTTATTGGGTTTTCAAAATACTTGGGGGCTACGGAGGATAATTTAGAAACTATTGACCTAGAGCCTACCATGTGCTATATTAAATCATGTACCTTGAAATCACTTTTGATTAAAGGAACATGTAATTCTTGTATGAATGAATTCCCATTTCTGCTGAAACCTTATTATAGTCGGGCTGAAGACTATAAACTTAGCGCTTGATTTGAGCCTTTCCTAATACGCCTTGGGGTTCAAATGCAAAATTTAATTAACCAAGGATTGCAATAGTGGTGCTTTCCCGGATCGTCTCTCAAGGAGCCTAATGAAATAACCTAGGAAACTAAATGCATGAAAAGCTATAAAGTCGGGGTTTTTGAGATTTTAATTAAGGAAACTAAACTAGATTCTTTTTGGGATTTTTTATTAAAGAAAGCAATTAAAATGGATTTGTGAAAACTATTGAGATGAACATGGGTCTCTTGATGAATTGGGCAACCTTCCTAGCTTCTAAAATGATATGGGAGTTTTTAAACCAAGTTCTAATGCAAAACCTAAGGCAATCGCTCTTAGTCCAATTAACCTACTTAATCAACTAACGTGGCGCATCGGTCATTCAATTAATTAAATAGGCAATTGTTAAGTTTCAACTTGATAGTGAAGATTCACGATAAACATGCAAGGAGACTCTCGTTAGAAGTAAATCGAACCATCTAACGTTGGACCTAGTGTCTAAACACACATACAATCACACATGCATTCAACATATTCTAGAAATCCAAAGGGAATATAAAGAAGCGTATTCATTGCATAATATCAAGAAAACAACACTTAGGTTCATACATATAAAAGACATCTCTTAATTACATGCATGACCATTTAAACAAAAGATCAAACAATAAAGCACACTTGTTCCAAGACCCATTACATATAACAAAAGGGATTGAAATACACAATAAGACTTAGACAAGAGAAACAAAATAACTCCCCATTAGAAACGTTGAAGCTCCGGTTGCCTTCCTCCATCAAGATCCCCACGAAGGTGCCTAGCCACTCATGCTCTCGATCAACATTGACTGGATTTCGGAATTGGAAGCCATGAGAGTGTAATGGAAGATGATTTTCGTGCAAGGTGGAGAGGAGAGGAGAGGAGGATGAAAATTTGAGAGAAGAGTGAGAGAGTGTGGCATAAATTTCGTTGGTCTTCCTTATATAGAGCAAGAGGCAACTTAAAACCTTCCAAATTGGCCTAGGTGTCCTATTCTTTCTAGGATTAACCAATAGGAAAGGTTTGGGGAAAGAGTTAAGAGAGAATGAGTGATAAATATGTAAATTCGGATTCCCCCCTCTATGGCACAAGAAACCACTCAAAAACTATCCAAAATGGCCTCCGGTTGCCTAATTTGGCCTCCCATAACATATAGGAAAGGTTTGGGGAAGAACCAAGTACTCTCTCTCAAGAAATCTAGCCAAAATAGGAAGTTGTGATTAGAATAATCAATTAGGAAACTTCTTATCCTCAATCAAGCATAGGGTTGCCATTCTTGTAGAAATAACAAAAAGGAAATATTTAGGCAAACCCAATCAACCAATCCAATAGGAAATTTCCTATTTTGCAAAAGTTCTCTTTTTTGTAGAAGTTTCCTTTGTTGTAGAAGTTTCCTATTTTGTTTTCTTCTTGCTTTGACCATAATTCTTTGCACCTACAATGGAAATTTGTAAGCACATGTGAAGTATTTCAAGTCCATAAAAAATAAATGTATGAGTTAAATGCCTAATATGCTCAAATTATAATGAAAATGCAATTAACTCTCTAATCTTGGACCCTAAGTATAAAAGTGCCTAAATCCCCATTTAATAGCCTAGAACAAATGCTAATTTCCTATAATTAGTGGATAAAAATATGTAATAATCAAGTGCAATCAGCGCTTCTTGGGAGGCAACCCAAGCTCTAAAAATTTAATATTTTTCATTTTTGTTTTTATTTAATAGGTTTGACTTGTTTTGAGCATTTTCATGGTTTGTCATCAACTTGAACATGAGGCAAAGTAAAGCAAGTTTGGAGAGCAAACAGCATTTACAGGGAAGTTTCTTGCATTTCCAATTTGATTAGAACTGAATGATTTGATGATAGAATGTTGGTTAACATTGACATGAATTTCAATTTTGGAAATTTGGACGATTACTTGTCATTTTACTTGAAGCATGATTTAGATAGATTTGTTATCCACTGAATTAAATGTGAGATCCAATGATAGAATGGTTGCTTAGATTATATGTTTAAGAGGAAATTGTGGTGAATATTTTTGGATGCTTGATTTGCATTATTGAGACTGGATTTCTGACCATTTTGAAGCAAATTTGGCACACTAGAGTTAGGAATGATTTGACAGCTTTTGTTTGGAAATTTTATGGCATTTAAGGATGTATTTTCTTTCTCAACTGATAGACTTTAGAACCTTTCTTGGAATCTCTTAAGGCTATGTAATGATTTTACATGATTTTGAAAAATGATATGGGCATTTTTTCAAATGCGTTTGAGCCTTTCAAGCCTACCTATGACATTATTGCCACTTGCATCCCCATTTGAGCCTTTAATTGAAAAACCATGTGAATTTTCTTTTTGGAACCCACATCGGACTTTAGCCTGTGTAACCTGAAAACCATGAATTACCTTAATCTTGAGATGCTTGATGATTTGATTTTTGTTATTGATGGTAACAATTTGTATAATGGTTATGAGATGAATGTTATTGTAAGTGGGTATGAGGAATGTAAATAGTACATGATATTCAGCAGTTTGTACTCATGAGTCATTTCAAGTTACTTCCTTTATTTTTCAAAGAAGAAGAAGAAGAAGAAGAAGAAGAAGAAGAAAAGCAAAAAAAGAAAAGAAAAGAGTTTAGTTTCAATAAGACTTGGAGTGCAAATACATCAATTTGAGATATGTTTGGGGGAGTGGTTGGATTCTTGGAAGGAAATTTCTATGAGCTTAACCCTTGGCCACATTAAAACCTTATAAAGTCCCACTGATTTTGAATTTATGTGAAATGATGTTTTAGTGGAGAGAGAGGAATAGGTTAGGCATATGAAGTCTTGATGTTGAGGCTGGTTCATACCTCTTGAAATGTTGAATTTTTTCTTGACATTTGTAGAAGAATCATTTTCTAACTCCACACACACACACACTTGGAAATTGTTGGGAGGTTTGTTCATAATTTGTGAATTTTGCACCCTTCTATATTCCATTGATTTCCTATTGAATATATCTTCTTGAGCAACTAATGAGGAAAACTCCATGCATGCATAGTAAGTAGATAATTGATCAATCTAACAATTTCATCTCTTGTTTTACTTAAGGACGAGTAAAAGTTTAAGTTTGGGGGTGTGACAACTTCCAGGAATTCATATAATTTTAGCACATTTTCCTTGATGTTTTATTCAATCATTAATAAATTTTGGATGCTCAAGATAGGAAAATGCTCATTTGATTTTTGGTAGCACGTCATTGTTTATTCGTGTAGATTTTGATCATATTTTTAGTTAGTTTCTTATGTTGTTTTATGTAACTCTTGTAGGAATATTTTGATGCATTGACCAAGTGATTATAGCTCCCTCACCAAGCTTTAAACATTTTAAGGGAAGAGGTGGACCATTTCAAAGAGGAAGAAAGACCCAGAGCAACAAATAGGAGGATACAAGAAATGTCCCTCGCCTTGGAACCACCACAGCAAGGCCCACAGCGAAGCATGTGATTTTGGTGTGCTTTTTGACCCTCGCCTTGGAATCACCACGGCAAGGGCCACAGCAAGGCCTCGCCATGGAATCACCACGGCAAGGTCCACGGCCAAGGCCCGCAGTGCTGCGCGTTTTGTTAAAATAGGCGGACTGAAACGATATAAAAGCTAGGTTTCGAGCTTATTCGACATTCTTCACTTCTTGAGCATTCTTGTGGGTGTTTTGCTCTACTAGGGCATGGAGTTTGGTGGGGATTGAGCTAGGGTTTGGAGCTTTGAAGAGATTTGGGCTTCTCCTCTTGGTTTATCTTCTCCATCTTCATTCTCTACTCTTGTTCTATATTTGTGTTGATGTATATGTATGCTCTCATAGATTTGTTGAACATGAGTGGCTAAATACTTTGATTTTAAGATTATTGTGAACTCTTGTATGGATTAACTCTTGATCCCTCCTCATATTTTGTGATTAATGATATGTATGTGTTTATTTTACTCTTCTCCTAATGCTTCTAAGTGATTGATCACCATTTAGATGTTTGGTTCACTTGATTGATGCTTGAGAGGGCTAGATTGAGTGTAGAACTTGGGTAAAATAGTGTAAGAACTTGAAATTTGCATGATGAATGAATGGTTTTGTTGGTAAGATAGAGATATACTTGCTAACCTTGCATAGTCACATTAGGATTGGAGCTTGAAAATTGGGTTTTATTAATTGAAACAAGAGATTGAGTAATTAATGAGATCAAACACTTGTTCTTGACTTGAGAGAGCTTTTACAAGTATGTTGTGAATCCTAGATTAGCACATGGTTTCATTGAGAACATTTTTTGAGAGGAGGTTAATTGAGTTTTAAGAAGTACAAGGGGGATACATAATCTTAGGACCCATTTTATCCTTGAAGTTGAAGAATCACTTGTTTATAATTTTGTTTTCATTTAGCATAGGTTTATTTCATAGTTACTCTTCTATCTCAATATTTGGATAACTCAAATTGGGCAAAAGTGTGACAATCATTGTTTGACCGTGTTTTGGTGTTAAATCCTCGTAGGAACGATACTTATCACTTTATTACTTGGCGCGACTCGTGCACTTACGGTGCGAACATATGCACAAGCCACAATAAAAAACAAAATATTCTTCTCACCCTCTCTCTCCTCTGACACCCTCTCTCTCTGTGACATGCTTTTCTCTCTCTCACACACACAAACACCACTCATTTTCACACGAACAAGGAAAATCTCACATGAACAAGGAAAAGCTCATATGAACAAGGAAAATCTCATATGTATAAGCCACAATAAAAAAAAAATATTCCTCTCACCCTCTTTCTCCTCTGACACTCTCTCTCCTCTGACACTTTCTCTCTCTGACATGTGGGGTCAATGTTGTCTTTTCTCCTCTCAATTTAATTTCAGTTTCCCCCACAAGACTCAAATGATATTTCAGAATCTTTTGGTCATATTTTGAAATTAATTGGCTACCTCAGTCCTATATTGAAAATTTCCCATATAACAATATTACAGTTTCTATTCTCCTTCTCCAGACTCATATCATACTTCATTTTCCCTTTTTTAACTCCTACACATAATTCTTTCGATCCATCCTCGGAAATTCCAGGTGGAATTACACATTTAAGAGATGTTATTGTTTCATCACTCTTTTCCTTCTGCACCATTTTAACTCTATATCTTTCAGCCACTGCTTGTGCCACTCTTCTACTAGCATCATCACCTCCAGCACAATTTCCTCCATTCCGTTTCTTCATCTCAAGGACCATAGGAGTTGACTAATCTAACCCCTGCTTATTCATGGGAATAAGATTCATGACTTACCAATCGAATTATCTGGCAGCAACAAGCTAAGTAACCAAAACCCTTACAAAGCCACTCCTCTATCTCACCAGTAAGCAACTCCGAACACTACCAAGAATCAGAACTTGATTCGCCAAGAAACACCTTCTTCCAGCCCGTAATCTGAATCAAAGCCCAAATTACATTCCACAGACAAACCCTAACCTCTAAACTCTCAAGCAGCTTGACAATCAAAGTAATAAAACCCTTTTTCTTTTATTTGTATTTTATCAAAAGTTATTTTGTCTCTAATTTCTAATATCTTTCTAATAAACTAATTTATTGAATTTTAATTTTCATATTGATTTATTATGTATAACTTTTCACTTGCTACCAAAATTTCAAATCAACTATCATGATATTATAAATACTTTAATATCTTTCTAATATATTTAGATAATGACAATCTTTTAAATGAGATGAGGGCACTAATGTTTAATTAATCACATAACCTCTTTTCTTTAAATTATGGCTTAAAATCCAACCCCATTAGATAGGTTTTCTTCAAATAATTAAATCTATAATCTCTAGATATTTCATATCTACATTATAGTAATAATTTATTTCTAAAAATAAAATTTGGGATGGTACACAAATAATCTAAAATTTTCTCTTTCTTCCTTATTTAAGGGTACTTCAATAAAATAATATTAAAGTTTACCCTAGTCATTTTATCATAGTTTTCCCTGACTTCAATTGTTAACTTGGAATATTGTTGATAACTTTGTTGCCAATAGGATAAGACTTGTTAGTATTATATGCTTAAAAAAGACTTGCTATTGTTGTTGTTATTATGAGTTTGTAAAAGAATAAAAACATGAAATTACTGATGTAATTACCAGGGGAATTTTCTCCGTTGCTAATTTATGATGATACAAGATACAACAGAATTTCTCTCTATAAAATTAGGTATAAAAATTTTTTGTAAGAAAATTGTATTTAATGACAGAATTACCAACAAAATTTTCTTATGAAAAATTTTTGTGGGAGAAATATAATTAAGACAAATTGTCAACTCAATAAATCAAGAATAAATATAAAGACATAAAAATTCCTCAATAATTTTTTTGAATTCTTTAATTATTATTTTATAATAATTTTTAATAATATAGTAACATAATAATTTAATATTATTGGGTCTTATAGTAATAAGTTGAGGGAGCAGTATAGTAATTTCTAAACAAAGTTCTAAGTACAAGAGGAAACATATAACTTAGAACTACTAATGCAGGTTCAACTTGCGGGTCAAGTCGTAACTCATTTAAAAATATGGGTTGGGTTGAGTAAAATAAAGACCATACTAAAATGAGTCTTATTAGAGTTAAATCATGATAGGACATGGCAACCCCATAGCCTGCTTTAAAAAAAAAATATGTCAAAAAAAAAAAAAATTCACTATTTTCCATTTGTGAACAATATGTATGCTGGTACCAATATCTACTTGTGCGAATATAATTCATTCTCCTGATTAGGAAGTAAGGTGGTTTTTCAATTTTTATTACATGTATGACTTGTTCAATTTTTTCTAATTTGCACGACTATCATATTAAGAATGTCAATTTTATTTGTTCAATTTATCGCTTCTCTTTTCTCTCCCAAAACATATTTGTTTTTCTTTTAATTATTTTATTTTATTTTTTGTCAATATTGTATCTTTCACTGTGAAAGAAGTGATGATAATTAGGCTTGTCTTGTATGAGTTGTAAGGCTGAAGCACCACTCAGTGCCCACGAAGAGCTTCAAAGCCAGCCTTAAAGAAAAATGGGAAGGAACAATGTTGGGGTTAAAGTATAACTAATAAAAAGTTGTACTCGAAACATCGATTTAAAATTTGCTATAATTAAACATGTTAAATCCAATCAAAGAACTGAATTATAAAAAACTAAACCTAAAAATATCTCGAAATGCATTCCATATAGTATACATTCATTTTTTCTGTCATGGAAGAGAGGATGAAGGTACCATTGCCAGTGGAAACACATGACCTATCAAATTTCTTTAACCCACATAGTATTCCTTGGATGAAAATCCCCTGT
Organism: Mimosa bimucronata; assembly: GCA_037074515.1. Taxonomy (NCBI): domain Eukaryota; kingdom Viridiplantae; phylum Streptophyta; class Magnoliopsida; order Fabales; family Fabaceae; genus Mimosa; species Mimosa bimucronata. The sequence goes on from CM073447.1 coordinate 1,873,889, forward strand.
ATAAATAGTGAGTCAGACTAAAGTATAGGAATTCAATCTAAGCTAGTAAAAGAAATCTGAGAGATTAAATAATCATACCAAAAGTTGGAATTTTCTCCAGGTGGAATAGGATGGGTAGAAAATGAGGATATATTAGTTGAGGAACGTTCTGAATGGTAGGGATTATTAGGGTTAATTGATAGAGCTGGTCTGGCCGAAATATTAGAAATATTATAATTATTGCCAAATCTCTCATGGTTCCTTTCTCCAAGTCCAAGGGGAGGGTTTCGATTCATTGGCGTTACATGTATTTGTTTATGCATTTTCATATGTTTCTCTTTCTCCAGTCGCTCTTTATCTAGTCGCTCTTTCTGCACCCGTTCCTTGTATTTCTGATGATGAAAGTATAATCATATATATGGAAGAAAAATCTTCATTATTAGTCAATAATTGGTGGGTTATAATATATTTAAAAAATAATAAATGGAAGGGACCATATTTTAATATTGTTAGCTCAACCTGTAGATGACTTGAAATATTTGCTCTCGTCAGGTAAGAGACATCGAGGCCATAAAGATTTGCAAGGACATTCATGCCTTTAAGAACTTCTGTTGGCACAGTGTCTGATATACAATGAAACAAATAACTATATTCATAAATTATAATACAGGCATAATAATAATATGTTGTATATTATTATGTTGACAATAAATATATAGTATTTGTCCTTCTCGTTACGGAGAATTGGCAAGAGCTGTAGTCATCAAACATCAAAGAAAATGACTGCATAGAATTATTTAATTAATGATAAAAGTAGTGAAATTAAAAAAGAAAGAAGAAGAAGAAGAAGATAAGCATACTCTCAGGGCCACCAAGTTGATTCACCGTCTCAACAAACAAATTTTGAAGACTACCTTTCCAGAGGACACGTTGTTTTTTTGAAAGAGGTTCTACGCCAATACAAACCTGGTCCTCGGTAGAAGAAACAGAGGAAGAACCATCTTTATGTTGATGTAGTCGTTTTGATTTATTATGTGACAGGTGATTGTCGTCCACAATATCATTATTTTTCAATATGTCAGTTCCACGTTGTTCCTTAGCTAAATGCCATAAATTTATGAGCATATCCACATCCAATGGCTTCGACATTAAATAAAAAAATCTGCGTTCATATGCTCTGTTGAGCACCTCATTTAATCCTCCATCCGCACATATTACTGCAAATATAATGTAATTAATTAAAATCTCTTATTTTACATATATATATATATATATATATATAAATAGCCCTCATATGTATATGGAACCTACCAAAGAATGGAATATTTTTGTTCATGTAAAACTGGTAGCCATCTTGTTCTTCCAAGGTCGTAGCATCACTTATAATCAAATCAAAAGAGCTATCTCGATAGAAATCAATGGCAGAAGCAACACCGGAACAGTTAGTAATTTGATAATCGAATAGTGGAAGACGTACCTCAAGAATGCTTTGTGTGACATTATCAATGCCCACTAAGAGGAGCTTCAAGCCCTTCGGAAAATATTTCGTAAAGATGTCTGTAGGAGAATCAGGAACATGATGATCCTCCATCTTCTGAACCGATGCTATATTGAATTAAATAGATTATGAAAAAAGAAGCTATATATTTATATATATATATATAAATTGAAAATAGACATGTATCACAAGAAAATGTATATTAACATATATCAATATATATATATATATATAAATTACATAGATATGAAACAGAAGCCACGTACGCAGAGCGAGCATCTGTTCGGTTTTTTCATACGGCGAGGAATATCACGATTAAAAGTATTAAAAATACATAAGCTCAAATTCTAAATTCAAAAGAGTCGCTAACTAAGGATAATATAGTATTGTTATAGTTGTTAAAGCGGGTTTAATAACGGGAATTTTATTTATGCTCCCTGTTGTTGATTATTCCTATATTTTATGGATTTTTTATTTTAATTTTGGTTCCAAACTTAAACTAACCAAAAACTCAATGCATATTCAGTTATATATGATGATTGTGAAATTTTATTTTATTTCTTGATAATTTCTCTTTTGATTTGAACTCATTCAATTATTTTGGGTATGTTATATTAGATAAAATTAAAACAATTTTGGTTCGCTAATGATTAAATTTTAACATAGTGTGGTTTTATCACCAAATATCCCTCCGTTCCTAAAATATGATCTAGTTTAATTTTTTTAGAAAATTCTAAAAAAGCTAAATATATTACTTATAAATTAGTTTTCCTAAATTTTTTTTCTCTTTGCTAGTTCACCTGACTTATAAGGTAGCATATATTATAATAATACATAAAATACGTTATGATTAAGTGGCTCATTTAGCTTCCTTAGTTACTCAAAAAAAAAATTATAGGGTCTAATATTTAGGAACAGAGGAAGTATCATTTTTTTTATATAAAATGTCACCTAATATCCTTAATTAGTATTTCTAATATTTCAGAGGGGGAAATATATCTATTAACTAGGGATATTGTAAATATCTTATTGGAAATAGGGATATTGTAAACAAATTTGATTATCCCCTGACTTGTAGATACTATGGTGAGAGAATCTTGAGTTTAATTAAACTTTAAACAGATTCAGAATTTTTTTTCGTTTGATGAGTTGAAAAGGTTTAAAGTTTGAATTTGAAGAAGTTATTGCTGATACATGCGTATGATAGTTGACGAAAATATATTTTGTTAGAAAGGATAATAATAATAATAGTTATAGATATTTTATACTAGATAAAATAAAAAAAAATCATGTAGCTAATAGTTTGAAGTTTAAACTATTAAAATATGTCAACAACATAGTTCACTTTTGCCGCTTGAATAATATATACGTAAAGTATCAAAATCTAGTGTAAAATTATAATGTATATATAACTCATGTGCATTCAACCTTCATATATCTTTGACACATAAATCCTTAAAAAATAAATCTACCTCTTACCAATCCATTTTAATATTTTGGTTATTGGATAGAGAGAAAATCTCGGGATACAAATATATTATGTGAAGCTTTTAATCAATATCTACATCTAAGTATCCTAAAGTAATAAGTGGTGTATACAACACTATGAAGCCTTTTATGAGTGCATATCCAACGCCTACATGCATGTATTTTTTATCCATTATTACCCTAAAAAAATTTTTAGGTGTATCCAAAGTCTTAAAATATTTTTTAATGCATCAATCACCAAAATATAAAAGTTACTTTAGAATGTTGGGTGCATGTAGAGCTCTAATCTAATCTATAGTTTAAAACCTTGGATTTGACTCTTCAAAGAATATCTAAATCCAAAGAGCGTAGTAAGTACGATACCGGATATCGCATCACAAGGAATTAGTTGTAATGCAGTTACCTAGTAATTTATACTACTACACAATATACATTTCACGTCCCCAAACACCGTCTGTTATATAGAAAACTGACATTAAAAAAAACGCGGTAGCAATTTTGTAAATAAACTCAAAACAGAAAAGAATCAACGTCTCTTATTTATGAAATAAGTGACATTGTTTATTTCTCTGAGAAATAACGTCACATGTTTCTAATAAGTGACATTGTTTTTCAGAGAAACAACGTTACATGTATAAAATATGTGACGTTTTTTTGAGAAAGAAACAACGTCACATGTTTCAAACATGTGACGTTGTTTCTCTGAGAAACAATGTCACACATTGTTTCTCTGAGAAACAATGTCACATATTTCAAACATGTGACGTTGTTTCTCTAAGAAACATTTTTTCTTAAAATTTTTCGAAAAAAAGCGCCTTTTTTCCCTCTCTTAGCTAATAAACAATGTCACAGGTTTTTGATATGTGACGTGGAAAGAAGAAACAATGTCACATGTTTTTTGATATGTGATATGGTTTCTTTACATGTCACATATTAAGCATATGACATTATTTCTTAAATTTTTTTTAAAAAAAGGCGCCTTTTTTCCCTCAGCTCCACATTTCCCTCTCTTAGCTAATAACTCCTTTGACCTGATCAAAACATCAGCTCCCTCACTTCCTCTTTTTCCTCCCCAACCCTCAGCTCCCTCACATCCTCTTCTTCCTCCCAAACCCTCAGCTCCCTCACTTCGTCTTCTTCCTCCCAAACCCCCAGCTCTCGAAACCTCTGCCTCTCTTCCTCTTCTTTCATTCTGTTACTTCTTCAGGTTTAGCTCCCCTCTCTCTCCTTTTGTGTTTTTGCTTTTTATGTATTGCATTTTTGTATCTTTACATTTTTCTCTATCTTCTTATTTTGGAGTTCTAAGCTCTTTTGTCGAGCATTCTTAGTTATTGAAATGTGTATACCTTTAATTAGCTACCTGTTCCTACTAATTTCTTACTTCTTGCTTTGTTTTTTTTCCTTGCTCTGTTTCTTCAATGTCATTTTCCTGAACCTATTTCATGGAAATAATCATGCAAAATCCGCTTCGAAATATTCCAGGATGAGAGGTGTTGTGTTACATTTGTTACATTAAGTGGATTTACTTTTTCAATTAGAAGAACATGATTTCTAGGTTGTTCTTGAAATTGTTCTTGCTTGTTTCCCAATTTGATTCTTGATTTCTCTGCATTCCCAAGTTAATTTTTCTTTTAGATTATTTGGTTAGTAGAAATCAGTGAGCATTGTACAAAATACTAAGTTGTGTAAAAATGGAATTTTTTGTTTGTGTAGTAGTAGCAAAAGTCACATGTATATATATTTAATTAGTTTGATTAAATTAGTTATATCTCTGGTTGATGGTTTACATCTGTTAAATAATAATTTGTTTCCATCAGCAATGCAATGCATAAAAGTATGAGGAGAAAATAAAAAAGAAACTAATTTTTTTAAAAAAAATGGAATTCACGTCACATACTAGAGTAATGAGTGACATGGTTTGAGAAACCACGTCACATGTTTAATAACATGTGACATGGTTTCTGCATGTTATTAAACATGTGACGTGGTTTCTCAAACCATGTCACTCATTACTCAGAAACCATGTCACATGTTATTAAACATGTGACACGGTTTCTCCAAACCATGTCACATATTAGCCCAAATATGTGACGTAGTTTCTTCAGCCAGGAGAAACCATGTCACTTGTTTAAAACATGTGACATTAATTCTTTTTTTAAAAAAAATAAAAAAATAATCAAATCAGGGACTTTTCAAGTCACATTTTCAATAAGTTGTGACGTGGAAAATATGACTTTCCACGTCTATTGCTTTTAGTGACGTTAAAATGTCATATTTTCTAAGTCACTAGTTTTAATGTCACATGAAAAACTGACGTGAAAACCTCCAAATAACAGACATTGAAAGTCCTTTCTGCAGTAGTGTTATATGCAAATAAGTTACGTGGATTGATCGTGAATATGTTGCTTATTTATTAAAGGGGTGGGTTTAGTTTCTAAAGAGCTTCTTTAAATAAAGGGAATTTGCTATCAATAAAATATAACTTTATAAATCAAATTTATATGTGAAAAGTATGGTTAGAAACTCTAATGTTACAAAACATGTCTATAAGTAATTTAACATTGATTACCTTGATTTCAAAGCTCTGCTCCTTTCAAAAATTATTTCGTTTGAAAGATCTTGTCATGTAAAGCAAAGTTTATGAAGGATATTTTGTGATTAAAAGAAGTTACAAGTACGAAATTGAACTCCGAAGTTGAGCTCTTGAAGGGAAGGAGAAGGTTCTTTATTAAATGAATAAAAATAAAACGTGCTGGCATCTAAGATGATTGGGCTGTGTGTATAAATATGAAAGTTGCGTAACATTCACGTCACACAAACATATTAATCATATATATATATATATATATTAAAAATATATTTATTTGTATTTTATCAAATGTTATTTTATCTCTAATTTCTAATATCTTTCTAATAAATTTTTATATTTACTTTTAATTTCTCTATTAATTTGTTATTTATCATTTTTCACTTGCTATCAGTTTCAAATCTAAGTAGAATGCTGGGAGGTGAGATAAAAGACTATCCCATAAGAATTGATCTACATTAGGGATCATCTTTGAGCCTATATTTGTTTAACTTCATAGATATTTTAATTGAGCTTATCAAAGAAGATGTCTCTAAGTGCATGCGTTTTGATGATAATATAGTCCTTTTGAATGAATTACAAAAGGAGATTAACGATAAGTTAGAGATATGGAGAAACACTTTGGAGTCAAAAGGGTTTCCGTCTAAGTAAGAGTAAGATAGAATATATGCATTGCAATTTTGTAAATAGACAAGTTAGAGGTGGTTTGGAGATTAAACTGGGATATCAAATCATTCCTCAAGTGATAAAATTTAAGTACTTGGAATCAATTATACGACAAGATGGAGAGATTGATGATGATGTCAACCATAGAATTCAAGCTAAGCAGTATAAGTGGAAGAAAGCTATCGGAGTTCTCCACTTCTGGAAAGTACCCCATAAGGTAAAAGGGAAGCTTTATCACATTGCTATAAGACTAGTAATATTATATTGTAGTGAATGCTGGCCTTTAAAGGGACAATATGAATATAAAATGGGGGTAGTTCAAATGAGGATTTGAGATGGATGTGTGGTCATATAAGAAAGGATAAGATTCGGAATAACCATATATGCGAATGAGTTGAAATGGTACCTATTAGTGTGAAAATGACAGAAAATCATTTAAAGTGGTTTGGACATGTCTAAAGAAAGCCAATAAATGTGCAAGTGATGATGGTAGATCATGTTAGAATCTTAAGTTTTGATGAAGACTGACCCATAGAAAACATAAGTATAAGTTACCTCTGAATTAAACGAATAAAATCTGATAGGTAACAGATCACCATTGCAAGAATAAAGATATATTGCTAAATGAAGAAATCAACTATAACAGGTGGAAACTTAGCAGAACTCAAAGAATAAATATCTCTATCGCTAAGTGTATCCCTACAGCTAGTAGTCAGAGCCATAGCAAGTGAAGACTTAGAAATAACAAAGTTAATATCTATCGCTAAGTCATTCACTATCGCTAAGAAAGATCCTATCGCTAGAAGCTCATTTGATAACATGGATAAAAGGAAGTAACCAAGTCTGAGCTAATGGAATCAGCTAGCGATAATAGGTTAAGCTATCGATAACAAAAGTGCTTCAGATAATAATCATTCAGATAGCCAGTGCTTGAGAACCAATGAGTCTAGTGATAACATAGTTGCTAGCGCTAACTCTGTTAGCTATCGATAATAGGATACCTTGAAAATACTTTTGGATAATCATCTCAGAATAAAAGCTAATGAGCAATCAAGTAACTAGCGATAATCGAATTAAGCTATCGATAGAGAAATGTTCATTGGTATGATATTGCTAGAACACTAAGCATTGAACAAAAAGAATATGTTAGCGATGGTACTCTCCTTTATCGATAGAGAATACTTTTAAAATACCTTATATATTGTCTCTATCTCATTATGCTAACAGACTAAGCTTGCGATAGCATCATCTATTCATTACATGATTATTTGATCAGCTAACAGCTTAAGTGCAGAACTCACACTTTGAGGTTAGCGATAGCAGATCAAGCTAGCGCTACTGAAAAAGCTGCCAGAAAGTACAATTCGTACAAATGCTCAGAACGCTAAGTCTATCTCTCTCTTAGCTCACCCAACGCAAGAAGTAGTTGAAGCTAGAGCAGAAAGTTAAGCCCGATGAAGAAACTGCATTTAATGCCAACGGCTATGAGCTCCTAACGACTAAATTCAAACGACTTCTTGAAGATTGAACGCTAGGGCAAAATCTGAGAAGAGATATAAATACAGAACTTGAGCATTTATTGACAGACGGACGAAAAACAAGAATATTCACATACTCATTCATTGCTCTCTATTTTCTGTATTTATTGTTTTAGAATTTATCTGTACTTAAGTGTTTATCAAAATCAATACATTAAGTGAACGTATTTATTGAAATCCTCTACTGTTTGAGGTTGTTCTGAAAGCTTGGTGCTTTAGAACAGGGATATTACCTTACAGGTAGTAAGGGGGAGTGTTTAGAGGATTCTAAAACTCTGTAAAGGTTGACAGATGAACCTGTGTTTGTAAAACTTGTGGTTAGTGGAACCCAACAAAGTGTTGGAGAACTGGACGTAGGCAGTGTTGGCCGAACCAGTATAAAGTTTTACTGTTGCTTTTATTTGTCATCGTTTTAATTTTTGGAAGTACAATTCACCCCCCTCTTGTGCGATTGCCTCTTTCAGATCAAACAGTCTGGAGTCTGATTATAAGAGGAAGAGGGAGACCGAGGCGTATACTCAGTGAAGTTGTAGAGTGAGATCTTGTAGTGAATATTATATCTAAAGTTACCGATAGAGCACAATGACGTCATACGATCCATGTAGCCGACCCCACCTAGTGAGATAAGGCTTGGTTGTTGCTGTCGTTGTATCAAAGTTTCAAATATAAACTCATGATATTATAAATGTTTTAATATCTTTCCGATATATTTAGATAAGAAAATATTTTAAGATGAGAGTCCATGTCTATTTAATAAATCACATAGACTATTTTCTTCAAAATATGGCTTAAAATCCAACTCCATTAGAGAGGTTTTCTTCAAATAATTATATGATTATATTAGATCTTAAAAAGTTAAATCTATAATCTCTAGATATTCAATATCTACATTATATTTAATTTATTTCTAAATATAAAATTTGGGGTGGTACACAAATCATCTAAAATATTCTCTTTGTTCCTTATTTAAGGGTAACTCCGCCTATGTTTATAGCCGGTCCCAAGCCCGGGTAAAGGATGAGGGTTGTGTTAGGCCCTGACAGTCAGCGTAAAAACCCCGTCGAATCTCATGAACATGGAACAACGAAGAAATTGTGTAAATGTTAGGTTGTTGCCCGTAAGCAATGCGTTGTATGGCTCGAGTACAGTGAGAAGAGAGCGAGAGCCACTGAATCCTAGCCTGAATGTAGTGTTAAGAGAGCAAGGGCTAAAGGATAGGTCGTTGCCTGGTTGTAACGCACTGTATGGCTTGAGTACAGTGATAAGAGAGCAAGAGCCACTGCATCCTCGCTCGAATGCAGTGTTAAATGAGCAAGGGCTACCGCACTCTAATGAACGGAGGCGGCTAAAGAAGCTAGTTCATGAGAGTAAGATCAGATTTGGTTCTTAGAATATTGGGATGCTAAATGGGAAGCTTTTTGAGGTGGCACAAGTTATGAAGGATCGTAAGATTAATATATTATGCTTGCAGGAAACCAGATGGGTTGGAGAGAGAACTAAAGAAATCAGAGTTAATGATTCTAAAGTCTGGTACATAGGAAAGGTAAATGGGAGGAATGGTGTTGGTATCATTGCAGATAAATGGCGGAAGAATGTAGTGGAAGTTAAGCGGCTTTTGGGAGTATATTTATGCACTTGCTTATGATCATGGTTTAAATAGTTCCATTTTGGTACAAAATTGGAGCTCACAAGTCACAAATTGACTTCTTTTTGGTAAGAAACTCGAATATAAGGTTATGTACTAATTGCAAAGTGATTCCTGGGCATGGGGAGACTGTTCAACATAGACTTCTAGTTCTTGATGTGAGAATTAAATGTATAAAACAAAGGCACCGAGCAGTTTTGAACCCGAAGATCAAGTGGCGATAGTTAAAGGGGGAGAAATGAGAGATTTTTAAGAGAAATCTATTAGATGAAAGGGTATGGGAGCCACAAGGAAATGCTAACATCATGTGGAAGAATATGGCTACGAAGATTGAAATGGTTGCTAAAGCTACTTTAGGAGAATCAAAAGGTTTTGGACCACGAGATAAGGAGACTTGGTGGTGGGACAAGGATGTCCAAGAAAAGGTGAAGAATAAAAAGAATTATTTTAAGGCTATACACTTGTGTAATAATGCTAAAAATTGGGAAAAGTACCACTTAGCTAAAAAGGAGACTAAGAAGGCAGTGAATGAAGCTCGTGCTAAAGCATACGAGGGGTTTTATAAGGAGTTAGGCACAAAGGCTGGGGAACAAAAGATTTACAAGATCGCAAAGATTAGGGAGAGAAATTCGAGAGATTTGGATCAAGTAAGATACTACTACAAAACAGGGTTTTCACGTCACAAATTTTGGACTTTTCACGTCACTTTTTGGTGTGACATAAATTCAAGTGACGTGGAAAACTGGACTTTTAACGTCACACCAAAAAGTGACGTAAAAAGTCATATTTTTCACGTCACAAATTACAAAAATTGTGACGTTGTTTGTCCAAAATTAGATTATATTGATAAAGATATGGCAGAGAAACCACGTCACAAATTGGTAATGTGTGACGTGGTTTCCTGAAACCATGTCACACATTACACAAGATGTGACGTGGTTTCAAGAAACCACATCACAAATTGGTAATGTGTGACGTGGTTTCTCTAGAACCACGTCACATATTGTGTAATGTGTGACATGGTTTCCTGAAACCACGTCACAAATTTGTAAATTGTGACGTGGTTAATTTTTATTTTTATTTTAAAAAAACGATGGTTAATTTAACTTCTTTTGGTTTCCCAATCTGTATTCATTGCAAATGTCACAAAAATAGATATAATGCAGATCAACAGTATACATTATTCACACAACATGTATACATAGCTATATTATAACTAAATCAAACTAAACATATATATACACACACAAAATTCCATGTTTACACAACAAAGTATTTTCTGCAATGATCACTTTTTAATCAACCACAAATGAAAGAAAAAATTGAGCAATACGGTCACGAAGTGAATCAAGGTCTTTGTCTTCAAATGAGTTGTTTCCATCATAAAACTACAACAATAATGGATGCTATGATTACTGCAAAGTTAGATAAATAAATCATATGATTATATAATGATTGTATCAAGCTATAGATAAGAATTTAATTTATACCTGTGTAAAGGATCCGGTACGATCACTCTCAATAATGTCACACATATACTTCATGACGTAATACCCACACTCCTTATTCGTCGGTTGCTGGGGGCACTTTATAAATCACAAGAAATAGTATAAATTAATAACAAAGTAAATAATATCTCAATTGACTAACATTGAAGGAATTTAAATTAAAGGTAGTTACTTTAGGTCTTTGTGTCACGATGGGATCATCCATTTCACCAGTTTCTGATGCAAAATGCCATTGTTGAATGCCCCTAAAATAGAACTAAAATTAGCACATATACATGAAAATAATTTATGTAGCCCAAAGTAAAAAGTCATTAAAAGTACTTACTTAGATAAGAGGGTTTTATAATATGAGGTTATATTATATCGCAATGGGTCAAACCAAACCAGACAATGTTGTATGGGGCAAACGACAGCTAATAACCAGTGTTTACTGAAAGACATTAAGAATATTATGTCCACACAGAAACATAACATTTGTAAATGTGCAAATAATGAAAAGTTGGCAAAAGGTAATAATCACACTTACTCTTGAAGAATAGGCACAAAATAGACAGATCCCCGATTCGCTGACATTTGATGTGTGACATAAGCCCGCATCTCGTCCTCATACTTCAGCTTAGCCTTGTCGGTTTTAAAGTCATCTCTCCTCACCAAGGCCATTGGACTAAGGAATCTCTATTGTCCCCTGCCTAATTGGTTGCACAGCTAGTGGAAGTACCTATCGTAAAATGATTGAAATTATAAAAGGATAGACGTAAAAATATTGCACAGACATAAAAAGTAACAGTCATTTACAAAGTTGCTAATTCGAGCCAGGCGAGGTCAATTTCTTCCATCGTCAAAAACTCCACGATATCTCTGTTACCATCAAGTAGAAAATCATATGAACGATACGGACTGACTACTCCTGGAGGCATCTTAATGGTTGTGGAGTGCAAAGTTGGCTGCATCTCCCGCAGGAGTTGGAGAGAAGGATATTCATCTGAAATGAATTGCGAGCGATGGAAAAACCAATGTTATATATTTTTACAAACTGTAATATATGAAACAAGGAGTCTCAAAAGTTAAGTGTACATACCACATCAATCGGCGCCTTTTGTGGAGTGTTGTGTACAAGTCATCTAGGCCACAGGATGAATGTCCCGATCGCCTCGTATAGTTTGGTGACTTCATTATGGGGAAAGGGTACATCTATCTCCCCCTCATCATTTAGGATATTTGTAACAGACACCTTCACTTGGTCCTCCTCAATAAGCTTATTATGTATGAAGGAGGCGTTCAGGAACTGGCGAGCTTCTGCGACCGGGTGCAGGCGAGGGAAATCGAGATGGAGATAACACTCTACTCCAACTTCAGGGTCATTGTCTGGAGTGGGATTTGATTCATTCTTACGAATTGATCCTAACGGCACAGTCTGATTGCAGCTGTCTTTATCGCTTGGACCGCCAGTAGCAGGGGACTCCTACAGGAGATGGGAATATACAGAGTGAGCCTAATTGATAAACCCATAATTCGGTAATTAACATATATAGGAGATGGTCAAACATGCTGTCTTTGTTGAGAAGAATGTGATGACAGTCCAAGCTGCATGGTAGATGCTTTGACCTGTGCCTCAATCTGCGCTCGGATATGCTCCCCCATATAACCCGACAAAGCTTCCTGGACCTTCGCGTCCAGCTGCCCATCGAACTGTGCTTTCATCTGCTGCTCGGATGAAGCAACCCGCTCCTCCAACTGGGCCTCCATCTCTGCCCGAGCCTTAGCCAATATCTCCTCAGTAGAATCTGTGCGGGTGGATCGGGATCTACGGCCAAAATACTTGGTAAACCCTACAGTCCTGGGCTCCCCTAGTACCCGGCAGGGGCGATCGGGCTTCCCAATTGCCATAGCCAGGATGTCCATCCTCCCAGAAGGTGTGAAGGACCCTTGGGTGGTCTGCTGCTTAAGTTCTTCCTACAATGACCGAAAAAATCTTAAGTTGTAATGTGCTATAAAACCACAAGTTAAAGGAATAAACAACCAATTAAAATACTTACAATCCTCTTTGCAACTGCTTCAACCTCCATATTAACAAATTTTCCTTCTTTAGACTTCCTTCCCTCAGCCCATTTCGTATGATGTGAGATGGGCGGCGGAGGCTGTAGAACAGCGGTAGGATCGGTCCGTGCCTCTTCCTCCATTTCTGCAATTTGTTTCTTAATTAACTTTTTCTCGACCCACTTGTAACCCCCCCGAGACATTGTATGCTTGTAAATATTCTTTTCTTGTCTCTCCTTTTGTTTTTGGCTATTCTCCTATGAAAATAAAACTAAGTTAGTTAATTAATATAATGTGCTCAAAATTCATTTTTCAAGCAAAGTTAAAGAACTATTTATAACCTATACACACCTGGAACTTTTGGTCTAGCCGTTTCTTAACAAAGGTCTTCCAAGTCTCCGGGTCAATAGATGGATAGGTCTGACAGGTATCTTGACCCATCTTGTCCCCCCGGATGTAGTATCTGGTTAGGTTATTCTTAAAACCCTTCCACATCTTGCGCGATTCATTCAACCGAAAATCCTTGAACGATTGGGTGTTTGGGACGTCGAAGTTTTGCTACAAAGAAAAATAAGAATAAAAGACACATCAGTTGAGTTAACTAAAAAAAATACATGCATATTAGGAACAAACAGATAAATAATGATAAAACATACCAAGACATCTGACCAACATTGATCCTTAATGTATTTATGGACTTCCCTCCAATCGTCATCCAAGATGCTTACTCTGTTCCTTGCCACAAAACCGACGTAGCTCACGAATTGCGTGCCAATCTCTCCAATAGGATTCATGTCCTCGTCAAATTCCACACGGATAGGCTGAACATTTGTCCCTTGACGGACAATAATGTCTTTGAGTTTCGTCGGACCTCTTCCCTTTTTTCGAGGGGGATGTTTTGTTGTTGATTGTTAGAATCATCCACCATGATGTACCTGTTAACAAATCAAAGATGTGATGAGTCATTACAAGGCAACAACTTTCACAAAACCAAAACAAAAACAATAATACTTAATACATTATAATTCAAAAAGATTCTCACTTTAGGTGTTATCCCATATCCCTTCACAATGATCATTTCTAGAGGCAAATTGGTCGTCATCATCTATTAATACCGATTCACTTGGTTTAAGTGGAATTGAGCACAAAGGTGGTATCTCATCAAGATCTAAAGTGGGAGCACGATCTTTTTGCTTTTTACTTTGCAAGACTATGGACAATTGCTTATTTGCGGGATCCGTTACATAGAACACTTGTTTCGCATGACTTGCTAAAATAAATGGCTCATCTCTGTACCCAACCTTGTGAAGATCAATTGAGATCATACCAGTGTGGGGTTCAATCACAATTGCGCTATTGTTAACCCACTTGCATTTGAAGATTGGAACCTTGAACTTGGTGTAACTAACTTCCCAAATTTCTTCACTTACCCCATAATATGCCATGGAAGCCAATCTTGGGTTTTTATCTTTCGAATTGGACAAGTGCATCGCTTCGGCTACCACCATCACGCCACTGTTTTGCATGGTGCTGTTGTTGTCCTGAGTCTTAGTGTAGAAAGAATAACCATTTATGTCAAAAGAGCCCCACGTAACAACCTCAAAACGCGGCCCTCCGGCTAACCATCTTATTGTATCCAACCCACCAGTCTCCTTTTCAACATTCTCCTTGAACCACCCAATGAATGTCCTATTATGCTCGTTAGAAATCTGCATGTCACTCTTTTTCGGGTTCTTTTATTTCAGGATCCTCTTATGCTCATCCAAATAAGGCTGCACTTCTTCCATATTATTCAAGATGTATAGGTGTGCTTGTAACACCTCTTCACGGCACATAGTCTTTACTTTGACGCCCCGTACCCCCTTACCGATCCCATATTCATGTCGTGGGTTTTCCTCAACCCCTTTTAGATACGATTTGCAAAAATCCATTGCCTCCTCAACTAAGTATCTTTCAACAATTGATGCCTCAGATCGGTGTGGGTTCTTGGAATACCCTTTTAAGACTTTCATGAATTGCTCAAAAGGGTACATCCACCTTAGATAAACAGGGCCACAGAGCCTTATCTCCCTTACCAAATGAACAATCAAGTGCACCATAATATCGAAAAAGGCTGGAGCAAAGTGCATCTCTAATTGGCACAATATAATGTAACCCTCATTTTCCAACTCGTCTAGCTTTTCAGTGTCGATGACTTTGCTGCATATCGCATTGAAAAACATACACAGTCTTGCTATAGTCTTCCTGACATCATCTTGCATAATGCCTCTTATAGCAATTGGTAATAATTGTTGTATCAATACATGGTAATCATGTGACTTCATTCCCACCAACTTCAAATCATTCATAGACACAAGTCTGCTAACATTAGAAGAATAACCCTATGGAACCTTGATCCCACTCAAACACTCACAGACTTTTTTTCTCATGTTTCGAAAGTGTATGAGCAGCAGATTCTATATAAGCCCTCTTGCCATTTTCACTGACTATAGGATGCAACCGTGGTCTTATGCCCATTTCAACCAAGTCTAATCGAGCATTGAGTTCGTCCTTTGTCTTCCCCTGTATGTGCAACAATGTCCCAACAAGACTATCACCAACATTTTTCTCCACATGCATTATATCAATACTATGCCTCACATCGAGATATGCCAATAAGGCAGATCAAAGAAGATTGACCTTTTCTTCCAAATGATCTTTTCAGAACCGGTCTTTGGCTTCTGTTTCTTACCGAATACCATACTGACATTCTCAACACGGCGGTAAACTTCCTCCCCGGTTAAGGGGGTAGGAGCAGATCGGTACTCAGATGAGCCATTAAAACACTTCTTTAGTCTACGGTAAGGATGGAACCGATCAAGAAACCTCCTATGACCGAGGTAAACGGTTTTTCTTCCGTGTTTGAGATGGTGGCAGTGTGTGTCAGACTCACATATAGGGCATGCCATATAACCCTTCACACTGTAACCAGAAAGATTGCCATATGCAGGGAAGTCATTTCTTGTGGTAAACAACATAGCTCTCAACTTGAATGTCTCCTGCCTGTACGCATCAAACACATCTACACCTTCCTCCCACAACATCTTCAAGTCCTCAAACAAAGGTGCCAAGTAGACATCGATATCGTTACCAGGCTGTTTCGGACCCGAAATCATCATTAACATCATCACATACTTGCGCTTCGTGCACAACCAAGGCGGCAGGTTGTAAATGACCAGCAAAACAGGCCAAGCATTATGTGTGCTACTGAGACTCCCGAAAGGGTTGAAACCATCCGTACACAGTTCGAGACGAAGGTTCCTCGGCTCACCACCAAATTCAGGAAACATGGAATCTATCTTCTTCCATTGAGGAGAATCAGCAGGGTGCCGGAGATATCTTCCATCGGAGATTTTCTCATCACAATGCCACCTCAGTTTCTTTGCTTCTGCTTCATTTGCAAATAAGCGTTTAAACCGTGGCACAATTGGAAGGTACCACATTACCTTCAAAGGTACCCCCTTTCTTTGATCCATCATCATCACCAACGGCATCCTTCCTCAGCTTGTACCTCGGAGTATTACATTTTGGACACTCTTTTAGGCCTTCATACTCTTTCCTGTATAACACGCAATCATTAGGGCAAGCGTGTATCTTCTTATAGTCCATGCCCATCTTCCTTAGAACTTTTTTAGCCTCGTACATCCGCTTCGGAAGCACATTGCCAGCCGGGAACATATCACTCAAAGCTTCAAGCATCTGCGAGAAACCCACGTCCGCCCACCCATTTTCTATCTTTATTTTCAACAATTTCAGGAATCCAGTCAACCGAGTATACTTAGTACAACCCGGGAACAACGGTGTCTCTGCATCACTCCGCAACTTGTCAAACTCTTGTACCACAGAAAACGACTCCGCCCCAATGTCATTGATCATGTTGTCCATTCCATCATGACAAACATCATCCACCGCTCCTTCTACATTTTGTGACGGGCACGCATGTACGGTACTTCCCAATTCCCCATGCCAAAGCCACTTCTTATAACGGAGATTGATCCAATCACAAAGAAGGTAATCCCTTATATCATCAACGCTCTTACGATAAGCATTTGCACAATTCACACAAGGGCAAAGATACACGCCATTCTTACTAGGCACATTTCTCTTGGCAAATTCAATAAATTCTTCCACACCCATCTGATACTCTTTAGTGGTTCTCAATGTATGCATCCAACTACGATCCATTCTATTAAACCATGCCATTTCCAACAAGCTAGTCAAGTTTATCTCACTACATTATGAAGAAATTGGCATGCTATGCACTTAACTTCACTTCATGCAAATTTTTTTAAAAAATTGGCAGAGCTTCCTCAAGTGATAAAAACAATCAGTGAGAAATGAAAGGGCAAACAAGATAATTTTCTAACTGTTTTAGTTATTGAGTTATACTTGATAACTCCTAGAAATTCATGATTATTTGAGTATATTTGTCTTGATTTTTTGTCTATTATTTATACATTTTGGATACTCAAGAGGGAAAATGCTCATTTGATTTTTGGTTGCACATTATTGTATATTTATAATAGATTTTGATTGTTTTTATAGTTAGTTTCTTATGTTGTTGTATATAAATTTTTGTAGGAATAATATGTTGCAATAAATAAGAGATTTCAGCCCTCCACCAAGCTCCCAAGTGAACAAAAATAAGAAGAAGCCAAAGCAGCTCAAAGAATAAAGAAAAGAAAGGCAAAGCACAGAATAAACGAGCCTTCGCCGTGGCCTCGCCGCGGCGAAGTCATGGCGAATTGCATCTGCCTCTGCCCCATTTTTGGTGACTTCACCGTCATCTCGCCGCGGCTTCGCCTCTGCAACACATTTCTGGAATTTTTGGGACTTCGCCGCGGTGAAGTGACGGCGAACTGAGTATCAGACGCGCGTTTTGGACAGAACAAGGGGCGTTTTAACTGATATAAAAGCTAGGGCTTCGTTGTGAGCCCTCATTCTTCGACTTCTGGGCATATTTTGGGAGTGTTTTGCTCTGCTAGGGCTTGGAGCTTGGTGGGGATTGAGCTTGGGCTTGGAGCTACAAAGAGATTTGGGCTTCCTCTCTTGGTTTATCTCTTCCTTCTTCATTCTCTTCTCTTGTTCTGTTGTAATGTTGTATATATATGCTCCATTGGAGTTGTAGAACATGAGTAGCTGGATACTTTGATTCTAGGATTATTTTGAACCCTTGTATGTATTGATTCTTGATTCCTCCTCTTATGTTGTGATTAATGATATCTATGTGCTTATTTTACTCTGTTCCTAATGCTTCTGAGTGCTTGATCACCATTTAGATGTTGGGTTCACTTGATTTATGACTCGAGAGAGCTGGGTTGAGTGTAGAACTTGGGTAACGTAGTGCAAGAACCGGAAGTTTGCATGACGAATGGATGGTTTTGCTGGTAAGATAGAGATATACTTGCTAGCCTTGCATAGTCACAATAGGGTTGGGGCATTAAAATTGGGTTTTATTAACTTGTAGCAAGAGATTGTGCAACTTAAATAAAACTAAACACTTGTTCTTGATGCGAGAGCGCTTTTACAAGTACCCAATGAACCCTAAATTAGCACATGGTGTCGTTGAGAGCTTCTTTGAGGGGAGGTTAATTGAGTTTTGAGAAGTACAAGGGGGAGAGATAATCTTAGGACCCATTTTAGCCTTGAGGTTGGAGAATCACCTGTTTATAATTTTATTTTCTTTTATTTTCTTATTTCATTTTCAAACTCTACATTTGTTTCACTCAAATTAGGCGAGAGTGTGACAATCATTGCTTTACCGGGTTTTGGACAAATCATCGTGGGAACGATACTCTACTCATTATTTTATTACTTGGCACGACCCGTGCACTTGCGGCGCAGGGCGAACAATACCGTTTTAGAATAAAAGAACAAATTCAATAATAGTACTAATAGTAATAAAATTCAAGATAACCAAAATGGAGTAGAGAAATTGCTTACTCAAATGAAGTCAGACCCAACACTGAAATCGCAGCACCAAGATGAAGTGGAGAAATTACTCAACTTCTACTTAAAATGTTTCTGGAAAAGCATGGGTTTTGTTTATGGTCCTCTGAATTTAAATGAGTAGATGATAAGCTAGAACATGAGCACTAAAGTCACCCATCCTACAAACAATAGTGTAATAATACTAGGGAGATTAAGAAATGAGAATGAAGGCTCAAAATAAAGAAACCAAGTCAATAAATGTGACCACAATAAGTATCATGTTCAAACAACTCAATTTGACATATCTTTATGCTTATAACAGCCTGTGAATTCAAAATAGTAAAAGACAACAATAGTCCCATATCTCCTAAGATCATAACTTCTTAATTCACAAACTTTCTTTCTAGTCTCAATTAATTCTATCACAAACTACATGTAACTACTTTAACCACTCTTTATAGTTTCTTCTCTTTCAATCACCATTGTTCCTCAAAGTTTAGCTACCATTTACTCCTTCCCATAACATCAAGATATAAATTCTATTTATTTTGTTATTTAACAGCAAAATTCCAAAACAATCAGTAAACTTTGTCTCTATATACACTTAACACCTAAAATACTTGCATTAGCCTTAAAAATACTAAATACTAATCAAATATCACAAACAACACTTTATAACTAGTTCTTAAATTTAAACAATCCAAATCAGTTTTTAAACTTACTTCAATTGCCCAATATCCCTTTGTTCGCCCTGCGCCGCAAGTGCACGGGTCGCGCCAAGTAATAAAGTAGTGAGTAAGGTATCGTTCCCACGAGGATTTGTCCAAAACCCGGTCAAACAATGATTGTCACACTCTCGCCCAATTTGAGTGACACAAATGTTGAGATTGAAAATTAACTAAGAAAATAAAATGAAAATAAACTATAAACAAGTGATTCTCCAACTTCAAGGATAAAATGGGTCCTAAGATTATCTATCCCCCTTGTACTTCTTAAAACTCAATTAACCTCCCCTCAAAGAAGCTCTCAACGAAACCACGTGCTAATCTAGGGTTCATAGAGTACTCGTAAAAGCTCTCTCAAGTCAAGAACAAGTGTTTAGTCCTATTAATTGCACAATCTCTTGCCACAATTTAATAGCACCCAATTATCAAGCTCCAACCCTAATGTGACTATGCAAGGCTAGCAAGTATATCTCTATCTTACCAACAAAACCATCCATTCGTCATGCAAACTTCCGGTTCTTGCACTACTTTACCCAAGTTCTACACTCAACCTAGCTCTCTCGAGTCATAAATCAAGTGAACCCAACATCTAAATGGTGATCAATCACTTAGAAGCATTAAGAACAGAGTAAAATAAGCACATAGATATCATTAATCACAAATTATGAGGAAGGATCAAGAATCAATACATACAAGGGTTCAAAATAATCCTAGAATCAAAGTATTTAGCTACTCATGTTCTACAACTCCAAGGGAGCATATATATACAACATTACAAACAGAACAAAAGAAGAGAATGAAGATGGAAGAGATAAACCGAGAGAGGAAGCCCAAATCTCTCTGAAGCTCCAAGCCCTAGCCAAATCCCACCAATCTCCAAGCCCTAGCAGAGCCAAACACGCCCAAAATATGCCCAGAAGTCGAAGAATTCCGAATAAGCTCGAAGCCCTAGCTTTTATTTCCTTCAAAACGCGTCTGAACTTGTCAAAACGCAGCAGAACACGAAGTTCGCCGTGGGTCTCGCCGCGGCGAGCCCACGGCGAACTCCCAAAAATGCCAGGAATGAAAGATGCTCGCCGTGGCTTTCGCCGCGGCGAGCAGACGGCGAGCTCACCAAAATAGGGGCAGAGGCAGATGCACTTCGCCGTGACTTCGCCGCGGCGAGGCCACGGCGAAGTCACCTTTATTCTGGTGCTTTGCTCTGTTTTCTTTATTTCTTGGGCTAATCTTTGGCTTCTTCTTATTTTTGTTCACTTGGGAGCTTGGTGGAGGGCTAAAATCTCTTGCTTATTGCATCAAATTATTCCTACAAGATTTACATAAAACAATATGAGAAACTAACTATAAAAACAATCAAAATCTACATAAATAAACAATGATATGCAACCGAAAATCAAATGAGCATTTTCCTATATTGAGTATCCAAAATGTATCAATGATTGAGTAAAACTCAAGGAAAATATACTCAAATGATCATGAATTACTAGGAGTTATCACCCTTGCAAACTTCCTGTACAACAAACTCCAATTTAGTGCTTTATCCTCGCTGAAACTTCATTTAAATCTGAATATCACCTCTCAATACATCAATTTATTACTCTAAAGAAATCTTTCACCCTAAAAATCTGAACTCAATATTATTCAATCCTTTTTATATTTACAAACAATCAAGAAAATAGATCTAAAACACCTAATCAATCACCTACTCCTAACTCATCAGTTCATCACCATCGGACATACACACCAATGGCGCCAGTCAGAAACAGGGGAAAAAGAAGAAATTCTCCCAACGTACTGTACCCTCTGGATTAACGAAGACCATCATTAATATAACAATGTCCAAGATAGCATTTTTATCACCATAACATTTAGTACACTCACCAAAACCACAGTCAAGCAGAGCAGAATGAAGCCAACTTCTAGTGCGATTCTTCGAACATAACAGGGAAGCAAAATCCAAACCTGAGAAAGCGAATCCCAAGCTCACAGAAGCAGCGGTGAAGTTCTCCGGCGACTAGGCTTTGCTGGAGGGACCAATGGCCAGCTTGACGAACCAAACAAAATGGGATTTTGACGATTTTGAGATCTGAAGTTAGAAAGACTTCATAAAAATCAAAACTTGAAGAGGATGAAGGAAGAGGATGCTCACCTGACCTCGGATCAGGTATTGCATGCGTTGGCCGGAGCTGAGGGGCCGCTCGGAGCTGTGGAAGGAAGGAAGTATGAGATTTGCAGAGCTGTGGGGTGCGGGATCTGAAATTCACCTGACCTCAATTTATTATTTTTGTTTTTGTGTTTAGAAATTGGAGGGAGCTGAGGTGGATTATTTGGAGGGAGCTGGGAGCGCGGACTTTCAACGTCACACTTATATTAACTGTGACGTTGAAAGTCACAAATTTTTAAAAAAAAAATTTTAAAAAATTTCTATGACTTTTAACGTCACACTTAAATAAAGTGTGACTTTGAAAGTCACAATTTTTTTAAAAAAAAATTTAAAAAATATTTTCTGTGACTTTCAACGTCACACTTAAATTAAGTGTGACATTGAAAGTCACGAAATTTTAAAAAAAAAATTTAAAAAAAATATCTGTGACTTTCAACATCACACTTAAATTAAGTGTGACGTTCAAAGTCACTAATTTTTAAAACAGAAATTTAAAAATATTTTCTGTGACTTTCAACATCACACTTAAACTAAGTGTGACGTTCAAAGTCACAAATTTAAAAAAAAATTAAAAAAAAATATCTGTGACTTTCAATGTCACACTTAAATTAAGTGTGACGTTGAAAGTCACAAATTTTTTTAAAAAAAAATTAAAAAAAATATCTGTGATTTTCAACGTCACACTTAAATTAAGTGTGACGTTGAAAGTCACTAATGTTTTTTAAAAAAATTTAAAAAATATTTTCTGTGACTTTCAACGTCACACTTAAATTAAGTATGACGTTGAAAGTCACAATTTTTTAAAAAAAAAATAAAAAAAAATATCTGTGACTTTCAACATCACACTTAAATTAAGTGTGACGTTGAAAGTCACGAATTTTTAAAAAAAAAATTTAAAAAAATATCTGTGACTTTCAACGTCACACTTAAATTAAGTGTGACGTTGAAAGTCACGAATTTTTTTTAAAAAAAATTAAAAAATATTTTCTGTGACTTTCAACATCACACTTAAATTAAGTGTGACGTTGAAAGTCACTACTTTTTTTAAAAAAAAAATTAAAAAATATTTTTTGTGACTTTCAACATCACACTTAAATTAAGTGTGACGTTGAAAGTGAAAGCAAATTTTTTTTTTTCGTTTTTAAACATACAACGTCACACATATTTAAAGTGTGACGTTGAAACTTTCAACATCACACTTTGTAACTCCCTCCACCTCCAACTTAATTACAAAAATGCCACCGCGTTTTTTTTCTGTCACTTTTATAATTATGTGACGTTAATTGGTGACGTGAAAAGCCTATTTTGTAGATGTATAAAGGATGAAGAAGGTAAAGTTTTGATTATTGATAAAGATATTAATAATAAATGGGAGGCCTACTTTTCTAAGTTATTCAATGATGGAGGTGAAAATCTATCTTGTGAGTTGGGGGATTTGACAATTAGTGAAGATGGACTTAATAGGTCGTTTTAACGTAGAATTAGAGTTTGGGAGGTTAGAGAAGCTCTTAAGAAAATGGAAAATGGTAAAGCCGTTGGACCTGATGGTATACCGATTGACGTTTGGAAATGTTTAGGGGAAGAGGGTGTGTTATGGTTATCTGAATTGTTTAACGAGATTTTACGGTCCAAGAAGATGCCTGATGATTGGAGAATAAGTACTTTAGTTCTGATTTATAAAAACAAAGGCGATATACAAAATTGTGCAAATTATAGGGGAATTAAGCTTATGAGTCATACAATGAAACTATGGGAAAATGTGATTGAGCATAGGTTAAGACCAGAAACTAGTATTTATGAGAGACAGTTTGGGTTCATGCTAGGGAGATCCACAACAGAGGCGATATACCTACTAAGGGGATAATGGAAAAGTATCGAAGTAGAAAAAGAGACTTACATATGGTTTTTATTGGCTTAGAGAAGGCGTATGATCGCGTGCCAAGAAATTTACTTTGGAAAGCCTTAGAAAAGAAAGGAGTATGTGTTGCTTATATTAAAGTTATACAGGATATGTATGATGGGGTGTTGACTAAGGTTAGAATGTCGGGAGGTGAGACAAAAGACTTCCTTATAAGAATAGGCCTACATCATGGATCAGCTTTGAGCCCATATTTGTTTTACTTAGTAGTAGATGCTCTAACTGAGCCTATAGAAGAAGAGGTCCTTAAGTGCATGCTTTTTGTTGATGATATAGTCATTCTGGCCGAATCAAGAGAGGAGATTAATGATAAATTAGAGATATGGAGAAACACGCTGGAGTCGAAGGGTTTCCGTTTAAGTAGGAGTAAGACAGAATATATGTATTGCAATTTTGCAAATAGACAACTTCAAAGTGATTTGGAGGTTAAACTGGGAGAGCAAACAATCCCTCAAGTGACAAAGTTTAGGTATTTAGGATCAATTATAAGACAAGATGGTGAGATTGATGACGATGTCAATCATAGAATTCAAGCTAGGTGGTATAAGTGGAGGAAAGCTACTGGAGTTCTCTGTGATAGAAAAGTACCCCATAAGGTAAAAGGGAAGTTTTATCGCACTGCTATAAGACCATCAGTATTATATGGTAGTGAATGTTGGGCTTTGAATGGTCAACATGAACATAAAATGGGGGTAGCTGAAATGAGGATGTTGAGATGGATGTGTGGTCACACAAGAAAGGACAAGATTCGGAATGATCATATACGCGAACGAGTTGGAGTGGCACCTATCAGTGAGAAAATGGTAGAAAATTGTTTGAGGTGGTTTGTACATATACAAAGAAGGCCATTAGATGCGACAGTGAGTAGGGTAGATCAAACAGTCTGGAGTCCGATTAAGAGAGGAAGAGGGAGACTGAGGCTTACACTCAATGAAGTTGTGGAGCGAGATCTTTTAGTAAATAATATATCTAAAGATTTGGTTACCGATAGAGCACAATGGTGTCGTGCGATCCATGTAGCCGACCTCACTTAGTGGGATAAGGCTTTGTTGTTGTTGTTGTGTTCCTTATTTAAGGGTATTTCAATAAAACACTATTAAAGTTTACCTTAGTTATTATATCCTAGTTTTCCCTAACTTCAATTGCTAACTTGGAATATTGTTGATAACTTTTTTGTCAATAGGATAAGACTTGTAATCATTCACTACTACAGAATAGGGCTATTGCGGCGCAGCAATACCGGCGCTTACTTAAATAAGCGCCGCTATAGGGTTTAAAAGACCTATACCGGCGCTTACTTAAATAAGCGCCGCTATAGGTCTAACCTATCCCGGCGCTTATTAAACTAAGCGCCGCTATAGACTTTACATATTAAATTTTTTTATTTTTTTTTACTAGAAAACCTATCCCGGCGCTTGTGTCTGTAAGCGCCGGGATAGGTTATTAATATAAAAAATTAATATTAAATATTAATATAATTATTTAAATATTAAATAAAATATTCCTATTCATTTTTAAAAAAAAATATTTTTTTAGAATTTAAAAAAAATAATAATGAATGTAAAAATTTAATATTAAATATTAAATAATTAATCAACAATTAAATATCAATTTATATTTTTTAAAAATATAATTTTTTTCGAATTTTCACCTATAGCGGCGCTTTTTAAAGAAAGCGCCGCTATAGGCAAAAGAAAATAGAGGGAAAGTTTCCCTCCATTTTTTATTTTGAATTTATAACCTATAGCGGCGCTTTTTTAAAAAAGCGCCGCTATAGGTGAAAATTCGAAAAAAAAAATGGGGGGAAACTTTCCCTCCATTTTTTGATGCCTATAGCGGCGCTTTCTTTAAAAAGTGCCGCTATAGGTGCATGTAATATTTTTAAAAAATAAAAATTGATATTTAATTGTTCATTAATTATTTAATATTTAATATTAAATTTTTTTATTTATTATTATTTTTTTAAAATTCTAAAAAAATAATTTTTATTAAAAATGAATATGAATATTTTATTTAAATATTAAATAATTAATTAACAATTAAATATCAATTTATAATTTTTAAAAATATTACCTGCACCTATAGCGGCGCTTTTTAAATAAAGCGCCGCTATAGGCATCAAAAAATGGAGGGAAAGTTTCCCTCATTTTTTTTCGAATTTTCACCTATAGCGGCGCTTTCTAAAAAAAGCGCCGCTATAGGTTATAAATTCAAAATAAAAAAATGAGGGAAACTTTCCCTCCAGTTTTTTATGCCTATAGCGGCGCTTTCTTTAAAAAGCGCCGCTATAGGTGCACGTGACTTTTTCTTATTTATTCTCTCTTAACACATTCCACTCCCATTTTTTTCCTTCTCTCTTCTTTCTTTCTCTTCCCATCCCACTCTCTCTTCTCTCTTCACAAGGGATTTGATCAACAACTTGTAAGTTTCTCCTCCGTTCCTCAAATATTCTCTCTTCTCTCTTAGCTTCTCACCATTTACCTCTCTTTTTTTGGCATATCGTACTCTCTTTCTCTCACTGCCATTTCTGGAGAAATCATTTACAGTTGCAGATTATGGAGCTCCAAGTTTCCAAGTGATTTCACGAATCTCAAATGGTAGAAGCTTTTTTTTTCTTCGGTACCTAGATTTTTTTGTTTCTACTCATTGTATAGGAATGGAAAAAGGGAAAAATAATTTGGATTTCTTGTTTCTACTTATTGTATTATGTTATAACACTAAGCACATAAAATGGAGAAAGGGGAAAATAATTTTGATTTCTTGTTTATACTCGTTGTATTAAGTTACAACACCGAGCACATGAAAAACCATTCTGAATTAGGAGTATTTTGCTTTTTGTTGAGTTCCAGTGCTGAAATTTTCGCACTGATGTAGGTGTGTGTGAAAAAACAATATTGATTTATTTTTTTAAAAAAATAAAACCTATAGCGGCGCTTTTTAAGAAAAGCGCCGCTATAGATGGTCCTATACCGGCGCTTTAAGACATAAAAGCGCCGGTATAGATGGTCCTATACCGGCGCTTTTTGTAAAAAGCGCCGGTATAGGCCTTTTCAGTTTCAATAAAAAATTAATTAAAACATACCTATAGCGGCGCTTTTGGGTAATAAAGCGCCGCTATATGGTCACCTATAGCGGCGCTTAAAAAGCGCCGCTATAGGTCACCTGACCTATTGCGGCGCTAGCTATAGCGGCACTTCAAAAGCGCCGCTATAGGGGTCAAAAAAGCGCCGTTATAGGTGTATTCTGTGGTAGTGATTGTTATTGTGGGTTTGTAACACAATAAAAACTACTAAATTATTGATATAATTATCAAGAGAATTTTGTCCGTCGCTAATTTAAGATGATACGAGATACAACTGAATTTCTCTTGGTAAAATAGCGTATAGAAAAGTCTATGTAAGAAATTGTACTTAATATAATAGAATTACCAACAAATTTTTCTTATGAAAAAATTTTGTGGGAAAAATAAAATTACGGCATAATTGTTTTCTATAGCTAATTTCTGACAGATTATCAACTCAAAAAATAAAGAATGGAAATAACGACATAAAAATTCCTCAATAATTTTTTTTAGAATTCTTTAATTATTAAATTATAATAATTTGTAATAATATATTAATATAATAATTTAATAAATTATTATTGGGTCTTATATTAAAAATTTGAGGGAGTAGTATAGGAATTTCTAATCAAAGTTCTAATTATACGAGGAGGCATAGAACTTAGACCTGGTAATATATATTGTAACCTACGTGCCAACCTGTAACCTATTTAAAAAAAATGGGTTGGATTGAGAAAAATAAATACCGTATTAAAACGAGTCTTATTAGCCCAAACTCATAACAGGACCCATCAACCCATAGCTCACTTTTAAAAAAACAATAGAAATTAAAAAAATGTTGAACTTTAAATTTTGATGATAACCAAACATGACTTAGGCTATATAGGTTTATGAGATCTTAACTTAGAGAAATTCTTAGAAAAACTGTTTCTCAAAATCTAAGTTAAGCAATCGATTGAAAGAACAGGCAATCGGTTGGAGAAAGTATTATGCAATCGATGGCATATCGATTGCCTATCGATTGAGGACTGTTAATCGATAGGAAGAATGTATAATCGATTGAAGCTCAAAATCATTTTAAGTTATCAATCTACGATCAATCGATTGATTGTAATAGCAATCGATTGGGACTGCAATCGATGTACAATCGATAAGTAATCGATTGGAACTTACTTTGAAATCAAGGACTGTATAATTGATTGAAGCTTAATCAATCGATTGAGATAAGGTAATCGATTGAAAGATCAAGCAACCGATTGACTCACTCAGTTTTTATTCGATAGCTAACATTTCAATCGAGTGATGCAGGTAGCAATCTGAACCAACTTGAAGGCAATCGATTGACTGCCAGAAACACCAATGGATTGGTAGCTCTAGCAATCGATTGGAAACTGAAGATTTTCAAATTTGTTTCTTTTCTTATGACTAACTATCTTTCTATTGCAAGATATACTTGTTGCTATTTCAGGCAGTTTACGTTGGACACAAAGAAACACAAACAGAGAGCCGTTACTCACAGCAATCTAGTCTTTTGGCACAGTACACTGAACGAGAGATGATGGAAAGAGAAAAAGTACACAAACTTCTTACTAGAGCATTAAATGCAACTCAGAATCATCATCAATCTCCAGATCTTCTTCTCTCTTAGCTTCACGACTAGAGCATAGAAACTCAGCTACTCCAACGGGCAGAAAATCTAAAAAGAGACTATAAAAGGAGTTAAAGTTGACATTGGTTGATAAAGAGCATTAAGTGAAATCCAACTACCTATTTTCTACAAAAATCAATCTGAGTTCTCTCATTCTGTTCTTCAAACTGTAACATTATCAGCTCAAGTGTGTGAGCAAGTCTTGTAACTTTGAACTGTTTATCGAGTGATTTCCTTGGGATAGTGGGATTCTAGAGGAAAGGGGTGCAGTCTTACAAGTTGTAAGGGGGAGTGATCTGTGAGAAAAAGTTCTTACTGAGAGATCATTTGTAAAGGCACTCAAGAGCCTGTTTGAATATTGAGGATTAGTGGAACCCAACTGAAAGTTGGAGAACTGGATGTAGGCCAAGAGTTTGCTGAACCAGTATAAATTCTGTTTCATTCGACTAAGTTTTTATTTTCTTCGAAAAGCACAATTCACCCCCCTCTTGTGCAATCTTGCCAATTACAAAAAAAAACACTATTGAAGTCCCTTCTTTTAGATAATATTTAAGCCCTTATTTGTACCTATAATTATCAAATGATGCTAATAGTGAACTAATTATATTCATTCATTTATTTTGTTCTCTTTGATTTTGAAATTAAGAAAACACACACACATATATATATTTTGGATCGAATACTATTAGTGGCAGAGGTATCATCAATGCAAAAGGAAAATTCTCACATTTGAGATAACTTTCAGTTTCAGACAATGCTTCAAATTCAAACCTGATTAATATAGTTAGTTTGTTGATCATGGATGTTGGATTTTAGATTCAATTTCTATTTCATTGTGATTAATTTATATTACTTAAATTTGAAACCTTTTATTTGATGATTTATTGTCACTTGTTTTTTTTTTTTTTGGAATATGTAATTGTGATGTATTGAATTTGCAATTTTATGTATTGTTATAATGTAAAAAAAAAAGGAAATAAGTATAAAAGAGTTTTACCAGTTGGCCCCAACCCGCATAAAATGAGTTAGGTTGAAAAAAGCACAGCCCATGTTAAAATGGGGTTTTTTCAACCCAATCTGTCAGACTGTCGATAAGTGTTTTTATTTTCTTTTCAGCAATTTTTAGGTGAGTTATTTGGGTTTTTCGGTTTTTGAAAAACCGCTCTGATTCACGGTTGAAGCTCAGTTTCGATCCAATAGGCGATTGGAATCGGTTCAACACGGCGCAACCCTTAAAATGGTTAAACCATTCTGAACGAGCCGAAGGGCACTCCGGTTCGGATTTATAATGCTGGTTTGGGTGGAATTATCAATGCCCAGCAAGAGAAGCATAAAGACGTAATCAGTCCGCTGCATCTTGACCAAATTATAATTTGTATTCCTAATATTAGGATATGTGTATATAATATTATTATCAGCTAGAAAAAGTTCAGCATCAAGAAATAACAGAAGAAAAGCAAGAAAAACAAATCAAGAAACCATCAGTCATGCTATGGAATTGCAGCGATAAGATCAATGGCTAGTCTACTAGAATTTACATTTACATATTTACATATATACATTCAATGTATGTTATTAGAATATATACAATAAAAAATATATAAATAAGTCAGGGAAACATAAAGTGTGGACGCCACCATTGTTGGGATGGGTGAAAGTGAATGTTATCAGCGGCTTTATCTTCAGTATAAATGGGGGAAGCAGTCTTCATGCAGAATGTTGGGCGATCTTAATGGATTTAAGATCGGCTTGGGATATGGGGAGAGAAAAGTTATGGATGTCCCAGACTGTTTGGAGGCAGTTGAGTTACTTTCAACCGGCTGGGAGGAGGAGCATCTTCTGGATAGAAGCTGGGATTCAAACCATGTAGCAGATATTCTTGCTAAGACGACGCTGAACCAAGTGGTTGACCTTAATAACTTTGGCAGACCTATAGATTTATTGCATGAAGCCCTTCAAGCTGATATACTATAGAATAGTTTATTAAACTATTCTAGTAAGTGTTTGTTACTTTTTTTCAATAAAAAAAGAATATGTAAGAAAAAAAGTTCCACGTTGATTAAATGAATAAAAGATTAAAATTATACAATATAGGTAGGAAGGGAGTCCTATCAATTGGTTTAAATCATTTTGATGGAAATAAAACCTTAATATTTACATACATATATGTATATCGATATGCACAAAAAAAGAAAATAAAAAATAAAAAAAATAATATTGTAAAAGAAAATGTATTATTGTGAACCTATCCTCTCTGAGATTTAAGAAAAAAGCACAAAATAATTAAGATACGACTTGAGGAGATAAAAAATAATACAAGTCCAGGAAAAAAAAATGAAAGTACGACCTAAGAAGACAAAACAATACAAGTCAAAGGAAAAAATAAGCTATGACCCTAGGAGACAAAAATAAAGTACAAGTCCAAGTCCAGGCCAAAAAAAAAAAAATATGATAAGCATCCAGAGACTAAAGGACTAAAAAAAAAAAGTACAAGCCTATACCACATGATTCTATTTCTAAAGAAACAATGCAAAGTATTCTTTCTTCTGCCCCAGTCATCGTGAATTGATATTATCAGCAAAACAAGAAGCCCAACATTTATCAATATCTTGGCAAAAACAAAAAAGTTCAACATCAAGAAATAAAGGAGGAGAAATGGCAAGAAAACGAACCGAGAAACTGTTATTACTTGCAACTGAAAAAAAGAACCAAGAAGATCAGAGGGCTGTAGAGTTACGCCTAGTTTGATCAAATGATAGATTCTATGGGAGAGGGAGTATCAACTTTTAAATATTAGTTAAAAGAACTAGGTACTAATGACTAAATTTGAACTCGGGGTCCACGGGTATAGAGATATAAATAAATTATGCATGTAAATAATTTAAAAATTGAAATATATAAAAAACAATATTATCCATAGTGGCTTTCAAAGTTTAAATATAACATCCCCAACCTTTTATCATGAAAAATCCCATTGATAAGCTCCTAAATTTCATTACAAAATCATCATGTTTTACTACGCACCTGTGAATAATTTGGTGATTAAAATGGCAAAAAAGAAATAAAAGCTTAATGAGAAAGCGGGGCAAAGAAAGAGTTATAATTTGTATGAAATTTGGAGTTTAATGAATGTTTATAATGTAGTAAATTGAAAAAAACTCATCAACCCACTTTCTTTCTTGTATAGGAAGAGGTGCTCAAGTGAAAAAGCCCAGAGGAAACATACACACACATCAATTGGATTGAAGATCAGCTGAGAAAAAGACTAAGGGACCAGAAGCAACATGACTTTGCCGTGACTTTCGTCGGGTGTAATTATACTCTGCCTCTGGAATCACAGAGTTCGCCATGGACTTCGCCGCAGCGAAACCCACGGCGAACAGGCCAAATACTACGCGTTTTTATTAAGAGAACTGTCTGAAAGGGGATAAAAGAAATTAATTCAGGGGATTTTCGGGCAGAGCGAGTTACGGCATATTTTTGGGACATTTTGGAGCTTCAAGAGAGAGTGGAGAAGAGCTTGGAAGCTTGGAGGATCTTGGAGATATTCAAGTTCATTGTTCTTGGGTTCCTTTCTTCTTCCTTCTTCTCTATTTTTTTGTCATGTGTTCTTTCTCAATCTTTATTTTTCGTTTTCACTTTAACCATGTGTAACTAAATCCCTTTTCTAGGGTTACCTTGAACCATTTGATGGATTGAACCTTGTAGTTCCTTTCTTTAATGCATTGAATGAATTTTTATGTGTGGATTTTCATCTTGTTATTATTTATACAAGTGCTTGATCACCACTTAATTTGATAAATGGAGTATGACTCGAGAGAGAGTATTTTGTTTTAGAACTTAGGTGAAATCATATTAGACTTGAAGTTTATAGTGTTAAATGGATGGTTAGTTGGTAATATAGAGATATAATTACTATCCTAACATTGTTCATATGAGGTTGGTGGAGTATTTATGACTTGCATTAATTGTGGCAAGAGGTTGTGCAATTAATGAAAGTACAAGTTTGATTTTGACTTGAGAAAACTTCTTCAAATGAAATTGAACCTTGAACTCACACATTGATTCATTATGATGCCAAAATGAAAGGAATTCACTGGTTCATAAAGTTAAATGGGGATAAGTAACCCTAGATCTTTTTAATTATCTTAAAAATTGTTTTCTAAATCACCTCTTTCCTTTACAATCTTTTTGACTAAAATCTTAACTAGAAATAGAATTTTAGTTGTTAATCTTTTAAATGTTAAATCTTCAATCCAACTTTGCTTTAGCTCAACTTAATTTAATTCACTAAGCGTTCATCTGTTTGATCGCATTTGTAACTAAATCTCTGTGGGAACGATACTTTCTTATCACTTTATTACTTTGCGTGTCCCGTGCACTTACGGTGCGAACACCCATTAAAGAACAGATAAGTACAACAAAATAAAAAGTAGATCGTAATACATGCCATCCCAAAGAGATAACAAGTCATATTCAATCATGGCTTATATACATTCATTTTTTTGTCCTTCTTAGAAGAGAAGATGAAGGTACCATTGCCAGTGGAAACACATGACCTATCACGATTGCAGAAAAAATTA
Organism: Mimosa bimucronata; assembly: GCA_037074515.1. Lineage (NCBI taxonomy): Eukaryota > Viridiplantae > Streptophyta > Magnoliopsida > Fabales > Fabaceae > Mimosa > Mimosa bimucronata. The sequence goes on from CM073447.1 coordinate 1,906,904, forward strand.
ATTAAAAATTCGAATCTTGAAAAACAGTACAAATATAAGTAAAATATATATTCAATCATGCCTTCACTCTTTCCCAATCTCTTTAATCCTTAAAGTCTCTGGGAAAAAAGTATAGGAATAGAGAAATTTGAGAGACTAAAAAATCATACCAAAAGTTGTTTTGTTCAGGTGGTTGCATCTGCTCAAGGATGGGTTGAAAATGAGGATAGGAGAGTTATTAGTTAAGAAAGGTTCTCCACTGATTATTAGTTTGACTCACTAGCGTCGCATTCATATGTTTCTCTTTCTCCATTGCATTTCGATTCACTTGCATCACATTCATATATTTATGTTTCTCCAAGAGAGTTTGACAAATCCTTGGATTTTATGCTTTTGTGTATTTAAATTGAGGTAATTAATATAATTGAGATGTAATATTAGTCTAAGTGTTTAAATAATAATATAGATTCTTAAGTTAAAGTAGTATAAAAATGTGATTAAATTGCTATAATTGTAGATTAATTAGCATTAGTTGATTTTTAGGGCTCTTTGATTCTTGTTTAGTGTATATTTTACTTGTAGAACCATCCGAGGACCAAATATGAAGGATTCAATATGAGAAGAAGCAAGAAAAATGGGGCAAAAGGGTGAAAGTTCAAGAGAAAAATCAAAATAAAAGCTTCTGGATAGATTGTGAAAATTACAGAAAAGGACCCTGAAATTTCTAAATTACAGAAAAGGAACTGAAATTTCAAAATTACAGAAAATTCTCCCTCGCCGTGGGACCCCACAGCAAGGGTCTGAGAGTTTTCTTTGCTTCAGGCCTTGGCTGTGACACCCCACAGCGAGGGCCACAGTGAGGCCCTAAAACCTGTAGAAAATCAGCATCTATTTTGGGTTAAGTCGGATCCAATTCACTTATCTACTTCTTGACCCGACTTGGGGGTATTAGACACGAAATTTGGGAACCCTATGATAGATTTAGAGCCACCACAAATGCTATCTCTCATCTTTCTCTCATTTCCTCTAATCTCCATCTTCCATTTTCCACCTTCTTCCACCCAAATCTTCTTGTTTCCTTTACCTCCACTCCTTGGTGTTGGCTTTCTCATAGAGGACAGCAGCTAGGCTTCCCCATTCTTGATGGTGGAGGCTAAAGGATGAGCTTGAAGCTTCAAAGGGGAGTGTTGTTCTTTATTCTCTCTTCCTCTTGTGTATTTCAATTTATCTAGGGTTCTAGGGATTATTATATGCATTTGGTTGTAATTTTATTCTATATCTTTGTATGAGAGTGGTAGAAACAACTTGTCCTGCTTATTTTCTTTGTATGGATGCTTGACATTGCACCTATTGATTTGAACATATCTTATTTGTATGGGTTCATCATTTAATATATGTTTTCTTGTTAAAATCTTGTGCTAAATGAGGGTTCTTGTTTAGTGGATCGTGGTGTCAAGTGTTTGTGTTTAGAAATTAGCAAGTAAACCTACTAATTGCTTGAGTAACATTGGACTTCAATCCATTGGATTTAATTTATTGGTTGGGGTTCTACCAATGACTTGGGACTAATAGGTTAATCTTGCTGCAATGCGGGATTCCGGTTGTAGGATCAAGAGTTCCTTACGATTAGTAAGTTTAATTGGTTCTTGAATTTGTCAAATTGCATGAGTAGCATTAGGCTTCAATCCTAGAGTATTGATTTATTATGTGGGGTTACAATAATAAATTAAACCCTAAGATTAATTAAGTGGCAATTCAGGGTTCCGGTTGTTGGATTAGGAGTCCCTTACAATTAGCAAATTTAGTTCGATTTTGAGTTTAATCAACTTAGGTTAAATTAAGTAATGTGCAGGGTTCCGGTGTTAATTAAGTTAACTTAAGCCTAGCCTAGAGGGGTTCCTCTAGGGGTCTTTCAAAAATCAGTATAAAACTCCTTACAAATCTTCGAAGCAATGAATCCCAAGGTTTCTACTTATCAAGAATGATTCCATTTTTATCCCCCTCCAAATCTCATTTTTATCTTACTTTTATTTTACTTTTGAACATATCACATCTTTTATATCTATTCTATTAAAAAACCAAATACAATATTTTTAACCGCTTTTGTTAGTTTGCATCTTAGCTACTAAGTCATCTTTTGCTTTAGGCTCCTTAAGTAAACGACACCCCGGAGGTTAGCTTCTATTATCCCCTTGATTCTTATTTTCTTGAAAGGAGGACTCAAGGCGTGCTACACGCACACACACTCGAAAGTGGTGCTCTTTATAGTTCTATATTTCTGATTGAGGTATAGCCATATATATGGAAGAAAAATCATCACCATCGTTTAATAAATGGTGGGTTATAATATATTTGAAAAATAATAAATTGAAGGAAACATATTTTAATATTTTAGTTCAACCTGTAGGTGATTTGCAATTTTTCCTCTCATCCCCTCCAAGAATCGTTTTGGCACCGCCTCTGACTCAAAAAACTATATTTATAATTATAATATAACCTCACCATTTGAGCAGGCATAGTAATATATGTGAGTGGTTAGCCTTGAGACTTTTTTGTTCCGATTAAAAAAGTTTACCAATCGATTAAAGTAAATTATGTTTCATGTATAATCAACCCATTAACATTTAAAAAGAAAATAAGAATATTAGATTTTAAAAATGGATGGATACATGCTAAAAAAACTCATGCGCATGTCGGATTAAAATGTTGATACTAAATTGAAATTTTTGTTGTTCTTTATCTTGGTATCACAAACAGTATTGAACAATAGATTAATGCAAATTTTGTTTGTAAAATATAAGTTAGACTCTTTCTTGATTATAGCTAGATAGTTATACATGTTATTGGCCAAACAAACCAATAAACTAGATAGACAAAGAGACTATCAGCCAAACATATAAAGAATTAATAGAGGAAAAGCAAGAAAACAAACCATGAAACTATCCCATATCTTTTATTTATCAGCGAAAAAGAAGAGCCTAGAAGATATTCTGCGTTTAATTAGATTTGTTTTTGTTAGTTTGAAATTTGAAAAGTAGTTGTATGTTGATGACGTGTATTATAGTTGATAAAAACATAATTTGTTCAAAAATCTGTTAAAAAGGATTGTAGAATTAGTTAAACCAACTCAGCAGTAATAACTAACTTTGGATTGGGGACCCCAAAGGTTTACAGAAGGAATATTAATTTAATTCTTTCTCCAACGTAGTTTAATATATCCTATCCCATATTTATACACATTTTTCTTTGCTAATGCACATTCAAGTACATGGATGATTGTGAAATTTTATATTATTTTTAACTTGATTTGAACTCTTTCATCTTATTTTGGATATTTTATATTCGATAAAAATTGTGTACGCTAGTTTTTTTTTTCTTTTTTTAACAAAAATTGTGTACGCTAGTTGAATAAAATTAAAATATGTCAAAAAAAAAAAAATCATTATCTACCATTTGTGAACACTACATACGCTGGTACCAATATCTAGGATATGGGAGTAAGGTGATTCTTGAATTTTTTATTAGATATATGACTTGTGCAGTTTTTCTTATTTGGATCACTTAATGAGGAACAATGTTGGGGTCAAAGTATAAATAATAAAAAGTATATTGGAGTGGGATATTTCCCAATTACTATAAGCTGTATTATTAACTAAGCATGAGGAGTTTAGTTAAATATAAGAAAATATATTATAAGAGACCCAGACTTCCTCTCATGCTCTACATAAATGACTGGTATTACGTCAAATGAGTAATTTGCATCGAATGTGCCGTTAAATTTGTCTCTTTTGCGTTATAATCACATCGCAAGCCCTTGATTAATTAACATTTAGATTGTTGTACTCGAAACCTCGACTTAACATTTACCATAATTAAACATGAAAAATCCCATCAAAGAACTGAATTATAAAAAATTAAAACTAAAAATATCTCTAAGTGCATTCCATCGCAAAACAATAACTCATTCTTGGCTTGGCTCATGAATGTAAGGTATACATTCGTTTTTTTGTCTTGGAACAGAGGATGAAGTACCATTGCCAGTGGAAACCCATGACCTATCAGATTTCTTTAACACATTTAGTATTCCTTGGATGAAAATCCCCTGTATAAATAGTGAGTCAAATTAAAGTATAGGAGTTCAATCAATAAGCTGGTAAGAGAAATTTGAGAGATGGAATAATCATACCAAAAGTTGGAGTTTTGTCCAGGTGGTATAGGATCTGTTGAAAATGAGGATGTATCACTTGAGGAAGGTTCTAATGGGTGGGGATTATTAGGGTTAATTGATAGAGCAGGTCCGGCAGAAATATTAGAAATATCATAATTATCGCCAAATCTTTCATAGTTACTTTCTCTAAGTCCAGGTGGAGGGATTGGAGTCATTGCCGTCACATTTATATGTTTCTCTTCCTCCAGTCTCACCCGTTCCCTGTATTTCTGGTTACGAAAGTATATATATGGAAGAAAAATCATCATTATTAATAAATAAATGGTGGGCTATAGTATATTTAAAAAAAAATAAATGGAAGGGACCATATTTTAATTAATATCGTTAGCCCAACCTGTAGGTGACTTGAAATATTTGCTCTCGTCAGGTGAGAGACATCTATGCCTTGAAGCTTTGCAAGGACTTTCATGCGTTCAAGAATTTCTGTTGGCACCGTGTCTGATATACATGAAACAAATAACTATATTCATAAATTATAATATAGCTCAGCAGGCATAATAATAATATGTTGTATGTTATTATGTTGACAATAAAATAGTTTTCCTTCTCGTTACGAAGAATTGGCAAGAGGTAGTGGTCATCAAACATCAAAGAAAATGACTGCATAACATAATTAAATGAATGATAAAATTATTGAAATTGAAAGAGAGAAAAAAAAAAAAAAAAAGCAGAAAGATGAGCATACTCTCAGGGCCACCAAGTTGATTCACCGCCTCAACAAACAAATTTTGAAGACGATCTTCCCAGATGAGACGTTGTTTTTTTGAAAGATGTTCTACGCCAATGCATCCCTGGTGCTCGGAAGGAGAAACAGAGGAAGAACCATCTTTATCTTGATGTAGTCGTTTTGATTTATCATCTGGCTGGTGATTGCCGTCCACAATATCATTATTTTTCAAAAAGTTAGTTCCTCGTTGCTTCTTAGCAGCTTGCCATAACTTTATGAGAACATCCACATTCGGTGGCTTCCACAATAAAGAAGAAATTCTGCCTTCATGTGCTCTGATGACCACGTCTTTTACTCCTCCATCCCCGCATATTACTGCAAATATAATGTAATTAATTAAAATCTCTTAAACACACACACACATATATATATATATAAATAGCACCCATATATGTCTATATAGGGCTTACCAAAGGGTGGAATATTTTGGTTCGTGTTAAACTGGTAGCCATCTTGGTCTTCCAAAGTCGTAATATCACGTATAACCAAATCATAAGAGCTATCTCGAAAGAAATCAATGGCTGAAGCAACACTGGAACACTTAGTAATTTGATAATCAGATGGTGGAAGGCGTTCCTCAAGAATGCTTTGGGTGACATTATCAATGCCCACTAAAAGGAGCTTTAAGCCCTTAGGGAAATACTTCGTAACGATGTCTGTGGGAACATCAGGAACATGATGATCCTCCATCTTCTGAACTGACGATATATTGAATTGAATAGATTATAAAAAAAGGAGAAGCTATATATATATATATATATATATATATATATTAAAATGAGACGTGTATCACAATAAAATTTATACACACACGCTTACCCACCCGTGTACAGTGTAGCTGATAAAAGATATTTTGTTAAAAAGGATAGTAAAATTAATTATGGATATTTTATATTAGATAAAATAAAAAATTTATGATTAATTGATATTTGTTAAAATAAAAATTATGTATATACGCTATGCCTGTTAACAATATATACGCTATAAACCGCTATCAAAAAATATATACGCTATAAACCGGTATCTATTTAAAATAAAAATGTATATATAATAACTCATGTGCATTCAAACTTCATATATTTTTAACTCATAATATCCTTAAATAATATATCTATCTCTAATTAATCCATTCTAAGATTTTGGATATTGGATAGAGAGAAAACCTCGGGATACGAATCTATTATTATGTGAAGTTTTTAATCAATATCCATATCTAAGTATCCAAAAGTAATAAGTGGTGTATACATGAGGCCTTTTGTATGTGAGTGCATATCCAACGGCTAAGTGTATTATATTTTTTCTATCCATAACCTAAATTTTTTTAGGTATATCCGAAGTCTTAAAATATTTTTTTCATTAATCCATCACCAAAATATAAAAATCACTTTAGAATGTTTGGTGCATAAAGACCTATATATATATATATATCTAATTTTTCAAGTAATATTGTTTTCTTTTGAAATAATTTAAAACTTTCGACTCTTCAAAGAATATCTAAATCCAATGAACAATTATCTAGTAATTTATATGCAAATAAGCCATGTGGATTGGTCAGGAATATGTTGCTTATTTATTACAGGGACAATTCAATTTCTAAAGAGTTTTTCTAAATCAATGAACTTGCTATCAATAAAATAGAATTTTATAAATCAAATTTATACATAAAAAGCATAGTTACAAACTCTTATGTTACAAAGCATGCACATATAAAATAATTTAACATTGGCTACCTTATAACTTCACGTTCTACTCCTTTAAAAAATTATTTTGTTTGAAGATCTTGTCACATAAAACAAAAATTATGAAGGATATTTTGTGATTATAAGAAGCAACGAGTATAAAATCAAACTCCGAAGCTGAGCTCTTGATGGGAAAGTAGAAGGTTATTTATTAAATGAATAAAAATAAAACGTGATAGCATATGAGATGATGATTCATACGTGTGTGTATAAATAAAAGTAGCGTGACATTCACGTCACACAAACATATTAATCTTTTATTTATATATATCAAATATATATCTTATTCTTTTATTTGTATTTTATTAAATGTTATTTTATCTCTAATTTCTAATATCTTTCAAATAAATTAATATATTTACTTTTAATTTCTCTATTGATTTGTTATCTATAATTTTTCACTTGCTTTCAAAAGTTTCAAATCGATATCGTGATATTATAATTATAAATATTTTAATATCTCTCCAATATATTTAGATAAGGAAAATATTTTAAATGAGATGAGATTCCACATCTATTTAATAAATCACATAACCTTTTTTCTTTAAATTATGGCTTAAAATCCAACCCATTAGATAGGTTTTCTTCAAATAATTATATGATTATATGAAATCTGAAAAAATTAAATCTATAATCTCTAGATATTCAACATCTACATTGTATTAATAATTTATTTCTAAAAATAAAATTTAGGGTGGTATACAAATCATCTAAACATATTCTCTTTCTTCCTTATTTAAGGGTATTTCAATAAATAATATTTAAGGTTACCCTAGTTGTTTTTTTTTTTTGAACTGAAGTTTACCCTAGTTGTTATATCATAGTTTTCCCTAACTTCAATTTCTAACTTGGAATATTGTTGATAATTTTTTTTGTCAATAGGATAAGACTTGTTATTGTGAGTTTGTAACACAATAAAAAATATTAAATTACTGATATAATTATCAAGAGAATTTTGTCTTTCGTTAATTTAGGATGATACAAGATACAACAGAATTTCTCTCGGTAAAATTACATAAAGAAAATTTTCTGTAAGAAATTGTACTAAATGAAAGAATTACCAATAAATTTTTCTAATGAAAAAAGTTTGTGGAAAAATATAATTACGACATAATTGTTTTCTATGCTAATTTCTGACAAATTATCAACTCAAAAAATCAAGAACGAAAATAATGACGTAAAATTCCACAGTAATGTTTTTTGAATTCTTTAATTATTATATTATAATCATTTGTATATAATAATTTAATAAATTATTATTGGGTCATATATTTAAAAGTTGAGGGAGCTGTATAGCAATTTCTAATCAAAGTTCTAAGTACACGAGGAAGCATAAAATTTAGAGCTAGTAATAGAAGTTGAACTTGTAGGTCAAACCCATAACCCAGTTTAAAAATATGGGTTGGGTTAAGAAAAATGAAGACCATATTATAATGAGTCTTCTCAGTCTAAAATCGTAATAGGACCAGTAAACTCATAGCCCCGCTTTTAAAAAAATAAAAAATAGAAATTAAAAAAACTACTATTGAAGTCCCTTCTTCTAGATAATGTTCAAGCCCTTATTTATGCCCATAATTGGATGTTTGGTTTCCCATCAAATGATGATGTTGATAGTGAACTAATTGTATTCATTATATATATTCATATACTTTGTTCTCTTTGATTTCAAAAGCAACGACCCAAAAAAATTTTTTTTTTGAAAGTAAATTTATTAAAACAACGTGAGAATTCTGGATGTTAGGCGTATAAGTTAAGGTTTCGTACTTGTATAAAAAAACTGTGATAGTTTGCTTCGCAGAAAATCTTAAACAAAATCATTAAGATACTTATCTAGTCCATAGCTAATAGGATTTTAGTAGTATCCCAACAAAAACTTTAAAATTCTCTAAACATATTTATATGTATAACTTAACAATGATAAGAATGTAATCATTAATTTTAGGAGATACAATCATATATCTATATATATACATTTCAAGCAGTTCAGATATGATAAAAAAAATATATAAAAGATAGAAATACTGAAAATTCAAATGTAAAACTAAACTGAAAAAATAGGTTTGTAAATATATTATAAAATCTTCAATATATTTGCCCATATCTAATGGAATCTCTCTTGAAGTTAACAATTTTTCAAATAAATAATTTAAAACTGATTTGAAAATATAGATAAGGAGACCATTTATATCTAATGATGCAACTAAATATATAAGAAGGGACAATTACACTTAGGTCCCAAGTAAGAGATTTAATTTCTGAGAGGTTCTAAGGAATTGTTAATGGCAACTATTAACAAGTGAAATAGCCTTAGTTAACAAGTCAAGAAGTTGTCAATGAACCTATCTAATAATAAATCTTTTACTTGGGACCTTACTGCAATTATCCTTAAAAACCCTAGTCCTCATACTCATACGGTGTATGAACTCAAACATTCATGCTGCCGGAAACATTCTCTACTATAGTTGAGTTTTCTTGTACCTTCTTCCTCTTTCGGTACTAGCAACGTTAAGCCTACATCCAATTGAAGTATGCACACATCTCAGGTGAGTTGTTAATTCTATTTCTTTGTTTGATCATAAACTCTTTTCCTTAGTCCTTGAATATTGTCATTCTCATTCTCATAGCCAATCACAATTTATTCAGCGCACTACCCATATCAAGGTTCAAAAAATCAGACCGGACATCGAACCGGATGAGGCACTGATTTAAGGGTTAATGGTCGAATCGGGGTCGGATCGGGTCAGACTGATTATATTAAAATGATAAAATTTTATTGATATTAACATTAATAATCACTAATATCAAAATGTAAACATAGATAAGTATGCATGATTCATCAAACATGAATATTTTGATGTTTCTATAGAGGGAAAAATATAAAATATTAGTTGAGTACACGTGAAAATAAATATTATTCTACAATCCACAGAGTAAAATACAAATACTCAGAGCAATAACAATTAAATACTAAACATATACAAGTATAATAGCATTTAAAATATTATAATTTCCTTGTTTCTAAAATTAAGTGAAGTGAAAGTTGGTAATTAGGTGAATTATAACAAAATAAAAAAAATCAAATTTTGAAAAGAAAAGAAAATGAGAGAACCGGTTCAACCCCCGGTTCTAGCCGGGTTGAACAGGTTCTCCGCCGGTTCAACTGCCCTCCCCGGCTAAAGGCTCACCTGGACCAGATTTGGGGCAGTTTGCGGTTCACAGTTCAACCGGTCCGGGTCTTTGAACACTGACCCACATACATCCTATCCTTACTTGATCTCTTCACTAAATCATTTACCCAAATTTTTATTGTTAGCCTTACGAGATTACTTCCGCCCTCAATCAATTTAAATAAAAAGCAAGTTTACATATGTTTAGTTTGCAAGCTAGAGAACACATAGGATATAGCGATTTGACCATTTAAAAATTATCACTAAATATCATTGATGCTAACACAACCATGCATATTGTATATAGGTGTTTCTTATGAAAATACTTTAGCTAGTTTGGAGTTTGTTAACCTCTTGGAATTCATGTCTTTTGGCACATTTTCCTTTGTTTTTATACATTTTTTGGAGCATTTGTACATCTTTAGAATACTCAAAGATAGGAAAATGTGCATGAAGTTTTGGTTGCACATTGTTGCTCAATTGTGCATATGTTGGCCTTTCCTCCTTGTTTATTATGAGCTTATCAAATTTTTTATTTTATAAGGTATGTTTTGGCAAGAGAATTAGAGTCAAGCTATTTGGGAAACCAAAGATGATAAAAGTGATGGCAAATCATGTTGTAATAGAAATACTCAAATTTTCCAGAAGCAAACCGAGTCGCAGCTCATAAACTAGGCTGCAGCTCACCTTTGTACAGAACCAAACTCGGCCGCAGCTCATGTCAGCACAAAAGCAAATTGAGCCGCAGTTCAAACCACAGCTCACTAGCGATAGCAAAATGAACAACATTGATATAACGGGATATTTAGGGTTTTAAGGGGAGAAATCGAAGGAGGCTGACATCCTGGACTTTTGGGACCTTCTTGGGAGCTTTGTGGTGTGCTAGGACAAGGATTTTGGTGGAGATTGGGTTGGGATTTGAAGATTGGAAGAGATTTTAACTTCACATCTTGGTTCTTCCTCTCCATTATCCTTTCCTTTCTCTTGTTCAATGTTTGTGATGATTCTTATAAATTTTCCATCGGGTTTCTTGAACATGAATAGCTAAACACTTTGCTCTAGGGTTATTTTGAACTCTTGTATGAATTAAGTACTCATTTCTCTTTCTATTTGTGATTAATGGTATTATTATGTTGATTTTACTCTATGCTTTATGCTTCTTGTTCATTGGCCACTAATAAGATTGTTGGATTCACTTGATTGATGCTTGAGAGAGTTAGGTTAAGTGTAGAACTTGAGTTTAATAATGTGAGAACTTGAAATTTGATGTTGAATTGATGGTTTTGTTAATGGGATAGAGATATACTCATTAACCTCACATAGGCATATGGGATTTGCAATGAGAATTGGGGGTTCAATTATTCAATTGAGAGATCAAAGAATTAATTGAACTAAACACCTAATTAGACACTTGACAGAGCACTTATGGGTAACTTAATAACCTTGGCTAGCATAATGCATCATTAAGAAGCAAATATGTTGGGAATTAATTTAATGCTTTTGAAATAGAAGGGGGATAAATAATCCTAGGTTCCAATTGCATCCTTGAAGTCTATGAATCACTTGTTTTTATTTTTATTTTAGAATTAGCTTTCTTTCACTCATGATAGTTGTCTCACTCAAATTGAGCAAAAGTGTGATAATCACTACTTGACCAGGTTTTGGAACCAAATCCTCGTGAGAAATATACTTTACTTATCACTTTATTACTTGATGCGACTTATGCACTTGCGGTGCTAACAGAGTTTTAGGGTGGTTAGGAAAAAGGGAGATCTCTACAATCGATCTCATCAGGTGAGATCTCTAGAAAGGTGGCACCAGTCGTTTCCACCCTTATCATGATGATTTTATTGAGAAGCAAGTAAAATTGAAATTGTTTTCTCTCTAATATTTTTTTTATGGTATGGATTTGATCATGTCAATGATACTATCTTGTTTGAAGTTTTGATTGCTCTATTATAATTTCTTTTTAAATTTGAATTTTATGCCAGTTTTCAATTTTTGTTTTCTTTTGATCGAATCTCTTATCCAAACAAATGTGCAATATATACAAAAGAGTTATATGGTATAATATATAGTGGGACAGTTATTCCCCACATGAGTTATACTATACTGGGATGGTTCTTCCCCATGGTTATATGTATATGAATATGGTATATATAGTGGGACGGTAATTTTCCACAGGTTGTATATGAAAATGATATATATAGTGTGATAGTTATTCCAAACGAGAGTTATATTATAATGGGATGGTTATTCCCCATGGTTATATGTATATGAATATGGTATATATAGTGGGACGGTTATTCCCCATGGTTATATGTATATGAATATGGTATATATAGTAGGACGGTTATTCCCCATGGGTTATATATATATGAATATTGTATATATAGTGGCACTACAAAAAAGTGGCATTTACTGGCGATTCATTTAGTAGCATATGTTCAAAACCACCAGTAATGTGATGTTAGTGGCGGTTTGACTGACAAACGGCCCCTAAAGCTGACTGTTTGACCAAAGTCACAATTAATGACGGATATTAGTGGCAGTTTAAGAGTGTCAACCACGACTAATGTGGTGTCATTTGGCAGGAAACTTAGTGGTGTCAAATTAGTGGCGGTTAAGTTGGGACAAACTGCAAGAAAATGAAAGGTCACGTCGTTAGTGGCAGTTTGTGTAATAACCACCACTAAAGGAAAGTGCATATTAATAACACTCGCACTTTAGTGGCTGTTTCACCTGCAGTTATGCCTTAAACAACCACTATTACCAGCAGTTATGTAGGAATGCTAGTAAATGCACGAGTTTAGAAGCCTCATGTCTTTTCATTTGTAAAGGCACGAGGCTTTTAGTGAAAATGAAGTGACTCTTTATACGGATTCTACAAAAACACGTTATTCTTTATTTCAGTATTGTTTTTGTTAGTGAAACATCAATCAGGGAGTACAAATCATGTCCAGAAAGTAAGATCATTGTAAAGAGAAGAGGTCGATGACTAGTGAACAAGAGGAGCAAGAGGAACAACACCGTAGGTAACAGATTGAGGAGGCTGAGAGGTAACGGATAGAAGAAGAGCGTGGTTGAATAGATGAAATGCGAATTCTAAAGAATGTTATCAACGAATTCTTCAACGAAAACCTAAACATGGACATGCCCAACATACCGGATTGGAAGGGATACAGTGATTTTTGGACGAGGAGGAAGATAAAGAAGTGGGGCGCCCTAGATGATCCGTTGGAAGAGCTACCAGATACGAATTACAAGTTCAGGGTAAGGAAATTCAATTTTTGACCCCTTTTATCACATAATTCAATTTTTTTACCACTTGTAACAATATTGTGCAAATTTTACAAACCCTTCTGATAGTATGAGCAAAAGGAGGTTAACGGTGCAAAATGCGCAGAACCTCCAGAGTAGACATAGGGTGAAGGTTGACTGGAACCTGTTTACCACACAACTGAAAGGCAAGGGGGCCAACTGTTCACCAGGTTTTACGTGAATGTTGGCAGGAATTTCCAGCGATTCCCAATTGATGCTTTGGACTGGAGAAAGATTGATGACGAGGTTAAGAATTTTGCGTGGAATGAAATCTTGAAGGTCGGTTGAATTAACTTAAAGTTTATTTATTATTTATTGTTTGAATGTGATTTTAATTAATATTATAGGAATTCTATTTATTATTTATTATTACTGGAATATTATTATTATTATTATTGGAAAACCATTAAACCATAGTTAAATTTTATATTTTGCACCAAACACCCATTTAGTTTTTTGGGTTTGTAATATAAAGTTCCATAGATTTGTTTTTTGAAAAAAAATGGTGGAGCGTTCGTAACGGTTCGAACGTTACAAATTCAATTAAAAAGCCAAACAAATTTCAAAAATTTGTTTATGGTTATCTATTTATTTTAGAAAATTTAATTAATTGAAATATTATTCATTAATGTTTTTTAAAATAATAAAATAAATAATTTTTATCATGTTTATAATTTTTAAATTAATTTTTTTGTAGAAATATAATTATACAAATTTGTAATTTCATATTTTTTTAAGTGGAAGAATTCTCATTGTTTCAAATGCACACTGCAAGCATAATTGAATAGTAAAATAGGAATACTTTCAAATAAAATTTAATAATAACTGTTAAAAATAAATACCACAAAATATTAAAACAACTATTAGAACCTAAGCTAGATGAAGAAAATGAGAGGAAGACCAGAAGAGAGGATCTATATAGGAGTCAGTGTGCGGGTTGTATTGGTTTTTTTTTTTTAAAAAAAAAACACCATTACAAATTGCTCGCAAAATCCGAGGACCCATTCTGCTCATGTTTGTCTTTACAAAAGCGTCTTATTGTTTAATAAAAAAGGTTCTTATTTTTACAAAAAAGTATTGCGTTTGAACCGTTACAAAAGCGTGACACGTTTATAGGCTTCACAAGACGCTTTTGTAATGGTTCAACTGTTACAAATGCTTCCCCCACTAATGGTTAAATATACAACAGTTATAATCTTCTAACAGTTTGTCAACTGTTTACAAAATGTGGACCATTGTAATTTTCAGTATACTAACCATAGACACCTGTGAGGACATTGCGAAAACTCAAATTCCTACTATTCAAACATTTTTTTCTCTATAACATTGTCATCAAAGCATGGCTAAGTCATTGATAAAGTTTCCCTGAACGAGTTTAACCTATTTGGATGGATTAAATGTTTTCTTAGATTTTGCCACAACTCACTCTAATTGTAATGGGAGGATCCTATGTCCATGTCCCAAATGTAAATGTAAGAAGTGTCATCCATGATGAATTGTTAGGGAACATTTGATTGTGAAGCCTTTCCCGGAAGATTATACATTTTGGAGCCTACATGGAGAAACACATGACATGGTTTATGATCCATTCATTGAAAGTTCCCAAGCAGCAGTTCAAGTAAATGGTGGTGATGACCGGATAAATGATGTTGTTCGTGATGCTTTTGGCGTTCATGATGACACGGTTAGCTCATGATAACCATGACAAATTTCTCCCCTCGAGATGGCACCAAGCCTCCCACACTATTTGTCTTAGTTTTTGTCTCAAACTGTGATAAATGTTACACTTTTGTAACAGTTTTGGGCAACCGTGACAAAAGAACCATTACAAAATGGTCTTTTTTGTAGTATATTAGCAATCTTAAGGTTGTATGCTAAAAAAAATCAATAATAGCCTACCCTTCATTATTCAACTCCCTAAAACCAAAACCATCATGAACCCTTGCGTGCAGTCCCGTCTCGTTACCAACATGTCCATTAAGATCCCCCAATAAAAAAAAAATTCATAGTTGGAGGTATACCTTGAATCAACCCCTCATTATCTACCAAAAACTTCTCCTTAAGATGTGTTTCTGCCCCTACTTGAGGTGCATAAACGCTAATAAGTTTATTATATCATTTCCCACAATTACTCTCATAGATATGATTCGGCCCTCAATCCGCTTAACTTCCACTTCATTCTTCCTCCATTCTTTATCAGCAATGATACCAACACCACTCCTTCCATTTACCTTTCTTGTGTACCAAATTTTGGGACCATTAACTATGATTTCTTTAGTTCTCTTTACAGCCCATCTAGTTTCTCATTTAGCTTCCCAATGCTCCAAGAACCAAATATAATCTTATTCTCATGAACTAGCTTCTTTAGCCACCTTTGTCCATTAGAGTGCAGTAGCCCTTGCTCATTTAACACTACATTTGGGCAAGGATGTAGCTCTTGCTCTCTCTCATTGTAATCGATCCATACAGCACGTTACATCCAGGCAATGACCTTTCAGGTAGCCCTTACTCTTTTAACACTACATTCGGGCGAGGATGGAGTATCTTTCACTCTCTTCACATTGTACTCGAGCCATACAGCTCGTTACTTATTGGCAACGACCTAGCATTCACACAATTTCTTCGTTGATCTATGTTGATGAGATTTGACAGGGTTTTTGCATTGGCTGTTGTAAAATCCTCCCAATTATTTAATTTAAAACCATCATTTGCATCCAGATAACACCCATACTAATAGGATACTACCTATGATAAAAGGAGAATTGTGAAAACCGAAAGGTCTATCATAGTTAGAAAAAATTTCGTTAACTTAAAAACCATAACTATGATAGCAAAGAGAATATCATAGTTCTCAAAAGCTTGGCGGTATTAACAAGAGTTAACTACGAAAGAAAAAAAAAAGAATGTTAAGTTTAAAAGCCTATCATAGTTAAACAAAAGAGTTTAGTCATTTATAAAACATAAGTATGATAAAAAAAAAGAATCTTAGTTATAATAAATAAACTAGTAATTGAATGTGACTTTCACCCAAGGTAAACTGGAAACGAGATACCAAATTAAAATAAAGACTATCAGTAAAATAACACAAATATAAAGCCCTCGACCACATATGCCAGAATGGGGTCTCAAAAATTAACAGATACAGTAATACAGAATAATAACAAAAATGTGGAAGCTACATGCATATATACTTAGTCTATAGATGTGGCAATTGTTAGAATAGTGAGTTTTGATGATAACTAAACATAGCTTAGGCATAAAGAAAGATTGGACTTAAAACTTAGAATGAACTTAGAATAATCTAATAGAAATCCTAAGCCATTACCTAATAGATCAGGAAGAGATAATCGAATAAGAATGTAATGATATGATCCATCAAGATAAGGTTAGTGTGAATATAAGTTATGAGTATGGCCGTCTAATCGATCAGGAGGCCCTATGATCGATTAGAGAATCTTAAACTTAATAGGAAACCAAACTTAGTAATCTTAGTGTAATCGAATGAAAGGGTATGATCGATCAGGACACCCTGTGATCGATCAAGACTTCTCAGTTGTAATCTAAGTCCTAATTTTAGCCTATTCGATTATAGTTTCTTAATCAATCAGAGAGTATTGAGTGATGTCATGTGATTGATTATGAAAGTCTAGGATTAATTAAATCAAGGCCAATATAACTTAAGCATATTCAATCAATGAAGCATGATCGATCAGGATACCATGTGACCGATTAGGCGTGGCTTTAACTAATCTTATGTTCAAGTGATACAGGTCCTGATTTAAGGCTGATCTATGTGTGATCGATCAGAGATAAGAAGCAATGAACGAATGAAGTCTTATGATCGATCTGGCGATGGATTTGAATGTTTAAGCCTTTTATGTGCAAAGTATGTTAGACCTATTTTGGGAAGTTAACGTTACTCTCACAGACTGAAGAAATGAGCTGTTTAAAACTGGATTTGCTTTCTACAATTAATGAAGAAAGAGAAGATAAAGCTAACCAAGTACAAGGAGTAAATGCATCAATAGAACATCTACATCTCAACCCTCCATCAGATTAATCATCTCTCATCAAAGATCAAGCAACGGCTAAAATCAGAGACTCAACGGATAGATTTTCATAACCTGATATAAAAGCATTTGAAGCTCAGACTTGGTTGGTAGGGAGAATTAAGTGCTATTCAACTTCAACATTCCATTGCAATCAATTCAAGTCTTAGTTCTCACAGTTGTAATTCAAATTGTAATCTTATCGGCTCAAGTGTGTGAGCAAGCTTTGTAATTCTATAAACTCTTTCATTATCATTGAGTGATTTCCTTGGGATAGTGGGATCCTAGAGGAAAGGGTTGTATTCTTACAAAGTGTAAGGGGGGAGAGAATTTGGTGAGATAGTGAGGTCTTACTGAGAAAATTTTCTGGTGTAAAGGTATTCAGGAACCTGTTGTAATCCTGATTCACTAGTGGAACCCAACTGAGGTTGGAGAACTGGATGTAGGTCAGAGTTAGGACCAAACCAGTATAATTTCTTGTGTACTTGATTGTTAAGTTCTTATAATTTTTTAGAGATACACAATTCACCCCCTCTTGTGTATTTCCTGCCAATTTCATTTGGTATCAAAGCAAGGCTTCTCATCAAGTGATCCAACGATCAGAGAAGAAAAGATCATGGCAAGACTCAACGAATGTATGCTACCTGAAGGTAGCTCTATCACAAAGCCCCCTAGCTTTAATGGAGAACGTTATGCCTACTGGAAGATGAAGATAAAAATCTTCATTAAGGCAAATGGCTACAGACTGTGGCAAGTGATAGAGAATGGAGACTATGTACCCATAAAGACAGAAAATGGGATACTGGTAAAGAAGGAACCTGGAGAATACACCACGGCTGACATAAAGCACCTGGAGCTTAACAGTAAAGCCATTCTAATGATTCAAAGCGCCCTAAGTTAGAAGGAGTGTTTTAGAATCTCCAACCTTGAAACTGCTAAAGAAATATGGGATGCTCTTGAAGTAGCCCATGAAGGAACAGAAGGAGTGAAGAGCAGAAAAATCAATCAACTAACAGCTGAGCATCATTTATTCAAAATGAAGGAAGGAGAAACCATCAGAGAACTGGAGATAAGATTTACTCATCTCATCAATCATCTAGTAGCTCTTGGGAAAATTCTTTCTCAAGAAGAACATGTCACCAAAATCCTGAACATCCTCACAAATAAGTGGCAAGCCAAGGCAACTGTAATTAAAGAGATCCGTGGGGAATCTATGAGTTCAGTAACTTCCCTGTTTGGAAGTCTTACTGAGTATGAAAGCAAGATGAACTATAGAAAAGAGCTGGCTGGAGTATATAAGAAAAAGAAGACTCTGGCTCTTACTGCTTCTAAAGAAGAGGAAGATGATAATGATGATGATGAAGGAGATCTGGATGACGAAGAAATGAGCCTAATGGTAAGAAGATTTAAGAAAACAGCTAAAGAAAAAACAAATCTCAAATTTTTCAGAAAAGCAACTGAAAATGTTAGCCCTTTTAGCTACTATAATTTTTGCAATAGAAAGGGACACTCTATATCTACATGCTATCCAAGAAAATATGGAGTAAAAGGAACTTATAAATGGGTTCCTAAAGGGTCACACCCTCATATGGTCAAAAAGGGCCAAAGTACTCCATCTAACACCAAAGGACCCAAACGTATTTGGTACCTAAATCTCAGTAACCTATCTTGCAGGTTTGTCTCAAGGCATCCAAAAATAGCAAATGGTATATTAATAGTGGATGTTTGGGACACATAACTAGGGACAGAGAGAAATTCAAACATCTTGAATTCAAGGATGGAGCCAAAGTGAGCTTTGGAGGAAACCAGTCAGAAAGGATAGCTAGAATTGGAGAAGTGAACCAGACAAGTGGACAAACAATCAAGGATGCCTACTTTGTAGAAGGTCTGTGTCATAACCTCCTGAGTGTAAGTCAAGCTGCTGACAAGGGTAACTGGATAATTTTTTATTCTAATGAATGCATGATTATTGATAAGAATGATTTAGTTATAGGAGAATCGACCCTAAAATATAAATTAAGAGCTAGCAGAGATGGAAATTGCTATACTATTAATCTAAATCAATCAATTCAAGAAAAATGCCTTATTAGTAACACTGAAAAATTGTTGGTTGTAGCATAGGAGGCTAGCTCATGTAAACATGACTCAATTAAGTAAGCTAGTCAAGAGCTTGGTATGAGAGACTTAGTAATTTTCTCTTGGGAAAAGGATTTATTAGAGGAAAGATAGATACTACACTATGTATACTGCACCAAAATAATAATACGCTTGTAGTTCAAATTTATGTTGATGATATTATTTTTGATGCTATTGATGAATCTCTCTCTAAAGAATTTTCTAAGATAATGCAGGGAGAATTCAAGATCTCTATGATGGGAGAACTAAACTTCTTCCTAGGTCTTCAGATCAAGCAAAAGAAGGATAGGATATTCATTTCCCAGTCAAAATATGTCAAGGAGATCTTGAAGAAGTTTGGAATGGATTTATCTAAAGAAGAAGACACACCCATGAGCTCTACTGCATTACTGGATGCTGATGTAAGTGGGACAAACTTCAATCAGTCCACATACAGAGGAATGATTGGGTCACTTTTGTATTTGACTGCAAGAAGACCTAATATCGAGTCCACATTCCCTGCTAAGCGAATCTCTTAGCAGCATAGGATAAGCCCCAAAAGCTCACCGTTTTGGCCAGTGACATGATCTCAGCCGTTGGATGTACAAGCTCCAAATCAACGAGAATCTGACAAGTAAAACAATATGTATGCGCATTGCCTCTTGAGTACAAGCTCCAAACCAATGATAAGTCGACAAGTAAAGCAAGTGCCTTTTCATTCTAAAAAACTCTCCTGCTACTTCACTGAAAAAAGACAACTCTCCCGCTATTGAGACAGTAAAAAGAACGAGGAGAATTGCAGAAATGGAAGGAGGAAGCAAACAAAATAGCAAGAGCAAGGAGATGGAAGAGAATCGAACACTATAAAGAAGGAAGATGGTCATTTAAAACTTTGATATACCCATAATCTCATCAACAGGAACTTCATTGTTTAGGTAAAAGCTGCTATTCTATTGATTAAAAAAAAGAATTTTTTTACATAATATATCTTCAAGTATGCTTTCGATTTTTTGCCAGAACTATTGCTTTTATACTATTAATGATTTTGTTTCTATACCCATTTTCCAGAACTGTTGCTATTCTATTGAAATTATGGCCATAATTTGTGTGTACATTGCCTCTTTATGCTGCAATAAAAATATGATTTTTCCCTGATACTGTACATTGCCATGATTGTGATTTTTATACTTAGTCTTGTTTATATATTAACAAAGTTGCTTTGCATTTTTGTACTGGAAAGAAAAGTTTTTTTTGTGATGCCCAGTTCTTGTTTATATATACAGCTATACACACATACATAAATATATATATATATGCACACATGTATTTGATTCTTTTTAAAGATATAATCATTTTATTGTGTATAGCAACTTCACCATGGAGGATGAGTGCAAACCTAAAATAGGAAAGGAATTTGAAAGTTTGGAAGAGGCATGGTTGTTTTGGAAGAATTATGGTAGGAGAACTGGCTTTGGAGTTAGAAAATTAAATGGTACATGAAGGTAATATTGTTGTACCCATTGTAGCACCAATCATAGAATCACAGAATATGCCTAAGGGTTTCAAAAAGAGAGAAGAAAGAAAAAGAAAGCGATGCTACAAAAGTTGGAGGGAACAAAATCTAAACAAGCGTAGAAAAATTGCTCCAGCGGAACAGGTATTAAGTTTTAATTTAATTTATACTGATATGAAAAATAAAAGTATGTTGATCTTGCATTTATCTCTGTGCAGGGTGTTCAAGAGTCTTCACCACATGAGAATGGGAGAAATGATGCAAGAAATGAAGATCTGCAGCCATCCAATAAGAAAAGAAAGGTGAACAAAAAGAAGAATGCACAAACACAACCTGATCATTCAAAAGAACCATCACAAACTCGATATTCTTTCCCACCATTTACATCTCAACCATTTTCATTTACAAGCTTGTTAATGGTATGAATTAGTAGATTTATCACTATTTATTATTGCTTATGGTCATGATATCCTCAAGTTACATCCATTGATATTTGCAAGTGTAGGAACATGAAGAAAGTGACTTCTCATCACTTGAAGCAATATATCTCAATGCAAACAACTCTCAAGGTACTAAAACAAAAAGGATAAAAAGAGACATAGTAAAAAATTCATAATCTTTTATTCTTTCCAATATTGTCATTTACAAATATTGCTTTACATATAAATGATACATCTCTAACAAATTGATTCATACAAGAAACTAAAATAGGCATTAGACTTTTTGGTGGCTATTTTTTGGATGCACCAATACTGCACAGGTTGCTATGCGCTTCTTTTGGAGCTTAGGACTGTATAGCACAATTTTTTTGAAGGATGGCAACTACATTGTTTTACTGGATAGCAACCATCTGTACCTGCAAGAAATGTCTATCAAATCAATTCCCATCCTTGTCAATGTACTTGTCTTTCTCATTAGTACAACCACTAGTAAAGCTCGAAGTATATGTACAACAACAATTTATGTAATGTATATGTTAAACTGTGCAACTTTTAGCAATGTCCAATGCAAGTATATCTATTTACATTTTGTGCAAGAGACTCATAATTTAAAAACCTCACAGAGAAACACATATAAAGCCTAAAACGCAGTATCGGAAAAAAATCAGATTCTTATTTGCACACATTCAAGATGCAAACCAGAGTCTAAAATGCAGACATTCCTAATACAGGCTATAATTGTTAAAAAGCCATTGAAATGTCAAAAAAGATATTACTCCTTCCTTCGATCATAAATATAAGATCAGCTTACTTTCTTTTTCTTTTTTGTGGAATTAAGGAAGCCAAATTGACCATTTAATTTTACTATATGTTACATGTAATTAGATTATATGTTAATTTATAAGTAAAGTAACCTATGTTTGTGAAAAAATGATAAACATAAGTACTTAAATGTGGTTAATTTTACATTCTAATTTTTTTAAAAAATTCAACTTGATCTTATACTCCTTCCGGTCCTAAATATAAGACTTATTTACCTAATTTGATTAGATTAAGGATGTTAGTTAAGTTAATTAGAAAAATATCTTATATTTAGGACCAAACTCATCTCCTTAAATATGTCTTATATTTAGAACTGGAGGGGAGCAATTAGGATCGAGGGAGAATATTGTGTTGCTATTTACGGGAAAAATCATATTTTTATTGCCGCATCAAGAATCAAGAGGCAATGCGCATACATATTGTTTTACTTGTCAGATTCTCGTTGATTTGGAGCTTGTACATCCAACGGCTGAGATCATGTCACTGGCCAAAACGGTGAGCTTTTGGGGCATATCCTATGCTGCTAAGAGATTCGCTTAGTAGGGAATGTGGACTCCTTAATATCCAGTTTAGTGTGGGAATGTGTGCTAGATATCAAGCTAAACCAAAAGAGTCTCACCACAAGTGTGTTAAAAGAATTTTGAGATATCTGGTTGGAACACAGGAATTTGGATTGTGGTTTCCAAGAAAAACTCAAGAATATCTCATGGCCTACTCAGATTCAGACCATGCTGGGTACAAAACTGATAGAAAAAGTACCAGTGGTCAATGTGAGTTCCTTGGAGGCTCCCTGGTGTCTTGGTTCAGCAAGAAGCATAATAAAGTATCTATGTCATCAACTGAAGATGAATACATTGCTGTTGCAAGCTATTGTGCTCATGTGCTATGGCTCAAGCATCAATTGAGGGAACTAGGGATGGACTTTCCAGAAGTTCCAATCCTATGTGACAACACAAGTACAATTAGCTTGGCCAAAAATCCTATACATCATGCAACGATAAAGCACATTGATGTCAGACATCATTTTATTAGAGATCATGTCCAAAAGAAAGATGTTAAGGTGGAATTCATCCCAACATACTTCCAGCTAGAAGATATATTCACCGAACCACTTGCAGTTGAACAAGTTATGTATATCAAAAGGGAATTGGGAATGGTAAATCCCAATGAGTTGTTGATTTAACCTTTGCTTAAATGCGCCTTGGGGGTTAAAATCAAAATAAATCCAAGGATTGCAATATAGGTTGCAACCCCGTGCCGTTTCACTTAAGTAGTCTTTTAACCTATCTAAACTAGCTAAATGCAATCAAAACAATAAAAGATATGGGGGTTTTGGTTTGAAAATTCATTTAATAAAACTATTGACAAAAGCAGTTACTTGTTTTTGGTATTTTAGATTAATGAGTGAAAAAAGTTTGGATTAAGGGAAATTAATAAAATGGGCTTTGGTAGTGCTATAGTGGCTCTCATGCTTCATTAAATTGATATTGGGAGTTAAAGATTCACCAAGTCTAATTGAAAGATCCCCAAGCAACCACTAGGGGTCTACTAGCCCTAATTAATAACTAATCAAGCAACCACTTTCATAGCTATTACTTAGGGTTAGTGTTAAGCTCCACTTGGTGTGTGCTGGAACATGAGTTTTAAAAACAGATTCCTCTCAAGAATGTGCAACCACAGCATTCAATTAGACAAATTAAGCTACATAATCTAGCAACCACTAAAAATTATATAGCATTCATAAATCCAATAGGAAATTTAAACATACATATCATTCAATTAATATAACTCAATATCCAACACAAATGTTCCAATTCATAAACAACTAGAAAAGGAAATCATGTCTCAAATCCAAATATACAAAGAGAAATGCAACCACAAGACTCAATACATAAGGAAAAGAGCATGAGAAAACAAACAACTCCCTTATTTCGCCCATTGAAGCTCAAGCCACCTTCACACCACCAAAGAGCCCAAGTTCTAGCCTCTCATGTCTTCAAATTCGAGCCAAAGATAGCCCATGACCACAGCCTCCATGGATGAAGAAGGTAGAAGAAGAAGTATGGTGGAAAGTTGAAGAACAAGAAAATCAGCAAGAATGGAGGTGAGATTGAGTGGGAAGATGAAGATTTGAGTGAGGAATGAAGGGAATGAGTGAAACCCTAGCATAGGAGGTGTATTTCGTGCATAGGAGGCTTAGGAACTGAATTTGGGGGTGTTTTGATCTATTTATACTGTCCTAGAAACCCTAAAAACGCGTCAATTTTTTTTGCAGATTTTCACCACGGCGAGCTAGCATCCATTATGGAACTTGCTGGGAGTTCGCCGTGAGTTCGCTGTGGCGAGTCACAGCGAACAAAGATCAATTCTGCTTCTTCTTGTCTTCCTCGCCGTGAAAGCCACGGCGAGGAGATATTGATTATGTTTCTCTCCTCACTTTCTTCTTCTACTCCGTCCAGAATTCTTCGTTGAAACTTGGCTTCCTAATTTGGGTATGTTTCTTCTATGAGCTGCATATAAAATGGACCTAAGGTAGCATCAAAATGTTCTTGAAAATGAATTAAACAATAAATCGTGCTAATTATTCCCAAATTGCCCTTGACTAGAACAAATTCCAACAAAGTATGCAAAAGTCAGAAATTACCCTAATTAGGTGCAATTACCCCAAGAACATGCAATGATCCAATGATTTTATCAATGAAAAGTGTGTAAAAATATGGTGCAATCAGTTGTATTTGAATTATATTTTATTTTGATGATATAATGCTAACTTAGGCATCGGAGTACCAAATTAAAACTTTGTAGGTTATGTGTCAAAAATCCTTTTCATAAGACTAATCGATCAGGAAACCATGATTGAACACAGAACATGTTCTATGATCAATTGGGATTCAATCATGGATTAAGGAAGAAGTAAGAAGAAGACAAACCAATCGATTAAGGAATAGAGCAATCGATCAAGGTCACTTGATCGATCACAAGGAAGAGGTATTTGATCTGGCATCAAATACCCAGCGTGGAGCCAATCGATCACAACAATCCCCAATCGATCAAACGTACTCATTCGACAAAGAACCAATCATCGTGATCGATCACAGAGCACTCGTGATCGATCCGGCTCTAATGGTAACTTTTACAACAGTTATTTTCATTGTCAAACGTTTAAGGTTTTACAATTACTTTTCCATATATATTGAACACTTGTAACTGTTGCATCATTTTGCATTCATTTCGCACCCAAAAATGCCAAGAATCATCATCTCCCTTCATCAAAACCTTCTGTGACTGTTGTAACAGCTCTCGTTTTTGAATCATCAGTCACAACCCTAGATATCTGATATAAACCCACAAATGGCTCCCAAGGTGATCATTTCCAAACATCTCAGACCTCAAGTTATTGATGTTAGAATCTTAAGTTTTGATGAAGGCTGACCCATAGAAAACATAAGTGCAAGTTACCTTTGGAATAAAACGAGTAAAATCTGATAGGTAATAGATAATCATTGCAAGAGTAAAGATATATTGCTAAATGAAAGATTCAAATATATCATATGGAAACTTAGCAGAACTCCAAGTTAAATATCTCTATCGCTAAGGTTATCCCTATCACAAATAGACAAAGAGTTAATAAGGAAACGAGTGATTTAGAAAACTCAAAGTTAATATCCATTGCTAAGTCATTCACTATAGCTAAGAAATATCCTATCGCTAGAAGTTCATTAAAGAACATGAGTAAATAACTAGCAGAAAAGTAAACCAAGTCCTTGAACAAAGGAAATCAGCTAGCGATAAGAGGCTAAGCTATCGATAACAGAAGTGCTTCAAGTAATAGACATTCAGATAGCTAGTGCCTGAGAGCTTATCAGTTAAATAGCGATAACATAGCTACTAGCGGTAATGCTTTCAGCTATCGATAATAGGATACCATGAAACACCCTTGAATAATCATATCAGTATTCTTAAAGCTAATAAGCAATCCAGTAACCAGCGATAATGTTTATGTCTATCGATAGAGAATGCTTTATCAAGATCCTGAGCTAATATAAATATTATCTATCACATTGAACTAATGGATTATGCTTGCGATAGCAACTTCTATGCATTACATGAATATTTGTTCAACAGCTTAAGTGCAGAACATACTCTATGAAGTTAGCAATAGCACGTCATGCTAGCGCTACTGAAAAAGCTGCCAACAGTACAGTCCGTACAAATACTCAGAACGCTAAGTCTATCTCTCTCTTAGCTCACCCTACGCAAGAAGTAGTTGAAGCTAGAGCAGAAAGTTAAGCCCGATGAAGAAGCTACATTAAATGCCAACTGCTAGAAGCTCTCAACAACTAAATTCAAACAGCTTCTTGAAGATTGAATGCTAGGGCAAAATCTGAGGAATGATATAAATACAGAACTTGAGCATTTATTGAAAGAGGACGAAAAATAAAAAATATTCACAAACTCATTCATTGCTCTTTGTTTTTCCTGTATTTATTGTTTTAGATATTTTATCTGTACTTCAGTGATTATCAAAATCAGTTCATTAAAGTGAACATATTTATTGAAATCCTTTACTGTTTGAGGTTGTTCTGAAAGCAAGGTGCTTTAGAACAAGGATATTGCCTTACAGGTGGTAAGGGGGAGTGTTTAGAGAGATTCTAAAACTCTGTTAAGGTTGACAGGTGAACCTGTGCTCGTAAAACCTGTGGTTAGTGGAACCCAACAGAGTGTTGGAGAACTGGACGTAGGCAGTGTTGGCCGAACCAGTATAAAGTTTGTGTTGTCTTAATTATTCCTAGATTTTTAGAAAGCACAATTCACCCCCCTCTTGTGCGATTGCCACTTTCAATTGAAGATATAGTGCCTTTTCCCACCAACGATCATGCCCTTACATACAGATAACCTTCTTAGCCTTCAACTTCTCAACCATCATCAACAAAAATGCTTGAAACTCGAGCCCAAGCCTCTTAATCCAAAAGCAAGAGTCCTGGAACTGTGGAGGCCAAGGACTTGACTTCTGGGGAAGCAGAAGTGCCGGTGTATCCAAGTTTTGCGCAAGGACCAATTGAAGACGTATCAGACTTTATTGAGAAGAAGTCCATCATGTAGAGATATGCTTAATAGATACCCTGTGTCAGAATGGTTGGGGCCATATAAGAAGTGGATTGGCATCAAGAACCATTACAATGAGAAGGTTGTCAAAGCCTTTTATTCTAACATTGCCATTTCCACTACAGAGTCTGAAGGCAAGACTACTGCGATCACTGTGTCATCCAAGATCCGAGGAAAGAAGTTCTCTTTTGACTGGAAGAATCTGAATAAGTGGCTAGACATAGACAAACCACAGTTGGTTGCATACAATGTCTGGCAAGAGAGGGAGAAATATTCAAAGATAGAACTCATGCGGGCTTATCAACCAGAGGGTCCAATCAAAGGAACCCTTCGACCTGTATAGATTCCCCCAGTCAACAAAGTGATTCACTAAGCCTACTCAAGATGCATGGTGAACAAAGCAGGGAACTTCACTCAGATTTTGGAAATAGACAATCCTGTATTGGCCATGCTAATCAACAAGGTTCCCATCAACCCTGGCCAACTAATTTGTGAAGAACTTCTCAAATTCAAGAAGTCTAAGTCTGCTAATATTCCTCTCTCATTTCCTCAACTGATTTCATACATCCTTGCCAGCAACTACATTTGATGATTAGAGGGAGACAACAACATTGAGACTCCCAAATGTGACATCCTCACTTTCAAAAGGATGAAACTACGACAACTTGCTCTAGTGAATGCTCCTGCTCTAGTACATGCTCATGCTCCACCCCAAGGTCAAGAAGGGGTTCCTGAGGAGGAAGGTCAATTTTAGGGATGACATGAAGAGGTTCACTCCTCTACTTCTCAATCATCTTAACCATCCATGCCTGAATCTGCAAAGAAGACTATGGTCCTAGAAGATATGATGGATAAGGTTACTACCAAGGTCACAGACAAATTGTAGAAGGAAGTCATTCCTAGCATTCTGGAAGAGTTATCCTTGGAAAATCAAGCTATGGAAGACATACTGCTAAAGAGGCTAGTGGCTACCTTAAATGAGACTGTGGTGCAATCAGTCAAGAAGTGTGGTTCACAAGTGTATGAAGGGTATACTACAGTTGTGGATATCATCAAACATCTGGAAGTTAGATTGCACAACATTGAGAACCTACTAGGATTCGTGCACCCTTCAGAGAGGAAAGCTGCAGACCAAAGGCTTAGAGCCTCCATGGGAAAACCTTCCACTCAGACTCAACAATTACTATATGCTTAAGACCTTCCTTATTCCCTTGTTGACCTAACCACCTCCCTAGTCATCCACACTCAAACCTCCCACTCTCTCCTCAGCAATCTATCAATCCAAACACCAAAACACAAGCCTCTCCCACTTCCAAACCATCATCCCCAAAATCCTATATCCCTCACCAAGAACCAACCCCCCATACAAGCTCCCTAGACTATGAAAGAGGCAATCGCACAAGAGGGGGGTGAATTGTGCTATTCAAAAACTCTAAAGAAAAATGAATACAACACAAAATTTATACTGGTTCGGCCAACACTGCCTACGTCCAGTTCTCCAACACTCTGTTGGGTTCCACTAACCACAGGTTTTACGAGCACATGTTCACCTGTCAACCTTTACAGAGTTTTAGAATCTCTAAACACTCCCCCTTACTACCTGTAAGGAAATATCCCTGTTCTAAAGCCCCAAGCTTTCAGAACAACCTTAAACAGTAGAGGATTTCAATAAATACGTTCACTTAATGAACTGATTTTGATAAACACTTAAGTACAGATGAAATCTTTAAGACAATAAATACAGAGAAATGAATGAACTTGTGAATGTTCTCGTTTTTCGTCACTTCTCAATAAATGCTTGAGTTCTGTATTTATATCTTCTTCTTTGGATTTTGCCCTAACGTTCAATCTTCAAGAAGTCGTTTGAAATTAGTCGTTGGGAGCTTCTATCCGTTGGCATTTAATGCAACTTCTTTATCGGGCTTAACTCTCTGCTCAAGCTTCAACTACTTCTTGCATAGGGTGAGCTAAGAGAGAGACAGACTCAGCGCTCTGAGCATCCGTATAAATAGTACTTTCTGGCAGCTTTGTATTAGCGCTAGCTTGATCTGTTATCGCTAATCTCATAGAGTGTGATCTGCACTTAAAATGTTAGCTGAACAGATAATCTTCCAAAGATATATGAATGCTATCGCAAACTTAGTCTGTTAGCTCAATTTAGACAAAAACAATATAAGGCATTTCAGAGCATATTCTTTTAGATCAGAGAGCATCATATCAGCATATATTCTTCTATCGATTGCTTCAACTACTATCGCCGGATACATGATTTGCTTATTAGCTTTAAGGATACAATTATCAAAGAATTCAGAACTTCAAGGTATCCCATTATCGATAGATAAACATTTTAGCGCAAGCAAACATATCAGCTCTTGATTCATTAGCTCTCAAGCACTAGCTATCTGAAATATCATTATCTGAAGCACTTATTGTTATCGATAGCTTAACCTATTATCGCTAGCTGATTTAGGGACTTAGTTCATTTATTTGCTGGTTACATTTACTCATAAGCTCAATGAACTTCTAGCGATGGATCCTTTGCTTAGCGATAGAGGGAGACTTAGCGATAGATATTAACCTTGATATTGCCAAGTCTTCACTCGCTATTCCTTTCTTTAAATTAGCTATACAGATACACTTAGCGATAAGGATACTCATTCATTATTGGTTTGCTAAGATGCCATTTCTTATTAGAGATAAATCTTTGTTCTCGCACTGATGATTTGTTACCTGGCAGATATTATAAGATTAAATCAGAGGTAACTTTTACTTATGTTTTCTTAGGGTCAGTCCTCATCAAAACTTAAGATTCTAACATTCTCCCCCTTTTTGATGATGACAAAACATAAGTAAAAATACAAGAGTAAGTTCAGACCATAATCATTTATATAAGCATAAGCATATATCAGAACTTGGATAACAATAAAGCTTGTACAGATCAGTTATATTCAGAACATCTCAGATCATAGTACAATTTTGCAGAACGAAACTTTTAAAACCATAAACTATCTATGAATGCAGAATGCAACTGAGGGAGGTCTTCAGAAATCTGGCTTTTGACTCAATACTCGATCTTCCTGATCTCCCTTTTAATAGACCATTTCTCCCCCTTTTTGTCATCATCTGTTGGAGAGAAATCCACCAAAATTTCAGCCCTGGCTAGGGTTTTTGCATGTGCGAGAAGGGCGATTTGAACTTTGAAGGATTTTTCTGAAAATATTATCTCAGAAGAGATACGATTCTGACACAGGATACCGGATTTAATGATTTCTTTGGAGAATGACACGGCTTTCTGGGCTTTAAGACACTTGCTAGCGGATTGAGAAGAGGGTTTATCGCTAGAGGTTTCATCAAAATCACCTATTTTTAGATTCGAGACTCTACCCATTTCTGGGTTTAGGGTTTTGAGAGAAAGAAAGCCTCGAGATTTCAGAGAGATTTTGGGGAAATGAAGAGACTCTTCGGGTGAATAATGAATGCACAATACCTATGTCCTGCTTTTATAGAGTTCAGAAGTTACCAGAAATAATATAATATTCGCTGACGTTTCGCATTCTGAGACTCCTTGATGATTCGCTATCGCTAAAATGAGCAGCTATCGCTAGCAGGCATGATCCCACGCTGAGTAAGTGACTTTTAAGCTTCACTTACTCCTTCCAATGTTTATCTATCGATAGCTGTCTTTGCTATTGATAATTTGTTAAGCTAGCGAAGTTATTCTTAGCTCAAACTTAGCTTAGTTCTGCATATGGTAGCGATAGTATGACTTACTATCGATAGGTCAGTCCTGCAAAAACTTAAGATTTGGCACTCCGATGCCTAAATTAGCAATAATTCAGTAACCAATCAATAAAGCAAATCAAGAATAATAATATTTACAATTCATTTGGATTTACCATTCCTAGCTCTCTTCTAATATAGAGAAATTGATCAGGCTCAAGAGGCTTGGTAAATATATCAGCAAGTTGTAGATGGGTTGAAATAAATTCTATCTTGACATCCTTCTTCTGAATGTGATCTCTCAGGAAGTGATGTCTCACATCTATATGCTTGGTTCTGGAATGTTGAACTGGATTCTTAGCCAAGCTTATTGTGCTGGTGTTGTCACAGAGAATAGGTACTTCTGAGAAGTTCAAACCCAGATCTTTCAAATGCTGCCTAAGCCATAAGACTTGAGTACAGCAACTTCCTGCTGCAATGTATTCTGCCTCTGTGGATGAAAGAGAAACACAAGTTTGCTTCTTGCTTGCCCAAGTGATTAGACAGTTACCGAGAAATTGGCATTGACCACTTGTGCTTTTTCTATCTGATTTATAACCTGCATGGTCAGAGTCAGAATAGGCAAGAAGGTACTCTTGAGTTCCTTTGGGATACCACAGCCCAAGCTCTTGAGTCCCTTATAAATAACGCAAAATCCTCTTAATATTTGATAAGTGAGATTCTTTGGGATTTGCTTGATATCTAGCACATACACCTACACTAAATTGAATGTCAGGTCTACTAGCAGTTAAATAAAGTAAAGAACCAATGATTCCTCTATAATGTGATTGATTTACTTCTTTACCGGGAACATCTGCATCTAATTTGGCAGAGGTACTCATGGGAGTGTCTCCTTCTTTGGATAAATCCATCCCAAATTTGTTGAGAATTCCTTTACAATATTTGGTTTGGGATATGAAGATGCCATCCTTCTTTTGCTTTATTTGTAGTCCTAGGAAGAATGTTAACTCTCCCATCATGGACATTTCAAATTCTCCCTGCATTGTCTTAGCAAAATCCTCACATAGAGTTTCATTAGTTGCACCAAAAATAATGTCATCAACATAAATTTGAACTATAAGCATATGATTATTTTTGTGCATAATGAACAATGTAGTATCTGATTTTCCTCTAGAAAATCCTTTTTCAAGCAGAAAAGTACTAAGTCTCTCATACCAAGCTCTAGGTGCTTGTTTGAGACCATAAAGAGCCTTTTTGAGTTTGAAAACATGGTCAGGCTTAGTCTTTTCTTCAAAACCAGGAGGTTGTTCCACATACACCTCTTCTTTAATATAGCCATTAAGAAAAGCACTCTTAACATCCATTTGATAAAGTTTAAAATTTTTGATGGATGCAAAAGCTAGAAGAATTCTTATTGCTTCAAGTCTTGCAACTGGAGCAAAAGTTTCCTCATAATCAATGCCTTCTTCTTGGTTATATCCTTTTGCAACTAATCTGGCTTTATTTTTCACAATTTGACCAGCTTCATCAAGTTTGTTTTTGAAAACCCATTTAGTACTGATAATAGGATGATTTCTGGGCCTTGGTACTAAATCCCAAACTTGATTTCTTTTGAATTGATTAAGTTCTTCCTGCATAGCTATTATCCAATCATATTCAGCAAGAGCTTCATCAATACAAGTTGGTTCAATTTGAGAAAGAAAGCATAAAAATTCTACTTCATTTTGCAGTTGCCTTCTTGTTTTAACTCCTTTTGAGATTTCTCCAATAATCTGTTCAGGAGGATGATTTTTAAGATGTCTAATGGAAGATTGAGGCTCAACAGATCATTCTAGATCATCTTCAGTTTTATCCTGATTATTTTCAATATTGTTTTCAGGATTTGCTATCGATGGCTGAGGTGCTATCGATAGGGGCTGTTTTAAAAACTTTGAAAAATCTTCATCCTCATCAACAGATTGTTGTTTTTCTTGAGGGGTTTCATCAAATACTACATGAACAGATTCTTCAACAGTTTGAGTCCTCTTATTATAAACTCTATATGCTCTACTTCTATTTGAATATCCAATGAAAATGCCAATATCAGATTTAGGATCGAATTTACCTAAATTTACCTTTCCATTGTTGTGGATGTAACATTTTGATCCAAAAATCCTCAGGTGACTGATATTAGGCTTCCTTCTTTTGTAGAGTTCATATGGAGTCTTTTCCATCCCCTTTCTGATGTAGGCTCTGTTAGAAATGTAGCAAGCTGTACTCATAGCATCTGCCTAAAATATTTGAGGCACTTGTTTCTCGTTCAGCATGCTTCTAGCCATTTCTGTGAGCACTCTGTTCTTTCTCTCTACAACACCATTTTGTTGAGGAGTCCGAGGAGCAGAGAAGTTGTGGTCAATTTCATTTTCATCACACAGCTCCATGAACTCTTTATTTTCAAATTCACCTCCATGATCAGTTCTGATGGCTATTATCTTTGTCCCTTTCTCATTCTGCACTTTCTTAGCAAGAACACAAAAAGCATCAAAAGTTTCATGCTTAGAGGAAAGAAACATAGTCCAGGTAAATCTTGAGTAGTCATCCACAACTACAAGAGTGTATAGGCTACCTCCTAGACTTTTTACTCTTGCTGGCCCAACTAGATCCATATGAATTAGTTCCAATGGCCTGCTGGTGGAGACTGTCTTCTTGATTTTAAAAGAGGACTTTGTTTGTTTACCTCTTTGACAGGATTCACAAATCAAATCATGCTTTGACTTAAAACTGGGAATTCCTATGACTAGCTCCTTCTTAACCAATTTATCTAGCTGAGAAAAATTCACATGAGCTAATCTTTTATGCCATAACCAGCAATTTTCATCATTTGAAATAAAGCATTTTTCTTCAAGTTGTTGGCATAAATCTAGAGTATATAAATTCCCATTTCTATTTCCTTTTATCTTGCATTTCAGATTGGATTTATTTATATCTAAATCATTTTTATCAACAATGAGACATTCATTAGAATCGAAAATTACCCAGTTGCCATGGTCTGCGCTTTGGCTAACACTCAGAAGATTGTGGCAGAGACCATCCACTAGGTAGACATCCTTGACTGGACCTACTTCACCAACTCCAGTGATTTTTCCACTTTGGTTCCCACCAAAGCTAACTTTGGCTCCATCTTTTATCACCAGATTGTTGATTTTATCTTTGTCTTTAGTCATATGTCTTGAGCATCCACTGTCGATATACCATTTTCCATTGCTGGATGCTTTCAGGCACACCTGCACATACTAAACAGATTTAGGTACCCAAACTTTCTTGGGTCCTTTAAGGTCAGACTTGTGCTTTAGGTGTGTAGTGACCTTTGGCACATAAGTTCCTTTAGGAACCCATTTATAAGAGCTATTAACACCATACTTTCTGTTAATACACGTTGACTGAGTATGGCCTTTCTTGTTGCAGAAATTGCAAAAGCTATATGGTGAAGAATTTTCACAAGATTTTCTAAAGTAGTTCATGTATAACTCCACCTTTGGTTCAATCCATCTTTTTGAGGATTTTTGTTTGGGCTCATAGCCAATACCAGTTCGATCTCTGAAAACTTTTTGGTTGCTTAAAATCACATTCAGAGTCTTAGATCCCTTTGTAAACTTTTCTAAAACATGCGAAAATTTTTCTTTTTCCTTCAATAATTTTTCACAATTTGAGCAATTTTCAGAAATTGAAGGAACAGCTATCGATAGAGGCTTAGCTATCGAAGGTGCATCTATGGGAACTTGCGATAGCTCTTCTTCTATCGATAGGGAAGAGGAAATCTTTTGAGAAGAGTTTTTCTGAATTTCTTTGTTTTCTCTTGTTAGTCTAACTACTTCTTTAGAGAGTTTCAAGAATTCTATGCACATTTCATCATATAAATTTTGAAGATCAGAATAAGAAGGTTCAGAGTCAGATACCTCAGAATCACTTTGCTCTTCTTGAGCAACAAGGCAGAGGTTGGCGCATTCTTCGCTATCGCTAGCTTCTTCATCAGAGCTATCACCCCAGATGGATGACACATAAGCCTTTTTCTTTCCATAAGTCTTCTTTTTCTCTTTCTCCTTTAATCTTTGAAGGCTGGGACACTCAGCTCTGAAGTGACCAGGCTTCTTGCACTCAAAGCATACAGGAGATTTGTCTTTCTGGAAGTCTTTGAAGCTAGGACCACTTCTCTGAAATCTTTCTCTTCTTCTGAAGAACTTTTTAAATTTTCTGGCCATAAGAGCTATGTCCTCCTCATCAAGATCTTCCTCATCATCATTGACTTCATCTCTTTCTGAAGCAACAAGAGCAAGTGACTTTTTCTTGGAATTTCCTTGTGCTTTCCTTTGAGCTATCAGGGTAGGCTCATACTCAGCAAGGCTGCCAAACAGGGCAGTGATGGATTTTGTTGATTCTCCTTGCATTTCTTGAATGGCTGTGACTTTCATGAGCCAATCTCCCTTTAGGACTTTCAAAATTTTGTTGACCTGCTCTTTCTCAGTAATCTTTCTCCCCAGAGCAGCAAGATTATTGATGAGTTGAGTGAATCTGATCTCTAGATCCCTTATCTTCTCATCCTCAATCATTTCAAACTTGTGGAACTCTTCCACTAGCATTTCCACCCGCCTATCTTTTACTCCAGAAGTCCCTTCATGAGCTATTTGCAAGGCTTCCCACATTTCTTTAGCAGAGTCAAGATGACTCACTCTAAAGAACTCTGTTTGACTAAGAGCACTCTGGATCATGAGGACTGCTTTGCTATTCAGCTCCAGATTAGCAATATCCTCTTCTGTGTACTCATCTTCTCCCTTTGGAATGCCCATGGGATCTCTGGGAACAATATCTCCTTCTTCTATGATTTTCCAGAGTTTGTATCCATTGGCTTTGATGTAAATCTTCATTTTTAATTTCCAGAAGGTATAATGGTTCCCATCAAAGCCAGGAGGCTTATTAATGGAGCTTCCTTCAGGGAGGATATTTTCAAGCGATGCCATTTAGATCTTTGCTTCTCAGATTCGTTGGAATCTTAATAACAGAGAAGACCTGCTCTGATACCAAGTGAAAGAGGCAATCGCACAAGAGGGGGGTGAATTGTGCTATTCAAAAACTCTAAAGAAAAATGAATACAACACAAAATTTATACTGGTTCGGCCAACACTGCCTACGTCCAGTTCTCCAACACTCTGTTGGGTTCCACTAACCACAGGTTTTACGAGCACAGGTTCACCTGTCAACCTTTACAGAGTTTTAGAATCTCTAAACACTCCCCCTTACTACCTGTAAGGAAATATCCCTGTTCTAAAGCCCCAAGCTTTCAGAACAACCTCAAACAGTAGAGGATTTCAATAAATACGTTCACTTAATGAACTGATTTTGATAAACACTTAAGTACAGATGAAATCTTTAAGGCAATAAATACAGAGAAATGAATGAACTTGTGAATGTTCTCGTTTTTCGTCACTTCTCAATAAATGCTTGAGTTCTGTATTTATATCTTCTTCTTCGGATTTTGCCCTAACGTTCAATCTTCAAGAAGCCGTTTGAAATTAGTCGTTGGGAGCTTCTATCCGTTGGTATTTAATGCAACTTCTTTATCGGGCTTAACTCTCTGCTCAAGCTTCAACTACTTCTTGCATAGGGTGAGCTAAGAGAGAGACAGACTCAGTGCTCTGAGCATCCGTACAAATAGTACTTTCTGGCAGCTTTGTATTAGCGCTAGCTTGATCTGTTATCGCTAATCTCATAGAGTGTGATCTGCACTTAAAATGTTAGCTGAACAGATAATCTTCCAAAGATATATGAATGCTATCGCAAACTTAGTCTGTTAGCTCAATTTAGACAAAAACAATATAAGGCATTTCAGAGCATATTCTTTTAGATCAGAGAGCATCATATCAGCATATATTCTTCTATCGATTGCTTCAACTACTATCGCCGGATACATGATTTGCTTATTAGCTTTAAGGATACAATTATCAAAGAATTCAGAACTTCAAGGTATCCCATTATCGATAGATAAACATTTTAGCGCAAGCAAACATATCAGCTCTTGATTCATTAGCTCTCAGGCACTAGCTATCTGAAATATCATTATCTGAAGCACTTATTGTTATCGATAGCTTAACCTATTATCGCTAGCTGATTTAGGGACTTAGTTCATTTATTTGCTGGTTACATTTACTCATAAGCTCAATGAACTTCTAGCGATGGATCCTTTGCTTAGCGATAGAGGGAGACTTAGCGATAGATATTAACCTTGATATTGCCAAGTCTTCACTCGCTATTCCTTTCTTTAAATTAGCTATACAGATACACTTAGCGATAAGGATACTCATTCATTATTGGTTTGCTAAGATGCCATTTCTTATTAGAGATAAATCTTTGTTCTCGCACTGATGATTTGTTACCTGGCAGATATTATAAGATTAAATCAGAGGTAACTTTTACTTATGTTTTCTTAGGGTCAGTCCTCATCAAAACTTAAGATTCTAACAGACTACTCCACAACATCATTTTCTCATTCCATACACTCCCCGACCAGATCCTTCCCTTACCTATGCTAGAGAGGGTAAAGCCCCAGTAATCTCCTCTCCTATCCTTCCTAACTCTCTTTTTTATGCTAATAAAAGGGGGGAGCGGTAGTATTCCAAAGAAGGGGGAGAGTAGTAGTATTCAAGAGAAGGCCAGTGAAGCTGATGCTATCCTATCCTCTATTACTGCTGAAGTTCCTGAAGAGATTTCCCCTGTTGCCACGCGGAGCCAAATTCTCCTAGATATTCATGAACTGGTAGAAGGAATCAGACTAAGTATGGAGGAACAAGTCATGATAGAGGACTTGTCTCATGAAGAGCCTGCATCCACCAACATTCCTCCTACAGATGAGAATGTAGTACTAGAAGAACAAGATAAGGATCTGGGCATGGCTGTGGTGGTGTACTAGGAACCACAACCAGGGTTAGTAGATACTTGGCCCTATCTTCATAAACAAGTGGGAGAGCTTGTTGAAAGAATTGAGGGAAAGGCCAAGGCAAAAGATGAGCAAGAAGAAGAAAAGACTAAAGATGAACAGCTGTGCCTAAGCCTGTGATTCCAAGCTGGGGAGTTAGGAAGCAAGTGATTTACAAGAAACCAATCCAACTTGATGAGAAAGATCCAATTCAGGCCACTTCCCAATTTCTGGAGTCTGGTGAAGAAGAAGAAGGGCCAGAGGTTCAGTCTATTATCAAGGGAAAAAAGAATCAAAAAGACTGCACCTAAGCCTCCAGAAAGAATGACAACCAGAAGAGGTTCTAAGGCTACAAAGGAAATAGTGATTGAGGAACCAAAGCCTACTCCTATGGCTAGTTCAAAGAGGAAGGATGCATACAAGGGAAAAGAATTTAAGCCTCCTCCAAAGAAGAAGCAGAAGCAGCAGACCTACCTTAAGAGGATTCTTGCTAAGACTAAGCCTCCATCTCCCAAAAAGATGAAAGCTCTTACTAAGAAGAAGAAAGTTGAGCCTGTACCAAAATTTCAAGGAGAAATAGCATCAACTGATTCTGGGGAATACAGTTTTGACTCTGGGGACTATGATTTGAAGCCAAAATATTGGAAGGGCTCGAGTAGTTCTGATTTTGATTAAACCAGCAAAACCTCCCCACTTGCATTCATCTTCCTGCATCTGCATCATTCATGTTATCTTATGTATTCTTAGCTTTCAGTAGATGTTTTGATAGACTTCTTATATTTTTATTATGTTTATAATGCTGTCAATTGAAATGTATGACTTATGTTGCCTATGATCAAGTTATTATGTTTATCAGATTATTCCTGTCTATTTTTTTTTTTTTGCCTTCTACTAATCATAAATTATATCTTATATTTTGTCATTATCAAAAAGGGGGAGAATGTTATAATAGTGAGTTTTGATGATAACTAAACATAACTTATGCATAAAGAAAGATTAGACATAGAACTTAAAATAATCTGATAGATATCCTAAGTCATTGCCTAATCGATCAGGAAGAGATAATCGAATATGAATGTAATGATATGATCGATCAGGATAAGGTTAGTGTGAATATAAGTTATGAGTATGGCCGCCTAATCGATTAGGAAGCCCTGTGATCGATCAGAGAATCTTGAACTTAATAGGAAACCAAACTTAGTAATCTTAGTGTAATCGAATGAAAGGGTATGATCGATCAGGACACCCTGTGATTGATCAAAACTTCTCAATTGTAATCTAAGTCCTAATTTTAGCCTATTCGATTATAATTGCTTAATTGAACATAGAGTATTGAGTGATGTCCTGTGATCAATTATGAAAGTCTTAGGACACCCTAAGATTAATTGAATCAAGGCCAACATAACTTAAGCATATTCGATCAATGAAGCATGATTGATCAGGATACCCTATGATAGATCAGGCATGGCTTTAACTAATCTTATGTTCAAGTGATGCAGGTCCTGAGCTAAGGTTGATCTATGTGTGATCGATCAGAGAACAGAAACAATGATCAAATAGAGTCTTATGATCGATCTGGAGATGGATTCGAATGTTTAAGCCTTTTATGTGCAAAGTATGTCAGACCTATTTTGGGAAGTTAACGTTACTCTCACAGACTGAAGAAATGAGCCGTTTGAAATTGGATTTGCTTTATGTAATTAATGAAGAAAGAGAAGATGAATCCAACCAAGTACAAGGAGTAAATGCATCAACATAACATCTATATCTCAACACTCCATCAGATTAATCATCTCTCATCAAAGATCAAGCAACGGCTATAATCAGAGACTTAAAGGGCAGATTTTCATAACCTGATATAAAAGCATTTGAAGCCCAGACTTGGTTGGTAGAAAGAATTAAGTGCTATTCAACTACAACATTCTTCTGCAATCAATTCAAGTCTGAGTTCTCTCAGTTGTTCTTTAAACTGTAATTTTATTAACTCAAGTGTGTGAGCAAGCTTTGTAATTCTGTAAACTCTTTCATTATCATTGAGTAATTTCCTTGAGATAGTGGGATCCTAGAGGAAAGGGTTGTATTCTTACAAAGTGTAAGGGGGAGAGAATTTGGTGAGATAGTGAGGTCTGACTGAGAAAATTTTCTGGTGTAAAGGTATTCAGGAACCTGTTGTAATCGTTTAGTTCTTACAATTTTTAGAGATAAACAATTTACCCCCTCTTGTGTATTTCATGCCAATTTTAGCAATATACATGATACCCAAAATAACACGGCAACAACCTCAAGTCAACGAGGATGGGCCGGCTCCTTTCCTTCCCATCTACCCTCAGAGTTGCAAAAAGTGAAAAGTGAAAAAAAATTGAAATGTTGCAAAAAGTGCAAAATAAGGCATGTGTGGTTTCTAGCGAGTTGCAATTGGTACTTGGAATTGAATTAGGCATTCAAGCATGCATAATATCATATTTCATTCATTTCATTATGCCCTGTGGCCTATTTCATCTTTATAACCCCAAAAGTCCTTTTGCTGCATTGCACTTCTTGTGTTTAAGTGGAGATCTTAGAATTCCTACAAGCCTATGGTAGAGTGTGCTCCAAAGTGGATCTTAACAGTAGAAAATAACCCCAATATGGTGAGAAGAGATAAAACACTTATCCTTGAGTGACCTTCTCCTTTGCTCATCCACATTGCATTTACTACACACATAGTTAGCTCTTTAGCATCGTTCCATTCCTCACTCTTTGTTAGTTAGAGGGTTGTCAATTTGTATTGGCTCATATTCATCTAGCATGTTGAAATTCTCATTTATGCCTTCCTTACCATTGTGCGTAATCTTTCAAACTTGTCTCTGTCCAGGAGTACAAAGGTTTAAGTGTGGGGAAGTTGACAAATCCTCGATTTGTATGGTATTAATGTGCTAAAAAATGAGGCTTTTAACGTTTTTAAGATACAATTTTGGTCCATATAAGCTTATTGAACATCATAGGCCTTTAAGTGGAATTAGCATGAAAATGAGGTTAATTAGCCATAATTGGAGATTAGTTTGTATTAATTGATCTCTAGGACTTTTTGATCCTTGTTTATTGCAATTTTGTCTGTAGGGTCGCCGAAGGACCAAAAGAGGAAGAAGTTTTTATGAAGAAATTAGCCCAGTTGAAGAACGAGTTAGACAGAAGGAGGCAGCGGAAGCACATAAATTGATCCCCAAAATTCCGTATATCTCGCTACAGCGACCAAAAGTTCTCGCTACAGCGAGAAAGACAGAAACTTGGGCTGAGCTCTCTGTCAATCTCGCTATAGTGACAAAAAAATATCTATACAACGAGCACGCACTTACAGATGTTCGATTTTTCTAGGTTTTAGGCCCAATTCAAGTCCATGCCCGAGACTCACTTCTTGACCCAACCTGAGGAGCATATTAGGTCCAAACTCATACTAGGCCCCAATACCAACCAACAACAATATATATGTAACCACAAACAAAATGATCATGCTTTTACAGATAGGTTATCAAATACAACATGCTCTCTACCACCATTAACCATACATACTCAAGTGCAACCACGTATACATATAGGAATGATCTTTATCAACATACAATTTCCACAATAAACAAGACCCAATACACACTATTTCCACATAACAGAGTGATGGAATAAACATTCATCTTTACCCATTTAGTATAGCATGCTAGCCCATGCTCCACAACCAACTAGTGGTGGAGTCAAACGACTCATCATACAGCAATTGGAGACAAGAAAGTGGTTACCTTATGGAGTAATTAAGTGTTATTACAAAGCTAGCCTGGTGCTCTATGAACTTGGATTAAAATCTACAATGACGAATCATGCAACCAAACCAAGTTAATTACTTGATAACACAAGCCATCATTTGATCAACAACTAGCATATTATTATCACCTAGGCCACACACACCCACTTAGGTAGACATCCAACTCTAGGCCTAACGCAAAATTTCTATCTCAACCCTTACTATCATTCATTCAATCTCCTAAACATCACCCCTTTTCATAATTCAAACTATTACAACTATTGGAGCATCTTAAATAAGATTATCATTTAAAACCCCCTTTTCTATAATATCACATTTTCAAAACTTTGTAAGACCAAAATTTGAATTTAGTCATCATCCA
The DNA here is from genome assembly GCA_037074515.1 of Mimosa bimucronata. Taxonomy (NCBI): domain Eukaryota; kingdom Viridiplantae; phylum Streptophyta; class Magnoliopsida; order Fabales; family Fabaceae; genus Mimosa; species Mimosa bimucronata. The sequence goes on from CM073447.1 coordinate 1,948,927, forward strand.
AGAATTTAAAGCATTAGAAACCATCATCCAACATCAATAAACTCTTTTAAATAACAACCATTTAACAATACATATCTTCAAAATATACACAAAATTCTCATGACTCTTGAAACTTTGATAAGCCAAAATTTAATTTAACCAAGACCCAAAAGATTTCATCGTCTAGAAATCATTATTCATTACTAATAAGCTTATTGAAAATATAAAATTCCTCTTGCAAACTTGGATTTTTGAAATCAAGACCAAACCCTAAATTTTTAAATTAACAAAATTATTTTAAATTTCCAAGTCACCAAATAAATAAATCTAAACTCGTAAAATAAACCTATCAATACTACAAAAAAATGTATTTATCTGAAAAAAAGGCGGTGGTAAAATTGTAATTATATTGAAAACTTTCAACGTTTCTTTTCTAAATATTAGACGTTGATTATCTGAAAATTGAGCTCGCTGACACGAAAATTTTGGGGGTGGGCACGAAATTAGTTTCCACGCCTCACATATAAAAGTAAGACGTGGAAAGTATTTTTTCCACGTCTCACTTATTAAAGTGAGACATGGAAAGTGTGAAAAATATTGTCAAAATACTTTCCACGTCTCACTTTTATAAGTGAGACGTGGAAACCTCTCAAAAAATACTTTCTACGTCTTACTTTTGTAAGTGAGACATGGAAACCTCTCAAAACTCTAACCATACGGTGTCTCCTCCTTCATTTCCTCTGCCTCATTCTCGTATCTCCCTCTCATTCCCTCTGTCTCTCCCCCTCAACTCTCCATAACTCTCCACCTTCTTCTTCTCAGCCCTAATCGTACCACCGCACCGTTCGCCGTCGAAGATCTCAGCCCTCAAACCTCGGCCGTGCCACTTCAACCTTTGGAGTTTAGAAGCTTCCCTGTTCGGCGTAAGATTCATACTTCACCATCGTCACACCACGAGAGAGCGTGCCATCGGGGAGGTTTGTCTTCAAAGCCATCATTCTCTTCTTCCTCCATTCAACTGGCCGAGAAAGAGAGCAAGAGAAGGAGTGAGAGAGCCACAGTCGTTTTCTTCTTCCTCTGTTCTCTATTTAAGGTCTGGAGAGGTTTGGAAAATGCATTAATTGCCGATTGTGGGAGTAACGATCAGGGCCCTTATGTGCTTAACGGCCGAGTATCTTTTTCTTCTTCTTCTTCTTCTTCCAAAGGTTTGTCTTCTTCGATGGCCCTTGCTTGCGCTCTTGTTTATCTCTTTGAAGTTCTTGAGTATCTTGTTGCTGAGGTTTGTTTAGATCATTTTTTCAGTTTTGGTTTTGGTTTTAGCACCTTTGATCCGATGCTTTTTGTTTCGTCGGATTGATTAAGGTTTCGTTGCTGATAATGGTGTGAATGTTCAGGTGCTAGAGCTTGCCGGTATTGCTGCAGTGAGGAATGACGTTGCTAGTATAGTGATTAATGGTTTGCCATCAACAGAAACCTATGAGGTATTTGACGAAATTAGTAAGTACTGGAAAGAGAAGATCACAGTTCTTGTCATCATTTCCTTGGCAAAATGTGTAGAGGCTGAATTGGGTCTTGAGCCACGAATAATAGCTCCCACTCTCATGATTAATCAAGAAAGTAAGTTCCATGAACATTCATTTCTGTATGGACTTTGAGTTAGGGTATATGTTCATAGAGTGATCTGCCCTCTAAAGTTTCCTGTTTTCTGTATTTATTTTCTCTTGTGCCATTGAATGCTTCATTGCTGTTAAGTTGGTCCTCTGCCGGTGTGATTTTGTAACATTTTTTATGGCTTTGTTCGTGCATGTGTGGGTGGGTGAGTTTGTTTCTTTAATAAATCAACAAAACCACAAAAGCTATGCCTGTAAATGGAGTTTCTTTTTATACTTTCATATTTGAACTATTGAGACCTTGGGTGTTTGTATCAGTTGATATCTAAGAGTTGAATTGAAAGATACTTTCATTAATTTGTTTGAATTCACTTATTGGAAACTTATGATTGTGATTTTGTCCTTTGTTTAAACAACCAAAAGATAGATTGCTAATCTTTTCTAAAGTCTGTGAGTTTAGGCATTTTGTTTTGAAGCTTGTTTTTTGGGTTAATATGTGCTTGAACTTATGATTAATATGAATGGACCTTGGTCACTGTTTTGGTAGGTATACTCAGATTGGTAGGAGAAATGATTTTGTGGGTATGGCATGTCTAGCCATTTGTGGACTGTCCTTGTTGTTTGAGTTAGTGTTCGTCATTATGGATGTGATAGCCAAGGTATGGAAATGCCAAGCTCATCCTTCATCTATCGTTTCTGCTTTATCTTTTTATTTGGCAGATACATTATGATTTTGTGCACATTGTAGAATGGACTGTACTGTAAACATATCCGGCATCATAATATCTTCCTCAGCTCCAATATTTTCACCTTAAAATCTACTGAATTTGAAACTTTTTGATCTGTATTGCTTCCACCTCCAATACCAAAATTGTGTTTTCAAATAATTTATGCTCTTAATGATTAGTGTGCCCAGCATGCAATTTTTTACACAATCTTTACTCTGTGCTTATCTATAATCTACCTGAGACAGTAAGTTACACTTGTTAGCCTCTCTTCCAGTGAAAATTTATGCTCATTGCTCTTGTTTATCTTGTTTGATGGACATGAGAACTACTTTTTTACTCTGAGAATTAACAAATTAGAAAAAAGTATGTAGAGCATAAACTCCTTGGGCTCTATGTTTCCATAAAATTTAGTATGTCATTGGTCTGTTTGATAATTCATCGACCATTTTGTGGTTGTTTTTTTTACTAACTTCCAGCATTACAAATTGTAAAATGGAATGGTCATGTGCTGTATTGTCCATTTAGTTTAAGTTATGATTTCTAATGACAAAAATGGGACATAGGTACATTGAGGTACTGCACATCTGGCACCTACCACTTTATATCATGGGCACTTGATTTGATACTGATATTTGCTAAATTAACTACAGAAGGGAAATCGGTGCAAGAATTGGTGAATGAAGCCCTTCAACGAGTGCCAAATACTGACGGTTAGTGCACCGCCAGAGCCTAACTTAATTATGTTTGCAATCTGATTCTCCATATTTTTTATAAAATGATCTAATGGTAGCCCCTTTTACTGTTAAATTTCAGGGGACAAAAATTTATTCATATGAAAGTAGATAGCCTCTGATATGATCAAATTGCAGGGGGCCTTCTTCCTCATCCTGGACCTTATCCTCAGAGGCAAAATATTGGTCTGCACTTGCTCTGTCCAGTATTTGTTCAATCATTTTTTTCTATATGTTTGTATAGAAACCCCAAGTTTTTTGTGCTGCTTTAAAATTGGTCGGTAGTTTTAACTCTTATATTTTAGGATCAAAGTTGTATTATAACATTTTTGTAATATTTGTTTGGCTATAAATAATTAGTTCATTTTTTTCATTTTAAGTGTTGTATTTCTATTGTTCTGATAAAATATTAGTTTTTTTATTGGGATTAATCATCCTAATTAAAAAAATACCTTTTTAAAAAAATAGACTTTCCTCGTCTTTTATTTGAAAAAGACATGTGGAAAGTTGGCACTGGCCACTTTCCACATCTCCTTTTCAAATGTTAGACGTGGAAAGTGGCACTTTCCACGTCTAACATTTGAAAATGAGATGTGGAAAGTGGCGACTTTTTACGTCTCATTTTAAAAATGAGACATGGAAAGTCACGGCTTTATACGTCTCCCTCATCCACGTCCCAGCAAAAAGAGATGTGAAAAGTCCAAAAACAGAGACGTGAAAGGTGTTTTATGTAGTAGTATATTAATTTATCTTAACAAATCTATGGTTGCTTATTGTCAAAACTCAACACACACCTCAAACCCATACCCAAAAATTTGCTCTAATTACTTCAAGAAAATATTCATTAGAAAGATCTAAATGAGTAGAACAACTTTCATGAAGAGAATTTTCTAAATAGAAGTAGTTTTACTTACCAAAATGATATCTAAAGATGCAATTTAGACTGAAAGTAGCAATAAAATGGCTGGCCTTCCGCTGTCCACTCGCCACTGACCCTCTCTCTTAGATTTGTTGTGCGTGTGTGTGGTAAATGAGGGCTTCGGGTATTAATTAACCCGCTCCCTCTCTCAACGTGCTATAGGGCCCACGGCCCATATGGCATATATCCACACACCCATATATATATATTATTTAATTTAAGGGGGAGCCACGTGCCCCCTCTTTCAATTTTGTTTTAATATATTTATATATATATTTACTTATTTATATTACCATACATATAAAGAATTTAAAAGTTTAAATAAACATGTAACTCTCCTAAAATCTATATCTATATCTATCTATATATCTATAAATACTCTTTCACCAAGTTACTATTCATAAGGTGTCAACAGCTTCTAAATGGTCAATCTATCACTAATTATATCTATTAATTATATTTAAGAACAATATAATCATTATTTTTTAATTATTATATTTAAGATATATATTTAAGAAAAATATAATCATTATTTTTGAATTATTATATTTAAGATAAGCCCTAAAATTATATTCATAAGAAGCCCCTAAAATTATGTTCATAACAAGCTTCTGATTGGTCAATACTAAAATGTATATATATCACTAATTATATCTACTAATTATATTTAAGAAAAATATAATCATTATTTTTTAATCCTAAAATAAATATATCACTAATTATATAAGAAGTTTATGATATATCCATTTAAAACACAAATATTTTAAATTCCTAGATTCTAGGAGTTTCAAATTTTACAATTTCAATCTCCTATTTTTTCTCTTGCACTAAATTATTCCCTATTCTTTATCTTCCAATTAATCAATCCCATAAAAATCAACTTGAATCCTCAAAAATCCATTCAAAACCACAATTAATAATTATCTAAAAATTTGGGATGTTATAGCTGTCGGAGCCTAACACAACCTTCCTCCTTTACCCAGGCATGGGACCAACTATAAACATAGGCGAAGTTCCTCCACACATACTAACATGCATTCATAAATCCATCTTATCAATATCTCATCAAAACCCAATGGTTCACACAACATTGCCAAGAGAAAGTTCTAACTATAATAAACAAGGTTATCAAATCCGGTTCATCTCTCCTATCTCTCTTCATCTATTCTCCTCTCTTCTTCACCAAATCGTGACTGTCTAAGAGAGGGATATGGAAGGTTTTGGTTTAGCCAAGGGAAAGAATAAAAAAACTATTTTTTAATAAAATACTGAACGACGCCGTTGCTGGGTCACCCAAGTCATTGCTATGTCAGAGTGATTTTCAACCGAGTTGCTCCATACCTGGGTTGGATGGCAGACTGGATTGGTCCTTCTCTTGGTCCGGTGAGTCACGGGCCAGACCAGTCAGTCCTGGTTCAATAACTATGATAGTAAAAGTCTCCTTGAATCCAAGGTCACATGCATATGATCAACTCACTAACAACCAATCAACATCCATCACAAGAGGCCTTTGGCCATTGCCTAAAAGCACACCAGTTCCAAAGTAGTATATAACAACAAAAAGGCCTCTGATCTCTACCGAACACAGGTCAGCGTAGAAGTATAACACAAGTATAACTAACATTTAATCACAAAAAAGTTCTTAGTAAAAATATGAGGAAGTGAATGCAAAGAGCCTAAAACGTGGCAATATACAAATTAAAGCATAAAAACCCTGAAATAGGCCTTACTAAGGTCTAGTAAGTATCAGTTGGTGCCTTTCCTGACGGTCCTGCACCAAAGCTATTGCTTGATAAATGTTGAGCAAACGACGTGAGAGAGATATCTCACATACTACCCTACTTGCCTTACATGTAGGTGTGTGCTGGCAAGGTGTCAATGTGGGACCTGTATCAATACGGTACATTCGTAGTATGCAATACAATATCTCAACAATTCACCATAATAATATTTTTCTTTTCAAAATTGTACTCATATATATATCATTAATATCTCATGAATATAAGCATAAAGCTCTACTCCAAAGAGGGTACCCAAAAATCAAGCCATAAGGCTTATTCCTGACACTTAGGGAATGAAGCAAAGTCTTAAGAGGCATATCCTTTTGCAATGGTGAAAAGCTGTTACCTTACCAGTCTATTCCAAAGGGAATAATCTCTTAGCCACTTAATGGCTAACACTGATGGTGACTTCTCCATTAATGCATCAACCAATCACTTAACACAATAAAATCTCAACATCATATAACAATGGGGTTTTAGCCATCTCATAGTAAAACTATGGCATGCTCAACTTTTCAAAACTCATACTGTTTTCCATACTGTTTTCCAAATCATACTCAATCACCACAACAGATGTTTAATTATAAAGTCCCACAAGACATTTTATATAAACATATTCACTTTCTCAAAACATGCATACTCATCGATACTTATATTCAAAAATAAGTTCTACAATCACTTACTAACCCAAAACACACACATATAGGACTAAGTGGAAAGTGGTTACTTCTTTGATGTTAAAGGAAATTTCCACAAATCAGCGATTCTATGCTTAACTCAGCAAATGATGGTCTATAAAAGCAATAACCTATAACACGATTAATTTCCTAATTAAGTGGCCAAAACTCAATTAGGGACTTAATCCCCTCTAAAGTCTTATTTGGGTACTTTAGGAAGTTAAACACGATTTTAAAGCTCCATTAAGTTAGACCACTCCCAAAGTAACCCATAACTTATATAAACCTTTATTAACATATTTCCATCTCAATTATCAATTCTTTCAATTTAGACTTTTCTACCAATAGGTCAGTTTCCAAATTCCAGGCCTAAATGACCATTACAATCAAATAACCATTGATTTAGTATTCACTTAATTTATCTAAATCCTCAAAACAATAATTAATCTCTCAATTCACAATACTTAAACCAAATTCAGCTATAGGCTCAACATAAGTTTCATAATTGCATATATCCAAATTCTCATCAATCTACACCATTAGAAACCATTCATTAGCATCCTTTAACCTATAGAAATCACTAAATCACATAAATCCAACACCTAATTCGAATTCCCCCTTAAAGGGTTTCCACACTTTAAACATAAAAAATGTCATATAAATCATAAGTCAACAAGCCAACCCATTCAAATCTATAAGATTGGGTCCTAAATAGAAGCAAGTAGAGAGTAAGAAAACCAAAATACATGGGCTATATTTTGGGTTCCTAAAAAACCCTAGGGATTTTCCATATGAAACTTCAAAAAATAGAGAGAGAGAGAGAGAGAGAGAGAGAGAGAGAGAGTGGAGAGGAATGAGTTAAGATAGGAATACCTAAGAGGAGGAAGATTTAAATAGCCTTAGAACCCTCAAATCTTCTTTCCATAGCAGAGAAAATCTCCCTCTCCATCACCCTCTCTCAGAACTTCTAATTTTTCCTTTCACAAAGCTGTGTAAACCTATTTATAATTGACTACGAATTGGGATTTCGCCATGCATACACTACAGAGAAGCCACAGTGAATCCCTTTATTTTTCTATTTCATCGTGACTTTGTTGTGGGTTCACTCTAGCGAATCCATGGTGAACTACCAACCATAAAAGAACTAACAACCGTTGGTAAAACATAAAAAACCTTTGGTAACACATAAAACAATTTTGATAAAACATAAGAACTTTTGGTAATATAAAAGAAGTTAGTAAAGTTAGGGAACAGGTAGGTAAAATACAATTTGGTAAAACATAAGAAATTTTTAATAACACATAAAATAATTTTGGTGAAAAATAACAAACTTTTGGTAATATAAAAGATTAAATTGTAAAGTTAGGGAACAAGTTGATAAAAGATGAGTTGTTAAAATATAATAAACTACTGATAAAACATAAGAAACTTTGAGAAAATACTGGGAAAAATGGAAGATGATATTAATTTAATTTGTGCACTACATATAATGAGAGAGATTGGTACCCAACATCAAACCCACCCCTTCACATTCCTTTCATTTTTGCACAGCGTCTCTGCCACCACAAAAATTTAAATAAAATAAAAGTGAAATAGGCCCAACAGGCCGGAGGCTAGATCTCTAGCTCTAGTGGGTCCTTTGTCAACAGGCGGTGGTGGTGCCTTTTTTAAAAAATAAATTTAGTTCAAGGGTATTTTTGTCATTTTTATTAAATTTCAAAATGACACTTAGGTCCATGACATGTAATGATCCTTTTTGAAATTTGCTGCATCCAACTATCTTTTGCATATTTCGAAGGTCTTTATTTGGAATTCTCCCTTTTAATATTTAATTCCTATAAATAATTAAAAAAAATTTATGGTATTCCCAATCAATATTATTTTTTCCATCTCCCTCCCATTTTTTAAACTAGGATGATTTAGATATGAGTGGTGTGAATGAAAAAAAAACAGAGAGAGAGAGGAGAGGATGATTGATTTCCTTCCCATAATAATATCTCCACTCCACCCTTAGATGAAGAAACTGGTAATTCAAATTTAAAATTCTATGAAGGTATTATTATAAATTAAAATTTTATAAATTACGATTTATTTATTCTTTATTATAAACTATGTAGATAGGATTTACCAAGTTTAATCTAGTTTAAATTTATTTATCTACATTTATAGTACTCCCTCCAATCCTAAATATAAAACCTATTTAAGTATTTTGATTAAATTAACGATATTAGTTATGTTAGTTAATATATTGTATTTTTTTTTCTAAAAAAGCCCAATCATCTTCCCTTATTCCCTCCCACATCTTTTATTTGGTTATTGTTGGAAGAGTACTGATAGGGATAATTTGGGAAGAAGTTGGTAAAAAATTAGAATTAGGTTCTATATTTAGGACCAAGACCAACTCCTCAAATAAATCATATATTTAGGACCAAAAGGAGTATTAATTTTGACAAAATATTAAATCTAAGAATTTTTCAATCAAATAAGTAGAGCACGGTCAGGCTATCTTATCACAGGTTTGGATCTAAACTGGCTAACCCATTTAGTACTAGTTTTTTAAAAAAAATTATTTTCAAAGCCTTGCCTGATTGCTCGAAGGCTCGAGCTCGACCTTGGCCCACGAGTTTCAAATAAATTTAACAAAAATATTATTTTTTAAAATAATAAATTAAAACAATAAAATTCTTAAGCTAAAACATAGGTATTATCAAATAATTAATTTTTTATCATTTTCAGTAAATAAAATAAATGGTTATTCGCCTTAACAAAATACTTCATGAGATATAGATTCTACTTTATCATTGTTTAATAGGGTTAAAGGGCATTTTTGCCCCGGAAGTTTTTTCATAGGAGTTGTGGGTGTCTGGAAGTTTTTGAAAAGGCAATGCTGCCCTGGAAGTTCTAAAAACAGGGTAATGTTACCCCTCCAATAACATATCTAATGGTCAATCATTTGTTGACCAAATTATGATGATGTGGCATGCCTATGTGGGATCCACCCACTATTCTCTTTCCACGTCAGACTGTTAGTTGGATTTTTTTAAAAAAAAAAACCTCTCCCCTCCCCTCACGGACTCATTTCTCCCCAGCCTCATTTCACCCCATCATCTCCCTTATCCCATCCTCAGTGCCTCCCCCTCCTCCGTAGCCACCAACCTTCATCGCCCTCAACCTTTGTCGACTGTCACTTCTCATTCAGATCTACAACTAATGCGACTTCAATCATGTCAGATCAAAGGTTGATCTGTGTCTCAGATTTTCCGATTTCTCTCCTCTGCGGCGCCTACTTCCTCTGTGGCATTGGCGCGTTGCGTCCAACGCCTCCTTTGTAGCCATTTCATCCTCTTCTCTAGTGTCCACCTTGCCTCCTCACGCTATTTTCAGATCTGATGAAAATAGGATTTGTTTGTGTTGTTCTTGATTTATCACAGATTGATAGATATAAATTGAGGTTGTTTTAATGAGTATGTGTGGTGGTCATAAAATGGTAGAGATGAAATTAATGATTTTTTTATAAGTTTTCAGATCTGATGAAAATAGGGTTTGTTTTTGTTGTTCTTGATTTATCACAGGTTAATAGAGATGAATTGAGGTTGTTTTAATGAGTATGTGTGCTGTTCAAAAAATGGTAGAGATGAAATTAATGATTTTTTTATAAGTTTTCAGATCTGATGAAAATAGGGTTTGTTTTTGTTGTTCTTGATTTATCACAGGTTAATAGAGATGAATTGAGGTTGTTTTAATGAGTATGTGTGCTGTTCAAAAAATGGTAGAGATGAAATTAATGATTTTTTTATAAGTTTTCAGATCTGATGAAAATAGGGTTTGTTTTTGTTGTTCTTGATTTATCACAGGTTAATAGAGATGAATTGAGGTTGTTTTAATGAGTATGTGTGCTGTTCAAAAAATGGTAGAGATGAAATTAATGATTTTTTATAAGTTTTTAGGGTGATTACAAAATGAGGAACAAAACGGCTCACCAACAATCGGGTAACGAATGCCAGGATGGTACAATGGTTTACAAATAAAGGAAATAACAAGACGAGTACAATAAACTTGGATACAAGATGAAATTATAAATGAAAACAATAAGGAATTCAGTAAGCAAGGTCGCTAGAGTGCTCTTGAACGTGAAAGTTTGTTTGCTAATGTTTCTGTGTCCTCTTAAGATGACTCTCCCCTCTTTTATCTTTTTTTGGTTTGAAATCAGTTCCTAGGATCATGGGAAGGTAGGTCTGATTCTTCCTCCATGATCCGGTAGTTACTTCTCCTTCCAGGCTTCGTGAGAATGAGTCTTTCTGAAAACCTTGCTTTGAACGTGGGATCCTCCGCCTTCTGCGCTTGATTCCCTTCTCTTATGTCCACTTGTCCCACATTCGAAATAGATGCTTTAATTGACTCTAAACACATCTCTAAATGGATTAGCATCTTTTTGATGTAACACCATTCGGCCTTGAAGGTTTCAGACTTGTTGCAATGACACCATTTTCCTAAGTGGGCTTATGCATATAGATATATCCCTCAGACCCAGGTACCATATTTCGTTACTTGGATTGGAAGCCAAGTTTTTGGCCGTACATTTACTCCCCTGGCTCCACGTGGCAGACGAAGGAGGGTACAGGGAGGTATATCTGTCCTCAACCGTTGATTGGAACCATTGCAACCGTTCATTGCGCTCCTCCTGTCACCGATCATAACTACGTCAGTCTTGCCTTTAAATTTCCCTCCATATGATAGTTCCCAAGAACTTTGGCTTCTGGATTTTGCCTCTCTTACATCCATCTATTTCAGTCACTTTGCCTTCTTTCGGTGTTTTGAAAATTTCTTTTGCTTTCTAGTAGGTTTTCTTTCCCCGCCAACACCTGCATTATTATTTGAGTGTTATTTTCTTTTGAAAATATTGTTTGAGTTTCAACGAATTAGGTTTCTGGCTCTAGGGTTTTCAGTTTTGAGGTGTTTCTAAAGGTTTTTATGGTTGCAAGAACTAATAAAATCTTTGGGTTGGGTTATAGGACTCATGTCCATGTCTTCTTTATCTCACTCCTATGCTTCTACCTCCCCAATGGACAAATCAAAGTTACCTATGAGGGGTTTTGCTCTAATCCCCCTGAGTTATTGGAACTAACCCAAAGTGCTGAGATCATGGACTTGAAGAAACGAGATGAGCCCCCAATAATTTCTAAAAGAAGCCTCTCGTCCTTCCTTGAGAAATACGGGATGGACAAAGGGCTCTTGATTGCTACGATACCAAATGAGCGCATGGACTGAGGTAGCGATAACTAGACTACATTTTTCTCTGATTATTTCAAACTCTTCCCCTACCTTCCGTTACCATACCTCATCTTGGAAACATGTCAGCATTTCGATTTGGCACCCTCACAACTAATGCCTGTCGTTTGGTGTATTTGTCTTTGCCTTGAAGTCTTATGCAAGAAAAGGGCATCCGATTCTCCCTGGCTGAACTCCTCAAATGCTACAACCTTGGGAAGAAAGCTCCTAGCTTTTTCACTCTGACTCTCTCCAATTCGGACCATTTGGTTTTCATCCCCAAAGATTCTGAGGGAGGGTGGAAGAAGAGATTTGTTTTCGTGCACAAGTCTGTTTTGGTGATTGACGGGATTGCTATTCCCACCATCTGGAACAATAGTGGTACTCCTTCTATTTCTTTCCTATTTTATCTTATTTATGAGTAGTCATCTTGACTGTGTGCCTTTAATTTTTTGGACATAGAACGTATTGAGGCCCTTAAAGCTCTGATTCTCGGACCAAAATTTTACGAATATATTGCTATGGTTTGATCTTTGTCTTGAGAAGAGAGGACTTATATCGAGATCTTCAAGACTCGTGAGTCATCCCATTCCCATCCAACATTGTTTCCTCTGATTTCCTGATTTCACTTTAATATGTTACTTCTCGCATTTCGCAGAATTGGAGAAGGAGAACAAGAGTAAACCTCCTACCAGAATCTCATTTGCAAAGGTCAGTCCTGGGAAGAGGAATAAAATTTCCTGAGATGATAGTCCTAGTTAGGAAGGCATCTCTGTAGCTTCCATGACTTGTTAAGGAAAGAAAGCCTGTGAAGCTTCTTCCTCAGAACGAGTTGTCTCATTCTTCCTCCTATTGATGAGGAGGTTTCAGCAGTAAAGCTTAGCAAAGCCTAAATCCCAGCGCCTGTTGCTGATTCTCAGAAGGTTCCTTTGGAAAAGGAAATCATAGATATTGACCCCTCCCCATATTCCAAGTCTGATGATATTACTGGAAACGGGATTAATCTTACTCGGTTAAGGGTTAGCCATAAGCTGAAGAGCCTGACGTATGAACGGGACAACATGGTGATGCAGTTCCTGAAGGAGGCATCAGTCTTTGAGGACTTCAACACCATGAAGTCTGAGGCTTCCAAGCTCTTATTTTCGCGTGATAAAGTTTCTTTCCTAGCCCTAAGGGCTGACGATGCTCGAGATGCCCTGGTGAATGAATCTCTGAGGGTGAGTTCTTTGCTTTTTACTTAGTGTTGTCTTCGATTTGCAAATCGTATTATGACCCTTATCTCGTTCACAGGTTCATCATATGGCTTTATTCGCCAAGAAGGAAGTTGAGGAATTTAGCAAGTTATATGCTAAGCAAAAGTTGGAAATTTCTGATAAGGACACCTAAATCGAATCTTTGAGGAAGCTAGACGAAGAATCTTGAGCTATGTTCAAAAGCATGAAGGCAAAGGCAATCGAAATGATAGCTGCTGGCAAACAGGCCACAATCTTGGTGAAGAAAGCTGAGGATGAGGCGCAGCATGCCAATGACGAAGCCATGGATCTAAGAGAGGAGTTGAAGCTGCAAAGTCTGTAAGTCGATCATTTAAAGTCTGAGATTCTAGCTCTCGAGGACCAGGTAGAGGAGATGTGAGAGAGGGAGAAGCTTACCGCGATCAAATTTGTTTTGCATACCAGGATCGAGAGGGCCCGAGAGCTAAATAAAGGCCACTCTAGTACCTGGGATCTCGAGGGCTAGAAGAAGAAGTATGAAGAGGAGTAAGAGACTCTCTCTAAAAGCGCTTATGCTGAAAGAGAAGAAGAAGAAGTTACTTCAAGCCTAGCATCTGGGAAGGAAAAGGTCTCTCCAGAGGATTCCCCCCAGGAAGATGCTGGTGAAAGCAAGAGGGTCTCGGAGGCTGTGACTAAGAAGACCACTTCCCCGCAGTAGGACTGGTTTATGTTTCTAGCTTGTAGGGTTTCTATCTTTGCCTTTATCCTATTTGTTTGAACCTTTCGGGGTTTGAACTCCCCTTGTTTTGTAAGTTATTTACCTTCGGGGACCATGTTTCAGTTACTAAATGTAATGACCCTGAGATGTTTTCATCTCGTTTTTAATACATAAGTAATGAATTAGGACTTGTTGAGAATTTCGTATTTGAACTTAGAAATTCGAGAAATTTTGATAAAAAGTCATACCTTTTGGAGGATTTGAACATTTGTTAGCAAACAATCTTCTCGTTACGAGTGATTTGCTAGTCTCCAAGTAAGTCCTGATCGAAATCTGCTTATTATTGTTTGTGTGGAAATTCTTTTCATAGGTTCTGAGAGTGTTCCTATGATGTTAGTGAACACAAGACAATACAAAGAATATGATCTTGGTGGGGGGTTTACTACTATCAGCAGCCTTTGCCACAACAGAACCATGTAGCATAAAGAGTGTGTTCTTTACGAGTTGGTAGCCTTAAGCCTTTCAAAATAGCTTATCATGTACCATCCCATGTGGTTAGTCTCTCTTTTTTGAATTGAATTTAAGAAAATTTGAAAGAGAAAATATGGGAACGAGATAACTACCTTTTGTATATGACCGAAATCTGAGATAGTGTTTTTCGTGATTATGGGGTCTGGGAAAATTTTGTGTTTTGCGTTGTTCCAAGATCTAAGACTAGTCTGATAGGTCTCTTATTCTAGATCCTTATTTTCAAGATAAGCCCGGGATACCTCTCATATGGGGCTTTTATCCTGGGAATAGTCCGAAAGGCCCCTTGTATGGGAGCCTTAATTCTGAGGATCATCTAGGATGTCTAGTTTCACAAGACTTTAGGTTTCTACACTGTGACATTGGTACATAAGATATATATAGTTAGAGAAAATGAATTAAAATTGGTTATGGATAACACCTCTTTAGGTGTATAGCATTCCAGCTTCAGGGTAGGGTCTTGCCCTTCATGTCTTGTAACTGGTACGCTCCGGATCCTATGGTCTTAATAACGAGATAGGGCCCTTCGTAGGTTGGGATGAGGTTCCCATCTTTGGACTCCTTCATATTTGGAAATACTTTTCTGAGAACTAACTCCTCGACTTCTAACTGCCTCTCTTTGACATGTTTATTGTATTGTTTAGCCAATCGTTGCTGGTATGTAGCCATCCAAATCAAGGCTTGTTCACGTTGCTCGTCCAAGAGGTCTAATTTGTACTGTAATCCAAGAGAGTTTATCTCTTCTCTGGCCCACTGGTATCTGAGACTGGGAACTCCATATTCCACGGGATCATAGCTTCTGCCCCGTAGGCGAGAGAGAAAGGGTGTTTCTCCTGTGAGGGTATGAAAGGTGGTCCTGTAAGTCCACAAGACTGCTAGTAACTCTTCTGCCCATCTGCCTTTGGCTATGTCGAGACGTTTCTTCAGGGAATTGACAATGATCTTGTTACTAGACTCAGTCTAGCCGTTAGACTGTGGATTCCTGGGTATAGAGAACTTCAACTGGATTCCCCACTTCTCGCAAAATCTTTGAGACTTGGATTCGATGAACTGAGAGCCATTTTCACTGATGATCTCTTTGGGGAGACCAAACCTGCAAACAACATGTTTCCATACAAAATCCGCTACTTCTGACTCTTGGACTTGGACATAAGCTCTTGCTTTTACCCACTTTGTAAAGTAATCAGTGACCATTAGAAGAAAGGTCAAGCATCTGGGAGCTTGTGGTAGCTTCCCTATGATGTCCATGCCCCTCCACATGAAGGGCCATACTGGATCAATGGTATGCAATAACTCTGGGTGCTGATAAGTGGTTGACAAGAACCTTTGGCATCTGTCACACTTTGTCACGAGAGCTGTCGCATCCTTCTTGAGAGTTGGCTAATAATACCCATCTCTTAGAGTTTTTCTTGCTAGGCTTCTTGCTCCGAAATGGTCTCCACATTCCCCTTCATGGATTTCCTTCAACGCATACGAGGCATTCCGAGGTCCGAGACACTTTAAGAGAGGTCTTGTGGATGACTTCTTGTACAAGTCATCTCCCATGATATAGACGCTGCACGTATCTTCATCCTTCAGGCTTCATTCTTGTCATCAGATAAGAAACCTGATTCCAAGTAGCTGTGAATCAAACTTCGCCAATCCCATACGAGTCTGTGTGACAAAACAATCCCCGTTGTCTTGGAGTTGGAAGGAGCTGGGAGGTGGATGATGGGTATTGCTCTGGTTCTTGAAGATGGGATTGATGGTCCGAGATTAGCGAGGGCATCTTCTCTCTAATTGTCTTCTCTGCCAATTTAGATTATCTTGAATTCTGAGAAAGTTTTGCTGAGCTTGGTGACGAGATCATATTCGAGGCGCTATGCACCCAATTCTTGTGCTGCTCGCAATCCTATGATCAAAGCTTCTTACTCTGCTTCGTTGTTAGTGTCTTTGAAACCACAGTGAAATGATTGTTCGATGACATCTCCCATAGGTGATTTCAAAACTAGTCCGAATCCTGTGTCTCTTGAATGTGTAGAGCCATCAACATATAAGATCCAAAGCCCAGGATGTGTGGGACTGTTGACACACAGGAGTTCTTGTACAACCTCTTCTTGCATTTCAGGACTGAAATCTGCTATGAAATCTGCCAAGGCTTGTGACTTGATTATTGTTCAAGGGACATAAGAGATGTCGAATTGACTGAGCTCAACGGCCTATTTTACAAATCTTCCTGAGAGGTCTGGCCTGTGTAAAACATTCTTCAATGGATGGGAGATAACCACCGAGATTGGATGACACTGGAAATATGATCTTGGCTTTTAGGATGCAATCACCAATGACAGAGCTAGCTTCTCTATAGGGGAATATCTCGTCTCTACGTCCAACAGGGTCTTGCTTCCCCGAGTCTTCTCGTACTAAGACGGCACTCACTGCCCAATCGGTCATTGAGAGATAGACGAAGAGAGTTTCTCCATCTTTCAGCTTCGATAAGAGAGGTGGGCTGGACATGTACTCCTTCAAATCTTGCAAGGCTTTTCATTCTTCTCGTCCCATTCGAAATTCTTGTTCTTCCTCAGTGTTTCAAAGAAAGAGTGACATTTGTCTGAGGATCTGGAGATAAATCTGTTAAGGGCAGCTATACGTCCCGTGAGCTTCTGGACATCTTTGATACAAGTCAGAGAGGGGATCTGTAAGATTACCTTTACTTGTGTTGGATGTGCCTCAATTCCTTGACGAGAAACCAGGTAACCAAGGAATTTCCCGGATGTGACTCTAAAGAAGCATTTTTCTGGGTTCAGTTTCATATTATACTTCTTCAGGAGGTCGAAAATTTGCTGCAAATGCTTAAGTGATGACTGGCCTCCATTGATTTTATGAGCATGTCATCGATGAAAACTTCCATAGTTTTCCTGATCTAGGATGCAAACATCCTCTTTACGAGTCTCTAATAAGTTGCTTCTACGTTCTTCAACCCAAAGGGCATGACTTTGTAACAATAAGTTCCTCACTCTGTGATGAAGGGGGTCTTCTCTTGGTCTCTCGGATGCATCAACATCTTATTGTACCCTGAAAAGGCATCCATGAAGCTCAGCAACTCGTGTCCCGAAGTAGCATCCACCATTGAGTCAATATGCGGCAATGGGAAGGAATCTTTGGGATAAGCCTTGTTCAAATCTGTGACATCAATGTATACACGATGTTTTTCATTCTTCTTTGGCACCACGACCACGTTAGTTGACAAATCCTTGGATTTGTATGGTTTTGATATGCTAAAAATGAGGTTTTAAACATAATGGAGATGAAATTTTGGTCCAATTGTGCTTAATTAAGATCTTAGGCCCTTAGGTGAAATTAGGATAAAAATATGATTAATTTTCCATAATTGGTAATTAATTAGAAATAATTAATGGCATTTGATTCTTTTTCTATTGTGTTTTTACTTGTAGGACCATTGAAGATCCATGGGTGGAACACTTCATTTTTCAATGGGAAAAGAAAACTCAATTTTCCAAAAGAGAATTGGGCCACAGCTCAAATTTTTCAGTCACAGCTCACTTTTGTTATAGAAGCAAATTAGGCTACAACTCAAATTTCTGGGTCGTAGCTCAGTCTCTTTATAGAAGCAAATTGAGCCGCAGCTCAAATTTCTGGGTTGCGACTCAGTCGCGATTCTGCATAATTTTTCTGATTTTTGGGCCCAATCCAAGTCCATACCCGGTACCCACTCCTTCTACCCCTGACTTAGAGCACATTTAGGTTAACTTTGAGATCCATTTAGCTCAGATTTGGAACCCTAGCCTCACCATACACTCCATTCTCTCTCAACTTTCTCATTCCCATCTCTCATATTACACTCTTTTCTACCCAAATCTCCATGGCACTCACTCTCATCTCTCTTATTGGTGGTTTCTACAAGGAAGGAAGCAGCTAGGAGGCATAAATCCTTGGTGATAGAGGTGTTTAGCATGAGCTTAGTGCTTCATTACAGGGTTTTTGTTCTCCTACTCTCTCTTTCTTATGTTTAAGCATGTTTCTAGGATTCTATGGCTTATTTCTTCATTTGGTTGTATTTTCTCTAAATATCTTTGTTAGAGAGTGTTAGAAATACTTGTGTTCTTGTTTTCATTTGTGTATGCTTGATATTGCTCTTCATTGACTTGAATATTGTTCAAATGTATGGATTCATCATTTTGAATGAATGTTTTAGTTAAGATTTTGTGCTAATTGAGGATTCTCACTTAGTGAATCATGATATCAAGTAATTGCATTTGGAAATTAGCTCTTGAATGTGTTAATTTGCATGAGTGGCATTAGTCTTCAATCATAGAGTTTTAATTTATTATGTGGGATTCCAATAATTAATTGAACACTAGGATTAATTAAGTGGCAATTCGGGATCCCAGTTGTTGGATTAGGAGCCCCTTGCAATTAATATATTCGTTTTGGTTATGGACTTAATCAACTTGGAGTTAGAGGGATTAGTAAACGGGATTCCGGTATTAATCCACTCAACTCAAGCCTAACCTAGAGGGATTCCTCTAGGGATCTTTTTAATTAACCAAAGAACTCCCTAAAACCAATTTGAAGCAATGATTGTCTAAGCCTCTAATCACCAAGGTTTATTCATTTCCATTCCCCTCCAAACCTCACTTTTGTCCTAATTTTATATTCTTTATTTTACCCTTGAACATATCATACCTTTGGCACCTATTTTATATATAAAAAAAACAAATACAAAATGCTTTTCACCCACTTTTATCAAGTTTACATCTAGTTATTAAGAACCACATTACATTTGGGCTCCTCGAGAGAATGATACCCGGGGGTTAGCTTCCACTATCCCCTTGGTTCTTGTAACGCCTAAAATTTTAATACTATACTATATAACATTTAATTGATTTATAACCACTTTTATAAATAACAAAAGCCCAAAAATACAGAAAATTTAAAACTTTTTCTTGTCAAACATTATTCCAACTTCATTTCTATTGGAATGGGCTTATAGACAAATTGGAACAATTTGAAACTTTTTGTAAAATATAGTGGTTATTAAAACAATTAAAATAACTTGAATTTTCTTATCTTACTTATTCCTCTCTGATAGCGCTTGAGGAGTTAAAACCCCTTACATTATATTTATATATTCTCTAGTTTTTTCTTTTATATTATTTATCTATCTACATATCACCTACTATAATAGCATAATAGTGGTACACAACATAGCAGGCATTCCTGCTTCTTCCTACTACCTTATCCTCTTCCTCAGCTAGTTTCTCCTAACCTGCGATGCTGAAAAATGTTTAGGGAGGGAGGTGCGATTGGAAATCCCAATAGCAGTTTCTTTCATATCTTACCATAGGTAAAAATTCATAAATATGTCTCACTGTTATAAGTAAACATTAACCTTGTATGCTGTGTGCTCGAGGCACTGCCACACAATTAATGTAAATTTATTTTAATGTAATTGTGTGGCCTGTAAGACTCAACCTCCTGAATATAACTTTTCAGTTATATCTATACTGTACTAGGGGCATATATTTATTAAGATAGGGATGGCTAGATTTTTTAAAGGATTGTTGTACTCTTTTTCCCCTGATTGATCCTCAAATTATCATCTGCCATTCACCTTTTTCCTATTTTACCCTTCGTTCCAAAATTTAACTACAACTCCTCAAAATATCATTCCAAGTTTAGTCCATAAATAAATTATCCAGATACATTTTGGTGTCCAAATTTATTTATAAGACTTTTTAAAATTTAAACAATACCCCAGGATTCTAAATATTCCCTTATTAATTCTTTTTGAAAATTAAATTTTATCTTCTAATTATTTATCTTTGTTTCCTAAAGAAAATAAGCCTTAAAAATTATTCAAAATATGTGAAACATTATAAATTTATTTTTTTTAATGTTTTAATAATATTCCCAAAACCTTAAATAATTCCTTATATCTATTTTTTAAATTTTGGGGTGTTACAGTTCTTATTTTCTTGAAGGATTAACCCAAGGGCATGCTACACCGCACACAAATCACGGAGCTCTTCATTAGCCAACCAATCTGGGTACTGGACCTATCGGACTAAACCGATATCTAAAAGCTTTTGAACTTCTTTGTTTATGATCCTGTCTCGTTTTGGGGTGAACTTCCTGCGCTTCTGTTTAACTAACTTGAATGCTGGATCTACTGATGACTCCCAATTTCTAATTAGATTTGATATATATTTTGGTATATTTGAGAGCCATTAATGCTAAATTAAAGGGATTTTGTTAAGATTTTAATAGGATATCAAATTGGTACACTATTTAGGGGATCTCATGATAAACATAATATTTTTGAATTAAATAAAATTAACTAGATATTAGATAAGAGAATAGATAAATTGTAAGAATTAAATTAAACTAAAAAAAACAAAGAAAAGAGGGAAGGGATGAAAGTTGCGCAGATAGCTCCTGTGGTTGGTGCTGATTTTGTTCTATTATTATTATTACTACTATTATTATTATTTAACCTTTATTTTCTAGTTGCAGGGCACGCATCGTTTTGAATTGAAAAGAAAAAGACATTAGGCCACGTGGATTGAAGAATGCGTGATGGGATTAGTAAGGGGGAAGCAAAGCACTGTTGGATGATTGAATGGGAAACTAAAAAGAAAAAAAATAAAAATATAGAAGGTCATGGGTGAAACAAAATAAAGAGGCCGACACTCTTCACTGTGCAGGGCAACCATATCCATCTTCTTCCACACACTCCCTTCTGTGAGCGCGGAGCACAGAGCGGCAAGAGCAAGAAACACAGCGAGAGGGAGAGAGGAGCTTAGGTTCGGTATATCATCTCCACGGGAGGACGAGAGGACTGTGGAGGTGGTTGATTTAGAACCGTCAGCACCGTGGATCTTGGCCAGAGAGCTTGTGAAAGGAGAGAAAGAAGTGTAATTTTTGGGGAGTTCTCTGAAAATTTCTTGTTGTTTTTCTTCTTTCTAATTATAATATCTGACTCTGAATTTGTAGCTATGATTTTGTGATTTTATTTGTAGTTATGAGTAGCTAGTTAATTTGTTCTAGGTTTATTTTGAAGCTTTGTATGGATTGATGCTTGAACCACATTTTCTTTTGATGATTAGTGATTATTATGTTGTGGATTTAATGGGTGCTTAATTTTCTCTAAGTGGGTGGCTAACATTTAGATTGTTTGCTTAAGTAGTGGCTTGAGAGAGTATTAATTAGGTAAAGAACTAGGTTAAATCCAAACTTGTCTTGTAATTCTATTTTGGGATTGGAAGTGTGTTAGTGAGATAGAGTTATTCATTAACCAAGTTTTGTAAAATTGAAGTGGGTTGTTTATAAATACTAGTTAACATAATATGTAGTAAGAGATTATGCATATTAGTGTTAATTAAGGTTTGGGTAAGCTTGAGAGAGTTATTCAAATGGATATGACTTCAAACATCAACTTAGTATTCATTAATTGTCACTAGAGCAGGGTTAATCAAGCATCATGAAATATAAAGTGGATAAATAATCCTAGACATCTTTTGTTTTAACTTAAAGTTTTAATTTGGTATTTGTCAAGTTATTTTCATTTTAGGTACTTTTGAAATTAAAAATACAAAAATTCTCACCCAACCTAATTGATAATATAATTGGGATAATTAATCCACTTTTGCCTTAGTCCCTGTTGGAACGACAACCTTTTCTATACTATTTTTGACGACCCGTGCGCTTGCAGATATGCTAAACCTCAGACAAGTCATCTACGTTGAGTCGATGGTGATAATGCTGGGGTCTATCCCAATCATGTCTGTGTATGACCAAGCAAAACATTCTTGATTCTGAGATAGGAATGAGACCAGTTGACTTTTTATCTCCGGGGTCAGGTCTGTTAGAATAATATGTTTTGATGATAACTAAACATAACTTAGGAATGAAGATAGGTTGGATATAAGATCAGAATTAACTGAGAGATAATATGATAAAATTCTAAGTTCTGCATAATCGATTAGGGATAGATTACAAGATAAAGAATTATGAGCTTAATCAATTAGAGTTCAGATTAGAAGTCAAGAATATGGTCGCCTAATCGATCAGAGGGTCCTATAATCGATGAGAGAATCTTAGCCCAATCGATTAGTGCTATATAATTGATTAGGAGGAATTAGAGTAATCGATTAGAGTCATGTAATCGATCAAGAGTCTTTAGCCTAACCGATCAGAGATCCGTAATCGATTAAAGAATATTTGCCTAATCGATCAGAAAGCCTTAATCGATCATATCATATTTCAAGCATAATCGATTGGAGAGCATTAATCGATTAAAGGAAATTAAGTAATCGATCAAAGAAAGCATGTAATTTGAATGTAATCTGTTTGTAATCAATTGGACATACCTAATCGATTAGGCTTGCCCTGTAATCGATTAGGTGCATGATTTTCTAATCTGATGCTCAGTGATGCAGGCTATAATCTATGAGTAATCGATATGTAATCGATCAGACACCAGACCCTGTGATCAATCAGAGGCTGTAATTTGAGTGGCGATGGGATTTATTCAAAATCAATGGTTAAGGCTATTTTAAGCTTTCCAAGTACAGAATTGCACAGACCTACTTATGGAAGTTAACGTTAGCACGCAATCTGATCAATAAAGTCGTTAGAACTCACCTACCACCTCCAGCGATTAATGAAGAGAGATGAGCTAAAGCAAAGACAAGTACAATGGAGTAAATGCATCACATAATACATCTTCAACACTCCACACCAGATTATCCAACTCTCTGAACTTATACAACGGCTATATCTTCAAAGGATAAATTTATAGAAGAGACTATAAATACTTCAGTGAAGAAATTAGGTAGAGGATTGATTGCCACATTGATTATCTGTATCTACTGCATTCAATACTCAGAAAGCTCATTGTTCTAATATTCTTAAGTGTGTAACACAATCTATTCAATAGAGTGAACAATCTATTTCTGTATTCATTATCAAGTGAGAATTACTCTTAAGATAGTGGGATCTTAAGAGTAGGGTGTTAACTTACAAAGTGTAAGGGGGAGTAATCAGTAAAGAGAGAAGTTCTTGCTGTCACTTGTAAAGGCTGTCAAGAGCCTAATTTAATCTTGAGATATTAGTGGAACTCAACTGAAGGTTGGAGAACTGGACGTAGGCCAAGTTTTGGCTGAACCAGTATAAACTGTATTGACTTTCAAGTTAAATTTTAAAAGCACAATTCACCCCCCTCTTGTGCATTCCTGCCTGTTACAAGGTCTACTCTAAGATATACTCTTCGTTTTGGGACTTGAAAATTGATGGATGTGGACACCAACTCCTCTACATCTTTGCCCCTGGTATAGGACTCCAGGGACGGCTACTATGGTTGCTATGCAGGGACCTTTCTGGCGACCATGCAACACGCTGTTCACCTTTGATCTGCTTCACTCCCCAGGGAGTTTTGAACTTAATTCTCTAGTGCAAGATTAATGGAACTGCATTCATCTAGTGAATCCAAGGGTGGCTGAGGATAGCATTGTAAGAGGATGGATAGTCCACCACATGATAAGTGAACATCTTGTTCATTCTGACAGCAGACGTTACAAGATTGATGACCCCTAAGGCCTTCTCTAGCATCCCATTTTTGAAGACTAGGGTCATTGAATAGTGAGACATAGAGGACTTGAGGCCCATTTCCTTTATGTTGGACAAATACAAGATGTTAACTGAACTCCCTGGGTCGATCAGAATCCTTTTGACTTCGAAATTGGCAAAAGTAAGAGATATGACCAAAGCATCATCATGCGGGTAATCTGGGATAGCGGTAATCTCATCCTCTACGAAAGAAATTGGACCTTCTTGAGGGGCTTCTTCGGGCTCTTGGACTGAAAGTGCTTTGGATGCAATAGGTAAAGCACGAGTGTGTTTAGCGGCTGAATAAGTGGTTTCACTGATCTCGGATCCTCCTATTATGAAATTAATGGCTTTGGCTTGCATTGGGGTAGGGGCCAGCACTATCCTGATGGGATTGGACAAGCTCTCAAGAGGAGTATCCTTGGTCTGCTTGCCTAACAGGTGAGCCAAATGGCCGCCTTTCAAAAGCTCATCGACTTGCAAGAGCAGGGCTATACAATCTTTAGTCCTGTATCCGTGATCTCCTTGGAGATCACACCATTTGCTAGTATCTCGATTGTCAGAAGGGGACTTGATCGGCGGCCACCTCACAATGTCCCCCATCTTGTACAAGGTCTCGACCAGCTCCTTGAGTGAAACTCTGAAATTATGCTCCTCAATTTTAGGGGGGAGAGGCTTCTTGGAACGAGAAGGCTTTTCAAATCCCTTAGCCTACTCCCGTTGCGCGGTTGGATATGGCTCTGCTCTCCAGGAACGGTTACCTTTATCTGAATTGCAGCTTTTCCTCTCAGAAGCATGAGATAGAGTCTTTGCTTGTCGTCTATAGTGACTAGCATCATCTTCTTCCCATCGAATTTGTATCTAGGCCCTTTGCATCATCACTAAATAGGTTTGGCAAGCATATTTAGTGAGATCCTTGTAGAGGTCTAAGCTTGGAAAGAGCACCTTCTGAAAGGTATTAATGAATGTCCTCTCGTCAGGATTGATGATACAAAGCCTTTCTTTGTTGAACCTGGTCACGAAGCTTCTTGTTGATTCATCTAGCCTCATGCTCAAACGGTATAGGTCATCTTACGTCTTTTCTAACTTTCTGCTGCTGAAGAACTAGTGAGCAAACTGTCATGCAGCTGGGTGAAGGTTGAGATGGACTTAACAAGTAGATTAGTGAACCACTTCAGGGCTGGTCCCGAGAGGCTCATCTCGAAACCTTTGCACATACAGGCTTCTTGTACATCTGAAGGGATTGACAACGCGATCATCTTTTACTTATAATGAGCCATATGCTCGTCCAGATTTGTGGTCCCATCGTATATAGTCATAACTGGATAGTTGAACCTCTTAGGGAGTTTTGCTGAGGTGATCCTATCAATGAATGGAGAATCTACGTAGCTGGTTAATGCATTTCTCTTCATAAGAGGAGTGACTCCAGGCAACTGCAGCACGACAGATTTCAGTTCTTGTAACTCTTGCTCCAAGTGTGCTACCACAGGGTTCTCCCCTCGGGGTGGCGGGATGTCGGCCTGGGGTTCGGAATCTGAAGAGCTGCTACTACTGACATCTTCGAGTTCGTTTGAAGCTAGTTGGTAGTCTTCATCCAGGCTATCGTTATCTGTGTCAACATTAGAAGCAAACATAGGGATAGCATTAAGGATATCGTTACTTACGGGATGTCCTTACGGGACTCCCCCTACTGTGGCTCCAGGAACATGCATGGGCATGTCTTCTAGCATATCGAATGACGGAATCACAGTTACAGCACGTGAGGGCGTTGTTTGGGATGGGGTCTCTAGCCATGGCCAGCTACATGATCTGAATCTGCAGCCCTCTGTTCTCGTTTGCCAGTGTTTCCAGCATCTGAGATTGTTCATTTTGTTACTCTCGCAGTAATTTTAGCATCTCTAGGACGGGATTATGCTCTTCTGATGGATTCTCACGAGCGTTGGAAGATTCAAGAATGTCAGCCATTGCACCTATCATAACGGACTTAAAGTTTTTCTTGATTGTTGGTCCCCACAGTCGACACCAAAATGTGGTGGTTAAAAAATGGTAGAGTTGGAATTAAAATATTTTTATAAAGTTTTTAGGGTGATTATAGAATGAGGAACAAAACGGGTCACCAACAATCTGGTAACGAATGCCGGGACAGTACAATGGTTTAAAAATAAAAGAAATAACGAGATGAGTACAATGAACTTGGATACAAGATGAAATTATAAATGAAAACAACAAGGAATTAAGTAAGCAAGGTCGCCAGAGTGCTCTTGAACGTGAAAGTTTGTTTGCTAATGTTTCCATGTCCTCTTTCGATGGCTCTCCCCCTCTTTTATCTTATTTTCGGTTTGAAATTAATTCCTGGGATCATGGGAAGGTAGGTCTGATTCTTCCTCCACGATCCGGCAGTTACTTCTCCTTCTAGGCTTCTTGAGAATGAGTCTTTCCGAAAATCTTGCTCTGAATGCGGGATCCTCTACCTTCTGCTCTTGATTCCCTTCTCTCATGTCCATGTGTACCCACATTCGAAATAGATATGTTAATTGGTTCTAGACACGTCTCTAAATGGATCAACATATTTTTGACATGACACCTTTCGGCCCAGAAGGTTTTCGGACTTGTTGCAATGATACCCTTTTCCTAACTGGGCTTGTGCATATGGATCTATCCCTCAAACCCAGGTACCATATCCCGTCACTTGGATTAGGAGTCAACTTTTTGGGCGTACAATATGAACAATTTCCTTAATTGTTGATTTGATTTGGCTGGTGGAGGATTTTCCAACAAGATATTTTTTTGTTGCCAGACTACTCCGTGAATGCTATCAAAGAAGATGATATATTGCATGGAGGGTATTTTAGTATTTTCAATTCTAAAAAACTAGAAATATATATATTTCAATTAAAAAGTATATAACAATTTTAGGAAAATCCCCTCTGAAATTATTTAAGATATCTTAGTGTATCAATGTATCCATTATTCTAGTTAAAATAATTACTCGTATTTATAAATTTTTTGTATATTTCTGCATATCTCTGTAGTTTTACTATATTATCATTTTCCACATCTGATTATTTTTTAAAGTTAATGAAAATATCTTCTTCAAATCATATCAAATCTATTTTTGTTTCCATATTATGATTTTTTTCAAAAGGTTAAAAAAAAGAGATAAAAAGAAGATATATTTTTTTTGGTCTTTATTTATATATGAATTATTGTTTGTCTTACATATAAGACCTATTTAACTAATTTGAGTAAATTATCATTTTTCTTAAATTAATTTACTTAACTTATCCCGATGGCACACAGTAGAACATTCTAACTAAGGGCAATCATGATAAAAGATTGTAATTTGAGAATATAAATTTATATACATTAATTCTTATATTAAGGAATTAAAAAAATATCAAGAAAATATCTTAGTTTTTGTTTCAAAAAATATGACATGGAAAAAGAATGGCGAGGTGGATACCATATAGGCATACCACATCACCATAGTTTGGTCAACAAACGGTTGACCGTTAGATATGTTAACGGAGGGGTAACATTGCCCCGATTTTAGAACTTCCAGGGCAATATTGCCCTTCCAAAAACTTCCAGACACCCATAGCTTTTATAAGAAAACTTTCGAGGCAAAAATGCCCTTTAACTCTTGTTTAATTTGTGTGTATTGGTAATTTTATTATCATTTATCGTAAATATGTTTGAAATTTACAAGAAGTTATCTAAATAAAGAATACTTGTACCAATATATACTTGAAAGTGCATGTTACAACTTCTAAGATTAAAAAAATTACTATAAAATAAAGTAAAAATGATTGCAAAAATATATGAAAATAAATTAGCAAGGTTAAATGGGTCCGCCTGTTTAAAACCATGGCAATCACAAGTCCGACCCTACCTACGGTTTAAACGGCTGGGGAAAAGGAGAGAGGCAAGCTACAAATATGACGTGTACGTGGCGAGTTTTATATCGTAAGATATTTGGAACGGCTAGATTCGAACGGCATCATTCACCTGCCGCTTTTTGTTCCTAGCAGAGAATCATTCCTTCTCTTCCTCCTCCTTCATTTGCCTAGCCGCCCCTCAAACTCAAACCCTAATTTTCTTTCGCGCCGTTTCTGCTTCAACAGTAAGTACGCTTCGAATGATACTCAATTCAATTCTAGTTTTGGCATTTATGTCCTTACGTCAATGTATTTGAATTTCTTTGATTCTTTATGAATTTTTCTGCTCCGTTTAATTTGATTTATTAGTTCAAGATTTTACTACTGAGGTGTAGGGAAAGATTTTGGTGAACCTAGTTTCTTTGGTTTTTGTTTGCTCTTTTGTTCATTTTTATGGATTTTTATCTAATATTTCCCTCCGCATTCTGCCAATTTAGTGGAGGCTTGATGGTTGTTCAAGTTCTCAAAACCAAGTCACTGAATAGCACTCTTTTAGGAGCATTGAATTTTTCTGATAAATATTGTCAGATTCTTATAGTGTTGACTATTTTTTTTTTTTTTTTGCCCCATATTATGTCATTGTAATTGAACTTTGCATATTCATTCTTTCCCCTTTTTTAGATGGGTGAGGAAGTTAAGGCTATTGTTCCAGAGTCTGTGTTAAAGAAGCAGAAGAGAGAAGAGGAATGGGCATTGGCCAAAAAACAGGAGCTTGAAGTTGCTAAGAAGAAGAGAACAGAGAGCCGTAAGTTGATTTTCAACAGAGCTAAGCTGTACGCAAAGGAGTATGAGGAACAAGTAAATATCACTGGTCCTTTATTCTTGGTTGTTGGTCCTAATTTATGGTGGTGCCTGATTTGCCCCCTTTCTTTTATCTTAAAATTTGGTTGTTTAGGAGAAGGAATTAATTAGATTGAAACGCGAGGCAAAGCTTAAAGGTGGATTTTATGTCGATCCAGAAGCTAAACTTCTATTTATCATTCGCATTCGTGGGTATGTGTTTCATTTACTCATGATGGAACTCAATTCCTATGTACTCTGCTTCTTCTTACACATGGAAACTAATTATTTTCCAGTATCAATGCCATGCATCCAAAGACCAGGAAGATCTTGCAGCTCTTGCGTTTGAGACAGGTACCATTATAATCTTAGAATGAGATATTGGCGTTTTTGCTATTCGATTTTAAGTTTTTGTGTCAGCACAGATTTTAGTGAAAGCTTAGGTTGAACTAGTTATAAGACTTGTAATAAAAGTGGGTGGCTGTCTGTCTATGTGATTGATGTATATTCTATAGGGCATGTTTTGGTTGTGTGATGCTGCATTGAGGGAACATCCAGATTTCTAAATTCATGCCGTTAAGTCTGAAGGAATTCTTAATTAAGCTATATTGAAGGCAGTAGTATAATCTATACATCTTGCATTCTGTTTTTACCAAGATTATAATGCCATATCCAGCGATTTTTTCCAACACAGTTTTAGAGATATTGTATATAAATCTGTGCTGTTCTATCCTTTAGTAAGTCAATGCAGTCATCCTTACTTCACTCATGGATCAGATCTTCAATGGTGTATTCCTTAAAGTTAACAAAGCCACAATGAACATGCTGCACAGAGTCGAACCTTATGTGACTTATGGGTATGGAAATTTCCTGTGACTTTCGTTTGCTTATGATGATGTTGTCTATATTCTCTTACGGTAACTCCCCCATCGTGTTTTAGATATCCAAATCTTAAGAGTGTTAGAGAACTTATTTACAAGAGGGGTTATGGTAAGGTCGACAGGCAGAGAATTGCTTTAACTGACAACTCCATCATTGAGCAGGTTTGTTAGTTTTCTTTGCTCTGAGAAGCTTCTAATGTCAAATTAATTAATGACTCTATTCTGCTAACTTGCTCTGGTGATCGATCACTTCTTAGGTATTGGGCAAGCATGGAATAATCTGCACTGAAGATCTTATCCATGAGATTATAACTGTTGGGCCCCACTTTAAGGAGGCCAACAACTTCCTTTGGCCATTTAAGCTAAAGGCTCCTTTGGGTGGACTCAAGAAGAAGAGAAACCACTATGTTGAAGGAGGAGATGCTGGAAACAGAGAGAATTACATTAATGAGCTCATTAGAAGAATGAACTAAGCTAAGATTGTTTTTAGTGCTTGTTTATTAGTCGTTTTTTAGTTTCTTCTCTTAAATTTTGAAATGCGGATTATAAGATCATGTTGCTGTAATCCACGGGATTTTTGTTTTTCATTTCAATGTGAGAATTTTGAATTGCCTTTCAATGTTATAATGAAATTTAATACCATGTTCATCGTAGAAGGTTTTTCATCACTAATATTTATAATTGGGTTAATGCAATCTTTAGTCTTTAACTTCCCCCTCCCCACAAAACAATGTTAATCACCACGGCACTTCATCTTTTTCCTACATATCTTCTGATAGAAAAAAAAAAATAGAAAGAATTCAAAGGTAAATAAAGGTTTATTTTTGTTTAATTTTTTCTCTTGCTCTCCACATTTTTTATTCAATAAATACATAGAAACATTTACTCGAAAAAAAAAAATACTACCTCTGCTCCTAAATATAAGATTAATTTGACTTTTTTTGTGGAGTTTAAAGAAGCCAAATAGACCACTTAATTTTAACATATTTTATATGTATTATACGATAGTTTATAAGCTAGGTAAATTAATTTTGAGGAAAAAAGATAACTATAGACATTTTAAAATAATTAATTTAGCATCCTTAATTTCTCAAAAAAAAATTAAAGTGATCTTATAATTAGGACCGAATGGAGTAAATACAGACAAACATACATGATTTTTAAGAAAACATGTTATATTTCTTTGAACAAACAGTGAATTTAAATCACCATGAGAACAATAGGTATGGTTAAAATGATGGTTATTCTAACTTTTAACTAGTGGTTTTAAGTTATGCCTCCACGATAATTACTTGGAGGTGGTGATATTCCATCCCATCGTAGGTTTATATTCCCGTGAACCAGATTAATCAGTTGATAGTAGAACCGGATAGTGATAGATATAACAAATGTAATAGTACTTGCATCCTTGTCACCAAAATGAAAAATGTAATTGCACGCCTTAAGCTACCGTCTTCATTGCAAAGTTTAACTTATATGAATCTAAATACAAGTTAGCATAATAATGATTAATGGTATAATATTTTAACTATAATTGTTGATTATTTTTACTTAAACATTTTTTGCCCTGAGCTTTTGGATTTTCCTTTTAGGTAGTAGATGGATGAAACTATTTATTTTAACTTGTTTTGGTGGAACTGTCATTTCAATTCAAAAAAAGGGATAAAGGCTAAAAATGTTTCGGAAGGATCCACCAAAAGGCACTGAATGTCTAGAAATTTGAGAGGGCGATAGTACCTTAGAAGTTACAAAAATTGGGTAATATTGCCCTTCTGTTAATAAATTCTAACAGTTAATGATGTTGACCAAAATACGCATACGTGGCATCCACCTCACCCTATTTTTCCACGTCAGATTAAAAAAAAAGAAAAAGAAAAACTGAACCCTCTTCTCCCTCCCCTCCTCTTCTTCTTCACTCTCACCAGGGCAAATTAAGGATGTAACTGAATCCTCTTTTATTCAGAGTTTCATAAAGATTTGTCTTTGGAACTTTCTTACTGTATCAGTTAGATTCAGAATTCATTGATCACAAAAATAGTTTAAAGAGGATGCTAAATTTAGTTAGATCCTTAATTTTTTTTCAAAAAGGGATATTGGCCAAAAATACTCCGGAAGTATCTACTAGGGGCACTTGGTGTCTGGAAGTTTTTTTAAGGGCAAATATGCCTTAGAAGTCAAAAAATGAGGGTAAATATGCCCTGAAAAAAAAAGGGCAATTACATAACTTTCAGGGCATATTTGCCCCTAAAAAATTTTCAAGGTATATGAATTTTTGACTGAGTTGGGCAGAATTGCCCTTTTTTATTGACTTCTAGGGTATATTTACCCCCTAAAAAAAAACTTCTAGACACTAAATAGTGGATACTTTCGGGTATTTTTTATCTTCATCCCTAAAAAAAAAATGAAACTTGAGATCAAGGAATTCTGAATCCAACTGATACAGTAAGAAAGTTCCAGAAGACAAATCTTTATGAAACTCTGAATAATTTCAAAGTAATGACAGAAATATAGTTCTAATTTCACTCACCAAAGAGAAGAGATAAACAGAAACTCCAAACATGAATAATTATGCCCACTTAAAGCCAAAGGAGTCCGTGTGGGTTTTCAACCAAACCAATCATCGACGGCTAAAACCAGTTTTGAAAAAAAGAAATACAACCTCAAACCAGCAGAAATTCTAAGCTACAAGAGCATAAAGCTAAAGCTTACCCATTGTCGGTGGTTATGCGAGACACACGGATGGTGAGAGGCGAACTGTAGCAGTATAGAAAGCGTGATTTTTTTCATTGAAGATCTTGGAATCAAATTAAAATTAGAGGGGAAAATTTAGCTACAGAAAAATTTGGCCCCACTCTTCATTCATTTCTCTTGTAATCACTCAAAATCTCCAATTTTTAGAGGGAAAATATCAATCAAGTTATCTTTTTCCCTCTGCACTCAATTTTTTATCACTCTAACAGCATACACACAAACCTAAACCCTTGAGAGAACCCCAAAAACCTAAAAGCTTTAACCCGAATTTGATTTATGAATCTGAAATATATATTTATATATATATATATATATATATATATATAAATATAAATATAATGTTGCCCGAGCTAAGATGAAGATTCCAACGTTAATCAACAATTTTCGCGTCAATATGGAAAAAGAAACCATAGAACATACAGATACGGTACGCGAAAGAAGATTGGAGTGGAAGCAGAGTGAGGAAGAGGAAGAAGAAGTTTGGAACGGTGGAAGAGTGGGTTTTTCCGTGGAGCTGCATTCGGATTTTGATGAGGTCGATGAAGAGTGAAGAGTGGATTTTTTTTTTTTTTTTTTTTTTTTGTTCTTGCTCTTTCAGATTCGACGACGACAGTAGCAACAGGGGAAGGAGACGATGCCGTGTCGATCGTCCCTTGCTTTGCCTCTCTTGCTCTCTCAAGATTCGAAGATGATGATGGTGAAATGGGGTGAGGTGGATGCAGCTATGCTTGCTAAGGTGGTATATTTTGGTCAACAACAACGTTAAAATTTATCATTGGAAGGGTAATATTGTCTCTATTTTTGTAATTTTTGAGAGAATCATGGTCTTCTCAAAAACTTCCAGACACCTAATGTGTTATATTAAATACTTTTGAGATATTTTAAACCCTTATCCTTTAGAAAAACACCAAACAAGACACATGCACACAAATAGAGAGAAATTGATAAATAGATCATTTTTTAGTTAGAGTTTCCAAATACTTATTCCAAAACCTCTACTAGAAGAAAACAAAGCATATACAACACATAGAAAAACTAAAATAACACAATATTTGAAGCTCTTAGCAGATAATCTATTTAAGTTGACAATGCTACATACAGTTTAACACACACCTCAGCCTTTCCATTCGCCAAAAAGTAACCATTAAGAAGAGGCATTTTGAAACGCTTTAGGGAAAAACTAATATTTAGGTTGTTGTAGTTTACATCAATTTTAAATTATATCCTTACATGATGATTTATTTGAATTGAGCCCTTCTACTTTAGTCTGTTAAATTTATTACTTCAGGACTAATATGGAGGAGACAACTCACAAGCTACATGAATAAGCATATCTATATGCATGTCTGCATAGTTAGCTGCCAACTCATCAATACACTGGCTTCCACAATTAACACTGCTCGTATTGGAGGCCAAAGTACAGAGGTCCAATTCAAACGAACTAAACTATGATGACCTGATTCAAAATTTGATGTAAATTATAAGGACCGAAAGTTTGGCTTTTCTTGGTTTCTTTGTTTCCAAATATGGCAGGCCACAAAAGTAATATTACTATATTAGCAAACAATAAATTTATCTTGATCCGCTTAAGAGAATGCAAGCAAAGAATTGGTTTTTCACATATTCATCTCCATCATTAGTATTCATTACACAATACGCAAATAGGAGAGTCTAATAACATGACAATTAAATTAATTCAGTCAATCTTATCCTATATAATTATTATATGTATGATCTAATTAATGGCTCAAAGCTCAACCTTACTGGGTAGAAGATTGCTGGTTGATCCCGCTAGCTAGATATTTCAAACGTTTGTCTTAAAAAGATGGACAAAAATAATCAATTAGGTGGGAGAAACTTGATAATTTTTACTTTATCATCGTATCCTCTCTCTATCCTCTCTTTCTTTCTCTGTAAACAAAATTATCTTGTACAAGGTATTATATACTAAATATTAACTGATCTAAATTCAAATTGATTGAGAGTTAAAAAGAGAAAAAATCTCATATTCATAGACAAGGCTTGAATTTGAAATTTTAATTAAGAGCTCTATCGACCCCTTTATTATTTTCTTTTTTAGTCAAACCAAATGGCTGTCATGGACAGATCCACACAGGTCATCAAAGTGTCTTCCATACCCACATATCATAAATATATGCCTATCTTATCTGTTCACATTTCACTATATATATGTTTTGTTGCCTACTTTTTCAAACTCATACATATAATATCCACACACGGTATTTAAAGGAAATCCAATTGGTAATATCAGGGGTTGGGTTTCCCTCATCATTCCTCATCATCACATCACTACCATTTGATGGACATAATTAACGGTTCAGATATAATAATAAGTAAATTAGGATAAATACTATATAAAAATAAATAAATAAATAAATTTAAACTGATAAGATTTAATCTGAATAATTTACTACAGAATGATTTAATAAAATAATAAAAATGATAGTGTTCAAAATTATTAAATCTCAACAATTCATTAGTCAATTTAATGGTGGTGATGTGATGATAAGGGATGATGAGAAAAAATGAAGATGCATGAGGGAAACCCAACCCGTAATACCAAATATGAAATTGATCTTCCCTCTCTATAAATCACAATTAATAGCATACCCTATTCACAAGTCAATACAAAATCTTCAGCATTCTTTCCTATTAAACATTTAAACTTTCAATATCACTGATCATCTGTTCTGGAAAAAGTCAGCACTTTCGGATGATTAACAAATAATTAAATTTTAATTGTGAGATTGGGATTCTTGTTTTCCAGTTCCTTAAGAAATCAAAATACGACCACTTCCTTTGCACTAATTATTTTTAAAATGAAGTTGCAGATCGATCGAATAAATTTCATAGTTGACACATTGGTCGGTGGAACTAAATTGGTTGCTTTACTATATCAAATTTATTTATATACCAATTTAATTTCAATACTCGGAATTTGATTCATGATATCAATTGGATTTCAACTGTATCTATGACTTTGGAAGGAGAGAAGATGAAGAGCATCAAATATAGAAATGGAAGATAACTTAAATGCCAACAGATATCCACGAAGAGATTTGATTGGGTTTTGCAGGTGGATAAATTATTAGTTATACTGAGAACATCAAACCTTTTATTTTATATATACGCACAAGTATCTTTCTATGGAGGCAATAATGTTTGCTACACTATGTCAGACATTAAACATGTGTACCTCTCTCAACAGAGAACTGAACCCCTGTCATATATGTTGCTAGAGCTGGGAAAATGGGCCAGCCCGCGGGTTGCGGGCTGGCCTGTCACAACCCGCGGGTTAGACACAGCCTTCACCTTAAAGGGTTGGGAAAACCCCAACCTAACCCTTTAGGGCGGGTTGACCCGCCAGCCCGCCATTTTTTTTTTTTTAACTTTTTGTTTTGAAAATGCCATAATAAAAAAATAAAATTCTAAATCAACAAAAATATATTATAATTGCCTAAATAAAGTAGAATACCCCAAGTACCATAAAAATATGGACTCCATAATTATATATTTCTTTGTATAAACATCTTTTTAGTTTTATTGTACTAACAATATTATTAACAAAATTTGGATTATACTATACAAACATCACAATTTGTTATGTCAACCACAATTTATATTAGTGAAATGTCTTAAAAATACCTAATGTAATTAAATAGATGATTTTTCTTTTTTTTTTAATAAAAAAATATATTTTGTGGGCCAACCCGCGGACTATATGGTGCGGGCCTGTGCAGCCCGCACCTTAAAGGGTTGGGAAAACCCCAACTCTAACCCTGCTCCCGCGGGTTGAGCCCATATTACCAGCTCTATATGTTGCAAGGGACAAATCCCCTTCGCTAAAATCAACGCCCATTTTTTGAGACTTGAGATTGAGAGCATCAAATTTAATTTTTCTTGCAAAGGAATTTTTTTCTAGCGATACATAGCGGAAGTCATTAGATAAGCCTTCATGTATAAATTTATAAGTATTATAGTATCCAAGAGAATTTGTTTTTTTAAGTTTCCAAAAAGGAAAGGATGCTAACCCGAAACGCAACTAGAACCAATAATAATCATATATAATTGTGTTAATACCCCAGAAATTATGATGTGATGTTGGCACATTGGCAGGTAGTATATATAGATATATATATATATATATAATGTAATATAAGCCAAGCCCTAACTAATAAGTTATAGCAGAGTGGCGTGCATCAATGAATGTGTGAATGGGTATATCTAACTTGTCATATTCTCTCTCTCCCCGTTGCTAAATATAAGACCTAAATAGGAATAAGCTCACCTCATCAAATAGATATTATATTTAGGAATGGATGGAGTAATATATAGAATATCATCTAAAAGAAACTAAGACATAAATAATATAGGGTTAATGGTCAATTTTGTCTTGGAAGCTTTTTTTTTTTTGGTTCAAATTTGCCATAGAAGTTTCAAAGCGTAGTAATATCACCATATTCCGTTAAAAAACTAACGTTGACTGTGAAAAATTTGACATTGACCATTAATATTTTAAAAGAAATGGGCAAAATTTCTCCATTTTAAAACTTCCGGGAAAAATTGACTCAAAACCCAATATTATATAATAACGAAGAAGTTTCTATTTTTTGGTGGCGTAACCCTAAATTTGTGGAATGTGATGACAAAACGTGTTTCCTCGATCCCTTAAGAAAACAAACCATATCTTCTTTAAAATAATTTGCAACAGATAAGATCCAATCGATTCTATTGTTAGATAACACTTTTTTGACCTGGACTTGATGGTTCTAAAATTAAATTTAAATGTATTTTGATGAATTATACATGTACACGTATAATATCATGTTTGAAAATTAATTCATTGTCTTTTGCATCTTGTGCCCCATAAAAAGCATATTCGCTTGCATGACGAATGGATAATTAATTATTACTTATTATTTTGATTAGAATCCTAACTAAAAAAAACAGTTAGCATTGGTGGAGTATGCTAATTGCACCAAATTTCTAATGAAAGAAAATTTAAAACATCAGAAAATAAAACAACTTAGAGCCCTATGTAACCCTCTTGTTACCTAAGAAAGAAACTATATGTTCTTTTGACATTATTTGCATGCCTAATCTATTAAGAAGAAATTGTCTTGTTAGAGAATCTGCAACAACATTCTTCTCTATCAATCAGCTAGAGATTCACCTTACAAGATTGTCCAATCAGATTTCTAGGCAAAGTGATCAACTCCCCATCTTTAAATGCCAATGCTCCTGCTGAATCACTAAACAGTTGTACATTTTGAAAGCCGGTATTCCAAGTTCTTTGGAGTCCTCATATGCATTCCCAAAGTTTATAAAGGATCCGACAAATTCGCATCCAAAACATGGAAGGATGCCACCGAATTTCGTTTATTAACAACAGTTACATAACATCCTTAATTAGTTCACAATTTAATTAATTAAATTTTCTCAACTTTAATTTTACGCCAATAAAACAATCAATCAACGTTTTCCATTTTTATTTATTTTACTTTATTATAATAATCGTAAATCATATGTAATCGATAATAACACATATTAATACTACTGCAAGTTGCAATAACAGCATTATTTTTCAAATTTCATATATAATGTGTGAAATAAACTATTCCCTCTAGTTCTAAATATAAGATCTATTCACCTAATTTGGTTAGATTAAGGATGCTAGTTAAGTTAGTTTAAATCACATAATATTAATTATCAAAACATCCAAACCATATTTCTTTATTCCTACCCTCCATCTCTTGCTTGTTTAATATTGAGGAGTATTAATAGGGATAGTTTAGGGAAAAGTGAGAAAAAATGAAAAGAAGTTTTATATTTAGGAACAAGCTCACCACCTCAAATATGTCCAATTGACAAATCCTTGGCTTTGTATGTTTTTATGTGTTTAAATTGAGGCTTCTAACATGAATAATATACAAATTTGGTCCAATTGTACTTATTTAATATCTTAGGCTCTCAAGTGAAAATTAGCGTGAGATTAGTATTAATTGGCCATAATTATAGGTTAATTTATATTAATTAATTTATAGGACTATTTGATCCTTGTTCTCTCTTGTTTCTACTTGTAGGGTCTTGTAAGGATCAAAAGATCAAGATCCTGGATGAAGAAAGTAGTAATTCAAGGGGGCAGAAAAGCTTCCACGGCGAGCTTACAGAGAGCACACCCAGAAAAAGGCAGAGAGCAACATTCCTCGCCGTGGGTTCATTATGCAGAAAAATCATATTTGAATTTTGGGCCAACTTGGGTCCAAATTAAAATACCCACACTTGACCCGGCTTAAGGGGTATTAGGCACGGCTTTGGAGCTCATTTTTAGGTCAAATTTGGAGCTACCAAAAACCCTAGTTCATCATTCTCTCTCAACTCTCTCATTATCATCTCTCATCTTCCACCTCTCTCCACCAAAATCTCCATAGCATCCACCTTGCTCCCTCTTATTCGTGACTTCTCCATGGAAGGCAACAACTAAGAGGTCCTAATCCTTGGTGATGGAGGCAAATAGCATGAGCTTGGAGCTTCATTATGGGAGCTCTTGTTCTCCCACTCTCTCTTCCTTGTGTTTAAACATGTTTCTAGGATTCTATGGTTTGTTTCTTCATTTGGTTGTAATTTCTATGAATTATCTTTTGTTATAGAGTGGTTGAAACACTTGTAGCTTGTTTTCATTTGTGTATGCTTGACAATTACTCTTCATTTACTTAAACTTTGTTTAGATGTATGGATTCATCATTTTAAATGAATGGTCTAGTTAAAATTAGGTGCTATATGAGGATTCTCATTTAATGGGTCACATTATCAAGTGTTTGCATTTGTGAATGGGCTTTTGAATTTGCCGAATTGCATGAGAGGCATTGGACTTCAATTCTAACATCTTAAATTATTATGTGGGATTCCAGTAATTAATTAAACCCTAGGATTGATTAAGTGGCAATTCGAGATCCCAGTTATTGGACTAGGAGTCCCTTACAATTAGCAAATTCACTTTGGTTTTTAAGTTTAATCAACTGGGAGTTGGAGGGATTAGTAAGTGGGATTTCGGTATTAATCCACCCAACCCCGAGCCTAGCCTAGAGGGATTCCTTTAGAGGTCTTTTCAATTAACCAAAGAACTCCTTAAAAACAAATTGAAGCAATGATTGTTTAAGCATCTAATCACCAAAGATTACCCACTTCCATTGATCCAAATCTCCCATTTGTCCAATCTTTTATTTTGACTTTTAAACATACCACACTCTTTTTACCAATTTCATAAAAAAAATCAAATACAATGTCTTTTTCCCGTCTTAACAAGTTTTGCATTTGGCTATTAGGAATCATATTGCATATGGCTCCTTGAGACCGACACCCGATGATAGCTTCTACTACCTCTTGGGTTTAACTTCTTGGAGAGCGGATTCGAGGCAGTACTACACCGATAACCTCAACTTCGGTGCTACTCTTCACCTATATTTAGGAACGGAGGAAGTACATAACTTTATCTTAAATCAGGCCATAAAAAATTCAATGAAAATGAATAATCTACAAATTTCTAATTTAAAATAAGCTTACAAATTTAATTTCATTTATATATTTAAAAAATGATAAAAAAAAAAGCAAGCTAATAATTTGTCATTGATAATAATAGTGCCTAATTGAGCGAGCGGGTGGGAAGAATTAATTTTTTTTTTTCAAAAGTGAAGTTAACAAACGTGTATAAAAAGGGGAAATCACAAACAAGTCCCGAATAAAGGAATTAATCACAATTAAGTTCCATAACAACTCAAGGAACCACCATTAACAACTTAAGGAACTGCATTGATAACTCACATGAGTTGATTGTGATTAATTCTCTTATTTAAGTTCTGATTATGACTTTCCCTAAAAATTATGTTAAAAGAACTATTGCTAAATATATAGAACTGAAAATATTGTAATCACATTAATACACAAACTTCTTCCCGTCTAATATTAGAAGTCACCTCTAAGTTTTTTAATTATATATCAAAATTATCAAGAGGGGTTGACTCATTCATTTTGCATAAGAATAAGACATTTGTCAACTTTGCTCATGTTAAAAAAATATAGAGAAACATTGTAACTAGATTTAAAGTCTTCTCATAATAAATTAAGACAGAAACATATTAGTTAGGAAAATGTTCATTATTAAACCACCGAATAACTTATATAATGAATAAAAAATTCTTCTTAAAAGAGTGGGACCGGATGGAGTATATTTACATATATCCTTATTATTATTTAATAAAAAGAGGGATTGCGTTTACGTGTACCATAAATAATGCATGTGGATGGGTGTCCTTAATTACGTGATGTATTCCCCTTCCCCACCTTTCCAATATATAGAAGCAATGATCCACACACATTATGTATGTCTATGTGTATATATATAGACACCCACACACATTACAACTTATCCAATTAATCCAATACTCTTCCTCTTTCATTTGGCTCTTGATCTCTCTGCACTGATCGTCCATGGCTTCCTCTTCTTCCTTACTAACCAACAACAATGCTCGCCAAGGTATGCTTATAAGTGGCCATTATATGAAAATTTTAATTTTTATTAAAGTAACAACTATAATATAATTTCTCATATGCTAAAATTAAGATCTAGATGGCTTTTTTTTATGAAAATTCTAAAAAAAAAAAGAAATTACTTATAAATCGATTTACCTAAGTTTTTCTCTAAACTAGTTTGTTTGACTTCTTAATTAATACATAATCTAATAATATATATGTATATCACATATGTTATGACTAACTAACT
Source organism: Mimosa bimucronata (assembly GCA_037074515.1). NCBI lineage: Eukaryota > Viridiplantae > Streptophyta > Magnoliopsida > Fabales > Fabaceae > Mimosa > Mimosa bimucronata. The sequence goes on from CM073447.1 coordinate 1,989,833, forward strand.
TATTTTTCTTCCTTAAACTCTCCCAAAAAATTAACTATATCTTATATTAAGAATTGGAGTGAGCTTAATCAACTAGTGTGAATATCTGTTTTTTTTTTTGGCCAAATGTGAATATATGTTGAAGTTCTTATTAATGTTATGATTATTGTTAATACTGAAACAGAAGGAGTTGGTGGCGAGGAACAAAGTGTGTTGCAAAGGCACATTTCGTTCTTTGATAGGAACAAAGATGGTGTCATTTACCCATGGGAGACTTTCCAAGGTTATTTCTTTTCATTTCTTCATTTATCCTTCTAATTCTCGTCTCTTAGCTTTCTTTCATTAATTCCTTGTTTCAATCAATCAATCAACAACACTAAATTGTAAATCTAATTTGGTTGATTAATTCGCAGGGTTCCGTGCAATTGGATCTGGATTCTTCCTCTCCATTGCAAGTGCTACTTTCATTCACTTCAGCCTCAGTTTCAAAACTCGTCCTGTACTTCTAATTTCCCTTTCAATCTTACTAGATCATCCTCTTCTATTTGATGTTATTTTGTTAAAGAGTATATACGAATATGACTATATATTGCTACCCTTAAAATAAATTATTTGATCTCAAAACTTTCTCTGTTTTTTTTCTTTTTGTTATCATCCTAAGATAGTCACATATGTATGCATAGAAACCGCTATCTAATGATCGAGATCGATACAAACCATTACGATATAGTTCAAGATATATATTTAGTGCACCATTATTTTTATCAAATCTCTAAATTTTAAATGTAGCTTTAATGAAGTATATCGGATTCTTTTTATTCATATATTGATTTAGATTTAATTATGAAATATAAAAAAGTGTGGAAATTAAGGTCCTAAATTACACGAAATTATTAGAGAAAATAGTTTGCTTCATAAAGTTTAATTTCTGTTCCTGCCTTTATCTAAGCTCTTTTCCGTAAATGAATGGCATCAAATAATAACACAATATATTGAAGAAATAAAATATTAGTTGACGCATTATCAATAAAAATAAGTCAAGAATGAACGCGTAGTCACATATGCAGTGTCGTGAGCATTAATTAGTTTATGCAATATCTACTAGAAAAAATTATTTTAAGAATTCTCTATTATAAAATGGGGGAAATGACAGAAAAATGCCTTCTGAATTTCTAAATCTCATAGAAGAGATTTTAACTGGTTAAGTAACGATATTAATTAGTAGAGTATAGATATTAACAACTCTAAATCATTTATATGAGATTTTGAAATTTAGAATGTATCGTTACAAAATTTGTTACTCAAAAGTAATTATGTTAAAATTTATGTAAATATCCAAGTGCAACTTATCTGCAACACTTCTTCAACTATACATGGTTTATCTTCATTCTTTAGCAATATGCAAAATCAAAGATACTTAAATATAAGTAAAAAATATATTACACAACCGAAAAAGAGTTTCACATTTCACTCATTCAAGGGTTCGCATTCCTATAGCCAATAAGTTTTAGGGTGTGAACTTGTTCAGCAAGTTTTCCTAATAAGGTAATTATTCAAAAATAATTAATGTAAAAATATGTTGCTGTTGGTGCAGGGAAAATTTCCTTCTCCACTGCTTCCCATTGAAGTTAAGAACATAAAACTTGGAAAACATGGCAGTGACACTGGAGTCTATGATAAGGAAGGAAGGTATTTCTTCTTTCTTTTATTCCTCCAATATGTGTGTATGTATGTGTGTGTATATATATAATACTCACTCCATTCTTAAACATATTCCATTTGCGGAGATGGATTTATTTTTTTAATATAATACCTCTTTCTATTTTTCTCAATTTTTCCTTAATTTATCTCTATTGATATTTCTCAATTCAATAGAGGGAATGTGAGAATAAAAACAAGTGGTTACGGGTATTTTGATAATACTATGTAATTTTAACTAAATTAACATATTTAATCTAATCAAATTATATAAATATGTTTTATATTTATGAACGGAGGGAGTATAGGTATTAGCAATATATCATGTAACTAAGTGAGTCCTATATATTGTATATAATTAATTGATTTAAAAAATAAATTTTACCACTCTTAATATATGATTAAATTTATTCTACATATTATATATATTTTTCTTCTTGTAATATGTATTTATTATTCTTGATCCCTTCATATATTATATGTATACATTTTAGGTTTATTCCATCGAAATTTGAAGAAATATTCAAGCAGTATGCACATACTTATCCAGATGCTTTAACATCTGATGAATTAAAAGAAATGCTTAAAGAAAACAGAGCTCCTAGAGATTTTCAAGGATGGTATGTTTACACACATTTTTTCCGGAATTTTCGGGTTTATCAAATTAAATAATGATATGATGGGAGTTAATTAATTATTGTAAAACAGGGTTGCAAGTGAGGGAGAATGGAAGATATTATATAAATTTGGGAAAGACAAGGATGGATTGCTGGAGAAAGACACAGTTCGAGCTGTTTATGATGGAACCCTCTTTCAGCTCTTGGAGAAGCAAAACAATTCTCAGAAAAAGAACTGACTGATAAATATATTCAACTTAGGCACATATGCTGAATTAAAATTTGATTTCATCTCCCAAATCATTGTTTGTATCATCTTTATTATTGAATTTGTGTATTTCAACTTGGATTTTATTGATGTACACGTCCACTGTTTAAAAATTCAATATAATTTTTTTTGTTATAATTTATGTCATTTAATAAATTTCTCAATCATAGAAATAATATTTGTTTGGAAAACAATTATAAGTTCATACATGTTACTGTAAATTATAAGAAAAAACATGAAAAAATAAAGATAATAAATGTTTAATTTCTATTTTTACCCTTGGAGAGTTTTAAATGTAAAAAGAGGAGAGCGGATAACATAATAAATGATATAAAGATAAAATAAGAAAGTTATATCAATTTACTGATAATAAATTTTTTGACTAATACTTCATTGTTTTGCGCGAGTGGACCGAATTGAGTTCACCGCATAAATCCTATGATATTAACTTAAAAGGAAAACATATACTTTATTATCTATAATTTTATTTAATTTTGATTTTCATACCTATGTGTTTTTATCTCCTAATTAAATTATTAATTTTACTCAATTACGACTATTAGCTTCTCTAATTTTGTTATATTAATATTGTTAGCCTTTGTGTAGAAGCTTATAGTACTAACAAAATAAAATTGAAGTATTTAATTAGTATAAAAATAAACATAAATACCAAAATCAAAATTAAATAAAAGTATAAGTATCAACATGTCTATTTTCCCAAAATATACAATAAATGTTTCTTAGTATCTCATCAATCATAAAACTATTTTCACAGTCCCTGCCATGACCTTTTATCAATTTGATGTGTCAAAAGGGACTGATTAATTTAATGTGTTGAATTTTTGTTGGAACAAGTGGCAAGATGATGTCTCAAATAAAAGTATGCCATTCACTTTTTTTTTTTTTTGGACCTGAGAAATAAATAAATGGATTTGTTAAGCTACACCCAAGCTCATTACAGTGCCCTCCAGGTGGAACTTGAAAGGAAATTGCAAATGCCATGTTATGAATGGGCCTGAGCTTAAACTCCATGGCACCATTTCGGGTCGAGTCTTGGGCCATAAGAGTAAGGCTAGGTATTCGACAAGGTGATTGACTAGGCCTATATACAGTTCCAAGAATTTGCCAATTAAGCAACGGCCCCCAAATATAAACTCTACAGTCAGTTAGGATTACCACCGGCCACCGGGAATAGGGTCTGGCTGAGATGGTTAGTCATCCGTCACAACATGACCAACTAAGATTCGAATTTTTATTGGGGGACGTGTCTACATTTAATATACTCCCTCCGTTCCTAATTATAAGTAAAATAACTTAATTCCTCAAAACTAAGTTATTTTACTTATAAACTATCATATGATCTAATTACATGTCACATATATTAAGATTTAGGGGTATAATTTGCTTCCTTAACTTCCCCAAAAAAAGTCAACTGGCTCTTATAATTAGGACCGGAGGGAGTATAATAGTATTTCAAACTCTCAAATATCATTACCTCCAACTGTAGAAAATCTATGCCTAGCAAAAAATAAAGATAGGATATTATGTTTTAATATTGATGTAAATGATAAAATCATTGAAAAACAATGTGAGGAACTTATTGAGATGTACATTGCGTAAATTAATGACTCCCTCATTCCTAAATATATGACCTATTTAGGGAGGTAAGCTTGTTCTTAAATATAAAATCCCTTTCTATTTTTTCTTACATTTTTCTTAAATTATCTTTAGATGCTTCTAAATAATAAACAAATAATAAAGGGAGTGTAGGAATAAGGGTAAGTGATTAGGGTGCTTTAGTAAAATCATATCATTTTAACTAACTTAACTTATATCCTTATTCTAATCAAATTAGATAAATATGTTTTATATTTAGGAATAGAAGAGTAATTATTTAGTTGGATGAGTTATGGACATATCAATTATATAAAAACACGGAAAACAGGTCTTTTTATTTCTTCAAGAATCTTCAATCCATGAAGGCAGATGAATTATGTCATATATAAAACATGGATGCAGTATGGGAGGTATCAATTATGCTATCTTGTATGTGCGTGTCCCATTATATTCCTCTTGTTTATGTCTATTGCCATTATCATTGGACATATGCATGAGCTATTGCCAACCAAAATAGTAGAGACATAAAGATTCCCTCCACAAGAATTAATAAAATATATTTTGAAGCTTTTGTATATAGATTGAAGGAAAAATTAATTTAATATGCTCCCATCATTTTAAGTGACTGATTTTAGATTATTATAGGGATCCGATAAAAATTAAGTGAAATAATAATGACGTGATAAAAAAACCATAAGGATATTTTTAAAATCATGTTGAATAAAAGTACACGATTAAAAAAAAATACAAACCTGGTTAAAAATCAAGTAAAATTATAAGGACTTCCGAATTAATTTTTTTTTTTCACAAAATAAACTATATATAAAGTAAAATCCATACATGCATGGAGTGGTTCAAGAAAATCTTCATGAAATGGGTAATGGTTTTTTGGTCGGAAATTTAGGGGGGAAACCCTAACGTTGTAGAGTTATAGTGTTGAATTACTCTTGTTTGGTGGTGCCACTGCCACGTATCCAAAAAAAAAAAAGGACCCCAAAAATAAAATAAAAAATTATAAAGATTGATCATTAATTTCTCAGGTGGCAAATGATCATAGTGATGTGAACTAACAAAGGTATGTAAAGTGAAGGGAGGAGAAAATAGCTTTCTTCATAATGAAGATGAGGTGACCTTCCTCCTCCTCTCTGTCTCTCAATCAAATTTGGATTCTTTGATGATGTGACCAGAAAACGGCTTCCATTTAATAAACATATAGTTTATATTTGATTAAAATGGTTTAATTTCTGAAGAGAAATAAATCTTTGCCCATTTATATTAATGGAATGTTTAAAACTGAGTCTCTGATTTTTTTAGGAAAAAACCACTATGAAGTTAAAAAAAAAAACAATGTGAATGTCAAAAAGCCTCGTAGCAAGTGTTTTCTAAGGAGTGTGATCGTTGAAACGTATTATGTACCGCACACTTGTTAGTAACAATTCATAGAGATTTCTTTTCTTTTTTCCAACGCAATACTCACAGTATACATGCATGCACTAATAAGTTGCACTTCTCCCCACCAAAAATGTTTGAGAGATATCACACAGAAACTGGTAAACAAAAATAAGTAATATTGCATGTTACTCACCCATATTCCTAAATATAAGATTTAGTTGACCATTTTCGAAAATTCTAAAAAGGTTAAATAAGTTACTTATAGATTTATTTGTCTGAATTTTTTTCTCTAAATAAACTAGTTTATTTGACTTATAAACTAACACATAATCTAATAATATACAATATACATTCTGATTAAATGTCTCAATTAACTTCTTTAATTTCTTAAAAAAAAGTTAACTAAATCTTATACTTAAGAACGGAGTAAGTAGTTGTCTTGAAGAGTGAAATGTAGTCAATCTTATTCAGTAAGACATATAAAAACTTGTGCATTTGATTTGATGATCATTATATATATTCTTCTGCCACTGTGACAAAAGCTATACAACACATGAACGGATCGGAGAAGGGGAAGGAGAGAGAAGAGAGAATGTAGGATAACAAAAGAGAGGAACAAAGGAGAGGAACTAGACCAATAGAGGAGGGAAAGAGAACTTAGAGGGGGAAAGAACTCAGTACTCACTATTATATTAGATTATAAGGTGTGCAAAGCAAATGAGTTGATATAGACATGAACCTAATTCTAAAAACTAATAATTTAATATTCTATGATACAGTTACAATAAATGGAAATTGGTGATGGAATATTCTATACCTTTAAATGCAAATGATACTTAATAATAAAAGATGACAATTATATGAAAATCAAATATTCTAATGATATTTGGCAATCCTAATTAGTCATTATTTGAGTGGACCCTATTTATGTGCATTGTTTTGTAAACTCCAGAGTCACAACTCACAACAACCAGTTGTTGCAGCTTCAAACTTGGGTTTTGTTGCGTAAATATTTTTCCCTTATGAAAAGGAGAAGTCTGCAAAGAAAGAAAACGAAAGAAAGAAAAAAAATTATTTGACCAATTAGTTGGTTAATAATGGCATGTGAGTTTTTCTTTCAAATGGGAGGTCATTTACTCAATCACACTTGTAACTTCAGGTCATCAGTAATTACCACTTTAATTAATTTAAAACAAATATTGAAAGGACAGGAAGGGCCAACAGTCCAACATAGCTCAAGTTCTTATTGGTCTATAAGTAAAGGAAATTATTATTATTATTATTATTATTATTATTATTATTATTATTATTATTATTTATTTATGAAAGTGTAACATTATGCTATTGGGATTGTGGCTTTATCAATCAACTTCGTCCCTTTTGTCCAAATAAATAGCCTTTATTGGTTTGAATTGACTCTTCAGTCGTTTTTTATGATTATTGCAGCTATGAAGCTTCTCACCATACATACTGAACGAAACATCATAATCTATATTTCTCCATGTTGTTAATATCCGACAAAAATACGTAAATATGTATGTATTGTACATGTAATAAATCATACTATTTATAAATTTCAAGGATAAATAGTGTTTCATATTTCACATCGATTATTATCATTGTCATGTTAAATGTTATATCGGAATTAACACTACTACAAAAATACCCTATTGCAGTGCAACAATAGCAGCGCTTATAAAATATAAGTGATGGGATAGGTATAATATGACCTATACCAGCGCTTATAAATAAAAGTGTTGGTATAGGTATAAGCATATAGCAGCGCTTAAGCGCTGCTATAGACCCCCTGGAATTTAAAACATATGTAAAACAATTTAAAAAAAATTGACAAATTGTTTTACAATTTTTTTAAATAAAAATTATATCCCAGGGGCCTATACCAGCGCTTAAGCGCTGGTATAGGCCCCTGGGGTTTATTTTTTATATTAAAAAATATTTAAAAAAAATTAAAAAAAAAATTGGCAAAATGGTTTACAATTTTTTTTAAATAAAAATTAAATCCCAGGGGCCTATACCAGCGCTTAAGCGCTGGTATAGGCCCCTGGGATTTATTTATTATATTAAAAAATATTTAAAATAATTTAAAAAAAATTAAAAAATTGTTTTACATAATTTTTTCAACAAAAAATAAACCACATGGTCCTATACCAGCGCTTAAGTGCTGGTATAGGCCCCTGGGGTTTATTTTTTATATTAAAAAATATTTAAAACAATTTAAAAAAAATTGGAAAATTGTTGGAAAATTGTTTTACATATTTTCTTCAACAAAAAATAAACCCCAGGGGCCTATACCAGCGCTTAAGCGCTGGTATAGGCCACTGGGGTTTATTTTTTATATTAAAAAATATTTAAAACAATTTAAAAAAATTGGCAAATTGTTTTACAATTTTTTTTAAATAAAAATTAAATCCCAGGGGCCTATACCAGCGCTTAAGCGCTGGTATAGGCCCCTGGGGTTTATTTTTTATATTAAAAAATATTTAAAACAATTTTAAAAAAATTGGAAAATTGTTGGAAAATTGTTTTACATATTGTTTTCAACAAAAAATAAACCCCAGGGGCCTATACCAGAGCTTAAGTGCTGGTATAGGCCCCTGGGGTTTATTTTTTATATTAAAAAATATTTAAAACAATTTAAAAAAAATTGGAAAATTGTTGGAAAATTGTTTTACATATTTTCTTCAACAAAAAATAAACCCCAGGGGCCTATACCAGCGCTTAAGTGCTGGTATAGGCCACTGGGGTTTATTTTTTATATTAAAAAATATTTAAAATAATTTAAAAAAATTGGAAAATTGTTTTACAATTTTTTTTAAATAAAAATTAAATCCCAGGGGCCTATACCAGCGCTTAAGCGCTGGTATAGGCCCCTGGGGTTTATTTTTTATATTAAAAAATATTTAAAACAATTTTAAAAAAATTGGAAAATTGTTGGAAAATTGTTTTACATATTGTTTTCAACAAAAAATAAACCCCAGGGGCCTATACCAGCGTTTAAGTGCTGGTATAGGCCCCTGGGGTTTATTTTTTATATTAAAAAATATTTAAAACAATTTAAAAAAAATTGGCAAATTTTTTTACAATTTTTTTTAAATAAAAATTAAATCCCAGGGGCCTATACCAGCGCTTAAGCGCTGGTATAGGCCCCTGGGCTTTATTTTTTATATTAAAAAATATTTAAAACAATTTAAAAAAAAATTAGAAAATTGTTTTACATATTTTTTCAACTAAAAATAAACCACAGTGGCCTATACCAGCGCTTAAGCGATGGTATAAGCCCCTGGGTTTTATTTTTTCTATTAAAAAAAATGTAAAACAATTTAAAAAAAATTGGCAAATTGTTTTACAATTTTTTTTAAATAAAAATTAAATCTCAGGGGCCTATACCAGCGCTTAAGCGCTGGTATAGGCCCCTGGGATTTAATTTTTATAGCCCATAGCTGATGATCTATCTCTCTTGGTGCCACTTTTCCCAAAATTTCCCAAATATTATTTGTTTTCCCTCCTTATTCCCTCAAAGCTCAGAACCTAATTAATCTGAACCCAAAGCTCAAATATTGTGGTTCTTGTTTGCAGAAAAACCCAAAGCTCAAAATTAGAAATCGTCTTCTTAAGCGCTGGTATAGGCCCCTGGGATTTAATTTTTATAGCCCATAGCTGATGATCTATCTCTCTTGGTGCCACTTTTCCCAAAATTTCCCAAATATTATTTGTTTTCCCTCCTTATTCCCTCAAAGCTCAGAACCTAATTAATCTGAACCCAAAGCTCAAATATTGTGGTTCTTGTTTGCAGAAAAACCCAAAGCTCAAAATTAGAAATCGTCTTCTTCGCAGATCTTGTTCTTGTTCTCTGTTCCCATCTCAGCTCCCTCCTCAGATCTCTCACCCCCATGTAACTCTCTCTCTCTCTCTCTATTTATTTTTTAAAAAAATGCATTCTTTCTTTAATATATAGGGATTCTATAATTTCTGTTGTCTTCTTCGTGCTCTCACTGATTCATGCCTCTTATGGGCTTTATCGTTACTACGAATTAAATATGAACCCCTTCCAGCTTGAAACTCAGCCTATGAGCTTCGTACAAATCACTTTTTTGCCTTCAAAAGCGAAGTTTTAGCTTTTAGGAAGTAGGTGAGCCAATGTCTTTATAGTCCGTAACTCTGTTTATTGGTGGAATTCCCAAGTGTAAAGGGGGTTCATATTTGCTCAGTAAAAGACCCATTTTGCTTCTCTTTTCCTATTTTCTTCTCCGAACCGAAAGCTTCAAGCTTTACCGACTTCATTTCATATCTGAACTTGAATTCTAGGCCATCCAAGGTTTCACTCATTCCCCTTTACTCTCTTCTAATCTTTCTCTCTCGTTTATTCATTTATGAGTATTTGAATTTATTTTTTCCCTGAGATCTCGTCTTTCCATGTTAGCTTTGCTATAAGTTAGGTTTAAATTTAACATTAATGTTATGAACAAGTCCATTTGATTTTTGTGCATAATGAGTTCACTTGAATATGTTAAACACTTGTGTTTGTCTAATTATTTGACTATACTGCTTGTAGGATTGTTATTTTTTTATGTCAATTAATGCTGATTGTAGGATTTTCTCTAATTATTTGAGTATACTGCTTGTAGGATTTTCTCTAATTATGTTAAACACTTGTGTTCCAATTAATGCTATATATATTATCTGTGAATTCTATTGTGGTGACTGGGCTATGTAAATCTATTGAGTTGATGATATGTATTTTGTGGAGTAACAATTTCTATGTTAAAAAGAGAGGGCTTTGAGACTGGGAACGTTCATTTTGTAGCCGTTATACTGCCGAATGTTTGTTAAAAAGTAAGGTAACATCATTTTTGTAGCTGTTTCCCAATTAGAATGGTTGGTTCATTTGTATATTGCTCTCTGGATGAGTTATTGGTGTATTTTCGTTGCCTGGAACTGTATAGAATTGCTGGTATTTTAGCACTTATGCAGGTGGGGTATATAAAATAAAATTAAATATTTTTAAAAAAAAATTCAATACCAGCGCTTATTTCGTTAAGCGCTGCTATAGGTCCTGTAATAGGTAAATTTTAGGTGCCCTATAGCAGCGCTTGTTAAGCGCTGCTAAAGGCGACCTTTAACAGCGCTTAAGCGCTGCTTTAGGCCACCTATTGCAGCGCTTAACAAGCGCTGCGTTAGGCCTAATAGCCTATAGCATCACTGGCTATTGCAGCGCTTATAAGCGCTGCTATATGGCCAAAATAAGTGATGCTATAGACATTTTCTGTAGTAGTGTAATTATCCAATATGTACTTATGAAATTCATTAAAATTAAAAAGGACTTCTGTTTTGAAAAGCATTTATGTAACGTGCACCTCATAAAAATAAATAGTAAATTACGAAATTGATTTTCTTTGAGTTTTCTTTTGTTAAATTGTGTGATTTTGTATCCAAAAGCTGTGTTTGTGTGTATTCTCGCTAATTCTTTTTTTTTTTTTCTTGGCTATTGCTATAAGAAACAGAGACATCCATCTCAAATTATTTTGGATCATTCACAAGGGTCATTGTGGGACCTGGCAAACAAATGAAATTCTTTCATTATCTGCATAATTAACTGTGGAGATTATGAAACTTACATATTGTCACGTATAGTTTCTTTACTACTTACTCTTTTTGTTTTTCTTTTGGAAACTTTATATATTCTTCCTTCTTTATTGCAGCTGTCATTTCCATGTTTTGAAAGAAAAACACTTAGCATATTCGTTTTGATATTTTAATTTAATTATTGAATTTTCATATAATACCATATGTATGATGTATCCCACGTGTTTATTTTCTAATATACTATAGGGAAAAGTATAGATGTAATCCTACCTACAATCACTTGAATACTATTTCAAGTTCGTAGTAAATTTGTACAATTTCTTGCATTTCTTTAGTAACGTTATTATAGTCTTAATTCGTAAAATTGTTTCATATTTTTCTTAGAATTTGAGAAATAATTTGTATTATTAGTAGCTTAGAAATGGCATGATTTGATATAAATTTTATATTTTATAAGGATAGTATCGATATTAATCATTGTCATTATCTTATAATGTGGGCAAAGGCACTTTTTAGTGATGAAAATGTGAGGCATCTTTGAGATGGATATCCGTAAAATTCTAAAAAGTTGCATATTGCCAAAAAAAAAAAAACAAATGAAGGTGATGATAATCCGAAATATTGATATTATAATTTTTTTAGAAAGTAGACAAAATGATATTAGAATATAGAGAAAAGTTAATTACAAGGTAGATATATATATTAAGAAATAGGATAAAAATATTGACTAAAATATCTATGAAATGAGAAAGCAGAATACGTGATTCCAAATTAATGCCGTTGTCCACTTGTCATAAACGCGGAAAATTAGTTTTTTTGAGTATATTTAGCTAGCTTAATTAGTGTATGTTTCATTTATAGTATGAAATATAATAAATAAATCAAATTAAAGTATAGTTCGAAGGAAGTGGAGGATGAGAAATGGAAATGGAAGCCACAATTTTATGTGTTTGGTATCATGGAACTCACTTCTTCATGTAACTCACTTCATTTAAAATTGATGGAAGTGATGACTTCCTTACCTATCCCTATGGAAATGGGTTCCACTTCCTCTATCATCAACATATTCCTGTATTGCCCTTCTTCTCTCCCTCCTTCCCTCCACTAGCCAGGGCAACAATGAACCCCACCTACGACCGTGGTGTCCTCCAATTGCGAAGGCGGTGACAATTGTATCTCACTACCTACTCGTTGGAGAAAAAGCGGAGCCACCATCTCCGACGCCTAAGCAACCCCTACTAGAATCCGATGATCCGTAGTACTTGTGCTACCACTGCGAAATGCATGTCTCCGTAGAAACGCATCCTGAAAACCTAACATTATCTCACTACTGCAAGCTTCAGCCAGATCCTCTTGGTCTTGAATATGACAAAACAAAAATCCTAAAATGCATCCTTATTGTTTTTCTTGGGTGAGGAGAGATGAGGTCGACTTTCTTCTTGGTTTTTCCAGTGAGCTTGTCACAGAGCTTTGTAGGGTTCACATTACCGGTGCTCTAACCTTGTCGGAATCACCCAAAGAAAGGGAGGGACGAGAAAACGGTTGATAACCTGAAGAAACAATAATTCAAAAAAAAAGTCAGAGAAAAGAAGTTTGTGATTTGTATTATTTGAAGCTTCTAGTTTTTGTTTCCTAGATTTGATTTCAATTTCATGGGGTAGTTCAATCTCTGGAGATGGGATGATTTTTTTTTTTTTTTTGTCAAATCTGGAGATGAGATGATGAAAAAGCCGATGAAGAATAGGGGAAGGGACCCAAATTTTTTCCAGTTGAGGGTATTTAGGTAATTTAATATTGTAAATATATATATATATAAATCATAGTTAATTCCTCACTTCCCTTGGTTTACCAAACACACATTAAAACTTACTTCCACCTCCATTTTTACTTCAACTACTTCCATCAAAACCTTTTTCATTGAACTAAACGGGACATCATTTTCTGGATACTAATCGTGCAATTACAGATAGTGACGCACCCAAATCTTGTAGTCATCAAGAATTTAAAAAGTAAAATCGATCATTCATGTGAAATAAATTTCCACTTAATTTATTAAAATTACAAGATTCTTTTTATTTAAAATATACAAATTAATTTTATCAAAAAAACATATACACAGTAAAATCTTTTGTTAAAAGCAAAAGAGTCGCTTGTGCAATATAAAATTTATTGCAAAGCTCACCATGCATACCTTAATAATGAGTATAACTAGATTTTCAGCTTTAAAATACTGAATAAAAATAGTTCTAATTTGTACCTAAATTTATAGTAAGATCAACTTGATATATACTTTTTTGTTTTCTTAAAAAAAACAAGAAATGATGTATGGGCAAGCAAGGTGAATCACACATAGAGAAAACAAAGATTGCTATCAAGACCTTATCTGAGACTTGTTGGAAAACGTAGCTTTCTGATCTGTCCTTCCACACAAACTGAGCCCAAAATAAAAGGTCAAAAGGTTTTCCACTAATTTACAATGTTCTACTACCCACTATACGTTGCAAACAATAAGCTTGGAAACTTCTTCACACCAACTTCTTACTCATCACTTAGCTACTCCTTTCACTTTACTTTCTTCTTCATCATTATTGCTAGTACTTCAAGGTGACCCTGATCCCTTGAAACGCAAACTTTTCCTCCCTCAACTGGTAACATATTATTATTATTATTATTATTATTATTGTTATTATTATCATCATCATCATCATCATTATATTAGATCTAAACGATCAAAATTCTATGAATTTTTTTTTTTTGAACATAAACTATTTCAAATTTGATTTGAACCATGCAGATTACACAGACTCATAAGAACTCCTTAACTGATATACTTTAAAGAATGCATTTGTTTCGATCCTAAATATTAGACCTTAAACTTATTTTAATTCCAAATACATGATTTGTCTAATAATCTCCAAATTAATCATCCCTTATCAGTTCCACTAATTAAACAATTTCTTTTAGGGATAGTAGTTTCCCATGGAAATGATTAAATGGGCATTTTAATAAATAACTGATTTATCTAATTTTTTTAATATCTAGAAAATATTTATTTAACTCTTACATTGAAGATGGAAGAGGTACTTTGTATTGAGTATTGTTGATTAATGTGGATATGATTTCAATGAAATGAAAAGGTCTCACCACCATGATCTTGATAACATGCAAAGGATCTTAGTGATATCTGATAATACTATTTCTAAGAACAGTATACGCAGTAGGTTTACCCCATAGGACCACCCTTTTGTTTGCCGTACTTCTCACGATGCCTTTGGAGTCAACAATCACCCACCCCACCACCCGCTTTCTTTTCTCCTTTTTAATGACTCACCATTCATTCAAACACACCATCCCATTAATTAATTACCCACGTAAACCATAATTAAACAAAAGTTAGATTTGATAGTTGAGTGAGTTTTAATACTCATTTCATACTAACAACTTTAATCACCCCTAGTTTTTATTCTCAATCATATTTCAATCTAGTAGTAAAAATGATAAGAATAACGATTACATGTTATGAGTACTCTCACATTAAAAAGCTTCATAAGCAAATATTGATTTATATGTATCTCTCATCCAGCAAACTATAGTCTTTTGATCTTTTGATCATGAGTCTCCCAAGTGAAGTGTAAACAGGCGACTCTTCCGTTCATATATATTATGCTAGTCTTTTGAGGTGTATTTTAAATATGTGAATTATAATTGAAAAAATAATGGATAAATGCCTTCTAAATTTCAAAATATCAAAACGAGATTTTCACTAGTTGAGTGATTATATTCACAACTATAAATCACCTTTGGGATTTTTAAAATTCATAATGTATTTATCTTAAATTTCCATCATAATTTACAAATATATTTTTCTTTAAAAAATATGACTGGTTAATATATAGAAAAATATTACGATATCTGCTATTGTGAAAAATAAAGATATCGATCCTCTTACCCCCTAAAATCAAAGAAGAATATAATAAATGTAGAGGCATATTAGGTTTGTAAATTTATGGTGCGTAGCCGTCTCTAGCGGCCTTTACTACTTTTGTTTCCACAATCATATCGTACACTCACATCAAACTTCCTCACCCCCTTACGTAATTTCCCATCAAAGCAACCATAGCAACCATAAAGTTTTCATCTTACACAAAAACAAACACAACTCCCACAACACGCACACACACATACAACCTTCCACACAATACATCAATAATCTTCTTCACTACCAAATTCAATTCTCTCTTTCACAACCACACACACAACACACAAACATGTCATCAATCTCTCATCTCTTTCTCCTCCTTGTGTTCACAAGCCTCACTTCCCTATCATCCTCCGCCACGGATTCTTTCATCTTCGGAGGCTGCTCGCAGCTCAAGTACTCGTCGGGGACAGTATATGAAAACAACGTCAATTCTATTCTAACCTCTCTTGTAAATTCAGCCATGTTCTCTAGCTACAACAACTTCACCATCCAAGGCTCCTCCCAATTGGACACTATCTCCGGCCTCTTCCAGTGTCGTGTCGACCTCGCCGGGACCGACTGCTCCCGGTGCGTCGCCCGGGCCGTCAGCCAACTCGGCACCCTATGCCTCAACGCGTGTGGCGGCGCGTTGCAGCTAGAGGGATGCTTTGTCAAGTATGATAATACAACATTTTTGGGAGTGGAGGACAAGACTGAGGTGTTGAAAAAATGTGGACCGTCGATTAGTTTGACTTCTGATTCGTTGAATCGGAGAGATGCTGTGTTGGCGAGTTTGGGATCGTTGAATGGGCCGTTTAGGATTACTGGTTCTGGGGATTTGCAGGGTGTTGCGCAGTGTGTGGGGGATTTGAGTGCAACGGAGTGTCAGGATTGTCTCTCTGATGCGATCCAACGGTTGAGAATGGAGTGTTCGGGTGGCGCGTGGGGACAGATGTATTTGGCTAAATGCTACGTGCGATACTCTGAACGTAGAAATCACTCGCCAAGTGGAAATGGTATGTTATATCCCCTGTTCATAAATATATATATATATATAGGATCTATTTGAATGAAGAAGTAAGTCTATTCCTAAATATAAAATATTTTTCTATTTTTTTCACATTTTTCTTAAAATATCCTTATTGTTATTTCTTAATGATAAATAAGTAAGAGAAGGAAGATAGAAATAAAAGTGAATGGTTATGGTGTTTTGCTAATATCACTGTAATTTTAACTAATTTAACTAATATCCTTAATATAATCAAATTAACTAAATATGTCTTATATTTAGGAATAGAAAGAGTAGTTTACAAATACGCATTGAATATTGTTAAATTAAGTCATATATTTCTGTTTGGAAAATATGAACAATTTTAGAGTTGGAATATTGATGCAAATATTTAAATAAAGATATATATAACGATAATTTTTCATATTGAATATATAAAATTATGAGCTTTTAATAAAATTTTATTATTTTAATGTTATTATTAATCTAGTGTTAGAATTTACAAGATCTTTTTTGAAGCAGAAATAAAAATTATTATTTGTACAATAATAAAACAACTTATAAAATTTAAAATTTAAATATAAAATGATTTTTGACTGTAGGCTGAGTAGTATAATACTATGTCTTTTTGTTTTAAAATATATTAAATTAAAAAATAACAGAGGGGGGGGGGTACGTTGCAAAATATTGTTACAACTACCAGAAATTAATTCAATAAATTTTACCTTTTTCCTACCCCTTTTTGTATTGTTAATTGATTGATAAATGATAGTTATTCTTCCTTAGGGCTTGATATGGATATTCTTAGCTTATAAAAAAGGCAGTGATATGAATGCAAAGGGAATGATAGAAAAAAGAAACGGTAAATCACATACAAATATGTATAATCTTTTCTTTCTTTTTGAAGAGTTCAATATAATTGAAATATTCTAGAAACATTTTCTAATATGAAGCGACATAAACTTTTAAAAATTCTGTTTGCTAGGGAAGCAATAATCAAACCGGATCCATATATAATATACACAATATTTCATCAGATAGGCAAAGAAGGTCCCACTTTGAATTGGTGTCTATTAATCTATGAATTGATGAGAATCCGATGTATGCAAAGAAACAAACCAGGGCCAGAAAAAATTGTACTTATAATATCATCACTGTTATAATTGTTCGCCCAAATCCCTAGAAATTAAAGCACATAAAAAGAATGAAACCCACTTGTAAGTGTTTAATTAATTACTCAATTGATATTTAGTTTGACATTATTTCATAATGAATGAATTTTACTGAGCGATGCAGATGATAGCAACAGAAATGATGAGGAGATTGAGAAGACACTGGCGATTCTAATTGGACTCATTGCTGGTGTGGCTCTCATTATTGTCATCATTTCCTTCTTCTCCAAATTGTGTAGCAAACAAAAAGGTCCGTTGTTAAATTCTTTTTGAAATTAATTCATTACTTAAGATTTTAAGGTTAATATTTTGATTATATATATATATATATATATATATATGTGCACGCAGGTGGTAAATAAAGAATGGGACTTAAAGATTGCAGCACTGTTGAAGAGTTTTGAACTCTAGCTTCTTAACTACGTACTGCCCCCTCAAGCATCAAGTCTCACTTTTTTTGTTTCATATTTGGTTTTTATTTTTGTGGTATTTGACATCCATATTTTTGTTTGAAATTGTTGAATGAACTAATTGTAAGTTTCATGCCCAGTTTCCGTAGCTTTTATAAAGAATAACTGAGAAGGCATATATAGAGAAAGATATGGAGAGGGAAAAAAGTAGCGGAAGTGAAAGAATAAAAAAAAAGCACAATGATTCCTCTTTGTTCACAGCCACACATATTTGAAGCAATGAAGCTGTCCTGATGTGTACACATATATTGACCTTTTTTTATAAAATATAGTGACCTGGCCTATTATTACTCGGATTATGTATATATGTAGCCTTTGATTTCATGGTTATTATTCAATCTTGTTTCCCCCTTACTTTAATTTGTTTATGTATTAAAAGTATTCTATCTCATGAAATATTTTTTTTTTATTTTTGTGAAATTTGTATAGTGTACAGGGGACTTGCTTCTCCCACTTCCTTTTCTCTCTCCATTTCATATAGTTAATTCATTAAAAATTTTAAGAAAATTTAGGTTCTTCTCAATACCTTTCTTCTTTGAGAATATACTAAAACCAAATGTTGGGCATTATGCATATATATTCAAATTAAAATATGTTCAGTGTAGTTAAAATACCGTAATTGAACATATATTAACTTTTCAAGAATTAATTTAATTTGACCATATTATGTTAAATTATCATAGACTAACCTAAAGACCTAAAAAAACTTAAAAAAATAAACTTCTAATTGAAACTTACACTTTATGTGTGTGTATATGACCTTTTACTTTTTACTTAATTAATTGTATGAAAGGAACTTTTAATTTGTAGGCTTTTTGCCTACAAAAAGGACTAGGACATGTCATTGTATCAATTGAGTTAAAAAAAAAGTTTCTTTGTCATAAATATAAAAGTTAGTTTGGAAAAACTTTTGATCCTAAATATAAGATATTTTTTTCATTTTATCTCTTAAATTTATCATTTTTTAAACTAATTTATCTCACTTCTAAATTAATATATAATCTAATGATACACTTAAGTTTTATAGAATTTAATATGAAATATATGTTATAATTAAATAGTTTATTTATATTTTTCATCACTAAATTAGCTAGTATATGAATAAGACCTTATGCCCACACCCCAATCTACCTCTAGAAATATTATTTTTAAAAGATTTCTTATGAAGTTGCCGATCTTAAAATTAGTTCTACGTATATGACCAGCACAGAGAAAAATAATAGATGTGTGATGATGGAATCTCCTGATGAGGGTTAGCACTTTGTACTCCTCCATCTACTGCTTCTTCGTTTTTTTTTTTAATATAAACCTGGATGTCATTACTCAAAATAAGCTAACCAACTTTCAGATGAGGTGTTGTTTGGGATGTCACCTCCTCCGTTAAATTTGAGGGGAAGCAATCATACCAACAAAAATTAACAACATTTAGCTAAATAATTAGTAAGGGGAATATTTTCTCTATTACAATAGCTAACTCCCACATTCCAATCCATATTCAAGAGGTATCTCGTGTCCTGCACGATGTCCATGTAAGGGTGGTCTTCATCATATCCTCTGGTGCAAAGGTTGATAGCTCCCATGCAGTTAGAGAATACTACTATGTTCCAGTGTCCTCTGTTCCAACGCAATTGCAACCCATTAACAATGCCTATGAGTTCTGCAATTGCTGGTGAAACAAAGGTTAGTTTGCAGCTAAAGGCACCTGACCATCTACTGTCTGGGTCTTTGATGACTCATTTGCAACCGCTTTGTCCATTGGAAAAAACCGAACATCTACTACTTTCAAAGTTACTTTATTTTACAACAGATTTTGTACAGTCAAAGATATAATCTATAAATATAAGTGGAATCCATAACATATAAGAGTAATTATACTATTTGACTTTTTATCTTATATGTTTTCCCTTAAATACCCCCTTTATTACAATCAATTTTTAGATTAGATAAATAATGGGAGGTGATCAGGAAAGGTTGGTTCCTTCCCAAACTTTCTACCAAATGTTTACCAACAATGTCATACATCTGTAACACAACTGAGAGATGCTAAAGAAAAACATTTAAGGTTTTCTGGTTGGTTGAAGAAAAGGCGGCATTTATGTCAAATCACATAATTTTGCAATGATTAATTATATTAAACAAATATAAGTCTCCCACCCTATTTTGTCAAATTCATATACATTAATCTGTACAAGCTCTGCTTTAGCTAATCCCAGAATGAATTTGTTCACGGCGGTATCAATAACAAATTGTTTTATTCTAAAATTTTAAATGAAGGAACAAAAAATATAGTGCGTCAAGTAGAAATTATTTAAATCTGTTTTAACTAATTTGATGGTCACATACATGTCAATCTAAAATAAAGTTATTAGAAATTCCAAAATGATTATTATGAGGAAAGAATGAATGAAATTGACAGCGAAACTACCAGAATAACCATGCCAATTTGTGACAACTATCCAATGAATGAACAAAGAGTGTATTGGTTTCATGTGATCTCACACCTTTTTAGAGAAGTTGTAAAAAGGTCAGAAATGGGAGTGGCCAACACTTGGCTCTGTGACTGTTTTGCAATATGGTGGCTCTACTAGAAAAAGCAAAGATTCTATTAGATTAGTAGCTATCTTCTTTAATTTATTGGCATGGCTTATGTGTAAAGATTAATGTGCGTGGTGGAAAAATATATAAACATCAAGTGAGGAAAAAGTTGTTCTTATCTTTAACTTCTAGATGTTGGCCTCACAAAAGGGGAAAATAAAAAAGAAAGTCCTAGATCGTGATATATATCAAAAGAGAATGAGAGAAAGTCTACACGAAGAAGGAAAAAAAGACTAGGTAGCGTTAAGCATAACTTTACTCTTTTGAATAGTTTTTATCCATGTTTACACACAAGCACACAGAAAATCATCCATCACTATAATTTTATGGGAAAATCTCAAAGGCCTCCCTCATACATAATTTTTCTATTGAAGAGGACCAAGTGAATGTGTCTGTTATAGCTGTCCAGAAGAATGAGGCGGGGGCAGCTGTACCCTTTTCCTAATGATGAAGTTGCCAAACTAGACGAGGCGATTAGGGCATTCATTTTGTGGCCTAGACGACTTGTACACACGAGGCCACAAAATACGCCAGTTGATGTGGTATGTACACTTAAGTTTTGAGATTGCTTGTTTGATATTTTTTTTTGGTTTGGGAATAACATAACAATGATTTTTTTATCGCCCTACAGACCTTTTCAAACAAATATCCTTCTCTCCAGTTCCTGCGGGAGATGCAGCCAAATTTGGAGTATGTACCCTTTACGATGCCTCCAGGAGTAGTCAGTCCTGATCGTACATACCAATTTGGGCCTGATATTTCCCGAGATATCAGGGAGTTTTTGAAGTTGCAGGAAATTGACCTTTGATGGCTTGAATTAGCGACTATGTAATAAATGACCGTTACTTTTTATGTCTCAGCAATATTTCTTATTAAATCCTTTTTTGATTTCAATTTGTCTATGATATATAGGTACTTCCACAGCTTGTGTAACAAATTAGGCAGGGGAGGCCACTACAGATTCTTCAGTCCAATGGCCTTGGTGAAGAGGGATAATTTCAATACCCCGGCGGAGAAGATGAATTATGATGACAACATGCAATACGTTAACCATCAAATGTCATTGAATCGGGGAACTATCTATTTTGCACCTATTCTTGAAGAGTAAGTTTGATTATTTCATTTTGCCAACTTTTCATCATTATACACATTTGTAAATGTTATGATTATTTTTAATGTCTTTCAGTAAGCACTAGGCAGTAGCTGTCGTTTGCCACAGGGATCATCGTCTAGTTTGGTTTGACTCGTTGAGGCGTAATATAACCTCCTATCATAAAACTATCCTATCAAAGTAAGTAGTGTTAATATCTTTATTATATACTAGTGGCCCAAATAAATTATTTTCATGTATATGTGCTAATTTTGGTTTCAGTTCAGGGGTATCTGTCAATGGCATTTAATGGAAGATACTGGTCAAGCCTTTGAAGACGTTGTGACACAAAGACCTAAAGTAAGTACTTTTTGATTTAAATTATTTCAATGTTAGTCAATTGAGATATATTAATTACTTTGTTATTAATTTATACCGTTTATTGTGATTAAAGTTCCCTAAGCAATCGACGAATAAGGAGTGCAGGTATTACGTCATGAAGTATATTTATGACATTATTATGAGTGACTGAACCATATTATTCTCACGGGTATAAGTTAAATAATTCTTATCTATAACTTCTTATATGATTGATACAATTAATACATACACAAATATATAATGTTTTATCTAATTTCATTGCATTGATCATCACATCCATTATTGTTGCAGTTTTATGATGCAACCGCCTCATTTACTGACAAAGATCTTGATGCAATTCGTGAGTGTATTGCTGTATTTTTACTTGGGGAATTGGTTAGTATATAGAAATGACTGATCATTGTACAAAACACTAGCTTGTGTAAAAATGAAATTGTTTGTTTGTGCAGTAGTAGCAAGAGTTACAATGTATATATATATATGTTTAGTTTGATTGATTAGTTATATAGCTTCATTGATGTATATATGTTGTAATTATCGACCAAAAGAAAATGGGGAAACCAAAAGAAAATAATAATCATGAGTGTATTGCTGAATTTTTACTTGGGGAATTGGTTAGTAGAGATGACTGATCATTGTACAAAACACTAATTTGTGTAAAAAAGAAATTTTTTGTTTGTGCAGTAAGAGTTACAATGTATATATATATGTTTAGTTTGATTGATTAGTTATATAGTTTCATTGATGTATATATATTGTAATTATCTGTTTCTGAGACATCTGCAAGACCAAAAGAAAATGGGGAAACCAAAAGAAAATAATAAAATTATTTTTTTTAAAAAAAAAAATAGAAACCACGTCACATGTCACCCTAACACGTGACGTGGACCACGTCACGTGTTAGGGTGACATGTGACGTGGTTTCTCCAGGAGAAACCACGTCAATTATTACCCGTAATAAGTGACGTGGTTTCTCCTGATAATAAGTGACGTGGTTTCTCCTGAAGAAACCACGTCTTAATAAGTGACGTGGTTTCTCCTGAAGAAACCACGTCTTAATAAGTGACGTGGTTTCTCGGCCGGAACTTTCCACGTCTCTTTTTTAAATAAGTGACGTGGAAAGTCTTTTTTTAAAAAAAAATAAAAAAGATATTTTTTAAATTAGGATGGGACTTTACACGTCTCATTTTTTAAAAAGAGACGTGGAATGTCTTTTTAAAAAAATGGATAAAAAAACCCAACATTTTATCGGAATAAAAGAAATACAACATTTAAAATGAACTAATTTTATTATTTATAGCCAAACTAATATTACAAAAGTGTTAGAATACAATTTTGATCATAAGATAAAATAAAACTGACAATAACAATTATAAATCTTAACAGAAATTATTCTCATACTCCCTATGTTAAATCAAGATTTAAACCTAATACACACCGCATCTTTTCAGGGCAATTGAAGCCTCATGAACATTGTAACCCATCTTAACTAAGTTCTTCGAGTTAGCATTGTTCTTAGATGCAGGTTTTGTAATTTCCTGCAAGACAAGTCAACATTCACATATTACCCTTTTACGGAATTTTGAAAAATAGAAAAACAAATGCTACAACAGGAATGGCAAACAAATGGAATATGCTAATATTATATGGGGATTATATTCTGGAACCACATGAGGTAGCAGAAGCATTAACGAAAGAACAAGAAAAGCAACTCATATGTGCCTATATTCATATGTTGTAATGGCAATGTAACAAGTGCTACATTATAACAATCCTTCCAACTTGCCTATCATCACAAAAGCACAAATTCAACAGCAATTACCTATCATTACCAATCCTGATAAAGTTCATGGCCAGATCATCAGACCCCATATATTGTTGTCCTTTGACCAACCGATATGTAACGCCCACACAATCAACTAAAACCTATATTTTATAAGTAGCAATAATTCATTAGAAACACTAGGACTCTGAGAAGTAAAAAAACCCCAATCTAGAACTACTTAAAAAAAAATACAAGATGCACTTTATCTCCTTTTATCAACGTAAAATAAATGAGCAACATAAAAGGTTCTGTATAAAAACAACACTGACTAAAAAAGCATGAAAAAAACTACAGTAACCAACATATCCTCAATTTCTTCCACGTTTGACAAGACAGACTTACTTAGTAGAGTACCTAAAACCAAGTGATTAGGTGATCAGTGATGTCTATTCCAGTAAGAACTTAAGAAACAAGAGTTGCTTAATATGCTCTGACTTTGCTTACTATATTCACATCTTAACACTAGGCCCATATTGTAAATGGCTATACTTGAAACATGTAAAATATTTCTAACTTTTAATTTCCTATCCCGTGGACATCCAATTATCAATGACTTACATTCTAACAATATGCACCATAGTTCAGATCAATATCATGTACTAAAAAATGAAAAAATTCCAATCATAAGTAAAGATTAGAAATAATAACTGGGTAATTATTACAACAACTCTGAAATTGAAAATTAAAAAAATGATCATAAGTTCAATCAAGGGGTGTGTGTGTGTGTGTGTGTTCAAATCATAATGCAATGATCCATGTGAACTATAAAGAAAGGGGAGAAACATGTTGAAAGAATGAACACATAAAGCAACAGCCTTCACAATCATGGGTTCTTTGTCATTACAAACTTAAGTATGGATGAGTAAGTTGCTAAAACCAAGATGCGTTTTATCTTCTTTTATCAATATAAATTGGATGAGTAACAAAAGAATCTACAAAAAAAAATAATAAAAGCATAATGCAAACAGAAGAAAATAGCATATCTTCAATTTCTTTGGCTGAAAGCAATTTGACAAGACAAACTTAATTAGTAGAGTACCTAAAACTGGGTGATTAAGTAATAAAGCATGCTCTATTCCAGCAAGAAAAAAAATCAACCAGATTTAAGTTATGTTCTGACATTGATTAGTACAAGTATGATTACACAAGCAAACAGTGAGATTACTACACATACACAAAGCTGAAATTAACAAGTATGAAAGATCAATAACTCAACTAGTATTAGAACTTGAGCCAGCAAGCATAATGTCAATACTGTGAGCATAATCATCAACTAGAATTTCTCACAATGTCTGTATAATTATATTTTATATAGTGACTGAATATATTTTTTCCTCACAAACTTTAATGTAACATCGATATAGACAATGGACATAAAAAGAATGATACCAACTTCCATCTTCATAACATAGTCATTCAACAAGAACAGAAATCAAGATAGAGAAGCAAGCTCAATTTCACAAGATGCACACATGAATAATAGTTAAACGTGCTCTAGGTGAATGCATAAGATCCGAAAAGATATATCAAATAGGACAGAGAAGCAGCAGCGGCGAAATCAAAGGAAATAACTCAGAGAAGACCGAATTTGTTAAACAAAGTTAAAATCGTTTAACTTTGTTTGATGAAGCAAGATGGGCTTACCATTTGCATTAATAGTTGCTTCATGGGTACCATCTGCATTGATAGCAAGAGTCATGTCCTTAGCCCAGTAAAAAAAGGAATGTTCAAATTTAATGTAAACAAAAGTAAAATTTTAAC
The DNA here is from genome assembly GCA_037074515.1 of Mimosa bimucronata. Lineage (NCBI taxonomy): Eukaryota > Viridiplantae > Streptophyta > Magnoliopsida > Fabales > Fabaceae > Mimosa > Mimosa bimucronata. The sequence goes on from CM073447.1 coordinate 2,015,272, forward strand.
CTTCTACTCTAATCAATAAATGCAGCAGATTCCCCTGCTATGCCATTAACTACTGCTAGGCTAAACTTGAGCTATTTTAGTACTGGAACTAACGTTGGAGATAATGATCAATTCATATCTTCAACGTAGTGTTTCAGTGAACTTGGCGAATTTCCCTGTTGATATCAAATAATAGAGGTAACCATTAAAAATTAAAGAAATGCATTGATGTAAACAACCATGATTAACAGATGTAAGAGAATGCAAAATCAATTGTTAAAATGACCATAAATATTGCAGCAGCTACAAGGGCAAAATGACAAAATTGAAAATTACAAAATAGAAATTACTAATTATAGGAGATAGTAATGACAAACAATCTCCACAAGCTACTTGAACTTCATCTGGAATCTAGTAATTTTTAATATGTGGAGTAATGGTAATCTGACTGCAATAAACTACTGCTGAATACTTCAAAAAAACAGAACTCGAATTTCAAAAACATAAACCGACAGAACCAATGAGTGCATATCATAATTTGACATGAATAATATATTCTGCTTTCATCAGTGAGCAGCCATTTTTTTCCTCATCAAGCAAATGACTTAATAAGCTCACCCTATCAGCAAGAGTGAATATAATGACACTGTTGACGGTGACGGCATCTGGAACCTCTGGTGGCCGAGCTCTCTCCCTTTCTGCTCGGATTGTCGAAGGATGGAAAGAAGAGCAATGGTGACGGTGAATCGAAGCTGGGAGGAAGCTCCCTCACACTTGACAGAATCTGAGCTAGGTGAAGGAAAGGGGCGACGATAATAGAGCTTCACTCTCTTCCTCGTCGATGTTGACACATTAGCTCACCCTCCCTCTCAAGATGCCCTTCCAAAATCCATAAACCTGATATGATGGAGCTAACAGCAACAAGGAAGCCGCGCCGCTTTGAGAGTCAGAGCGATGGCTGAGGCTCTGGATCTGGTGGATCGGAGGCTAGGGTTTCAATTGCAGCGGCATTTTTGTTTGATGAAGCAGCAGGGGCACTTGTCTACATATTTCTCCTACTTGCCTAATCCTCTCAACACCAAGAATGAAGATGATGAAGTTTTGAGGGGGTTGAGAGCAAGTAGGTTTGAGGGTGAGGATGGGGGTGGGGTTTGGTGAGAGGCTGGTGTGAAGATGATGGTGTCGAGAATGAATCCCTAAAATTGCCTGAACAACTGAATCCACGTCTCACATATGTCTCACATATGTAAATGAGACGTGGAATCACAAACTTTTCACCTCCTATTTTCATATTCATATGAGACTAAGTTTTCATGTCTCACATATGAAAATGAGACGTGGAAACTTTTTCCCAAATGCTTTCTATATATGAGACGTAGAAAGTATTTCCTTTTTTTATTTTTGGTTATATTTTAATTTACCCACATTTTATTTTACTAAAATTCACGTCTAACAAATGAAAATGAGACATGGAAAGTCATCTGTGAGACGTGAAAAGTATGCACACTTCTCTACATATATACACATTTGCCACCACCTTTTTTTCTAAGTCTAATATTTTAAAAAGAGACGTGAATTGGGGATGTGGATTGTATTTTTTGGAGTAGTAATAGTGCATGCAATATTCTGTGAGTAAAATCTTTCTAATTTCATTTGGCCTCTTGTCAATGTGATTCGTAAACTCATCATGCCACTAACTTCATTAGTCACGCCTTTTCTAGCATCTTCAATTAAGACAGGTTTATAATCACTTTCCATGACCATTTGAACCAAATTTGATCTTGGTTGTGAGAGTCCCAAAAATTTGTCAATGATGTATTAACAACTTTAGTTACCATATTAACAAGAATAGTATAACAAATAACAATTATCATATAGAACAAGTTCTTACTTACATGTTTCACTACTACAAAAAACCCTTTTAAATTTTAATGTCACCAATTCATGTCCATTAATTATAAATATGATTTTAAAAAAAGACGGTGGTATTTTCGTAATTAAGTAAAAAATGCTGGGAGAATCAACGTTCCAAATTTTAAAAAATGTTATCACGTCACAACTATAAAATTACGGGGAAACACGTCACAAATTTTAAAATTATATGACGTGGTTTCTTACCACGTCTCTCATTATTTTTCCAAGATACCTTGTTTTTCTTCAGTTCCTCCAAACCCGTATTGCATTCGCGCGCGCCCAAATACTTCTGCATTTTCCCAAAACCATTTTTCCTCTCTCACCTTCAATCTCGTTCTCTCACCATCGTCTCCTCCTCCTGCCATTTGTCTTTTTTAGCCAAATCATTTTTCTGCATTTGTCGTCGAAGACTGAATCGAGGAAAGTTAATGCCGAGTTTCAGCTTGTCTTTTTTTTTTGTTATATAGATTCGGAATCGTTCGAGCGCTAGGGTAAGATTTAGAAATAAAAAATAGGTCAGATTCGTCAGATCTGGGATCTGGAATTTTGTATCCTCACTATTCAATTTTCTTAGACGTCTTTTTTCGTTTTTGGTTGTTATTACTTGGATTTACGATTATGGCAGGCTTGCTGTGAATAAGAAGGGCGACGCCGCCACAAAGGCTTGTAGGAAAACAAGCAAGGGAAACAAATGAAAGAGACCGTTGTCACTAAATGAAGACACCGCTGTCACTAAGCCTCTGAGATTTGACCGTGTTCGTGCTTCTCCATTAGCTTCTGCCCAGTTACTCAGTTCACAAAAAGTGAGATTACCAACACCCTTGATTTCTTTTTATCTTTCTTTCTTTTGTTTGGTCATCTGAATTTGTTTGGTTTCTCCAATCAGGTTAGGCTGTGGAGTTTATTCATCCATGCGTCATGGGAGCACTTGGGTTAAGGTCCAAGTATCAGCTTATCTATTGAAGGCTTTTTGAGAGTAAGAGGATTTCGGTAGGTAAGGAATCTTGGGGTTTTGAATCATGTAAATTGAAGTTTAGGCTGAGTAATTGAGTTTTCTTAAAGATATCTTGACATTCATGGTGTTCTTGGTCGGATTTTGAACTGTTATGCTTGGTGTTTTTATTATCGATGAACTCCCTCAAGTGTTAGCTTTAAATGAAGATGGACTAGTGACTGGAAGAACGCATGAGTAGATTTGAAGTGGTAATGGTTGATTCTAGACTTACTTTCTAATATTTTGTTCTAGACTTTGAGTTCAATATCTTGCTCTGTTTTGGCTGTCATGGATACTGTGAAAATGGAGGATTCCAACTCTGAATGAAAAATAATGATTTAAGATGTTAGAAGCATTGTAGAGATGATTTCTTACCACTGCATGTTTAATTTTGTTGGGTATTATGATTATGAACTTGAAGATTTCCATGCTTTATTTTGTTTTGTTAATCTGTGATTTAGTTTATGTAAAGAACTATTTATATTGAAATAATTGGTGAAAAGATGTTAGAGGAAGAATCTAGAGTTTAGGAAACATAAGGAGGATTGAGTATGATATATTTTGTGGATGATGTCATCAAGTTCTATTATGGTATAAAAGAGTTGTACGGCTTACACACTACAAAAAAAAGGGCTTTTAGTAGCGGTTAATTTAGTCGCGGAACACTAAAACCGCTAGTAATTTTACATTACTAGCGGTTATAAGCACAAACCGCAAGTAAATCCAACGGTTTGACCACAGAAGTAGTTAGTAGCGGATATTAGTAGCGGTTTTGGGGAAATAACCGCAACAAATTTGGCGCGCTTTGGCGGGATGACTAGTGGCGTAAATTTAGTCGCGGTTCTGGAGGGGAAAACCGCTAGAAAATGAATGGAAACTGAATTAGTGGCGGTTTTCATACATTAGTAGCGGTTTCGCCCAAAACCGCCACTAATTCAGCGAAATAAATGCAACTGCATTTATTACTGGTTGATTTAGTCGCGGTTTCAGCAGCGGTTTTTGCTGAAACCGCGACTAATAGTAGCGGTTCTTGCAGAACCGCTACTAAAAGTGAACAGTTTAAAAAGGCTCGTGCCTTTTCAGAGAAAAGGCACGAGCTTTTTGAGAAAGAAAGTGACCTGACGTGACTTCGACTAGAAAAAAGAGATCAAAATCATGGTGAAAAAGGGCGATCGCAGTAAGAGGCATATGACCGATGAACAAATGGAAGCTGAGGAGCGGCTACGTAAGGAACTGGCTGAGCAGGCCGAGAGGGATCGTATAGAACAAGAGCGCATACGTGTGCAGAACGATCCGATTCCAGAAGATGTAATCAACGCATTCTGGAGCGGGGGAGAGGACTTCGACGAGACTGGAGGAGGAGCGGATTTTGAGGATATGGAACGTTGGTTGGACGGTGAGGAATTTGACGAGGCGGGGCACCCTAAACGATCCTCCGGAAGGTCCACCGGTTACGAAGTGCAAGTTCAGGGTAAGGAAATTCAATTTTTATTGTTTTTATGAGATAATTATAATTTTTTATCGCTCATTAAATTGAAATTGTTCCCTAATTTTTACAGACCCTTCTGGTAGCATAAGTGAGAAGAGGTTGACGGTGTAAGATGCGATGAACCTTCCGAGCGGGCACAGAGTTATAGTTGAGTGGGACGACTTGACCAAATTACCGGTTGGACAAGGGGGGCAACTGTACTCGAGGTTCGTCGGGGGTGTAGGCCAGAATTATCAGCGATTTCCGATTGACGCTTTGGACTGGAGGAAGATTGACGCGAACTCTAAAAAGTTCGCGTTTGACGAAATTGTTAAGGTTTGTTGAATTAACTTTGACCTTATTTATTGTTTATTATTTATTATTTTTTATTTCTTTTCTGTTATTATTTGAATTTGATTTTAATAAATATTATAGGAAATATATTTATTATTTATTATTTCTTTTCTGTTATTATTTGAATTTGATTTTAATAAATATTATAGGAAATGTATTTATTATTTCTTATTTGTTTTATGTTATTATTGGAATTTGTTATTATTTATTAATTTCTAATTAAACATACTTAAATTTAATATTTTACAGAGGAAGTTTGATGTGAGGGACAGCCGCAAGACTTGGACAGAATCAAAGATGGGGGACGGTTGGAAGAACAAGCGGTTGGATATGTTCAAAGAAAGAAATCGGGGTGGGAGTAGGCCGATTCAGGAGTTGGTCGATGATGTCCCTGGGGGCGTCCCTGCGGATGCGTGGGAGAGATATGTGGGTTGGAGGAGGGGAGACATTGGGAAGGTATAATGAATAATATTATTGAATTGATATTGAAATATCATATTGAAAAATTATTTTTGAATTACTGATTATTATTTTATTTTATTTTATGTTAACAGAAGAGGTCGCAACAAGGTCTTGCCGCGAAGGCCCATCAGAAGGTTCATCATACGGCTGGGACGAAGCCGTTTTCGGTTGCGTACAAAGAGATGGTATGAAGGAATGAAGTTTCATTGTTTGATTTAAAAATAATTTATCTTTATATATTAATAACTGTTTGTATCTTAATTTTCAGGAGGAAGAGGCTGCGAAGAAAGGGCAGAAGGCTACCTACGGTCGTTTCTACCAAATAAAGCACAGACACGCCGACGGGAGCCCAACATCCAGGGAGGCTGAGGAGCAAATTGTAAAATTTTTATTTATTTATTTATTTTTATATTATTATATTTTTAATAACAACGACATCAAAATAAAATTGTTAATATGTTTGTGTGTGCAGGCTAGGATTGAGGCTGCGGAGAGAGAGATCGCCGAGTCGCAGGGGGACAATGTAGACCCCACTGCCTCGCTAAGGGCTGCCCTAGGGCCTCAAGAGCACCCTGGCCGGGTTCGCGGGATGGGATTCGGAGCCCGACCTACGGTGGTGTACGGCAGGTCAGGTGACCCAGGCAGCGCCCAGTCTACAGCTTCGAGCCAACCATCAACAAGTGGCCCGATTAGGGGAGGCGCAGAGTTTGAGGCTCAAATGAGGGAGAGACTCACTCATGAGATTACGGAACGGGTGACTGATCAGGTGTATGACCGACTGGACTCCTGGGTGCACGACGCCAATAGCACGTTGGAACGGATACAGCGGATGTTCGACCCGGATCGATCTCCTTTGCGAGTACCACTACCTCCTCGTCCACCGAAGCATCCTCGCAACCGTTCTCCGGAGCATCAAGACGACGATCAGCCTCCTGCGGCGTAGCTCTAGGGTCTTTTTTTTATTAGAATGTTTATTTTAGGATTTAAGTTGAACATTTTTATATTTAAATGTTTGCTAATTTGAATATTAGTTGTTTAAACATTTCATATCTTTAATGTTGCATAATTTTGTTAGTTGTTAATATCTGATTTTATTTTTTACTTTACAAATGGCGATAATTTGTTTTAACAGTTCAACAAAAAAGTTTCTCCCTGACTTACTAAATAAACCGTTGTTATTTGTTTATTTTCTTATATAGTATTTGAAAAAAACAAGATATAAATAACATTAAAAATACAAAATAGCACATTTAGTAGCGGTTTCAGAACCGCTACTAACTGAAGAAATACTAAAAAAATTAAATTTAGTAGCGGTTTTAAACCGCCACTAAGTTACTAATTATAAAAATAATTTAATATTAGTAGCGGTTCTAGAACCGCTACTAATGTATACTCAGACACATCTGCCACCTGTTAACTTTCCAACGGTCTGATTGAGTTAGTTGCGGTTTTAGTAGCGGTTAAAGAACCGCTACTAATGTCTAAATTTCATTTTATAAGCCCTTGATTCTTTCCAATTCATTTTCACATTTCATTCAAACTATTAAGCTCTTTCCTTCTTTGATAATATCTTCAGTCATATGATGGATAAATCTTGGATAAGTTTGCCACGGACGTCTCCCCGCTATTTGGTTGGTGTTGACCACTTTTTAGATTTTGCTTTCAACCGCACCGGTGTTAACAATCAGATATTGTGTCCTTGTCCGAAATGTAAATTTAAGAAGTGGCATCCCAGAAATGTTGTGCGTGAGCATCTTATACTGAAACAATTCCCATCAAATTACACATTCTGGGGTATTCATGGCGAGAACGATGATGATGGTGGTGAGGTAGTTGCTCGAACATCTCAGGTTGGAATGCAGATCGACGATGACGATGATGACAATCATGTGGATCCATTTAACGATGTTGTGCGTGATGCTTTCGGGGTGCAAGGTGACGGCATCGGGAGTCAGGAAGGGGTTGAAGGACCACTCCCGGAGTTTTTTCGAAATGAAGCTGCAAAGAATTTTTTCGACCTTATGACGGATTCAGATAAGCCATTGTTTCCAGGTTCTACTAAAAACTGCCTCTCATTTCGTTTCTAGTTTTGTCACATAAACGTTCATTTTAGAATAAGAATAATGTTTATTCAGGGTGCAGTAAATATTCAAAACTATCATTTCTTGTCAAGCTCTATCATATCAAGTGCTTGTGTGGCTTCAGCGATAAGGGGATGTCGATGGTGTTAGAATTATTGGGAGATGCATTCTCTCAGGCAGAAATCGCACCATCATTCTACGAAGCAAAGAAGACTATTAACAAGTTGGGATTGAACTACACTAAAATCCATGCCTGCCCGAATGATTGTATGTTGTACTGGGGAGACGACGCCGGGTTGGACAGATGTAAGCGGTGTAATGCGTCTCGGTACAAACAGGAGAAGAGGGGTCGAATAGCAACCAAGAAGCCTGCAAAGATTCTAAGATATTTCCCCCTGACTCCACGACTTCAGAGGTTGTATGTGTCATCCAAAACGGCGGAGCACATGCGGTGGCATTCATCAGAGCCCAACGTCGATGGGAAGTTGAGACATCCTAGGGATGCTGAGGCTTGGAAAGCGTTTGATGCTCGATTCCCGGAATTCGCCAGTGACCCGAGAAATGTACGCCTCGCTCTCGCATCAGATGGGTTCAATCCGTTCGGGAATCTTAGCACTACGTACAGTATATGGCCTGTGGTATTGATACCGTACAACTTACCCCCTTGGATGTGTATGAAACAGAGCTCATTCATTCTTTCGATGATTATTCCGGGGAAGAAAGCTCCTGGAAACGATATAGATGTCTACCTTCAACCGTTGATACAGGAGTTGAAGGAACTTTGGACCAACGGAGTTGAGACGTATGACGCTTACAGTAAGACGCTCTTCACACTCCGTGCATCGTTGATGTGGACAGTGAGCGATTTTCCTGGACTTGGCACATTGTCTGGTTGGAACGTGCATACAGGCAGAGCTTGCCCCAACTGCAACTTTGACCAAGACTCGGTCCGCCTTCCTCACAGTCGCAAGTGGTGCTTCATGGGTCATCGGCGGTTCCTTCCTGGCGGTCATAGGTTCCGGCTGCAGAAGATTAGATTTAACGGATCGCAGGAAATGAGGGATCCTCCTACGTTTTTGTCTGGCGCAGATATTCTTCAACAGCTTGAAGATGTTCATGTAGAGTTCGGGAAGACAGACGGCGTTCAGCCTGGGGGAAGAAGGGGACGCGGCCAGTCCCAGGGGGAAAACGTGCAGCAATGGCGAAAGAAGAGCATTTTCTTCGAGCTCCCCTACTGGAAATCTAATCTACTTCGCCACTGTCTTGATGTCATGCACATCGAAAAAAATGTGTGTGACAATATTTTGTACACTTTACTCAACGAGTCTGGAAAGTCCAAGGACCATCTCCAAGCAAGGAAAGATCTGATGGCGATGGGAATACGTGAAGACGCTTGGCCGGATGAGAATGACAAGTTTGCCCCAGCCTCATTCACACTGACAAGAGCCAACAAGGAAGTCTTCCTCTCCACACTTAAGGACATCAAGGTCCCTGATGGTTATTCAAGCAACATCTCAAGATGTGTGGACATGCACTCTAAGAAGATTGCCGGGTTGAAAACCCATGACTGCCACGTTTTGCTCCAGCAATTCCTACCTCTGGCAATTAAAAGCACATTGCCCCCGGAGGTGTCTAATGTTTTGGTTCAACTCAGTTCTTTCTACCGACGGTTGTGTGCAAAAGTTTTGGACAAAGCAGAGCTGGATCAATTGCAGGAAAAAATTGTTCTAACGCTCTGTCATATGGAGATGATATTTCCCCCGTCTTTCTTCACGGTCATGGTTCATCTCACTGTACACCTCGTTCAAGACGCAAAGATGGGCGGCCCGGTTCAATACCGCTGGATGTATCCCATAGAGAGGTCCGTTGATTCATTTTTCCAGTGGTTTCATGATTTTGTTTCAGTTACCTGATTGTACTTGTAATTACAGATACTTGGGGAAATTGAAGTCGTATGTGAGGAACAAAGCATCTCCAGAGGGTTCTATAGCAGAGGGTTATTCTGGTGACGAGGTGTTAACATATTGTTCGCGCTATTTTGATGATGACATCGAGACTTCATTCAACCGCCCTCCTCGTGTCGATGACAGCCCATCAAATGTCCAGTCACCTTCCAACACATTATTCCCGCCAGTCGGAAAGCCAGTTGGAGGAAGTCAGTATTACAGGCTCACTCCCACTGAGAGGTTGCAAGCACACAGACATGTCTTGACAAATTGCCCTCAAGTGGAGCCCTACATTCAGTAAGAATTGTAACACTATATACACGTATCATGTTATTCTTTTTATTTCCAAACCACATAACCCTCTGATATGTTCCATTGGAATTTAGGGATTTCCGCCGCTATGTTAAACGCCAACTACGAAGCCGCACAAGGTCATCTGCCGAGGTGGACAAAAAGGTCCATCGAGAGTTTCCGGATTGGTTTGCACAGAGGATACTCAATGACAACAACCCCCATGCGCCTGATATGATAAATCTAGCAACCGGTCCACTCGACCATGTCAGGAGATATACGGCATACAACGTCAACGGCTTCAAGTTCTGCACCATTGCAAGGGATGAAGGTTCTCTCACCCAGAATTCCGGAGTCTTTGGCACATTCGGAACAAGGAGTTATGCCAGCTCACGGGATACAGACATGCGATTTGGAGGCGTATCATACTATGGAAAGCTCGTGGACATCATCGAGCTTAACTATCAAGGTCATTTCACCGTGCCTCTCTTCAACTGCATGTGGGCAGACACCAGAACTTCTCGAGGCATTACATTGGACATCTTGGGCATCACGTCCGTAAATTTCTCGAGGCTCATTCACACAGGGGAAATGGTAGATGATGAGCCGTATATTCTTGCCTCACAGGCGCAGCAAGTTTACTATGTGGAAGATCGGACACATAAAGATTGGCACATGGTGATTCATATGAAGCCGCGTGACCTCTACGACATGGGTGACGAAGATGATCTGGAACTAGGCAGCCAACATTTCGAACCTGAAAACTTCGACAACCTCATTTCTGAAGAAGACGGTCATTTACAAGTAGTTAGGTGAGCATTTTCACTACAAATAATTTAAACAAATTTCAACACCTTTAGCAATAGAAATTTATATATTTGTTTATGTTCTTTTTAGGCAGGAGCAAGAAGAAGATGATTGAAGCAGCCAACCATAATTATTTTTTCATTTTATAAAATTTTCATAAAAATTTGTATCAAACGTTCATATATCATATTTTTTTTAATGTAGGTTGAGCTTTTTTTTTTTAATTAAAGACATCTAGTAGCGGTTTTAGAACCGCTACTAATTCTGCGGATAAGTATTAGTGGCGGTTCTAGAACCGCTGCCCAAACCGCTACTAAATCGCGCACAAATCACTATAAATATCCACCCCCTCCCCTCATTTTTCTTCACACATTCATTCAATTATTCCTTCTCCCTTTCCATTCAATTTATCCTCAGTCTGACCGTTAATGCCTTTATTTTTTGTTCTGAAAACAATTTATCTTATATTTCTTATTATTTAATGTGTTTTATTTTCTATTCCGAATTAATTTGCTAATTTGTTTGCTACTTTTTTTTTCAGGTAACAATATCGAATTATTTCCCATTTTTAGTGATAAAAATGTTTTAATTTATTATTCATATTATTCTTATAACAAATATAATTACTTGTTTATTTTTAACTATTTCTTTTTTATGTGTTTGATATATTGTTTTTTTATAGATATGGTTGTTAATATAGTTGAGAAATTTTTTTTATTTTAACAATAAGAACATTTTGTAATACACTAATTTATTATCATTGTTTTTTGATTACATTTGATCATATGACTTTGATTATATAATATCTAATCTGGGCGTTTTTTAAAATCCTTAAACTTTAGTAGCGGTTTTGAACCGCCACTAATAAATTGGACATTTTTTTATTCTTTTTAATTAGTAGCGGTTTTGAACCGCCACTAATAAGTTGGACATTTTTTTATTCTTTTTAATTAGTAGCGGTTTGAGAACCGCTGCTCAAACCGCCACTAATAAATGGACCAATTTTTTTTTTAATTAGTGAACCGCCACTAAATTGAGAATTGAATTTTTCCACGATTATGCTAATTTTTGACATTAGAGGCGGTTCTCTTTTATTTAGTAGCGGTTCTACAAACCGCTACTAATCAGTAGCGTCTTTGACTTTGTTACACGCGGTTTCTTTAACCGCTAGTACATGTTTGTCACGGACGATTTAGTGGCGGAAACAAGAACCGCTGGAAACATGTTAGTAGCGGTTAGAACCGCTACTAATCGTCATTTTTAACCGCTACTAATGCACGCTTTTTTTGTAGTGACATTGATATAATTGGAAATTTTTTAAAAGTTTTTGTTATGGGGTGAAGTTGAATATTACCAACTGATTCGATGCTTCCAATGGTTGAATAATGTATTTGAATGATTAAACAATGAAAGAATCCCCGCTTATTTGAGATGATTGGATTTAGATTTGATGAATTAAATGGTTGAGACTTGATACTATGAACTTTATTGTGGCCTAATCATTGCTGTTACAAAAGTAAAAGATTTTGGAATGGTTAGTGCTAAAGGATATTGAAGTTGGAAATAAATTAACCTACTGTTTTTAGAGAATCAAGAATGTTGTTCTTGAATTGCCTTAAGAAATCAATCGGTGGTCTGCTATATTTCTATATTTTCTGTTTCCTCACTCATTAGTGAGCTTGAGTTAATCTTCTTTCTTCCATTAACTTACATTATACTCAGTAGTTTTACTAAAGTGTGCAGAGTAATACTAACAGATGAAGTGTGCTTAGAACTATCCTATCACAAGCCTTTCTAATTATTTGACATCTTTCATTGCCATTTTGTAGCAGAGCAGTGGAGACTTTGGAGCTACAATATCTGGGGCAAATAAATTGCAATGCCAACAAGTGCTTGAAGAGCTAGATGCGAGTAAATTTTGGTGAAACTCTAACTTGGTGAAATGTAGACTACATATTTCTTGTTTGGAGGGCTGTGATCATTTTTAATTTCCGAAGTTCCTCTAACCATTTTGAACTTGTTTTGACCATTCAAGAGTCTTAAAATAACTTAGAATTAATGGGAGACTTTTTGCAAGATTTGCTGCATATTGTGCTGTTTTTTTTTGCTGAATTAGTGCTGTTGTTTGGTGCTTAATTTACTGCCATTTGCTGCTGTTTTTGGGCAGATGTTGCTGCATAATAGTTGCTGGTTTATTGCTGAAATCATTCTGTTTTGTGCTGTCATATAGCTGCAGATTTTTTTTGCTGATATTTTGCTGCTTTGTTGCTAAATTTTGCACTGAAATTTTATCTGCTTTGATGCACATTTGTGCAACTGATTCTGTGTATTTTTGCTGCTGTTTTTTTGCTGTCAATTCGTTGTCATATTGCTGCATTCTTGCAGCTGTCTTGGTGGTGATATAGCTGATTTTGATTTAACAGTGGCCGTTATACAAGCTTATATTTCAGTCTATTGTTTATAAATGGCTGTTACACAAGCTTTTTAGCTCTCTTTTTAGGATAAATTCTTTCTCATTTTCCTAGTTGAAATTTTTAAAGCTATTAATATGTGGTATAAGGAAAAGGTAACATGAATGTAAAGCAACCCCTATAGTCTTCTTATTTCTTTTTAGTTTGTTGTGACTGTGCGAGTTGGTTATAACAATTGTAATTGCAAGCGATTTGAACTACCTTAAAACTGAAATTTAGTGCAATTTCTCTACATTTGTGCTATTGTGTTTCCTTGGTGTGCTTTTACATATTATCCTGTTTGTAAATTATAGAGTCAGACATTGGAACTACCTTAAAACTGAAATTTAGTGTAGGTATGATTCTCTGAGATAGATGAATTGCTATACTCATTATTGTGGATGTGATTGCATGAGATACATGGAGAATATGATGAAATACTGTCATTGATTCTGTAAATAGGCACCAAATGTGACTAATTGAAAGGATGTGAGGATCATGTCTTCTCTACTAAGTGATACCTCTGATCCTTATGGCAATTATTCTACTGTTGAATTGAGTGCATTTTAGGGATTGAAAAGGATGAATGAAAATTTGTAAGGTTAATGATGTATTTGCTCTAATTTTTTATATGCTCTTGTGCTTGTCTATAGATGGCCTTGCAGTATCAAAGGTATATTATGTGGTTAAGAGATGTTTTTCTCCATAGTTCCATATTTACCCTTCCAACATGATAACCCTTGAGGATTCAAGACTGTTGAAAGGTAAAATAATTATGGTCGCTGTGAATTGGTGTAATCAGTTTTACTGGTTTGAATGGTATCATTAATTTAAATTTGGATCAAGTTTTAGTTGTTGCGTTACTTTTTGTTAAATTTGCGGTAATGTCTTTGAGGGTTCTTTGCTGGAATGTGTTTGTAGAAAGCATTTTTATTCAATTAATACTGTGTTGTTTTCACATATGAAGTAAGATTCTAGGCTGTAGATATTTGTTTACCTGTTCTGATTTTTTTAGATCTCTTCATTTACCTTGTAGATCCATTATCCAGTCATGGCTCCCTTCAGCAAAGACTGATGTTTTGCTGATGAGGCTGCAGGGGCAGTAGTACAATTGGGTTGGGATGGAGAATGTTGATGGGAATTAGTGGTTAATTGAGGAAAGGGGTGGGATTACTTATTTGATGTTTGGTATACTCTATACAATGTTTTAATGTAAAATTTAAAGTTGTCTCAGCAGAAGTTGTATTTTGACGGAAGCAATTTCTATGATTTTACATCACTTGGTAAGTTGACACTTTATGGTTTGGATCTTTTCCATTCTCCTTTAGGGAAGACTTGCATACATTATATTCCTTTTCTTCCCATACCTCTTGTACCCATCTGTTAGGGACCAACATTGTCCTTATCACCTTTTACTGTTTACAATTGGTATAATTATATTGCAAGCCTGCACTGAATTTGTCTCATGAAACGTCTATAAAGTTTTGTGTACAAGATTTGATTTTGTAATAGTTGTAATGGACATATATGAAATGTTGAGTTTGTATTACTCTCTCACCGTTGTAATGGACATATGTTTCTTATGTTATTTTTTCATAGTTGTGACTAATAACTATCCTATTTTACTTCAAATGTTTATATAGGGGCATTTTTTTGGATTGTGGGTGATTCCAATCCAAAAAATTGCCCCATTAAATAATTCAAATGTTCATGAGGGGGCATTTTTTTTATTGTGAATGATTCCAATACAAAAAATGTCCATATTTTTTTTTTCAAAAAAATTGGACTTTCCACGTCCCTTATTAGGCTAACAAGGGACGTGGAAAGTCGAAGCCGGATTTTTCAAATCACATATTAAATAATGAGTGACGTGAAAAATCCTTAGGTTGGACTTTTCACATCACATATTTGATAATAAGTGACGTAAAAAGTCTCCAGGCCGTACTGTTCACGTCACATATTAGATAATAAGTGACATTAAAAGTTCGACTTGGACTTTCCATGTCACATATTATCTAATAAGGGACATGGAAAGTCCAGTCAGAGGACTTTTCACGTCACATATTGTCTAATATGTGACGTGGAAAGTCCGGCCTGGAGACTTTTCACGTCACTTATTATAGATAATATGTGACGTGGAAACTCTGACATTCCACGTCATATATTTTGGGGACGTTAAAAGTCATCTTTTCCACGTCACATGTATTAACGTCCCTTGAAAAAGTGACGTGAAAACCTTTTTCTGCAGTAGTGTTTACATCATCCATTATGTCTGATGAATTATCATTCTCTTTTGATGTTATATAGATAAGCCAATCTTATCATTATAATCAAACGAGTTCCCATCCTCACCCATCATCATTGAGATCTATCAATATCTTCTCATCAAATCTCACAGTATATTTCATCTCACACATATTACAATCCATCCCAAGCCATGATGATATCATCAACGTCAAAGCTTCAAATGTTATCCAATCTCTTATGAATTTCATCTTCATACTACTCCATTATATTGAATTTTACCTTCACAGTTACATACAAACTTGCCTCCAATATGGAAATAACAATATAATTCTTTTAATTCTCTTGAGTCACCATCAAGTACCATTTTTCCATTCCTCCCTACAAAAATAATTAATTTTTCAATATATCACTTTTCATCCCATGTTTAATGTCATTACGTAGTTTGTGAAGTAAAATAGCTAAACCCGTCTATTAACAACTGTAAATTAAATTTTAACATTTACAACATAGGTATTCACAACAAAGTATCTTCTTTTACAACATATTGACAACACAGTAGCTGAATCCAATCTATAAACATTTACAGCATAGCGTAACACCCACTAATACCGAATTTTTTTTATTCCTCCCACCAATTTCACAAGTTTTGTTTCCTTCTCTTATAATTTGTCTATTTGATCATATATTGCAAAGAATCACCAAGTGAGAGAGTAGTATGTTCTCTTCTCATCTTTTATTTCTTTCCCTTTTACTTGATGATTACAAGATTGATTCTGCAACCGCCTACCTCATTCGATTTTGGATGCTTGTGAATGGAATCACCAAGTGAGAGAGTAGTATGTTCGTTCCGTATTGTTTGTTGTCATCTCCGTGCGGTCAACTCCACACCCTTCACCTGTGTTTTGCATTTTTCAGAGGGTGGGTTTTTTTTTAATTCTCTTTGCCTTTGCATTGGTTAAGTTCAGGGTCATTTTGGTCTTTTAAAATAAATAAAAATCCCAAATTGATCCCTAGGGTCTGACATTGGATTTTGAAATGTTTGGGGACTGATTTATCCTTTATAATATTGAAAGGGTAATTTTGGGATCATTTCCCCTAATTTTATCATGCGAATATTTTATTTTTAATAATTTTTTTATCACTAGAGAGGTGATTAATGTTTCAATGCCTCATTAAGATCATGACATACTTCACAGTCAAAATAGTTCTTGCTGATGTAGATGCTAATTACCTATCAACAAGTTCTTCCTAACTTAATTTCAATGCAGGTCCTTGTAGGATATAGGTAACAGTCTCACCAAAGAATACTAAAATTTGTTTCGTATAGGCACATGTATTCTTGCAATGAAGGCAATAATCTTGTGTAAGAAATTGTTTAGTACTTAACAGATAATTTGAATTATTCAAAACACTATTAGTGATAATCCTATTCAAAATATTGTTAGGAGTTTTTGACATGTTTTCTCTCTTTTTGCT
Source organism: Mimosa bimucronata (assembly GCA_037074515.1). Lineage (NCBI taxonomy): Eukaryota > Viridiplantae > Streptophyta > Magnoliopsida > Fabales > Fabaceae > Mimosa > Mimosa bimucronata. Next base: position 2,031,741 of record CM073447.1, read on the forward strand.
GGTACTTATATAAGTATCTTACAATTCTTTTCAAAACATTGACAGACACTAAATATAGCATTCCTTAATATTTTTTTATAAGTACTCTTTGCATATTTCCTTATAGGACATAGGTTACTTTCTCACCAGAAGATACTAACATTTTTTTGACAGACACATGTATTCTTGTATTTAAAGAAATCTTGTTTCTAGCAAAAAGAAAATGTTGTTTGAAACATTGTTTGACACTTAAATGTAAAAATATCTTTCAATGAGGATTTGAATTATACTATTGTTAACATGTTTTCTCTCTTTCCTCTAGGACACAAATATTTTCTTATTAGAGATGATCCTATTCAAAACACCGTAAGACACCGATGCATAGAGCTCTTGTGCACCGATGCATACATCACTTATTGGAGGGAGTAGAAAATGGGCGCTATCGTCACAAGATATTCCAGATCCAAGAGAAAGCAGAGACACAGTGGCACCCGCCGCCACAAGGTTTTACCAGGATTGATGTAGACGATTGGGTCAACGCTAAAGGAGAAGCAACGTGTGGTGGAGTCATCAGAGATCACCTTGGCAACTGGGTATATGGATTTCAACAGAAGTTAGGGTACCTGACCTCGACTGCTGCGGAAGTCCAAGCTATCCGGAGGGGTTTACAGACATGCACCCATCTTGGGTTGAACAGGATTACATTGTTCTCATATACAATAGAGGCAATACACCTACTCTTAGTTGATTGTGGTCCTGATCACCCACTATATCAGGATATCCTAGAGCTAAGATCAATTATTCACTCCAATTGGGATTTAGAGATAACTCACTCTTACAGGGAAGGCATCAGATGTGCCGATCATCTAGCTTGTTTAGCTCATTCTAACACATTGAAGTCAGTCACTCTCTTGACGCCGCCATAGTCATGCTGGGATATACTTACCTGGGATAGAGGCGAGATGCCAAGTTCTTCCACTAGTTCGGACTGAATAGTAGTCCAGTTGTAATCTTCAAGCTTTAAGCTTGCCTTTGTACTAAAAAAACACCGTAAGACACTAAATGTAATCATCTCTTCATATCTTTTATATGTGCTCTTTGCCTATTTCAGGCCCAAAGCTTTTTAAATAAGGTAGACTCTGCCCAGAAAATAGTAGCCAAATCAGTGTAGCCCATATTGATCACATTGGGCCACTCCCAAGCTTGTTGAAAGAACACCAACAAATAAATCGGTAGATACACTAGTGAAGGACAAGCGCCAGGTCCTTTTGCGGATTTTCTTCGAGAACAAGGTATAGTTGCACAATATACCATGCCTGGCTCACCTCAAATGAACGGTGTAGTTGAAAGAAGAAATAGGACCTTACTTGACATGGTTAGGAGCATGATGAGTAGCTCCAAACTGCCAATTTCCTTGTGGAAAGAAGCACTCAAGACAGCCGTACACATTTTGAACAGGGTTCCAACAAAGGCAGTGTCTAAGACACCCTTTGAAATCTGGAAAGGTTGGAAACCCAGTTTAAATCACTTTAAGGTGTGGGGCTGTCCTGTGGAAGTAAGAGTGTATAACCCACAAGAAAAGAAATTGGATCCTAAGACCATTAGAGCTTACTTTGTAGGCTATGCGGACAGGTCAAAGGATTACAAGTTTTATTGTCCTCCATCTTCAGTGCTTTTTGTAGAATCTAGGAATGCCAAGTTTCTTGAGAATGATGTGATTAGTGGGAGTGATCAGATTGTAAACGATCACATAGAGGGATCCCCTAGCACAATTGAGGAAGGGACATCGGCTGTTGGCGACATTTCTACCGCTAAATATGTCACGCCAATTGAGACTGTCCCAATACCCATAGTTGATCATGCAGGACGTGTGGAACATATACCTGAAGGTCCACCTGTCACAAATACAGACTTACCACCAGTTGTGACAGAGAATGTTCCAAACGTGCAACCTGACCCAACCCAAGAGGTTGAGTTAAGGAGATCAACAAGGGCAAGAAAACCGGCAATTCCAAATGACTACATAGTGTATAATACTGAAAATGACTGTGATATTGGCATTGATAATGATCCATTAACGTTTACTCAGGCTATGAAAAGTGAGAACTCCAAATTGTGGTATAATGCTATGAATGAAGAAATGAACTCCATGGCAAACAACCATGTATGGGAACTTGTAGAGTTGCCTAGTGGGTCTAAGGCCATTGGCTGTAAATGGGTTTACAAAACCAAAAGGGACTCACAGGGTAACATTGAGTGCTACAAGGCAAGGTTGGTTGCTAAGGGCTTCACTCAGGTGGAAGGAGTTGATTACAAGGAGACATTTTCTCCTGTTTCGACTAAGGATTCTTTCCGTATTATCATGGCATTGGTTGCGCATTTTGGTTTGGAGTTACACCAAATGGATGTTAAGATTGCTTTCCTCAATGGTGTTCTTGAGGAAGAAGTCTACATGAAGCAGCCTGAGGGTTTTGTTGCAAAGGATAAGGAACATTTGGTATGCAAATTAGGAAAATCAATATATGGCTTAAAGCAAGCTTCCAGGCAATGGTATTTAAGGTTCCATGAGGTAATCTCTTCATTTGGTTTCGTTGAGAATATCGTGGATCAGTGTATATACCACAAGAATAGTGGGAGCAAATCCATATTTTTGATTTTGTATGTCGATGACATAGTGCTTGCAACCAATGACTTAGGACTGTTATGTGAGGTGAAACAGTTTTTGTTTAAGAACTTTGATATGAAGGACATGGGTGAGGCATCTTATGTCATTGGCATTAAGATCCATAGGTATAGAGCAAAGGGTCTTTTAGGCCTTCCTCAAGAAACCTATATCAACAAAGTTCTTGAGCGTTTCAAGATGAGAAACTGTTCATCTAACGTTGCTCCCATTGAAAAGGGAAATTTCTTCAGTTTAAGTCAGTGTCCTGACACAGAATTAAAGAAAAAGGAGATGGAAAAGGTTCCCTATGCCTCTGCTGTAGGAAGCTTGATGTATACACAGGTCTGCACAAGACCTGACATAGCTTTTGCAGTAGGATGCTGGGGAGATACCAATGCAATCCTGTTAAAATGCATTGGGAAGCTGCAAAGAAGGTGTTTAGGTATCTCCAAGGCACCAAGCACCTTATGCTGACTTACAAAAGGACAGAGAATCTTGAAGTGACGGGTTACTCAGATTCTGATCTGGGAGGATGTGTGGACACCAACAAGTCTACGACAGGTTACATCTTCCTATTAGCAGAGGGAGCTATTTCCTGGAAGAGTGCCAAACAGACACTCACAGCTCCTTCTACTTGTGATGCTGAGTATATCGCGTGTTTTGAGGCAAGTTCACAGGCTATCTGGATAAGGCACTTCATTGCTGGACTGAATATTGTAGAATCAATCTCCAGGCCAATCAAGATGTATTGCGATAATAAGGCAGCAGTGGCCATAGCAAATAAAAGAAGGAGTGGAAGCAAAAAATTTATTGAGCTGAAATTCCTTAGCTTGAAAGAGCGAATTGCTGATGGTCAGGTCACTGTTGATCTCATCGGAACAAGGGAAATGCTAGTTGATCCTTTGACTAAAGGGATGAGACCAAATGAGTTCGCTATACATGTACCTCATATGGGGATTGTAAGTCTTTTGGGTAATTGAGGTGTGCAATGAGTATTTTGGGATTTTGTTTATTATCTCTATGATTGTAGTGTACACTTTTTTATGTTGATGAGATTAATGAACATTTAAGTTTTTATTTTGGAACCGAATAAACATATATGTTATGAAAGTTTATTCATGGAGCAATACCCATTAGGTAAGGAATACTGTTGGTAATACATGGAAGGTAATACTTTATGATAAAGGACTTATCGCCATGATTCTTGCAGTATGACCTTAATTGATTTGACTAAAGGGAACAGTTGACATACAGAGTACGGGCCAAGTGGGAGAATGTTAGAATATTATTAATATTATTAGTATTATTATATTATCACATTAGATATATTTAGGATTTAATAATTAATAATATCTTTAGGTGGCCCGTAGTCAACATTAGGCCCAATAGTCAAAGGTTAGGGTTTCATATCTAGGTTATCTATATAAAGGGGGTTTTCTGATGGGGAAAACATACCAACACCTATCATCTTTTGATACGGTAGATAACCACATCTAGAGAGCGTTTCTTCTTTCTAAATTCCGAGTTCCCTAACTGGTTAAGGCTATCACAACAGATACCATCACTGTGCCGGACTCCAGTTAGAAGAGCCTTTGGGTTATTTCTGACAGTGTTCTGTTTTGCAGTTCAACGTAGATTCTTCTCTGATCAAACAATAGCAATGGCGAGAGGTATTTCGACTTCCGCTGTATTTATTATTCTGATTAAAGATAGCATATAGGGTTGTTATATGTTACATCTAAGGCTATCATAATCTCACAATATTACATTACTTGACAAGCAAAGAGGAAATTATTTTCCAGGAAAAGTTCAAAATCACAAAAACCTCATGTCAAGTTGCATATACTTTAAAGCATTATAAACTAAGCCTATTTAGGGCGAAACCTTGATACACTTGGCAAGTTTTGTCAAAATAAAGGAAGAAAACTTCTATAGTGATATTAAGATTTTCAATAAACTAAATGCGAGAGAGAGAGGGGGGGACGGACCAGTTTAAGCAACTATGAACAGTAGCAGCGTTAGGCATTTTGATTTTGGCGGGACACAACAATGAGGGCCATGGCTCCGAGACAAACCCCACAAACCCCACCAAATTCGAAGACCCTGGTCTCCTGCGAGGTGGAAACACTTCTCTACTTTGTGAATCTTTTTTTTTCTTTTTCTTTGTTTATTATTATTTTTTTTGGGGGGCCAACTTCACGACTCTGAATCTAAAACACGCTTGAAAATTGGAATATGGTTTGCCTTGGGCTCATTATTGGATTATTGGGTCGGCGAACAAGCCCCATTTATTTCTAGTACTTCCCCTTTTCTAATTGGCTTTTTCTGTTTTAAGAGAAATCTAAACGAGTCACTTAATTATAGTATATATTGTGTACTGGTAGATTATATGTTAATTTATGAAAGAAGCCAAAGTGAAGTAATAATAACTGTGAAATTCATTTGAAATGTTAAAGATAAAAATTAAAATAGAAGAAAATAAACTAAAATTTAAATAGTTGACCTTTAAACTTGTTAACCTAAAAAAAGGTACCAGTGAAACAATGGTAGCATTTAAATCATATAAATTGAGTTTTTTTTATGTTGTTTGTTTACAAGCTCATCATATAGACGAACATAAACAGACTTACTGCTAAACATAAAAAGTAAAAAAAAATGTTAGTATTTCATTAATGTATAAATTACACTAAAAATCAATTTCTTCCTTACTCCATTATCATTTTTGTAGTCCTCGAGACTACCAAATACTTAGAGGAAACCTATGACATCTTATTACCAATAATATGACTGTCAATGAGTTGCATAAGGAATAACTTAACAACAAATAAAAATTGCATGATTAAAATTAATCTACCAACCAATTAATTTCGCATTACTTGTTGTATCAACTGTAATGTTGTTTATGGGAATCTGCTCATGGTCTATCATACTGCACTTTGAATATTATTTTGAGGACCTTAGAGTGGCAAACATGAAGCCATATAAGGAATATTTTTTTGGTGGAATGTATAAAATAAATATATAAAAGTGGGAGTGTAAATAAATTATATTATCTTAACTAGTCAAGTAAATCATATATGGGAAATTTTTTTTAAAAGAAGTATAACCAAGCTGTCAATTATCAAAATCTACCCATTTTGACTATGACACAATAAATACATAGTTTTTTCTTTAATATAGTTTCACAAAATAATAAACGACATAGTCGAAATTACAGAATAAACCCAAAAGACAACAAAGCTAAACCAAGCAGAAGCATATCAAAATGCATGAGCCTAAGTATGTCAATACAAATCCTATATAGATGGTCCAGAATGACTCACTGCCTTAGTGAGTAGTCCTCGGATCCTTCCCTTTAGATCCTATACCGTGCTAGGACCTACAAAAGTAAGATAAGGGGGTAGCCCATCGTAACCACTAACTACTCATCTACATGTGATGAGTACTAGCAAGGTGTCAAGTGAAATGATACAAACATATATATATTTATATATAAATTTCTAAAACTATGAACAGGTATTCAAATAAATGTACATCTCAAGTTTAGAATTTCTTTTCAAGATCCTTTGATATTCAGTATAATGTATCCCAAAAAAATTATATTCATAAATATTCACAAACACTCGAGCGATCGTTGTATGAATCACAGGAAAAAGTTGAACCAGTCAGAGCCTCTTTACCTGCTTTGTAACCACGATACGGATCAGTAGGGACTCTCCCCCCTCCTTGAAGCTGTGAGAGGCATTCTCCCCTTCTATATCAAATAAGTCATAGTGGGCCAATATGGTAATAAGTCTCAAATCATCGTTGTTACACATAATCATCCAGCACACAATTGGTAATGCAGCATGATCATATAGCACTTGACCTATCCATTCCTTTTAAATTATGCAATATGCTATCGTTTCAAATCCCATGCATCTATATAGTCTAGTTTCAATCATGCTCGTACACATCTTATGCTAGTTCAAAAATAACATTCCACAAGACATTGTATAAGAAAAATAATTATTTCAACATTTCCTTTCACATATCATATGGCTATCAAATCATAATAATTTACAAATTACTTACTAACACTACACGCACACATAGACAAACAGAAAGTAGTTACCTATTTGAAGTGAAAATTTAGAATGACCATGATGGAGCCATCAAGCAAAAGTGTCAAGAACCAATCTATAGTCAATATTATAACGCATGCACCTGATTAGTAACTAAGCAAGTGCTACCATTCATAACTTAGGGAACTAATCCCTATAAAGCCCTTAATGCTGCTTTGGGTAACAAATTATAATTACATTGCTAGATTAAGTTAATCAACCCATATCAAGCCTATTAAACCACAAACATCCTCAATGTACCCATTTAATGCGAAATTTCCACATATTCAACCAAATCCTCCAAACTTCATATTATTCCTAATTATAATCATCTAAGCTAGATAATAAACTCATTTAATATCACTACACCTATAGGAACTACTATAACCTCAAATAATTACCATTGCAAAAATTCATTGAAAGTCTTATCACATTGAATACTTTAATCATCAAAACTCCTAGTTGTAATTCTAACCAGACTAAACCAATTAACATCATCATATGACCTTAATAGACCTATAATAAGCATGACATTACCAGGAATCACTACCAATCTCGAATCGCCATTTAAACCATGAGATTTTAAACACTTCAAAGTGTCAAAACCATTTTAAACTACAATCCAATCAAACTAAACCATTAATAAAAAAAGTCAAACAGAACCTACTTATAAACTTCCCTAGGAGCCATTTTATTTCGATTAAGTTTTGCATTATGGGATTCCAACCTTACCCACTAAGCTAATCAAGGACAACCACCAAAACTAAGGTTTCAAACTGACATTCATAATTAAAATCACAATCAACTTTTACATCTGGATTTCTTAGATGCCATCGCTTTTACATATCAAACATAACTTCCAAAGCCCCTTTTGATAAGCTCTTCAAATTCCAGTTTTGAAAACATCATATTTCCAATACCACCATAGCAAGTTTTTCTACCTATTCCACAATCCCAAAACATCAATTTATAATCAATTTTTATCTTCCAAATAGTAAAGAATATATCAGATTCACATCCTTACTTTCTGTTTATAACTTTGGAACCATAAATCATTGCTTAATCCTTTAGGATCCTTGTTTAGCACTAATAATATCACACAACTATGCAGAAAAATTCAACATACATTTTTCCTTCACGATTTAGTTTTTCTCATAATGCAACGCTCTTCTTTTATTCGATAGCCTTTCCATGTTTAAACTTTATCTTTCAAAATAAAACTAAAACTAATCTTCCATATTGTAACATGTAGTAACCTAATTAGGCCCTTATCATCACCTCACAGAAATTACATACATAGAATAGTAAGTTTCTGACTCAAACAACCATTATCCCACAACAACTCTCTATATGCAACAATTCCTTAAGCTTTTAAAATTTTAGATTCTTCCCAAGCTCAACACAAAGAACCCCAAAAACACAACAACTTCCCAAATTCACAAATTACATATTAAATTAAAATAAACATAGCCGTTAGCTTAATGCACTCTTGAACACTACTATGGGCTTTTAATGTTTAGGAAATTTGACTTGGTCACAAATTGGAACTGACAAAAATTCAAGAGCATAAACTTACCTGAATACTCAGTCACTTCAAGATAACCCAATATACAAACTCTAACTTTAATTCAATAGGATTACATCTCCAAAAGGCCAGAACCCATTCAAAAACAAATCCTCACTCAAACAGCAACTCAAAAATTCCCACCCAAACAGTAGCTCGAACGAAGAAAAACAGAGGAAAATATAGTAGAAGAGGCTCACCACAATTTTAGTTCGCCAGCACCCTCAGTCTTTCCCTCTTACATCGTCGTCAGCGTCTACAATGTCAGATTCCCGTACAACTTGATGCAACTCAAACGAAGGGAGGAAATAAGAGAATGGTATAGTTCTTCCTCCTTCCTTTCTCTCTCTCTCTCTCTCACACACTAGAAGGAAGAAGGGAGTGGGTCGGACAGGAACAGCTCTGATTGCACTTGATTATTACATTTTTTTTATCCACTAAATTATGGAAACTTAGCACTTATTCTAGGATATTACTTAGGGATTTAGGCTTTTTTGCACTTAGGGTTCAATAACATTGAGTTAGTTGCAAATTCATCTTAATTTGAGAATAATAGGGCTCCAATAACATTGAGTTAGTTGCATATTCATTTTAATTTGAGCATAATAGGGCATTAACTTGATATTTTTGGATTTGAAATACTTCGCATATACTTAAATTTCCATTGTAGGTGCAAAGAATGAGGATTAAAGCAAGAACAAAGTAAAAATAGGAACTTATGCAGATTAGGGAATTCTGATTGGAAAACCAGATTCATTGATTAGGTTTAATGGGTTGGCCTCTAAACTTCCCTAATTAGTAAAATCAACAAGAATAGGAAATTGCCTATTTTGATTGAATTGTATGATTGGAGTTGATCAGGTCTGCCTAAAATATTTCTTATTTGTTATCTTAGACCAAAATAGGCAACCCTAAACCTTATTGAGATTAAAAAGCTTTCTAATTGATTATTCTAATCACCACTTCCTCTTTTGGCCAGATTTCTTGAGATTAATTGATTGTGTAACATCCTAAAAATTTAATTTGGGATTGGAGATGTTTTAAAATTCAATCTTTAGGTTGATTAATGAAATTGAGGAGCTTATTTATAAATCTATGAAAAGTGAGGTATTATTGGGGATTTTTTAAAGACCTAGTTTTTCCCTTAAATTGATAAAATTAGAGTTAGAAAAATTATTGTTGGGCTCAAAAGAGAATTTTGGTGAGAGAAAAATATTAGGGGATAGTTAAATTTTAGAAAGTGAAATGGGGATTTTATCATAAATAAAGGATTTGAGGGCCTAACTGTAATTTTCTTACCTTATTAATATGTAATTACTTTCCTTTCCTTTCCTTTTCCCCTCACCTTTCCCCTATACCCCCAACATTCCTCACCCTCTTTCCTTCTTGTTTTCACGTGAGAGAGCTTAGTGAGGGAGTAAGAGGGTAGAGGTTGCCGGCGAGAGGGCCTCCTAGCCCTTTCCATCTTCCCTTTTCCTTTATTCTCTTCCCTACTCAATACCTCCTCCTCATTCCTCTTCTTCGTACGCTTGTGAGGTGAGAGAGAGAGATGAGAGATGGCGAAGGTGCAGCCACCACCAATGACGCTGGTGAATAGGGTTGTCGGCAATCATCCTTCTTCTCTCTTGTTTTCATCAAACTTAGGCCATAAGAGGGTAGTGGAGTCGGCGAATTTTTGTAGGATTCAAGGGAAGCTGCAAGCTAGGCGAGTTTCCTGTGGTGCCCAGCGATTTCCTGGCGCTCTTGGGTGCGGTGGAGCTCCTTAAAAATTGTGGGTAATTTCCTTCTTTCATTTTCCCTCTTAGTTCTTGATTTTTCAAGAGAAAACTTATAGGGTTTGTTTGATTTTCAAATTTCTGGCTTAATTGGAGTAATTTCTTGATTTTACAAGTTTATTTAAACTATTTGATGATTATAATGTGATTAGTTTGGTTGAATTTGGCCTACGTGAGATTTGGCTTGCTTAAAATTGGAATAAGATAAGTATAGATTTCAGAATCCTTTGAATATGAGCTTTTAAACTTAATTTATGATTTCTAGAGGGTTATTGGAGTTCAACGATACTATTAGTTGAATTGAATGGGTTTGGGTTAGAGTAGGATGAGATTTTTGAAGTTTAGGGTGCTTATGGGAGAGGTAGGGCATTGGATAATTTATGATGGATGTGTAAGAATTAATCGGGTAATGGAAAGGTGATAGTGGGATTATGTTGAAGGTAGTTTAATTATGGACTTTGATTTAGAGGAATTGTGGAAGAATTTGGGTGATTATTAAAAAGTTGTTAGGCAAGAAAGAAAGGGACTATGGTTCTTGAGTGAAATTGGAGATAATTGCTTATTTTGTGTTTTGACAGGTGATTAATCAACTTAATCAAGCAATTTAAGTTAAACTTATATGGTGTGGTTGTTGTTAAAAAATTGAACAAGGTAGGGTATGAGAGGTATCTAGAACTTTGTGATGAATCATGGTGGTTAATGTTTGCATTAGGCTTATTTGATGCTTAGAATAAATTCTAAATGGTTGAGTGGTAAAAGTATATGTTGGACTACATTGTGGTTTTTCAAAGTATTGGAATTCTTGTAGGAAACTAGGTGGATTGAGTTAGATGATGATTTTTGGATGAAATGATGATTGTTTTAAGGTTATTGAGTTTATAAATTGAATCATAAGGTGTTAGATTGTTGAGAATTCGGTAATTGCAATGTTATTTGGCTAGGACTGATTTTTGGGATTAATGTGTGGAATAATGAATTGAGGGTACTTTGAGGGTTGTAATCGGCTTATTGATGTATAGTGATGAACTTTGGCTTAGGATGGATATTGGAGATTAAAGAATAGAATGACGGAATGATTGGTGGTTTAATGGTCTCATTAGGCTTATTGACTTTTGAACCTGATTTCGAACAATTGGAATTGTGAAGAAATATGTTGGATGGCATTTTAGGTGTGATTGCACCATACTTTTATACATTTTTCATAGTTAAAATAATTAGATTATTTCTTGTTTTAGGGTAATAGTGCCTAATTAGGATAAGTTGTTACTTTTGCACATTTTGTTGGGGTTTATACTAGCAATTTGGGTATAATCAGCATAGAATATTGTTTAACCAACCTTTGAGAACAATTCCATGCTACCTTAGGCCTATTTCATTTGCAGATTAAGGAAGAAACACACCCAATTGAAGAGCCTGGTTACGAAGAAGGCAGTTAAACAATGGGGCAGAAAAATTCCCTGCTCACCACGGTAAAGAATAGCTAGATTCCAGAAAGCACATATGCTCAACTTGGCCTCACCGCAGCAAGCACACAACAAGAAACACCAAGAAGAGGTAAAAAGTATGGCCATGGCGAGCCCACGATGAGTGAGCCGAATCAGCAATTTGCTATCACGTTTTTTAGGGCTTTTGGTGGATATAAATAAGACCCAACCCCTGAAAATCATTTTCTTCAAGCCTTCAAACTCGAAACTAAGGAGCTCTCCTATGGTTCCTCTTATTTTCCATCATTCCCACTCAAGTTCTTACCACTTCCACTCATCTTTACCTTTAATCTTGCTGATTTTCTTCTTCCACTCAATTCCTCCTTCCATTTCCACCACATTTCTTCTTTAATCTTCTTCATTCATGGAGGCTGTGACTATGGGCTATTGTTGGGTCCAGCATTGGCAGCTACTGGCCCACCATGTTGGGCACCCCAGGGGAGCGGATCTCTCTTCACCCCGGTATTGGCAAACCCAACTCAGGTATTGTAGCTCGGTTGGGGGCCACTCTCGCAGACCCGACCCAATGCTGCAGCATTTGTGGGAGGAGGCCGTGTCATTGGCGCACCCACGGGTTCAATCTCCCAACCAAGCACTTTATAGGCATTCTAGATGCCTCGCTTATCACCAAAAATAAGTATCTTGCATTTTTTACAAGTTTCATTAAATGACTTTCCAAAAACAAAACCCTATACTTTTTATTGTTTTAATTGTATTTAACTACTCTAGGTAGATTAAAAGACTGCTCAAGTGAAACGACCCTGGGTTGCAACCTATATTGCAATCCTTGGATTAAATTTTGATCTTAACCCCCAAGGCGCATTAGGCAAAGGTTAAATCAAGGTGCTTAAAGTTTAGGAATTGTGAGGTAAGCTAGGGTGTGTAGGTTTGATGATGATTTTTCATGATGTAATGAAAAATAAAAGGTGGTTTGAGAAGTTGAAAAGACTATTATGGATGCAAAGAGTTATGGTTAACTATTTGAGGTTTTTTAGGTATGGTTGTGAGTTAAGGTTGAATTAGCAATCTTAGCATTAATGGAGAAATTTGGTACAATGAAAACAATTGAGAAAAGATAGTGTCTTAGGCTTAATGGGAATTTAATTTAACTTAATCAAGCCAAATAAATGTAAATTATGTGTTGACTTGGTGTTATTGTGTTCTCTAGTAATTGTAGACACCACTGGATCGATGTGAACTCGAGGACTCTGTGTTTTTGGTATTTCATTTTTGTTTTTGAGCTATTCCAAGTAACCACTCTCATCTTACTATACTATTGTGGGCGATGTTAATCGTGATTTTCTAAATCACTTTTATGCATGCATGCATGTATGTATGTATGTATGTATGTCTTGGTTGCAACAAGAATTTTCAAGTTATTTTCCTATTAAATAGTTACTCGGTGCCTTAAAAACTGCAATTATTTTCATATAAATAAGTTAATATTATACATAGTATCCTGGCTAGTTGTGGTGATGTCGATTATGGCATTTTGATGTTGATGATATTCTTGTTGCATGACACCGATACGTACCATCATGCAATGTAACCCTCAATAGGCCAACCGAGTAGTTATTTGTACCGGTTATTCTAATTATAGACAGAAACTGTCTCCTTGACTATAGACAAGGAGATCCCTATCTTGGTTATAGACAGGGGGAGTCCCATTCTGATTATAGACAGGTGGAGAATGCCATCCTGATTATAGATTGGGGCATAGTGGCACATAATGTTTACTTTTGTCTTATGCATTTGAGAACTATCATTTTCTGTGGTGGTATAATCTTGCTGCAAATTAATATGCTAGTAATGATACGGATATATATGCATATTTTGTGATGATTAAATATTTTTAATTGTGGTACTCTTTATGCGTTTTGCTAACCCACTCTCACTCTTATAATAAGTTGAGTTGTGGTTACTGGGACATGTTTATCTCACTTAGTTGTTATTTACATTTTTGCAGGTAATCATGCATAGACGATAGCACAAGGGAAGGAGCTGACTGGTTCGCATTGGGCCTGGAGTCTGATAGGTTATTTTTGGATGTGTATATTGCCAAAACTGTTCTAGTTGCATCTCATTTCTGCATGTTTATGTTATATTTTGGTTTTATTTGAATTCTGGATGATCGTACTGGTTACATATGCTTGACTTTGATTGGTAATGGTTGCTAAATTTTTCCCTGTTGCAGATACTATTATTGATTTAGATGTGTTTGAGATGGATTAAATACTCTTTTACAGGTTTTGTTTAAAAAACCATGTTAGATCAATTCTTTCTAACATGGTTATGTTGAATGCTTGTATGAGAAATGTTGAAATTACAGGTGTTTTATTTAACCATATTAGATGGTCCTTTATCTAACGTAGTTAATTTATTTGTTAATCAGGTGAATTTTATAAACCAAGTTAGGTGATGTTTTTCTAACATGGATAGGAGTTTATTATCCATGATAGCGATCATGTGTTATGTTTTACTCTTTCTATCATGGATAGCATGTTGGTTTGTAAGGACGACCTTTTTCTAACTATGATAGGATTGTTTGGGTTGTATGAATGTTTCTTTTTCTATCATAGTTAGTGTGGCTATTGTGATTGGAATTAATTATTAAGGGTTAATTATTGACTAGTAGGCTGGATTTTATATATTAGGTCGTCCTCAAATCTTTTCTAATTTTTATGGCTGGTCAAAATAGGCAATTCTAGGCTAATTAGGATAGTTTTTAAGTTGATTCTTGGGCCATATGGTGAGGAATCCGAATTTCATCTCTTTACCACCAATTTTCATTTCCAACCTCCAATTTTCCACCCAAGCTTCATGGAGTTCGAGTTACAGATCCTTTTGGGTGTCTTCTTCTCCTCTATGAGTTGCTAGATCGGTTCTATGCTCTCTTGGGCCATGGGATGACGTGAAGCAAGCTATTTTTTTTCCATTCGAGGGAAGTTTTTCTTTTTCCTATTATGTAGCCATGGATTTCCATATGTGTCTTTGAATATTTATTCTTCTTATATTCAGACTCCATTTATGTTTGAGAATATAGGCTATGTAATTGTCGAATTTCATCTTTATGTTTGTATTAGATTTTGTTTGGTTTCATTCATCTTTCCAATTGACATTGTCTTTATGAGTACTTGTTGATTTTATTGCCTATAATTGTGTGAGGTAATTTTGTCCATTTAAATTGTCTTGACTATGTCGTTTGGAGTGATTATTTGGTTTGAGCATGTTGATGTTGAGTTTCTTCTCTAAGCACCTAGGTAATATAATTCTATCAATTAATCTCACCTAAAGGGACCATGCTATTGATTCAATATAATCATATAAGCGTAATTAGGCAAAGTTCTACAAGTAAGACGATTTGATTATAAGCTAATGTGAATTAGTTATTGGATCAGAAGGATATTGAGTAATTTAGATTAAAACTAACTTATTCTATCTATTAGAACTAAATTCTAGTTGATATTAAATTGTAATTAACCTAATTGGTCTATTGAGGTTGAGTGGTGTTATCCCTAACATATTCCTTAGATTAAGGCTAATGGTATTCACTTGCATGAACTTAACCCAATTAACCTCATAATTCCCCAAGAGTGTGAAAAATATACTTGCCACATGTTAACCCTAACCAAGAGAGCATCCCATCATTTGCATATCATTAACTATCCATTTTTATCATAAAAAAAAACAAGTCTTTACATTTATTTTATGAAAAATACAGAAAAATGCACATCTCAACCACAGGTTTTAATTGCTTTCATTGCATTAAGTTTCCCTAGGTAATGTAAGACTCTTTGAGAGGCGATCTGGCATCGCACCCCTATAGTCCAATCCTTGGTAAAATAAATGACTTGCATTTAAACCTCAAGGCGTATTAGGAAATGCTCGAATCAAGCTCTCACCGGCACTCCCTCTGGCTCTCTCAACTGTCTCTCTCTCTCTTAGTAATCTCTCTCTACATGCAAAAGAAGAAAACGGCAAGTGTGATTAAGAAGCTTCCTTGGCAACGGTGATGCTCAACCTCCCCCGGCAACGGTCTTTCTTCCCCCTCGCAATCGACAAGATGAAGGTGAAGGCTGAAGGAATGAAGGAGAGAAATGGTGATGCTGAGGTGCAGAGATGAAGAAGAAGGGGGTACAGGAAATGTAGAAAGGAAGAAGGGAAAAATTAGACTAAGGGGAAAGATTTGGCCACACAAAAAAAGTATGGGGGAAGAAAAAATTACAATTATACCCTCCTCTATATAACTAAACATACTTTTCCTATTAAGGCAAAATGGTCCTTTTATTTTCTGAAATTACTCTTCCTATCATATTAGAGATTTTCTCCCACCATAGTTTCTTTAAGCTTAAAAGAGATATCTATAAACTTCTCAATTTAATAATAAATATCTAATTGTTTTTCTTCAATTTATAATGGGAATAACACTTAAAATCCTTAAACAAATACTTTGGACTTTGTAAATTTATTTATAAAGCTTTTAAGTTTAAAGTGACTTATCTAAATTTTAAATAACTCCTTATTGCCTCTTTCCTAAATTTAGGAATTATATTAATTTATCTTTAATTTAAAATTCAGGATGTTACATATTTCTTGGTTACATAACCATGAGATAGTCATCACATGCATCCAATCATAGCTTCTTATCTTTTAAATAATTTTGACATATTTAACCATATGCACATGATGGGTAGCGTGGCTACACAAGGTGCTCCGTTCACTCCCAGAAAAAGCGACAGTGAGGGACATAATCTCCATAGACTAAAGCAATGAGAGAAACGAGAGATCAAGGCATGGGAAAATTTGTCTTTTAGCTTTTTCTACCTATGCTGGAAACTCGAATCCCACAAAAAACGGTGGGAACCCATCTTCTCATTTTTAAGGGAAAATCGGGTTCACTTGGAAATTCATTAACCACCTCCTCATTGAACCAACACCCGTCGCCATTGGAAAATCCAAAGTTTCCATTTCCATCTCATGATTTTCAATGAACCAAATGGGCCCTTAGTATTTATAAATTTATATCTTGGTTTTTTGTTCCTCCTCAGTAATTTCAAATTTTTAAGATCCTTTCTACCAAACATAATTTGCTTTAGGTCCTTCTTTTAATTTTCCCTTATTTATTTGGATCAAGTTTATAAATCTGCTTTGTTGAAAGTATTCTTATTTTCATTTTGGTTAAAGTATATTTTAGGTCATTTATGTTTCTATCAAGTCTCCTTTTGATCCCTTAAGTGTGGAAAGTGCACTTTTGGTCATTTTTCGCTAACACCGTTAGTTTCATTTAATGGAAAATGCTGATTCAACAAATTTAAATGATAATATTATAATTATATGCTTTCAAAATATGTTTAAATTTTAATTATTTAATATAATCATTCTAATATTTTAAAATTTGGTCATTTTTATTAACATTTAATTATAAACTCATTTTTAAATTTGCTAAGTTAGCATTTTTTGTTAAATAAAAATAACGATGTTAGGATAAAAATAACCAAGAATGCACTTTTGAAACTTTAGGGGTTAAAAGAAGATTTGATGCAAAAATAAAGAAACAAAAATATACTTAAACATTTCATTTTTCTATTGGATGAATAAGGAGGAAATTGAAATTGTACGATCTCAAATCAAGAATGAGTTGTGAATTGTTTATTAAGAAATGTCAATATCAATTGAGGCTAAGAAAGAAACATTATTTGAGAGAGGGGGTGGGCTCACATTTATGACTGTTGCCAATACCAATTAAATATAGTTTTTTTGAATAAAAAATTGCTTATTTAAGTAATCAAAAACATAACTCCAGATCTTGAATCAAGGCGTAAGAATCGATTTATTGACTTCCTCTCATCTCTCTCCCCCATTTTACAGTCATATTATTATCATGGCGTCTTTGGCTTTCTCTTACAATCGTGCCTGAATATGCTGCAATTTTCCCGTAGTTAGTTTTTCAATCGACTAAAATAAGGTGAGGATCCTGCTCTACTTAAGGTTTCTTCCTCATTTCACCCAAACAATCTAACCTCGTGTATTCGGCTTCTAACTCCATGAGCACCAAAGGTTTGTACTCCTTTTCATTTATATTAGTTTACTTCCTTCATAAAGCATTTTGGAAATAGAAGGCACCCAGGGGGGGGGGGTGTTCCTAATTGTAAGAAAAATTAAGAAAAGGATCAGCATTGTATGTCGTAAGCTTAAGGAGATTTTGGTTTTTCTTTTTGAGAAGGAGAGTTTTTTTTTTTTTTCCCCAACTACTATATCATTATATGCCAAATTATTACTCCACTTTTTTGTTAAAATTTTTGAACTTCTTGTCTTCATGGTAGGACAAAATCGTAAACCAAGGAAAACATTGAATAGCTTGTTCAAATGGATGTTCTCATGCTATAAGGTAATTATTTATCAAGCTATTGTTATAGATTAACTATTTATAGTGACATATTTGAATATTTTTTTACACACATATTTGAATACTTTATTCAAAATATGTTACTGAAAAATTTAGATTCTGTTTGGTTTACTTTTATTTATATAAGTTTATGTAATCCAGATTGTGCTTATAAATTTCATTAAGTGAATTGCAAAGAAGTTTGCATACATGTCTTCACCATTTATTTAATGAAAATGATGAATCTTATGATTAGTAAAAGCTTGGTAAAATAAGACAAAAGTCCTCTCATGTATTTACTTCGCTCACACGACACAATAATTAAAAGTGAATAGACAAACAAGCGCATATGACAAGAATAGAATTTTTTGCCAAACAATTCTTGCACTCACTCAAAATATGAAAATCATTAAAAATTCGTTTTTTGTGTGTATAAATGTTAGGGCGGCAGATTGGACACACACACTTATAGCAGCTCATGTGGATCAAAAAATCAGCCCACTTATTTATTTGCTCCGCCAGGCAAAATCCATCCATCGCCCACTGTCCAAATGGCCACCAAGGCTCAACCACAAGCAAACAAAAGGATTTTTGTGTCCAACAACAGACTAAGAGGAAAAGAAATCCCTTTAGTGATGTACCTCCCAAGGCCCAACATCGAACGGAGCCCCTCGACTACGGACGATCCAAGAAAAAACCCCATCCTCCTGCTGCTTGATGATGATATATGAGTTTAGTTTTTCTATTAGTAATAATGAGTATTATTGTTAAACTCACGAGTTGAATCTGTAAAATCCATTAAATTCAAGAATTTACTTTACATTTTTTAAGCTTTTATCTTATTAAATAATTTTGTCAGCTAACTCTAAATCTCATGTTAATCATCTTTATTGGACTATATTTAATAAATTTATATAGAAATTTTATAGAAATTTCTTTATTGAGTTTGATAAAGTTAAGTATGAATGTTGATATATTTAATATCAACTATTCATATTTTAGTCAAATTACTATTATTTTTGTATTTCTAATTTAATTATATACTTTAAATATATATTTATTGATGAAAATAAACGAGTTTACAATCCGATTTTACATTTTCATTAGTTTACTTGAACTTACAAATTTGACAACCTTAATCATGAGCATAATTATTGGAGGAAAATTCTTGCGTAAATCTGGTGCACTGAATAATTACAAGTAAACACATAAGGTCTAACATAGAATTTTTAATCTGACTTGGCACTCTAAAAAAATCAACTAACTAATAAAAATATTTTTAAAATTTGTAAAATAAAAAAAATTGAAAACATGATATTTAGATTTTTATGTGTTAGTTAATTTTTAGGGTGCCTAGTCAGATTGAAAATTCCACATCAGATCTTATGTGTTTACTTGTGATTAGTCAGACCACGAATGAAGTGGTGCACATGATTTACACAAGAATTCCTCATTATTGGGTTGTGGTCAAATCTCAAATAAAATTAAGAAGTATTAATTACGTGGGTTGATTTAGAAAATGTTCTTTTCTTTTCTTTTCTTTTTTGGGTTTCAATGTCGAATTGTATGAACAAAATTAACTATAGAAAGCATAATAGCATATTTTCCTTATTCTTAAACCCATTAAATATTTATTTGACATGTTCAATTAATTTTGTTATTACATATATAAATAATTGCCCGGTCGGCATTTTGTCAAATTTTGAAATCTAGACGACTTTACTTGTATTTTTTTTTTTTTTTTGTAAGATTTGCAAACGCACAAGTCAAGAATTTCATGTGATCAAAATGATATTAAATAGGAAAAGAATCTGAAATAAGGAGGATTTTCATTAAGAATAAATACTATTATTATGTTGATTATTGAGCTGAAGTGGTTTCATTTTCGCTGCCAAAGTAGGAATTCTCCCAACCAATTCATAGGGTTATTTTTATAAATAAAATAAAGGGTAAATTTTAAAAGAAGCTCCCTAAACTTTGGTCAATCACAAGCATATTTGGAAGAGCTTATAGGGGTCAGCCGCTATCGTTTTCAACAAACTGAAGTGCAAACACTACTATAAAAAGGGTCTATCGAGGAGCTTAAAATTCCTATCCCGGTGTTTTTTATAATAAGCTCCATTTTTTTTAAAAAAAAAAAAAAACTATATGGCCTAACCCATTGCAGAATAGATTCCATTTTTTTTTTACCTAACCAGACGCTTTTTAGAATAATCCCCCCAGATTAGGCTTCATAGATTAACCTCCCGTCCACGCTACCCTTTTTCCCACTCACTCGTTTTTGCCTATGAAACGAGATGGAACTCCTATACGTTGCTTGAAAAGCTGATCCTAATGAAAATTTTGTGTGATTAAGCTAATTCAGTATAATAAGTTCTATTTACTTTTCCTAATCTCCCAAGAGTAATCCTATAAGTTTTATATTAGAAAACACTATCAATTATTAATAATAGAATTCTTTTCTTGCAAAAATTAAACGACATTTTAGTGATCAAGAGATTAGAGCCTCATATCTTACGTTATAAATTCTTTTTTTAAAATGACTTTTTCAATTTCTCCTTCTCTAAAAATTAAAGCAAAGACTTTTTTTTAACTTATTATAATTAAACTCTTGAATGACAGTTGTATTAATCATTAACGTTGTACCACAAAAAAATTAATCATTTGTAGTTATAATTGATTTTAACAAAAATATCGCAATTCGATGGAAAAATGGAAGACTCAAGGAATTTCAAGAATCTTATATTCATTTTATGTTATCTATGACGACATCACCAGGATTTTTGCAAAGATTTGATTTAGATTAAAGATATGATTTAGATAAATATCATTTGTTTGATTATGAGGATAAACTTTTATTTAAATATTAAGATTTATCTATAGTGTATTTTATATTGATGTTAGGGTTATGACCGTTGAGCTAATTTTTAAGAAGGCAAATTATAAAGTTATAGTTCGTATACAAAACTTCAAGTTTACTAATAGTACTTAGAGCTTCAATTTGGAAATTGGTATTTTTTTTTTTCTGACTATGGAGATTGCTTCGTGCTGACACTTGGCTAGACTGTAAAGGCATTGATTGAGAAAGTTAAATTTTGTCATGATAGCAGATGAACCCTTGTTTGTGCTGATACATTAGGATTATAAAGAAAGCAAGGTAAACAATTTATTTAATAAGATGCCTGTAAATAGGCAGCGGTGTGATGAATGAATGGAAAGTGTAAAAATAAAAATGCATGTCTGCAAACTTACTTAAGGGGGCAAGGGATAAATGCCTAGTGTTTTTGTGAATGGACAATTCTATGAACACCTAATCAAATGAGCCTTTGTCGCATAAGAGAAATCACAGCTAAAAGAGTTGGCACAACCATTGTTGTCAAATTAGCGAGTTGACTCTCCGATTTTACCGTTTTTACGGCTTTACCTAACCAAACCGTGTCACGAGTAACTTAAATTTGTACCGACTGTAAATTCAGTAAAAACTCACGAGTTTACACGCCGAATTTATCCTTTTTATGTTTCTACCTTATGGAAAATCTTGTTAACTTGCTATAAATCTCATGTTAATTATTTTTATTTGACCATATTCAATGAATTTATATATAAATTTCATAAAAATTTCTTTATTTAGTTAGAAAAAATATGAATGATGATATATTTAATATCAACTATTTATATTTAAAATATATTCAAATCGAATTATTGTTTTTTTTTTTTGTATTTCTTATCTAATTATATACTTGAAACACGTATTTATTAATAAAGATACGTAAACTCTTACGAGTTTATGATTCGAGTTTACGATCCGATTTTACATTCTTTTCATGAATTTATTTAAACTCACGAGTTTGACATCCTTGGGCACAACCACTGTTTATGAGTGTGCATAAGGTATGTCAAACTTTGTCCCCATACAACCTTAGAGTCTTTAAAGGAAGAAATAAATGTAGCTACATATATCAGTTAAAACAAAACATTGCCTATAGTAATTAGTGCAATTTGTGTCTCCATGTCAATAAGTGAACTGCAATGCTTTTTATTCCTTTAATTGAGTCAAACACTATTACCATGTAAACACATGCACCCTTTTCTTTTATGACCATCCAAAACCAATTGAATGTTACCATATGTAAAATATTTAACTTTTAAATTAATTTTTCCAGCGCTGCCGAAAACATGAAATAAAAGTTTTGCTTTTTTTTTTTTTAACTATGGAAGCAATTTTTTAGTATTTAAGGTTATGAACCGTAGAAAGGCAAGTTGGCAGTGGAGAAAGTAAAATAATATAGCCTTTCTGGTTCCAACTATTGTAGCCTAACCCCTTGTTTGGATGGAGAGAAAATGAGAGAAGAAAATTGGGAGAGAAATAGGTTTTCCTATGCTTGAATGTAGAAGGAAAAGGGAGATGAAATAATAGATATGTATTTATTAAACATGAACACCCCTTTTTGTTCGATATGGATCATGAATCCCTCACCATAATATGACATAATTAGGATTTGATTAAGATTACGGATATGATTTAGATAAATATAATTTGTTAGATTATGAGGATAAAATTTTATTTAAATATTGAGATTTATCTATATTATGTTTTATATCAAGATTAGGGTTATTGCTATTGAGCTATTTTACAAATTTTTTATTTTTTATTGTCAAGCTATTTTCATGAATTTTCATAGATTGAACAATAAGTAATATAGGATGTTTTGAAATCTTGCCCCCTTCTCCTACCACTGCTACAGAAATATCCTATAGCAGCGCTTTTTTTGACCCTATAGCAACGCTTTTAAGCTTTGTTATAGCCAGTGCTGCAATAGGTCATATGACCTATTGCAGCGCTTATTTTGTATTATAAGCGCCGCTATAGGTAACCTAAAGCGGCGCTTATAATCTCAAAAGCGCAGTTTTAGGTCATACCTATAGGAATTATTTTTTTAAAAAAATAAAAACTAATACCTAAGCGCTGCTATAGACATTATTTTTATTTAAATATTCACTTATTTTTGTTTCACACCCTCCTGCATCAGTGCAAAAAACAACAACACTATCCATTCCAGCCAAACCATATATGCACACCAGAAAAGTCATACTAATGTACAATCAAACCAACCATTGTAAGTTGAAAACAAAAGCATACTAATTAATGAATGGATCATCTAATGTTGAAGAAAAGAGGGTATACATAAGTGCACCATTCTTCAATTAGTGCATTAATTTTTTCCCTTGACAACATCAAGCAACAAACGTCTGGGTAATACTGCATGAACACATTTAAATGACAAGTAAATTTACTTGAAGTCTAAGAAGTACAAACACATTAGAGTTGGAAAAATATAAAACTTACTGTCAGTGGGATGCCGAGTCGATCATGTGTGACGATATCTCGTATGTATTGCATCACATAGTACCCACAGTCATTGTTATTGGGTTAGTAGGGGCACTGTAACAAGAAACACCAAATATATCATATAAGAAATATTTACGTTATATTTTAACTATAGATATATTGTTTCAAAAATTGAATAACATTATAAAACCTGGAATGTTTGCCACTTATAAGCATCTTTCTGGTCAGGGGCTCTGGAATACTTCAACTGAACATCGGCCCGAAAACTAGTCAATACTCTGAAAAAGAAACATATTAAATTAATTTTATTAGCTAGGATCGGGCATAAAGTGACAAATAATACAACGCATTCAAATAATGTTGACATTCACTTACCTATTGAAGAGACGCATCAAATTTGGGCGATTATCTGGGAGAGCAGATTCCACAGGATCCAATGTAGCCTAAAATGTTTTAGAACATTATGTCAGTATATATATCTATGATGCTCAGAACTAAAAATACAATGAAAGCTATAATACTTATAGACTTACCCTGTATTAATTGGAGCTAAGAATAAAGTTCTGGCTGTTGCCTTTAAAGAGAAACGCCTTTGAATCGCTTTGAACTGGTCCTCACTTTTGGAGCCCGCAACTTGTGCTATCGAATAAGGGCTTATGAATTCGAACAAAACGTTGTGCCCGGCGAGCATGACATGTTCATGCAGATACCTTCATAGAAACCATACCAACTCCCAATTAGTGTAAAACTTATGACATTGAACGAAACCACAATGGAAACTCATATTTACCTGATCCATAAATTGTTAACCGTAGCACCGACCCATCTTTGGTTAAGCACCTCCATTACTTGATCTTTAGAAAGAGCGTCAGTGAAATTTACCTCGTCAAATATAGGCCTGCTGAATGGAATCAAGGCAATAACATCGCGAGATACGGTAGCTGCAAATGCTCGCAACCGAGCACGATATGGCGTTTCGACGCTTGTATCTTCAATCACAGGATCAGGCACTTGAACTTTTTTCTTACCCTTAGCTTTTGGTGCCTATAAACCGTGTAAATAGAAAGTTTAAAAATTCATTCCAATAATTAAGAAGAGTTCTAGTTTAAATTAATTAGCAAATAATCACATGTGGCAACGGATCGGTATGTGTACTCTTTTTCTTGATTTGAGCAGCTGAACCATGAGTACCTTTGACATTAACCACTTGTGCTTTCTTTCCCATAAATTGGGTACCCTGTAAAAACATGTAAATAAAAGAGCGTTATTCAAAAACAATGAATGTTGTTAGAAATGTTATTACTAAATAATTACCTGTGGTGTTGGCACAATCAAACCAATGGGCCAAGCAACGTATGCACCGACAACCTCTCCGACCCTAGTCATCAAATCAGGAGTAGGGAATGGTAATGGGCCCAGTCGTTGTACGAGTATTCAATCAATACCCTTAGTGCATTTTCAGGCAACGGCGAGTTGTGCAGGGTCATGTTCAAAGTGTTGTAGACCTTGCCAACCCCAACTACCTCACTGAAAGATTGATCTGTATATAGCTTGCACTTTGTCTCGCCCTACGAAAGAGTTGTCAACATTAGGTCACAATCAATAATATAACAGAATCACTGTTAGTTTGTTAGTAGAAAATGTATGAACTACCTGAGGAATGTCGGCCCTGAGCATCGTACAGCTATCCCTGATGCTTGGACTCTCTACGGAAGGAATGTGACTTTGATGCACGAAGTTAGACTTTTGTGATGCAACATTGCTTTGCTGGAAGAATTCGAACATCTTCTCGTATCGTTGTTGCATTTCTTCATTCTGTCGTTCCATTTCCTCGTGCCATCTTTGCATTTCCTCATTCCGTCGTTCCATTTCCTCGTTGTGTTGTTGCATCTCAAGCATCTCCTCCCTCATAGTAAGAACTTCATCTTTCAACGCTCTAACATCGCCTTTTGATGCCCTCTTTTTGCTCCCAAAGTAAGATGAGGGCGTGACGCCTACACCCGCACCCTGAACACGACCCGAATACTCAGGGCGATCAAGTGCTCTGCTGAGGAAATCGTCACTGCCAAATTTTTTGACCTCATCAGGGCATTCTTGCGTTAACAAAACCTATAACAAGGAGGAAGGATTATTAGTTATTAACTTAGCAAAGTCACCATTTAGAAAAATTTTAGAAATTCCAAAAGAATGAATTACACATCGTTCATGGACTCTTCTGACCTCTTTATGAACGATGGTACCGTCCATCTTTGAGTGACCTCTAACCCAGAGGTCATGCCGTGGTGGCATACCGTCTAGGCCCTATTCCTCAATCTATCATGGTAAACCAGGTGAACGTATAAATTAATCACGCAAACATTTATTCATAATTTTGGAACCAAAAGCGTTACTAACATACCATATCTTCCTCTAATTCAGGAAATGTCTTTCGTCCGCCCATATACGGATACTCACAGCTCTTAGCCGCTTGACTATTTTTTTTACTTCTTTCTTGGAACTCCTCAGTCAAACGTTGTCGCACAAATTCATCCCAATGTTCTTGAGCAATTGACCTAGCATATAAATATGGTGGCGTTAGAACGATCTCCCCGTCGTCATCTCTCAGGTAATACGTGGTCAAGTTGGAACGATATCCCCGGTGCATTCTCGAAGCTTTCTTCAGCACATAATCCCTGTGAGTATCGTCGATATCAAAGACAGTCTGTAACAACAAAAATCATATTAAATTTGTTAGTTACAATGTTATGATGACATATATGCCATTAATTATAAAAATGTAGCTTACCTGAATCTCTAACCAAACATCCTCATGTTTGTTGGATGCCCTTCTCCAATCCGTAATAGTAATAGGGATTTTCTCCCGAATAGTGCACCCAATGTAACCCGAGAGGAGCTTCGTCGACTTTCCGGTAGCTTGGTTATTGTCGTTCCATTTAAGTCTTGTCTTTACTCCCTGAGCTCTGCGTGTGAGGAGTTTGCGCATAAGGGTCCTGCCACGAACAACATTCGCCTCATGTCTTGCTCTACCTTCAGCGATATCTACCTGGTTACTAGGTTGTTCTTCTTCCTCCTGGTCACTAGGGGGATCCATTCTCCTGTAAAAAAATTAGACAAGACATGATTTTAGTGCATATACATATAATCATGCTAAGTGTATGCGAATTAAATGAAATAATTCATAGTGTAAAACATAAATACATACAAACTGAAGGCTTTCGCCTCTTTTTCCTCCTTGTTATATTGTCTACAATTGTCTGCTTCCTCTTTTTTGTTGGATTTAGGGTTGTGTTTACCCAAATGCCTTTTTCATGATCGCATCTGACATAAACGGGCCCATCTTCGTCATCATACCCGTCTGCATCAAAGTTTTCTGATAGTAATGTCTCAAAGGAAGGAATATCTTCTATCACATTCATACCATTATCAATACTTTCATCATCAACTTGCTCGAAATAATTTTTGTTTGACTGTATGACAATTGACCAATTCTTCTTAGAAAGATCCGTAACGTAAAACACTTGTGCTGCTTGAGACAGTAGAATGTAAGGATCATCCTTATAACCAACTTTAGAAATGTTGACCGATATAAACCCAATTCATCTAACCGCCGTCTACTGTGGTTGTTAACTCACTGACACCGGAACACATGAACTCTGAACATGGTGTAATCTAACTCCCAAATGCAATCAATCACATTAAAGTATGACATCTGCGCATATATAGGATTTGTATCTCTTGTACTGGATATATGCCACCCCTCGGCAACAAGTGTGACTCCACTATTTTGCATGGTGCTTTTTTCATCTGGCCTTTTTTATAGAATGTGTAACTGTTGATTGCATAGCCGGTATAAGAAAATGCGTGCAAACCCGGTCCTTTCGACAGCCAGAACAATCTTTCACCAACCGATCCGCATTAAGCTCAACCTGCTGACAAATGCGTGCATTGAACGATGTGATGAAATGTTTGTTGTGCTCCTTTGTGATCAAACTCTCATTCCTATCACCTTGTATTTCACGAAGGAGCTTTTTGTGTTCCGCAACGAATGGTTCAACCTCAGGAGTGTTGTGAAGAATGTACAAGTGCGCCAATTCCCTTTCAGCATTCGAAATGCGTAATAACTTGAACCCACTTATTCCTTTCCCCGTTAATCGCCCATCGTGACAAGACTTCGGCAAACCATAAGGTTTAACATTTGATAAGTAATCGGCACACAAATCACTCGCTTCTTCAACGATGTATTGTTTAGCAATACAACCCTCTAGTCGATATCTATTTTTGACATATCCCTTTAAAACTTTCATGAACCGCTCAATCGAGTACATCCATCTCAAATAGACTGAGCCTCACAGTTGAACCTCTTTGACCAAGTGTACAGTAAGGTGAACCATGATGTCAAAGAATGAAGAGGGGAAATACATTTCAAGTTTGCACAGGGTACAAACAATCTGCCTCTGCAAATCCTGCAACTTTGTTGTATCAACTACTTTACCACAAATGAGCTAGAAGAACATACAAAGTCTGGTGATCGTGCTCCGCAGTTTCTTGGGTAAAATGCTGTGTATGCCAACCGGTAAAAAATTTTGCATCAGGACGTGGCAATCATGAGATTTCAGGTTCTTCAACTTCAACTCTTTCACAGATATAAGGTTCTTTACATTTGAGGAGTAGCCCTTTGGAACTTTGATTCCACTCAGAAACTCACAGAATGATCTTTTCTCTTTCCTAGAAAGGGTGTAAGCAGCTGGAGGTAAATAAGTGCGGTATCCCTTCTCGACAGGTGCCAACTCTTGTCTTATTCCCAACTTGAGCATATCTAACCTTGAATTGACACCATCCTTACTTTTTCCTTGCATATTTAGTAACGTGCCAATTAGGTTATCACATATATTTTTTTTCAATATGCATCACATCAAGAAAGTACCTAACATATAAGGATTTCCAATATGGGAGTTCGAAGAATATGGATCTCTTCTTCCAGCCACTTGTTAATACATTTTTAGCAAAAGGCTTGCCAAAATCATTCTCCATTGTGTTAACCTTTTCAAGAACGTTTTCCCCAGTCAATATTCTCGGTGGCCTACCTTCTTCTGAGCTCCCGTTAAATGCCTTCTTCCACCTCCACCAACGATGCTTCAACGGCAAGAAACTCCAATGTCCCATGTAAACATTTTTCCTGCAGTGATCCAGTCGCATCGAATGGGTATCATCTTCGCATATAGGGCACACACCATATCCTTTGATGCTGTATCCGGACAAATTACCATACGCTGGGAAATCATTTAACGTGCCAAACAACATGGCCCTCAATTTGAAACTTTCTTCTTTACAGCCATAAAAAATGGTCTCATCCGAATCCCACATATGCCTCAAGTCTTCAATCAAAGGATCTAAGTACACGTCTATATCGTTGCCGGGTTGTCTAGGCCCAGAATTAAGCATGGAAAGCATCATAAATTTGCGTTTCATGATTAAATTTGGGGGGAGGTTATATATCATCAGAATCACGGGCCATGTGCTGTGAGTACTACTCTGAACTCCATGTGGATTGATTCCATCGGTTGCCAATGCAAGCCGTAGGTTTCTTGGTTCTTCACCGAACTCAGGGTACTCGTAATCAATTTTTTTCCACTGGGGCATCTGCTGGGTGCCTAAGCTTGATGTCTTTAACCCTCTCATCAGCGTGCCATGTCAAAAGTCTTGCAATATCCGCATTACTGTACATACCCTTGAATCTTGGAATGATCGGAAAGTACCACAAGACTTTAGAAGGACTCTTACCTTTCTTCCCATACCGAGATGTGCTGCATTTAGGACACTTCTCCAACGACGCATACTGGTTCCGGAATAAAATACAGTCGTTGGGACATGCATGTATTTTCTCATATTTCATACCGATCAACCGGAGAATTTGCTTTGCCTCGTATGTTTTTGAGGTGAGTATGTTCCCTTATGGGAGTATATCTCGCAGAACGGAGAGTAGAGCGGTGAAACTTGCATCACTCCAACCGTATCGTGCCTTCAAGTTATACAATTTAAGCACCGCACGCAATCTGGTGTATTTATTGCATCCCACATACAAAGGCGTCTTTGCATCGCTTTTCAGTGTCTCAAACATTTCAGGATCCTCCTCACCCACCACATTCAACATT
The DNA here is from genome assembly GCA_037074515.1 of Mimosa bimucronata. Classification (NCBI taxonomy): domain Eukaryota; kingdom Viridiplantae; phylum Streptophyta; class Magnoliopsida; order Fabales; family Fabaceae; genus Mimosa; species Mimosa bimucronata. The sequence goes on from CM073447.1 coordinate 2,061,195, forward strand.
TCTTCAAGATCATCGCTCTCATCACACATGTCTGAGTCAACCACATTTGAAGCGCTACTAACATCAGGTACCCGGTCTCCGCCAGAACACTCATACGTCTCACCATGCTTTGTCCAACGTGTATAAGACGGATCGATCCCATGACAGATTAAATGGCCCAACAAGTCAAGAGGACGGAGACGCTTTCCATACAAACACGACATACAGGGGCCTACAATTTTGTTAGAATTCTCTGCATGCTCAGCGGCAAATTCCATGAATTCTTTTGCTCCATCTATATATTCCTTTGAACGTCGATCACAAGACATCCATTTCCTATCCAACATTATAACCTACTAAAGGAAAGTGGAAGTAAGATCAATGTGCATGACTTACTCATTAGGTAGCCACCATACGATGTTACCTTATTATTTTTTAACAAAAATTCGCCAGCATAACAGCTAAAAAATGAACGTTCCCAGGCTCAAGGCCCTCTCTTTTAATATAAAAATAGATAGCCCACCACAATAGAATTCATCACAGAGCATATATTCACAGGCAGAAAAACTCAATCACAGCTCACAAATCCAGTTCCACAAGGCAATCATTTCATAAAAGTACATTAAACGACCACACAGTAGTCTTAGCACCTAACATAACATATAATGTACCTGATTCAATTCTCTAACTTGTCTTTAGGTGGAGAATGAAAATGTGGACCAAGAAAATGCATGTTCAAATTCCTACAACATATAAATAACATAATTGGATCAACCTTGAATTAATGCGACCTTCCAAACTTAAGGGAAGCATAATTTCTAGCATCAACCTTGAATTTCACAAATCGGATAGCAAGAAGATAGGGAATAAAGAGATCATTGAGAGAAATAATCGATTTGAATTGAACACAAATTAGCAATGGATATGAATTGAGAGAAAATAATTTTAACTATAATGGTTTTAACACTCTGACCATCTCTCTAACATCTTTCCCCCCACTTATTATCATATCATCAACTTAACACCTCAAAGCCCAATTTAGTTATTTAACTTGTATCAAATACAATGGTAACAATATCTACTTATACATTGTACCTGGAAACAAAAGCTAAATATAAATTTATTATTCAGTTTTTCAGAAATTGACTTAAAATTTTTCAGCTATTGATAAACTTGTTGCATGTATTTTCAAACAAAATAATATATTTTTCTAGGGGACATATTGTATCATTTATTATTCATTACTTTGATGTTCATTTATAACCAGGTAGATGCAAATTAAATAAGGAGCTAACATGCAAAATATTTCCAGACATATGTCGAGCAATTTGAGATTTGGTTGGAGGAAATGAAAAGCAATGGATCAAATGTAAAACCAGCTTTTAGCAATTAAAAAAACAAGAAAAATAGGGTTGAAAACAATTACCTGCGAAGAAGAAGAATGACAAAGCAAGAAGAAGAAGAACGACGGAGATTGACGGGGTTGGTGAAGCAAGAACGGATCTGAGAGTAAAATGGGAGGAATGGGAGTAAAATGGTGGGCTGGGGTTCACGGATCTGGAAGAAGACGAAGCAAGAAGAAGAAGAATAAGACGGAACAAGACGGAGGTTGAAGAAGAGGGAGTTCCACCGGTGGTGAGAGGGAGGTTGAACGGCGGTGGTGGGTTAAGCTTTGGGTTGAAAAACGACGGAACAAGATGGAGCTTGAAGTTTCGGGTTGAGCTGGATTGAGCTTTGGGGTTTTTGAGAGGGAACAAGACGGAGGGAAACGAATTTATTCGGGGGAAAACGCGCTAACCTTATCCCAGCGCTTTATACATATAAAACGCTGGGATAGGGCCTAGAAATTAAAAAAAATACTTAAATAAATTAGAAAAAAATTAAAAAATAGGAAAAATAAAATATTAATTAAAAAGCCTATAACTGTGCTTTTTACATGAAAAGTGTTGGTATAGGCCCTAAAAATGAAATAAAATTAATTAAACGGGAACAATTAATAACTAAAAATAAACAATGCTTCTTCAGGGGCCTATCCTAACGCTTTTTTTTGTAGAAAGCGCTGGGATAGGGTATTAAAAATTTTAAACAAAAGTGGGAGGAATTTAGAAATTATTAAATAATAAGGACAAGGTTAAATATATTCAGGGAACTAAATATAAATCAGATAAGGTTCATAGAATTAAGTTGAAATCAAATAACCCATATAAAGACAAACCTAGGAGATAATTTAGAAATTTTTTAATAAAAGAGATAAGTTTAAATATTCAGGGAGTTAAATATAAATCATAAATAACCTATCCCAACGCTTTTTACGTAAAAAGCGCTGGGATAGGGTATTAAAAATTAAAGAAAAAACTGGGGGAAATTTAAAACTTATTAAATAATAAGGACAGGGTTAAATATTCATGGAATTAAATATAAATCAGATAAGATTCATAGAATTAAGTTGAAACCAAATAACTCATATAAAGACAAACCTGGGAGGTAATTTAGAAATTATTTATTAAAAGAGATAAGTTTAAATATTCAGGGAATTAAATAAAAATCATAAATAATCTATCCCAGCGTTTTTACGTAAAAAGAGCTGGGATAAGATATTAAAAATTAAACAAAAAAACTGGGGGGAATCTAGAAATTATTAAATAATAAGGACAGGGTTAAATATATTCAGGGAATTAAATATAAATCAGATAAGGTTCATAGAATTAAGTTAAAACCAAATAGCCCATATAAAGACAAACATGGGAGGTAATTTAGAAATTATTAAATAAAAGAGATAAGTTTAAATATTCAAGGAATTAAATATAAATCATAAATAACGTATCCCAACGCTTTTTACGTAGAAAGCGCTGGGATAGGGTATTAAAAATAAAAAATAAAAACTGGGGGGAATTTAGAAATTATTAAATAATAAAGACATGGTTAAATATATTCAGGGAATTAAATATAAATCAGATAAGGTTCATAGAATTAAGTTGAAACCAAACAACCCATATAAAGACAAACATGGGAGGTAATTTAGAAATTATTAAATAAAATAGATAAGTTTAAATATTCAGGGAATTAAATATAAATCATAAATAACATATCCATCGCTTTTTACGTAAAAAGCGCTGGGATAGGTTATTAAAAATTAAAGAAAAAAATGGGGGAATTTAGAAATTATTAAATAATAAGGACAGGGTTAAATATTCAAAGAATTAAATATAAATCAGATAAGGTTCATAAAATTAAGTTGAAATCAAGTAACCCATATAAAGACAAACCTAGGATGTAATTTAGAAATTATTAAATAAAAGAGATAAGTTTAAATATTCAAGGAATTAAATATAAATCATAAATAACCTATCCCAGCGCTTTCTACGTAAAAAGCGCTGGGTTAGGGTTTTAAAAGTTAAACAAAACAACTGGGGGAATCTAGAATCTAGAAATTATTAAATAATAAGGACAGAGTTAAATATATTCAGGGAATTAAATATAAATCAGGTAAGGTTCATAGAATTAAGTTGAAACCAAATAACCCATATAAAGACAAACCTGGGAGGTAATTTAGAAATTATTAAATAAAAGAGATAAGTTTAAATATTCAAAGAATTTAATATCAATCAGAATGACCTATCCTAACGCTCAATACGTAAAAAGCGCTGAGATAGGTTGACAAAAATAAAAAACAGAAATGGGAGGAATTTAGAAATTATTAAATAAAAAGGACAAGGTTAAATAATAAGGTTCAGAGAATTAAGCTTAAGGGAAATAACCTATATATTAATAAAAATTGCAAGGGAAGCTTATCCCAGCGCTTATAATTATTAAGTGATGGGATATGCATATACCTATACTAGCACTTTTATTTATAAAGCGCTGGTATATGTCTTTTTATACCTATCACAGCGCTTACGTTTGGTAAGCTTGCTATTATTGTGCTGCAATAGGGTATTTCTGTAGTAGTGTACTGCAGTTTAAAAAGAATTGAAACAAAATTATTGTATATCATACTTTTACGGTGGTTTTTACCTAACAAATAAAAGAAATTAAACCATAGATCTATGAGCTTTTTAACATGATATTCTGTAACACATCAATACAGTAATTAATTTCCGCAATTTTTTGCCAAAAAAATTAATTATAATTTATCTCAACTATGGAACTTGCAGGCAAACAAAGGTAAACGACAATAAATTGAAACAACGTCTATGGAAAACAAAACAATCCTATATCAATAAGTATTAAGTCCATGCCCATCCAATAAAATGAGCTCTAAGAAAGATTGGGTCTTTCCACTGTGCTCATAAATGACAATACTCTTTTAGGGTAATTAATTACAGGTCCTGTGTAAGGGACTTAATTAAGATGAGGTTCCATGAAATCATCTAATTAATATGAGGTCCCACGAAGTTGTTATTACAGGTCAAAAAGTTGTTATCACAAGGTCACAAATTGTTACAGACCAAGAGTGATTTTCAGGCCACAAGTTGTTATGACAGGCCAAAAAGTTGTTATTGCAGGCCGAAAAGTTGTTATTGCAGGCCAAAAAGTTGTTAGTGAAGGCTTAATCACTAACAACTTTTCGGCCTGCAATAACAACTTTTTGGCCTGCCATAACAATTTTCTGATAGGGACCTCAGATTAATTAGGTGATTTTATGGGACCTTATCTTAATTAAGTCCCTTACACGGAACCTGTAATTAATTACCCCATACTCTTTCAAGATTTGGAAAAGGATCGCTTTTAGAAAATTCCTTCGAGGGCTATTGATGTTGGTGACTGCCACAATAAAGGAGTTATCATATACATTTAATGGTTCACATATACTGAGGGGTCCTAACTTAATGAAATTTCATATGGTGATACCGCTTTCATATCTTGTATTTGGTTAGATTGAAATTTATATTTAAAATATTATTAAAGCCATTGTCCTTTTATAAACTCTCATAGATTAAGAATGCAAAGTCTTTATGTCCTTCCAATCCACAATGGAAATAAAAATGTTGTCAAACCTTTAAATGTACTGTGTACATATATCAAAACGCTGTGTAACAAATATGATGGTTGGACAAATAAAAATTAAACCCACAAGCTAAAAATAAATCAAATTATACAAATAAAAATTAAACCCACAAGCTAAAAATAAATCAAAACGTTCCTGTGCGGCATTGGTCCCGCTTTACACAAGAGTTGGACTTTACAGAAGTATTCCTTCCTTTGGCTCATTTGACTTCAGAGCAGGACAAATTTATCAATGCAAAATAAAACAAAAAATAGAGGGTCAGGAGCCTGAAAAAATAATGGAAAATTGATTGAAGATGACATTGACATCTGATTCAGAAGATATCAGCGCAGGACACAACGTGAAGCCTATTCATATACAACTATTCATGTGCTCTCATAAGAGATATACCATTGTGTGTCACAACTAAAGAGGCTGATTACAACTTCTATCTAATCTATCTATCTATCTATCTATCTAATAATAAAAATATCTTCACCATAAGATCTGCCAAGCTAAAGCCAAAGAAGGCTGACTACTAAAATAAAAATGCTTACCATCTGTTCCAAGTACTTCAGCCGGATTTACTATTTGCCCTAGGGTAGAGAAACTTCATGTGATTGGCAAACTATGACATATCTCATATCAAAGAAGATTCATTTAAAATCAAATCAGACCAAGCCACCAATATAAACAGCCACCCTACCCATATTTTTAAAACGATATATTAAACTATGACTGCATCTACAGAATTAAAAAACATGTATTTAGATATGCACACTATTAATCTACCAACAATCTTTAATTTATGTTTGAAAAAAACATGTACTTTTGGAGATCATCATATTGTATAAAGATCTATTTTTAATGTCAAACCTACAAACCAAATATTCGGTGCTTATTTCTATGATTAGAGCATATTCAAAGCACACTCACACTGAAGAGACAAACAACACTCACAAAACATGCATCTCTTGTAGCTACATCAATCTAGTAGAAGGTTTATTGTTCTCAAGCACAATAATGAATAATAAACCACAATATGTCTAGCTTTAAAGAAGAAATAATGCTTCTTCTACACATAGATTTTTTTTGTATAAAGGATAATTTTCATTAAAAGATAAAATGTATTACAGAGAAATAAACAGTTAAATAAAACTACAACATTGTCCAGATGCTTCTACACATAGATTAAAAATGAATTTAACTAAAGAATCACATCATAAAATACCAGAAAACTAAAGAGGTCATATGGATGCCTTATGTTGATAATGAAGAAGCAAACTAATAAAGGTTGAAAACTTCATGGAAACTAATTTTAAAAAATTACAGAGCTAAACAAGTGTTATGGCTATACATTACACATTGCATAAGCAATAATCACAAGGAGCTAAATATGTTGAAAATCACATATTATGTTGTTCATGAAGCTAACAACCATAAAAGTACAAACATACCTACAGATGAGGACATAAGTCAACAAAATAAAACTTCTTGATGACGACAAAATCAAAGGAATAACAGCCAGCTCTAATGAATCCAGTAATCAAAAAGTACAAACATACCCACAGATGGATTTCATCCTTGAACAGTCAACTCATTTTATAATCACCGGCTGCATACCTCACACTCAGAATCTTATGATAATACCTACGAAAGAAAAAGAGAAGCACAAATATACAATAGATCTCAGTATCTTACTTGCAAAAAGGTGAAGTAGAGGCATGAAATAATAAAATTTGCCTCTCTCAAGCTTGGCCAAAGCAATGATAACCATATAAAGAATTACCATAGGATATCGTGGCTTGGCATATGCAATAACCTTTCCTTCACTTTTTAGAAATTTCACCACCTACCTTGCACGCCTTGCTTTACCACTGAGAACCATTTACAACAATCCAATTGCAATAAACCTTTAACCTGTTGCAAATAGTATAACAATTGTCGAGCCTAAGGCAAGTAAGGCCAGCTTATAACTTTCAATATTGTAGGATTTTTCTGGTGCCTTTTACCAGATCTGAGGCAACCTCCCTAATCTACACATAATGTTGGTTGACTGGATAGTATAATCATGCTAGAAACACATAATGCATTGGATAACTGGAAAAAGAAAAATTATATATACGAACACAATAAAATTATAACATACATGGAGATATAAAAATGTGAAATTTATAAAAACTAATTCTTACCTGGAGTCAATAACTTCAAGCAATTTGCTTTGGCACTCGTTTCCACAATAGCCTAAATCCTGGGCCAGCATTTATAATAAACATTTGGCCAAGAGTCTGTTTCAAAAAATTAGAAAAGGGAAATCATTAAGCAAAATCATAGTATATGTCAATCTTCCATACTACAAAACAGATGAGATAAAAAAAACTGAAAAGAGCGCAGCGACAAAATACAACGGAGCAGGCTGGTACCTCTGGATATTTGTCACCAACAATCTTCGGTAACTTTGGGATGAGATAATCTTCCTCTTCTTCAATGAAACCCATAGTCGTCAACGTCATTATGCCCAACATCGATCAACATCGTCAGCGTATTCCATGTTTGGCCTGCAAATGTGAGTATTGGGTTGAGAGATACACTACATATATATTCTAAAATTGAAGGTGGATATCTCGGTCAAACATCATATGGACAAAAGTAGCAGAGAAATATTCAATCTATCGGACTACTTACCAATGCAATGAAGAAGCACCTTCAGCTTTCTGGGGTGATTGAAGTTTATTTGTCGGTCCTGTGAAGAAGCATATAAGAGTCGGCAAGGCTGCAAAAAGAAGAGAATATAAGGATCCCTTTTAATGAAGTTCAAAATGAGGCGGGATGTGAAATTCAAATTGTGTGGTGCAGAGGACCAATGATGCGTTGGTGGGAAGTGGGAACATATACCAGTAGAACACATCTACTTTAGGAGCCGGCTCGTTGTGAGAGAAAAAGGAAGAGAAGCGGAAAACACGTGGGTTCAGATTTTATTGATATATTGATGATATTGTCTTCCTTCTCTCCAAACCCTCTCCCTCCGTCGCCGTTCGAAGTCGCCATTTTTTTCCTGCCGTCACCGCCGTTCACCCATCAATCTCCACAGCAGTGGGCATTGCCGTCATCGTCCATAAAACGTTAAGGCTTCTCGTCTTCAAGCTTTTCTTCTCGCCTTCTTCTTCTTCTTCTTCTTCTTCTTCTTCTTCTTCAGAGAAGAAATCGTCGAACCCAATGAGGAAAATCAAGGCCCAGAAGCTCGTCCTCAATATCTCAGTCGGTGAGAGTCGATATGGTCTAACTCATGCGGCCAAGCTAGGCATTATCACCTATCGTCTCCAAAGGCAAAGAAGTCGCCAGCGACGCCGCTTTCGTCACCAAGAACAAGAAGCTCCTCAAGAGCACCAGGTAAGGCCGCTTGGATCGCCGGCACCACCTTCCTCATCCTCGTCGTCCCTTTGATTCTCGAGATGCACCGCGCGCAGCAGTTGAATGTTTTAATCTGTGTTGCTTGGGTGAGTTCCATTTCGGAGAATGATTGTTCGCATTTTGTATCTCTTCTCTTGTCCATTTTGGGATTCGACATTCTGATGATTTGCATTTTCTCTAATTTCTTCCGTTTTTCTCGGTGCTTGAGCAACTCAGTGGCCAAACCTCAGTATTCTCGAAAGGTTGTCTCTAGATCTCTGCTTTGATTTTCTTTGTGTGTTGTTTGAAATAGAACATCTTCTGCTATTTTCTTCTTCGTTTGAAGTAAAATTGATAGAGAAAGATTGGGTTGTTCCGAAGTATAGCTTCAGCAGTTGAATGTATTGTGTTCCTATATTAGTTTTGTTATTAATAAAAATCCTATGAGAACAATACTACTTGTTCGAACCTTTCTTTATCCTTATATCATCGAAGGAAAGATGGTTTCATTGTTGCTGAGTTTCGATTTTAGTCACTCTTGCAACTGCAAATCTTTGAGTGAACCACTTTGTACATTGGGTATGTGAGGCTGTTTACAATACTGCCACGCTTCGCCGCCTTCATCCACGCAGTTATTTTAGCAGTTTGATGTTGTTGTTGTTGTTGTTTTATGCTATTTTGGGTTAATCTAAACTAGTAATCTGTGAACGCTTGTGTCTTCATGGCTTGTTATTGTTGACAGTGGTTCTTGTTTACTCTCCAAACTCTTTGATCTATGCCATTTTTGACTGTGGTTCTGTATGGGTTAGAGGGATTTTGGGGATTTAAACCGATTGAATCAAAACTGAATGTTAGATTTTGAGATTCACTGAAGTAATTTGTAATTTCATTGGAGGTTTTGGTTTTTTTTTGGAATTCCTTCTCTGTGCCTGTGTTTATGTTTTTTATTCTGTTATGTTCTTTATTAATGGAAATTACACTGGATTTTGATATATAATTCTCCTTCATCTAAAGGAACATTCATATCTGAATGCAAAATTGTAGTGATAATGCAAAGTATGCACCTTTTGCTTAGTAATGACTTTATTTTGTACTAATTATTGTTGACAATTCTATATTTTGCTGTCACGTTCAACAAGTAGAAGATAGAGTTGAAGATTTGCTTCTGAAAATACAAGAGGGACAGGTGGGTATGTAATTGTGAAAGTTTCTGCTTACAGCTCTGAGTCAGTATGCTGTCCTTTCACCCTCTAGGTCCAAGTGATTATTGATTGTGGGCAAGCTTGTTCCTCCTCTCTGCCATTTTCGTACTTATGTTTTCTTCTAAGTTTTCCCTTTCAAATTTGGATACCTCTTTAAAGTTTTTACTGCATGCTGTTAATTCAGGTTATTGGTCCAGATGATATCAAAGCTCTCAAAGCACGGAAGCTTATTGTTCCACAGTAATAATTTCTTTGTAAACTTGTTAATTTCTTTCTGACTCAAGATTATTTTACCTTGCTGCAGAGCTTTCAAGGCATATTTCATTTGCTGTGATTCTATATTCCGTTTTGATATGGAAAATATCTTATGATTCAGGACATGGAAGGGCTACTCCGTGAAAAATATCTTATTCTGTTTTGATATGCCAACTTGTTAAATCTTCATGCCTTCTATATGCTAAACTCTTTTTGTTGTTGTTGTTGTATTAGTTTAAGAGAATTGAATGTTTAATTTTGTTGTTGTATTTGTTTTGTTTTGTTTTATTGTTGTATTTGTTTTTCTATTTGTTTGTGATTGTCTTCTCTTTTTGAATTATGGTAGATAACATACTTGATTGTTTAGCGATCTATCTTATTTCTACTTACTCTGCATTTCAAAGAACAAGAGTTGTCTGATTTAATATCATTTCACAAATTTCATACTTATTTTCTATGTTGCCACTTGATACTCAAAGATTTCTTTTAAATCAGACCTACAGCTACCATATTGCAGTCTGTTCAAACCAGATACCATGAAAAACTCTCACAAGCTAATCATGCTCTCCCCATGTATCATTTGAAAATTAACGTTGACCTGGATGGTGCTAGTAGTAAATGGCAATTGCTTTCTTGTTAAGAAGTCTTTATCACCAATTCTACAACTACCAGAAATCAGTTATGGATCCCAAGCAGGAAACCAGAGGATAAATTCTGTTGTAAAATCAGGTAAGATATTCTCTGTTGTTGAGTTGACTGTTATAATATTGTATGTTTGCTTGTAAAGTTATAACTTTTTTTCTGTTATATCTAGGGTCATACCCTTGGAAACTGAAATTTTTCAAGAATTCAATGTACATCTATCATTGTTAATCTTAATGCATATGATATTGTGCTTGTCAAATGGGCTGCCTCTGGATGTTTATTGTGCCTTGTTTGGATTGAAAGAAGTACTAGATTCAGTTATTGGAGGTTTTGATTGCTTCACTGCCCAGCTCTATGCATTTAGCTTCTCTCATTAGTTGATGGAAATCCATTTTCGTTCAAGGTTATATCTTATTATTGCCACCAATTGCTATGTTAACTTTGTCATTAAGTTTTGGACATTGGCGTTTCATAACATTTTTCCTGAGTTGAGGTAAACTGCACGATTATTATTATTGAGTCCAATATTCAGTAATTTGTTCAGGCTGCTGCCCATCTGTCATCGCTGTAACAGTTCTACTTCATCCTCATCTGGCACTTCTTTACAATATTGTTTTGTTTCATTTTAGGCTCTCTTGCCCAGTTGGTGTACTTTACAAATAATGTGGATTGTACTATTGAGGGAAAGGATGAGATATCTCCTGAAAAGACTGTGGCAAAATCCAAAGGCAGTGAGGGCTGTGCAATTCTTAGAGGAAAGCTCAATTTTAAAATATTTGAAACAAGCAAGACAGATGACTGTTTAGAGTTCATAAAGTCCATGAAACTTCATCTTGGAGGTATTCACAGAACTGTTTCTTTGCTTTTGAAACTCTTGTTTATTTCAGTTGAACTTATTGTTATGATGCTTGGGATCGAGGTACAGGTTAATAATATTTGAATCTTTCTCATACATATCTGAGAGCACACTAAATATAACTAGGCGCTGGAATCAATTTAATTTGGTCTCCAATATTTGCTTATCCCAACCTGACTGAACAAGGAACATCCTTCCTATTTGCTCAAGTGAAAAGAAAACCTGATTCCCTTATGTCCTCCTTCATTTCCAAATTGTCCCCTACACGATTTATATTTATCCATTTGAAATGTTTTGACTATTAACTGTTCTTCTATCAGACTTGAATGAATGCAAAGAAACTCTAGCTGGGCAAGCCTAGCCTTTAACCTTTGCTGCATAGCTAGTTTTAATTTACTAAGGTTGTGGATAAGCTTAGTAGATTTAAAAGCCAAACTAGAGCAGGTAATTTCAAGTTGATTAATAATCTTGGTTGCTTTACCATAATTATGAAGTTACTTTTATTAAGATTTAGTCATTCATGTTCTATGACCATCAGTTTGATAACTATAATTTTTGGTGTATATATGTATCGGAAATATATGTAATTTTTGAACTGATGCAAACATATGATAGTACTAAAAGTTAATTTTTTTTTTTTTAAAAAAACCTATCGTCGTTTTGAGGCATTTAGCAAATAGATCTATCAATAAGCGCCGTGTTAGGTAGTAGGCCTATCGTGGTGTTTATCACATAAAACTCCGCGTTAGGCCTACCAAACACAACGCTTTAGGTTTTTTTTTTTTTTTAAATTTCCTATTGCGGGCAGCATGGCCCTCGTGTTTTTATTTTTATTTTTTTTTATTTATAAATATAGAGATATATATGTGTGTGTAAACCCCAAGTGTTGAGTGGATTACACACATATTTTATGATATGGGGCCTTCTTTTTTATTTGTTTTAACACAATTTTCCATTTAATTTAGTGTGTGTTTTTTATTTATTTCTATTTATTATTTTTTGTTCTGTCCTTAATAAATTCTGTATCGTCCAAACAACTCAAACTCATAAATAAATAAGATACATTACTTATTGTCTAGAATCCCTTATTTTGCCAAAAACAATCATCAATTAAAACAACCCCCAATTTATCTAAATAACCATTATCAATTATATCAAGTATTTACTAAAATCCTCCATATATACTATAGCATTCATCATTAACAACAAATCATTACTTAGTTAGCTAAATTAATTGTTGGCCTCCAAATTATAATTTGGGATGTTATATTAGCAAGCGAAATGGTTTGACATTCGACCATTTGGTGAGTGTTTGATTTCTGGGGATTACTACTTAGTTATGGTTTTAGTTATAGCGCTTAGGAAGGTATCTTCACAGTTAAGTAAAGCCGGTCAAAATCTATACTTGTGTGTACAGAAACAAAGGGGTGGCGTGTCTTGCTTCAGAGCCTATAAGAATAAGCTTAGTGAATCATGAGTGGTCTTGCCCTTAGATTATGGGTGAGACGACCCCCTCCTATAAGTTATCGGTAAAAGAATTTAAATTGTCTATCATATACTCTTTCCGTTCCTTATTATAAAAGCCCAAAATTTGAATTGTTTTATCTCTTATTATAAGATCCCGCATAGGATGGTTAGATTATTTAATGTGATATGATAATATAAGTAGGAATATAGTTAGTTAATTTGATTAGTTGAGTAGAGTTGGTTTAGAAAATCTTTTTTTTAATATAAAATCTAATGATATAAAAAAAACAAATATTTATATAGGAAGTGGGCAGTCGACAACCCCCACCCGTCATCTTCTCTCTCATTTTGACCACACAAGATCATATATAGAAGAATAAGCTTCCCAATTTGAACATAAGACTGAATTATTTGTATATATGAATTGATGCAGGGAGGGCGAAACAGGGTGGGGAAGGACGTTATTTATGCCATATATAGGAACAAGAACTTGCTCACGTTGAGGGTTGTGGAGGGAGATGTCCCGAAGGATTTCAGGAGCTTGGACTTAACAATGCAGGCAACTCCAAAGAAAAAAAAGGGAGTGTGGTGCACCTCACCATGGAATATGAGAAATTGAAAGGTCACATTCCTGACCCTCACACTCATACAGTTGGTTGCTGATATTATTTGATACGTAGGCTCTCATCCTGCCAAGTAGTACTCATCCTTAGGTGTGTCATTAAGGGATCTGAATCTTACTTCAAATCCTAAAGTCTTCTATGTGAGTTGTTCTATTTTATATGAATAAAAACAGCGTCATTCAGGGTGCGATCATAGCAGCACTAATGCACCAGATCCTATCAGAATTCCGCAGTTAAGCGTGTTTGGGCGAGAGTAGTACTAGGATAGGTGACCTCCTGGGAAGTCCTCGTATTGCACCCCTTTTAAAAAAAAAAAACGTCATTCACAAGTTGTAATGCTTGATGAGATGTTGTTCCTATGTATGTGAGGTAAGACTTGAGATTATTCATGGTTGACTTAAGTGTGTACTTCTGTTGGTTTTTTTAAGTCCAATAATGATCTGGTTTGCTACAATAATTCTAATTGGGATAAATACCAATTTTATCCCGGAAGTATACACCAAGTAGCAACTTCGCTCCAGAAGTTTTTTTTGGGAATAATGTTACCCCGGAAGTCTTAATATTGGAGCAATGTCGCCCTAAACCTAACACCTCAAATGGCCAACCATTAGTTGACCCATTGTGCTAACATGGGATGCCACTTCATCACCGCCACGTGGCAATTAATGCTACACTTGCACAGTAGAAAAGAAAAGAAAAAAACCCCATCCTCTTGCACTTGCATTGACACCCAGACTTCTTCCTCATTTTTCAGATCAAGCTGGAGGTCTATTGTAACATCCCAAATTTTAGAAAATAGAACATAAGGAATTGTTTAAGGTTTTGGAATATTACTAACACATTAAAAAGCATTGAAAAATAAATTTATGATATTTAGGTATTTTTAATAATTTTTAAGGATTATTTTTCTATATAAGTTGAGGAAAAAAAATAGTTAGAAGATAAATTTAAATAAGGGAATATTTGGAATCTTAAGGTATTATTTGATATTTAAAAAGCCTTATAAATAAATTTGAGAATTAAAGCATATCTAGATAAATTATTTTTGAATGAATTCAGATCAATTTGTAAAGAACATGGTAATTAAAATTTTTAAAGAAGGGCATAAAGGGAAAGAGAAAAAAATAAAAGGAAAGGAAAATGACAATATCTGCTCCTAGTTGAAAATATCTTTAGTTATTTTAGGAGGGGCAAAATGGTAACTCAACCTATTAAAAATATCAACTCCTTCTCTATAATTTACATACTCCCACGTGTCCCTTCCATTTTCCCTCACCCTCTCCTTCACCGAAATAACTCTACTCCCTCTCTCAATTTCCCTTTGTTCCCCTGCATCTGCCAGTGACGATCAGTGGCGGTCGACGGCGGAATTGGTGGAGAACGGTGACGGAAACACACCCCAAGCTTGGGATAGTCTTGGGTAAGTTTCTTCTCTCTATTTTCCTCCCTTTTCTGGTCGATTCAGGTGAGTTGGGAGGGAAGAATCAATCCGATTTATAGGTTTTTGGAGCTTTTAAATTCATATAGAAGCTTAGACTTAGATTATCAACCCTTGTGAAAGATTTTGAGTGATGGAGTGGTTTTGATTAAGGTTCCCTGAAAATTTCTTCTTCTGCCACTGTTCACCCGGCGGAAATTGTAATGATTTCTGAATGTTTGATGAACGAATGTATGATTAATTACACCTGGGAGTAAGCTTAAGTACGTTTAGTGTCTTGGATGTGTGGTTTGATGAAATTGGAATTTGTTCTTCTTCCCTGCCTCTGCTCTGTCTGATTAATGGTGAAGAAAGGAGGAAGGATAGGATTTTGGAAGCTATAATTATTTATGTTCCATCTCTGTGAAGTTTCAATTGATTGAGGTTTGGGAATTTTGTCCCTCTGTTCATTCGGATTCTGCTCCCTTTGTTCTATATATGATTGTTGTAGGTTGTTAGTTGTTTAATTTGCTTCCCTTTTTGGTTGTTCTGGTCGTTGATGTTATGATAGAAGAAGGAGAAAGTCTAGTTGTTATTAGGCTTGCAATCAGAATTTTATTCTATGTGATTGTATACCATTATGATGATTGAAAGCTCCAGCTCTTGTTTTGTGTGTGTTTAGCTCTTTTTGTTGGATGATTAAGTTTATAGTGAATGTGGTGGTAATTCCCTACTCCTGTTGGTTTTATTGGTAGGGAAAAGAGAAATTTGTGATATTGATTTAATATGAATGAGATTTAATTGGATTTAATGGTTAAGTGTTGATATGAGAACAATAATGAATGTATGTTTAATTGCTTGATTGAGCTTGTTAGTTGATGCTTTACCATTGAAATAGATGTGTTAAAAAGATGGTTTGAGGAATTTGGAGATCATAAATTAGCTTTCAAAGTTGGTTTTGAAATTCTTGGATGTTAAGGTACATAATTGTTATTAGGAATACTAAGAAGAGTTAAGATTTGCTTTCTAAGCTATTGATTGTTGAACTTGGAGTTTCTATTCCAAAACTGATCTTGGAGAATAGTTAGTGCCAATAATAAGGGGAATTAAGAAGGTTGTGCTAATGAGTTTGATTTTCCCAGTAGTAAGAAAAAGAAGGTTAAATATGTTGATTGCAAGTTATCATTTTTAGTTGTATTTTGGAAGTTCAAGGAATTATAAAGAAATAAATAAGAGTGTTAAGGTATATGGCAGGATTGGGAGTTATAGGAAGGAAGGTTTTAAAGGATAAAATCAGGTGTAAAGAGATGATAGTGGAACTAAAACCTATTACTATTTTTAGTTATGCATAAGCTGTGATTCTGATTTAATTAGGCATTTTGGCTGGTATGGGATTTTATTTTCATGCGTAAAATTGGAAGTGACTATGGTACGCTTAAATGGAGATTGAGAATTTCAATGGATGCTTGAGACTTCAAACCTACTAAAGATTTTAAAGAGGCATTTGAAAGTAAAGTTTCTGTTTTAAAAGGTAAAAGGAAATTAGAGAAATTAGAGGACAATTTAGAGGAAGGTTTCAAATAGTATGAATGTTTTTGTATATGAAATTCTATCCTTTTGGTCAATTGGAATGTTGTTAAAGAATGGAATATATGATTTGTTAACTTGAGAATGATTTCTTATAAGTGGCCGTGGAATTTTAGGAAATGAAATAGGGGAAAATAGTTCAAAGTGTTCAAAAGGATATTTATATGGTTAGTTTTGATAGACTTTAGTGTTATTGGAATATTGGTTAGTTTCGTTAATTAAGGGTAAATCAGACTCAAATCAATGCTTTAGGATCCCTAAAGGCTAAATAATTATTTTAAGGTATTAAGGAATGATTAGATATTCCCAATATTGACTTATGAATTAGTAGAGAAGCTTGAAAGGATTTTCATAGATTATGGAAATCATAGGCTTGAATTACTAAAACTGAAAGCTGATATGATGTTGTTAAGAATAATTAAATAAAGTAAGGATAGAGAAGTTTGTCTTTAAAGCAAATTTAAAGTAGATGAAGTAAATTATCAAATATGATTACATGTGGTGTTGCTTGTGAGGAACTTCTTTATAGAAATCAAATCAAGAAATGTGAAGCAATTGTTAGAGAATAAAGAAAATGAATATTGATTTGTATTGTGATTGATGATTTGCTTTAATAAATTGAATTGCTTGGGCTTGATATATATTATTGATTGATTAATTTATTATTGATATTTTGTGATAAATCGGAAGTAAGTATATATACAGGCGTGTTTGTGTGTGTGAATGACTAAAGCTTTAAAAGAATAAATTTTATCGAAAATATGGTCAAACATTGAAAATAAGGAAGTTTAATGTAAGTAAATTATTAAAGTGATCTTGGATGGTCAAAATCCTAAATAAGTATGGATAAATTATAATTTTCTTAAATAAAAAGACTTGAGTAGTATTAATTAAGTTAGAATTCGAGAGAGACGCTGGATAATTATATAGGAATACATGTATTAATTTATTATTTATATATTACATGTAAATAGATATTGATAGTGACATAAGTAGAGGAGGTCAGTGGAAAGGGAAGGAGCAGGTTCAGGACTAAGCTTTGGTATCCAGGTAGCAGTTTATCTCATTATACTAAATTGCATGTATAATTTTATAATATCTGTTGCATTTAGTTGGTATGTCTTTTATTCCTCAGTTGGAGTACTCCAGGCTTAGGTGGTTTGCTACCCCTTTGCCAAACTTATAGCTTTAAATGTTATAACGAGAAGTCTTGCAGGTAGAACCTCCACTAGTTAACGAAGATATCGTTATCAGTGGTTGGTAGATGCTTATGTCACACAGATTAATAGGATAAATACTATAATTAATTTGCAAAGGTTTATAAAATGTATACATGACAATGCATGCATGAAATTTACAGTTAATAACATAAACTGCGTTAAACTGCTGTTTCAGAGAAGCTGGTAGATGATAAGATGGTTGAGATAAGGCAGGAGTGCTGGAAGAAGATAAGACGAAGAAATAAGATTATATGTTAGAAAGTAAGAATAATACTATGGTAGTCAATTGTTTTAGTAATGGATTTGTATATAATATAAAAATTTAAATTAATTTTATTAGTTGAAAGCATAAAAAATATAACTGTATAAATTTATAAAGGAATTCTAAATTTTTAAGTATTATGAATAGAGAATAGATATCATAAGAGAATTAATATACTTTTAATTGTTTTATGAACCACTCTGCTTTAGTTAAAGTTTTTAAATTATTCAACTTGTTCGAAAAGCCTATTCCAACAGAAAGAAAATTAGTTTAATGTTTGGAAAGAAAAAGTTTTAAATTTTCCGTATTTTTGAGTTTCTAACATTGAAAAGTGGTTATAATTAGATTAAAAATGCTATATTATAGTAGTAAAAATTAAGGTGTTACATCTATCACTGTTAATAACATAATGATCACGGGGAAGAAGTTAGAAAAATTGAAAATTTATCTGTAGGTTTTTCAAGATCTATCTAGAATAGCTCCTCTAATTATTCACTGAATATAAAATCTGGTTTCTTTCCGAAAACAGGTTTTATAAAAAATTATACTATATATCAATTGAAATGAAGATCTTCATTTGCTTCTTCTTCATAGCCTGCTTGTTATCAGGCATCTTAACCTTGAAAACCTGCCTTTTGACACCCACTTGATTACATAACTGATTTACTTCTTGGTCGTCATGTTTTTGGATCCTCCGCCCCAATTTCTCTTAAACTCTATCATCTTTTCCTTCTGTTCCTTGCTAAACCTTGTCCTAAACCCTTTTCTTCGGTGAAGCTCCCACCTACATTGAACCTTGCCCTCTCGCTTCATTACGCTGAAGCATGTTCAGATCTTCACTTCATGACTCCGCTGCCCAACAGCCGCCGGCTTATCCATATTACTTAGATTCCTAATTTGCCCATAAAAAATCTCACATTTATTCACTATCTCACCAATATTACCACCACAACCTGAAAATTCCCCTTGTGTATCATCGTGATGACTCCCATATTTAATAGATTTAGAGAAATATTTTATTGTATTTGGGGAGTTATCAATTCAAAAAATTAAAATATTTTGTTGGGATTTGATGAGATACCAATTTGATATATTATTCATTTCTTTTGAAATATTCTATCTTGAATTAAAGTAGGAAAGTTAACAAAAAAATATTTGAAAAAAAAACATAAGTTTCAATTTAGTTTATTATTATTACTATCGGATCTTTATTTTGATTTGGATTTCCTTTTTTGGTTTTTATTGGCAGCCACACCACAAGCCATGGAAAATAATCAATTATCATCATCACAACACGCGCTGGGGGGAATTAGGAAAGAAGAGAACGAATTGATAATGTTCATCATGGTACAATAAAAGGGGGCGGTTCACACCATTCATCGAACTCCATTTAGACACACATTACTCACGAGTAGGATGAAAATAGTTCAAGCCTTTAAAAGGGGTCTACGGCCTGACCTACATAAAACCTAGCCTAGTATAA
The DNA here is from genome assembly GCA_037074515.1 of Mimosa bimucronata. NCBI lineage: Eukaryota > Viridiplantae > Streptophyta > Magnoliopsida > Fabales > Fabaceae > Mimosa > Mimosa bimucronata. The sequence goes on from CM073447.1 coordinate 2,080,568, forward strand.
TCTATTTAGTAAATAAGCTAGGCTGATATTCAGGTTTATTGATAGGTTTATTTAGGTAAATAGGTCAAGCCTTTTTTTATTAAAGCCTAGCCTACAAGCCTATAGGCCTGGCCTATTTAGTTATATTTAAAGTTAATTATATTATTATGCCTAATATAAAATAAATTAATTACATAAATTATTTATAACATTACCAATTCAACTTTAATTCTAAACTTCACATCTCATTGTTTATCTACAAAACTGAACTATTTTATCAATTAGTAATTGTTCACCTCTTTTTGATTTTTTTTCTTTTAGTTAGTTAAAGTACAGTGGTAGCTCAGTTACTCTTTTCTACTCTGTATTATTTTCTAAAACATAATAATTTTTACAACTTGCATGTTTATTTCAGTTATGTCTAAATGAAATATTATAATTTAAAAATATTAAATGTTTCCGCAGTAAAGTAAGAGAAAAATATCTATTTTTATGGCAAAAATACTTTCTAAAAAATACATAGTCTTTTCAAATAGGTTTAAAGGGTAATATGTAAAATTAGATGCAAAAGTTTTTAAATGTATTTAAAGGTTTACATCTTAAGTAGGCTTTTAAACAGGCTTCAAGCTTTATCAGGCCTAGGCTGAAAATATGGCATATATACAGGCCCAAGCCCAAGCTTAATCTTCATATTTTTGTTGTAGGCCTATGCCTATTTAACTAAAGCCTATCTAGGTCTAACCTATTTCCACCCCTATTCACTGGAGAGAGAAAAATGGAAGAAGCGGCGCACTGTGGAGAAGGAACTTCATCATCATCATATACACACAAGTACTGTAGGAAGGGAGGAGAATTGCCACTATTCATCGTCTTCTTCATCTGTGATTCTCGGCATCGAATAAGTGGGAGCATTTTGTGGGTTATTGTTTCCATTTTCCTTTATGATTTTGGAGATTGACTTTGATGGGAACCATGTGTAGCTAATTTTCTCTTACAATCTATAGTACTATTAACTTATTTGTGATTTAAAGATTTTTCCCACTTATTAGTTATACTTAATTTTAATGCAATTTATTTAATCTTGTTTTTATTGTGTATTGTTTAGTAATTGGCCATCATTGAATATGTTTTGGGAACTTAGAGTTGAATTTGAAAGAGGGAATTTTAAATAGACCATGGGATTAAATAATGTGGAATTAGATTTTAAATCTAATTACATTTAGAATAGATATATACCTAGAAGTTTCGCATAATTAAATTAGAGTGATACCAATAGAAATTGTACCTAGATAATTTGTGTAAGACATTACATAATTAATCTAGGTAAGGATATAAATGGACCGACAAGCATTTATAGACACTAGTGCTATAGATTAGTTGATTAAGTTAAGGCATAATTAATTTAATGGAAATAAAATCTAAGAAACAAACAAGGAAATAGTGACTATAGATTGTTTGTTCACCTCTTGAATTTAATATGTGTGAAAGTTTTTGGTTTTTCAAATCTTAGTTTCATTCACTGGAAATCAATTCTGTTTTTCTCAACTTAAACAACAATAGGAGATTTAATGTTTAATTGTTTTGAACCTTTGTAGGATCGACCTTAATTCTCCAAATTACTATTTTTACGGCCCTACACTTGTGGAACTTATTTAAAATTTTGGTAGCATCACATCGCACCACCTTTTGTAATTCTCTTCAATGCTTCTCCAAGATTTCTAGATCCACACTGGTCATCTGCTAAAGCCAAAACCATGCTTTCATCGATGTAATCGACACCACCAACTTGAAGAATATGGGCTTCCATGAAATGCCCAACCCTAGTCCTAGCAATTAGGCGAACCAGCACAACTCGCTTGATCTCTTTCAAAAGAGACGGATCAATCATTCGACAAATTCCTGGGCGATTTGGCTTTGAAACTTTTAAAGCACACGCGCCGGCCGCTTCTTTTGCAATCTTGGCCCGAAAAATGATCAACTGAGCCACCTTACCTACGTTTATGCCCCCCAGCCAATGGATCAGTTCTAACAGTTAGTGGTGATGGTTGAGACTTCGAAAATGGCAGCTCCTTAAAGCATTTGAGTGACGCCTGCTTTGAATAGAATTGGTTTGTGTTCAGATCGGAAATAACGGTGCTATTGTAGAGCATAACAATAGTGCTTTGTTCGGCCATTTCTAAATCAAGAATCAAGAGGATGGGTTTTTTTATCCTTTTTTTTTTATTTTGCAAGTGTAGCATTAATTGCCATGTGGCGGTGACGAGGTGGCATACCACGTCAGCACAATGGACCAACTAACGGTTGACCGTTTGAGGTGTTAGATTTAGGGTGCCATTGCTCCAATGTTAAGACTTCTGGGATAATATTGCTCCCCCAAAAACTTTTAGGACGAAATTGCTACTTGGTGTGCACTTCTAGGGTAAAATTGGTATTTATCCCAGTTCTAATTATTTAAATATTTTTTAAATGTAATTTCATATTGATGAAGATGTATTAAATCGGAACTAATTTCAATATTCATCACAATGATGACTATCGAGGCTTATTATCATTATAGACAGTCTAATTTGAATTGTGAAGATTGAACCTTTTTACTTTTTTTTTTAAAGATTTTATTTCAATGTGTACATAATCTAAAATAAAAATAATCACTTACCTGAAAGTTTTTTACAAAAATAATTTTCTATTTAAAAATCATCAAACTCATTGATGGAGAAAAAATAAATTCTTGTACGAGTTGTTTTGCTTGATTGATGACCCAAGAATTTAAGAATTTTGAATATTAGCAACAACAAAAAATTTATTAATCGGTCATATAAAATAAATAAATAAATAATATATAAAGGAAAGGTCTTGAAAATAGGGTAAGATAATTGTTTCAGTCTTAATATTTTAATTATTTTATTTATTTATTTATTGCTTAGAATCGGATTAAACTGGGAATGGCAATGTAGGAGAATGTTGGCGGCTAGTCATCTTTGTGTTTTAATTCAAATACTCCTTTCGTCATAAATGGTAATTTTATTTCGCTTTTAAATTGTGAGGTTACCATACAGTTTTGTAATAATAAAAAAATTATAATAACTATAAAAATCAAATTAAAAAAAACCCTCAGATATTTTTGTGATCCTTCATTCTCCCTTTTATACCCATCGATGAATGGAACCTAGGGAAGCTTCAAGAAACTTGGAGATGTTGGAAACCCCATGGTTGTTCTTTCGTGGTTCCCATTTTGTTCTGTGTCTTTGACAAATCCTAAGATTTACAAATAGTTCATATCATTTTGGGGATCTTTTATCATGTTATATGGATATTATTGCATATCTTGTGAAGAAATCAAGTTCTATGGTAATTACATGCACTTAGTGGTAAAAGAGGTATTTTTAGAATTTTTTTGTGATTACTCTTGATTTGAATGTTTATTGGAAGCTATTCATATTTCTTGATGTTATTTTATATTGTAGGACACTTGAAAAGGGGAGAAATTAGGGTTAGAATCTGAAATTTCAAGAAAAAGTGAAACTACAAGTGTATGGGCAATTTGTGAAAATTACAGAAAATGACCTAGAACTTTAAGAATATTATAGAAAATCCCAAAGTTAGCCGTGTGCTTGCAGCAGCAAGCCCAAGGAAAACGGGGCCAAAAGAGGCAGAGAATATTGTCACTCACCATGTGTTAGCCACGGTGAAATACTAAATGCGATTTTTTTGCCCGAACCCGACCTAAATTAACTCTAACCCGACTCCCACTTATTCTAGATTTAAAAGGGTCGAATCCTAGCCATTTCTAATAACTTCCTTCAACCCATTTCCATCTCCACTCTCTTCCTCTTCCATTCTCCCCATTCCAACCTCCATTCACTATCCTACCTATATGAAAAACACAAAAAATAAGTAGTTTACAATTTTATTTCATTCTTGCACTCACACTCATTCAAAAGAAAACCAAAATTACTTCCCCTTATTCATATTGCATTTTCATGACATTTAGATCACTTAGGAGTCAATAAAAGGCTGAGAGAGAGAGAGAGAGAGACCCGAGGTTGTACCCTATGGTACAATCCTTGATTTGACTAGATGAGAATTGCCAAACTGTGTAGTTGCTATGTGCAGATAGGAAAAATAATTCTGTGTGGTATGATATTGTGGATTCACACTAGGGGACACCCTAGTTATGTTTATATAAGAAATATATTCCCTTAAATTATTCTTTTGGTGAAATTTCTCATATAGTTTATTTTCTAGAGTAAAATCTTGTTTTCCGCTTAACAAAGCAGTTGGACATTGTTAGTTCAAATTTGGCATTACTCATTGTTTTCGCAATGTCCTAGATGCCGACAACAGATGTGAAAGTTTTAATTGAGTGGATGTGCGTAGGGACTATGCAAGTGATTCAGAATATATCCATATGATTTGTACAACTCCTGCGGATCTACCACCACCACCACCCAGTCCTCCTATGGGTACTTTAGTATTTTACAATAACTATGTTTAGAACTTCTTCGCTCACAAAGGAAGATATGCTTGCCTCCTTCATTGCAAATAGTATCATTATGTATTAAAAAAAATATTATAAAGAATAAAGTTATGCAATATTTGCACTAGGAACTTGAGTTTGCACTACTTGTAATTGGAACTTCACATGAATAAATAAATCTTTATTATTATTGTGCCATGTATCTTCTTATTGCACCATTTTTTTGTCAATTATTACTTTTACTTTATTTTATTTAACTCATAATATATATTAATATAATTTAAATCTTAAATTAATATAGAGTTTTACAGTTACCTCTCACCAAGCTAGGAGATATTACTACAACTACTATACCATGTGCTCAAGTCAAATTAACACAATCAATCTACAAAATTATAGAACCATATATTGATAATTCAATGAGTTATTTTGGTAATATATTAACAATACATATCCTCTAATTGCTATAATAATATGTATAATTACTGCAACGCTTTCTATCTTCTCTAAAAATACAAATCACTAAAAAAGTCCTTATAATTAATAACTCCTCATATGCCCATTTTACCAAATTTCTCTAACCTACAGCTCCATTTCAAAATTTCAACCTTCAATTTCATGCTTATATCTCAAAAACTAAACCATCAAAGTTTTAATAATATCTCCAGCAAATTCACATTAAATATTTAACTCAAATTTATTGGTACAAATATCATATATATCACAAATCCAAACCTTTTTCAATAGAATAATTAATTATAAATCCTCAAGTTACTTGATAAACAAATCTCAACCGGTAAAGTGTACTATTTTCTTTTAACAAGTCTGTAGTCTTATATTGTCAAAACTCAACTCTTACTCTAACCTCAATTCTAAGAGTTTCCTCAAATCATCTCAAGAATATACGTCAAGTGGAATAATCTTCATGAAGAGGCTTTTGAAAATAAGAGTAGTTTTGACATGCCATAATTTTCTCAAAAACTTGCCCTAAAAAAGCAAAATGGGGGACGAATCATCTCCCTCTCCCTTATCTTTTTTGCCCGCCGAAAGAAAATGGGCGGGGGTGTATGATACATATTTATATTTATATATATATATAATTAATAAATGGGTGCCATGTGGGAAGCATAGCCCTCATGTTTTTCTACAATATAGATATATGTGTGTGTGTAAAGCCCTCGTGTTGAGTGGATTACCCTCATATATATTTTATCAAATGGGGCCTTCTTTTTTCTTTGGTTTTTTTAACACAGTCTTCCCTTTTATTGTGTCTGTATTTTTAATTTCTTCTAATTTTGTAATTTTCTCCTTAATAAATTCTATATCTTGTTTAAACAACCCAATTTCATAATTAATCAAGGTTCATTATTTATTTTTAGAACCTCTCATTTTGTGTAAATCAATCATCAATTAAAATCAACAATCCTTAATTTATATGAATAAGCATTATCAATTATATCAAGTATTTACTAAAATCCTCCATTGTTTAACATCATTAACCACAAATTATTAATTAATTAGCTAAATTAATTGTTGGCCCCTAAATTAAAATTTGGATATTACATTAGCAGGCGAAAGGGTTAAACACTCGACTATTTGGTGAGTGTTCGGTTTCTGGGGAGTACCACTTAGTAGGGGTGTTCACGGGACGGGACGGGACCGGGACGACCCCGTCCCGTCCCGTCCCGAAGAAAAGTGTTCGGGACGGGGTTTCCGTCCCGTGTCCCGTCCCGTCCCGAACTTGTCCCGGTCTCGATCGGGACGGGACGGGACCGGGACGGGACGGGCCTTGTCCCGAAACTTTTTCCCAATTAAAAAAATTGACCCAAAAATCTTTTTTTTGCAGAGCAACACACTTGGTGGGTGATTTTATAACATAATTAAATCTCCTCCAGTGCCATGAGCACTCCATATTAATACATAATAAACCAAAAACATAATAATTAGAGCAAAAAAAAGTAGCAACAACTACACATTTAAATAGAGTTTAAAAAACACTTCAAATGTGATGTGTTACACACAGAGTATAGTGGCAGTGGACAAGAAATTTGAGATCAATGAATGGTTGGAACTTAGTTTAGAAGTTAGAGTTATATATTTTTTTAAAAAAATTCATATATACTCACATATGAGACAGATGACACATGTATTTTTTTTAAAAAAATATGAACATACATATATATATATTCGGGACGGGACGGGATCGGGACGACCCCGTCCCGAGTCCCGTCCCGTCCCGAAGTGGTACTCTGTCCCGTCCCGGTTTGTCCCGTCCCGAAAATTTTCGGGACGGGACTGTCCCGTCCCGAAATGGCCGGGACGGGACGGGACGGACCGGGACGGGACAGAGTTGAACAGCCCTACCACTTAGTTATTGTTTAAGTCATAGTATTTGATGAGGCATCTCCACATCTAAGTGAAGCTGGAAAAAATCTATTTGTATGGATAGAAAAGAATGTATAATTTGTTATGCTCTATAATCCACAAGAACAGGTCTATTGAATCATGAGTTAAGGATCTTACCTTAAATTATGTGAGCCCAACAATTTATTGGTAAAGAACTTTAAAATCCTCTATCTATAATCTTTCAGCGCAATAGAACACGTAAGGTTAACCACTTTTAAGCACAATAATTCAGGTTGATATTAATAACTGCACAATAATTCAGGTTTACTTATCGTTAATATCTAAAAATGAAAGAAGAGAAATTCATAGTGAAGCAGGTCATGGGAACTACTTACTGGCCAATATTTATAACACGCCACCTCTTATTTCCTATATAAAGGGTTAGGGCTTAAGCCTTCATTGTGCATGTAATATCTATCATTAACACACACATACACAGAGGGAGGGGGAGAGAGAGAGATGACTCTTTTTGGGAAGGTTGAATTAGATGTTCACCTTAATGCTTCTGCTGAGAAGTTTCATGAAATCTACAGAATCAGTCCTCATCTCATTGCCAATATTACTCCTGCTAAGGTGAAGGGTGTGAGTAAGCATCAAGGTGATTGGGGCAAAGTTGGCTCTATCATTGTCTGGAATTATGTTCATGGTAAGTTCGTACTTTTTTATTCATGGTTTTGGTTCATTTTCCAGATTCAATATATGATTGAACTATATATTGGTTTTTCTGTCGTTTGTTAATTTTCTGTCCTGTGAGTTCTTAAATTTTCCATCTTTATGAGTTGTTTATTTAATTTTTATTTTGGAATAGGCAAAGGATAAACTAGTTGTCGCATCAATCTTTAATTTTCACCCTTATTTCTCCTTCAATTTATATAATTCGTATCTTTTTTTTTTCCCACAATATAATTCTTACACTTAGAAATACACTCGATTTAGTGCAATTAAATTTGCGTCAATATACTTGATCAAGTTTTATTAATATTTAACCTAATCAACTGACATGTTATTATTTTCTGATTAAGTTTAGACTAAATTATACTTTTACTTCTACTCCCTTATGTTTATATTAAGTCTTATTTTAGTCTCTTAGTTTTGAAAAGTGTAGTTAATTTTAGTTTTTTTTTCCTAACATAATTAGTTTTATTTAATAGAAAATGTTAACTCAACAAATATAAATGGCAATTCTATAGTTAAATATGAATAAAAAATTATTGCATTTTAATACACACATAAATATAAGAATGATTGTACTAAGAAATTAAATTTTAAACCATTTTGTTAGTATTTTACTAAAAATATCAGTTTAATTTAAACTAAGTTTTTTTTAATGATTCCTTTGTAGCACTTATCATGGAAAGCATAACAACGTACCTTTTTATGAATACTTGTTGAAAAGGGCTACAATATGTTAACCATTGCATACTGCGCGACAAATTTGTCATACTTTTAGATGTAGTATTTCTTCATCCAAGTGATAAAAAAGGGTTTAGTGTAGTAGTTCTTACCATAAAAGATTTGGAAATTAATCCTTGCACAAACATGGGAAAAATATTCTATTACTAACTTCAGTATTTAATATAAGATCCAATTAACTAATTTGAAATTATTAAAGAATATACTATATTATTTAAAATTTTTATATCTATCATATTATCCAAATTAATTAGTCTAACTTATAAACTTGTATAATATCCAAACTAATTACTATTTGTATATAATTAAATAATTTATTTATCTTCCTTAATATCTCTCAATTAAGTGAACTGGATCTTCTATTAAACACAAGATACAACATTATATATGTGAATTGTGAATTGAAGCATGATATGATGAAATGAGTAAAATATATATTAATTGTTACTGCATCTATATATGTAGATGGGAAGACATGTGTGGCCAAGACTGTGATTGAAGCCATAGATGCAGAAAAGAAATCAATCACTTGGAGGGTAACAGAAGGAGATCTACTTGAACAGAATAAGACCTTCAAAATCATCGTTGAAGCAATTCCAAAGGAAAAGGGAAGTGTAGCTCACTGGACTTATGAATATGAAAAGCTTCACTCACAAGTTCCAGATCCTCACTCTTTCATGCAGGTTATATCTGAGATTAGCAGAGACATTGATTCCCACCTCACACAAGGCCTTCATCATGAGGAACAGTTACTTGGGAAGGTCCAAGTTGAGGTTCACATTGATGCTTCTGCTGAAAAGTGTCATGAAATGTTGAGCAGCACTCCTCACCACATTCCCAATATTTCTCCTGCCAAAATTCAACGTGCTTCGGCTGACGCAAACTGGGGCAAGCTTGGTTCTGTCATTACCTGGCATTATGTCGTTGGTATGTATAGCACTCAACTCCTACATAATTTATACATGCGCCCGTGTGTGCGGGAAAAGGTACACTTTTTCTTCAGTAGTACTTGTCCGGTCATTTTCGAATTTGGTATATTAAAACCCAACTGGGGTCGACCAGTGAGGTTAGTGAACTGATGAATTGGTCCATTGGTTGGTCCAATCAAGAGTTTTACATGAATTTCAACCAGGTTAATTAGACCATTTATTACCCTTGAACCATTGTCTTGATCAATTATTTATTTACCAGTTTGATTTTCATTATTTTGTTTAATCAAAACTGCATAATTTTGAAGTAATTTTCTTTTGAAAAGCCGTAAAAAAAATTAAAATTCATCATTTTATGCCCATTTGTGCTCCTACCCCAACATAAAGTTCCCAAATCCGCTAAATAAGTTGCTATCTATTCTTTCAAGGTCACATGGTGTCATTTTCCCTTTCATTTTGACCATACAAGATCATCTATGGAAGAATTAGCTTCCCAATTTGAACATGAGACTGAATTATTTTGTATTGTATGAATTGATGCAGAAGGGAAAAACTATGTGGGGAAGGACGTGATTCATGCCATAGATGGGAACAAGAACTTGACCACGCTGAGGATTGTGGAGGGAGATCATCTTCTGAAGGATTTCAAGAGCATGTACTTAACAGTACAGGCAACTCCAAAGGAAAAAGGGAGTGTGGTGCACATCACCATTGAATATGAGAAGTTGAAAGGTCACATTCCCGACCCTCACGCTCTCGCACAGTTGATTGCTGATATTGTCAGAGACGTAGGCTCTCATCTTGCCAAGTAGTTCTCATCCTTCAAGCATGTCCTTCGAGAAATAAAAAGGGGGTGTCATTATGGGATTTGAATCTTACTTCAAATCCTGAAGTCCTCTATGTGAGTTGTTCTATGTTATTTATGAATAAAAACAGCGTCATTCACATGTTGTACTGTTTGATGAGATGCTGTTCCGATGTATGTGATGTAAGACTTGATATCATTCATGGTTGACATAAGTATGTATCTTCTGTTGGTTTTTATGAAGTCCAATAATTATCTGGTTTGTTATAATAATTCTAATTATTTTAAAAAAAATTAAATGTGTTATAAAATATTTTTCTATTAGTGAAAAATATTTTTCTATTAGTGGATGTCCATATTATCATCTCTTAGGATTCTTCATATGATTCTTTTCTTCCTAAATGCTTAAACCTTGTAATCTCCCAATAAATGATTTGTAAGGAGTTTTCTTATGGTTAATGCCATAATGCTTACTATTACTTATTTGAAACCATAGGAAGAAACTTCAATGTGGAAAGGCCTATAAATAGAGGTCATGTACAAGGCATTCTACACCATTGAATCACAAATGAAAGTGATAATTTCATACTCTCATATTTTCTTTTTCTTCTCATATTTCTTTCTTGTTATTATATTCTCTATTTTCTTTATTTTTACAACACGTTATCAGTACGAGTTTGCTCTGAAAGCTTTAGGTATACTCCCTATAAATTAATATATATTGTTATACACACACTCTTGTCCTTTTTCTATACACGCACACACAACACATATAGTTTATTTTTCTAAGTTCTTTACCTATATCATATTTTTCATGTTCAATTCCTTTAGTGGTATTTTATTTCATATATATTGTTTATATTACATAATATTTATCTTTCAATACACACACATGCACACATGCGTGTTATTTTATAAATATATATATATATAATATATTGCATCATATCTTTACCTCTTTTGGAGAATTAGAGAGGTTGTCACAATGAACTAGATTAGTAGGTTCTACCGCCTTTAGTTCTTACAGAACACCCCATCTGCATATTTAATTTTATGCTTTAAGGATATATATCATATTATAATACATATTATATATAATACACACATATGCATATTATATACATGCATATGAAATAATACATATTATATATACACATATTATATTTATATATATACACATACACATTATATTTATATATATATACATGTTATTTTATTCTTTTTATTTTGTCATTTTACTATCTTATATTAAGCATTTTCTTATCTAATTAGTATCTGCCACATTTTGTTGTTTTTATTTATGATTTGGTGATTTGGTTTCTCATATATATATTATTGCCTTTTGGTTTTCTTATAGTTTTAATTATCCGTTACGCTTTTATATTATTTTTATCATCTATTTGGTTACATGTATGTTTTTTTAATGCTCTTACATATATATATATATATATATGTTACAGATTATATATATTTATCTATATATTATATAACAAGTGCTACGCAAGTATTAATTTAATATTGTTATGATTATGAGCTTATCTAATTCTTTATATTTGAGTGTAAATTTTATTTATTTTATTTATCTTATTATAATATTCTTTTAATTTTATAAGAATGGCCAGCAGCTATAGTATTTTATATATTGTGATTCGATGACCAAAAGTCACGTCACCATTTTAATAGTTCTTTTGTAAAATGAACATTATGAGTTCCATTAAATTGTGCAAGGAAAAGTAATTGTGGCACTCTGATGATTGAGTTGTTATAAATATAAATGCCCTGAAAGCTTATGATCATGTATCAAATGACCAAAAGGACCTTTATAACCTTAAAAATATTTTTTTTAGAATATATTGTCTAGAAGACAAATAACTTATAGAGAATCACTTTTCCAAATGTAATAGTCCTGAAAAATAATTATTATATTTTGCGACTATCACATATGATAAATGCCCAAATTGATAATTGAGGCAACAATGTTTAGAAATATGAAAATAATTATATTTTGATATAAATTATGAGGAAGTATTGCAATATGGCCAGAAGCCATAAAGAAATATGTAACTATCCAGTGAATTGTAAAAATGATTGTCACATTGAAAAGGCTATGAGAGGACAAATATTAAAAAAACAGGTGGCAATTAGTTATAAAGAAAATTGCCAAATTTATTATTATAAGCCCAGAAGGCTATCTTATATTTATTTTTATTATTGTTTAAGTTTATTATGATTGAACTGTGTGGGAAAAATAATTATAAGGATTTCATTTATGATATTAAGAAGAGCTCAATTTTTCTACCATTGGACTCACTTTAATCAAATGTTGATAATAAACAGGTATACTTCTATTTTTACTTCTATAAGATTGTTCAAATGTATGAATGATAAGATATTTAGAAATATTAGTATCATAAATACCATGGTGTTTTCTAGCATATGTGGTTAAATGAATTTTATTACTGTTATTGTATGAATTTTTTTCTTCTTCTTAAAAAGTAGTCTTATGTTTATCTCATGAAAGATGAATTTTATGTTTAAAAAGAGGGAATTGAAACAAAGAAAAAATATTAGTAATTAGAGTCTTGCAAAATATTATGTGTCAATTATCTTTTTATGAAAAATTATTATTATTTTATTAAAAATAAAAGGCTATTACTCTTGAATTTACCCACATGTTCTTCCGCATAGAATATGATTTGAATTATTGTTGTTGATGTATGCTTTTGTCATGATATCTCAACTGCTCTTTGAGTTGACATCTTCATTATTTTACCATGAAATTTATGATGATAAATTTATAAAAATTATATTGGTAATGAAAGTTAATTATTATTTAGTTGTTTCCATTATTTGTTTAATTTTGGTACAATATACCCTTGTCATTTATAATTTGGCATGTGGCTAAATCTATATAATTTGTTATAAATACTAAATATTTTGCCATGAAATTATTTTTTTGAAAAATACTATTTAAAAAAGAAGAAGAAGAAGAAGAGAAAAAAAAACCATGAGTTGATAAGAGTTAGTTTAGCCATGTGATTATTTGAGAAGGGTAATGATATATTTTATATATTAATGGTACATTTTATCTCATTTGGTGGGCGAAATTCGATATGTTCATGAACTTAATAACAACTACATTGAAATGAAACATTATCATGTGAAATTCATGCTTAATAGATTGATATTAGAAATTCAATTCATTGAAGGGATGAAAGATAATCTAATTAGATTGAAATCCATATTTTTATGTGAGCAAGGAAGTATTGAGCTTCTAAATGAAATATAGGTTATTAGCCTACTATAATTGTCTTTGAAATACATGAATAAAGGAAGTTTATTGGTATGACTCACACTTGAGGGGGAGATTGTTGAAATATAAGTGTGAGTTAATGTTGAATATTTATAAAGTTCTAGTCATATTCTTCCTCACAAAGTCTAATTGATCTCTCAAAGATGGATGTCAAGTGATGATTTTATATTGAAACTGAAAAGTTTAATGTTGGTTAAGAAACATGATATAGTAAACCAGAAGTTTACATTCCAAATAAATTTAGTGTTGGCATGACTTGTTTGATCATTGTTCACCCTGCGCCGCAAGTGCAGGGGTCGCGCCAAGTAATAAAGTGATAAGTAAAGTATCGTTCCCACGAGGATTTGGTCCAAAACACGGTCAAACAATTATTGTCACACTCTCGCCCAATTTGAGTGATACAAATGTTGAAATTGAAAATTAACTAAGAAAATAAACCTATACTAAATGAAAATAAAACTATAAACAAGTTATTCTCCAACTTCAAGGATAAAATGGGTCCTAAGATTATCTATCCCCCTTGTACTTCTTGAAACTCGATTAACCTCCCCTCAAAGAAGCTCTCAACGAAATCACGTGCTAATCTAGGGTTCATAGAGTACTCGTAAACGCTCTCTCAAGTCAAGAACAAGTGTTTAGTCTTATTAATTGCACAATCTCTTGCTACAATTTAATTAATAAAACCCAATTATCACGCTCCAACCCTAATGTGACTATGCAAGGTTAGCAATTATATCTCTATCTTACCAACAAAACCATCCATCCATGCAAACTTCAGGTTCTTGCACTATTTTACCCAAGTACTACACTCAATCTAGCCCTCTCAAGCATCAATCAAGTGAACCCAACATCTAAATGGTGATCAAGTACTTAGAAGCATTAGGAGAAGAGTAAAATAAGCACATAGATATCATTAATCACAACATAAGAGGAGGAATCAAGAATCAATACATACAAGGGTTTAAAATAATCCTAAAATCAAAGTATTTAGCTACTCATGTTCTACAACTCCATGGGAGCATATATATACAACATTACAAAACAGAACAAGAGAAGAGAATGAAGATGGAAGAGATAAACCAAGAGAGAAAGCCCAAATCTCTTCAAAGCTCCAAGCCCAAGCTCCAAGCCCTAGCAGAGAAAAACACTCCCAAAATGTCCCCAAAGTCGAAGAATGAAGGCTAGACTCGAAACCCTAGCTTTTATTTTAATTCAGTCCGCCATTTACTGTCAAAACGCAGCAAAACACGAAGTTCGCAGCGGCGAGCCCATGGCGAACTACCAAAAATTACATAAATGAGTGGAGCTCGCCGTGGCAAGCTCACGGTGAGCTACCAAAACAGGGCAGAGATCAATGCCTCTTGCCTTGGGTTTCACCATGGCGAGGCCACGGCGAAGTCCTGTCTTCTCTGGTTTCTTGTCTTTGTTTTCTTTATTCCTTGGGCTGCTCTGGCTTCCTCTTATTTTTGTTCACTTGGGAGCTTGGTGGAGGGGCTATAATCTCATGTTTATTGCGTCAAAATGTTTCTACAAAAATTACATAAAACAACATAAGAAACTAACTATAAAAATAATCAAAATCTACAAAAATATACAATGATGTGCACCCAAAAATCAAATGAACATTTTCCTATCTTGAGTATCCAAAATTTAGAATAAAACTCAAGGAAAATGTACTCAAATGACATGACTTTCTAGGAGTTATCAATCATCCAAGTCATATATATGAACATCAAATTATTGATATTATTCATTGACATCCATTGAAGAACCGGAAGTTTCTTCCTAAATAGTTAACATAATTCAAGAATTATGTTTTACTGCTTGTTCTAAAAAAATTATAATAAAAGATCACTAGTTGTGATTTGGAATGGACATATATTTATAGAAATATATCAAACTTATGGGCCCAATCAAATAGCATGTAAACCATATAAGTATTCAGTAAATTTGATAGATGCATCTATAAAATGGTTACATGTGCGATTATTTAGTTTGCAACTTGGAGTTTGCAAGATTGTTTGAATAAATCATTATGTTGAGTGCACAATTTCCAGATTATATAATCTACAAATCATTCATTAAAGCCTCCATGAGATATTTATGAGAACAAAGTTTCTTTTTCAATGCTGATATATCTAATATCACATATTGCAGCACATATTTATTTCAAACCAACAATATTCTCTCCCAATAAAATTAGCTTTTGGTCAGGAGCCAGAGAATTTCTATCTCAAAAATTTTGAATGTGCAATGCATTGCCTATGAATCCACCCCAACGTGTATAGATGGATATTTATACAAAGTTAAGATAAATGGTGGGTAAGGAACTCCTTCTTCTAGTTTATAAATGAATTTAGGAGAATTATACTACATGATTATTTGATAGTCATTTAACAAAGTTATCCAAACATGAGGGGGAGAAATCGAGTAGCTGGAAAAGAAAATATATTGAATGCACTATTATCATCAAATGTAGATCCTCAAATATAGTAGTATGAACCAAAAGTTCATCAAATTTTGCATTCATGAAGTATTACAAAATATCTGCTAGATATAATTAATGACCTAAACGAGAATTATCGAATCTCATATTCCAGCTAAAAAAATGCTCCAACAAATGTGACATGCCTGAAGCATGAGAAATCAATCGATTCCAAATGTAAATACTTCAGATAAATAGGAGCTTATAATTAAGATGCTCATATTAAGGAGGCAGGTACTCCAGAAGAGTGCGAAGACATAACTAATTAAAAAACATCAAAGGAGGTACAGCTACCTGAAAATTAACAAAGTGATCTCAATAAGTTATGTCACAATAAGGAAAATGGAATCGAAAAGAATGAAGTTGTTGACAACAATTTCAATAATGATATCACGTGATTAAATAAGGATCTTACATAAAGGTATGTCATGAGGAGTGACAAACAGATGATTGGCCAAAAGAAAAGGAAATAAAGGAAAGGAAAATATGATTATGATTCAAAATATGTGAAAATCATGGACTTAAAGTCCAAAATCCAGAAATAAAAGTTACTATGGGATATCAATATTTATGAGAAATATATTTTTTTACAAAGGCAATTAATATTGTGATAATGCATATTATTTTGAGGTGGATACAAATATTCTACAAATATTAGTAGTCTGACAATGTATGAAAAGAAAATATGCGTTAATAATTATATATATCCCACTTGATGATAAAATTTACCTGAGAATCATTGAATGATTGAAAATTCCATAAGCATATATAAGAGTTATCTTATAAAATATATTGTTACTTAGAAAATATATAAATTTGTACATTAATTGACCAATATATCAAGATTCGTCAATGATTTTAAAATCATGAATATAGATCACATATAAATATTTGTTTATTTTGCTGATATTACATGTTACAATTTTGTGGAAGAATCAAGTTTTTGTAGGTATACAAGTGGATAATGAATTTGAATCAATATGTGGATGTGAGATATATCATAGAGATATGTTAGATGAACACACTTTAGCAGAACATTTGATGATAATGCATCAAGTATAACTAAACCAAAATGAAGATACACTCAAATAGCATTGGAAGGAATATGCTTGGAAAGTTAGTACATTCAATCGAAACAGAATATAATGACAAAAGTGATATTGTCAATAGGGGGGTAAAAGTGATGTTGTTGTTATGTGGAAAAGTAAAAGTAATTCTATTTTCAGGGGAGGAAATATCATGATGTACTCTTTTTCCCTTAACCATGGTTTTGTCCCACTGAGTTTTCCTGGTAGGGTTTTTAATGAGGCAGCTTTGATAAGTATTGTGTACTCTTTTCCTTTACTAAGTTTTTGTCCCATTGGGTTTTTCCTAGTAAGGTTTTTAATGAGGCACAATAATATTTGTTCATGGACATCCAAGGGGGGTGTTATATTTCTATTAGTGGATGTCCATATTACCATCTCTTAGGTTTCATCATAAGATTCTTTTCTTCCTAAATGCTTAAACCTTGTAACCTCTCAATGAATGATTTGTAGGGAGTTTTCTTATGGTTAATGCAATAATGCTTACCATTACTTATTTGAAACCATAGGAAGAAACTCCAATGTGGAAAGGCCTATAAATAGAGGTCATGTACAAGGCATTCTACACCATTGAATCACAAATGAAAGTGATAATTTCATACTCTCATATTTTCTTGTTCTTCTCATATTTCTTTCTTGTTATTATATTATCTCTTTTCTTTATTTTTACAACAAAATGCAATTTCATATTGATGAAGATGTATTTAATTGGAACTAGTCTCAATGTTCATCGAGCATCGAAAGCTTAAGCTTATTATGATTACAGATCATGCATTCAATTTAATTTGAATTGTTAAGATATAACCTTTTTACTTTTTTAAAAAAAAAATTATTTTAATTTGTACATAATCTAAAATAAAAATAATCTCTTAACTGTAATTTTTTTAAAAAATAATTTTCTATTTAAAATCATCAAACTCATTGATGCCAAAAAAAATCTTGTACGGAGTTATTTTGATTGGTTGCGCTCAACGAAATCCACAAACTCACTGATTAATTATTCTTCTATTCCCTATAATTAAGAAATAATTATTCTTCTATGCCCCCTCATTTAAGTAAAGCACTAACTCACACTTTTGTCCTTCTATTCCCTCAAATTGGTGCGGGAGGAAAAAATAAAAATAAAATAAAATCGAAAGGAGAGGAAGTGAGGGAGAAACGGCTAGATGGGGAGAGTACTCGTAATCGTCAAAATGTAATTAAAGTTAGAATAATATCTACCTAACAACATCTATTCATAGACTTAAAGGTAACAAAACCTAAGTCCATTGCTTTGCTTCTACGAACTTGTAAAAAAATAATAATAATAATAAATAAATAAAGTATGCCACATGCTTGATATGATAGAGAATAAAATATTAAGGTAATTAGGTTTCCTCAAAATATGTATTTTGTTCCTATATTTAAAGCAAGCTACATGTGTGTTAATATGAATCGTTTTCATTTATTAATCTAACCGTCGTTATACGGAAAAATATCTAACCTTCATCCATTGCATTTCTGCTTGCATATGTAAAGCATGGCATATTCTATATAAAACCGTCAATTTATTATTTTTTTCTTTATGAATATTAACATAATCTAAAAAAGACATATAATAAACAAAATATTTTGTTTATATTGTTTTCATAATTTGGTACAAAAGGTGAATCATATTTCACCATAAACATAAAGTTTCAAAAAGATAATTCTATACTCAACATTTTCTAGAAAAGACTTCAAATAACTAAGGAGACTCATTGTCTATTGCTCTTGGTTAATCTTTATAAAAACAAAATCCCCAGGAGAAGTTTTAGGTAGCTGGTCTGGTCCATTCTAACATCGTTGTCTCTATTTTTCATTTGGGACATTACGACAAAATATGAGTGATACTAAATAAATAAGTTTGAACTAATAATGCCCAGTTGCTATTTGAGCAAACAAAACATTTATAATCCCAACAATAAAAGTATTTGAGAAAATCTATGTAGATATATGTTATAAGAGAAACTTCATAGATAAAAGATTATATGAGAATTTGCACAGATACAATAAATTCTCTAAGCACCCATGTCGCACAAGCATCGTCACTTAGACATGCTAGGGCTTCCCCTAGAGTGGATCCACAATCAACAAAAATTCACACAGAATTTTTTGGATGTTTACAGAATTCAACACAACAAGTTTTCTTTCTTATGTTAACTTTTGTAGCAATATTAACTCCTTATTTTCTTTCCTATGGCTTTTGTTTTCTTTCTTACTTTGAAACAAATAGAAGAGCATATATATAGGCATTTCTTATTCACTTCTTACCTTTCATTCTTATCTTTTATGCATTTATTAAGTTGTTATCCATTTTATTTCTTTTTCTCCAAGCCAAGCCATTGAAAATTATCCATTGCTTTATTTATTATTGTCACTACATGAATATTAATCCTTATATTATCCTTTCTTAACTTGTTTTCCAAGTCAAATTTCAAATATCTATTCTTCCCTTGTCCTTTCATTAAATTGTCATTAATGATGTCAACTATTACCTTATCAATACATAATTTATCTCCTATCTTCATGTGTCAAAAACTCAAAATATACAATTACATATATAAATATATTAATTTATCAAATAATAAGTATCAAATATAATTTTCAGTAAAGTTCTTAATACTTATCAATCCAATATTTAAACACACACACACACACACACATATATATATATATATTTAGGATGCTCCATTGTGCACTTCGAGTAGGAAGAAAGACCTAATAAGGCTGCAGCATGCAACAAGTTATTGTTGCCATCAATGATAGTTAAAAAAACATTCGAGTCTTGATGACCAAAAGCAAGGAGGGGATATTAATTATGGGTTTGCCATCACTACTAGCACCACAAACTCATCATTATCTCTAACAGCTGCAAGTTCAAAGATACCAAATTCTGACAAAACAAGCTTAGAATCTCCTCTGCTTGTGCATGTTGCCTCTTCATCTACCCTATTTCCTTACTTCCTGCACCATTGGCAATTAAAATAGAACTTTATGTTTGTCAATTCTAATCAAACAGCCAAAATACTGCTATTAATTAAAGATATATACTAAGTAAAAGCATACATACCCAACAAATCATACACTCGGAGGATGAGCCAATGGAGTATACCTAAATGACATTAAACTTTTTAGTAAATCATTCAAAAGCACTCAATACAGAAAATATACACACATTCCTTTATATAGATAGTTTATCTTCCTTCTTCTCATTAGGATCACAAACTTATATGAGTCATAAAGAAAATGAGCATTACACAATTTAATCTATGATTAGTTGTATAATAAATTTTGTTCACCTTCAAAGACATATAGAGAATATTGTATAACTATGTTAATTGCACCTTGTTAAATGTCTATGGTGAAATTATTAGTGGTTGTTGGTGGTATTTTGATATCTTCAACCTAAAAAGTCAGAGAAGGAGAAACATTAACAGTAGCTTCTTCAAATAAAAAGGTAAGAAATAACATGTATGTTGTTGAGATCCGGGTTAAATAATCACAAAACATGCATAAATAAATGAGGGGAAATTCTTAGTATTAATAATCAGTTAATTGAAGCAAATATACAATCAGCTTCGATAATTCTACCCAACAATAACAAGCACATATACATATAATAAAAGTAGCACTATTCAGAAAATTGCACGAAAGGAAAATGAATATTTAATTGTATGCACTACTGACTGTTTTCCAGAAAGGAAATTCTCTTTTGTCAATTGGTATTAGAAGATGTGCGGCAATAAGCTCAATTGTTGAGGGCCCCTGGTTAACAACAATATGCTCAATTGTTGAAGGCCCCGAGTTAGTTGCAATATACACCATTCACAGCTCATACTCAGCAGCGAAAAGCAGTTTCATGCATTATCAAAGAAAATGCAAGACAATGTCTATTTAATTTAATTTTTGTATCAAAATATTTTAGTATCATATGGTAATGACAAATAACATATATAAATAAACAAGGAAAAATTGAAATTGAAACATTTGATATGCATGTGATGTTATTAGCTACAACTTGTTACTAACCAAGCTGTCTGGCAATTAAAAAAGTTTTGAGAAACTCAACACCCACTTGTTTGTTTTTTTGTGTGAAGATTTCGAAAAGGGTGATGATATAGAGATGACGTCCTATTTCAGTGTGGCCAGTACGAAATTCCATTGTATTGTTTCTCAATGAAATTGATAGTGCATTGTTGTTTCTATTGTTAAGCATGTTGTAATTTCAATATCTCTACTATTTGTTGCAGCTATTGCAAGTGAAGTAAAGCTATTAGTCTCACATATATCAAGACATTCTCTTGGCACTGAATTCACCAACTCTTGTATTATGTTTAGATGCCCAAAATTTGCAGCCATATGAAGAGGTGTTTCACCTTTGATAGCAATAAATTTTGCTTCCAAGGCAGTAGGATTTGCATAAATGAATGCTTAAGTAGCTGGCAAGTCATTCTTTGATAATACACATTAATGTAACTACCTCATTTATGGTAGCTTTCTTAGAATGTACCATCAACAGAGATATTTTAAGAAAAAAATTATAAATTTAATTTGGAAAATAAAGTGGATTAAAATTAGACCTAAATAACATATTGTCTAGTTAACAAGCTTTATTCTATTGAGAGCAATGAGGAACATAAGCAACATGATGCCAAAAGTCTAGATACCTTCCACTCTTGATGTGCTTTAAAATCGTGTTAGTAATGAGAACCCAAAAAGCAATATTTTGAATGCGACAAATCAACATGTCACAAGCAGTATCAAAGCCGGCTCATGTCAATATCAATGGAATCTTATTAATGGTATCTTATTTTTTGACACGTTTTAAAATAGTGAATGATAATGAGACCCCAAAACAGACAATTTCAAAAGCGGGACGGTCAAATGTTTCAAATGGTATCAAAGCTTGGTTCAGGCTAATGTGCCATCAAGGATGCTAACCATAAGGGGTGGATTGTGGAGAGATGAATATTAAATTAAAGAAATGAATAAAATCAATTATCTTTTAATTTCTAAAATCTACACTAACCTATTATTAAATGAAAAATTGCATTACATGGTCTCAATCTATTGATCGTAAATATATGTTTCATAGCTTATGATGCAACTAACATAATAAGTCTTTAATATTATTTGGAATATATATACTTCTTTGTCCCTTTTATTAATGAGAAATAAACTCTACTTTACATAAAAATAATGTTTATCTTACATACCTATCGATCCACTTAGCCTCAAAAATAATCATTTGCAACAAAGAGCTTTGTAAGTAATAATATAAACATCTGCCTATTCTAGGGCTCATATCTCTCTCTCGACTTTGGCCCTTCACAAAAAATTTATAGTCAAAGTATGCAATACAAAAAAAATATACAAATATTTTTAATTTCTTTGATGAAAGTAAAAAATATTTATAATAATTATAATTCAATTCAAATCATCTGCAAGTGAAGGTGGCGTTATTCTTCAAAGGTCCAATCCTACAATCATGGCAAGACCAAAATTAATATTCTTGCATATGCAAGAAGTAAATTTAAAAAAATACTTGAGCATATTTGACAAAAGACAAAATGTGGCTAATTTGAATATGTCTAATCCTTTTTGACACTCTTAGTTTTCTCAGAATCTAAGCTGGTCCAAAATTTGGATATATGTAGAAGCATTATGTACATAATTAGTCACTGCAAATATATTGTCCAGAATTATGTTTCGAGCAGTTAGGCGAATATATATCGGGCCAATTACTTGATGACCGAATATATATATAGAGAGAGAGAAAGGGATATTAAATGAAAGGAATTATTCAGATCATTTTATGAGCCTTCTCTTTTAACACAATCCATAAACAAGAAATGAAGACACATGAGACATTAGGCACCATTCAAACTCGAAGAATGATTTGCAAGTCACATAGAAATGTAGAAAATTTGTTCACTGGTCCTACATCATGCCATGCCAGGGAATTCAGTCCCTTTGATTATTGATCGGTAAAATGAATTTTCTTGCTATATGCTTCTGAAAAAAAATACAAATAAAATTTTTTCTGTATAAATATTGAGGATTGATGCTCTTCCCTATAAGTTTATTATTTATCTAGATCTGAGTAAACATGCCGTTCAACTACTATGGACATGTTATGTCTTTTCTGTTCAGATAAAAAATGATACTTTACTTTTTTCTGCTAATCATTCAGGCAACAAAAGAAGCAAATTCCTAGGTTATAAATAGCAAAATTTCATATCAAACATCTTCCTAAATGCAGAAGGTTCCTGACAAATATATCTGTTTGGCATAAATGAATTGTTGGGTTGAAAACCACTGACATCCAATAGCATTTGCTTGCATTACAGAATCCCATTTTAGATTAAATATAAATTATTGTTATACTATTTTATAATTGAAATTTATATATTTTTATGTATTATAGTTTTGATCCAATGTGTAAATCGTATTTTAAATGTTTAAAAATTTTAGAGTTTCAATTTGCTTCCAGAGTTCCGACCACCACAACTTTTCATTCAGTGCTTAAAAAAACATTGAGCACCTCCTTTTTTCCTCTTTCTTCTTCTCAAGGGATTTTGTCTCCATTATTTTGTAAATGAAGATTTTAAATTTAATATTTTTATTAAAATATTATTTAAAAATAAATACAAAATGTTCAAATATGAATTGCTGAGTTTATAGCCGTAACATAGAAAAATAGAACAATTTAATTTCAAAATTTTAAAATTAAACAAAAAAAGAGAAGGAAAAAAAAATAAAAGAAGAGGATATGACTAATGGGGCTGAGTAAGTCGGCCCATTCAAATGCAACCATTCAAATGCCGCTTGAAGATAATGCTTGAAGAAGACAATAATGTAGTCATTTGAATAATACATTTACTCACAAAAGATAATGCTTGAAGACAATAATGTAAGTCAGCAAAATAATGAGAATCTGAATGAGATTTTGTTTCTGTGTTTTTTTAAATTTTTGTATACCGAGCTCACTTTTTTTAACTCCTTCCTTCTTTCCTGTATGCACTTCCCTGTGATTATCAGTTCGTGTGAGATTGTTAAACCAGATTGTCTTCACAGGGCACTCCTTGTCTGCACTTTTTTTTTTTAATGATGTACGTCTTTTTTTTAAGGAAATAATTAAACGGACTGCCCAAATGCCCGTTTAACCCGTCCGCTTACAGCATGCCCGTTTAGGGCCCATCACGGGATGGGTATGCCCATACCCATTTAATTTAAACGGGTACGGGGTACTGGGGTACGGGCAGACCCACGAGCCGCCCGTTGCTCACCGTATCTCACTTATCGGAGCTATTCTGAATGCAAGATAGCAATCACACTAAAACTGATCCAAGTACTTCTCACCGTACTTCGTCCCTCCCAACTGAATTATAAACTTCAAATAATTAATTTGTATTTATTAAAAAAATTACTTAAATTAGTTAAAAGTAATAATTATGTAATGTGTCTAACTTATTTTCCAACTTTGCTCTTATTATTAAAGATGAAACATAATATTAAATAAGATATACTAATAAATATGAAAGAGAATGCATGGGAAAAAGATAAATAATGGAAAAATTGGAATAAATACAATAAATATTTAGATAACTATAAAATGAATATTATATTTTGGAATAAACTTATTCTCAAATATGAAGCCTATAAATAGAGACGGAGGGAGTATTACACAAAAGAAAAGATATACTCCATACAATTTTTGTTTTTGATATAAGAATTATTTGTCATGTTGATATTGCTTTAAAATATACAATTTACTTTTAAATTTTTGTCAATAAATAATTACCAAGTAATAAGGCCAAAGATGATTAAAGAAAGATTGTTGAAGTGTTTTATAAAAATCCATCATATTAATTAATTTAACTATTTTTTTGGCCAACTATATTAATTAATTTATCTAATATTTTAAATATACAAATTATATATATAGTAAGGATACATAGTAAAGCCATTTATTATGAGTAAAGTTGATATGAATTTTTAATTTTACTTTTATATCATTTATTACATTTCCTCTATCTCTATATATAAAATCCTTCTAACCAAACTGTTGTTTCCTAAAAAAATAGTTATTTAAACATAATAAATGTGTTCAAAATTAAACCCATTTTCTTATTTATGATGAACAATAGATAGTGTCATAGAGGTAATGAGAAAAATGATGAAAGAGAGTGGAGGAAAGAAATTAATAAATGGGTGAAATGATGGGTAAAAGTATATTTATTGTTTAGACAATTTTAAAGAAGACCTTACAAAAAGGGACAACTTTATTCCAAATATAGGACCTTATAAATAGGGAAGGAGGGAATACATCAACTCCTTCTACCCTATTTACATTCATATAAGGATAAAAATGAAAATCAAACATTTATTATATTGACTTTTATATGTTACTATCTTTTATAATGTAAAAGAAAATTCTCATGTTATTACTTCTTATAATATGGATATAAGGGAGTATTTGTCAAGCCTAGGAAAAGATATATAAATTTTTTTGCCATAAGTGAGTGGTCTTAATTTTGCTTACTCATTATCTCTAAATAAAAAATAATTAAAATTTAATGTTACATATATTAAAATGGGAGCAGAGGATTTATGATGCGTACAGCTTGATAAGATGAGACCAATACCGGTACGAGTACTGAGACTGAGACTGAGAGTTAAGATCACTGTCATTATTGTAGTGGAGGCTTTACATGCTTATACTTCAACACATTTTTAGAAAAATCTGTGAATTCATTTTAAAAAAAAAAAAACTTTTTTACTTGAAAAACATGAATTCCACTCTGTAATTTTTTTTTTTGGAAAATCATATGGAGGTCTCACATAAGACATTTAATCACAATAAGGTCCCAAATAATCATCAAATTACATTGAAGTCCCAAGGGACCTAGGTGTAATAAAATGACTTGTCATTGTGAGTTGTCAATACCAGCTCATTGAGTTGTCACTGCACACAAATGAGCTGATATTGACAACTCAATAGGTTGTCAATTCAAAAGTTGTCAATACCATCTCATTTGGGTGCAGTGACAACTCAATAGTTGGTATTGACAAGTTGTCAATACTAGCGCATTGAGTTGTAATACCAGCTCATTTAGGTGTAGTGACAACTCAATAGATGGTATTGACAACTAATAATGACAAGCCATTTTATTATACCCAGGTCCCTTGGGATTTCTATATAATTTGATGATTATTTGGGACCTTATTGTGATTAAATGTTTTATGTGGGACCTCAATGTGATTTTCCTTTTTTTTTTTTTGAAACTATGCGTACTAGCAATCCTGTGTCTATAAGAATATATCATAGGACCTTCTAAATAATAAAGTTAGAATTTTCAAACATAGTTTTTTCAGCGAACATCCTTTAATTTTTTAGTTCGATTATTTTTTTTCTTTTGCAATTTTTATAAAAAAAGATTGTGTTACATTACCCCACAGGCATAAGCCCACCAAGTGAGGTCTGATCACCCCCAACCCCTGAAACATTTGAAATCTACATACTACATATATATAGGGGAGGAGATTCTCTCCTCCACCTTTCCCTCCTCTTCTCCTTTTCTATCCCAACATTTTTTTATTTTTTGGGTTAATTTTTAAAAAAATTATATAAAATTAAAAATTAAGCCATTTTTTGTCCATAAGATATCAAAAAGTCACTAATTTTATATAAGATCTAATGATAAAAATAAACAAAAAAAATTGACCCCAAAAATAAAAAATATTAGGATAAAGGAGAGGAAGAGGAGGGAAAGGTAGAGGAGAGGATCTCCTCCCATCATATCAGACATGTGGTTAGAACAAAAGAAAATGTTGGCAAAAAAGGTTAGAATAAAAGAAAATACAATGATAAATGGTTCATATCTACATATTTTAATATTAAAATAAAATAGATTGACCTACCTCTATTTTATTTAAGTTGTAAAGATTTCTTGTTTTCAAAATGTTCATAGCGCGACCCAACTTCTTATTTTTGTCATTGTCGGTGAATTAGTCATTGAGAAAATTCTAAATAAATACCCATCGAATATCAAAAGGATAAAAAGATACCTCAAATATACAAAAGGACATAAAAGGAATCGTTCCCAATTTGGGATAAACAATTTTAAGGCAAAAAGACCAAAATACCCCTGTCTCCATTAACCACTCAGGTATAGCCATTAACCACTCCCGTATAGCGATTAACCACTCTAGTATAGCCATTAACCACTTTGTTGATTAATTAGTTAGGCCTGTTTTTGTAAAAGTTGTTAACTACTCTAATATAGCAATTAACCACTTCAGTATAGCGAAACCACTCCAGTATAGCCATTAACTACTTCACTGATTCATTAGTTGGGCTCAAATACTCTTATATTTGTGAAAGTCGTTAACCACTCTAATATAGCAATTAACCACTTTAGTATAGCGATTAACCACTCTAGTATAACCATTAACCACTTCATTTTGAAAGTGAATGGAGACAGGGGCATTTTGGTCTTTTTGGCTTAAAATTGTTTATCCCAAATTGGAAACGGTCCCTTTTATGTCCTTTTGAATATTGGAGGTACCTTTTTATCCTTTTGATATTCGAGGGGTATTTATTTGGAATTTTTCCTTAGCCCTTTTGAGAAAATGATTGGTTACTCATGGTTTTTTCTCCTCATCGCTATCATATTACTGTCATTTGATTGACTCCTGAATGATTGAGATTGAATAATTTTGAATACTATAATTTTTAGGGTTAAATATCATTTTTACCAATTAATTATTGCGTAAGTATCATCTGACACAAATATTAATAAAAAAATATCTTATATGCCAATTACGTTTTAAAATCGAGCAAAATCGTCAACACCGTCAGATGTAGCTAAACGGCGTTATGTCCCTGCCACTTGTCGACAAGTCACTCATCCATGTGGATTGCCAATAGATTAAAATAAATGACATGGACTAGTGACGTGTCAACAAGTGGCAGGAACATAACGACTGTTTTGCAATATCTGACAATGTTGGCTATTTTATTTAATTTTAAAACTTGGTTGATATACAATATACCTATTATTAGTACATGCAACAGATGATACTTACGCAATAATTTATTAGCTAAAATGATATTTTACCCAATTTTTATTATTTTATTAGATGCTGCAGTAAATTATCCAAAATAAATCGTAGTTATTTAAATTTATTTATTTATTTACATTTTATATATTATTTATCCTAATTTTACTCATTATTAAATCTAAATCTTTAATTGTATCAATCAAATTATGGTTATGGGATGAGGAGAAAAAAGAACGATGGGAGAATCCAAACCCGCATTTTTACAATTTAAATGGATTTTGTCGGGATCCAGGTAGAGTTATTTTTTTCATGAACATCTAATTTTTCAGTCTGTGCTTGATTGTTTTTCAAAAGTCTACCCTTATTAATTCCCTCACGTCCTAAATATCTTATAAAGTATGACACTTAACTAACTATATACTTAAGAAAATCGGTAACTTGGTTATATATAATTAATATGTAGAAAATTTGCAACACTAACCATTTAAACACACCAATATAGAGGAATAGCAAAAAAAAAAAAAAAAAAATGAGATGCAATAGAGAATAGGACCCCTATTTAGATAAAATCAAAACTTATACATAATTTTATATATCAGATATGATTTAATACTTATTTATATATTTATATATAAGCGGCTATGCATTTCTATTTTCTAACCACAGTGCATTAATTCTTCTAGAATTGATTTATTTCATGGAGTTTGAAGTGTGTCGTGTCATTAAGATCATTCTATTTCTACTATATAGTAATCGATGTAATTAAATCATTTCACACTTTATGCTAAGAATATATAAGGACTAAAGTCTGAAATAAAATAATCAAATTCATAATTTTTTTAGTATTTATAAAATATGATAACTGCATTTTAATACTCAATTTAATATATAATATAATTAATTTAACTCAGTTAAATAGTAATACATATAAAAAATAGTCGTATATTTATAATTGATATTACAGGCGAAAACTTTCTCTACACGTTTGTTATTAATTAAAAAAAAAAAAAGTTGTCCGCATAAATTTTTCCATCATCATTTAATACATGGTATCTCGATGATATGAGCGGAGCTTTCTCCGGATGGGGATTGGAGGGAGGAACGCCTCATTTTCTTTTATATCATTTTTTCTCAATTTCTTTTTTTTATGAAACATCAAGGTATCTCCCACCCAACAGGTAGAGACTAATCTCCCGCTGAATTGTAGGCAGCTCAAAGAGTGGGACAGTTAGTCCGGGAGATTTAATGCTTCTCCATACCCAACGCCATTGAAAGAAGATCTAATGGCTATTAAGAGAGAACATGAGAGAAAATGATATAAAAGAAAATGTTGTCAAATTCATGAGTTTAAGTAAACTCGTAATAAGAAAGTAAACTCGAACCATAAATTCATAAGAGTTTACTTTTATTAATAAATATATATTTGAAGTATATAATTAAATAAAAAATACAAAAAATAACAATAATTTGACTTAAATATATTTTAAATATGAGTAGTTATATTAAATATATCAAACTCAATTAAGAACTCTTTATAAAATTTATATATAAATTCATTAAATATAGTCAAATAAAAATAATTAATATGAGATTTAGAGTAAATTAACAAGATTATTTCGTAAAGTCAAAACGTAAAAACGGTAAAATCAGTATGTAAAATCGTGTGTTTAACAAGTTTACACCTAATATAAATTTAAGTAATTCGTGACATCTTTTAGGTAGGTAAAACCGTAAAAACGGTAAAATCGAAGAGTTAACTCACGAGTTTGATAACAACATTCTCTAGAACTTGACAAACCCCACAACTAAAAAATATCGTCTAACGGGTGGATCTAATGGCGGATATGGTTGGATGGGATAAACCGATAAAGGGGATTGCATTTTCTAGACTTGATTAATTTAAGTAGATATAGCAGGAGTACATTAAAATAAATGAATGAGGGCTATAACATGCAAGAATCTGAAAAAATATACTATATAATCTAATTCATCATGTATACTCATAAGTCAAAAACAGACTAAATCTTCTATTAATGACTCGAGGTGATATTATTTGTCCTTTCCTCGGTTCTAGTCCTCTTATACTTGTCCACTCACTCACCCATCCCATGCATAAAAATGTTTTAATGGTTTTAGGGAAAAAAAAAAAGGCCATTTCTTGCCCAAGTTTTAACTTTGGAGTAATTTTATTCGGAAATTTTTATTTTACAAATTTTGACTGAAAGTTTACAAAATGTAGCATATTAGACATTTTGAGGCCTCTCTATATTGTAAAATTGGTCTATATTGCTACATTTTATAAATTTTCTGGTCAAAATTTGTCCAAAAAAAACTTCCGGGCCAAAATTGCTCTAAAGCTAAAACTTCCGGGCAAAAAATGACCATTTTCCCATAATTTTATGTTAAATTAATAAAATATATATCATATCAAACAATTCATGTAATTCATATTTATCTTACATTTTCACATATTAAAATTCATTACAATCACACTGATTTTGCGAAGCAATGAGCCAGTAATTCGTACGTTTAAGAATAATTTTAGTTCAAAAAATTATATTAATATTTTAGAAATAAACACGTGCATAAATATAATATTCCACTGAAATTAATCAGCAAGTAGTTCAGCTGAATTTAATCGTGCTTCCCTAACAATTACTGGATGAAACTCCTTGCATGAACCAAATACTGCAACAAGGTCAGGCTCACAGCTGCTGTTTCTTGGTGTAGGGCCTTTAGTGCTTGTTGCCCTATAATTCTTCATGGATTTGGAAAGAGATTGTTAGTAGCAAAGATCTCATTTTATCGCATCTCAGTTGGCGAGTTGGAAATAGGTGTTCTATACCAATCAACCACCATTTATGGTGGCCAATGCAATTAGGATCCTCATCTTAAGATTCCATTATTCGAGTAACGGATCTTTTAATGCATTCTAGATTCTCTTAGTGTCCTTTACAATGGAATTCTTCTTTGGTCAGGACTCATTTATCTCCTCAACATGTTGCTAAAATTCTTGCTACCCTGATTTCCTTTA
Organism: Mimosa bimucronata; assembly: GCA_037074515.1. Taxonomy (NCBI): domain Eukaryota; kingdom Viridiplantae; phylum Streptophyta; class Magnoliopsida; order Fabales; family Fabaceae; genus Mimosa; species Mimosa bimucronata. The sequence continues at coordinate 2,111,582 of CM073447.1, forward strand.
CGGATGCCAATGATTGTCTTAGTTGGCAAGGATCCATTACTAGTTCATATACTGCTAAAAAGGGCTTTCAAATATTGTCAAGAACATCCCAAGTGAATTCTCCTTTTTGGGATCTGTTATGGTCTCTTAATTTGGCAATGAAGAATCATCTTTTCATTTGGAAATTAATACATCAAGCCATCCCATCTGGTGATATTCTGATCAAACATATCTACAGGTTAGATATCTTTATACATTTGGTTGTGAGGAAGAGGAGTCAATATTGAACACATTTTCTGCTTATACCCACTTGCTAGGGCAGTCTGGTGGGGCGCTCTTTCCATCAAACCTGAGTGGAGTAATTTTCACTCTTTCAAAGAATGGTTTTATTCTTCTCTTCTCTCTTTACACAAAGATGGTCGAACAGATGTTATTATCAGAATCATTATACTTTTAAATCAGATTTGGATGATAAGGAACAATATTCTTCATCAAGGAGGTTCTGCTTCTCCTTCTAAAGTCTTGAACCTCTTCAACCAAGCTATGTCCTTTAACTATATAGCCTTCATATCCAACGACCGGCTTCATCTTTGACTTTTACTCCTCCTGCCAGTATTCATCAAGTCCTATCGTGTAATGACTGTAGTATTTTGATGTATTGATATTCCTCTGGTTCTGGATGTTCATGCAAAATGCAGATTTTCTTCAATAGGACTCTTATTCAATGCTTTGAATGGAAGAAAATCAAGTTTCAATCTTAGATGTGTCCGAGTGGCAATTCATTGGATTCAGGATTGTGATTTGATGCTATCGAAATTTAAATAAAGCTCTACAAGTGTACGGGCCGTAAAAATAGTAAAATAGCAAATCAAGGTCGATCCCACATAGACTCAAAACAATTGATAACTAGACATTAAATCTCCTATTTTTTGTTTTAGTTGAGAAAGGCAGATTTGGATTCAAACAAGTAAAAGAAAATTGACTAGAGATAGAAATATGCCCACCAAATCCTTCTTAACAATGAATGAAAGTGACCTGAAGTGTCGCGAAAGACTGGGATGGGAAACAAAACGGAATGTACCGGATTTTTAGCACGTGCTACCATCACTCCCGAAAAGGAATCTATTGATTCTCTCCCAATTGAAAGATCCATCCCCTATATATGGATAATACACATTCCAGTTGACCGAGCCTAATTTGAATATCACAAAGCTGCTCCAAAATTGGCGTGGTTCCAAAAATCATAACTATACTTAATAATAAAACACTAGGAAAAGCCCACATACGGCGAATATTTCCAACCAACTCCCAAAAAATATAAATTTGTATCAAATTCGAACTAGTAACCAATCCCAACATTGAAGTATTTGCCTTGGTGGTGAAATGGTAGACACGCGAGACTCAAAATCTCGTGCTAAAGAGCTTGGAGGTTCGAGTCCTTAATTCTATTAATTTATAAAAAATTCAATTGATAAATATTTAAAATCTTCTAAATATTAAATATTAATGAATATTTCGATTTCATGTTTCAATTTATTAGAATATTATAAAAAATTCAAATTCTAATATTAGAAATAAAAATTCACAGAATTTTTGTGACGTATCCTCTTTGGCAACCAAAAGCAGGGGAAAATAGATAATATTTATTATATTTATATAATTTATATATTTATTATATATTTCATATTTATTGAAAGATTCAAAATAGATAATAAGAATATTTCAAAATCAAGCACAAGCAAGGAAAACACAGAAAACAAAAGAATAAAGAATATCATTTTTTATTCTTCACGTCCCTGATTACATCCTGGATCGTTAGATAGGAATCCAAAGATGAAAAGAGAAACAAAGAATGTCACTACCGTGTAAACAAAAAGTTTTAGAGTAAGCATTACACAAACTTATCTGATCTTAGAAAACAAAATTATTAAAATGTTCGAATCTTTTTTTCGAATAAATTCTGCATTTTTCTAGGACATTATTCAATTTAAAGATCTCATCGAAAACTTACAGCAGCTTGCCAAACAAAAGCTAAGAGAAAAAAGAGTACAGGTATTACTGGCATAATATCTACAATTGGATTCAAAAAAGCATAGGCTTAAGGTAATTTTGCGAAGAAAAAACTACTTGAATAAAGAGCAGAGTTAATACAAATACAGACCAAACTAAACATATTAAGCATAACAAACATTTTGTTTTTTAAGATAATTGTATTTTTTTCTTTTTGTGAATTAAATTAATAAAAATTCAAATTCAGTTAATATTATTAAGATTCAGTTTCTATTTGAAGTTTATATTATTATTTATTTATTATTAATATTAATATATTATATTTTGAATTTTCAATTTAATTTCTTTTTTTTTCTTTTATGTCATTTATGATTTATACTATTAATTAATTAAATTGAAAATCGAAAACTCATATTAATAATATTAATAAGAAATAAAAAAATTTGAAAAAAAATCAAAATAGAATACGAATATTAGAATAAAATAGAATATATAGAATATAGATAGAAAAAAATAGAATTAATTACGAATAAAATGATGAATCAAATAACAAAAGTAGACCCCAAAAATCCTTCTTTGATTTGAACTTATCAAATTCAAAATCTTTCCATTCGGAACTAAAAAGAAATCAAAAAATAGAAGAAGTCAAACTTTCATGCAATATCTTAATTGAATTATATGTAATGATCAATAATTTCAGTTTCATTCTATATCTAGACATATTCAAATTCTAGCAAAAATTTATTCTATAGATATTTCGATGTTTGGACTGGAATTGACGAACAACCGATATCAATAATAGTGTTTATTAGTGTCGAATAGAAATCGAAATGGGGCGTGGCCAAGCAGTAAGGCAACGGGTTTTGGTCCCGCTATTCGAAGGTTCGAATCCTTCTGTCCCAGAGCATATCCACTCAGGATATATATCATAGCGGAATACAAATTACATATCATAATAAAGATTGCCCTTTTTGGAGAAACCTTTTGTTTATGAGTATATAATATTGGGTAGAATGTGATTCCTCTTTCTTTTTAATGATTCATCTCTTAATTCTAAATCGAGTCACTTTGAAAATGTAGATTAAAAAAGAACTTATTTTTTTATTCTTTATATTCCAAATTTATATTATTATTTTAATAAAATTTAATAAAATATAATAAAATAGATAATATATTGAAAATAGAAAAGATATTAAATAATATATTTTAATTTATATATTATTCATTTTTATTTATTTTATTATTTATATATTTAGATATTATATATATTTCCATTACAATTAGAATTTGAATATATTTTCATTTCGAATATATTTATAATATATTTAATATAAATTATTAATCTATAATCTATTTAAGAATTCAAATTGGATTTTGATAATAAATAAAAATCTTCTATTAAAATTTTGAATTCTAATTCTATTTTTTTTCTATTGATTTTTTTAGAAAAATGGAGATTCAAAATATTCTTATTCAAAAATCAATAGTTCAAAAAATCAATAGAAAAAAAAATAGAAATTAGATTCCTACAATATCAAATTAATTTTAATTTTTTTTTATACTTCTTTACTTTTATTTTAGAAATTTTCCATTCACATCGAAGGAAAAAATATGGATTATTATGGATCGATTGAATCAATGACTATTCATGATTTCCGAATTGAATCAATTACATGCAGGCTCAAAAATAGAGGAATGTTATGGTAAAACTTCGTTTGAAATGATGTGGTAAAAAGCAACGTGCGACTTGAAAGACATGATTACATTATCCGTGGATTCTTACATCCACCATTTTTCTATTATATAGAAATGAAGGTGCTCTTTCTTGACATCGTTTGTTCTATTCTACTCGAATTTCTTTTTTTTTTGGGGGGGGGGGGAGGGTTTGATGATGGAAATAGTACATGATGGAGCTCGAGTTGATTTGTAACACCCCAAATTTTAGAAAAGAGAAAATAATGAATTGTTTAAGGTTTTGGGAATATTAATAAAATGTTAAAAAGCATTAAAAATAAATTTATGATGATTTAGGGATTTTTAATAAATTTTATGGTTTATTTGGTTTAGAAAATAAAGAGAAATGGTTAGAAGATAAAACGTAATTTGGAGAAAAAGGGATAACAAGGATATAGTTGATGTTTTAGAAATATATTCAGAAATTAAAAAGCCTTATAAATGAATTTATGAGGCCAGACATATTTTTAATAATTTTTAAAGTTTATTTTCTTTATTAGCTCAGGCAAAATAGTTAGAAGATAAGTTTAAATAAGGGAATATTTAGAATCTTGCGGTATTGATTATTAATTAAAAAGTCTTATAAATAAATTTAGAAAATAAAACATATCTAGAGGAATTATTTTGGGGACAGACTTAGGTATATTTCCAAGTGATAATGGTAAATAAAATCATGATTTAAGAAAAAAATAGGAATTAGAAAATGGAAAAGACAATATCTGCCCCTAGTTGAAAATATCTTCGATTATAAAAGGAAGGACAAGATAGTAAAATGCCTATTTAAAGAAAATATCAGATCTCTCTTTAAATGTAAGCCACACACGTGTCCTTCATTTCTTATCCCTCTCTATTTTTTTTTCTCCTCTCTGCCTCCCCAAACTAAATACACGAATACACACACACACACACACACCACACACTTCATCACTCTCTCTCATTCTCTCTTCTTCGTTCCTTCAAGCTTAGCGTCGGCCTCAGCTTCTCCAACGGCGTTCAGCGGCGATCGACGGCCCCACGCGGCGGGAAATGTTCAAGAAGGCTCAAGCAACCTCAGGTAAGCTCTGTCTTCTCGTTTCCTTTTCTTTCTGGGCGCGATTCTGAGTGAATGGGGGGAAGATGATCCGAATTTTTGGATGGTTTTTGAAGTTTCTGAAATTATAGAAATGTTCCTTGAACCTTTCTCTTGGTTGTTTGAGTGTTGATTTTGGGAAGGAAGTTGAAATAGGCTTGGATTTGCCCAAATTGCTCCGTCGGTTACTGTTCATGCGACGGGAATAATGTGGATTTTTGGGAGTTTATGGTTTTGAAGCTTAATTTCTAGTTATTATAAGTAAGATTAAGGTTATGGAATGATTGTATATGGATTATTGAAGTTTATGGAATTTTTGAGGAAATTCTTCCTCCCCTGTTTCGGCAAATTCATCGGGCAAGAGGGGAAAATTTTTGGAAGCAACTTATATGAAGGAATTGGGAGTTGGAATGAGTGTTTTAGGTGTATGAATTAATGAAATTTGGAAGGGATGAATTTTGTTCTATTTCCCTTATTCTGTTCTGTTCTGACCGAATCCCCATTCCTTTGTGATGCTTGATTTTTGTTCTTCCCTTTGGTATATGAATGTCTTAAGCATATGGGAAAAGATGATAGAATAGGTAATTTGATTAATTGCAAAATTCTTGTCCTTCTTGCTTTCTGTCTCTGTTCGGTCAGGGAAGGAAAAATGGTTGAGGATGGTTTGTTTTGCTTAAGGAGATAGATTAGAATTGTCTATTTATGATTGGTAGACATTGGATTATTAAATGTGAAATTCTTGGTTTCCTGGTTGCTGCTTTGGCCGACAGATTTGTTAAGGGAAGAGAAAAATGTTGTGGAAATGAATTGATAAGGTGAGATGTAATTGAGACAGTCATGTTATTGATTAAATTCTTGTTGTGCAATGACTGAATCAATTGGATGCCTGGTGTTAGAACCATTTAAATGTTTCCTATATATTTGATCCCTATTGTTTTGTTTTGGTCCTAATATAATGTCAAAGATAAGGGTGTAGTAAGGAATTTTGTTCTTATTGATGTGCTGGCTGTTGGTTTTAGGGGCTAGTAAAGAGGAAATAATGATGTTAATTCAATAGGAATGAAATTGACTGGAATGTAAAGTGAATTAGCTATTCTTGGATTTTTATTGGATTTTGGTTTGAAGTATGCTTTGAGTTGTATTTCTGGATTGTTGATTTGGCATTGATGGTTGTTAGGTTTAATTAATGTAGGATTGAATTAATGTTAAGATTGAAGAAGTTACTAGTTAATTTGGAAACTTAATTCATCATTCAAGGATTTCCAAAGATTGGGACAAAGTTTCAAATTAGATTAAAAATATGTGTTATTGCATTTAGTAAGTGATTTGAAATTCAATTATGACTAAGTTGAAATTTAAAGATTAATAAATTGTAATGGATGTAAGAAGTTAGAATTTATAATGGTGTTTTGTTGTGGGAATTCTTGGAGTATATGACTGGTGGATCAATTGTTGTGATAAATTTAGAGATTAGTAAATAATAATGGTTGAAGGTTTATAATTGCTTGATTGAATTATTAGTTGATATTATTCTGGAAATGAAATTCCTGTTTGGATTGTTATAGTTGTATACCTAAAGGGTAGTTAGACTTCTAAGTATAAAGTAAATAGTTGTATGGTCTACTAAGAAATTTAGAAAGTAAATTGAGGTAAAAGGATAATTGATTGATAAGAAATGTAAGTTTAATTTAAATAGTAATGACATTCTTATGTTTGTATTGTGTATACAAATTGATGCTGGTGCAATGTTGATTGATGATGGTGTGATTAACCCCTTATCTAGAAACTAAGATTGAATTATATTAAAGATAGGAAAGGGGTAGAGTTATAGGAACGTGAGAGACGTTTGATTATTATGTCTAAGTTTAGATATTAATATATTATTTTATATTACAAATATTTATAGGACAAAATAGTGGGATCGAATTCCCAGAGTACATAGAAGAGAAGAAATACAGTGAAGAGTAAGCTCAGGATTCAGGTAGCAGTTTCATTCAATTTCATCTATCATGTATTAATAATTGCATAGCATGTTTTATAAATTCACAGTAAACTTTAGGGCCGAAAGGTCGCTTTAACCTTGTCAGATATATTCATAGTATCCGAGTACTCGATGACTAGAGGGCTAGCTACCCCTAGTACAGTTCAGTTATGACCGAAAGGTTATATTCAAGAGGTTAAACCTCACAGTAGTGCCTTAAGTGCACTAACAACAAAGTTAATGTTTACTTATATGGGATGAGTGCGGGGGCCCACAAAGGGGCAACATCCCTACCCATACAGACATGTTTTTAGTTATACATATTTTATTAATTATTATGCATGGTAATGAATGAAATGAACTGCGTTAAATTGCTGTTTCAGATAAGCTGGTAGATGGTAAGATGATTAAGATAAGGCAGAAGTGCTGGAGGAAGATTATATGAAGAATTTAGGATTATGTTATAAAAAGTAAGGTTAATTGTATATGATGTAATTTTATATTATTAAATTAATAGTAGAAATCATAGAAAATAGAATTCTATAAATTTATAAAAGGGATTTAAATTTCCTAAGTACTATGAATTGAAAATAGATACCCTAAAAGGATTAACGTGCTTTTAATTGTTTTAGTAACCGCTTTATTTTATAAAGAATTTTAAGTTATTCCAATTTGTCTGAAAAGCCCATTTCCAACTTAAAGAATGTTGGTTTAATGTTTTAAAAGGAAAAGTTTTAAAATTTTCCGTATTTTTGGGCTTTCGACATTGAAAAGTGGTTGTAATTCAATTAAAAATTGATATAATATAGTAGAAAAATCCAGGTGTTACATGATTCATTTCTCAAGGGCAAGTTTCTAGTGTTAGTGAAAATTAATAAGTTAGAACAACTTCGTAAGTATATTTTCGCTATAGAAATCGAAAGCATTCAATTCGAACAATTTTCAAAAAAGTAAAATTTGTTGGAATCAGTAAAACTATTTCGATTAAAAGTGGATCTGGGGGAATCAACCATCTATTTGTACGATTCTTTGATGGAAAGAAATAAAAAAATGGGAATATTGCTGCCATTTTTGAAATGATTCAAGATCCTCGAAATAATGTCTAAACCCAATGATTCAAGAAAAAGCTAACAGATCATGGAACAAGTAAATACCGTTTTCAATTGTCTCAACAACTATATTACACTGACTGAAGACGAAAAATAGATTATAGATATAGATTATTATAAAGGGGACAGACAAGAAAGGGGGTAGAGACCGCTCAATAAATGAAATAAAATCCCTAACTAAAGGCTAAAGGTTTTTGTTTCCTTTGAGTTATTTGAGAGTTATCCAACTTGAGTTATGAGGTTACGAATACGGGTGATTTTTTTGGGGGGGGGGGGAAGAATAGAACAAGAAAGAGCTATTTAATTTAAATCATAGTATAATTGATTTGATGATTTTATGAATCTATTTGACATAATAATTCTATACATAGACATAATTTCGAATTTTCTCGAGCCGTACAAGGAGAAAACTTCTTATAAGTTTCTAGGGGGTGTATTGTTTATCTATATCTATCCCAATAAGCCGTTTATCGAATCGTTGCAATTGATGTTTGATCCTGAAGAGAGGGGAGAGATCTTCGGAGAGTGGGTTTTTATGATCCGATAAAGAATCATACCTATTTAAATATTCCTGTTATTCTATATTTCCTTGAAAAAGGCGCTCAACCTACAGGAACTGTTCAGGATATTTCGAAAAAGGCAGGTGTTTTTATGGAACTTAATCCTAATCAACAAACGAAATTCAATTTTCAAAATAAATAAAAAAAAAGGATGTGGATGACTTTTATCTATATTTATATAATCCTTTTCTCTCTTATTTCCCCCTCCCCCCGCTCTCTTGCTCTATTCATACCTAAATTTGGATTTCTTATTGCTGCTATAGAATGCTGTTTTTTATAACTACAAAAATCGATTTTTTTTATTGATAATATAAAAAATGGGCAAATGAATAAAAATAAATTAAATTAAGTACTAAATTAAGTATTAAGTAATTGGGTTTGGGTCTATAAATATATTATCCTCAATGAGCTGGTTTTTGTTAGAATTCTCTGAATAAATTATATTAGTAACAAGTAAATCCTTTGTATGTAAAGTAAAAAGTCTCGAGATTTTGGGGGATAAAGGCCAACCGCAAGGTCTGAGATGACCTAGAAAGCACTATCAACTTTGTAAGCCTACTTGGGTATTGAGCATTTACTTAACTTATAAGAACATAAGTAATAACATAAGAACAGAATTTCTTGCAATGGATAGTTGTAACTCCGGAAAAGAGATTTTGCTAGTTTGGCCTATTCTACAATGTCTCAATTGGGTTATATGATGTTAGCTCTAGGTATGGGTTCTTATCGAGCCGCTTTATTTCCGCTCATTTTACCTGGAAATTGAAAGAAATTTAAATAATGGTAAAGAATATTGAAGTAAATACAAAAAAAAAAAAAATTGGTACAAAATTGGTATATGAAGAAAAAGACTACTCTACTATTTCTTATACTACTTCTTATATGTTATATGCTTATATGGTATATGCAATAAAAACGAATCTTATATGTAATTATGTCATAAGGGTTCTAATACTAATAAAAACTCGGAAAAAATATAAACTAAGAATGGGGGGTAGGATTCTTTGACGAACGAGATCAATGGGCATTTTTCAATATATTTTATAGTTTTATCGTTTTCATCAATTTCAGTTTCAGCTACAGTTAGAAATGCGTCTCTCCTGAAGTTGTCGGAATTATTCGTAACAAAATATTGGCTACAATTTTTTTAATGAGCCCTTTTTACGTTTTTACGTTATTTCTTACGCTATTGTACAATTCTTTTGTTTGTGAGATTATGATTATTTTCTAACGAGAGATGATAAAATTCTAGAATGGATTGCTACCTATGACTAGATCTCGGATAAATGGAAAGGTCTTATCAATAAAATTTCCATTTATCCGAGATCTAGTCATAGGTAGCAATCCATTCTAGAATTTTATCATCTCTCGTGAGAAAATAATCATAATCCCACAAACAGAACTGTTGAATTCGTTAGATACCGATTCCTAAGGTGAAAATCTCATGTACGGTTCTGTAGAGTGGCAGTAAGCGTGACTTATCTGTCAACTTTTACACTATCACCCCCAAAAAACCAAACTCTGCCTGGTGTAATATAAGAACAACAATGCGCGTGCCACGATCCGTAGACACCCTTGGAAGTATTAAGGCATGATAGTAACTTTTTTCTGTATAACCGGAACCAGAAGATTTAGACTGGTTTGAGAGGCAAATAGGTAGTTGACAAGTTGATTGGTTAATTCACTAAGAATTCAATAAGAAATGGGAGTGCTACTACAAAGAGTACTACACCCTTGATTAATAAGAAAAATAGGAACTTTAAAACTGATTAAATTCAAGAGTTAAACGAACAACCTAGAATTACTAATCCCTTACCTGCTTCTTAGATTTTATTCCCACTAAATTAATTATGCCTCAACTAAATCAATTAATCTAGAGTACTAATGTCTATAAATGCTTGTCGGTCCATTTATATCCTTACCTAAATTAATTATGTAATGTCTTACAAAAATTAACTAGGTATAATTTATATTGGTAACACTCTAATTTGATTATGCGGAGCTTCTAGGTATATGTCTATCCTAGACTCAAATTAAATTAAATCTAATTCCTTAAATTAAAATCTAATTCCACATTATTTAATCTCACGGTCTATTTAAAATTCTCTCCGTCGAGTTCAATCCTAAACTCCCTAAACATGTTTAATGGTGGCCAATCACTAAACAATAATCAATAATAGCAAGATTAAATAAACTGAAATAAAATTAAGCATAACTAAAAAGTGGGAAAAATCTCTAAATCACAAACTAGTTTATAGTACTCTAAGTTATAAGAGAAAACTAGCCACACACAGTTTTGAACAAAATTATCTCAACAATAACAAAGAGTTTTAAATTCTAAATCATAAAGAAACTAGAATTTAAACAACCCACGTTGCTTTCCCAAATTTGTTCTTCAATTGGTGAAGAAGAAGAATGAACAGTGCCCAATTCCTTCTCTCTCCTGCGCTTTCAGCGTGTCCGATGATGATTACTTGTGAAGAAACCCGTGAACAGTGCGCTCCCCAAAATTCCTCCTCTGCAGCGTGCTTCCTCATGAATCTAAGTCTCCTCTCCTTTTTAATTAAACTGTGCATTTTTTCCTTTTAATTTGCTGCACCACAGAATCAATTACTTCCTCCACTGTGCCACGTGTGAGTGTAGAAAAATCAATTTGGTCTTCCAATAATCTCCCTAAAACGTAAAGCTTTGAACCATTCCTTTTATTTTCCCTTTTTTTTAATAAAATCTGCAACACCATAGTCAAAGAAAGACAATCAGGAAATTTGATGCTAACAAATAGATAGACTAAAGTCCATTAATCTAAAATCCTTTTTCCTTTATTATTTTTACTTTCCTATATTTTAATTCAAATAACATAACTTACAAGAAATCCCCAAACAATGTCACATTGATATCTTATTACATACCAACTAAAATTTCTTAATTTTTTGAATTGATACTCCCTAAATACAATAAAATGTATTAGAAAATATATTAAAATTGGGGAGTCATCATGATTTATTTCATCCTAATCAATCTCTTATAATCCTTTCATCTATTTCCAGTTAACTACTGCCACAATCCTCTTTGCAAGCTGACATTGTAGGAACGGATATAAACTTCATGTTACAATTTTTTCAATTATATTCCTACATCTATGTTAAAAAACGATAGCTCTCCTCTTTTATGAAGGAGCATCTATCTGTTATTGCTCATTCTTTGCTTTTTATTTAAGTTATGTAATGTTGTAAGTTACTTTTTCATTTGAATGAATTGTCCTTTATACAAAAAAAAATATATATATTTTTTTAGTTTCATGGGATAGATAAACACTACAAAAAAATACATCATTAGTAACAGTTTTTTTGTCACGATTTACCACAACCATGACAAATGTTTGGAATTTGTCACGGTTAGACCAAAAAACAGTGACAAATATTTTTTCTTTTTTAAAAAATATATTGTAACGGTTTAAACCGTTACTGCTCTGTAATGGTTTAACAGTAATGGTTCTAGTAACGGTTTAAACCGTTACTAGTTATGACAAACTACTTTGTCACGGTTTAAACCATTACAAACTTTGTTGTACTTTGTCACGGTTTGAACCGTGACAAAGTAGCTAGTAACGGTTTAAACCGTGACAAAGTTTGTCATGCTTGAAACCGTGACAAACTGTGATAAAGCCTCCTATATAAACCCCCTTCCTCTTACTTTTCACACACTCTTCTCCTCTTCATTCTCTTCTTTTTTTCCTCTCATCCGGCTTATACAAGTCTGATTCATTTTTTCTGGGAGATTTCATTTTAAACCAGTTATCTTATTTATTTGGTTATAATTTTTTTTTATTTTTGTTGCAGCGTGTCTAGTTTAGAACAATGGGTAATATTATTCTAAATAAAAATACGATTAATTATTTCTGTAAATATTATTTTTAAGGAAAAATTTAAAAGAAAATTAAAATATGAAATATCAATTTATTTACCTAAAAAGAAAAAAAATTATTAATCATTTAATTTAGCTAAATTATATAAATTCTTCAAAATATGAAACAAGTAATAAGTAGCACAAACCTTGGCTTATTTAGATGGATCCGAGACAAATATTCAGAAGAAAAACCTTGACTATATGTGTCATGGTTTAATAGAAAACCTGTGACAAATTTGTCACGGTTTTAAACCGTGACAAGCGTTGTGACATAGCTTGTCACGATTTAAACCGTGGCAAAGCTTGTGACGGCTTGCAGTGGTAGGATTTGTCACGGTTCTAAAAACTGTGACAAATGTGTTTGTCACGGTTAAAACCGTCATAAACCTACGGTTTTAACCGTGACAAATCAACGTTTTTTTTTGTAGTGAAATATCTTTACAAATTTATTTTAAGGGGTTAAATTAATGCTTCATCATTAATCTAAACGGATATGGGACTTCGATGGAGTTTTCCTTTCTCGTGAAAAAATAGGAGAGCCTGAAGAGGAAAAAAATAAAGATTTATTACTTATTTTAAGAGTTAATAGTAATACTACTATATTGGTATTTACAGTTTGATTTGATTTAATTCTATTTTTAATCCATGTAATTTAAAACCATTATCTTCTTAGCTATTGTTTGTCTTTAAGGTCTTGATAGAATTTTGGTTTTAGTCTTTGTTGTTTCAAGTCATAACTTTGCATCCTTACCACAACCAAAACTCAATAAAAATAGAGACCAAAGCCAAACTCATTAAATTTATAGGGATAAGAAAATAAATTTTTTAGTTATAAAAAAAGAACACAAATTCGTTCAATGTATAAATATGAAATAGGCAACTTAAATGTAGTAGAGGATAAAAAAAATAAATTTTTACAGAGAAAATCGATTTAAAAAATATTATCTCTAATATATGTGAATTCATGGTCAGTGTTTTTTATTTTTCAAAATCTAATTTTATAAACTTGTTTGTTCAAAAAAAAAAAATCTAATTTTATAAACTAGGGTACAATCATCTTTTGGGAATAAACTCTTCATTACCCTTCTACTGATTTTGTACCCCTCATATGCCCTCCTTTTCCTAACATCTATTGAATAAAAAATCTCAATATTTCAGTTTTGACGTTTTATAAATGTGTTTTGATTTATACTTTTTAATAGGCTTGATTCTGATCATATTGTCAAGCCGCACCTCCGTGCGTGTTTAGTCTAGGGTCTCTCCTAGGGTTGTGGTCGAAGCTGTGTCTTCAGTGGTGCTTCTCTCTAAGAGAAGGGTGGTGATGGCGGCAAGGGGCTTTTGTTGCTCAAGGATTGGGAGTTCGTTCGAGGAAAGGGGAAAGGTGAGCGACGAAGGCGGAGGATGGAATCGAGGATGGAGTTTCAACGAATGGCACCGAAGTTTTAAGGTGTGGGAAGAGGAGGCTCATGGATTGGGGCTTCGATCTCTCTACTTAGAGAGATTTCTCACTCAAATCAACTCGTCGATGCCGATATGAGTGGACTGAAGGCTTACAAAGGGGCTGAGATGGCGGTGCTGAAAGCTGGAGCGAAGGGTACTCAGTGCTGGAAGTTTTTGAAGGATGACGAGCTTAGGAAATGGAAGAGACTGATTTCATATCTGAGTGAGATGATTTTTATGGGAGCCTTTTTTTTGAAGTTTGGTGGCTGGCCTACAGCCACAAAAATGGCTTGAGGTTTAAGCTTGAGTACTACCTGGTTTTGGGGGAATTTATGGTTGTGCATTTGGTGTTTTGGGCCTGTTAGATGTTAGGAGTAGAATTTATGTCTTGTTTATGAAATACCTTATGTGGATGTCTTGTTGGTTGTGGTTTAGCCTTATCTTGTGGGTTAATTTTGTTTGGATTGGATGCTGGCTAACTTCTATCATGATCTCTATTTCTATGGAGTTTGATCTCAAACTTCAGAGGTTTCTTCATCTTCTAGGAGGTGATTGTGGAGCTGCTTATGGTTTGCAGCATTTGCATCAAGGAGGATGGGCTCGGGAGGGCACGTTTTTGGACAACCACCATCTATTACTTTATCCTTTGATCATGATGGATTGGAAGCTCAGTCTCCTCACCACCAACCTGCAATGGTTAGGTATCGGCAGTCCCTTTATTGTTTGGCTTTTGGTTTGTTGTGCAAGTCTTTGGATGTTAGTGGCTGTGGTCGAGTCCCTGGTCTTCTTGCTCTGTAATTTAGTGCTCTGTTTTAGTGTCTTCTTGATATATTATTGAAGAGCACCAATTTCGAGTGTATGCGTGTAGCGCGCCCTAGGGTCCGCTCTTCAAGAAATTAAACCCAATGGGTAGTGGAAGCTATCCCTGGGTGTCGTTCGCTTGAGGAGCCTAAACGCAAAAGATGACCTAGTAACTAGTATGAAAACTATTAAACACGGGTAAAAAGTATTGTATTTGGTTTTTTTTATAGGATAGATGCAGAAGGTATGATATGTTCAAAAGTAAAATAAAGATAGGATAAAAGTGAGATTTGGAGGGGGATGTAAATGGAATCATTCTTGATAAATGGAAACCTTAGTATTCATTGCTTCAAATTAAAGATTTTCAGGGAGTTAATTATTGATTTTCAAAAGAACCCTAGAGGAACCCCTCTACGCTAGGCTTAGATTAACTTAATTAATGCCGGAACCCCGCACATTACTTAATTTAACCTAAGTTGATTAAGCTTAAAATCAAAGTGAATTTGCTAATCGCAAGGGGCTCCTAATCCAACAACCGGAACCCCGAATTGCCACTTAAATAATCCTAGGGTTTTAATTCATTATTAGAATCCCACATAATAAACCAAGACTCTAGGATTGAAGTCCAATGCCACTCATGCAATTTGAAAAATCCAAAACCAATTAAACCTACTAATCGCAAGGAACTCTTGATCCTAAAACCGGAACCCCGCATTGCAACAAGACTAACCTATTAGTCCCAAGTCATTGGTGAAACCCCAACCAATAAATTGAACCCAATAGGTTGAATTCCAATGTTACTCAAGCTAATTTCTAAACACAAACACTTGACACCATGATTCACTAAATAAGAACCCTCATTTAGCACAAGATTTTAACAAGAAAACATATATTAAATGATGAACCCATACAAATAAGATATGCTCAAGTCAATAGGTGCAATGTCAAGCATCTATACAAAGAAAATAAACAAGACAAGTTGTTTCCACCACTCTCATACAAAGATATGGAATAAAATTACAACCAAATGAAGAAACAAGCCCTAGAATCCTAGAAACATGCTTAAACATAAGGAAGAGAGAGTGGGAGAACAAGAACTCCCCTTTGAAGCTTCAAGCTCATCCATTGGCTCCTACCATCAAGAATGAGGGAGCCTAGCTACTGTCCTCCATGAGAAAGCCAGCACCAAGGAGTGGAGGTTGAGGAGACATGGAGATTTGGGTGGAGGAAGGTGGAAGATGGAAGATGGAAATGAGAGGAAATGAGAGAAAGATGATATTTAGGGTTTGTGGTGGCTCCAATTCTGTCAAAGGCTCCTCATTTTCGACCTAATATGCTCCTGAGTTGGGTCCTAGAAGTGGGTAATTGAATTGGACCCGGGTTGGCCCAAAAAAACCAGTAAAATCGCACATCTATCAGTGCGTGCTCGCTGTAGCGAGCATTTTTTGTCACCACAGCGAGATTGACAGAGAGCATAGCTCAAGTTTCTGTCTTTCTCGCTGTAGCGAGCATTTTTGGTTGCTATGGCGAGATGTACGGAATTTTGGGGCTGAATTTTTGTGCTTTGGTGCCTCCTTCTCTGCAACTCGCTCTTCAACCCGGCTAATTTCTTCATGTAAAATTTTTCCTCTTTTGGTCCTTTAGCGACCCTATAAACATTATTGCAATAAACAAGGATAAAAAAGTCCTAGAGATTAATTAATACAAATTAATCTCCAATTATGACTAATTAACCTCATTTTCATACTAATTTCACTTAAAGACCTATGATGTTCAATAAGCTAATATGGACCAAAATTGCATCTTAAATATGTTAAAAGCCTCATTTTTAGCATAGCAAAACAATACAAATCTAAGGATTTGTCAATTATCTTGTGTTCTGTTTGAGTGTCTTCATGTCTATACTCTGAAAATACCCCTTCGACCAACAAAAATAGGTCTGGTCTCTATATATACTTCTAATGGATTTTGATCATGACGCCATATACTTTTAATGAGTTTGGGTTTTGATCCCTATTTTTAATTATCTTACTAAAACTAAAGAAATATAATTAAGTTTTTAACACCTTTAATTATATTTACTCGGAAAAAATTGGAAGACATACAATTAAAAGGACCTAATTGATATTAAACCTAGTGACTAATATGTAGGACCAATTTTTTAAAAAAGAATAATGAGTCCAAATATGTTAAAATTCTTGCATGAATTTGGAGCTCACATAATCATTTATGGTATGTCTAATTAGAAAACATCAAATCACATCATTTAAGTTAATTTGAAAACTTATGCTGGCTTGATGGAATAAATGAAAATGTGTCATGGCATTTAATAAATTAGTCCCGCTATTTTCTTTACAAGAAATTACTCTCTCATCACTCAAATTCATTTTCTCTCTTGTATTAAATTATGTGATTTGATGTATTTTAACTAAACAGACCATAAATGACGTGTCACTCCAGACTTTGTAAGAATTTATCCCAATGTAGAGGACTGAGGTGTATTTAATTGAAATTGAAACATGAGTCATCACTTTTTTGTCGGCTAAATAAATTTCTAATATATATATATATATTTAAAGAAGTGAAGTGATAATAGCTGGAAGAAAAGGAAAAATAGTTATTTTTTGCAATCTTTTACTCAACAAAACGAATGTGCACACCCAGCATAATAATAGAGTCAAACTTGTAACCTCATACTTAAATCAAAAAAAGAATTTTATGTCAATTAAGTTCCGACAAGTAAAAATAATTATTTAACCCTTACAAGTTACAATCTTTAATTTCATTTATTTCTATAATTTTATAGCTAGAATGAGAATTAGATGATTTAGATACTCTTAAGTACTCTCCTTACTTATCTTTTTTTAAGAGTAGGGAAACCGTTTCCATGAAATGAGCAACACCAAATTTGAAAAATGATATACAATATTTGAATAGTTTTGGACTGAATATTTTGATAAGTTTGAATTATCTTGAGTTCTCAATTCAAACTTATAGTATTCGCGAATCAACATTACAATTTAGATCAATCATTTCTATACATATGTAGTTCAATTCAATAAGAAAGCTGTAAATTGTATCCTCATAATTAACAAAATTAAGTAACAATTCAGTTAAGTCGGATGGCTTAAAAATAAAATTGAGACAATTTAAGTGAATTGCGTATCGTGAAGAATTAATTCATATTCGCGTTTTAATTGCAAACAAAAGTTATATTTTCGTTTGAACTGGCGAGCAACAAGTAGATGATGATTTGTTGATCTCAACCCCGTTACAGTACATGAGTAATGAAAAGTGCCACTGGATGAAATTTTATAAGGAATCTCATCGGAAAAAAAAATTTATAATGATAAATTGATACTTTTTTTTTTGGTCCAACGATAAATTGATAACGAAACCAATATTTTTTTTTGGGGGGGGGGGGGGGATATTATTTTTGCCATAAATACAAAGATTCATTTTTAATATATACATCAAATAAAAAGAGAAGACGAGAAAGCTGAGCGTCAGACATATAACATCTAGTTAGTCCAGAAAAAAGACATATAAAATCTACTACTAGCAAAGTCGGTTATGGAAGGGCAATAAATGTATAAAAATATAACCATAAAAGGGAAGCATCAACACTAGATTGATAATTGTTGTATTTATTACTCCTTAATATTTGAAATTTAAACAATGATTCATAAAAGTTTAAATATACAAATTTCAAGTTTGATTTTTTTTATATGTAATTAAATTTTTAAATAGTTAAATATGAAAAAAAAATTCAATTTCAGATTAAAATTTAAATAATAATTTTTTTATTTCAAGCCCCCTAATATCATTATAATCATTCCGCAGTAAAGCCCCTCAACTACTTGATGTACAATAATTCATATATTGAAAACAACCCTCCAAAATTAATTAGCTTTAATCTGGCATGGTGTTTAGGACGAAAAAATAATAGTAACATTGATTGAAATTTGACCTCTAGAAAAAAAAAAGTAAATTTGACCGTCAACTAACCTTAACGGCACCAATTTATTGCAATTAATTTGTTATTTTGTTTTAAAATACATTTAAATATGCCATATCGATATCATGGAGCACTTAAAATTGATATAAAGCATTTTGAAATAATAAGAAAATTTATACAACGTTGTAATCCAGAGATGCCGCGCACTACGTTTATTGTTCGACTCTACGTTTAATAAGATTTGAAGGATGCTAGTTGGATATAAAACATAATTCAAAATGAATTATTTCCTGATAAAATGATGAAACTCGAATACATTGAGAAGGTCCTAGAGACAACGTAATTGTAATGTTTATCACACATGGGCCAATGCAAACAGCCGCAGAATTCCCATATAAAGGGTTAAGGCTAAATCCTTCTTCGTTGTGAATGCAAAAAGGCTTTACATTATATATCCTATTATTATCATCTATCTGGTTTCTATCAAAAGAGAATTAAGAAAGATGTCTCATGTTGGGAAGGCTGAAAAACTGATGTCCACCTAAATTCTTCTGCTAAGCAGTTTCATGAAATCTTCAGCAGCAAACCTCATCACATTGCCAACTCTACTCCTGGAAAAATCAAGGGTGTGACTAAGCATCAAGGTGATTTTGGAAAAGTTATTGGTTCCATCATTGTCTGGAATTACGTTCATGTATGGTAAGTCTAATTCTTTTCTTTTTGGTCAAAAGTCGAAATCTTATTTAACTTACAGACATAATTTACCTACTCATGCTTGAATTTTGCGTTCTTCTTTGAGAACATGTAAGATTTCCTCATTCATTCTTTAATCTTCATATGAGGGATCGTGATGTCAATAATCCATTACGATATACTCCCTCCGATCCTAAATATAAGACCACTTTGACTTTTTTGAAAAAATTTTAGGATGCAAAATTAATCACTTTAAATTGTCTATAATTATCTTTTTTCCTCAAAATTACTCTATTCTACTTATAAACTAACATATAATCTAATTACATATGACATATGTTATAATTTAGTGGTCTAATTTGTTTCCTTAACTTCCACAAAAAAAATTAAAGTGGTCTTATATTTAGGACCGGAGGGAGTATCATCATGAATATTAGAGATAGATGTTATATGGCGAATGGAATGTGTAACTACATTGTACAATGCAATGATTATATCTTTTGCTGACTATTTAGCTTGTTAGGGGATCACGCTTCAACTAGGACGGTGATGGTATTGGTACGGTGATGGTATTGGTTGTGCTAAATGGAATCTATGAGTAAGAGGTGAAAACAAGCTAGTATGCCTATTAGAGGCCTTCGGCTTGGCCTATCTAGATTAGGCCTAATAGAAAATAGGCCAAGGCTTCTTAAAATAGCCTATTTTGCTAAATAGGCTAGGCCCAAATCTAATAAGCAGCCTATTAGGCCTAACAGGCCAGCATAGTTATACATCATTTTTTAAAAAGTTTATAATTTCTTAATTATATATCTTCATGTGAAAATATATTCAGATTGGCAAGAAAAAAATGTATTTTTGGACTAACTTGAGGTATGGGCCTATTTATGTTTCAGCCTATTTGGCGGCTTGTTGGCTTGATTTGATAAATCAGGCTAAGACAGACCTAGAAACAGACCAAGCTCATACCTGAAAAAAGGCCTATTATGTGCTAGAGGTCAGGCTCAGGCCAATCCACCATAGAATAGGTTAGGTCTGTTGAGAACAAGGCCTAACATGTTTTCACCCTTACCAACGAGTTTATCTGCTACAGTAGTGCCAATGTGACTACTATGAGTTAATCTTTGTTCCTCAATCTTCGGCTTTCCTTTGTATCTTTAAAAAGGACTATTCCATATATCGTGTATTAGCCAAATATTTTGGATGACTTCATCACTCATAGAACTAGTTTTAGTGGTCATCGCAATGATAAGTACCGATAACTCGTTATTGCGGTGAGATATGCATATTTCAAATATAATTTCAACATTCTAGTTTTAAGAATTTTCAACTAATGATTTTTAAATAAATATCATTTTTGAAAAATTAACTGTAAAAATATTTCCTTCATTTTAGCTTGTATATACACATTGAATTATTTTTTGTAAAAAAAGAAAGTAAAAAAAATCAATTTAAACCATTCAAATTAGATTTACATGCTTTGCAAATGTGATGATATTTTGGTACTTATTATTGTGATGAACATTGAAACTAGCTCCATCACTCACTTGTGATTATCCTCTAAGTTTGATATATAAGACTTGATCATATGTGTGTGTGAGTTATTGCACAGAGGGGAAGCAATGTGTGGCGAAGGAAGAGATTGAAGCTGTGGATCCAGCAAAGAATTTGATAACTTTCAAGTTAATAGAGGGAGATTTACTGCATCATTACAAGAGCTTCAAGGCTACAATTCAAGTGAATCCAAAGGCAAAAGGAAGTGTGGCTCACTGGACTATTGAGTATGAGAAGCTTCATGGGAGAATTCCAGATCTACACTCTTTGACTCAGTTTGTGACAGAAATGACCCACTACTACAGAAAATGTCTATAGCAACACTTATTTTGGCCCTATAGCAGCGCTTATAAGCGCTGCAATAGCCAGTGATGCTATAGGCTATTAAGCCTAACGCAGCGCTTGTTAAGCACTGCGATAGGTGACCTAAAGCAGCGCTTAAGCACTGCGATAGGTAATTTATTTTTTAAAAAACTAATACCTATAGCAGCGCTTTAAGCGCTGCTATAGGTATTATTTTTTTTAAAAAAATTAATTTTTATCCCTGCATCAATTTAGAAATTACAGACATTTTCAAAACATATATACATCAAAAACCATTTATCCAGAGATCAAATACATTAAAGCAAACATTCTAATTAATTAACTCCTATATATTATAAGGTAATATACTTAGAGAAAAATAAACAATTAAATAAATTAGAAAGAACAATGGACAATTAAGTAAATTAAAACATGTAAATTCACTAAACATTCTAGAAATCAAAGTCTCTCTCAAATATATTTACTATATACTAACAACATATATTTGAAATTACATAATCAAAATCACTTACTCATGCTTAAGGTTCCATCTATAGAGTCAGAATGCCCACTGTTAAAATGGCAAAAATTGCAAGCATACTATATGTTTCTAAAGAGAACCTAAATGTTTGTACTTGTATTTTTTCATTCAAAGACACCAGAACCAATTAAAAAACAATAATTAGAACAAATAACTAGTCATATGCAGTATATCTCTCTGCACGCTCACCTTAGACAATCCAATAAAAGGTTCAAAATGTTTGGGATTTGGAAAAAGAAGATTGGCCAGCTCAGCCTTGTTCACTTCAACAAACCGGGTCTCTTGATCAAACTTTGCAGCTTTCACAAATTCTTCATAGTCAGATCCCTGAAATTTTTAATAGAAAAGAATTACTTTATTTACGTCAACAAAACAGGCAAGTCATATACCTGATATCAGCAACAAATATTACACATTTGCCATGCTTCTGATTATTAAACATAAAAAGTTCTTCCCTATTTTATAATTACCTTGACAATCACATAGCGCATTAATACTCCACATGAGAAAACAGGCAATTAGTCCATATAAAATTAAAATGGATTCTATAAAGCAATGCAACATGGTAAATAAGCATGCCAAAGAAAGCCTCACACTGAATTTTGACAAATAAATGAAGCTTGATCAATCATTTCAATCCTTATAATATATTACATTTCATTCCAAGTTTTACCTTCACAAATGTATTCACTGCCAAATATTCTAAACTTCATCAAATCACACACCCAAGCACCCATTCCAGGTTCCAATTCAACACACACACATATATATATATATATATTACTTCAAAAATTTTCCCTCTTGGACCCAGCGGACTCACAGAAACAGGGGAGAATAAGAAAAATTTTCAGAACTTCTTTAATCTCCAAAATCACGCATACAATTTATTTCTTGAGCTTCAACTTGCCTCTAATCACCATTAATTAAGCCTGAAAGCAATGAACACCCAAATCCCCAAATATTGCCGTCGCATGAACAGTAACAGAGGGGAAATTTGTTGAAGAAATCGGTCATATTTCACTTCAATCCCCAAAATCAACTCTCAAACAAGCAAGAGAAAGGTTCAAGCACCATTCCCCTAAGCTCAGAAGCTTCCAAAAACGTCCCACAATCACAAATCACTTCTCCCCCAACTCGCTCGATTTCGGTCCAGAGAGAGATGGAAACAGGAGGAAGAAGCTTACCTAAGGTGTACCAAGCTTCCTTGAGCGTCTTCCGCCGTGAGACGCCACTCAACGCCGCTGCTGGAGGCCGGAGTAGCCGCTGGAAGGAGGAAGCACGAAGGGAAGAGAATGAGACGAAGGAGGTGTCGGGTTGAGGGAGTAATGTGTGTGTGTGAGTGTTTGAGTGTATGTGTGAAGGCAGAGGGAATATAATAAATAAGAAGGAAATAGGAAGAAGGACACGTGGGTGGTCCTAATAAAAAGGTAAGGAGGGTGATATTTTTATCAGATTTTTAATTGTTTCAGATTTTTAAAAACAATTTAAATGCTTTTGTTTCTTTTTAATTCTTTCAGATTTTTAAAATTGTATCAAATTGTTTTTATCTAATTTTTAAATTCCTGGGGGCTAAATAAGTATTTTTTTAATATATTTGCCATTTCTTAATTTTTCAATGATTTTATTAAATTGTTTTACTTTTTTTTTCAAAATAAAATTAAATCCCAAGGAGCCTATAGCAGCGCTTAAGCGCTACTATAGGCCCCATGGGATTTAATTTTTATATGTAACCTAATTTAATAAAAACAATTTAAATGCTTTTGTTTCTTTTTAATTGTTTCAGATTTTTAAAATTGTATCAGATTATTTTTATCTAATTTTTAAATTTCTGGGAGCTAAATAAGTATTTTTTTAATATATTTGCCATTTTTTAATTTTTCAATAATTTTATTAAATTATTTTACTTATTTTTCAAAATAAAATTAAATCCCAGGGGGCCTATAAGCGCTGCTATAGGCCCCCTGAGATTTAATTTTTATATGTAACCCAATTTAATAAAAACAATTTAAATGCTTTTATTTTTTTTTAATTTTTTCAAATTTTTAAAATTTTATCATATTGTTTTTATCTAATTTCTAAATCCCAGGGGGCTAAATAAGTATTTTTTAATATATTTGCTCTTTCTTAATTTGCCAATGTTTTTTTTAAATTGTTTTACATATTTTTCAATATAAAAATTAAATCCAGGGGGCCTATAGCAGCGCTTAAGCGATGCTATTGGCCCCCTGGATTTAATTTTTATATATGTAAAAGCGATGCTATTGGCCCCCTGGATTTAATTTTTATATATGTAACCCCATTTAATAAAAACAATTTAAATGCATTATTTTTTTTAATTGTTTCATATTTTTAAAATTTTATCAAAATATTTTTATCTAACTAATATCTAAATCCCAGGCGGTTAAATAAGTATTTTTTAATATATTTGCCCTTTCTTAATTTGCCAATGTTTTTTTTAAATTGCTTTACATATTTTTCAATATAAAAATTAAATCTAAGCGCTGCTATAAGCCTATTGGGATTTAATTTTTATATGTAACCCCATTTAATAAAAAAAATTTAAATTCATTATTTTTTTTAATTGTTTCATATTTTTAAAATTTTATCAAAATATTTTTATCTAACTAATTTCTAAATCCCAAGGGGCTAAATAAGTATTTTTTTAATACATTTGCCCTTTCTTAATTTTCCAATGATTTTATTAAATATTTTTACTTATTTTTCAAAATAAAATTAAATCCCATGGGGCCTATAGCAGCGCTTATGGGGCCTATAGGCCCCCTGGGATTTAATTTTTATATGTAACCCAATTTAATAAAAACAATTTAAATGCTTTTGTTTTTTTTAATTATTTCAGATTTTTAAAATTTTATCATATTGTTTTTATCTAATTTCTAAATCCCAGGGGGCTAAATAAGTATTTTTTTAATATATTTGCTCTTTCTTAATTTGCCAAAGTTTTTTTTAAATTTTTTTTCATATTTTTCAATATAAAAATTAAGTCCCAGATGGCCTATAGCAGCGCTTAAGTGCTGCTATAGGCCCCATGGGATTTAAATTTTATATGTAACCCCATTTAATAAAAACAATTTAAATGCATTATTTTTTTTAATTGTTTCTTATTTTTAAAATTTTATCAAAATATTTTTATCTAACTAATTTCTAAATCCCAGGGGTCTAAATAAGTATTTTTTTAATATATTTGCCCTTTCTTAATTTGCCAATGTTTTTTTTAAATTGCTTTACATATTTTTCAATATAAAAATTAAATCCAGGGGGCCTATAACAGCGCTTAAGCGCTGGAATATGCTTGTACCTATACCATCACTTTTATTTATAAGCGCTGGTATAAGTCATATTATACCTATCCCATCACTTGTATTTTATAAGCGCTGCTATTGTTGCGCTGCAATAGGGTATTTCTGTAGTAGTGACCAGAGAGATTGATGCGAGCCTCACACAGGGACAAGGACATGAAGAACAGTTAATGGGGAAGGTGGAAATTGATGTTCACATTAAGGCTTCTTCTGATAAGTTTCATGAAATGATCAGCAGCAAGCCTCACCACTTTCCCAATGTATCTCCTGGTAGAATTAAGCATGCTGTTGTTGAAGAAAATTGGGGCAAGTTCGGTTCTGTTATCACCTGGCACTACGTCCTTGGTAACTTGTCAACTCTCTCTCTCTCTCTCTCTCTCTATATATATATATATATATATATCTCTATCTCTCCCTCCCTCCCCCAATTTTTTTACTCCCTCCGGTCCTAAATATAAGTCTACTTTGACTTTTTTGACTTTTTTTTCAGTTAAAAAAAAGTAGTTTCAATCCAAAAAAAATCCTTTTTTCCTCAAAACTAATTTATTATAATTTCATGTGGAAATTAGATTATAGGTTAGTTTATAAATTAGTTTTGAGGAAAAAATGTTTTTTTTGGACTGAAACTACTTTTTTTTTGGAATGAAAAAAAGTCAAAAAAATTAAAGTAATATTATAATTAGGACCGAAGGGAGTATTTGATAGGGCAGACATTGATAGTAACGGCCTATAGGGTTGTAAGTAGGATTCAACACACGACTTTCCTACACATAGGAGAATTTTCATGGCACTAGGCCATAACTCCATTGATGGGATCATCCAATTTTGGTAAACTACTAAACTTGCCCTAAACCTGCTTTGAATTTTAATCAAAAGTCAATTAACCGAGCGATCTTTATATATTTTTTTTTCAGATGCTTATGGTCATGGTTTTGGGGATTACTTGACTAGCTTTCAGTTTCTGTGTAAAATATTTTTTTATTAGTTCTCAAAGATTTTACACAATTAATTGAGTTAGCTACATGTATTTGGAGGCAAAAAAAAAAAAAAAGTGACTTTCCTCGATTTGTTTATACATAGCAAAAGGACCTAAAACCTCTAGCTATATTTTAAAGAAGAGCTTGAAAATTTAATGCATTAATAGCCTAAGATGAGTAAGATGGTGAGTCTGGCACCAACGGTAAAGTCACTATTATGATTCTAGAAGTCACAAGATCAAATTCTTGAAATAATCTTTATGCTCATGAGGTAAGGCTGTGTACATCTTTCCCTCCTCAAATTCCACCTGATGGGGAGTCTTGTATACTAGGCTACCCTTTTAACAGACAAGGAGTACTGATTATTTAAAAACAATTTGGGCTTATATAATATCCAAGAGTTGAATTTGTTTACGTTGAACATGATGCTAATTGAATTTGTGGTGTGTAAATTGTGCCGAAGGGAAAAAATGTGTGGTTAGATGCAAACAAGAATCTAATCACTTTGAGGGTTGTAGAAGGAGATGTTCTCAAGGATTACAAGACAGTGAATCTTTTCATTCACGCAATTCCAAAGGATAATGGGAGTTTGGTGCATGTGACTATAGAATATGAGAGGCTGAAAGGTCACATTCCTGACCCTCACACTCACTTAGAATTGGTTGCTGAACTTGCCAGAGACCTTGATGCTCATCTTACTACCCAGTAAAAGGCCATTTTAAAACCTTATCTTTCACTACTATTTATCTCATATTTGTATATCTGTATAGTTGTGTCATGCATGGGATTTGAGTCTGGTTAATTTCTTAAGAATCAATTAAGGTGTTATCCTGTTAATTTCTGAGAAGAAAAGTACAATGTGTGTTAGATGGTGAAACCCTCACATTATATTGTAGCTTTTTCTCTTATGAAATAATAATTTTAATTTCTTAAGAAATTGAGGGATTCAAATCCTTGAGTCCAGAAGCGTGTCTTTGTATTATATGCAATAAAAAAAAAAAAAAAAGCTTCAGTCAGAAGTTGGAATGCTGGTATTGCTTTCTTCTTCTTCTTCTTCTTTAATGTATTGTGATCAGTTTTACTATTTTTAAAAGGTATGAAATCCATATGGTTGATTCATTATTTTTCTTCGAATTAATTGAGTGTATTATATAACTCTATTTTTTTGGGCTAACACACGAATCTTCTCGTAAAGTATTCCCTGATTACGCAAACACCATAAATTTTTGTAGGAACAAAAATACACATAAAGCTTTCAAAGTGGCGAAAAAAATATATGATTGTTGTTGTTTGTTAACTTTTGGGCAATGTATTAGTTTTTTAATAGATTGTTTACAACCAGCTAGGCCGCCATGGGAGATAGGTTTTTCTTTTTATTCTGGCAATGGGTCCCAGAATTTTTTCTTCTAATATAATATGAAGTTTTTTCCTTCTACAAAATAAAATGGCCTTTTAGAAAACTAATTAAAGAATATTGAAAATTAGTGGCTATACGAGATTGAATTCTACCAAAATATGTTCTTAATACCTAAAATATTGGTATCAAACCTTGTAAGGGTTTGAGTTCTACTTCCATTGAATATGTTTCAGAATGAATCTTCTTTAGGAGGAAAAATGATACCAAAGTCAAAATAATACCAAATAATGAGAGATAAGTAGACAGTGTCGATCTGCTACCTAATAATGAATCAAAAATAAATATCCTTATATCATTTCAAATAAAAAATTTCTTAATACTCCGTACGAAGAAAGTTTCTTTAACCATTATTTTTAGGTTAGTAGAATAGAGATAACGCCTAATTTCATTAAGGAAATCATAAATAGCCACTGCCATATGAATCATTCATTTATCTTATTAAATTGGAAATTATCAACCAATTATTTTGCAATCGAAATTACTCAACTATACGATACATTCTTTGCTGCTTTCACTACAAAAAAAAATCTGGCTTTCATGGCGACAACTCACCACTAAAAGTATAAAAGTCTATGATAAAAAAAAGTACAAAAGTTGTTTGCTGCTAAGTCGTTACCCATGCGACCGTCACTAAAAGTTTCAGCGACGGCTTTAAGAGTCTCCGAAAATATACTTTCAGTGGCAACATTTGTTGCAGCCAAAAGTATGTCCAATTGTCGTCAAAGAATGTCACTATAACACCAATATTTTCACTACTATACTATAGTATTTTAATTAAATTATAACAATTTTTTCAATGTCAGAAGCCCAAAAATACGAGTACATTAAAACTGTTTTTTCTTTTTGAAATATACATAGAAACAATACTTCAAAGGAATGGGCTTTCGTGACAAATTGAAATTTATTTTCAAACTAGTATTAAAGCACAAGTGGTTTATAAATAAATTAAATACCTGGTTTAATCCTAACTATATAACTAGATAAATTCTGGCTATCCAATCAATAGCCTTTTTACCTGTGCTTGTAATCGGACCTCCTTATGGAGGAATAATACAACATGAATAATAATTATTTAAATTAAATTATTCTGCTAAGCACAGGTAAATTAAATAACTAAAACTAAACCATTAGATACACTATATATACAGGCATCCCTGCCCTTCAATATTACCTTACTTCTTCCACAACTAGTTTCTCCCAATATGCTATACTGAAAAATATTTGGAAAGGAGGAGTGAGATTTTTTGAAATCCCAGTAGCAGTTTATTTCATACATAACAATTCATAAACCTGACAAATGTTACAATTACACGTACTTTCTACGCTATATACTCTTCCAGCCACTATTAACAATATGTTTGTTAAATAGTAAGGTAACTGTACCTACATGATTTTTCTGATTATAACTGTTAAGCTATAACGATATGTCTGACTAGGGGGAGCATCCCACCTAGCCCTGGAGTATTGCATACAATGGGAAGTAAAACTTCAATGCAGAAATTAATAAGGTTTATCACCTTCATGTATAATGTAAACTTGAAACAGGTGTTATGATATTATTCATGTACGATCAATGTCATGAAGTAAAACTGTTATCTAGATACCAAAACTTGGCGTTTCTCTCTCGGAACCTAAACACTTGTTTCTACCCAACCCTTTAAATCTAGGTAAATTTATAATTTGCAGAAACTATCTTGAACCTTTTTGATTAAAGGGTCACTTTAATTACTCTTTATAATTCTCAATCATACACATACGCACACACATATCTATCCTTATTTCCTATTTATTACTAAGTCTTAAAAATAAATTAATCAATCAATAATGTAAATCATTTTCAAGGCTAAGCAATTCAAATAATTACAGGACATTTCAAATTATTAATCACAATATATTCCAAATGATTAAACTCTCACAATCCTATCTTTGTTCTTGGAATAACATATCTTTAGTGGTATTGTATCCATATTGTCTCGTAATAAATTAGTTGAATCAGGATAACAATTTGAATGTTAGTAAAACTGGACATGTTTTAGACTTCTCATTTAAAGGCATACAACAACGCTTAGCATTCCCTTTTATAACATAAACTAAGTGTTTGCTTATGATTTCTCATTTCCTTCTCCATTGAATATCATTACTTTAATAATCAAGAGTCATTCGTCAAATATCTTGATAGCAACTTAGGAAATGTCTAGCTGTAGATACCTTCCTCAAACCTTTATTAATTCTCTGTGAGAATTCTAATTTTATACCCTTCATTAATCTTCTTTAAAAGTTTTGGAAACTAGTACATCTATAAAATCTCCAAAATCGCTGACCTTAGAAAGAAACATACTTACTCCCCACATGAATATCATTTAACTTTTAAGGAAATGCTTTAATTTAAATTTTTGAACCAATACTTCCTAAAGAATCCGAATTCATATACACTCCTTAGCTATGGCTAGTTTCAACTATGGGAATGATCAAAATGACTCAACTCCCTAGATTGAAATCTATTTTCCAAGTTTCATACTTCATCTCTAGTGTGTGTGTGTAATCTACCTCAACGTCCTCATAATATGGAGACCATAAACAGAGCATAGATTTTTTAAACTATGAACCTCAAATGGCTCATAAGAATCAGATTTCCAAACTTTACAATTTGATTCCCAAAATCGAAATTTGTTTAATCCAAACCCAATTAGAGCCTAAAGCTATGAACCATACCTTACACATATATAGTTGCTAGGTGCTTTGAGTAAAAGAAGAAAATAAAATAACAAACTTAAATCAAACATCAAATTCTAGCAGGATTCATGCATTTCTTCAAGCTTAATGATTTATATGACTAAGACACCTACTTACTCTAAAGATATTAAACAATGGAGCACTGCGATTTCAATCACATATTTTAACTCCCAAGACTACACAGTGGTAAAGCATACTCCTCTAAATAACAATATATTCGAGTAGCACTCTACAAACTTAAGTCTTCTTCCTAACACAACAATCCAGATTCTTACATCCCAAATTACTGAAAACAGAGCATATCGTTCCAAATCAAAACCTTCAACCCAATAATACTTACACAACGATTTAAAAAGGTTTCAAAACATTAATAACTCACGAATGGAATACCATTTCAATCAAAGCAAGGCTTTTTAAATTTTCACAATTAACAAACTTCATATGTACCAACTAATCCATGAATATCCTTATTCATTCCATCTTTAACTTACAGAAATTGATACTCAAGTTCTTATTTCAAATCAGAAATCACCAAAAACGACTTTAACACACTAATACATGCTCTCTATCACAATTTATGTAAATCTGGGTTGAAATCGGAAAAACTTCAGCGATGATTATTAAACCAGAAAAGAAATTCGAATCTGTTTCGAAATCTTTATGCATGTGTAAATTTCTTTGGAATGGAATTAACAGGAATAGAAGAGCACAGATTTTAATGCTTACGCTTTGCAGGTTCGAAACAGAACAGAGAATCGAACAGAGGTTCAAGAGGAAAGACAACAGGACAGAGCAAGAGTGTTCAGATTTCGAAAATCAACATATACAATAGGAATCAGACATGCAACCTCGAACAATACCTTTAATCAAGTCTTAACATCATTTAAACACTAATTAGCTTTGGTTTGGATGAAGAATCGAAGAACAGAGTCGATGAATAGTAGCACCCGACTGAGAAGTTCGGATTCCAGCAACGAAACTTCACAAAAACTCACATCTGATTAGGGAAACTGGTTTTATATGCCTAAATTCTAATTTAATCAGTGAGATTCTCTTAAAAACCCAACCCCCATCGGACCTCCAGCTCTCAAAATGGTACTTATAGAAGAATCTAAGGGAAGGGATGGATGGAAAGAGGAAGCTCACCTGCGCTCAAATCCGGCCTTGCATGTACCGTGAGATCTCCCAGCCACCGAAAATCGCAGTTGCCGCCGACAAAACACGCTGAGAACAAAGAGATAAGACGGAAGAGAGAGTGAGAGGTGAATGATGCCGAAAAGTCAAAGTCAAAGCTTCCTCGCCAGCACTGAAACCTCCGTCTACCGCCGCTGGTCGCTGAAAGGGAAGAGCATGAGAGAGAGAGAGAAGAAATCGGAGAGAGAGGGATGACGGAAATGACGATGGAGGAAGGAAGAGAAAATAGAAATATGGGGTTTTATATGTCAATTTACCTTTTTGCCCTTCTCATCTTAACTGAAGATACCAAGGGCAATAATGTCCTTTCATCTTCATCAATTTCTCTTCCTTCCTATTTTGCCTATAATCTGAAAATTTAATTACTCCTCTATTAAATATTGATCTAAATTTAATACTTAAAATAAATTCTTAAGTTATGTTTTAAATTCACAAATTTATTTACAAGGCTTTTTAAAATTAAAACAACACTATAAGATTCTAAATGTTTTGTTATTATCTCTTTTCAAAATTTGGGGTGATACAGTCGCCGCTGAAAATAGAGATTCAACGACAACTTTAGCCGTCATTGAAAGTATTTTTTTATTTTTTTACTGCAAGCGGTTTGGTACGAACGAAGAAATTTCGAACAAAAGGATCGGAACTCACTGATAGGAAAGGAGAGAAAAAAAAGCAATGCCAAGAGCTTCCTCACTCGCTGATAGATGAAGCTCTCTCTTTATCATCTCATGACAGATGCATCAATGGATGAGTCCTTTTTCCTTCACGCGAACGGAGCACCTATCACCCAGAGGAGAGCTTTGCTCCAGTTTCCTTTTAGGGTAAAGCGACGCATAAAAAAGGGCTCTTAAATGTTATTTTTATTAAATATACTTTTATTTGTTTATTTAAATGTTATTTAAATTAAAAACCTCTAATATGATAATAAATGTCAAAATGAATAATAAATAGCTAACATTTTTATTAAACAAAAAATATTTACACAATTCTTTAAGGTCATGGAATTAATTCAGATTCCTCATAAAACAGTACAAAAATAATCCAATTGAGCAAATCTCTTAAATTTTAAACTATCTTGAACTATTGTCTGACGAGAGTGGCGAGAGCATGATGTGGTTGCAATATTTTATGATTGTCACTGTAAGAGAACAAGAGAACAAATTAAGGCAACAATCAATCATCAATCAATTTAAAAAACAAAAACATTATAATATAGCATAAAATCCATAAAGAATACAATGGCTATATATAAAATTATACTTGGTGTTCAAATCAACAAGAATAAATTAGATTTATTTATGGTTTACTACCTTACATTGTATCAGGTGCAAGTTTTGCTAGGAGATACAGTTTCGACTCAACCTGAATAAAGGAACTGGGAATTATCCATTAATTAAGATGAAACAAGTGTTCAGCCTTTTTGTGTAGCTCATCAAATAACATGTTGAAGAAGAGAGGCAAAAGTACTTTCTTCATCCAAAACACAATGAGGATTACTAAAAGGATGTAGACCATTACTAAAAGGAGGATCCCACACTTGATCATCATGCACCTGTAGCGTAGGTAGAGCCGGGAATTCGGGCTGAGCCAGTCGGGTCGGCCCGTTTAGGCCCTAGCCCGAGGAGGGCCGGGCTTTGATTTTAGACCAAAAAAAGGGGACCGGGCTTAAACGGGCCGGCCAGTCGGGCCGCTGGCTTAGACGGGCTAGCCCGCGGGCCGGCCCGTTTAAGCCCGTTTATTGCCCCTCCCTTTTTTTAAACATTTTTTTTATTTTTATTTGCTCAAAGAGTTAAATGGATATGCTATTTTTGTATATATGCATATAGACGATAATAATTTAAATACTTATTATGTTAGATTCAAGTCCCGTATGTCCCACTTTTATACTTTAATTCCTTATTACTAAGAATATTCTATGTAATTGTGGTGTGACTTCTAGTTCTAGACTTAGTACATAATTTATGAGTTGTTGAGTTGGTATATAGCAATGCACTAATGCTTGATAAGTTTGTATTTAAATATAATTTGGATCATATATATTTATATTTTTTATTATAGGTCCATTATTTTCGTTAGCACTACATATTCAAAATTAAGAAAAAAAATATTTAAAAAAGGCGAAGCCCACGGGCCGGCCCGAGGCCCGACGACTCAAGGGCCGGGCTTCACAAATAGGGGGTTTTTTTGTTCGCGGGCTTAAACGGGCTTGGCCCGTTTAAGCCTGGCCCGCCCGAATTCCCACCTCTAAGCGTAGGTACCTGTATTTATAACCGAAAAATGAAATGATCGCTATAGTTATCAAGAGTAAACAAGAACAAGGGAAGTGAACTGTTATTTGATTAACAAATCTTCCAATATTGTATAACAACATCAAAACATAGAAAATCTTTACCCGTCAAAACATAAATCTAAAATTGCTAAGCAAACATTTTACCTCAAAAAAAGTTTTCAAGTGACTCAGTATTTCCATACAACTATAATCAGATTGCAAGATACAAAAAATGTTCCTCTAACTTCATTCACTTTTCAAATGTGGAAGTTGCCAAGAAGGTCACATCCGTACATCACCAATGTCCTCATGGAGTAGATTTTTTCATCACGCAAACCATGATTTGCAACAGTCACCAAACAAATCAGGTACTCGTTGATAATAAAAGACTCGAGAACCAAGTCCCGCTTAAGTAAAATCCTTTTCCTGTACATAATTTGCCTTGGCAAAAGACCCCACATCGCCAATTTATTGAATCCCGCTTGAGTTTTTAATTAAACTCGAAAACTACCACATGTCACAAACACTCACTAACTTCACCTAAAACGAAGCCGATAGGTAATATCTTCCAA
The DNA here is from genome assembly GCA_037074515.1 of Mimosa bimucronata. Taxonomy (NCBI): domain Eukaryota; kingdom Viridiplantae; phylum Streptophyta; class Magnoliopsida; order Fabales; family Fabaceae; genus Mimosa; species Mimosa bimucronata. The sequence continues at coordinate 2,145,696 of CM073447.1, forward strand.
ATTACATAACGAAGAAATTCTTTCCAAATCACACCCAACAAAGAAAGAAAGATGGGAATGCCATACTAGCCCATATCGAGATTCAACAGTTTGTACATGCCTTCTCTGGAGAGTTGAGGTGATGTCAATTTAACATCTGCCCGTGCCTGAGGATGAAGCGAGGAGTGATAAAAATCACCAAAATGGGCAAACTTGTACAAAGAGGGGGGATAGTTCAGCCCATTAAAGCACCAAATAAATATTGTAAAAGGAATTTACTTCAAATTTACAGTACTGCAGATGATCATCAATCATATAAGCTATTCAATAGACGCTAGCTCTTAATAAACTACATTGGCATTAAGAGTCCTTTAACCATGCATGATCTAATGCAAGTATTCGGATAGACTTGAAAAACCCCTTTTGTTTCAGAAAACAAACAAACAACTTCATATACAAAAGAGTTATTAATTTTCCACCTGATTTGCAAATCAAATACCAATGCATCATACAACAAAAGACAAGTATACAATAAGAACCAACCCCTGCGCAGCTATCTGATTTTGCTTCTTCATACAGTGGTTTCACGATTGCATAGAACCGAGCATTTTTACTCAGTACAAGCCCCTCATTTGGCCTCTCCAATATAAGGTAACCTCCTGTCATCAATAGCTTCCCTGGAGCAGAATCGTCAAAAAGTAAAAATCAGTGTACAGACTTATGTTTATGATCCTCATAATGGAATGGCGATTATTAATTTATTTTGTTTGATTGATCGCTAACTAATCGTAAAATTTCTACCAGTTCATTCGAAAATTCCCTTTCCATATAAGACAGATCAAATAGTTCTTTGCACTGGAGATACATAGATGAGATTAAGTTACACGGCCATTGTTGCTTCGCCAGTCTTCCCGATGAAAATGAAGGTTGAGATTTGAGGGAAACAAAGAATGATTCAACTGAAAATACTCAAATCCAACAAAGAAAGAAAGAAAAATGGACGGCGACGCCGACGGATTCATCAGCCTTCAAGAATTTATCGAGCTTAACACGAGGGGGATCGATTCAACGGAGGAGACCACCATTTTCTGTTGGGGCAGAGATGCTGGATTCAGGGGAGAAGATGACGTCTTCGGTGTGTGAGGTCAGAGGAGTGACATCTCACGTCTAGAGTTTGAAAATTAAGAGGTAAATGAATGGAAAATATTTCTTGGAGTGAATTATAATGTTAAATAGGTTAAATGGAGGGAAGCTGCAAAATTTTGGAGGGAGAATAATTTTTTATCTTTCTTGTGGAAGGAATATGGGAATCTTATGCAAAAAATCGTAATTATTAATTTAACTATTAATTTCACACAAATTTGAACAAAAATATTTCACACATAGTAATTAGTAAATAATCATAAATGTAGGGGTATATTTAAATCTGTATTTAATAATAATATTTAAAGTTATTTAAATTTTAAACTAAAAAAAAATTCAAATGACTTTTGGCGGCGACAATAAAAGTCGCCACTGAAAGATACTTTCTGCCGATGCTGAAAACCACCCCCTTCAACGGCAACATTAGATGTCGCCGCTAAAGAGGGTACAATGTTGCCGCTAAATGGGGTCGTTTTAAGCAGTGACTCTATTTGTGGCCACTAAAAGTATGACTTTCAACAGCGACTTGAAATGTCTAATCCTCCAAAACTCATAAACAAAGATCAACTACAACCAAGATTAACCATAAAGCATCAATAAATTCCAGTCAACAAATAAGTGGCTAATTAAGAAGATCAATCAATAGCATCAACAACATATCCAAAAATATTAACGAATTCTCACAATTGCCAAAACAATTTCAAAAGTGACATGTCAAGTCTAAGGATCAACAAGTGTGAAAGTGAAGGAAAGTTCAAAATTTTTCAACTTTTTGAGTTTGAAATATAACCAAGATGCAATAATTTTAACCAACTTAACACATCCCTCCCCCACACTTAATTCCTACATTGTCCTCAATATAGCAAAACATGGAAATACCAATCCGGCCAACTCAACTCTTGGGGTGAAGTAGAAAGTTGTAAATTCCAATTCAAGATTGGAGCGCAACACGTCATTGATAACTACTGGGAATTCATGTAATGTTAGCACATTTTCCTTGAGTTCTATTCAATCCTTGATAAATTCTGGAAACTCAAGATAGGAAAATACTCATTTGATTTTTGGTTGTACATCATTGTTTAATTGTGTAGATTTTGATCATATTTCTAGCTAGTTTCTTATGTTGTTTTATGTAAATATTGTAGGAATATTTTGATGCAATAACCAAGTGATTATAGCCCCTTCATCAAGCTGACAAGTGGACAAAGCTAAGACGAAACCAGAGCAAAAAAAAAACACTTCGCCTTGACTTTAGCCGTGGCGAAAGTGACGGCGAAAAGCACTTGTTTCTGGACCATTTTTTGATAATTCGCCGTGGCTTCGCCATGGCAAAACCCACGACAAATTGTGTATTTTGCAGCGCGTTTTGACAGAAAAGGCGGATTGAAATGAAATAAAAGCTAGGGTTTCAATCTCATTCAACATTCTTCACTTCTTAGGCATTCTTGGGGGTGTTTTGCTCTGCTAGGGCTTGGAGCTTGGTGAGGATTGAGCTAGGGCTTGAAGCTTTGAAGAGATTTGGGCTTCTCCTCTTGGTTTATCTTCTCCATCTTCATTCTGTTCTCTTGTTCTGTGTTTCTGCTTGTATATATGTATGCTCTCATGGAGTTGTTGGATATGAGTGGCTAAATACTTTGATTCTAAGATTATTTTGAACCCTTGTATGGATTAACTCTTGATTCCTCCTCTTATTTTGTGATTAATGAGATGTATGTGTTTATTTTACTCTTCTCCTAATGCTTCTAAGTGATTGATCACCATTTAGATGTTGGGTTCACTTGATTGATGCTTGAGAGGGCTAGATTGAGTGTAGAACTTGGGTAAAATAGTGTAAGAACTTGAAGTTTGCATGATGAATGGATGGTTTTATTGGTAAGATAGAGATATACTTGCTAACCTTACATAGTCACATTAGGATTGGAGCTTGAAAATTGGGTTTTATTAATTGTAGCAAGAAATTGTGCGATTAATGAGATCAAACACTTGTTCTTGACTTGAGAGAGCTTTTACAAGTACTTTGTGAATCCTAGATTAGCACATGGTTTCATTGGGAACATCTTTGATATGAGGTTAATTGAGTTTTGAGAAGTACAAGGGGGATACATAATCTTAGGACCCATTTATACTTGAAGTTGGAGAATCACTTGTTTATAATTTTGTTTTCATTTAGCATATGTTTATTTTCATAGTTAATCTTCAATTTCAATATTTGAATCACTCAAATTGGGCGAGAGTATGACAATTATTTCTTGACCGGGTTTTGGAGCCAAATCCTCGTGGGAAGGATACCTTACTTATCACTTTATTACTTGGCGTGACCCGTGCACTTGCGGTGTGAAAAGTCATCAACACCAAAAGAAAAATAGGGAGAAGGCAAGAGTAAGTCAAAATGATATACCAAGAGAATTTTGAAAACATGTTGAAATCAAGTGTTGTCTTGGTATGTGAGCAAGAAGCATTAATACTACTATTAAGAAATGAAAAACAACTATAACGACTTTTCCTACTAGGTGAGTTCCTTCCCTGGCACTTAGCTAAAAAACGCGTGTCAATTACAAAGCAAGGGAAGCCAGTAAAGAGAAAAGGAACAACCTCGTGATTAAGGTGGTTGAGAATGCTCATGGTAATGCTTGAGCAAGTAGCCATTGACTTTGAATTTCAATTCGATCACGCCATCTAGAAGTTTAAATGCACCATAGGGGAAGGCTTGCACAATTTGGTATGGATCCTCCCACCTATACTTGAACTTGCCCAGTAGGATCTTGAGTCTTGCCTTGAACATCATAATCTTATCGCCTTCCTTGAAGTCCTTTTTCTTCTTTGCACTGAAAAGTCCTTCTTCATGATATGCTTGTCATGGAGCACCTTTAATGTCTCCTTGTAGATCAACCCATTTTTGTAGGCATGCAACTGCAATTCTTCAAACTCTTGGAGTTGCATCATCCGATTGATCAAAGAAAACTCCAAATCGGCATTGCAAGCTTTGATGGCCTAATATGACTTGTGATTCAACTCCGTAGGTAGATGACAGGACTTCCCATATAGAGAACTCTAAAGGGTGATGTCCCAATAGGTGTCTTATAGGCCATCCTATATGCTCAAAGAGTCTCTTCCAAACGATCACTCCAGTCTTTGTGTGATGGCTTCACTATCTTCTCAAGAATATGCTTCACCTCTTAGTTTGAAACTTTAGCTAGCTCATTGGTCTGGGGATGGTATGGTGTAGCAACCTTATGTATGACTCCGTACTTGGCAAGCAGGGACTGGATGACCCACTTGCAAAAGTGTGTACCCTGATCTATGATGATTGCTTTGGGAATGCCATACCTGTAAAAGATAGAAGATCGTAAGAATTTGGAAATGGTATTGGCATCATCCTTTTCTAGTGGTGATTTCCTCTATCCATTGAGACTTATAATCACAGCAAGGAGAATGTTAGTAAAACCGTAATATGGGGAAATTGGCCCATGAAATCAATGCCTGAAACATAAAAAATTTCACAAACATGGATTTAGTTCATGGGCATCTCATGTTTCTTGCCCTAACTCCCATAGTGTTGGCCTTATCACACGCCTTGCAATATATATGTGCATCTCTAAATAATGTAAGGTAATAGAACCCACACTCTAACACCCTCCTAGCTGTCTTTCAACCACTAAAAAGCATCAAATTCTTGCATAAGCAGAGACCATCTTGTTAGTCTAGCATAGATTAGGGCATGTGGGAAAAATACCACACAGTTATATGGTTAGTGTATACTACCACAAAAAAGTTAATCAAGTATTGCGTAAACTTATCCAATGTAAAAATGATGGAAAATAACTCCTTTTCAGTAGTAGTATAATTAATTTATGTGGAATCAATTGTTTTAGATGCATATGCAATGACTATAGGGACCTTGTCAACTCTCTGACCAAGCATAGCTCCTACCGCATAATTAGATGCATCACATAAAAGCTCAAAAGGAAAATACTAGTCTGGTGCACTAATTATGGGTGAAGAAATCAAGAAATATTTCAAAGTGTCAAAGGCATGCTTGCATTTATCATAAAAAAATCAGTGTCCTTTTTAGGCAAAGAAGAAAGAGGTAAGTCAATCCTTGAAAAATTTGTAATGAAATGCCTGTAGAATCCCGCATGCCCAAATGATATAACTTCTTCAAGATTGGTAGGATAGGACAAAGGGGAAATAATTTCAATCTTTGGTTTGTCAATCTCAATATCTTTGTGAGAGATCAAGTAACTTAAAACAATGCCGCTATCCACCAAGAAATGACACTTCTCATAGTTCAGAACTAAATTCTTTTGCAATCATCTTTTCAAAACAAGTTTCAAACTAGATAAGGACTTATCAAAGCTAGAACCATACATAGTGAAACCATCCGTAAAGACTTCCATTTTATGCTCCAACAAGACACTAAAAATAGCAAGTTCATCAAACCAAGACCGGGTACTGACCCGACAGATACAGTGGGTTAAGGGTCAATGAGTCAAACCGTAATCAACTTGGACTCCAGACCGGTGATGAATAAAAAATTTTAAAAATATATATACCTAAAATCTCGTCATATATTCCAAAATCCCAAACAATAAATTTCATTTATCCACCTTGAATCACTAACAAAAAAATCATTCATACTAAAATATTAATTCAATATATTGAATTAGATAACAAAATAATCATATACACATATAACATTCTTACATTCTTGATTCTTTGCAGTTTACAATTTATTTTGACATATTTATATTGCATCATTAATCATCCATCTAATGATTATTCTTCATACTAAGATATTAATTAATTTATATCTTATTTTATGGGAGGAAATGAACTTATAATTAGTATCAAAATATTCAATTATTTAAGCTTCTTTCATAATTTTATTTGATTTCATTTCCTTCTTTTCTTTTTATCTTTTTTAATATATAAAACAAGAGAAGGAATACCCCTCAATCAACTCTACTCAGCATTACCGACATAACAACCATATTTTTATTCTCTTCTCCTTCAGTTAATTAATTCAAAATTTCTATATCTATATATATATATATATATTATTTTTTTCCTCCTCCTTCTATCTTCTCTCTCCCAAGTGAAGCTCCTCTTTTCTCTCAACCATCAACAGACCTTTTTCACTTGACATGACATGCTTAAAAAAATATCCTTTCATCTCTTTCATTTGAACGATCTTCTCATCTTCTTCTTACACAAGGTGAACAAAAGGTTGCAGCTTTCTTCTCTTCACGATGAGTGATGAAATCTCTTCTCTGGCAAGTAGTTATGGCAATCAAGTAGCAGTGTCCAAGTGACCCATAGATCTTAGATCTTGGCAAATATGTGTTTCCTCCTCTCCCTCATCTCTCATTCTAATCCTTTATGTCTCTCCTATTTCAATCTGGATCTAAAAGCACTCAACTCGGGTAACTCTTCTCACTCGGTGAGTGATTAGGTATTGGGTCATTCCGAGTTTCACGATTTGAAACTGAGTCGTTTAAGTACCGGGTCAATGCCAAATATGACTAGTCTTGTGTCCGGTCCAGTGAGTTACAGTCTGGATAGGCCGGTCCGGTCTGGGTTTAATTACCCTGAAAAATAGACATCATACAATATTGGAAACCATCAAGAAAGCAATAACAAGATTTACCAGAAATTCTTTCAAGCATTTGATTGATGAAGGGCAGAAAAAGTGGTCCTAGCTAGTTAAGGAATTAAGCTTCATATAATCTATACATACTCTCTAAGAATTTTGTACTCTAGTGGGGATCGACTCATCATCATTATCATTCCGAACAATGGTAATGCCACTCTTTTTTAGCACTACTTGTACCGGTGACACCCACTCACTATCAAAAATGGGATAGATAATCCCTATACTCAACAACTTGGCCACTTCTTTCTTGACCACATCAATAATCAGGGGTTAAGCCTCCTTTGTGGTTGCCAAATAGGCCTAAAACCCTCTTCTGAGAGGATTCTATGAGTACAAACTAAGGGATTGATCCCTAAAATGTCGGCCAATAACTATCCAATCGCATCTTTATGAGATTTCAAAACACACACCAGCCTATCCTCCTCAATATTAGAGAAAGAACTTGAAATAATCACAAGCAGTTTATTACAATAAAAAAGAAAGACATATTTCAAGTTAGAAGGTAAGGTTTTAATATCCACAATTGGGGGTTTTACCACAAAAGGACCCAGTATATAACAATCAATTTCCAAATGCATATAACAATTCTTAAAACCTTAGATAAATTGAAATACACATAAGGAAGAGAGAATGGAGAACAAAACTCCCCTTTAAAGCTTCAAGCTCATTCTTGGAGCTCCATCAACAAGAATACAAGATCTTAGTTGCTGCTCTTCATAGGAAGATCATCATCTAAGAGGAAGGAAGTGGAAATCATGAGATTTTGGAAGGGAAAATGAAGATGGAAGGAGATGAAGATGAGAGTAAAATGAGTGTATGGTGTGTTAGGGTTCCGAAATCTGACCAAATGAACCCTTCAATAGGTGTTTAATGTGATCTGAGTAAGGCAAAATGAGTGGGTATCAGGTATAACCTGATTTGAGGTGTAGAAACCGAATCTAGGAAGTGCTTATATCGCGAGTTCGTCATAGGGTCCCACAGTGAATGGAACTCGCCTCGCCATACCAAATTTGCAGCCCTTTGGTTCAGCTTCCTCTTGTCTGGAATCCTTCTCTTTTGGTCCTTGGGTGACCCTACAAGTGAGAGTACAACAGAACAAGGATCTAATAGCTCTAGAATTCAATCAATGCAAACTAATGTCCAATTATGGCTAATTAATCTCATTCCCATGCTAATTTCACCTAAAGGTGTAAAATATTAACTAAGCACAAATAGATCATAATCGCATCTCAATCATGTTGATTGCCTCAATTTAAGCATGTAAAAACACTATAAATCATAGATTTTTCAAAGGGCGATTTTTGTAAGCCTTCAAGAGGAAGGTAGGTGGATTGCAATAACTGATAGTGGATCCTAATATATTAATACTTAAGGGTTATGAGAGCAACCACACAGATACTTATTCCAATCCACGTACTTTTCAAGCATAAGAAAAGATACATAATTTTTGGGGAAATTATAACTAGGTCCCAAATAAGGGAGTTAATTACAACCAGGTTCCAAAAAAATTATTGAATTACATTGAAAGTCCTTAGGGACCTGGGTGATATTAAATGGCTTGTTAAATAACAAGCCATTTATGATGCGTATAGCTTGATAAGATGAGACTGAGACTAAAACCATTGGCATCATTGTAGTTTGATGATTTTTGGGGAGCTCATTGTGATTAATTCCTTTATTTGGGACCTAGTTATAATTCTCCCTAATTTTATGTCTATAAGTGAATAGTTCTAATGTTGCACAATCGTTATCTCTAAATAAAAATATTTAAAATTTAATGTTAAATATATTAAAATGGGAGAATGGAATTTATGATGCGTACACCTTGATAAAATGAGCCCAAGATTGAAACCAGTGGCATTATTGTAGTGAACGCTCCACAAATTTATAATTTGATGCATTTTTTGAACACTGTGAAATTTTTTTTGGGAAAAACTTGTTTACTTGAAAAACATGAATTCTACTCTAGATATGTTTTTTTGTTGAACTTTTGTGTACTACCGATCCTTATGTGTCTATAAGAATACATTATAGAACTTTTTGAAATTGAAGTTAAAATTCTTAAGCATAGTTTTTTCACTGAATATTGACAAATCCTTGGATTTGTATAAGTTTCATGTACTGTTCGCACCGCAAGTGCACGGGTCATACCAAGTAATAAAGTGATAAGAAAGTATCATTCCCACAGGGATTTGATTACAAATTCGATCAAATAGAAGGTTTAGTAAATTAAATTAAGTTAAGCTAAAGCAAAATTTTGGTTAGAAGGTTTGACAAGTAAGAGATTAACATTGAAAGTCTACTTCTATTTAAGGGTTTGGTAACAAAAGGTTATAAAATAGAAAGATGATTTAGAGAACACTTATCAAAGATAAATAAAGAGGCTTAGGATTACTTATCCCCATTTAACTTCATGAACTAGTAAATTCCTTTCCTTTTTGCATTCTAATGAATTAATGTGTGAGCCCAATGTTCAATTTCATTTGAATAAGCTTTCTCAAGTCAAAATCAAATTTCTACTTACAATAATTGCACAACCTCTTGCCACAATTAATGCAAGTTATAAATACGCCACCAACCTCCTTTGGACAATGTTAGGTTAGTAATTATATCTCTATATTACCAACTAACCATCCATTTAAAACCATAAATTTCAAGTCTAACATGCTTTCACCCAAGTTCTAAAACAAAATACTCTTTCTCAAGCCATATTTCATTCAACACTTCAAGTGATGATCAAGCACTTGTATAAATAAGAGTAAGGTGAAAATTTACACATAAAAATTCATTCAATACATCAAAGAAAGGAAATACAAGGTTCAATCCATCAAATGGTTCAAAGTAACCCTATAAAAGGGTTTTAGTTACACATGGATATATCAAAAACGAAAATAAAAATTAAGAAGGAGTTCATGGCAGAAAAATGGAGAAGAAGGAAGGAGAAAGGAAACCAAGATTGTTAGAATCTTAAGTTTTGATGAGGACTGACCCCATAGATAACATAAGTAAATAGAGTGAAAGTTACCTCTGAATGTAAACAAGTAAAAAACTGATAGGTAACAGATCACTATAGCTAGAGCTAAAGACTATCGCAAATGAAAAAGCCCAACAATAGCTGATAGAAACTTAGCTGAAAATTAAGGTAAATATCTCTATCGCTAAGTGTATCCCTATCGCTAATAGTCAAAGAGCCATAGCAAATGAATACTTAGAAATAACAAAGTTAATATCTATCACTAAGTCCTTCACTATCGCTAAAGAAACATCCTATCGCTAGAAGTTCTTTGACAACATGGATAAAAGAAAGGAAGAACAACTAGCAGAATAATGAACCAAGTCCTTGAGCTAATGAAATCAGCTAGCGATATCATAAGCTGCTATCGATAACAGGATTAGCTATCGATATCTAAATACTTGAGGAAATAACCTAAGTAACTCAGATAGCTAAACAAACTTGTGATAACAAAGGTCACTAGCGATAACGCATCTAGCTATCGATAGGAGAATGCTCTGTGATAACTTAGACAAACTTAGCTGATACATTGAGCTAATGGACTAAGCTTGCGATAATATATGCTGTGCATTACATGATTACTTGTTTAGCTAACAGCTCAAGTGTAGGATTTATACTATGCAGTTAGCGATAGCAAAGCATGCTAGCGCTACTGAAAAAGCTGCTATGCAAGTACAGTTTGTACTGATGCTCAGAACGCTCAGTCTACATCTCTCTTAGCTCACCCTACGCAAGAGTAGTTGAAGCTAGAGCAGAAAGTTAACCTCGATGAAGAAACTGCATTAAATGCCAACGGCTATGAGCTCTCAACGACTATATTCAAACGGCCTCATGAAGATGAACGCAATGGCAAATCTGAGAAGAGATATAAATACAGAACTTGAGCATTTATGAAGGACTGACGAAAAACAAAGAATATTCACGAACACATTCATTGCTCTTTGATCTTTGTATTTATTGTTCTTAGCAATTTTGTCTGTACTTAAGTGATTATCATAATCTGTTCATTAAGTGAACTTTATTATTGAAATCCTCTACTGTTTGAGGTTATTCTAAAGCTTGGTGCTTTGAGAACAGGGTAGTAACCTTACAGGTAGTAAGGGGGAGTGTTTAGAGGGATTCTAAAACTCTGTAAAGGTTGGCAGGTGAACCTGTGTTGTAAAACCTGTGGTTAGTGGAACCTAACGAGGAGTTGGAGAACTGGACGTAGGCAGTGTTGGCTGAACCAGTATAAAGATTGTGTTGCTTTAATTAGTTTTTCAATTTTTGGAAGCACAATTCACCCCCCTCTTGTGCGTTTGCCATTCTCAAAGATGTGTGAACCTTGAATCTCTCCAAGGTCCTCCAAGATTCCTAGCACTTCCCAAGCCTCTCTTCAAGCTCCAAGACTCCCAAAATATGCCCTAAGTCAGTCTGTGTTCGTGTTTCCTTCAGAAAACTCCCTTTATCCCATTTCAGTCAGCTATAGTTTTAACCAAAACGCGCAGCATTGGGTCTTTTTGTTGTGGGCTCGCGTGGCCATGAATTGGGAGGCAAAATTGTCACAAGCTCGCAATGATCTCGCCGTGGCGAGCCCACGGGGAGGTCACGTTGTTTCTGGTCCTTTGTTCTTTTTCCTAGCTGTTCTTCTGTTCCATTTTTGTTCTTGTTTCCTCTAGGCTTTTCCACTTGATAACCTCTTCCTATGCAAGAAAGAAAGAGGGTTGATGAGTTTTACAATTATCTCAAATATATAAAATCATTAAGCTCAAATTTCATACAAATCAAAGATCTTTCTTTGCCCTCTTTTTTCTATTAGCTTTTGTTCTCTTTTCACCATTTTATTCACAAAATTATTCACAAGAGTGGGGTACAATATTATGATATTGTATGAAATTTAGGAGCTTATCATGTACTTATTTAAGGTTCTTAACATGTTTAAAATGCAATTTTAGTCTAATATATACTTAATTGGTATAACAGGTTTCTAAATAAAAAATAACACAAAATGAGGCAAAAGTGTCATAATAAGTGATTAACTAGAAACGGTTAATTTGCTAAGCATTTGATACTTGTTTGCCTATATTTTTATCTAGAAGACTAGCAGAGGATGCAGCAAGGAAAAGGGAAGCAAGTTCGAGAAAGTAGAAGGCACGGACTCCCAAAGCCACGTTGGAGTGAAGTAGGAGCGAGACTCACTATGGCCCTCACCAGCAAAGCCATGACAAAGCCCCAATATTGAAGCCCAAAACACTTCATTTTAAGTGACTTGTGATCTGGATCCAAATTCCAACATTCTAATCCAACTTAAAAGCATTTAGCACAAAATGTTTTGTTAAAAAATTTTGATTTGGAACCTTAAACACATTTCCACTCCATTTTGTATCTAATTCTCATCCCCATCTTCATTTTTTGCCAATTTTGTTCATGGATTGTATCTCTCTACTATTATTGGTGTTTCTCTTATGAGTTGCAACAGCTAAAGCTATTCGTCCTTGAGGGCAGAAGCAATGTATTGATTAACTAGGGGAATATTGCTATCTAATTCTCTTCCTCTTGCTATAAATATGCTTTGTAGGGTTCTAGGAGCATTTTTATGACATTTGGAGATAGTCTTCATTTTTACATTTTGTATGAGAATTGATTGCAACTTAGATGTTATTTTCTTTCTATGTGGATGCTTGACATTGTATTTCATCAACTATAAGTTTAATTAAATGTATGGTTTCATATTTTAATTGGATTCTTAGTGAATATCTTGTGCTAATACAATGTTGCTTGTTTAATTGGATGAAAGGGTTAAGTAATTGCATAGACTGAGTAAGCAATGAACACATCAGTTGTGTGAAGGCATTGCAAAATCACTCTCATTAGTTTTAATTCATTGTTTGGGTGGTCATTGATTCAACCGTCATCATGTTGCTCTTGGGTTAAATGCAAATATATTTAGAAATAGGAATACAAGGGTGTAGCGAAAGTAGTGCAATCCAAGTCATTTTGAAGGAGCCAATGTTTAACTAAACTACCTAGTGAATTAAATGCCTAAATGCAAGATGTAATGGGTAAAAACATATTTTGTTTGGTTTTCAAAGGTTCAATTGAAATATATATTTTTGGGGGGTTTTTGATTAAAAGAGTAGAACGAAAGTGGTTTTTGATAAAATGATCAAGATACTCTTGGAGATTAATTTCCAATTACTATCCTAGCTCCACTTAGATAATTGGGAAGTTAGAGGCACTAAGTCACTAAAATATCAAACCCCATTGACTAATCGGTCTAATGCCTAATCAATGGAACCCCATATAATTAGCCATTGTTAAGCCCTTTAACAACTTGAGTTTTCTCTAAATTTCCTAGAATACCAAACCTCACCAACTGGCAAGTCTAACACTTAGTCTCATGAACCCATTTGATTAGGTATTATTAAGTATTTTAGAGTGTGATTATGGGCAAGCAATGCATTAGTTCATTTTCAATCCATCTCATCCAAACTACGTACCATAACCATGTATAAAGAAAGAGAAATCAATGGAATAATAAAGAACATATATATAACTATATATATAGATGAATTCAAATCCTCGTTACAACTCAAAATCACAACAAACTCAAATCAAATCATCCAATTAAGTCTCAAGTGCATAAATGAAGAGCCTAAACCTAATAATTCATAAATACAAAGAGAAGGGAAAAGAAACAAGACTCCCCAATGAAGACCGTGATGAGCTCAAGCCATCTCTGACCATTTCTAAGAGTTATGGATGTCTAGCTACTCATGGAAGAGAGCCCAACAACTCCAAACTCCAATACATGTGTAGCCATGGTGGAAGGATGAAGGAAATTGGTGGAAAATGGAAGAGAAATAATGGAAGAAATGAGAGAAGAAAAGAGATGATTTGGTATTGTAGTGGCTGGGAAACAGGTTAAAAAAGGCTAGGGTTTGACTATTTTAAGTTTTGAACAAGTGAGTGTCGAGTTAGAATTGATTTGGGCCAGATCGGGGTCAAAAAACAAGAAAAAATGTATTTTCAAAGTTTATGTGAGGTGTTCGCTGTCGCTAGCCATTGCCAACGAGGGGCTTTTCTGTAATTATTAGAAAGTTTTGGGACCTTTTCTATAAATTTCACAATTTTCCTTAAAACATGCATTTTTTGATTTTATTCTTGGACTTTCAACTTCTTACCACAATTTCTCCCCCCTTTCAAGTTTCCTACAATATAAAATAACCTAAATCAAGATGAATAACTCGTAATAATCAATTACATCAAGAGTAATCACAAAAAATTCCCAAAATGCCCTTTTTACCACTAAGTATGCAATAATGCCAAAATAACATGATAAAAAACCTCCAAAATGATATGAAGTATGTACAAATCCTAGGATTGGGGATGTGCATAGGTGGGGTTAGGCAGGGTAGGACCCCTGGGTGATGCCCTACCCAAAATATGTGTAGCTGCATTTTGTAGCCCACTGCCCACCCTACCCATTAGAAGTCCATACTATTTCAGGCTGGGCAAGGCCAGGGTGGGTATCATGCCCATGTGATCATACCCTCCTAAAAATTATAGCTGATAAATACACTTAATGAAATTCAAATACATTTCAGATTACATAATTCCACAACTTTTTTTGGACATAATTCCACACCTTAAAATGTTCCAACATAAGTCTAACACTTGGGTACTGAAATTTTAAAACTATCACATATCTTAGCAAATATCCATACTACTTCAAAAATTAAACAACATCCATACACCCAACTTGCAGAGCACTAATGATAATGAGTTGACGAGAATGTTTGTGGTTGCTGATGCCGAGCATGAATGGAGGAGCTAAATGTTAAGAGCGAGCGGCTAAGACTTCGAGAATGGGTGAAGCAGGATTGATGAATGGGGGACTATTGTTATTTGTTGACCAATAAAAATAAGATTATAAATATATATAATATGCTATATTTATATGAATATATATATATCAAAATATTATAATTATAATAACATATTAACATGTTATATAAAAATATAAAATTAACAATGCATTAAATATATAATATTATTTATTTTGCGGGCAGAGCCAAATAGGCTGGGCAGCATACCCTGCCAATGCCCGGCCCGCCCGCAAACATGCTTGGCCCAAACATGCCATTTTTCGTTGGGCCAGGCATTTTTTGTTCTAGTAGAGGTGGGCGCCCCGGGTGGCTGAGCCACTTGAACACCCCTACTTGGGATTTGTCAATCATTAATGCGTTAGAATTTGAGGAGAAATCAAGTGGCAGTCGGGATGGCCCCGGGCGGCCAGGCATTTTTTGTTCTAACAGAGGTGGGTGCCCCAGGCGGTCGAGATACTTGAACACCCATACCTAGGATTTTTCAGTCATTAATGCGTTAGAATTTGAGGAGAAATCAAGTGGCAATCGGGGTGGCCCAGTTGTAGGATTCAAAGCATTACACAATTCATGAGTCCATTCATGGTTTTGGACTTAATCAACTTAGGCTAAAGTAATTAAAATTCAAGGTTCCGGTATTGATTAATCAACCTAAGCTTAGTTTAGAGGGTTTCCTCTAAAAGTCATTCATTTTCAACCATTTGAACTCCTACAATTCAAATTAAGCAAGGATTTCCAAAGCTTTTGCCTATCAAGGATGACCTTTTGGCATATACACTTTCTTTTTAAACTAAATTTTCAAAAACACTTTGTCTTTGATACTTGTAAAAGCCTTATCCAAAGAGAACCCAATACAAATTGATTTTCCCCTTTTATTGCATTTTCGATGTATAGCTTTTAGGAAATTAGTTGCACAATACTCCTTTGAGAACATTATCTAAGTATTCAACCACCACTACTGTAAGAAGCACTTTTAACGTCCATTATTTTAGGCTTTTTACGTCCATTCTGAGAGGGACGTCGATCAGATGGACGTAGAAAAAAGGAGACTTTTCTCATCCGTTCAATAGTGAGTAAAAGTCCACTTTCAACGTCTGTTATTTCTTGTCTTCCAATGTTTGTTATGTTTAACAACAGACATTGAGAGGGGCCTTTTGAGGGATTGTTCACATCCGTTATTAGCTAATAGCGGACGTTGAAAGTGGACTTTTATAAATATGAATTGTAGGAAGCAATATTTGTCAAAGTTAATGATAATTTTGGTGTTAACGGCTATTAGTTTAGTGATTAAATGACTATAGACATAAATATTTTATTATCATTTATCTATTTTGATATTTTAGTATATTTAATGATTACTTATTATGGTGTCATTGGATAGTTGATTGTTACTGTAGTATCAATTTGTCAAAGAAATTGTTACAAATTTTGAATAAATATAAGACTATTATGTTAATGATTTTATTTTAAAAATTTTATTCCCTTTTGGTCTTGGCTCTGGGTTAACTTCCAATAATTCATGTAATTCTTATTACATTACATTTTTCACATATTAAAAGTCATTATATTCACCCTGATTTCGTGAAGTAATGGGCCCGTACATGCAAAAAATAATTTGAGTTTAAAAAATTATATTATTATTATTTAAGAAATAAACAATTGTTTAATCAGAATATTTCGATGAAATTAATCAGCAAGTAGTTCAGCTTCCCTGACATTTAAAGGATGCTAACGTCATGCATGAGCAAATACTGACACAAGGTAACATGCTCACAGCTGCTGTTTCTTGGTCTTGGTGTGGCCCTTTAATTTAGTGCTTGTTTGGGTTCACTTGAAATAGTAGGAGTATGTTTATGCGTTTCATGGATGGGGTAGAAATATTTTTACATATCTATTTTCAAGGGGTAAAATTGATTCTTCATATTAATCTAAACGGATTTGGTACTTAGATGGAGTTTCGCTTTCTCATTATAAAAAAAGAAAAGAAAAGACTGAACGGAAAAAATCAATATCTATAAGTATTTTTAAGAGTTAATAGTACTATATTGGTATATACTTACTATATATTTTACGGTTTGATTTGATCTAATTCTATTTTTAATCCATGTAAATTCAAATCCTGATTTTCTTAGCTATTGTTTGTTCTTAAAGTCTTGAGAGATAATGATTTGTTAAACTCAATCCCGTCACACTACATGAGTAATAAAAATTGCCCCTTCATGAAAATTTATAGTAATGATAATGACTAATATAACCAATATTGTTGGGGGAAAAAGGAAATCGATATTATTTTTTTGCCACAAATACCAAGATTTATTTTTCATACATTGAAAAAAATGAGAGGACATAAAAAAATCAGACATATAACATCTAGTACTACCTAGGAAAGCCAATGATGGAAGGGCAATAAATGTGATAATACCATAACCGTAAAAGGGAATTTAAATAATGACTCATAAAGCTTTAATATACAAATTTCAAGTTTCATTTTTACATATAATTGAATTTTTTAATTTTTTATAAGAAAAATATTTAATTTCAGATTAACATTTTAATAATAATAATAATAATAATAATAATAATAATAATAATAATAATAATGTATTTTTTAATTCAAGTTCCCCGAATATAACCATAATCTTTCCGCAATAAAGCCCCTCAACTACTTGATGTACAATAATTCATATGCTGAAAACAACCATTCAAAATTAATAGCTCTAATCTGGCAATGTGTGGTGGGAGGCCTATACGAATCTAATCATGTTTAGGGCGAAAAAAATAAAAGTAGTAACTTTAATTGAAATTTGACCTGTAGCACAAAAAAAGTAAATTTGACCGTCAACTAACATTAATAGCATCAATTTATTACAATTAATTTTTTATTTTGCTTTTAAAAATACATTTAAATATGTCATATTGATATGATCGAAACCTTAAAGTTGATACAAAGCCTCTTAAAGCAATAAGAAAATTTACACAAGCTAGGCTGTAATCCAGAGATGTCCCACTATGTTTATTGTTCTACTCTACCTTTAATAAGATCGCCTTCATCGGAAAGATGCCAGAGACAATGTAGTTGTACTCCTATGGTCCTATTTATAAAAGTCTAACCGTTAAAACATACTTCTTAAGAAAACATGTGAAAGTAATTAAATATGTCTGGAATATACATATTTTTTTAATATTACCCTTATTTATAATGAGTCTATTAAGAGAGAGAAATATATAAGCATTAATAAATATAAAAGAAAATTAGGGGAAAAATAGGAAAAAATGCATTCAATGATGAGAGAATACAATGTGAGCTCTTATATTTTAGACTAAATTAATTTAAATTTTGAGCTCTTATAAATAGGACCAGAGTGAGTAATATTTATCGCACATGGGACAATTCAAACAGCCTCATAATTCCTATATAAAGGGCTAGGGCTAAAGCCTTCTTCATTGTGCATGCAAATTTATAGGCTTTGTATTTTATATATCCTATAATCTATCTGGTTTCTATCAAAAGAGAATTAAGAAAGATGTCTCGTATTGTAAGGTTGAAATTGATGTCCACCTTGCTGAACAATTTCATGAGATCTTCAGCAGCAAACCTCATCACATCGTCAACTTTACTCCTGGAAAATTCAAAGGTGTGACTAGCATCAAGGTGATTTTCGAAAAGTTGGCTCCATCATTGTCTGGAATTACGTTCATGGTAAGTCTAACTAATCTATTTTGGGTCAAAAACCGAACTCGTATTAATCACACTCAAAAGGCTTTTCACTTGCATTAAATTAAAAAACGTAAGCTACTTTATATGAACTCCCCGCTCACTAACATTTGCTATAAGATTTCGTCATACATGCATCCTTTAATCTTCTGATGAGGGATAATGATCTCAATAATCCATTACCATCTATCATCATGAGGATTAGAGAGAGATGTTATACGACTAATGGGATGTGTAACTGCACCACACATGCAAGAATTATATCATATGTGCTGACTGTTTAGCTTGTGAGGGGAATGATGCTTCAACTAAGACGGTGATGATACCGGTTGTGCCGAATGAATCCTACGAGTTTATATGCTAGTGTTAGTTTGATTACTACAAGTTAATCTCTGTCCTTTAATCTTTGGCTTTCCCGTGTATCTTAAAAAGAAGACTATGCCATGCATCTAATATTGGCCAAATATTTTGGATGACTTCGTCACTTGCGGAACTAGTTTTAGTGGCATAGCAATGATGAGTACCAATAACTCATTATTGCGGTGAAATGTGCATATTTCAAATATAATTTCAACATTCTAGATTTAAAAAATTTCAAGTAATGATTTTTAAATAAAAGTCATTTTTGAAAAATCAACTGTAAAAATATTTCATTTGTTTTATCTTTTATACACATTGAATTAATTTTTGTTAAAAAAAGAAAGTTAATAAATCAATTTGAACAATCCAAATTAGATTTAAATGGTATACAAATATCACTACAAAAAAACAGCCAATCACCGAGTTCCGTCGGTGATTTCCGTCGGAATAGCGACGGAAAATTTTGATTTTCCGACGGATTACCGTCGGAAATCACCGACGGAATTCATTCCGTCCGTGATTTCTGTCGGACATTAATTTTTCCGACAGATTTCCGACGGAATCACCGACGGAATTTCCATCGAAAATCATTCGGTAATGTAAAAAAAAACTCGACTTAAAGCAAATTTCGTCCCCCTACCCCCAAAATTTCATTTGCGAAATTTCATTTCGTTTTCTCCATTTCGGGTTCACTTCAGCCGCCGTCGTTCAACGCCATTGCCGATGCTCACCGACGCCGTTCGCCGTCCCCAGCCGTAGATGAAATTTTCTCGCAATTCTGTTCTGCATTCTCCAATTCACATCGCTTCCCAGATTTCAGTTCATCTCCCTACCTTCCCTTTTTATGATCTGATCTTCTTCTCTTCCTAGGGTTAGGGTTTTCACTCTTTTTCCCTTTCCTCACTGCTTCAGCCATGGAGTCCACTCTAGTGATCAAGGTTTGAACTTTTTCAATTCCCATTTCCGTCTTTCTTTGTTTTGTTTGTTTTGGGCTTCAATTTGTTGTTTTATTTTCCTCCGACCTCTTTTAGGGAACACGTGGGTTTTGGAGGACTTCGATGTTTTGCAGGATTTTGTACGTGTTCATTTCCATTTTTGGTTTTAATTTGGAATTTATCTCTTTGGATGGATGGATTGTTAAATATTGCTCGATAATTTCCTCCATAGCTTGAAAATTTATCTTACCTTGTCTAAATTTCACTGGTTTTTGTTTCCTATGTAGAACTGCGCGAACTTTTTGGTTTCCTCTGTAATACAGTCTTGTTTTGACTTATCTCCATGTTTATCAACTTGTTCTAGTTTATTTGTATTTCCTGTTCTACCGATTTTCTTCGACTACACCTACACTCACACGCTTATAGTTGTTTGACACCAAAACATATTGTGTGTTTTTAAATATTACTATTAGTTGATAGTTGATGTGATTCTTAACTTTGTAGGAAATAGTTTGTGATATCACCGTATTCCATTTCCTAGGTTATCCTTTCAAAATTCAAAATTTCAAATACATCAGTTTGGCTTTTTTTTATTTATTTTGTATCTTTTCTTGAATTTTGCTTATTAGCTTTATCTCTGATGAAGCAAAAGCACGGCTCCACTATCATGTAATCGCAAATATTTCTGCCGTTTGCCATTCTTGGTTGCCATTCTTGTGAGCCAAAATTCGTCCCCCTTTCGCAACGCACTGTCGTCTCCGCCTACTCCACCGTCACTAGCCAGCGCCAGAGCCACCGTCGTCAATCACTTCTCCGACGAGCGAACCACACTCGTGTTCGTTCAAAACCATTTTTGGTAACTCCTTCCTTCTCTACTTCCACTTATTTTCTGAATTTTCTTATAATCCAATCATAAGGCTACATACCTTTAATTTTCATATTCCCCAAAATTTCTCTAGTTTCCAAGTTTATTTTGTTCATGTTGTCTTGTTTTTGAGTACTTTATCTGACAAAAGAAGGTATTGTCATATTGTCCTGTTTCCCCTAAATGGTTTATTTTGTTTTCATAAACCAATTCTTCTTGTTTCCACACTCGTGTTTTCGTTTTTACTTTTTGATGAAACTAGGGCTAACATTTTATTGTTCTGGCAACTGCTCTTGTGGTTTTCTATCTCTTTTGACTAACTTTAAGAGTTAAGACGAGCATCTTTAATCTTTTGACTTGAAGATGAGTACCTTTATTATGCCTAATTTGTAGAGAAAATTTGAGTTGAAATTTAGGTGTTGATCACTATGCTCTACTCATTTTGCCTGAATCAAGCACAACTCAAGATGCTATTTCTTGACTTAGCAGCTGTATCTTATGGTTCTTATATGAGTTACCTATTGCGTTTGTGGTTCAATGTCACAACTGCAATTTACAACTTTGAAGAATTAGGTGTTGATCACTATTTTTGTTGTGTATTTGTTCGTTCGTTTTGTGATTTGGATTCTGCTCTCTTTCAATTCTTGTTTCCATGAATTTGAGAGTGAGGATTTTACTGTGGTTAATATTCTCTCTATGTGTTAATCGTTCTGCTGGATTCACATTCATTGATGGTGTTAGCTAGAAATTCTTACAAGGTTTTGTTTGTGAGCTGGGATGAGTAATTTTGATTTCTCTATAAGAATCCCTTTTCGTCTGATGTTTTTTAATTTTGTACATTGTTTTCATTGGTGATTGTTGGTTAGCTATTTGAGCTATGTGAGTTTGAACTTGCGTTCTTCCTGTTCTGGTGAATTTAATTTCAGTTCTGTGATTTGAGATATTTCTTTATTCTTCCTATTGTTCTGGTAGTGTTTTTGGGTTAAAATTAGCTTCTCGTCCCCAGCGCTATGTTCAGAGGTGAGCGATTTCTACACCTTTGTCTAATGTTGATTTTAGTTTCGTGTGAGGATTATATTAGGAAATTAAATGTCAGAGCAATAGGTTGTTTTGGGTGTTTTTGGAGTGATTATTTTTGGATATCAATGACCATAAATCTGTTTGATTGGCTCTGAAAATTAGTGAATCATTGCAGTTATTTTGGAGTTGTTTTCAGGACAAAGATGATCATCTTGTGTTATAAATCGGGCATGCTACATATCTGATTTTTTGTTTGGGCAATGTTGAAGGTATAAGTGCTTGATTTGTGAAGATGAAACTGGTGGATTAAAAATGCCCTCAATTTCCGCACTCTTGGTGGCTTTCTTTCCAGTTTTTATGTTAGGATTAGAGTAAGGCAAAAAATTTCAGAGTTAACTGTTGTTTTGGTTTGTTCATGGTGATAATTTTGGCTGTAAATGACTTAGACTCTCTGGGATCAATTCTGAACTGGTGTTGAACCAAGAAACTGATTTTCATGTATATTTTTCAAGTAGGGTCAAGTATCAGTAAATTTGATTTTGGAAAAGTCTAATTTTTGGGCAAGAGAGGATATGTTGTTGATTGACTGAAGTTGCAACATTTTGATTTTAAAGCATGTTTTCATAGGAGTATAATCTTGATGATAATCTGGTTTAGGTGCTGCTGCAACTGAATTTCTTTGTTGAAATTAAGATTGAACAGATGAAGCAGTGTTCTTGGCTGATTCTGGAATTGCAGAGAGATTGAAGGCGACCGCAAGCACCAAGGGGACACTGATTAGGATTTTTGAGACAACTAATGGCACACTGCTTCGAGAAGTATGTGGATTTTGTGATTCTTAACAATCAATGCTTTTCATATGCTCAAGGCATTCTTAATAATTTTTCGTTTGATATTATCTGCATTTCTTAGGATTTGTTACATTGAAATGAATTTGTGCAGATAGAATATATATTTGTTGTTGCTATTTGTTACATTGAAATAATTTTTCATTTCATTTGATAGAATATATATTTGTTGTTGCTATTTGTGGACACTATCTTTGCAAATTTTTACTTAAGATTATTGTTTTCTCTCTCGTAACTTGATTTTTTTGGGGCCAAATGAACATAGATGGAATCTCAATTTTGCAAGAACTATTCTTGTTGCATATTTCACTAATTGATAGTTGATAGCTCATTGGCTCATCCTAAAACTCTATATCTGTTTTGTGCACTCTTTGGCTCCCTATACTTTCTTGTGGTAATATTTTAGATCTGCTGTCTGATTGTTAATAGCCAAATTGGGCAAATTGTGTGTGATATTTTTCCCCATCTCGCTCTTTATTTTTGCCAAGGATGAAAATGGCCCTTGGTTCTTAGTGTATTTGAAGCTTCTCAAGTTTCGTGGCTAAGTTTTAGAACTCATCTTCTTGCTGAGACCTCCATTTGCTGTCGGTAGCTTCCGACCTGTGTTTTGGCCGTACTGTTTGCTGCCGGTAACACCTCCTCTCCTTCCTTCTCATTCTTCTTTTTTTCTTATTGTTTTCCATTCCTAGCTGCAGTGATTTAATTGTGAAAACAAACTGTGAATTTTTTATTGTCTTCTTTGTTGCAGGGGGGTTTATATTAGTGGAAGTAGCTTGGTAAGTGCTGCAATTAGGGCATTCTTATAAGGTAGTTAGGCTCTATTCAACTTATGTTTTTTTTATCCTTTTGGTGAATTGTTGTTTAAAGTTGTTTGGTATGATTTTTATTAATTGAATTATGTTATGCTTATACTGAAGTGTTGTTGTAACAACAATAAGTAAACATGCTCTTAAAGAACTTCTTCCGTCATTGCTGTTAACTTAAACCTATCTTTTTACTTACATGTTGTAAGAGTCAAAATGGTTTAGGCTTAAGTTAATGTTTAATTTAGTTCTCTTTTTTATGCTTCTCAATTAAAGTTTTCATTATCTCTTTTATTAGCTATTTCCTTTTATTATCTGATTTAGGATTAATTCATTACTAACATTTTTTGTAATGATTCAAATGGGATTCATATTGCTTGCACGGTTCAAAGTTTACATAGTATTTGCATAGGATTTCTCTTTCTTAGAATGGAAATTTCAGAAAATCGAAGATGGATGTATAATAGAATCGCTCTAGGAACCGATTGGGTTACACTAGAGTTTAAAAGAGGGGTTCAAGAGTTTTTTGATCATACACGTAGATCCATTCATTCTCAAACAATGGGAAAGCTTAGGTGTCCATGTGTGAATTATAAATGTCGGCCATATAAACTATTTGAATTGGTGAGGACACACCTTTATAGTAAGGGATTTATGCCGGACTATTATATATGGACTAGTCATGGAGAAAGCATAACAGAATGTGACTCACTTGTGTTTGAAAGACGAGGTCCCCTACAAGCCTCACTTGAGGCGCTTGGTAACCAACTAAGTCAATATGAGACGATGGTGATAGATGCAACTGAACCGAGTTTTAGGGATAATTATAATGAAAGGATGGAAGAGGAGCCAAATGCTTCTGCAAAAGCATTTTATGGCATGTTAGATGCTGTACAACAACCATTGTGGGGAGGTTGTGAAGAGGAATCTCAGCTTTCTGCAACTCTAAGTTATTAAGCATTAAAGCTGCAACAAACATGTCTCAACAATCCTACAATTTAGTTTCCCAACTCATGCGGAGGACACAACCTAAAGACACTCTTATGCCTAAGGACTTGTATGAGGCTAAGAAGTCGGTGGCAAAGCTAGTCTTGATTATAAGAAGATCGATTGTTGTGTAAAAGGGTGTATGTTGTATTATAAAGATGATGAATGTGCAACCCGATGTAAGTTTTGTGGTGAGGAAAGATATTCCTCTAAAAGGTGTCATGAAAGAAGAAAAAAGATTTCAAGGAAGCAATTGTGGTACTTACCACTAATTCCAAGATTGCAAAGATTGTTCGCTTCTAAGAAAACCGCAAAGGAAATGAGATGGCATTATGAAAATCGCCGTAGTTCTAATGTCATCTCTCACCCTTCTAATGGTGAAGCATGGAGGATTTTGGATAGGACGTATCTGGACTTTGCGTATGATCCAAGAAATGTGAGGCTTGGGTTGTGTTCTGACGGATTTACGCCATTTGGGCAATCTGGGAGGTGTTATTCTTGTTGGCCTGTGATTGTTACTCCATATAATCTACCACCCGAGGTTTGTATGACACGAGAGTATATGTTCTTGACATTGATCATTCCTGGTCCTAATAACCTGAAAGGGAAAATAGATGTGTACTTGCAACCATTAGTAGATGAATTGAAGTTGTTGTGGAGTGAGGGGGTGTGCACATATGATGCCTCACTGGCACAAAATTTCAATATGCATGTTGCATTGTTATGGACAATCAACGACTTCCCTGCTTATGGTATGTTGTCTGGGTGGATGAAAAGAGTATGAACTTGTTGAAAGAAATGGGAAGTTAGTCAAGCCGATTGCAAAGTACGTGTTGAATTTAGAACAAAAATGGAAAATTTGTGAATGGGTCAAGAATTTGAACCTCCCAGATGGATATGCATCTAATCTAGCCCGTTGTGTGGATATAAAGGAAGCAAAGTTGTATGGAATGAAGAGTCATGATTGTCATGTATTCATGGAACGTTTAATTCCCGTAGCCTTTGCTTGTTTGCCAGATGGTATCTTTAATGCTATTGCAGAGCTTAGTAATTTCTTTAAATAGCTTTGTTCATCTACTTTGATGGTAGATAAACTAGAGTTGTTAGAGAAAAATATAATTGTTACATTGTGCAAGTTGGAAAAAGTCTTTCCCCTGCGTTTTTTGACTCTATGGAGAACTTACCTATCCACCTTCCATACGAAGCTAGAGTTGGAGGGCCTGTTCAATATTGATGGATGTATCCATTTGAAAGGTAATGAGATTTATTTTAATGGAGTTGCGAATAGAAATATGATAATACCAATAATGAATTTTATTTGACACTTGTAAATATGTGTAGGTTCCTTTATACCTTGAAGCAAAAGGTAAGGAACAAAGCTCGGGTTGAAGCATCTATATGTGAAGCATATATAATTGAAGAGATCACACTGTTTAGCTCGCACTACTTTGAGCTAGGTGTTCCACCAAGAATAACAAGGCCTATAAGAAATGAAGATGAAGAATCATAGTTGCCATCAATATCCATATTTAACCATCGTGGAAGATCATATGGACAATGTAAATTCTGATTCTTGGAAGATGAGGAAGTAAAAGTCGCTACAAGATGTGTTCTAATGAATTGTGATGAGGTGCAGCCTTACATGAAATAAGTAATCTTAAAGTGTGACAATTTGGACCTTATATAAACTATATGCGTGCTTAACACATGATTTTTAATGCAGTCTTTTTGCCCAAATTTTGAAAGAAAACTATCCTCAAATAACAGATTATCAAGTAGAATCTGAAATCAATGAAAGATTTGCATCATGGTTCAAAGATTATGTAAGTCGTACTAATTTCATTATGTTACTTAGTACAAATAAGAAGACTCATTCTTTGTCATTGATGCCATGAAGGTTGGAGATCCTTCAAACAGCATTACAGACTCATTTTTGCATGACCATGCTTGGGGCCACAAGAGGAAAGTCAGAACATGGCCTATGTACTTTGTCAATGGATATAAGTTTCATACAGCTTCGTGGGCTCTTCAAAAATCGACTATAAATAGTGGTGTGTGCATAAAAGGAACTGACTACGGTCAATCAGAACATGACTTTTATGGCATTGTACAAGAAATTGTAGAGATTGAATATATGGGTATGCCGTTGAAGAGATTAGTGTTGTTCAAGTGTGATTGGTTTGATCCAACACCAAATCGTGGGACTAAGATTGACAAATTTCATGGGACCGTTGAAGTTAATGCATTACTCAAGTACAACAAGTATGACCCATTTATTTTTGCGACCCAAGCAATGCAGGTATATTATACCCCATATCCTTGTTGTCGTCAAAAGGTAACTGGCTTGCCGTTCTTAAGATCAAGCCCCATAGCATAATTGAAATGCCTGCATCTGCAATCAACGTAGAGGCATTTCAAGTAGATGAACTAGAAGTTGTATTGCCAATAAGTGCTCATGATGATGAATTGAGGGATGAAGGATAAGCTGAAATTCGTTATGAAGAAGTGGTTTTGCCTATTGATAATATGATTCATAATTACGAGGAGGAGGAGGAAGATGAAGAGGATGATGATGATGAGGAAGATGATGAGGATGAGGAGGATGATGATGATGAGGAGGAGGATGACGACAACAAACAAGAGGAAGAATAAAATGACGACGGTGACGGTAATTGTCTAGATTAAGATTATTAAATTGAGTTTCATTGCATTTATTTTTAATTTAATTTTATCTGTTGAATTAATTAATGTTTTCTTTATTAGCATGACTAATGGGTTCACATTTGAATGTGTAGATGTCATTTCACAAGAAAAAGGGTGATAAAGCTTCATCAAGTACCCCCAGACTGTTACAGTCACATATGCCTGGAGAAGTTATGGCAAATGCTAATGTGCGACCTACATCTGCTCCGATAGCAATGAAAGTGGCAATCGCACAAGAGGGGGGGGGTGAATTGTGCTATTTAAAAATCTAAGAATAATTTAAAACAACACAGACTTTATACTGGTTCGGCCAACACTGCCTACGTCCAGTTCTCCAACACTCTGTTGGGTTCCACTAACCACAGGTTTTACAAGCACAGGTTCACCTGTCAACCTTTACAGAGTTTTTAGATTCTCTTTAAACACTCCCCCTTACTACCTGTAAGGCAATATCCCTGTTCTAAAGCACCAAGCTTTCAGAACAACCTCAAACAGTAGAGGATTTTAATAAATGTGTTCACTTAATGAACTGATTTTGATACACACTTAAGTACAGATGAACTCTTTTTAAAACAATAAATACAGAGCAATGAATGAGTTTGTAAGATATTCTCGTTTTTCGTCTCCTACTCAATAAATGCTTAAGTTCTGTATTTATATCTTCTTCTCAGATTTTGCCCTAACATTCAATCTTCAAGAAGCCGTTTGAATTTAGTCTTTGGGAGCTCATAGCCGTTGGCATTTAATGCAGCTTCTTCATCGGGCTTAACTCTCTGCTCTAGCTTCAACTACTTCTTGCATAGGGTGAGCTAAGAGAGAGACAGACTCAGCGTTCTGAGCATCCGTACAAGTTGTACTTTCTGGCAGCTTTTTCATTAGCGCTAGCTTGATCTGCTATCGCTAATCTCATAGAGTGTGTTCTGCACTTAAGCTGTTAGCTAACCAAATAATCATATATTGCACAGAAGATGCTATCGCAAGCTTAAACCATTAGTTCAATGAGATAAAGACAATATAAGGTATATCAGAGCTTTTCATATTGATTATAAGATGTATTATCGATAGCATATTTTCTTGGATCAGAAAACATTATATCAGCATAGATTTTTCTATCGATTGCTAATCCATTATCGCTATTATCTTTAAGGATACTATTATCTAAGCATTCAGAGATATTTCCAGGTATCCTATTATCGATAGACAAGCATGTTAGCGCTAGAATCATGTTAGTTCATTTGTCTCATTTTCTCTGAGGCATTAGCTATCTGAATGATTATTATCTGAAATCCTTTTGTTATCGATAGCTTATCCTATTATCGCTAGCTGATATCTTTTACTCAAGGACTTGGTTTATCTTTCTGCTAGCTGAGTTATCAATGAGCTTCTAGCGATGGATTCTTTCTTTATCGATAGAGAATGACTTAGCGATAGATATCAACTTTGTTATTTCTAAGTCTTCACTTGCTATAGCTCTTAGTCTATTAGCTATTGATATTCACTTAGCGATAGAGATATTCATTATTTATTGATCTTGCTAAGTTATCATTTTTCATTAGTGATGGATCTTTATTCTTGCAATGGTGATCTGTTACCTGGCAGATTTTACAAGTTCAATTCAGAGGTAACTTTCACTTATGTTTTCTCAGGGTTAGTCTTCATCAAAACTTAAGATTGTAACATTGTCCCCCTTTTTGATGATGACAAAACATAAGTAAATATACGCAAAAGCAAGTGAAGCAAGTTCAGAACATAATCATTTATATCAGCATAAACATATTTCAAGGCTTGCATATCAAAACTTGAATAACAATAAATCTTGTACAGAACATCTGATATAGGTATATTCAGAACATAGTACATCTTGCAGAAGGAAACGTTTAAGACATAATCTATCTATTAATGCATGATACAGATGAGGGAGGTTTCAGGAATTAGGCTTTTAACTCGATCTCCCTAATAATAGTCTTTGCTTGTACCATTTCTCCCCCCTTTTTGTCATCATTTGTTGGAGAGAAATGATTTAACCCACCAAACCCTGGACGAATAGTACCCCTGAACCGATACTAAAATCAGCAGAATAATCTTGGACAGGAGTCGCTTCGTCTTCCTCAAGAGGTTTGGTCTCCTCAGGTTCTCTGTAGAAGAACAAATCCACCAAAACTCTCGCCCTGGCTAGGGTTTTTCCATGTGCGAAGAGGGCGATTTGAACTTTGAAGGATTTTTCTGAAAGGATTAAATCAGAGGAGACGCGCTTTTGACGCTGGATACCGGATTTAATGATTTCTTTGGAGAATGACACAGCTTTCTGGGTTTTGGAACACTTGCTAGCGGATTGAGAAGAGGGTTTAGCGCTAGAGGTTTCCTTATCATCACCCATTTTTGGAATCTTGGCTCTGCCCATTTCTGGGATTAGGGTTTTGAGAGAAGGGAGGCTCGAGATTTCAGAGAGATTTAAGGAGATGAAGAGACTCTTAGGGTGAATAATGAATGCAAAATGCACATGACCTGCTTTTATAGAGTTCAGAAATTACCATAAATGATATAATATTCACTGACGTTTCGCATTCTAAGACGTTTAAGTGATTTGTCGCTAATAAGAGCAGCTATCGCTAGCGGGCATGATCCCACGCTGAGTAAGTGACTAGAATTTTATCACTTACTCCTTCCAAGTGATACCTATCGATAGCTGACTTTGCTATCGATAATTCTTTAGGCTAGCGATGGCAATCTTGGTTCAACCAGCCTTTACTCTGCATACAACTAGCGATAGTGAAACTCACTATCGATTGGTCAGTCCTGCAAAACTTAAGATTTGGCACTCCGATGCCTAAGTTAGTAATATTTCATATGAAAAATCAATAAAATAAATTAAGAATTATTATAATATTCACAATTCATTTGGATTTACCATTCCTAGCTCTCTTCTGATATAGAGAAATTGATCAGGTTCAAGAGGCTTGGTGAATATATCAGCAAGTTGCAGATGAGTTGATATAAATTCCACTTTGACATCGTTCTTCTGAATATGATCTCTCAACAAGTGATGTCTCACATCAATATGCTTGGTTCTGGAATGTTGAATTGGATTTTTGGCCAATCTTATTGTGCTGGTGTTGTCACAGAGAATGGGTACTTCTGAGAAGTCCAAACCCAGATCTCTTAGATGTTGCCTAAGCCATAAGACTTGAGTACAACAACTTGCTGCTGCAATGTATTCTACCTCTGTGGATGAAAGAGAAACGCAATTTTGCTTCTTGCTTGCCCAAGTGATTAAACAGTTACCAAGAAATTGACATTGACCACTTGTGCTTTTTCTATCTGATTTATAACCTGCATGGTCAGAGTCAGTATAAGCAAGAAGGTACTCTTGAGTTCCCTTGGGATACCACAGCCCAAGCTCTTGAGTCCCTTGTAAATAACGCAAAATCCTTTTTACATTTGTTAAATGAGATTCTTTAGGATTTGCTTGATATCTAGCGCACACTCCTACACTAAATTGGATGTCAGGTCTACTAGCAGTTAAATAAAGCAAAGAACCAATGATTCCTCTATAATGTGATTGATTTACTTCTTTGCCGGGAGCATCTGCATCTAACTTGGCAGAGGTACTCATGGGAGTGTCCCCTTCTTTGGATAGATCCATCCCAAATTTGTTGAGAATTTCTTTACAATATTTGGTTTGGGATATGAAGATGCCATCCTTCTTTTGCTTTATTTGCAGACCTAGGAAGAAGGTTAATTCTCCCATCATGGACATTTCAAATTCTCCCTGCATTGTCTTAGCAAAATCTTCACACAGAGTTTCATTAGTTGCACCAAAAATAATGTCATCAACATAAATTTGAACTATAAGCATGTGATTATTTTTGTGCATGATGAATAATGTAGTATCTGATCTTCCTCTAGAAAATCCTTTTTCAAGCAGAAAAGTGCTAAGTCTCTCATACCAAGCTCTTGGTGCTTGTTTGAGACCATAAAGAGCCTTTTTAAGTTTGAAAACATAGGCAGGCTTAGACTTTTCTTCAAAACCAGGAGGTTGTTCTACATACACCTCCTCTTTAATATATCCATTAAGAAAAGCACTCTTAACATCCATTTGATAAAGTTTAAAATTTTTGATGGATGCAAAAGCTAGAAGAATCCTTATTGCTTCAAGTCTTGCAACTGGAGCAAAAGTTTCCTCATAATCAATGCCTTCTTCTTGGTTATATCCTTTGGCAACTAATCTGGCTTTATTTTTCACAATTTGACCAACTTCATCAAGTTTGTTTTTGAAAACCCATTTAGTACCGATAATAGGATGGTTTCTTGGTCTAGGTACTAAATTCCAAACTTGATTTCTTTTGAATTGATTAAGTTCTTCCTGCATTGCTATTATCTAGTCATACTCGGCAAGAGCTTCATCAATACAAGTTGGTTCAATTTGAGAAAGAAAGCAAGAGAATTCCATTTCATTTTGTAGTTGCCTCCTAGTTTTAACTCCTTTTGAAATTTCTCCAATAATCTGTTCAGGAGGATGATTTTTAAGATGTCTAATGGAAGATTGAGGCTCATTAGCTTCATCTAGATCATCTTTAGCTTTATCCTGATCATTTTCAACATTGTTTTCAGGATTTACTATCAATGGCTGATGTGCTATTGATAGGGGCTGTTTTAAAAACTTTGAAAAATCTTCATCCTCATCAACAGATTGTTGTTTTTCTTGAAGAGTTTCATCAAATACTACATGTACAGATTCTTCAACAGTTTGAGTTCTATAAACTCTATATGCTCTACTTCTATTTGAATACCCAATGAATATGCCAATATTAGACTTAGGATCGAATTTACCTAAATTTACCTTTCCATTGTTGTGGATGTAGCATTTTGATCCAAAAATCCTCAGGTGACTGATATTAGGCTTCCTTCCCTTGTAGAGCTCATATGGAGTCTTTTCCATCCCCTTTCTGATGTAGGCTCTGTTAGAAATGTAGCAAGCTGTACTCATAGCATCTGCCCAAAATATTTAAGGCACTTGTTTCTCGTTCAACATGCTTCTAGCCATTTCTGTGAGCACTCTGTTCTTTCTCTCTACAACACCATTTTGTTGAGGAGTACGAGGGGCAGAGAAGTTGTGATCGATTCCATTTTCATCACACAGCTCCATGAACTCTTTGGTCTCAAATTCTCCTCCATGGTCAGTCCTGATTGCTATGATCTTTGTGCCTTTCTCATTCTGCAATTTCTTAGCAAGCACACAAAAGGATCAAAAGTTTCATGCTTAGAGGAAAGAAACACAGTCCAGGTAAATCTTGAGTAGTTATCCACAACTACAAGAGTGTATAGGCTTCCTCCTAGACTTTTCACTCTTGTTGGCCCAACTAGATCCATGTGAATTAGTTCCAATGGCCTACTAGTGGAGACTGTCTTCTTGATTTTAAAAGAGGACTTTGTTTGTTTACCTCTTTGACAGGATTCACAAATTAAATCATGCTTTGATTTAAAACTAGGGATTCCTATGACTAACTCCTTCTTAACTAATTTATCTAGCTGAGAAAAGTTCACATGAGCTAATCTTTTATGCCATAACCAACAATTTTTATCACTTGAAATAAAGCATTTTTCTTCAAGCTGTTGGCATAAATCCAGAGTATATAAGTTTCCATTTCTATTTCCTTTTATCTTATACTTCAGACTAGATTTATTTATATCTAAATCATTCTTATCAACAATAAGACATTCATTTGAATCGAAAATTACCCAGTTACCATGGTCTGCGCTTTGGCTAACACTTAGTAGGTTGTGGCAGAGACCATCCACTAGGTAGACATCCTTGACTGGACCTACTTCACCCACTCCAATGATTTTTCCACTTTGGTTCCCACCAAAGCTAACTTTGGCTCCATCTTTTATCACCAGATTGTTGATTTTGTCCTTGTCACCAGTCATGTGTCTTGAGCATCCACTATCAATATACAATTTTCCTTTACTGGATGCTTTAAGACATACCTGCACAAACTACACAGATTTAGGTACCCAAACCTTCTTGGGTCCTTTAAAGTTAGTCTTGTGCTCTAAGTTTGTAAAAACCTTAGGCACACGAGTTCCTTTAAGAACCCACTTGTAAGAACTATTAATGCCATATTTTCTATGATTACAGATGGACTGAGTATGGCCTTTCTTATTACAATAATTGCAGAAGCTATATGGTGAAGAATTTTCAGAAGATCTTCTAAAATATTTCATGTATGACTTCACCTTTGGTTCAACCCATCTTTTTGAAATCTTTTGTTTAGGCTCATAGCCAATACCTGTTCTATCTCTAAAAACTTTTTGATTGCTTAAAATCACATTTAAAGTTTCAGAGCCTTTTGTAAATTTTTCTAAGACATGCGAAAGTTTTTCCTTTTCCTTCAAGAATTTTTCACAGTTGGAGCAATTTTTAGAAATTGAAGGAATTGCTATCGATAGAGACTCAGCTATCGATAGTTCTTTTGGAGCTTGCGATGGCTCCTCTTCTATCGCTAGAGAAGAAGAGACTTTTTGTGAAGAAAAGTTTTTTAGAAGTTCTTTGTTTTCTCTTCTTAGTCTGACTACTTCTTTAGCAAGTTTCATTAATTCTATGTGCATTTCATCATATAAGCCTTGAAGTTCAGAGTATGAAGGTTCAGAGTCAGATACCTCAGAATCACTTTGCTCTTCTCTAGCAACAAGGCAGAGGTTGGCGCATTCCTCACTATCGCTAGCTTCTTCATCAGAACTATCACCCCAGATGGATGACACATAAGCCTTTTTCTTTCCATAGATCTTCTTTTTCTCCTTCTCCTTTAATCTTTGAAGGCTGGGACACTCAGCTCTGAAGTGACCAGGCTTCTTGCATTCGAAACATACAGGAGTTTTGTCTTTCTGGGAGTCTTTGAAGCTAGGGCCACTCCTCTGAAATCTTTCTCTTCTTCTGAAGAACTTTTTAAATTTTCTGGCCATAAGAGCTATGTCCTCCTCATCAAGATCTTCCTCATCATTATCAATTTCATCCTTTTCTGAAGCAGCAAGAGCAAGTGACTTTTTCTTGGAATTTCCTTGTGTTTCCCTTTGAGCTATCAGGGTAGGCTCATACTCAGCAAGGCTGCCAAACAGGGCAGTGATGGATTTAGTTGATTCTCCTTGCATTTCTTGAATGGCTGTTACTTTCATGAGCCAGTCTCCCTTCAGGACTTTCAGGATTTTGTTGACCTGCTCTTTCTCAGTAATTTTTCTCCCCAGAGCAGCAAGATTATTGATGAGATGGGTGAATCTGATCTCCAGATCTCTTATCTTCTCACCCTCAGACATTTCAAACTTGTGGAACTCTTCCACCAGCATTTCTACACGCCTATCTTTTACTCCAGAAGTCCCTTCATGGGCAATTTGTAGTGCTTCCCACATTTCTTTAGCTGAGTCAAGGTGACTCACTCTAAAGAACTCTGTTTGACTAAGAGCACTCTGGATCATGAGGATTGCTTTGTTATTTAACTCCAGATTAGCAATGTCCTCCTCTGTGTATTCATCCTCAGCCTTTGGGATGCCTATGGGATCTTTAGGAACAATATCTCCTTCTTCAATAATTTTCCAGAGCTTGTACCCATTGGCTTTGATGTAGATTTTCATCTTTAACTTCCAGAAAGTATAATGCTTCCCATCAAATCCAGGAGGCTTATTAATGGAGCTTCCTTCAGGGAGGATATTTTCAAGCGATGCCATTTAGATCTTTGCTTCTCGAATTCGTTGGAATCTTAAAAACAGAGAAGACCCGCTCTGATACCAATTGAAAGTGGCAATCACACAAGAGGGGGGGTTGAATTGTGCTATTTAAAAATCTAAGAATAATTTAAAACAACACAGACTTTATACTGGTTCGGCCAACACTGCCTACGTCCAGTTCTCCAACACTCTGTTGGGTTCCACTAACCACAGGTTTTACAAGCACAGGTTCACCTGTCAACCTTTACAGAGTTTTTAGATTCTCTCTAAACACTCCCCCTTACTACCTGTAAGGCAATATCCCTGTTCTAAAGCACCAAGCTTTCAGAACAACCTCAAACAGTAGAGGATTTTAATAAATGTGTTCACTTAATGAACTGATTTTGATACACACTTAAGTACAGATGAACTCTTTTTAAAACAATAAATACAGAGCAATGAATGAGTTTGTAAGATATTCTCGTTTTTCGTCTCCTACTCAATAAATGCTTAAGTTCTGTATTTATATCTTCTTCTCAGATTTTGCCTTAACATTCAATCTTCAAGAAGCCGTTTGAATTTAGTCGTTGGGAGCTCATAGCCGTTGGCATTTAATGCAGCTTCTTCATCGGGCTTAACTCTCTGCTCTAGCTTCAACTACTTCTTGCATAGGGTGAGCTAAGAGAGAGACAGACTCAGCGTTCTGAGCATCCGTACAAGTTGTACTTTCTGGCAGCTTTTTCATTAGCGCTAGCTTGATCTGCTATGGCTAATCTCATAGAGTGTGTTCTGCACTTAAGCTGTTAGCTAACCAAATAATCATATATTGCACAGAAGATGCTATCGTAAGCTTAAACCATTAGCTCAATGAGATAAAGACAATATAAGGTATATAAGAGCTTTTCATATTGATTATAAGATGTATTATCGATAGCATATTTTCTTGTATCAGAAAACATTATATCAGCATAGATTTTTCTATCGATTGCTAATCCATTATCGCTATTATCTTTAAGGATACTATTATCTAAGCATTCAGAGATATTTCCAGGTATCCTATTATCGATAGACAAGCATGTTAGCGCTAGAATCATGTTAGTTCATTTGTCTCATTTGCTCTAAGCATTAGCTAACTGAATGATTATTATCTGAAATCCTTTTGTTATCGATAGCTTATCCTATTATCGCTAGCTGATATCTTTTGCTCAAGGACTTGGTTTATCTTTCTGCTAGCTGAGTTATCAATGAGCTTCTAGCGATGGATTCTTTCTTTATCGATAGAGAATGACTTAGCGATAGATATCAACTTTGTTATTTCTAAGTCTTCACTTGCTATAGCTCTTAGTCTATTAGCTATTGATATTCACTTAGCGATAGAGATATTCATTATTTATTGATCTTGCTAAGTTATCATTTTTCATTAGTGATGGATCTTTATTCTTGCAATGGTGATCTTTTACCTGGCAGATTTTACACGTTCAATTCAGAGGTAACTTTCACTTATGTTTTCTCAGGGTTAGTCTTCATCAAAACTTAAGATTCTAACAAGCAATTCCTAGAGCAAACTTGTCATGTGGATCATCTTCTCAGTTGCATGATGCAGTTGGTAGACATACCATATCACAATCTGGAATCTCATCCTTTGAAACCCCATCTCATATCCCATCCCCAGGAACTGAGAATTCAAAACCCCTGACTCCACAGGGTCCTTGTGTCACTCCTTCGGACGGCAGTGATTTTTTAGATAGTAGACCCTTGATAGAGCCTGAGAAGTCAACGTAAGTCGTTTACTATCCTTACTAATTTAAACAAGTTTGTCTTGATTTGTATATTGAATTGACACCTCAATTCTTTCTAATAATTATGAAATTTTTTTATTAGGTTTCATCCTGTTGTTGGAATTGTTCGGAGCATTCGTCAAGCAATTTGTTGCAAATTTGACCATCCATGTTGGTGCTGGAAAGTTACCCCTAAAGAGTATTAGGTCGCGTGGTTTAATGAATGGGCGGTATGTGTTATCATTTTATTATTTTATGTTGTTATGTTTGGATTCTATTATTAATATTATGGACTTTTTATAACTAATCTTCATTTGCTTCTCATTTACTCAGAGAAAATATAAATGGCTACCAGAACATGATGATGTAATTAGAAAAAATTGGAAGCTAAAGTGTCAAAGCATCCTAAGAGATTTAATGCATGATGTCAAGTGGGACTTCCTTTTGAAACAAGTTAGGCTTGATTGGATTCCAGATATTGTGTTTGAAGAGTTGCTGAGAGTATGGAATTCAGATGATTTCCGGAATAAGAGTGAGATAAACAAAAACAATCGAGCATCTTCCACTGGTGGTACTAAACACAAAGGGGGTAGCATTCCTAATACCGAGCACAGAAGAAGGATGGTAAGCATTATTTCTTCAATATCAATCATTTATTTGATGTTTGGTATGATATATCTTGTTAACTAATTGCAGGCTA
Source organism: Mimosa bimucronata (assembly GCA_037074515.1). NCBI lineage: Eukaryota > Viridiplantae > Streptophyta > Magnoliopsida > Fabales > Fabaceae > Mimosa > Mimosa bimucronata. Next base: position 2,182,761 of record CM073447.1, read on the forward strand.
AGGAACTTGGAAGAGAGCCTACTGTATTTGAAGTGTTCAAAAGGACTCATTATGATGAGAAAACTGATGAATTCTCAGACCATCATGCAAAATCAGTTTATGTAAGTATATTAAGAATGTTTATGTAAACAAAATATCTGTTTGCATCAAAGTTTCCTATTTCTTAATGCTTTTATATTATGTCGGTGAATGCAAAAAAATGTTACTTGATTGTATGTTGTCCAATATTTACTGTTTATTTTGGCCTGATTTCATTGGTATATGGATACTTTGTTTTGGTTAGTCTGATATAGAAGTTGGATTTTGTTCCTCTGATTAGAAATTTACTTAAACATAAAGTTGCAGAATACTTGGGTGCATGATGAGGTGAAAGTTCGTTTGAATTATTGGGATGCTTAAAGGATAGTTTTGTGGTCTTAAAATTTATTGATGATTGTGCATGATTATTATACTATTTTAACTACTAATAATGGGAAATTAGCATTCAGTTTAGGAGAATTCAATGGGAATTAAGTACAATTGCATGCATGGTCCATACTTAAGGAATTAGTTGCATTTCCATGGTAATTTGAGCATATTAGGTTTTTAACTCATGCATTTCATGATTATGGACTTAAAATACCTCACATATACTTTAATTTCCCATTATAGGTGCAAAGGATGATGCCCTAAATGAAGAAAAGGTGAGAAAAGCAAAGAAAAAGTTTCTGGTCCTCGCCTTAGCCCCTCACGGCGAGGGCTACGGCGAAGGACAGAGAGCACACAGCAAGTCAGTTTCCTCGCCGTGACTCGCCACAGCGAGGGTCACAGCGAGGGCCCGATAAAAATTCTGAAACGGAAGTTTTTAGTTTATTTCCAAATTTTGGGTGATTGGGTCTTCTTCCATTGTTTCCTAAAGGATGAATTCGACCTTCCCAAGTAATCTAGAGGGAATTAGGAAGGTTTTTGGGTTTCCTATCTTGTTCTTTAAATTTATACCCAAATTTCCTCTTCCACACCACCATTTACCACCAATTCAGATTTCCCTTCACTCTTCATTCACTCTCACCCTTTCCTCTCCTTAGCCTTCTGCCCTCTGCACGAAAATTCACCTCCCATTCATCCATCTCCATCAATTCCACTCATTCTATATCAATTCATGGCTTCCACATTCAAATTTCATTCAATCAGGTTCGAGAGCATGAGCGGCTAAATTCATTGTGGGGATCTTGATGGAGGAAGGCAACCGGAGCTTCAACGTTCTTAATGGGGAGTTATTTAGTTTCTCTTGTCTAATTCCAATTATGTATTTCAATTCCTTGTGCTTTGTCATATGTCTTTGGTTTTGGAACAAGTGTGCTTAAGCGTTTAATCTGTTGTTTAAAGGTCATGCATGTAATTAAGCGATGTTCTTTTATGTGTATGAACCTAAGTGTTGATTTCATGATATCATGCAATAGACGTATTTCAATTTTATCTCCTTTGGATTTCTAGTATATGTTGAATGCATGTGCGATTGTATGTGTGTTTAGACACTAGGTCCAACGTTAGATGGTTCGATCTACTTCTAACGAGACCCTCGTTGTGTGTTTATCATGAGTTCTCACTACCAAGTTGAACCTTAACAATTTCCTATTTGATTAATTAAATGAGCGATGCGCCACGTTAGTTAATTAATTAGGCTAATTGGACTAAGAGCGATTGCCTTAGGTTTTGCATTAGAACTTGGTTTAAACTCCTATATCATTTAGAAGCTAGGAAGGTTGACCAATTCATCAAGAGACCCACTTTTTCCATATAATTTTCACAACCTTGTTTTACTTGCTTTCTTTATAATCAAAAATCCCAAAAAGAAGTAGTTTAGTTTCCTTAATCAAAATCACAAAAACCCCAACTTTTTATAGCTTTTCATGCATTTAGTTTTTCCTAGGTTAGTTCATTAGGCTCCACGTGAGACGATCCGGGAGAGCACCACATTACAATCCTTGGTTTTAATAATTTTGCATTTGAACCCCAAGGCATATTAGGAACGGTTCAGATCAATGGCGCCGTTGCCGGGGAGTCATTTTTGACTCCTAGGTTATCTAAGTGTCAATTGCTTATTGACAAGGGGTTCGTAGCATTTTAGGTTAGTTTTAGCTCATATAGTTGCATTTAGGTTTTAGTTTATTCTAGGTTGCATTTGCATTGATAAAATTGAAAAAAATCCAAAAATATAGTGTTCTTGATCTTGTGCTTGATTTTTACTATTGTGCTTGTGGTGTATTGCTGGTTTCTTACACCATTTGAGTGAAATTCGATTGACTAGTTGCTGCTGTGTGGTTTTTGCCTTGATTGGTTAAGCTTGTATTTGTGCATCACATACCCATATTTTGCATTATACTCAATTTTTCAACCAAAACCAGTCAACTAAGTCATTTTCTAGTATTTGGACTTGCTGAGGCCATTTGCACCAAATTTTGAACTCAAATTCTTGAACTTGTGCATTTGGTCAATTTTCAAAGGCATTTTCTTACAAATTTGGCAACCTAAGGGGTGAATTTTTGTTCTAGGTGGTTTTCAAGTGTTTTGACATTTTTCCTAAGCTTCCTCAACTTATTTAAACTTGTTTCAATCATTGGTTTGTGTTAAAATTACTTGGAATCATTTTTGGACTAAATTTCCCCTTTGCTGTCAAATTGCAGATTTTACTGTCAAACTTTTCTGTTTCTCGCCGTAGCACCCCACGGCGAAGGCCACTGTGAGCCTTTAAATGGCAACTTCGTTTCTGTACCTCGCTGTGGACCCTCACGGCGAGGCCCACGGCGAAGGACAGAAACCACAAATTTTCTGGTTTTCTGCAAAATTGCCTACTTGCACCATTTTTTCCCAAATTCAATTCCAATTGATCTCAAATATTGCACACACATTCTAACCATCATTTGTGACTTGTTTTCATTGGTTTCACTCATATTTCATATTCCTATCATTAATTTGACTTGTGAGTGCTATTTTGGTGAATTTTGGGATTGTTGGTTGCTATCTTTGTGCATATCTTGCATTTCTTGCATACACTTGCTGTCTGTTCCTTGTGTATGACTAGAAGCACTACTAGTGAGTCTGAATTATTGCCTGAAAACCCTGAGATTGAGCGTCACCTTACCCAGTTGAGGAAATCTAATAGAGCCACTGCTTCTACTCATGAGGTAGTTGTAGAGGACACATCTTCTAGCGACTCTAGTGACCAGGAACATAACACCGAGTCTGACTTAGACCTCCCAACTATGGACATACCTAACAACCAAATTAACCAAGTTGTGCTTGGAATGCCGGACATACCCAACATACCAAATCAAGGTGTAGAGCCACCTAGGAACCAAAATGGGGGTCACGGTTTGCATGTTCACAATGGTAATGGGGATGGGATACCACATGGAGCTAGGAGAACCATTAGGGATGCCACTACTGCAAATTTTGATTATAATCCATTTATGAATGCATTCCCTAATATTAATGCTGGTTATGAAATTAAGGGTTTATTGATTCAGTCCTTACCCAAGTTTCATGGTTTACAGTTAGAGGAACCACACTTGCACTTGGATGAGATATACATTCACTGTAGTTCTATGTTGCCAGCTGGCGCGCACATTGATGATGTTATGTGGAGGGTGTTCCACCTTACTCTTGAGGGCAAAGCAAAGGAATGGTACATGAGTTTTCCACGAGTTGCACCTACAGCCCTACGTTCTTGGGCTAATTTGAAGAATGCCTTCTTTGAGAGATTCTATCCTGCTACACGGACCTCAGCTAGACGGAAGGAGATGAATGGGATTGTGCAGGATGTAGATGAGTCACTTTAAGACTATTGGTCTAGATTTCAAGATTTGATACAACGTTGCCCATATCATCAAATACCTGAGGAGCAACTTGCTCAAAATTTCTATGATGGGTTGCGTGAGAAAGAGCAAGATAAGCTGAATTCTGCTGCTGGTGGTTCCTTTATTGATATGACTATTGAGGAGGGTTGGAACCTAGTCAGGAAGTTAGCCCTTGCTAAGCAACAGCATGGTTCATCTCGGAGATCTGTCCGGGACCTTGATCGAATTGAGGCTACTTCTCTCCACATTCCTCAGATGGAGAAGTTTGAGTCTAAGCTTAATGCTATTTTGGACTGTGTCTCTGGTCCTTCTTCTTCTTCTTCGACAGGCCACGCGGCAGGTAACGAACTTGTAGCCCCCTCTTGTGATTTTTGTGGATCTGCTATGCATGTATCTTGTAATTGTCCCTCCCGGTATGAGGATTGTAATGCCATGTTCCAAGGACGCCAGGGAGGTGGAAATCCACTTTGGAATCCTTATTCCAATACTTATAATGAGGGTTGGCGTCAAAACCCTAAGTTCTCATGGAGGCAGGATAGTGATGCACCTAGGCCATTCAATCGCTCAGGTCAAGGTGAAAGTTCAAATCAAATAGTTCCTGCTAGGCCTGATAAATTTGATGAGTTGAATAAGATGATTAGAGGCCTTGATTCTAAATTAGACAAGAGTGATGCTAGATTCCAGCAGCTTGAGACATAGAATTCTAATATGGAGGAATATGTTACAAAATTGTCTAATTCTCTTGGTGAGCTGCAGGCACAACTCAGTGGTTCTATTCCCTCTAATACTATTGTAATGAATCCAAAAGCCCTTAATGCTATAAATTTGAGAAGTGGGAAAACACTTGATCCTGCTCATCCAACGAAAGGGGTGCAGTTTGAGACTGTTATAGAGGATGAAGAACTTGTTGATGAGGAGATTGTTGCTAATAGTCCTCCTTTGAGCCGTTGAATCTGGGGGCATCTGAGAGTGCTAAGGAGAGGAAGCTGCTTGAGAGGCGCAGTATTACCATGAAGGAGCCGGCTGCTGATGAGGTTCCTGAGGCACTCACATCTCTTAAAAGATCAATGCTTCCGAGCATACATGAGCATGGGGAGTCAAGTTCCAGCAATGACCTAGCCAAGTCTTCGGCTAGGGAGGTAACGCTTTCTAAACTTCCCTTTCCACATGCTTTCATTAAGAGTAGGAATAGATTAGATGATCAAACTGAAAAAGAGATGCTTGATTTGTTTGGCAAGTTGCATGTTAATGTTCCATTCTTTCAGCTTGTTAAATCCATGCCTAGTTATTGTAAGTTTTTGAAAGAGCTGTGCACTAACAAAAGAAAATTCAGACCTAATGAGCGCATTCAATTGAATCCTAGTGTGTCTACTTTATTTAAACCTCAGTTGCCAGTTAAATGCAAGGACCCTGGATCATTCATGATTCCATGCACTATAGGGAACTTGACAGTCAATAATGCATTGTTGGATCTAGGAGCAGCTATAAATGTGATGCCTAGTGCGATTTTCTCTACTTTAGGCATCACAGGTTTGAAAAAGACTAGTGTTATTTTACAATTAGCCGATCGCACACTCCGGTATCCACAAGGCATTCTTGAGGACATACTTGTTAAAGTTAAGGATTTGGTCTTTCCTGCTGATTTTTATGTTTTAGACACTTCTAGTGAGCTGAGTGAGTTGACTATCATTCTTGGTAGACCATTAATGCGGACCGCTGGTTCTGTTATTGATATGAGAAATGGTTTGATAACTATGGAAGTAGGAGATCATAGAATTAGCTTTAACATGTATGAGACCATGCGACACCCTTATGAGGACTATTCTTTGCTTGATGTTAGTGTGCTTGATATTGCTGTTGAGGATGCCATAGAAGAGCATGAGTTAGGTTTGCATTCGTATGATTATATTTCTGACCTAGATGCTTATGAATCTTATTTCTCTTCACTGCCTTCCGTATTCTCTCTCTCATCTTTAAGTAGTGATGTGAATGATCTTGAGCCCCTTATGCTTGACAGTTTGCTGTCTATTAGTAGGGATGTCTCTGTGCTTGATGATTTCATTTGTGACATGAGTTCCACTAACCTCTCCTTGTTGAGTGATGACTATTCTGTAGAGTCTGGTAGTTTGTTCAGTCCTGTAGGTACCAAGAATGTTTGGGAAGTAGAGTTTGTGCTGGAAAAACATGATGTGAACTTGCAGGGGATAGCCCTCAATCCAGCCACGATGACTCCCACTGCTCCCATCGGGCCTACTCCTCATGTGATTTTAGGGCCACTTCCTTTACCTTCTCCTTCTGATTCACTTTCTAGACCTAGAATCTCCTCCCATACCCTGCGTTTTTTAAATGATCTTGTTATGCAAAGTGATACAGGTGTGCAGAGTGGAGGAAAAACTGAGGTAGTCACTGTAAGTAGTCAACCAGTGGTTGATTCGGCTACCCGGACACCATATTGTAGTGTGGATGATGCTTTCCCTAAGGCAGTTGCTGCGATAGACCAACCAGTGGTTGGTTCAATGCTTGGGAAGACCAATGGTCAAGTGGTAAGTACTATTGAGCCTAGTTCTAGCCGTGTAGGCGGGTCAACAAAGGGAAGTTTTTCTATGCCTAATTTTTGCCTTCCCTTGTTCCATCTATTGTTGAACCCCCTTCCCTTGAACTTAAGCCTTTACCTAGTAATTTGAAGTATGCTTTTCTTTCTTCCGATGATACGCTGCCTGTGATAATCTCTAATGATTTGATGGCAAGCGAGGAAGCGCAATTGTTGAATGTTTTGAAAAAGTATAAAAAGGCTATTGGCTGGACATTGGTAGATATTCCGGGTATAAACACAACTGTTTGCACTCATCGTATTTTATTACAAGATGATGCTAGGCCTCTTAGGCAACCCCAGCGACGGTTGAATCCACTCATTTTAGATGTTGTCAAAAAGGAAGTTACCAAACTCCTTAGTGTTGGCATAATTTATCCGATTTCGGATAGCGAGTGGGTTTCACCGGTGCAAGTGGTACCTAAGAAGTCTGGGATCACCGTTGTTAAAAATGAAAATGATGTACTTATTCCCACGAGAGTACAAAACAGTTGGTGTGTGTGCATTGATTATAGGAAACTGAATGATGCCACTAGAAAAGACCACTTTCCCCTCCCGTTCATCGATAAGATGCTGGAACGGTTGGTCGGTCGCAGTCATTACTACTCCTGGATGGTTATTCTAGGTACTTTCAGATTCCTATAGCGCCCGAGGACCAAGATAAAACCACTTTTACTTGTCCATTTGGTACGTTTGCATATAGGCGCATGCCTTTCGGTTTATGTAATGTGCCAGGCACATTCCAGAGATGCATGATGAGCATTTTTGCTGATATGCTCAATGATTGCATGGAAGTATTTATGGATGACTTCACAGTCTATGGAGATTCATTCCATACGTGCTTAGAGAGTTTAGAGAGGGTACTCGCTAGATGTGTCCAGAAAAATTTGGTTTTAAATTATGAAAAGTGTTACTTTATGGTTTCTCATGGTATTGTTTTGGGACACCTTGTTTCTAGTCGTGGTATTGAAGTTGACAAGGCTAAGATCGAGGTGATAGCGACCTTGCCTTATCCCATATGCATAAAAGATCTTCGATCTTTCTTGGGACATGTAGGCTTTTATAGGCGCTTCATCAAGGATTTCTCTAAGATAGCCTTACCCCTCTCTAAATTGTTACAGAAAGATGTTGATTTTGTTTTTGATAATGATTGTGTGCTTGCATTTGATATATTGAAAAGTAAGCTGCTTGAACCACCTATACTTGCTGCTCCAGATTGGTCTTTACCGTTTGAGTTGGCGTGTGATGCATCTAACTTTGCAGTTGGTGCCATGTTGGGCCAACGAAGTGATAAACAACCACATGTAATTTCATATGCCTCTAAAACTTTGGATACTGCGCAAAGAAATTATACTGCTACTGAAAAAGAGTTGTATGCCATTGTTTTTGCTCTAGATAAGTTTAGGCAATATCTGTTGCATTCTCCTGTTGTGGTGTATACTGATCATGCAGCTGTGAAGTTCCTTTTCACCAAGACACATTCTAAGCCGAGACTGCTCCGTTGGACACTGTTGCTCCAAGAATTTCACCTTCAGATCAAGGATAGAGCTGGTAGTGCCAACCTTGTAGCAGATCACTTGAGCCGCCTTCCAGAAAACACAAGGGGAGTTGATTGTTCTGATTTGACTTGTGATGATTTTCCTGATTCCTCTCTCTGTGCTATTTCTGTTGATACACCGTGGTTTGCTGCTATTGTTAATTATTTGGTGTGCGGACTCACTCCCGGTGATATGTCTTCTTTTCAGGTCCAGAAGCTGAAGCAGGAGCCCCAACACTACATATGGGATGATCCTAACCTTTGGAGGATTTGTCAGGACCAAGTGATTAGGAGATGTGTGCCCGATGATGAACTTGCTGCGATTCTCACTTCTTGCCATTCAGTTGTATGTGGTGGGCACTATAGCTCACAAAAAACTGCTAGAAAAATTTTAGAGTCTGGTTTTTATTGGCCTTCCATTTTTAAAGATGCTTATGATTTTGTTAGGTCATGTGATGTATGTCAGCGTTTTGGGCGGGGTGTGAGTAAGAGAGATGAATTACCTCAAAAACCTATTTTGTTTTGTGAGCCATTTGATGTTTGGGGTATGGATTTTATGGGTTTTTTTCTACCTTCTAGAGGTTTTACTTATATATTGATAGCCATTGACTACCTTTCAGGTGGGTTGAGGCTATTCCTACCCGGAATGATGACGCTGCAACTGTGTCTAAATTTTTGAAAACTAACATTTTTAGTAGGTTTGGAGTTCCTAAGGCCTTAATCAGTGATAGAGGCACCCACTTTTGCAACAAGCTTCTCAATAGCTTGCTTGCTAAATATGGGGTTGCCCACATAGTCTCTAGTCCCTACCACCCGCAAACGAATGGTCAAGCTGAAGTGTCAAATTGTGAGGTAAAGAAGATACTTGAGAAGACTGTGAAGCCAAGTAGGAGTGATTAGAGTCAACGACTTGATGAGGCACTTTGGGCCTATCGCACTGCATTCAAGACACCCATAGGAATGTCACCTTACCGGTTGGTGTATGGTAAGGGTTGCCACCTTCCGGTAGAGGTTGAGCATAAGTCCTATTGGGCGGTGGCATTGTGCAACATGGAGATGGATGCAGCTGGCAAAGAGAGAGCTCTACACATTCAAGAGCTGGATGAGTTGCGACTTAATGCCTATGAGAATTCGAGGGTATACAAAGCTAAGACCAAATTGCTTCATGATCGAAATCTAGTTAACAAGAGCTTTAAAGTTGGTGACTTAGTTCTCATGTACCAAGCTCGTTATCGTCATGGTCGTGGTAAGCTGAAATCAAATTGGTTCAGGCCGTATCATGTGACTAAGGTTAATCCATATGGTATGATAGACCTTGTGGATGAGGAGGCTCGTAATACTTTCCAAGCTAATGGTCATCTCCTTAAGGTCTACCATGATGCTGCAATAAAGCCTCCTTGAGGCTAGGTTGTCCCTTTCCTTTACTCTTTTACTTTACACTACATAATTGATTTGATGCTGTTTTGACTGATGTGGTGTGTAGTTTAAGTGTGGGGGAATGGGATTCACCAGTAGAATAGTGGTTTGTTTTGTTCTTGATTTTGTTTTTGTTTTTGGTTCCCCATATTTTTGTTGATGGTTGTCCACGTTTACAGGTGTTGTTCCTCTTTGGTCTTTGATAGTATTGTATTTTAAACATTGAGGACAATGTTTCGTTTAAGTGTGGGGGGGGGGTAGATGTGTATTTTGAGTATTTCTTGCATGATTTCCCATAATTTGTGGTTTTGGGTGAACTTTGAATGTTTTTGAACTAATTTTTAAAAAAAATTTGGCTTGAAGTTGTTCTTGACTTGTCTATTATGCACAAAGGGTCGCATTTGTCATAGTGGATTTGTTAAGAGTAAATTCAAGTGTTTTTTGTCAAAATGTTTTTGTGAAAACCTAGTTCACCACACTTTTTGAAAACTTGTGCAAGAAGATACCCATCTTAGGTTGTTTTGTTATCTTGTACTTTGGATAGATTTTGCAATGTTTTTGTCCTTTGTTTTTCAATTTTCAAGAGTTGGATTTGAGGTATGTTTAGGGTATACATGGTGGAGACTGTTGCGTTGATTGATTGTTGAATGGTAATTTGTGAGCTTATCCTTGCTGTGAGGTTGTTTTTGGGCCAAAAGAATTTGAGTGAGTATTTGCTTTAATGTGTTAATTTCTAGAACTTGACTCAATTCTTAGTTTAAGCTGCTTAAGTCATACATGATGAACATGATAGAGGCACTCATTCCATGTAACCATATATCTATCTTTTCCACCTCCAACTGATGTCTTTCATGAGTAGAGCATATTTATAAAATTGCATCCAGGTTCTAAATGCTATGATAACACAACTTCGCTGGCTTTCTAAGCTTGACTTAGTAACCGGGGGCACTTCATCACCAATGTTGGTACTCGCGTCAAACGGTCAAGTATAAGAGGGTTATGAGTTGGACCAAAGGTCTCTTGATGTTTTGTTGGAGTAACTAAGTAACTGGCGTTGCATTACCTATGTGCAAAGTCGCATCAAAAAGGGATCTACAACAGCTTAAGATAGATGTTTCAAAAAAAAAAGAAGAAAAAAATACAAAAAAGAGAAAAAAACATAATAACAATAATAAGGATGCTTGTGAGTGGTTTAGTTCTTACTCATGGATGACATCTTTCCATTACCATAATCTTAAGTCCTCTTGATTCTTTGTGTGTGTGCTAAACTAGTGGAGATTGATGATTGTTGCAAGCATATGGTAAGTTGCATATTGAGCAAGTAGAGAGTGAATAACCTATATGTAAGATTGTGTGAAATATTCATGAGTGTGCTCACTTGTTGCTATTTGATTCTCAATTGCATTGATAGTTCTCTCCTTTAAATGCCTTGAATGTGTCTTGTTCCAATTTGAGTTCATTGATTATCTTAGGCCTTTACCATTGTAAATCTATGCTTTGTCCAGGAGTACAAAAGGTTTAAGTGTGGGGGAATGATTGTGCATGATTATTATACTATTTTAACTACTAATAATGGGAAATTAGCATTCAATTTAGGAGAATTCAATGGGAATTAAGTACAATTGCATGCATGGTCCATACTTAAGGAATTAGTTGCATTTCCATGGTAATTTGAGCATATTAGGTTTTTAACTCATGCATTTCATGATTATGGACTTAAAATACCTCACATATACTTTAATTTCCCATTATAGGTGCAAAGGATGATGCCTTAAATGAAGAAAAGGTGAGAAAAGCAAGGAAAAAGTTTCTGGTCCTCGCCTTAGCCCCTCACGGCGAGAGCTACGGCGAAGGACAGAGAGCACACAGCAAGTCAGTTTCCTCGCCGTGACTCGCCACAGCGAGGGTCACAGCGAGGGCCCGATAAAAATTCTGAAACGGAAGTTTTTAGTTTATTTCCAAATTTTGGGTGATTGGGTCTTCTTCCATTGTTTCCTAAAGGATGAATTCGACCTTCCCAAGTAATCTAGAGGGAATTAGGAAGGTTTTTGGGTTTCCTATCTTGTTCTTTAAATTTATACCCGAATTTCCTCTTCCACACCACCATTTACCACCAATTCAGATTTCCCTTCACTCTTCATTCACTCTCACCCTTTCCTCTCCTTAGCCTTCTGCCCTCTGCACGAAAATTCACCTCCCATTCATCCATCTCCATCAATTCCACTCATTCTATATCAATTCATGGCTTCCACATTCAAATTTCATTCAATCGGGTTCGAGAGCATGAGCGGCTAAATTCATTGTGGGGATCTTGATGGAGGAAGGCAACCGGAGCTTCAACGTTCTTAATGGGGAGTTATTTAGTTTCTCTTGTCTAATTCCAATTATGTATTTCAATTCCTTGTGCTTTGTCATATGTCTTTGGTTTTGGAACAAGTGTGCTTAAGCGTTTAATCTGTTGTTTAAAGGTCATGCATGTAATTAAGCGATGTTCTTTTATGTGTATGAACCTAAGTGTTGACTTCATGATATCATGCAATAGACGTATTTCAATTTTATCTCCTTTGGATTTCTAGTATATGTTGAATGCTTGTGCGATTGTATGTGTGTTTAGACACTAGGTCCAACGTTAGATGGTTCGATCTACTTCTAACGAGACCCTCGTTGTGTGTTTATCATGAGTTCTCACTACCAAGTTGAACCTTAACAATTTCCTATTTGATTAATTAAATGAGCGATGCGCCACGTTAGTTAATTAATTAGGCTAATTGGACTAAGAGCGATTGCCTTAGGTTTTGCATTAGAACTTGGTTTAAACTCCCATATCATTTAGAAGCTAGGAAGGTTGCCCAATTCATCAAGAGACCCACTTTTTCCATATAGTTTTCACAACCTTGTTTTACTTGCTTTCTTTATAATCAAAAATCCCAAAAAGAAGTAGTTTAGTTTCCTTAATCAAAATCACAAAAACCCCAACTTTTTATAGCTTTTCATGCATTTAGTTTTTCCTAGGTTAGTTCATTAGGCTCCACGTGAGACGATCCGGGAGAGCACCACATTGCAATCCTTGGTTTTAATAATTTTGCATTTGAACCCCAAGGCATATTAGGAACGGTTCAGATCAATTGAACTATGTTGATTATGGGAGTTTGGAGTGCTTATAGGGTTTAAGAGAAAAGTGAGATCATTTACACTTATTGGTGCTGATTTTAGATGTATGTAAAAGATCAAATAATAAATTGGATTATTGTTGTTATACTTATGCTGTTTTGATGGTTAGAAGGTAAAAAATGAATTGAATTGATGGGCTTAAATGTTCAAAGTAGTATTCAAAAGATATTATTTTTGTTATAGTTAATGGTTAATAGTTTGTGACTTAAATATAGGAGGATTACATGATGCGGAAAGAATCTTTGACTGCTGAGGATGGTTCTGCAAGTGTGCAGTCTAATAAGGATGAATTGAACCTTTGGTTAGAGGTTACTAGAGGCAAAAATAAGAAGGGACGCATTTATGGGTTTGGGGCTGAGAATGAAAATATTAGCGATGACTTGCCTTCTGTCAACAATGCCAATGAAGGTAATACCGTTGAGCAACTGCACTACAGGATAACAGAGCTATCACAGGAGAATGAGATACTGAAACAAAACCAAGAAGTGCTATCACAAGAGAATGAGGTACTGAAACAAAATCAAGAAGTAAACAACCAGCGCGTTGAAGACCTGCAACAAAATTTTACCATGATGGCGACTGCCTTGCAAGGGCTGGGGATTCAATTACCACTTCCTCCATCTAATACAAATGCACGCAATAAGGATTGACATAATTTTCTGTTATGGTTTAGGTTCTTTTTACTAAGAATTGTTGCATTTAGGATTAAACTGTATTATTTATTTAATTTTGCTGCCTATTACGTATCTATTAAATTATGGATTTACAGGATCTCATTTTATTTATTTGCTGTTGTGTTGGGAAAAAACCAAATTTAAATGCAGCTTTTAAAAAAAACCCTAAATTACGAAAAACTGAAAAAAAAAAAACAGAATAAAAAAACCACATGCCAAAATTCGCGACGGAAAACTTACCAAAACCAATCAGCGACGGAATTCTGTCGCTGATTATGCAACCTAATCACCGATGGAATGCCGTCGCTAATGTTCACCGACGGAATTCCGTCGGTGATCCACGGAATAATATTCCGTCGGTGATTTGTTTAGCAACGGCTTTATCACCAAAGAAATTTTTTCCGTTGGTGATTCCATCTCAGATTTTTCCCGTTTTCTGACGGAATTCCGTCGGTAAAATCCGTCGGTGATTCCCTATTTTTTTGTAGTGTATGATGAAATTTTGGTACTTATTATTGAAATTAGCTCCATTACTCACTTGTGATTATCCTCTATGTTTGATATATATGACTTGATCATAAGAGTGTGTGTGTGTGTGTGTGTGTGTGTGTGATACTTCACAGAGGAGAAGCACTGTGTGGCGAAGGAAGAGATTGAAGCTGTGGATCAAGCAAAGAATCTGATAACTTTCAAGGTGATAGAGGGAGATATACTGCATCATTACAAGAGCTTTAAGGCTACAATTCAAGTGAATCCAAAGGCAAAAGGAAGTGTGGCACACTGGACTCTTGAGTATGAGAAGCTGCATGGGAGAATTCCAGATCCACACTCTTTGACTCAGTTTGTGACAGAAATGACAAGAGAGATTGATGCAAGCCTCACACAAGGACAAGGACATGAAGAGCAATTGTTGGGGAAGGTGGAAATTGATGTTCACATTAATGCTTCTGCCGATGAGTTTCAGGAAATGTTCAGCAGTAAGCCTCACCACATTCCCAATGTATCTCCTGGTAGAATTAAACATTCTATTGTTGAAGGAAGTTGGGGCAAGGTCAGTTCTCTTATCACCTGGCATTACATCCATGGTAACCTCCCCCCTAAATTAATTAGGACAGAATATTTCTCTCTTTTTAATGAGAATTAAATAAGGATAAAATTGAAAAATTAAATATTGCTCTAAAGGGACTTACAATTAATTAGGACAGAAAATTTCTTCTAAAAGTACTTATCAATTGAATCGGTTTTATGTTGACCATGATGCTACTTGAAGAACATATTTGAGGTGGCGTATAAATTGTGTAGAGGGGAAAAACTGTGTGGCCAAGGAGGTGATTGAGGCTATAGATGCAAACAAGAATCTGATCACTTTGAGGGTTGTGGAGGGAGATGTTCTCAAGGATTACAAGACGCTGAATCTTATCTTTCACGCAATCCCAATGGATAAAGGGAGTTTGGTACACGTGACTATGGAATATGAGAGGCTGAAAGATCACATTCCTGATCCTCACATTCTCTTAGACTTGGGTGCTGAACTTGCTAGAGACATTGATGCTCATCTTGTTGCATAATAGTAGCAATCTTTTGTTGCTACTGATCTTATTCTTTGTATTTGTGTCATGTATGGGATTCGAGTCTCATTAATTTCTTAGGGCATCAATTAAGGTGTTAATTTTAGAGAAGAAAAGTACAATGTGTGTGAGATGGTGAAACTTTAACATTATATTGTATCTTTATCTTTTATTGTAATCAACAATATTAGTTTCTTAAGAAATTGGGGGATTCAAATCCTCGAGTCCAGAAGCGTAGCTTTGTGGATGTTATGTTGTATGTAATAAAAACAACTTCAGTCAGAAGTTGTAATGCTAGTCTTTTTTCATGTATTGCGATAAGCCTTTTTTTTGTCTGTGACGTAAGGTATGAAATCTATGGTTGAGTCTCACTTTCCTGTTGTTTTCTAATTAATTGGTTGTATCATATAACTGTAGTTTTTGTTTGGGCTAACATACAAATCTTCCCATGAAGTATTATTAAATATACACATAACACTCTAAAGTTTCTTTAGGTACAAAAATACACATAAAGGTTTCAAAATGGTGAAAAAAGCTATGATTGTTAATGTCAGTTCTTTTTTGGGCAATATATTAGTTTCTAAAACAAATGATAAAATGCGGATGATTCCATCAGCATAGACTCGTTAATAGAGTGTCTACAACCAGATAGGCTATTGACAATTCTTTTCATCTAATTCCATGCAATGGGTGTCTCCATTTTTTATTTTTATATAATATGAACTTTTTCCTTCTCAAATATTATAAAATGGCTTCTAGAAAACTAATTAAACGTTAATATACATATTAGTCCTTAATTACTAGCCATCATGTGAAAAAAATTTCTCTTCTTGAAGATATCAATTTCTTAGAGCATAAGTAGAAAAAATTACTTAAATAAGAAAATGGAATTGTAATAATACTAAGAGGGTTGCTGGAATACTAGCAATCTTAATAATAACAAGAGCCTATAACATGATTTGTAGTTATATTGCAACATGATGAATATGGTGGTGGAAAATGCTATAATAACTGGTTTCACTTCTAAGGTTTGGTATCATACCTTGCATGGGTTTTAGTTTTACTCCATTGTATATGTTTAAGAACGAATCTCCTTTTAGAGGGAATGAATAATACGTCATGGGCCTCGAGGGGGATTGGATAGAGTTCAAACAAATTAATTAATAGCAAAGTCGTGGGAGATTGGTGGGCCGTGTCTGATACCAAGTAAGGAATCTTAAACAGTTATCTTTATATCATTTCAAATACAAAACTTCTTATTTCTCTATACTAAGAAAGCTTCTTTGATACTATGATAGGGATCAGATGACCATTTTTAGGTTTGATAACCTACAAAAGGGAGTACCAGAATAGAGATAGCGTCTCACTTGTTAAGGCAATTATAAATAGCCACTGGCATACGAGTCATTCATTCATTAAATTGGAATTGTAATTACATTAGAATTATTTTCAACCAAGCATTATGCAATTAAAACGACTCCTCTTTTTGATGCATCTATTAAAAATAGAATAAAATTATAGCAAGTATAAAATATTTCAATATATTCTTGTAGAAATAGTTTCACCAACTCCTCTACTATGAACAAATGCCCAAACTTATGCAATAACATTAAAAGGTGTTTTTCTTGTTAGGGTAGAAAATTCTATTTTCAAAATCTTAAGATGTGTATCAATGAATACTTTTGTAGAATACACGATTGTTTCCAGATAAGACCTTGTATAGAGTCTTGTACCTCCCTTCTCATCACTACAATCCCCAATATATATTTTAAGTTTTATAAATTTAAATGTACATTTTGTTTAAATAAACAAACACAAAACACACTTACTAGTTCTTGATTGCCCAAATGGGGCCCAACTCACGGAAACTACAATCACGTCAGGTGCACTAAGTAGAAAAATGAATTTCGCAAATACATTTTGGTTATGAAGAATAAAACTAGGTGCAAATTTGGTAACGCCGTTAGTTTGACCTACATTGACCGTTAATTTTGACTATAGAAGTTGATATGGTAGAACTGAGAACGTTAATTAAGGATTAATGGTAATTTAAGAAGTGATTGTGTGATTAATTAAGGAGTTTTGAGAGTTTTTTAAATAAATTCAAGAAAATGGAATTTTTTTTTACTTTTAAAAGCCTAGTTTCTCCCTTAATTTGGGAAAAGTAGAGTTAGAGGAATTATTTTTGGACCCAAAAGGGATTATAGTAGGAGGAAATTCTTAGCTGGTGATGAAGAAAATTTTTAAAAATAGAAGGGATAATTTTTGGTCCAGGTAAAGATTTCTATTAGGTCCTTAAATCTTCATAATAGGATATATTCTTTGGGAAAAAAATTATCCCTTCAATTCTTAAAATTTTTCTTCACTACCGTCTAGGAATGATTAAATTTTCTTTGTAATTAAATTTTTTAGTTCTACCACATCAGTTTCTGTGTTCAAATTTAACAGTCAACGTAGGTCAAGTTAAAGGCGTTACCAAATTTGCGCCTAGTTTTATTCTTCATAACCAAAATGTGTTTGTGATATTCATTTTTCTGCATAATGCACGTGACGTAATTGTTCGTTATTAAAATTGCACCTTTACCCTTTATTATAATCTAACCAAAGTTTTTTATGTCAATGCATCATCTTTTCGTAATGATAAACAAAACCAATTCACTAATCACCATTCCATTACATTGCATTCCCTCTCACTCAACGAATGAAACAAGCACTTAAATTTTAAGGGTATCACTCACCATTCAGCAGACTTTTGTCATTTCTTTCCTAAAACTAACAAGGGAATGTAGGTCTTTTAACGCTTACATTTTATTATATGTGTATATATATTATATAATGTGCTTTTGTCATGGCCTTAGCTGTGTGCGGGGCACGGAAAAAAACAGAAAAGAACACACACTTAATATGCTGACCATGGACTTCGCTTTAGGAGGCCACAGTGAACAGCAGAATTGCAAAATTCTACAGAAGGTTGCAGAACGCATAAAAACTTACACCAACACCCTAGATAATAATAGATATGCACAAAACACTTTTAACACCCAAAACTCATCCAACTTTCATGACACACCAAACACACATCCCAACCTAATTTGGAGAGCTATTTACACCATCAAAAATCACAAACATGTAAAACTTCACCCATGAGACTCCGATTTTACAAAAAGAACATAAATAGCAAGGATTCAATTCAGCTCATATTTCTCCTGCAAGTCTCCACAGTACTACTCAAAATTGAATCTAAGGTGAGGTTTTAGGTGTACTCCCCTTTGTAGACCACTTTTTGCCTTCCAAGCCCATAAGAGTTAATTCTCCACAACCATGAACAATCCAAGCATTGAAGGGAGCTCCTACAGAAAGGAAAATCAAGGATGAATCTACCAAACATAATTGAAATCACTCAACAAAAAAAGAAAAAAAAGAAAATGGGTCTAGAACTTGGGTTATTTCCCAAGAAGCGCTTAATTTATAGTCTTTAGCTACACTCTTCACAGCTTTATGTGGAATCCAAGAGTGAAATTAAGGTGGTCTGGCAATCAACCTCCCCACTTCAATAATGCTTGATCTGCTGTCTATTGACCTTGAATCTCTCTCCATTCTTGTTTTCAAGCTCCACTGGCCTTTGTTAAACGATAGCACAATAGTGAATGATCTAACCACTTAGAATTGAGTTTGCCGAGAAGAGCTTCAATTCGGAGTTGTATAAGAGTTCTTGCTACCTTGGATCAATAGTCTTAGCCGTAATATGCTTATCATGCCACTTCTTGGTTCTCTCGTTGTAAATCATGGCATTCTTATAGGCATGAAACCAAAACTCCTAAAGTTCATTCAATTACAAGAGTCGCTTCTCACAAACTGCTTCAGCATCAAAATTGAGCTTTTTGATAGCCCAAAATGCACTATGCTCAATCTCCACAGGAAGTTGGTAGGCCTTAGCAAAGACCAATTGTTATGGTGACATACCAGTCGGAGTCTTGTAAGCAGTGCGGTAAGCTCACAAGGCATCATCAAGATTCATTGCCCAATCCTTCTATGTAGTACCAACCGTCTTCTCAAAAATCTTCTTAATTTCTCGATTTGAGACTACAGCTTGACCATTTGTTTAGGAATGGTAGGTGACAAATCCTAAGATTTTCACACATTTCATATCATTTTGGAGGTCTTAAATCATGTTATTTGGGTATTATTGCATATCTTGTGAAGAAATAAAGTTATAGAGTAATTACATGCACTTAGTTTTAAAAATGGTATTTTTGGAATGTTTTGGTGATTACTCTTGATTTGAATGTTTATTGGGAGCTATTCATATTTTTTGATATTATTTTATATTGTAGGAACCTTTAAGAGGGGAGAAATTGGGGTAAGAAGCTGAAAATCCAAGAAAAAAGGCAAAACACAAGTTTCTGGATAAATTGTGAAAATTACAGAAAAGCCCCAGAAATTCTAAAACTTTGCAGATAGGTCCCTCCTCATAGTGGGACCCCACAGTGAGGGTCCGAGAAATTTCATCATCTCTAGACCTCGCTGTGGCACCCCACAGTGAGGGCCACGACGAGGCCCCGATTCTGCAGCATAACATACGACTGATTTTTGGGCCTCAAACCGGATCCAACTCTTACTCCCACTTATGACCCCGACTTGGGGATGAATTTTTCCTCTCAATGATAGTGCTTGACATCATGTAAAAACTTCCTTCTTTTATGATGATTCAGCTCCTCCACCACAATCCCACAAACCAGAAAATTCACAATGTGGGTATACCATACCATGGTGTTTCAGAAACTACTACCATGAATAGTACTGATCCATAAAGACTTCATCAATAGTGGATTCTTTGTCCACTTGAGCATGAAGAGCACTGAAATTGAGGTTATCAGTGTAGTGCCATCTCGGATCTGCTCTCCAAGGAATTTAGACCTAAGGAGGTAGTAGAAGCTATCCTCGGGTGTCGGTTTCAAGGAACCTTTACGCAATTAATTCCTAGTAAATAATGCAAACTAATTAAAACAGGTAAAAGCATTGTATTTGGGTTTTTGGTATAGAAATTGGTGTAAAAAGTGTGTGTGTTCAAAATGCAAGTAAAAGGAGATAGGATAAAAGTGGAATATTTGGATTAAATAGGATGGATATTCTTGGTGATATGAGACTTAAATAATCATTGCTTCAACTAATCTTGGGGAGTTCTTTGGCTAATTAAAAGATCCCTAGAGGAATCCTTTTAGGTTAGGCTTGGGTTGAGTGGATTATTACTGGAATCCCGCTTGCCACTTAATTGCCAAGTTAATTTTCCAATTGCAAGGGGCTCATAACCCAACAACCGAAATTCCTAATTACCACTTAATTAATCCTAGGGTTTTAATTCATTATTGGAATCCCACATAATGAACCAAGCTCTAGGATTGAAGCCCAATACCATTCATGCAATTTAACACATTCAAGAGCCAACTTGCAAATGCAATTACTTGACAACATGATCCACTACATGGGAATCCTCAAATGGCACTTAATTTTAACTAAAACATTCATTTGAAATGACGAATCCATACATCAAAATAAAGTTCAAGTCAAGGAAGAGCAATTGTCAAGCATACACAAATGATAAGAAAGCTACAAATGTTTCTACCACTCTCTAACACAAGATTATCATGAATAAAACATCCAACTGCATAAACAAAAGGGCAAAGTAGCAATTCTAACAATGAAGTTTTCAGAGAAGAGCATGTGACACCATTAAATTTGTAAATGTGCAAAAATAGCAATAAACTTGATCAAACGGGGCAATTTCTACAATGACGTTAATTTTGATTAAACGTCCGCTAATGTGAAAACGATTAGGCCCTAAATTCCTCAAATAAAATATTTATTTTGGGGCTAAACATTTTCTTTTCACTTTAAAAAAAATACCTATAATATTCTTTAATTATTTTTTCCTACAATAACCTCTTTTGAGCCTAAAAGTAATTTTTCCTTAGATTATTGCCTTTAAAATAAGGAAGAAATTAAACCTTTAAAATCCTCAAAATATACCTCAAAAAAGGTTATTGTGGGAAAAATAATCAGAGAATATTAATATTATAGGTATACTTTTTTAAAGTGAAAAGAAATTTTTTAACCCAAAAGAAAAGTAGATGGCGGATAACCACCGTTCGGAGCGTTATTTTGCAGTGGGGACTGGGTTTTCCTTAAAGCTCAACCCTACCGGCAAGCTTCACTGATCTCGAGAGGTTCAATCTAACTGAGCCCCAAGTTCTATGGGCCTTATCATGTGATTGCAAAGGTGGGTCCGGTAGCATACACACTGGCTTTGCCCCCCTCATCTCGGGTACATCCTATCTTCGACGTCTCCCTCCTCAAACAGTGCCCAGCATGGTTATTGAACTCGGACCGGACTGGCCGAGTTGACTCGGAACTCGCCGACCCGGTCACCTGGCCGGTCCGGTTGAGCCTCACAACTCGGGCACATCTGACTCGGCCTTGGCTCGGCCGACTCGGGGTAACCCAGGACTAACTCGGGCAACTCGCCGAGTGAAGCAAGTCACCCGAGTTGAGCCTTTTCTCTTCATATTCAGATCCACATTAACAGAAATATGAAGAAGAGAAAAAGAAAGATGAAGATAAGCAGTGATGATCAATAGAAGGAGAGGAGAGGAGAAATATAATCACGATGGTGGAAAAAGAAACATGAAGTTGCTAAGATCAAAGATGCTTTCTCTTAAAATGGACTTTGCTTCCTCTTTCTCGCCTTCGTCGCTCTCCGGAGAAGACACAAAACTTGTAACACTGTTGTATGCAAGAAGGAAGAACCGAAGCAGCTTGCTGAAAATAAGCCTATGGAGTTATGGGTGAGGTGGTTAGGTAAAGAGAAGAAAGATGGAAGAGAGCTTTATGTCTTGTCTCTGGGTTGCGTGTCATGGGTTACCTTGTTCACGTGGTAATTGACAGTGGAGAGTTGAGTTCACATGTGAAAGAGAAATCTCAAAAAAGAAAATGAAAGAAAAAATCTGTACCTCTCATCTTTTTTTTTTTCCTTTTATTTAATATAATAAAATAAACAACTTAGTTTTATGTAAATACTAATTATTGTACTTTATACTATTAATAATTTAATATATATATATATATACTATTAATATAAACACTTTAGGTTATTATATTTAGTTTCCTTATTTTTTCAAATAATTTCAATTGTACATTATATTTTGTTATTGATTCAAGGTGGTTAAATGATTGGAAATTTTTAAGGTGTGATTTGAATTCAAATACTCCCTTCATTCCTAAATATAGAACCCATTTAGGAAGATAAGTTTGTTTCTAAATATAAGAACTATTTCCAATTGTTACCAATTCTTTCCCCAATTATCTCTATTATTGCTCCTTCATAATAAACAAGCAAGAGAATGGGGGTAGGGATAAAGGTAGATAGTTAAAGTACATTAGTAATATCATATGATTTTAACTAACTTAACTAACATCCTTAATATAATCCAATTAGGTAAATAGTTCTTATATTTATGATCAGATGGAGTATTTTATTTATTTTTTTATTCCTCATCGGGTTAGCCTCGAGTTGATTACGGGCTAACCAACTGACCCTTGACCCACTGCCTCGATCGAGTCAGTGCCCGGTCCGGGTTTGATTACCTTGCTGCCCAGATCCAAATGTTCCTATTGTGCCAATTCCAGAGTTCGCTCCTGAGGGTGTACATGGGCCTTAAGGTTCCTTTTGCCATTCTGGAAAGGTGGGTCATTCCTCTCCATAACAAAGCTGTATCTCAGGTTCTTGTGCACTAGGCCGATGGTCTACCAGAGGAAGCCACATGGGTTGATTGGGCTGAAGTCGCACGATGCTTCCCGGACTTTGCAGCTTCTGTGAATCCTTGAGGACAAGGATTGTGTTAAGGGGGTAGTTGATATGGCCTTTATATGCGTTGCTTTATTTTCATTAAGAGTAGTGTAGTCTTTTACTTATGGCATTCTGTTAGAGTTGTGTCTTTGCGTTGTTACCTGCTCATTGGCATGTATTGGGTGAATATATAGCCCAAGTGGGCCCTAGTGACAGTTATGCTGATACTATTGAATTGTTTCCTTCCCGCCCTGACTCCCCTTTCTCTCTGTTTCTTCTCTGTTCCTTCTTCATTTCTGGATCTTCTTTCCTCTTCTCTGTACCTTCTATCTTTCTGGCTCTATCATTCTGTACTTTCTACCTTTTTGGTTCTATCAGATCCGGTGGTGGAAAGGCCAGTTGATTGGTTGTGGTGCCTTTGGTCGAGTCTACACGGGTATGAATCTTTATTCTGGGGAGCTTATTGCTGTCAAATAGGTAATTGAGTTCATTTTTTTGCCATGTATTGTTCTTCTTTTTCCCCATTTAGGCTGTGGAACTATTTGAGAGAGACTGTCTTAGTCTTGATCGAGGATTGGGTTGGCTTGTATAATTCTCCAGGCATTTTGAATGCCTCCTTCTTCACTATGTTGGGTTCTTTTTGCCTTTTCTCTTTTCTTATTTGCGTTCTTACAGACCCTTGTCCCTCCTTCCTATGTCCCTGATCTTGAAGGCAAAGAAATCACATATCGTGCAAATGGGAAAAATGTAAGTGAATTGGGGGGTTTATTCTGCGTTCTTTTAGTTTGATTTATGTTGAATCTGATGGAAGAGTGAAGTTGAAATGTACAAATTCTGTGTTATGCTGTGTTGTTGTTACTTTGTTTCCAAGATTTGGAATTTTCAGTTGCTTACGTGGATTCTTTCGTTTGGAATTCTTTGTTTAAAATTATGCACTGTCTTGCATAAAATGTAATCCTAGATTCTGGGATGTTATTATATGGACCGGATTTCAATTGTTTATATGAGTAGACAGATCAGTTATATTTCTTTTACAAGATATCAAGATGGAAATTATACGTTCATTCTCAATTGCTTACATGCAGTAAATCGATGCTTCAAGTCTTTTATCACCTATTATGATTATCAAACAGTCTGCAATGCTTATTGTTGCATACTGCCATATAATTTTGTATTATTAGTTTTGATGAAGTTATGTACTGCTTTGTCTCATGACTTTTATTTGAACAATGGCTTAGCTAGCTTTGAAATATTGGTAACATATTTGTTATCTAACAAAGCTTAACCTCTTTCTGAATTACTTGGTAATGAGCCTCTGAGTTTAGAACAGAAGAGATGTGACAAATGCTTTACATACAAGCCTTCAAGGTCTCATCCCTGCCGAATCTGCAGAAGGTGTATTCTAAAAATGGTATGGTGGCTGCATTTTCTTTATTGAGAGCAATAAAGAATTTTTGAGCTCCAAAATTGTATTTGAGTTCAGGATTTAAGGCTCTATTATTTCTTTCCTTTTATTGCCTTATTGGTGCAGGAAGGCAGGTTTTGACTTACGGAGAAAGGTATACAATCTATGAACATGCCATTTTTCTAATGCTGTAATCCCTTAAGATCTACCAAAATTTACCCTCTTTCACTTTTGCATAGTTGCATCTACCTCCTTATGCGTACCACCATTACTTTCGGAGTCTTCTACATGCAATTGACACATCGCCAAGATAACTCTCAAGTAAATAAATTAGGTTCTTGTTTATTAAGCTTTTTAAAAGGGTAGGACTCAAGTTACTTAGATATGTACTCAATCCCTCTTTTCTCTCTAATCTCTCTATTCTCTTTTCAAACCCTCTCTTCTTTCTTCTACACCTCACTTAACAATCTATATCTACACACATGATCTAAATTTAGTTTGAGTGGCTGCGAGTTGTCCTTGTTCTTTGTATCATAGAAATTGCCAAATCTATGCCAAAATTTTCTTGGATTGAACTTGATTCTGTTTTTCTGAAATTTGTTCTGTACCAGCGTTTTTCTGATATGAATTTGGTTGAAAATTGCTGCAAGTTTAGTTCTTGAATGTGCTGGAAGTTATTCATTGTTACTGTCCAGTTTTGGAGTGTGAATTGCTGCAGAATTTGAGCTTTTTTGCTGCCCAAAACATGTGTTCAATTGCTACAGATTTGGTCAGAGTTTTGCTGGATTTTCATGTGCTGATGTGTGCTATATGGATTGTAGAGAGATGGAGCTATGGCCTTTAGTTCCTGATGAATACCATGTGAAGATAAGTTCTCAATAAGAGTGAATATCTTTCTTGAATTGTTCTGTTTTGTGTTTGTTAGTTTTCATGCCATAACTTGTGTTTCTTCTTCAGTCCCATATTAGATGTTTGGCGTGGAGGATCATTGTTGGCATCTAGTCCAAATTTAGTGCCTAAAGAGAATTTGCTCTCTTCAACTGACCTTGAACCATTTGAAAAGTATTCATCGCTGTTTTGTAATTGTTAGGTTTATTGTTTTAATTTAGTATTATCTTTTAGATTTGCTAATAATATTGTGGATTATTAAGATTTTTCTTGCACTTTAGGAATTGTATGAGATGTTGTTTTTGTATTGCTCTCATTGTTTTAATGGATATATATTTCTTATGTTGCAATTTCATAGTTGTGATTGAGAACTATCCTATTTTAATTCAAATGTTTATATTAGAACATTTTTTTTTTGGATTGTAGGTGATTCTAATATAAAAAATTGCCTCTACTTTTTAATCCAAATGTTTATATTGGGGCATTTTTTTTTTCTTTTGGATTCTGGGTGATTCCAATACAAAAAATGCCCCTATTTTTTTAATTTTTTTTTTGAACTTAACTTCCCTTATTAGCTGAATAAGTGACGTAAAACGTGTAACAATTACTACCTAATTATACTTTTCAATGCATTTTAAAGTACCATTCATCAATTTCAAAATTATTTATTGACTAACTATGTTAAAAAAAATTATTACAGAAAAATAACTAACATAGTTAGAAAAAAGAATTTCCATTGTTTCAATAAAATACCAATTAAATGCCCTAACCATGATAGAAAAAGAATTTCCATTATTAAAAGACTATCATAGTTAGAAAAGAATTCAACATAATACGACAGAAGTTATCCATGTTAGAAAAGAATTATTCTAAATAAGGTAAATGGCTAACATGGATAATTAAAGAACAACCCATCATCTAACTAAATCAACTCATGAAATTAGAATATCAAAAGCTTTATGATAATAACTAAAATAAACCTCCATGAATATTAATCCATAAAAATTACCATAACTCATAAAATGTCCTTATGCAAGTCTAGATTCCAATTGGTAAAAGATGAACATAAAACGATTAAGTCCATCGGACTAGGATCGGTCCAAAAAGAAAATAACCATCAGTTGACTAAAACGACACTTGCAAATTAAAATCCTTAAATCAAAATGAACAACAAAACTTGGAATTCAGCGAAAGCAAAAAGAAAACAATATGCATCATGTCCCTAAATGTGGCAATAATCTCTGTCCCGCTAGTCCAGAGACTCACAAGCTTAGTGGGATAATTCCGGATCATTCCCTTGGTTTCCCTTTACGTTGCTAGGACCTGTAAAAATAAGATAAAAGGGGGTAGACCCAGGTAACCACTAACTACTCTCCTACATGCGGTGTGTGCTAGCAAGGTGTTCAGTGAAGTATTACTAGGTATAATTGAGACAAATCACATGACAAGTACCAATTAAATGCATAATGACTTTAATGACAATAGTTCATACTTTCAAATACATAAGACCAATCCAAAATCAATGGTCACAATATAACATAATATAACTCTCCACAGATTACCATCATCATATAGAATATTGCTCAAAGATCATTCATCAATCACATATCTCAACATTGTACATTACAATCCAGTACATAAATAACAATCCAAACAATTAATAAAACCGATATAATACGGTCTAGTAGGGACTCACAACCCTCGCCTGAGACCGGGGGCGTTCTCCCCAATTCGTCTTTCTGTTTTATGATATTTAGTCCTTTTGGGCCAACAAGGAACCTCATCGCGCGATGGCATCTTAGTTAATTATTCGGTGTTTTGACAACTTCCAGGAATTCATATAATTTCAGCACATTTTCCTTGATGTTCTATTCAATCCTTGAAAAATTTTGGATACTCAAGATAGGAAAATACTCATTTGATTTTTGGTTGCATATCATTGTTTATTTGTGTAGATTTTGATCATATTTATAGCTAGTTTCTTATGTTGTTTTATGTAACTCTTGTAGGAATATTTTGATGCAATAACCAAGTGATTATAACCCCTTCACCAAGCTGACAAGTGAACAAAGCTAAGAGGAAACCAGAGCAACCAAGGGAACAAAAGGACTAGAAAAGACGTGAGGCCACGGCCAATAGCATTTATCTCTGCCCTTATTTTTGCTGGCTCGCTGTGGTGAAGCCACGGCGAGCAGCTCTCATTTCTGGAAATTTTTTATGGTTCACAATGAGATCGCCAGGGCGAACTCACGGCAAGCGACCTGCGATGCTGCGTGTTTTGACAGAAAAGGCGGACTGAAATGAAATAAAATCGAGGGTTTCGAGCTCATTCGATATTCTTCGACTTCTAGGGAATTTTGGGAGTGTTTTGCTCTGCTAGGGCTTGGAGCTTGGTGGGGATTGAGCTAGGGCTTAAAGTTTTAAAGAGATTTGGGCTTCTTCTCTTGGTTTATCTTCTCCATCTTCATTCTCTACTCTTGTTCTATTTTGTGATGATGTATATGTATGCTCTCATGGAGTTGTTGAACATGAGTGGCTAAATACTTTGATTCTAAGATTATTTTGAACCCTTATATGGATTAACTCTTGATTCCTCCTCTTGTTTTGTGATTAATGAGATGTATGTGTGAAGAGCATCGAAATGGGGGTAGATCGGTGTAATGCCGCCTCGAATCTGCTCTCCAAGAATTTAAGACCCAAGGGGTAGTGGAAGCTATCCCCGGGTGTCGGTCTCAAGGAGTCTTAGTGTAAATGACTACCTAATAGCTAGATGCGAAACTAATTGGACGGGAAAACATTTTTGTATTTGATTTTAAGATGTAGAAGTTTGTATGAAAAGTGTCGTATGTTCAAGAAAGACTTGAGATTGGATTTAAATGGGAGATTTGGATTCAATGGGATGGAGTAACCCTTGGTGAATAGAAACTTAAGACAATCATTGCTTCAATTTGTTTTTAGGAAGCTCTTTGGTTCATTAAAAAGGCCCTTAGAGGGATCCCTCTAGGCTAGGCTCGAATTGGGTGAATTAGTACCGAAATCCCGCTTACTAATCCATCCAACACTGAGTTGATTAAGTTTAAAAACCAAGGTGAATTTGTTAATTGTAAGGGGCTATTAATCCGACAACCGGGATCCCGAATTGCCACTTAATTAATCCTAGGGTTCAATTAATTACTGGAATCCCACATAATAAATTAAAACACAAGGATAGATGGCCAATGCCACTCATGCAACTTAACAAATTCAATAGCCAATTCACAAATGCAAATACTTGACAAAGTGGTCTACTAAATGAGAATCCTCAAATAGCACAAATATTAAATAAAACATTCATTCAAAATGATGAATCCATACATTCAAACAAAGTTTAAGTAAATGAAGAATAAATGTCAAGCATAAACAAATGGAAACAAGCTACAAGTGTTTCAACCACTCTCTAACAAAAGATAATTCGTAGAAATCACATCCAAATGAAGAAACAAGCCCTAGAATCCTAGAACATGCTTAAACATAAGGAAGAAAGAGTGGGAGAACAAGAACTCCCCTAATGAAGCTCCAAGCTCAAGTCATTAGTCTTCATCACCAAGGATTTGTGCCCTCTAGCTACTGCCTTCCATGGAGAAGTCACCAACAAGAGAAGTGAGAATGGGTGCCATAGAAATTTGGGATGGGAAGGAGGTGGAAGATGAAGATGAGATGAGAGAGCTAGGGTTTGGGTGTGTGTTTTGTGGACAAAATCTGCCTTCTAAGGTTTAGATTTTTGTATTTAAAGGTCCCCTAAGTCGGGTCTAAGAGTGGGTATTAAGTTGGATCCGAAACAAAGGCCCAAATCGTGAACTGACTTTTCTGCAGAACGCAGGCTCGCCGTCCGAGGCCTCGGCGAGCTGCTATTGCTTCTGGAACTCTTCTGGCTTTCTCGTCGTGGGCTCGCCGCGGCATGGCTACGCCGAGCTAACTTCCTTTATGCCTCTTTGAGGTGCCCTCGCCGTGGCGAGGTCACGGCGAGTTTAAGATGATTCTACCCCTTTGTTTGGCCTTATTCTTCCTTCGGAATCTGATCTTTGGTTCTTGCTCGACCTTGTAAGTAAAAATAAGACAAAACTAAGATCAAATAGCCCTATAAATTAATCAATGCAATTAATCTACAATTATGGCTAATTAATCCTAATTTTACACTCATTTCACTTGAGAATTTGAGACATTTAATTAGATGTTGTTAGACCAAACTTGCATCTTAATCATGTTAATTGCCTCAAATTAAGCATATAAAAGCATTACAAATCAGAGATTTGTCAATGTGTTTATTTTACTCTTCTCTTAATGCTTCTAAATGATTGATCACCATTTAGATGTTGGGTTCACTTGGTTGATGCTTGAGAGGGCTAGATTGAGTGTATAACTTGGGTAAAATAGTGTAAGAACTTGAAGTTTGTATGATGAATGGATGGTCTTGTTGGTAAGATAGAGATATACGTGCTAATCTTACATAGTCACATTAGGATTGGAGCTTGAAAATTGGATTTTATTAATTTCAACAAGAGATTATGCAATTAATGAGATCAAACACTTGTTATTGACTTGAGAGAGCTTTTACAAGTACTCTGTGAATCGTAGATTAGCACATGGTTTCATTAAGAACATCTTTGAGAGGAGGTTAATTGAGTTTTAAGAAGTACAAGGAGGATACATAATCTTAGGACCCATTTTATACTTGAAGTTGAAGGATCACTTGTTTATAATTTTGTTTTCTTTTAGCATATGTTTATTTTCATAGTTAATCTTCAATCTCAATATTTGAATAAATCAAATTGGGCGAGAGTTTGGTAATCATTGTTTGACCGGGTTTGGGAACCAAATCCTCATAGGAACGATACTCTACTTATCACTTTAATACTTGACGCGACTCATGCACTTGCGGTGCGAACATGTTCATACACAACCATGAACACGATCGCAGATATAAGCAACTATCCACAAGCACAATGCCCATTCCAGAATTCTTAACAATTTATTCATGCAATAGATCTTTCAAAACATAATATCTTTCCAAAATATAACAGTACACGCAATTCATGCTAGTTCAAATTATATACTCCACCAAACTGTTGTATCAGAAAATAAGCTTTAAAAACTAGGATTCATAAATACCATAATACATCTCAAAATCATCAGTTTCAAAGACTTACTAACCCACACACATACGCAAACGGGCAGAAGTAGTTACCTACAGCTTGCACCGGTTTCACAACCTTGCAGTTTCCCCCTCGTGCTATTTGACACGAATCAAACTTCCAAATCAATACACGCAATTACTATCTACCATACATGAAGCACAAATCGCTATTTAACCCCCATCATATATTTCCAATGCTTGCCTACATCCCTCAACATCTACTTTATCAGATTTAAGCCTATAAGCTCCCTTTAAACACGGTATGACAACCAACCCACTCTATTCCTCCTAATCAATTACGTTAATCCAACTTAGATAATCCAAACAATACACTAAAATCACAATTTAATCCTCCAATTTCAGATTTCAAGCCTACACCCAAAAATTTCAAGCCTATACTATGATTATTCAAACTCAAGCCCTTTATTCATGATCAATTGATTATGGGTATACTCTAATTCCATTAGAAACCATCTAAAAACTATCTCCCATAATATTAAATTCGGATTTCAAATCACCACATGAAAGTTACAAGAAGGAACTAAGGAAAGATGGACAAAGAATATATTAGAAATGATCTCTTACCAATAAGAAACAATTATAAGCTCTTGAGAATTCCACAACCTCAAACCCTAGCCTAAGCCTCTACCTATCTCTTTCACTCTCTTACTCACGTCGGTACTATGAGAAAAGCAAATGCAATTGCGACGCTGAAGGAGAAGTAACATGTATATATATACACCCACACACAAAAAGGGATATATCTATATATTATATATAATAATAATAAATAAAGGATGGGGGGAGTATCTTCACGCCTCCCCCCTCCCCGGGGATCACAAGGTGGGTGCCCACGTGGCACCCATCAATTGGTATGTGTGTGTATATATACACACTCACTTATATATATTATTATTATTATTATTTATTTTTTTTTTAAAAAATCAGATCATGGTAGGTGGCACGTTGGTCCATATATATACACACACACAAACATACACATATATTTATTTAAAATATTAAATCACTTAGTTACAATTAACTTAGTATGCCACCTAGTCCTACTATAAATATATATTTAATATAATATGTAGATACACATATACACAGGGGGAGGAATTTTGGAGAGAGCGATATGGTAGGAAACGAGACGGTGATCACGAATGATGGTAAAGGTGGGGAAAAAGACGTCGATGCTTCGAAGGACAGTGGAAATCAGACGACGAAAGCAGGAAATTTGCAGGGTCATCATTTGGTAAAGGAGGGTTTATGGAAGATAGATTCTTTATAGAGATAAATTGCTTAGTCTGGGTGATGTAGGCCTACTAGTGACGAATTTTTCTGCCACAGAAGCTATGAGTGGGTGGAAAGATTACTTTGCCAAGATGAGAATGAAGTAGACCATGGAGACGGAGAATGGTGATCACGATGAGGATAGTTTGGAGGAAGAAGAGTTTACGTGGACTAGTGAAGGAAACATTCCTACGTTGAAGATTTCATCAGAGGAATACACAGATTTGTGCAAGCCTTATGTTAACTCATTGATTGTGAAGCTCATGGGGAAATCATTTGGGGTAGGTTTCATGAAACAGTGATTTGAGAGAATGTGGGGCAGACCTCATAGTCCTGTCAAAATTATGCCTCTGAATAATGGATATTTTATTGTCTCCTTTTCCTCAATAAAGGATAGAGATTTTTCTTTACAAGAAAGACCTTGGATGATTGGAGATCACTACCTACTGGTCCAGAGATGGCGTCTTAATTTCAATCCTTGGAAAGCGGATGGTCAGAAGAGGATCGCGGCGTGGATTTGTATTCCAGATTTACAGGCTGAGTTATATAATGTGGAGTCTTTGAGAAGACTTGGTAATCTAGTATGGAAGACTCTCAAGATTGATAGGACTACTGCTTTTTCGGAAAGAGGAGGCTTTGCTCGAATTTGTGTTGAAGTTGATTTACAGCGGCCTCTATTACCGGCGTTTATGCACCTGAGGGAAAAGTATAAGATAATATATGAGGGATTGCACCTCATTTGTTTCCATTGTGGCCAATATGGTCATCATATGGAGAGGTGTTCTACTATCATGAAGAAGGAGAAGCAATAAGGGGAGGTTGTGAGTCAGGATGATCCTGTAGAAACGGCGAGTCCTAAACGTTCTTCATCGGAAGGAGGCTGTGAGGCTGTAAGAATTATGAACAAGGAAGGTCAAGCTTGGTGGTTAACAGTGGTGTATGCTAGTCCGGCAATTCTAAGACGTCGAGTTTTGGGGAAAGATTTGGAACTTTTATCCAGTCAATTTAATGGTCCTTGGTGTCTAGTAGGGGACTTTAATGCCACTCTTCTAGACTTTGAACGATTTTTATTTACACATTCTAGTCACCATGATCATCAATTTTATTCCTTGGTTCAATCTTTGCAGTTGAATGATGTTGGTTTTATGGGACCCAAATTCACTTGGAAGAGGACTGATGTTGAAATTTGTATTGATCGTGTGTTGGCTAATAAAGAATGGTTAGAATTTCTCCCGGAGGCTAACGTGACTCATTTGCCTTTCTTTAAGTCTGATCATAGGCCCTTGCTGCTTAGAACTAATGGTCTGGATTTGCGCCGGGGTTCGAAGAAGCCTTTTAGATTTATAGCAGCATGGACTTTACATGACCAATTTGATAATTTTGTTCAAGATAACTGGTCATCGCATGTTCCATGGTGCAGGAATATGCAAGCCTTTACTCACGCTTGTGAAAAGTGAAACATAGAGGTCTTTGGCCATACTACAACCAGGAATAGGGTATTGCTTCATCGCTTAGAAGGAATTTTAAAAGTAGAAGCAAGAAGAGCATTACCTACAGACTTAGTGTTGATTCAGAAGCAAGTATGGAAGGAATTGTAGGAGGTTCTTTTACAAGAATCATTGATATGGGCTCAAAAGTCTAGAAGTGAGTAGTTGATTTTTGGGGATAGGAACACTTGCTTTTATCATATTCGGGCAAATGGCTGTCGGTGGAGAAATTATATTGGTGCAATACGGGACAGTGAAGGGAATTGGGCATATGATGTTGATCTTATCAAAAGACTAGCTACCCAATTTTTTTTTGGCCTATTTTTGGAAGAGTAGGTTATTAGGGAACCAGTCAAATGTATTTTCTCATATCCTTCTATTCCGGAACAGTTCTTATCTTGGCTTGATAGGAATATTTCTAATGATGAGATTAAAAGCACCATTTTTAGTATTGGAGCCCTCAATGCTCCTGGTCCTAGTGGAATTAATGCTTTGTTTTATCAAAGTCAGTGGAAGCATGTGGGACCATCTATTGGCTCTTATATTACACATCTTTGGGAAAATCCCCTGATATTGGGGATATCAATAAAACCTTTATCGTACTAATCCAATCCCCAAGAAGGACCACCCGGAGGAGTTTAGAGATCTAAGACCTATTGGTTTGTGTAATGTTATTTTTAAAGTTATTACTAAGATTATTGCCAATCGGTTGAAACCAGCTTTACAACATATTATTAGTCATACACAGTGTAGTTTTGTGCCAGGTCGACACAGTTCAGATAATATTATTACCTAGGAGGTGATTCATTCTATGAAGATTAAGCAGGGAAATAAAGGTTTTATGGCTATTAAAATTGATCTGGAGAAGGCGTATAATAGACTGAACTGGAATTTTCTTATTAACTGCCTGGGAGAGCTTAATATTCCATCTCATATTATGAATATTATTTCTAAATGTATCTCATCCACTAGTATGCAATTATTGTGGAATGGTGATAGAGCGGAAGAATTTATTCCTTTAAGAGGTGTGGGTCAAGGCGATCCTTTATCTCTGTACTTATTTGTCATTTGTATGGAGAAATTAGGGCATATGATTCACGAGAAAATTCATAAGAAGCTATGGGACCCTATCAAACTTTGTAAGTCTGGTCCTCCCCTATCGCATTGGTTTTTTGCTGATGATATATTATTGTTTGCAGAGACTTCTCTTCAATAAGCAATTATTATTAGAGAGTGTCTAGATGACTTTAGTGCCTGTTCGGGATTGAAAGTTAATATAAGTAAAACCCGCGTGTTTTTCTCAAAAAATGTTAATCACAATAGAAGAGCTGAGCTTTGCAATGTGATGGGATTTCAAATGGCAGCTGACTTGGGGAAATACCTGGGTGTGCCACTTCATCATCAAAAGGTGTCTAAGGAGAGCTTCAAGGAGATGACAAAGTTAGTTCTAGGCTTTCTAGTTGGAAAGGGAATCCTCTCTCTTTGGCGGGCCGGTCAACGTTAATTTCTTCTGTCATTTCTATGATTCCAAATTATACCATGCAAGCGGCTCATATTCCTATAGCTACGCGTAATCAATTAGAGAAGTATAACAGGGATTTTCTATGCAGAGAGGCGTAAGATCCATCGTGTAGATTGGGATACAGTTTGCACTTCGAAACGGAATGATGGTCTAGGCTTTAAGCATATGAAATATCAGAACCAAGCTTTTATGGCAAAGCTTGGATGGAATCTTATAACTCGCCGAGATGATCTTTGGGTTAAAGTTATGTGTAGTAAATATCAGTGTGGTAATGATTTAATGCCCCAAATAGACAAGGAAAGACAAGGCTCGAATGTTTGGTCGGGTATTAAGCTGGCTTGGGACCATGTTAAGAAAGGAGTGGTCATTGATTCAACTCAAAATATTACCAAATGGAAACATGACAGGAGTGGGAGTTTTTCTGTTAAATCTGCTTATGAGGTGATTTCAAATAAGGTAGGCGATGGTGATTGGATATGGCAAAAAATTTGGAAGGTTCCTACTATTCAGAGAGTAAAATCATTTATGTGGTTGGCCTTTCAAGATAAGTTGCTGACTAACACAAATAGAGTGAGAAGAGGTCTTTGTGAGGCAGATTCTTGCTCCCGGTGTGGTGTGGAGGCTGAGAATTTGATTAACATTCTCAGATATTGTGAGAATTCAGTGAATTTATGGCTTGCCCTTATTAAGCCTGATTTGCAATCTAAATG
The DNA here is from genome assembly GCA_037074515.1 of Mimosa bimucronata. Taxonomy (NCBI): domain Eukaryota; kingdom Viridiplantae; phylum Streptophyta; class Magnoliopsida; order Fabales; family Fabaceae; genus Mimosa; species Mimosa bimucronata. Next base: position 2,217,874 of record CM073447.1, read on the forward strand.
TTTTGGCCTTGGGGTGAAGTATTGGTTGCGCTTGAATGTCCAAAATCCAAATAATATTTTTGGTGATGGATGGGAGGGCCTGTTTTCAACACTATGTTTGCTCTTATGGAACCGAAGTAATAATAGAGTATTCAATGATAAATATGATACTAATGCTAGTCTTATTTTGAAAGCTAAGTCTTTGTTATCAGGTTTAAGCCTAGCAGCTAGTAAGCTCAGGGGTATAAACTTGAATGGGGAGCCAGTATTTAACTCCGATGGGAAATGGTGTCTGCCTCCTCATGGTTGGGTGAAAATGCATATTGATGGTGCTTTTGTGTCAACACAGAGAATTGGTTGTGGCGGGGTTCTTCAAGACAGTCGTGGGAACTTCCTAAAAGGATTCTTATTTAATCATGTAGAAGGGGATAGCCTTGTGGCAGAAGTGTGGGCTCTAATATGCGGATTTAAGCTTGCATGGGAAAGGGGAGAGCGACTGGTAATTTTTGAATTGGATGCCACTACTACAAAACAGGGTTTTCACGTCACAAATTTTGGACTTTTCACGTCACTTTTTGGTGTGACATAAATTCAAGTGACGTTGAAAACTGGACTTTTAACGTCACACCAAAAAGTGACGTGAAAAGTCATCTTTTTCACGTCACAAATTACAAAAATTGTGACGTCGTTTGTCCAAAATTAGATTATATTGATAAAGATATGACAGAGAAACCACGTCACATTTTACAAATTTGTGACGTGGTTTCAAGAAACCATGTCACACATTACACAATATGTGAAGTGGTTTCAAGAAACCACGTCACAAATTGGTAATGTGTAACATACAACGTCACACATATCTAAAGTGTGACGTTAAAACTTTCAACGTCACACTTTAAATTATGTGTGACGTTGTATCTCCCTCCACCTCCAACTTAATTACGAAAATGCCACCGCATTTTTTTTCCATGTTACTTTTATAAATATGTGACGTTAATTGGTGACGTGAAAAGCCTGTTTTGTAGTAGTGTGCTTTGCTAGTGGTGAAGCTGCTTCAGCAAGAAAACATCAGCCAGCACCCAGATGCTGATCTGATTCGTGAAGCCAAGTCATGGATGACCAGAGACTAGGAGATTGAGCTGAATCATATTCCTAGAGCGGCTAACTCGGTTGCAGACTTCTTAGCCAAACAAGCTTTGGGAGCAGTGCCGAGGTATCATCCCATTGTAACTCCACCAGATGATTTACTTGGTTTGCTTTTTATTAACTGTAATAGGTTTACTAGCGATGGTTAGTTAGCTGGGTATATTGTCTTTGTTATAAAAAAAAAAGTATCCCACCTAGTGCTACTATAAATATATATTTAATATATATATATATATTTATATATGTAGATACACATATACACATATTTATTTAAGATACTAAAACACTCAATTATAATTAATGTAGTAACTCTCCTAAAATTTAAATAATTAGCTAAGCTTTTAACCTTATCTAAATAATACATATATATATATATATATTATTTCATAAGGGCAAGGATGTCTTATAGGTTATCTATTTTCATATTTTCATTTAAATTATTAACACAGGCTCCTAATTATCTTCATTCTACTTATTCTATGAAATAAATCCTTATTAATAAATCTTAATTCAAGTACAAATTCCCCTTTCACCTAAATCTCTCCAACTAACCTCCATAAAATCCTCAAATTCAAATTAAATCCTCCAATCCAAATCAAACCTTAAATCCAAATTAAATCCTCAAATTCAAATTTAATTTTAAAATTTAAATTATATCCGTCAATTCAATTAAATAATTAATTATGTTTCTTAAAATAAGGAAAATACTAACCCTAGAAATCCCTAATAAACCTCAATTTCAATAAAATAATCAGAATTTCCCAACTTAATTATTAAAATAATAGATAAAAATCACTAAATTGAAATTAATTTTTCAGGATGTTACAAAAAGTTTGTCCCAGACTTTTCGCATCCCTTATTACTCTAATAAGTGACCTGAAAAGTCCAGGCTCAGACTTTCCATATCCCTTATTACACTAATAAGTGACTTGAAAATTCCAGGCTAGACTTTACACGTCCCTTATCAGATAATAAGGGACGTTAAATGTTCGTGACAGACTTTAAGAGAGGGCCTTTGTGGGACTATTGACGTCTCTTTTTTGTATAATTTGTGACGTGAAAACTTTGACATTCCACGTCCGTTATTTATGGGGACATTAAAAGTCTAGTTTTCCATATCACTTTACGCCTACAAAAGTGACGTGAAAACTCCAGAATAACGGACATGAAAACCCTTTTCTGCAGTAGTGAATCTAGGAGAGCACCACTTATGCAATCCTTAGATCAATTTTCTTGCATTTGGACCTCAAGATGCAATTAAGGAAAGGTCCAAATCAAACTCCTACTCATATAAATGTCTTCATGCAAGTATTGTTTAGATTGGGCTCCCTCCCTATATGAAGAAAGGCCTAGTATTTGAAACTTATTTATATCTCATTTATTAACATGGAAAGAGGTTACTTAGAGGGGGAGGGAGGGAGAGGTCTTATTCATACATTTGAAAGATAACAAATGAGAAATCCATTTTTGGGCGTATTCAAACCGAGTCTCAAAAACACTCATTAGCTCTTAGATCAAAATGAAAATTTATTAGCGACTTCTAAACATTTAGTTTGTTATTTTTAATGGTTGGATCATTAGTTTATTGCCTAGTGTTAGAGTTATTGAGTTCATTCTTTAATGTTCAATTTAGGTACTTTCAACCTTTCTATTCTTTATTGTAATCTTATTGCATTGATTGATTGACTAATTATTTTAATTCTGTATCTATTAAAATATTTTTTTAAAAAGAGTTAAAGTCCATTTTTACTCCGAAGTAACTGCAAAAGAGCGTTGAGTATCCGGACGTAATAAGAGGAGCATTTTTGCCCCGTAAGTGACCAAATTGTACCAAATTTACTGACAATTGAGGATGGAAATAGGATAGGCCTTTAAAAGCTTTAACTAAATAGGCCTGGGCCTAATTAAAAATTTTGAATTTAAGCTTGGGCCTGAGCCTCTTGGTAAACTTTTTTTAGGTTTGAGCCTGGGCCTTCAAAAAGCCTGACGAGGCCTAAAAACCTATTTAAAAATCTACTTAAATGTATACTCTTCAATAGGCTTAAAAGTCTATACTTCTAATTTCATATATTACCAATGGAAACCTATTAAACACATATATGTAAGTCTGAAAAAAAATTTATGGCTATAAAACTTGATTTTTTCTATTACTTTTATCGTAAAAACTATGATAAATTATTCTTTTTGTGATTATAATATTTCATATAGGCACAATTGGAATAAACTTGCTAGTTGCAACAATTATTATGCTTGAGAAAATCATACAAATAAGAGAAGTAGAGTAGTGAATTAGCAATGCATCATAAGTATTTGAAATGGATCAAAAAGAGGTGAACAACAAATGAATGAAATGGTTGAACGTTGTGTATGAATGAATAGATGTGAAATTTAGAGGTAAAGATAAGTTGATAATGTTATATTAAATTTATATAATTTATTTATTTTATATCCTATATCATAATAGAAATTACAAAACAATTAAATAGGTTAGGCTTGTAACCTAAATAGGCCTAAATATGAGCCTGACCTATTTACTAAATAGGCTATGTTATGCTTATTGTAGTGTAGACTAGGCTGTAGACCCCTGATTAAGGCCTGGCCTATTCCCATCTCTATCGGCAACATTGAAAACATTAAGTTTGACCATTAAATCCTCTTTTTTGACCCACCGATACCGACGTAGCTTTGTCACCATATACATATCATCATTTAAAGGTCTATTTTTGCCATGAAAGTAACCATCAAATAGTGTTTTTGCCTTAGAAGTATCCAAATCATAGAAAATTTATCTGGAAAGTTATTCAAAGTTAAATTTGACCATTAAATCTTCCTTTTTGACCCATTGATATCGATGTAGCTCTGTCACCATATACATGACATCATTTAAAGGTCTATTTTTGCCATGGAAGTAACCATCAAATAGTGTTTTTGCCTTGGAAGTATCCAAATCGTAGAAAATTTATCTGGTATGTTATTCAAATTTAAGTTTAACCATTAAATAATGCGTGACACTCCACATTGCACCAAATCATCCATCACATCACACACCTCATCACTATAAGTCATTTAAATTACATCAACGAAAATTAAAAGAAAAGGAAGAGAAATAAGAAAAGCATTACTCAATGCTCCCCCTCCTCCCTCTCTTACTAGCTTCATTATCATCATCTTCCTCTCTCACTAACGACAAAAATAGACCTTAACCTTTTATTTAATATATATTATTTTTTTAAAAACAAAAATGACAATCTTGCATAATTCCATAATTTGATTATCTTCAGTCACGATTATTTTTGTTGTGTATGGTGGATGAATTCTTGGGTGTAATGTGAAGTGTTATGTGTTATTTAATGGTTCAACCTAACTTTGAATATATGTCTGGATAAATTTGCTAAGATTCGGATGCTTTTGCAGGAAAAACACTCCTTGATGGTTACTTCTAAGGCAAAAATAGACATTTAAAAGATGACATATATATGGCGATGAAGCCATGTCAGCATCTGTGGGGTAAAAAAGGGGATTTTACGGTCGAACTTAACTTTTTCAATATTGGGGTAAATTTACGATATATTTGATTCGGACTGTCTATTTTTAAAGATGTAAAATAAATCATTTTTAAGTATTTATATTTATAATTTTTTCTCAAAACTAATTTAACTTATTTATAAGCTAATATATAATCTAATTATGCGTAACATATATTAAAGTTAAGTGAATTTTTTGGCTTCCTTGATCTAAAAAAATTAAATTGATCTTACATTTAGGACATGATAGAAAATAAATAAATATCGAGAACTTAGTAAGAAATGTTATAGAAGCATTGGTAGCATTTTAAAAGATATAGTACAAAATTATAAGAATAGTTTCACTAAGATTAAGATTTATACAACTACGTACTGGATAATCCGGGCATTTTAACTCAAACCATGAGTTACAAACAAGAAAATCCACCAATTATGTGTGCAAAAGTTTTAGGGTTAATATTACTGTCCCTTTCAATTTGTTTGTAATTTTGGTTTTAATTCCAATGCTTAACCAATGTTAACAAAAGTTAACCCTATTAAACTTTAAGTCCTTATACCATAGAAACTAACATTTTTACATAAGAAAGAAATTATAGGGACAATAAATCACGAATTTAAACAATTATTTATATGGATTAAATCCAAAATTTGATCAAACTATAAAAAAATATTATTAACTAAAAACATATTTATCAATTCAAATTATATTTAATGAGTTAAGTTCTAAAAGGAAAAAACTTTCTCATGTAAACTTAAAAGATTTTATCAATTCAAAACCTATTTAATAACTTAGTTGTTATATCTTCACATGTGAAAAAAAATCAGAATTAAATTCTAATAAATGTAATAAAAAAAACTTCTAATACAGAGTCGACTGACACTCACTAGTGACACTACTACAAAAAACCCTTTTAACATCGCTAATTTGTCAATGGCATAGCTTAGTGATGATAATTTTCATGTATATGTGCTAATTTTGGTTCAATTTTAGGGGCATTTAGCATTGGCATCTAATGGAAAAACTAATCAAGCCTTTGAAAATATCATGACACAAAGACCTAAAGTAAGTACTTTTGATTTAAATTCTTTGAATGTTAGTCAATTGAGATATTAATTACTTTGTATTAATTTATATCGTTTCTTGTGATTTATAAAGTGTCCTAAGCAACTAATAAATAAGGAGTGTGGATATTACGTCATGAAGTATATATTTGATATTATTACGAGTGATCGTATCGGAAACTTCTCACAGGTATAAAATTCTTATCTATAACTTCTTATATGATTGATACAATTAATACATAATGTTTTATCTAATTTCTTTTCATCACATTCATATTGTAGCAGCTTTACGGTTTAGCCAACTCATTTTACCAAATATCAGACCTTGATTAGATTCGTGATAATATTGCAGACTTTTTCTTTTCAAATTTGGGGTAAAAAGTGAGCACATATGTGTAGTTAGACCTAGGTAGCTCTCACATGTACATACTTTCCTTTAATAATGATATTTTTTTTCTTATTACTTATGTCACATGTACATATGTGTATGCTAATTAGTTTGATTAGTTAATTAGCTAGGTTGATGTGGTAATAAACTTGTGGTTTAATGTATTAATTTTGTTGATATAGGTATCTGTCTCTATGTGAGTATATATGTGTAACTATGATCTACAAATTAAAATGCAGATGGAAACAAGAACAAATGAATAAAACTAAAAAAAGGAGAAAAATTTCAACATCTCTTATTATATAATAGGGTGTTGTCTCTCTGCTAGCAGAAATGATATTTCTTGTTAACATAAAATGAGATGTCGAAAATAGAAACAACATCCCTTATTATATAAGATGGGACGTAACATCCTATTATATAATAGGGGATGTTGTTTTTTTGGCGTTAGAGAAACAACATCTTTTATTTTCTTAGCGTGGGATGTCGATAGTCCCTAACAATGTTTTAAGAGTGAGATGTTAAAAGTCTGACTTTTAACATCCGTTAATTAAAGAGATGTTAAAAGGTTGGCTTTTCACCATCACTGAAATTGCCATCCCTACAGAAGGAATGTTAAAATCCATTTCTGCAGTAGTGTCACTAGTCACCAACACACAGGTTTCACGTGGGAAAAAACTCAAAGTGGTTAGGTCGATTCTTTTAGAGCCTTCAAGAGGCAGGTGGATTGCAATAACTGATAGTGGATCCCAATACTATTCTGATCTACGTACTACAGCCAATATTGTAAAGATAGTCAACCACATAGTAAGGATACATAGTAGAGCTATTTACTATGAGTAAAGTTGACATGATTTTCTAATTTTATCCTTATATCAATACATACCTAAATATAAGATTATTCTAACCGAATTACGGTTTCCTAAAAAAATAATTAGTTAAAAGTAATAAATGTGTTAAAAATTAAACCTATTTTCTAAAAGTGCCTTTGTTTATAAAGGACAAGAGAGAGTGCTAGTGAGAAAAATGATGAAAGAAAATGGAGGAAAGAAATTAATAAATGGGTGAAATGGTGGGTAAAAGTGCATTTATTGTTTAGACAATTTTAAAGAGGATCTTACAAAAAGGGACAAGTCCAAAAATAGGACCTTATAAATAGGGAAGGAGGGAAACATCCACTCTTTCTACCCTATTTACATCCATGCAAGGGTAAAAATGAAAATCAAACATTTATTATATTGACTTTTACATGTTACTACCTTTTATAATATGAAAAAAATGTTCATGTTACTTCTTATATTATATGGACATAAAGGAGTATTTGTCAAGCCTAAGAAAAGATATATAATTTTTTTTGCCATAAGTGAGTGGTCTTAATTTTGCTTACTCATTATCTCTAAATAAAAAATAATTAAAGTTTAACGTTACATATATTAAAATGGTAGCGGAGAATTTTTGAATGAATTATTCTATATATATATATATAAATATAAGACTGATACCGGTAACGGTACAGAGACTGAAGATCACTGTCATCATTGTAGTGAAGACTCCACATGTTTATAATTTAATACATTTTTAGAAAAATATGTGAATTCTTTTTTTTTTTAACTTTTTACTTGAAAAAACATGAATTCCACTCTGAAAACTTTTTTTTGTTGAAATTATGTGTACTACCAATCCTGTGTCTATAAGAATATATTATAGGACCTTCTAAATAATAAAGTTAGAATTTTCAAACATAGTTTTTTCAGTGAATATCCCTCAATTTTATTTAGTTTGATTATTTTTTTCTTTTGCAATTTTATAAAAAAAGATTGTGTGTGTTACATTTCCCAACAGGGATAAACCCACCTATCAGATAGTGGTGGGGTCTGATCACCCCCGACCACTGAAACATTTGAAACCTACATACTACATATCAGACATGTGGTTAGAACAAAAGAAAATGTTACAATGATAAATGGTTCATATCTACATATTTTAATATTAAAATAAAATAGCTTGATCTACCTCTATTTTATTTAAGTTGTAAAGATTTCTTGTTTTCAAACTGTGCATTTGATAAATCCATAATTTTATATATTTTATTCTAACTTATTCCTTTATTTTGGGGATTGTTTAAGGCTAATTTGAATTTATATAGATATATTTAGATTATTAGCCAATATTAAGAAATAATATAAATCTGCGTTAATTTTGAGATATTTGATTTAAAATTTATAGATATCTTTGTTTAGATATGTTGTGATTAAATAATTATTTCTAAATCTAAAAAATCACGATCTTGTCTAATCTTGCAGATCTATGAGAGAAGATTCGAAGATCCTACGGTACAGAATGAATCTTAAAATTTAAAGGGGAATTTAGTGGTTGAATTTTGATGGGCTAATATAATTTTATTAGACCCAAACCTATACCTAGATTCACCCATCTTACTTATAAAAAGAGCCAAGGACGATCACAAGAAAAAAGGGAGAGACGGTGCTGACCATCACCAACACACATTGATCTCTCACCCACAGAGGCTCTCAAACACACACGATCCATCACCCCATTCCATTCCTTTGATCCACAGACCCACATACAACCATTCAGCACCTCACACCACACCACGCCACGTGATTATCATTCCGATTTACCCAATTCATCATTCTTCCATCAATTGTTTATATGTGCATGGCGTGCTGCTTTTCAGGAATTGAAGGAGTTATTTCAATGAGAGTCTAAGCTAAGCTAATTGGGAAACAATTTGGGAGGAGCATGGAGAAAGCTAGAGCATTGGGTTTGCTCTTAAAGACTATTGGGGAGTATTCGTTCTTTATCTTTTCAATCAGATACTTAAGATTATTTAGTTTTAAATAATTTTGGGTTGTAAATTTTGAAATTATTTAGTTTTACATTCATATAGGTTAGTTTCATTTTTATGAAGTAGATTTGCATTTTATTTGAGGTCTATTATTTTATTGCATTTTTCACCTAGATTTAATCTTAGAGAAAAACCCACAGATTGCTCATTGGGAGAATGACCTAGGTTGCCACTATAATACATTTGTAGTTATACCTAGTTTTAATTGATTACTTTAGTGATGAAAGTAAGTACATCAACATTGCATCGCAACTTCTTATTTTTGTCATTGTCGGTGAATGAGCCTTTTGGGAAAATGATTCTGTAATGAATCAAGAATTTGAGTTCTTAAAAATTAACAATAAATGATTGATCATGAAAGCTAATAAAAAAAATTTGAAAGGAAGAAGCTACGGATATAATTGATGGTTGCAGAGGTAAGAAATAATATTAAATTATAGTTAGATTTACGTATTTAATATCTATATTTAAATTTTTGGTTTAGCTTTGAAAGGGAAGTTAGATATGTTTCATTTTAGTGTGTATATAAATATATTATAAATATAAATAAATAAATTCAGATTTAATAAAAAAAATTAAAGAAAATTTTCGAGATAAAAGGGGAACGGTTAGTACTAATATCTCACTTTTATATTTAATTGAATAATATCAAAGAAGAATTAGAGTTACTAGAGAGTGCTTGTTATATCTTTAATGGATTTGGGGAAAAAAATTATTCATTTAATTCTTGAACAATGATTTGATTGCTGTTAGAATAGAATTCCTAAAATTATGGAGTCTAGTATTATGTGTTCCTATAGTAATATAGGCCTATTTTATTTCAGCTCGATTATGCATTGCAGCAGCCTATTGATAGACCATTTCGATTTATGGCTGCTTGGATCATGCATGAAGACTTCGGTAGAATGGTTGTATCATCTTGGGGAAAGGATAAACCATGGGGGGAGATAGTTGATGGTTTTGTAACTGAAGTAAATGCATGGAGTAGTAAAAGTGTTTATGGTCATCTGGGGCGAAAGAAAAAGGTAATTTTACGCCGCCTTGATGGTATTAATCGTACTATTACTAGGGAAGGCATATCCTCGTCCATGTTAATGTTGCAGAAACAACTCTGGCGTGAGTTAGAAGAAATCATTCTTCAGGAGGATGTTATGTGGGCTCAGAAAGCAAAGTGTAATTGGTTTGTATTGGGGGACAAAAATACAAAGTACTTTCATTTACGAGCAAACTCGAGGAGGAAGTATAATAGAATTGATGCTATACGAAATGAGAATGGAGACTGGTTAGACGGGAATGATGAAATAAAGGGTGAGGCGGCATCTTTTTTCATTAATCTCTTTCAGGAAGAAGGGGGCGGTGACATGGTCAGGCCATGTGGTGTAGGATTTCCACAGATTGAAGATTCCTACCTTCGTTATTTGGGTAGCTGTGTGAAGGGGCAAGAGGTGGAAGAAGCAATTCGTAGTATGGGGCCGTTGAAATCACTAGGTCCTGATGGGCTTAATGCTTTGTTTTATCAAAGCCAATGCTCTCATGTTGGGGATTTCATAGTTGATTTTGTGACACTAGCTTTTTCTAACCTGTTAGTGGTGAAAGAAGTGAATCAGACCTTTTTGGTTCTTATCCCGAAGGTAGATCATCCGGAGAGATTAAAGGAATTCAGGCCTATCAGCTTGTGCAATGTGGTATATAAAGCTATTACAAAGATTGTGACAAATAGAATTAAGCCTTTCCTATCAAAGATTATTTCTCCAAACCAGTGTAGTTTTGTTCCTGGAAGATTAAGTTCAGATAATGTCATTGTGGCTCAAGACGTAATTCACTCTATGAAGACCATGCAGGGCAAAAAGGGTTATATGGCTATTAAGATTATATTGATCTTGAAAAGGCTTATGACCGAGTAAGGTGGTCTTTTGCTTTGAATTGCTTGAGGGAGCTTGATTTCCCTAGGAATATTTTGTCCTTGGTTGAGAATTGCTTGTCGACAACTACTATGCAGATCCTTTGGAATGGTAGTAAATATGAATATTTTACACCTTCGCGTGGTCTCCGCCAAGGGGATCCCCTTTCCCCTTATCTTTTTGTTATTTGTATGGAAAAGCTAGCTCATCTTATACAGATACAGGTTAATCTAGGAGCTTGGAAGCCTATAGCTCTTAATAAGGATAGCCCCCAGATTTCTCACCTTTTCTTTGCAGATGATTTATTTATTTTTGCTGAGGCTAGTTTGGAGTAGGTGGATATTATACTAAACTGTCTGAACTTATTCTGTGAAGCTTCGGGCCAGAAAGTAAATTCAGAAAAAACTAAAGTTTTTTTTCTCTAAAAATGTGAATCACAATGTTCGTGATCAACTTAGTTCAAAGTTGGGCTATGGACGTGTGGCTGATTTGGGTAAGTACCTTGGGGTTCCGTTGCATCATGAAAATGTTACTAAAGCTACTTATCAATTTGTGATTGATAAAGTAAGATCGCGTCTAAGCCAGTTGGAAGACGCCTTTCCTATCCCAAGCAGGTCGAAGTACGTACCCTCATTAATTCGGTAATTTCGGCCACCCCTAATCATGTAATGCAAACTGCTTTACTTCCTATTTCGGTATGTGAGGAGATTGATAAGAGTTCAAGGAGTTTTTTATGGGGATCAACTGCTGATAGGAGGAGGGTTCATCTTATTAGTTGGGATAGGGTGTGCACAAGCAAGAAGAGTGGGGGCTTGGGGTTAAGACATTCTAGACTTCAAAATCAAGCTTTTTTAATGAAGCTCGGGTGGAGTTTGATCACGAATATGGATGCTTTATGGGTGAATGTTATTCGAGGGAAGTACAGATGTGGGAATGATCTACTGCCTAATATTGATAAAGAGAGAGGGGGCTCTAGACTTTGGAGTGGTATCAAGAATATCTGGGATAATGTGTACAATTGAGTGGAAGTTATTAATTGGAATGGTCGGCCTACTGCACGGTGGAAACATGATAAATCAGGTATATTCACAGTAAAGTCGGCATATATTTCAATTGTAGCAGAAGCTGAGCAAGTAGATCGGTATTGGGAATGGATCTGGAAATTAAAAATCCCACAAAGGTGTAAGATGAATGTGGCTTGTTCTCCATAACCGTCTTCTCACGAATGAACTTAAGTTTAGAAGGGGGTAGCACCAGACAGGGATTTGTAGCATTTGTAATGAAGCTGTGGAAACTACTACTCATATGTTGAGAGATTGCTATCATGCCCGTTTAGCCTGGACAACTCTGGGAATCCAACAGTCAGATGAGAGCTTTTGGGAGTCCAATCTTTTGGATTGGGCGATGCTGAATTTAAGGAAGAGGGGAAGAACGATTTCAAAAGGGTGGCCAGAATTACTTGGAATCTTGTGTTGGGTGTTATGGAAATGGAGAAATGAAGTGATTTATCAAAATTGTCCTATCAATGCTTCATCTTGTGTTGCAGAAGATAAAGGAATTGTTGATTGTATGAATAAATTGAAGATTGCGCCTCGGAGTTTGTCAAACCAAGTTCAGAACAGATTTCGAATACCAGGCCAAGAAATTGAGCAAGACTTCCGAATTGAGGTACTCGTAGATGGTGCATTTGCGAGGGATACACGAGCGACAAGCTGTGGGGGCATCTTGCGAAGTAGAGAAGGAATGATCATTGAAGGTTTTATGGCTAGAGTAGGAAATGCCGACAGTTTGGTTGCAGAGTTATGGGGATGTCTCTTAGGCCTTAGAAGAGCATGGGAGGGAGGTTTTCGACAGGTTCGTCTCCTTTGTGATTCTATGGATGAGGTGTCACTCTGTTCAGGAGGAAGTTTTGAGCTGTATGAAGATTTTAATCTCATTTCTGAGATCCAGAGCTTGTTACAGAGGCAATGGGAGGTCAGGATACATATTACTAATAGGGAAGAGAATGAGCAAGCGGATTGCTTAGCGAAAAGAGTATTATCTATGGCGTTGGGTATTCTAATTCTCTCTAGTGACTCGGTCAATGGGATCCTTATGGAAGAGGGAGTAACGTGATTTTGTTTGTTTTTTTTATTTATTTTGTACTGTATTTTTAATTCCTTAGCTATCAAAAAAAAAAAAAAAATATTAAGGTATGTGATTTATTATTATTTGTTATTCTTGAGCGTGCATTTCCCTACAGATTAGGGATATTTTGCTTTTCTACAATGTTAAAATTACTAAAGTGTCCTTCTTTAATAAAATTATGGTAGCAATAATAATATATAAGGAAAGAAATCAATAAAATCACCATTAGATTTTTTTTTTTTTTTTTACTCCCTGTGCTTCCTTTTCCCCGTTTTCTATCGGCAAACAGGGGTGGATGAAGGGGTGAGGATTTTTGGAAGCTTCATGATAGTGCTACATTCTTCTATATCTAGCGTTTATGCTCAGCAATTTCTTTAGTCTTCCTCTGCTCGATTTTTCAGTGGCTGCTCTCTATTTCAGTCTGTGTTGTGTTCCTCCATCTTCCTCTGTTTTACAGTGTACTGTATGGGTACAAGGGAAAAAAAACGCTAGCTTCACTACTCTACTTCATCTCTTCGGTGTTGGTTTGGTGTGGGGACCAAAGAGTGAATATAGATCGGAAGCTAAGCTGCTAAATAAAAGTAAATTATATAATTGGGTCTTGGGAGCACAACAGGTGAGTGGATAGCGTCCCATCTATGTTTTATTACTTGTTATAATTACATTAGTTTAACCATTTTTTTAGTATTATATCATGAAAATAGGTGTATCAAAATTATATCATTGTTTATTATATTGGGTAATTGCAAGAAATAGTTATTTCATTATAGTCATTTACTTAATCGTCCTATATAAGTTTATCCTTTATGGATATTTGGATAAGGATTTAATGGAATTATTTGGAATGGGTCTTGTGAATTTCATGTTGGGGTCCCGGACTTTTGCACATCCTTTATGTGACTTTGGTGTAGGAAGATTTGTTCTCTTATCTTATATGATAACTTGACCCTAAGCATGCTTGAAAATGGTTTTTTTAGAGGACTGAATACAAAACGATAGGTACTAACAGCAGTACTGTTAGTCATTGGAGCGCCATGGTAAATTCAAGCTCGCTTGACCTTCGTAGGCACTATACTCATGCTTCATATTCATGGGATTTATTCTCATGCTTGTTAATCGTGGGTCTTGTACCTGCGCTTGTTTCGTGGCCTCGTGCTGCGCTTACCTTGTTACTTATTCTCATGGACTATGTGTCCATGCTTGTATTCGTAGCCTTAAGCTGCACTTGGTCAGTTACCCTCATAGACTGTGTGTTTACGCTTTTTATCATTCTGTTGAAGTCCTCTGAGAAAACGAAATTTGAGAATTGTTTTGTTAATCTAACTTTGTTGAACAAGTTATTTTTCTATATTCTTGTCCATATTATATATTAAGATCTTTTTATAGTTTCATTTATGTTTATGATTGAGTAATATAGAAATTTAAATTTATTGTCATATTGTTGTGATTCAAATTTGAATTCATTTTAATAACACCTTCACTATTTCATTTATTTCTATATATGGGACGTTATTCACCGGAAAATATTTTGGTCTCAGACGGTGAATCATTGAAAGGGTTTAGTGCTGAATTGAAGTTGAAGCATGGTCTTGAAAGATCTCCATCTCAATGTAAACTTATGTATTATAATTACTATTTTTGTAAATTTTCTTTAGGGTACTCCACGTAAACTATAGTTAGGATCCTTGCCTTCCTTATATATGATCACTACTACAAAACAGGATTTTCATGTCACAAATTTTGGCCTTTTCACGTCACTTTTTGGTGTGACATAAATTCAAGTGACCTGGAAAACTGGACTTTTAACGTCACACCAAAAAGTGACGTGAAAAGTCATCTTTTTCACGTCACAAATTACAAAAACTGTGACGTTGTTTGTCAAAAATTAGAGTAATACTGATAAAGATATGACAGAGAAACCACGTCACAATTTTCAAATTTGTGACTTGGTTTCTGCGAAACCACGTCACACATATATTATGTGTGATGTTAAAACTTTCAACGTCACATATTAAGTAATTTGTGACGTTGTTTCTCCCTAGTTTCTAACTTATTTACGAAAATGCCATTGCGTTTTTTTTCAACGTCACTTTTTTAATTATCAAACATAAATTGGTGACATGAAAATGGTATTTTGTAGTAGTGGATGTATATTGTTAACACCAGCAGAGCTCCTCTTATAAAATTATTGTCATTTATGTGTGTATGCTATTGTGGAACATTCAGGAGGCCATATTGGCAAAGAAAAGTTTACTAAAACTTCTATTGATAGTAGTAACTTTGATTAAATAAAATGTATCTAAAATCTATAGTTGTGTCATAGATGTATTTATTAATATGAATGAAGAAGTTCTTGTTTAGGTAAGGCTTAAGGGATGTGGGTTTCTTTTTTCTCATATTCCGAGCCTGTCACACCTCAACTTTTCGGGGCGTGACAGATTCGCTCCTCATCTTTTTTTCTCCTCATCCATTCTCATCATATCATTGTCGTTTGATTGACTACTGAACGATTGAGACTGAATAAGTTTGAATACTATAATTTTTATTATTTTATTAGATCTTAGTGCAGTAAATTATCTAGAATATCGTATTAATTTAAATTTATTTATTTATTTACTTTTTATATAGTATTTATCCTAATTTTACTTAGTATTAAAACTAAACCTTTAATTTTATCAATCAAACTGTGGTGATGAGATGAGGAGAAATAAGGAGAAAAAAGAATGATAAGAGAATCAAAAGCTACATTTTTACAATTTAAATGGATTTTGTCCGGATAAAGGTAGAGTTATTTTTTTTTTCATGAACATCTAATTTTTCAGTCTGTGCTTGATTGTTTTTCAAAAGTCTACCCTTATTAATTCCCTCACGTCCTAAATATCTTATTATGTATGACACTTAACTATCTATATACTTAAGGAAAATCGGTAACTTGGTTATACAGAATTAATATGCTGAAAATTTGAAACACTAACGATTTAAACACACTCCAATAAAAAGGAATAACATAAAAAAAATTAGATGCAATAGAGAATAGGACCCCTATTTAGATCAAATCAAAACCCATACATAATTTTATATATCAGATATGATTATTAACTTATTTATGTATAAGCAGCTATGCATTTCTATTTTCTAACCACAGTGCATTAATTCTTCTAGAATTATTTTATTTCATGGAGTTTGAAGTGTGTCGTGTCATTAAGATCATAGTATTTCTACTATATAGTAATCGATGTAAATCATTTCAAACTTTACGCTAAAAATATGTAAAGACTAAAGTGTGAAATAAATAATCAAATATATAATTTTTTTAGTATTTATAAATTATGAGAAGGGCCACTTCTTGCTCTAGATAAAATATGATAACTGCATTTTAATATATAATAATGGGGAATTAAACTTTAAGTAACGGAATGAGTAAATTTATTAAATAACAATATAATTGAAAGAGTTATTTCCCACTCAATTCAATATATAATATTCAATTTTAACTCATTTAAATAGTATGCATATAAAAAATAGTGATATATTTATAATTTATATTACAGGCGAAAACTTTCTCTACACGTTTGTTATTAATTTTAAAAAAGTTGTCGGCAGAAATTTCTCCATCATCATTTAATACATGGTATCTCGATGATATAAAGTGGAGCCTTCTCTAGAACCTGACAAGTCCCACAACTAAAAAATATCGTTAAACGAGTGGAGCTAATGGCGGATATGGTTGGATGGGATAAACCGATAAACGGGATTGCATTTTGTACACTTGATTAAGGTAGATATAGTAGGACCAGGTTAAAATAAATGAATGAGAGCTACAACATATAAGAATCTGAAAAAATATACTATATCATCTAATTCATCATTTATAGTCATAAGTCAAAAAACAGACTGATAAATGTTCTATTAATGACTGGAGGTGATATTATTTGTCCTTTCCTCGGTTGTAGTCATGTGACTAACTTGTCCACTCATTCACCCATCCCATGCATAAAATTGTTTTAATAGTTTTATGCTACATTAATAAAGTATATATCATATCAAACAACTCATGTAATTCTTATTTATCTTACATTTTCACATATTAACATTCATTACAACCACACTGATTTTGCGAAGCAATGAGCCTGTAATTCGTACATTTAAAAATAATTTTAGGTTAAAAAATTATGTTAATATTTTGGAAATAAACACGAACATAAATATAATATTCCACTGAAATTATTCAGCAAGTAGTTCAGCTGAACTTAATCGTGCTTCCGTAACAATTACTATGGATGTAACTCCTTGCATGAACCAAATACTGCAACAAGGTCACAGGCTCACAGCTGCTGTTTCTTGGTGTAGGGCCTTTAGTGCTTGTTTGGTTTCACTTGAAATAGTAGGATTATGTATATAATATGTTTTTTGCCAACAAGTAGGAGTATATTTTTAGTTTCATGGGATAGATAAATATCTTTACAAATTTATTTTTAAAGGGTTAAATAAATGCTTCATCATTAATCTAAACGGATATGGTACTTCAATGGAGTTTTCCTTTCTCGTGAAAAAATAGGAGAGGCTGAAGGGAAAAAATCAGGATATATTACTTATTTTAAGAGTTAATACTACTATATATTGGTATGTACAGTTTGATTTGATTTAATTCTATTTTTAATCCATGTAATTTAAAATCATGATCTTCTTAGCTATTGTTTGTCTTTAAGGTCTTGATAGAATTTTGGTTTTAGTCTTTGTTGTTTCAAATCATAACTTTGCATCCTTACACTACAACAGAAAACACCTATAGCGGCGCTTTTTTGATCCCTATAGCGGCGCTTTTGAAGTGCCGCTATAGCTAGCGCCGCAATAGGTCAGGTGACCTATAGCGGCGCTTATATAGGTGACCATATAGCGGCGCTTAATTACCCAAAAGCGCCGTTATAGATCATGTTTTAATTAAATTTTATTAAAACTGAAAAGTTCTATACCGGCACTTTTTGTAAAAAGCGCCGGTATAGGCCTCTCTATAGCGGCACTTTTGGGTAATAAAGTGCCGGTATATGCTTTTCTATAGTGGCACTTTTCGTAAAGAGCGCCGTTATAGGTTATATTTTTTTAAAAATATACAATTTGTATTTTAATTCACACCCACCTGCATCATTGCAAAAATTCCAGCAATTCTATACAATTCCAGGCAGTCCATATACACCAGTAACTCAAACAGAGAAGAATATGTACAATAAGACCAAAAGCTATATTGTTCAATTAAGAAAAAAAACATGCATACTACTAGTCAGGCTGTCCAATTTGAGAGAACAGAGGGTGTACATAACTACACCATTCTTCAATTAGCACTTTCATCTTCTCCCTTGACAACATGAAGCAACGTGCGTCTGGGTAATACTGCGTAAAGAAATTTAAATGACAATTAAATTTACTTGAAATCTAACAAGTACAAACACTTAGATTAGGAAAAATATAAAACATACTGTCAATGGGATGTTATCTCGATCACGTGATATGATATCCCTCATATAATGCATGACATAGTATCCACAATCGTTGTCATTGGGTTGATGTGGGCACTGCAACAAAAAATACAGATTATCATATAAGAGCAGTTACGTTATGGTTTAAGTAACGATTGTTTGAAAAATTGAATAACTTGTAAAACCTGAACTTTGAGCCACGGATAAGCATCTTTCTGGTCAAGGGCTTTGGAATAATTGAACCCATTAGCAGCCCGATAACTAGTCAATGCTCTGGAAACAAAACATTTTAAATTAATTTTAGTAGCTTGGGTCGGTCATATAAAATGACAGATAATACAACACATTCAAATAATGTTGACATTCACTTACTCATTGAAGAGACTCATCAAATCTGGGTGATTATCTGGTTCAGCAGATTCCACAGGATCCAAATAGTAAATAAGTGGATTTGGCTGTACTGTCGGATTGATGACAAGCAAAACCCAATGTAGCCTAAGATGTTTTATAACGTTATGTCAGTATATATATCAATGATGATTGAAGCTAAGAATACGATGAAAGCTATCATGCTTATACACTTACCCTGTATTAATTGGAGCTAAGAATAAAGTTCTGCATGTTGCCTTTAAAGTGAAACGCTTCTTAATCGCTTTGAACTGATCATCACGTTTCGTACCCTCAATTTGCACTATTAAATAAGGGTTTATGAATTCGAACGAGACATTGTCGTCGGAGAAGAATACGATGAAAGCTATCATGCTTATACACTTACCCTGTATTAATTGGAGCTAAGAATAAAGTTCTGCCTGTTGCCTTTAAAGTGAAACGCTTCTTAATCGCTTTGAACTGATCATCACGTTTCGTACCCTCAATTTGCACTATTAAATAAGGGTTTATGAATTCGAACGAGACATTGTCGTCGGAGACTATGACTTCTTCATACAGGTGCCTTCAAAGAAACCATACAAACATCCAATTAGTGTAGAACTTATGACATTGAATGAAACCAAAATGGAAACACATATATACCTAATCCATAAATTGATGACCGTAGCACCGACCTATCTTTTGTCAAGCACCTCCATGACCTGATCCCTAGAAAGAAGCTCATTGAAATTTGACTCGCCAAATATAAGCCTGTTGAATGGGATTGTGATAGTAGTATCGCGAGGTACGGTAGCTGCAAATGCTCGCAATCGAGCACGATTTGGCGTTTCAGTACTTGTATCTTGGATAACAGGAGCAGGCACTTGAACTTTTTTCTTGCCCTTTGATTTTGTTGCCTATAAACCATATAAATAGAAAGTTTCAAAAATTCTTCCAATAAGAAGAGTGTTAGTTTAAATTAATTAGCAAATAACTACCTATGACACTAGACCAGCTCGTGAACTCTTTTTCTTCAATTGAGCAGCTGGGCCACCGGTAGCTTTTACACTAGCCACTTGTGCTTTCTTTCCCAGAGCCTCTATACCCTGTAAAAACTTATAAATAGTAAAAGAGCATTATTCCAAAACAAAGAATGCTAGTCTAAACATTATTAGTAAATAACCACCTGTGGTATTGGCTCAATCAAACTGATGGGCCAAGCAACATATGCACCAACAACATCTCCGACCTTAGTCATCTCATCAGGAGTAGGGAATGGTAACGATGCATCCCTGTTCCGGGAGACTTGAATCATAACCCTCAATGTATTTTTAGGCAACGAAGA
Source organism: Mimosa bimucronata (assembly GCA_037074515.1). NCBI lineage: Eukaryota > Viridiplantae > Streptophyta > Magnoliopsida > Fabales > Fabaceae > Mimosa > Mimosa bimucronata. Next base: position 2,238,058 of record CM073447.1, read on the forward strand.
ATTGTGCAGGGTCCTGTTTGAAGTATTGAAGACCGTACCAATCGCAACTACTTCACTGAAAGATTGATCCTTATACAGGTTGCACCTTGATTTGCCCTACAAAAGAGTTGACAACGTTAGTTCCCAATCGATAATATAACAGTATCACTACAAGTTTATACGTACAAAAGACAAGAATTACTTGAGGAATTTGATCCCTAGGCATCGTACAGCTATCCCTGATTCTTAGACTCTCATAGGAAGGAATGTTACCTTGTTGCATGAAGTTCGACATTTGTGATCCAACATTGTTACGCTGGAAAAATTCGTACATCATATCTTGCCGTCTTTGCATTTCCTCATTCTTTCTTTGCATTTCAAGCACAGTTTCCCTCAGAGTATTGACTTCATCTTTCAACACAGAAACTTCGCTTTGTGTTACCTGCTTTTGGCGGCCAAGGTAAGCCGAAGGCGTGACCCCTATACCAGTGCCCCGAACACGGCCTAAATACTCAGGACGGTCAAGTGCTCTGCTGAGGATATCGCCTTGGCCAAATATGTTGACCTTCTCGGGCGATTCTTGTGTTAACATATCCTATAACAAGAAGGATTATTAGTTATTAAGTTAGGAAATTCACTAATAAAAAAATTACAGAGTCCAAGAGAATGACTTACACATCGTTCACGGACTCTTCTAACCTCTTCGTGAACGATGGTTCCGTCGCTTTTGGAGTGTCCTTTGATCCAAAACCTAAACCGTGGAGGGTGACCTTCTAGACCCTCTTCCTGAATCTGTCAAGGTAAAACAGGTGAACTTATAAATTAATTACATAAACATTAATTCACACTTTTAGAAGCAAAAGGGCGTTACTAACATACCATCTCGTACTCCAATTCTGGAAATGTTTTCCGGCCGCCTAAATAGGGATACGCACAGCTTTTAGCCGCTTGGCTATTTTTTTCGCCTCTTTCCCGAAACTCCTCTGATAAGCGTGATTGCACAAATTCGTCCCACTGTGCTTGAGTTATGACCCCTTCATATGTAGATGGGGGTGTTGGAACGACCTCCCCATTTTCATCTCTCATATATAATGTCGACAAATCTGAACGGAAGTTTCTGTGTACTTTTGAAGCTTTCTTCATGACATAGTCCCTGTGAGTCTCATCGATATGAAACACAGTCTGGAGCAAGAGAAATCATATTAAATTTGTTAGTTACAATGTTATCATGACGAAATTAAACTTAATTGTAAAAAAATAGCTTACCTGAACCTTTGACCAAATCTCGTCACGTGTATCCTTGTTTACTTTTCTCCAATCTGTAACTGTAATAGGAACTTTATTACGAACAGTGCATCCAACGAAACTGGTAAGGGCCTTCGCACTCTTTCCAACTAGTTGGCCATTGTCGTTTCATACAAGGGCTGTCTTTTTTCCCTTAGCTCTACGTTTGAGGAGATCACGCATAATGGTCTTGCCACGATGAACTTGGTCCTCAACATGTGCTCTACCCTCATCAATAACTTGCTGGGCACTCGGTGGTGTTTCCTCCTCCTCAGGTACGTTTGGATCCATTGTCCTGTAAAATAATTAAACAATATATGATTTTAGTGCATGCATATGCATATAATGAAATAATTCTTAGTAAAAAAAAATAAGAAAATACATACAAACTTAAATCATTATCATGGCATTCGACTCCTTTTTCTCATTGTTATATTATCCAAAATTGTTGGCTTCCTCTTTTTTGTGGGATTTAGGGTTGTGTTGACCCAAATGCCTTCTTCATGATCACCCCTTACATAAACAGGCTCATCTTCGTCATCATATCCGTCTGCATCAAAGTCTTCTTCCAGTAATGTATCAAAGGAAGGATCATCTTCAATCATATTCATATCTTCATCATTACTTCCATCATCAACTTGTTCGGCATAATTTTTGTTCGACTGAATGACAATTGACCAATTCTTCTTAGAAGGATCTGCAATGTAAAAAACTTGTGCCGCTTGAGACGATAGAATGTAAGGATCATCCTTATATCCAACTTTAGAAAGGTCAACCCATATAAACCCAAATTCATCTAACCGTCGTCTACTATTATTGTTAACCCACTGACAGCGGAACACATGAACTCTGAACATGGTGTAATCTAACTCCCAGATGCAATCAATCACACCAAAGTATGACATCTGTGCATAGACGGGATTTGTATCTCTTGCACTGGATATATGCCATGCCTCGACAACAACTGTGACTCCACTATTCTGCATTGTGCTTTTCTCATCCTGACCTTTTGTATAGAATGTGTAACTATTGATTGCATAGGCAGTGTAAGCAAATGCGTGCAAACCCCGTCCTTTCGATAGCCAGAACAATCTTTCACAAACTAATCCAGCGTTAAGCTCAAGCTGCTGACAAATACGCGCATTGAACCATCTAATGAAATGCTTGTTGTGCTCCTTTGTAATCAAATTCTCATTTCTATCATCGTGAATTTCCTGAAGAAGTTTTTTGTGTTCTTCAACAAATGGTTCAACCTCAGGAGTATTGTGAAGAATATACAAGTGAGCTAGCTCCCTTTCAACATTTGAAATGCGTATTAAGTTGAACCCACTCATTCCTTTCCCCGTTAATCTCCCGTCATGACGAGACTTGGGTAAACCAATAGGTTCAATATTTGATAGGTAATCTGCACATAAATCACTCACTTCTTCAACGAAGTATCGTTCAGCAATACACCCCTCTGGTCGATATCTATTTTTTAATACCCCTTTAAAACTTTCATGAACCGTTCAATTGGGTACATCCATCTCAAATAGACTGGGCCACACAGTTGAACCTCTTTGACCAAGTGTACTGTAAGATGAACCATGATGTCAAAGAATGAAGGGGGAAATACATTTCAATTTCGCATAGGATACAAATGATCTGTCTCTGCAAATCCTGCAACTTTGTTGTATCAACCACTTTACTACAAATGAGCTTGAAGAACATACAAAGTCTGGTGATCATGGTCCGCAATTTCATAGGTAAAATGTTGCGTATGCCGACTGGTAAGAAATGTTGCATCAGGACGTGACAGTCATGAGATTTCAGGTTCTTCAACTTCAACTCTTTCATGGACACAAGGTTCTTTACATTTAAGGAATAGCCTTCTGGAACTTTGATTCCATTTAGAAACTCACAAAATGATCTTTTCTCTTTCTTCGAAAGGGTGTAAGTTGCCGGAGGTAAATAAGTGCAGTATCCTCTCTCGACAGGTGCTAACTCTTGTCTTATTACTAACTTGACCATATCTAACCTCGAATTGACACCATCCTTAATTTTCCCATGCATATTCAGCAACGTGCCAATTAGGTTATCACATATATTTTTTTCAATATGCATCACATCAAGAAAATGCCTAACATATAAGGACTTCCAATACGGGAGTTCAAAGAATATGGATCTCTTCTTCCAACCTCTTGTCAACACATTTTTTGCTAAAGGCTTACCAAAATCGTTCTCCAACGCCTTCACCTTTTCAAAAACGCTATCCCCGCTCAATGTCCTTGGTGGCCTACCTTCTTTTGAGTTCCCATTAAACGCCTTTTTCCACCTACGCCAACAATGTTTTAATAGCAAGAACCTCCGATGTCCCATGTAAACATTTTTCTTACAATGATCTAGTCGCATCGAATGGGTATCATCTTCACATACAGGGCATGCACCATATCCTTTGATGCTGTATCCGGACAAATTACCGTATGCTAGGAAATCATTTATCGTGCCAAACAACATGGCTCTCAATTTAAAACTTTCTTCCTTACAGCTATAAAAAACTGTCTCACCTGAATTCCACATATACTTCAGGTCTTCAATCAATGGATCCAAGAAGACGTCTATATCATTGCTGGGTTGTCTAGGCCCGGAAATAAGCATAGAAAGCATCATAAATTTGTGTTTCATGATTAAATTTGGGGGGAGGTTGTATATCATCAAAATCACCGGCCATGTGCTATGAGTACTACTCTGAACTCCATGCGGATTGATTCCATCGGTTGCCAATGCAAGCCGTAGGTTTCTTGGTTCTTCACCGAACTCAGGGTACTCATAATCAATTTTTTTCCATTGGGGGGCATCTGCGGGTGCCTAAGCTTGGTGTCTTTAATCCTTTCATCGGCATGCCAAGTCAAAAGCTTTGCAACATCCGCATTATTGAACATGCGCCTGAATCTCGGAATGATTGGAAAGTACCACAAGACTTTAGAAGGACTCTTACCTTTCTTTCCATACCGAGACGTGTTGCATTTCGGACACTCCTCCAACAATACATACTGATTTCGGAATAAAATACAGTCGTTGGGACATGTATGTATTTTCTCATATTTCATACCGAGCGGAGAATTTGCTTTGCCTCGTATGTTTTCGAAGGGAGTACATTCGCTTTTGGAAGTATATCTCGCAGAACGGAAAGCAGTGCGGTGAAACTTGCATCACTCCAACTGTATCGGGCTTTCAAGTTATACAATTTAAGCACCACACTCAATCTTGTGTATTTGCTGCATCGACATATAACGGCGTCTCTGCATCACTCTTCAGAGTCTGAAATATTTCAGGATCCACCTCACCCACCACATTCAACATTTCTTCAAGGTCATCGCTCTCATCACACATGGCTGTGTCAACGACATTTGAAGCGCTACTAACATCAGGTATTCGGTCTCCACTACAATACTTATACGTCTCACCATGCTTAGTCCAACGTGTATAAGACGGATCGATTCCATGACAAATTAAATGACCCAACAAGTCAAGAGGGCGAAGACACTTTCCATATAAACAAGACATACAAGGGCACACAATTCTGTTAGCATTCTCTGCATGCTCAGCAGTAAATTCAATGAACTCTTTTGCTCCATCTATATATTCCCTTGAACGTCGATCACAAGACATCCATTTCCGATCCAACATTATAACCTACTAAAGTAAAACGTCGGTAAGATGTATATGACTTACTTATTAGGTAGCTACCTTACGATGTTACCTTATTTTCTTAACGAAAAATCGGCAGCATAACGACTAAAAGATGAACATTCCTCTCTTTTTTACATAGAAAGAAATGGATAGCCAACTATATAAACAGTATCAACTTAATATATTTCCACAGCCCATTACAACAGAATTCACAGAGCATTTATATACATAAAGCATTAATAGTTTCACAAAGCAAAAATTTCATATAAGTAAAATAAAACACCACACAATAGGATTCATCGGAAAATACCAAAACTCAATCATCTGATATGTCCCAGCCTTCTGAATTAAAGAAAAGAAAGATAAGACTTACTTCAAGGTCCTTTAGCTCAAAGTAAAGCCTGCCAGCAACAATAGGATTCTTCGCCCTCAAGTGTCGAGCAATAATCTGTAAATATTATAAGGAAAACAAAAAGCGAATAGATTTTATTTAAGTCAATGTTCAAAGAAAACAAAAAGCAAGAAAACAGTCACCTATGCTTACTTAAACAACTCAATTCAATACCTCAAATATATCCAACTATCAAATACAGCAATTATACTCCAATTTATTTTTAGGGGCCATAAATATTTGCTAATTATACTCCAACTATCAAATACAGCAATTATACAAGTAAAGGAGCAAGTGTATCTCAACAAGTAAATGAACAAGTAACATATACTACCAGTTTCCCCCTGCCACGTATCAATAAGTCAATGTCATTTTCTTCTCAATGTAATTTGTTCTTGTCTCCGTTGTAATTTGAACTTATGTGAGGCAGAGAAGAAGCAACGAATTCTAAGACAAAAAAAGTTCGGAAGAAAATAATTAAAACTAGCAAAGCAGGTGAAGAAACTCACATGTATCGGTGGAGGAGGGAGAACCAGCGACGGAGGAGGGAGCAACGGCGGAGGAGGAGTGAGAACCAGTGGCGGAGGACAGAGCAACGGCGGCGGATGACTGAGCAACGGCGCGAAGCGGCGCTAACAAGAGAGCAACATCGTCGGCAGAGGACGGAGAACGGCGTGTCGGATCTTGTGGTTACAAGGAGGGAGTTAACGGCGGCGGCTTAAGGAGTGACGGTGGCGGAGGAGGCTGCAACGGCGTGGCGGACACGGGAAAGAACAAAAGAGTAAGGAGGAGGGAGAAAGAACAAAAGACGGACATGGGAGGAGGTGGTGATATTAAAGACTATACCGGCGCTTTCTTTAAAAAGCGCCGGTATAGGGGGTTCCAAATTTTTGGAGGGAAATTTCCCTCCAATTTTTGGCCCGAAAAAAGCGCCGGTATAGCTATTAGTATTTACATTTTAATTTTAAATTATTATTTTAATTATTATAAAAAAAAAGAAGCAGAATACTTAAAATTAAATAAAGCCTATACCGGCGCTTTTTTAAAAAGTGCCGGTATAGGTATTATTGCTTCTTTTTAATATTAATTTATTTTTTATTATTATAATGATTTAATTTAAAAAAAAAATATGAATATTTTATTCATTTATTTCTTTTTAATATTTAATATTTAGTCTTAAATTCTTATATCAATTATTAATTATTATTTTCTATTTAAAATTCAAAAAATGTAATTTTTTATTAGAAAATAATATTAATTAGTATATCACCCTATACCGGCGCTTTAAGACTAAGCGCCGCTATAGGTTTCATAAATAAAAGAAAGAATAAAAGTGGAAAAACAACTACCCTATAGCGGCGCTTGTACTAGAAAGCGCTGCTATAGGTCCACTCCTACCCTATACAGGCGCTCAATGCTGAAAGCGCCGCTAATGGTGCGCTGCAATAGCTCATTTCTGTAGTAATGTTACCACAACCAAAACTCAATAAAAATATAGAGACCAAAGTCAAACTCATTAAAGTTATAGGGATAAGAACACAATTTTTTTAGTTATAAAACAAAGAACACAAATTCGTTCAATGTATGAATAATAGGCAACTTAAATGTAGAGGATTAAAAAAATCAAATTTTTACTGAAAATATCGATGAAAAAAAAAATCTCATTTCTTATATATGTGAATTCATGGTCAGTGTTTTTTATTTTCAAAATCTAATTTTATAAACTAGGGTGCAATCATCTTTTGGGACTAAACTCTTCATTACCCTTCCACTCATTTTACCCCTCATATGCCCTCCTTTACCCTACATCTCCGTTGAATAAAAAATCTCAATATTTCAGTTTTGACGTCTTATTAATGTGTTTTGATTTATACTTTTTGATAGGCTTGATTATGGTCTCTATATATACTTCTAATGAATTTTGACCGTGACCCCATATACTTTTAATGAGTTTGGGTTTTAGTCCCTATTTTTAATTAGCTTACTAAAACTAAGGAAATATAATTATGTTTTTAACACTTTTAATTAAATTTACTCTGAAAAAATTGGAAGACAAACAATTAAAAGGGCCTAATTGATATTAAATCTAGTAACTAATATGCAGGACCAATTTTTAAAAAAAGAATAATGAGTCCAAATATGTTACAAAATTCTTGCATGAATTTGGAGTTCACACAATCATTTATGGTATGTCTAATTAGAATGCATCAAATCAAATCACATCATTTAATTTAATTTGAAAACTTATGCTTGCTTGATGGGAGAAATGAAAATGTGTCATGGCATTTAATATATTAGTCCCGCTATTTTCTTTATATGAAATTACTCTCTCATCACTCAAATTCAATTCATTTTCTCTCTTGTATTAAATTATGTGATTTGATGTATTTTAACTAAACAGACCATAAATGACTTGTCACTTCAGACTTATGTAAGAATTTATCCCAATGTAAAGGACCGAGGTGTATTTAATTGAAATTGAAACATGAGTTATCACTCTTTTGTGTGCTAAATCAATTTCTAATATGTTTAAAGAAGTATGAGATAATAGCTGGCAAAAAAAAAAAAGGAAGAATAATTATTTTTGCCATATTTTACTCAACAAAACGAATCTGCGCACCCAATATACTTATGAAGAGTAGTCAAACTTGTAACCTCATACTTAAATCAAAAACAGTTTCTTATGTCATTTAAGTTCCGGCAAGTAAAAATAATTATTTAACCCTTACAAGTTACAATCTTTAATTTCATTTATTTCTATGATTTATAGCTAGAATGAGAATAAGATGATTTAGATGCACTTAAATACCCTCCCTACTTATTTTTTTTAAGAGTAGGGAAACCGGTTTCATGGAATGAGCAATACGAAATTTGAAAAATTTCATACAATATGTGAATAGATTTTGACTGAATATTTTGATAAGTTTGGATCATCTTAAGTTCTCAATTCAAACTTATAGTATTCGCGGATCAATATTACAATTTAGATCAATCATTTCTATAAATATGTAGTTCAATTCAATAAGAAAGCAGTAAATTGTATCCTCATAATTAACAAAATTAAGTAACAATTCAGTTAAGTTAAATGGCTTAAAAATAAAATTAAGACAATTTAAGTGAATTGCGTATCGTGAAGAATTAATTCATATCCGCGATTTAAATGCAAACGATAATTAAATTCTCGTTTTAACTGCAACTTCCCCAAGAAGGCGAGGAACAAGTAGATGATGATTTGTTGATCTCAACCCGTCACAGTACATGAGTAATGAAAAGTGCCTCTGCATGAAATTTTTTAATGAATATCATTTGAAAAAAAAAATTATAATGATAGTAAATTGATACTTTTTTTTGTCAAACGATAAATTGATAATCAAACCAATATTTTTTGTTGGGGGGGGGGGGTTCCAATATTGTTTTTACCATAAATACAAAGATTCATTTTTAATATATACATTAAATAAAAAGAGAAGACAAGAAAGTTAAGCGTATGAACAAAAATATAAAGACCAAAGTCAAACTCATTAAATTTATAGGGATAAGAACACAAATTTTTTAGTTATAAAACAAAGAACACAAATGTATCAACAACAAAAAAAAGAACACAAATTCGTTTAATGTATGAACAAAAATTCATATTGTTGCCGCCAGAAGAATGTCCATTGTCTTTAAAGGATATTGACAAATCCTTAATGTCCATTGTCTTTAAAGGATATTGACAAATCCTTGGATTTGTATGTTTTTATGTGCTTAAATTGAGACTTCTAATATAAATAAGATGCGAAATTGGTCCAATTATGCTTATTGAATATCTTAGACTCTTAGGTGAAATTAGTATGAGATTAGGATTAATTAGCCATAATTGTAGATTAATGTGTATTAATTAGTTTATAGGGCTATTTGATCTTTGCTCTGTCTTATTTCAACTTGTAAGGTCTCTTAAAGACCAAGAATAGGATCCTAGATGAAGAAGGAAGCAAAAGAAGAAGTCCAATTCATAGGGAGTGCCCCTGTACTTTGCCGTGGCCTCGTCACGGCTAGCTTGACTCGAAAGCGCACCGCCACGGCGAGGGCGCGATATCAATAAAATCAGACTCGATTTTCTGGGCTGACTCAGGTCCAATTTAATCACCCACTTGTCTTCACCCGATTTAGGCATACAAGGCATGGAATTTCAACTCATTCCAACCCCCAAAATCCTAGCTCTCATATTTTCTCTCATCTTCCACTCTTCCATTTTTCTTTCCCCTAAATCATTTTAACCACTTCCTCGTTCCTTGTTGCTGACTTCCTCATGACGAGTAGCAGCTAGGCTTCCCTATTCATGATGGTGGTAGTCAAGGGATGAGCTTGGAGCATATTTAGGGGAGTTTTAGTTCTAATCCTTCTTCCTCTTGTTGTATTTATGCTTTTCTAGGGTTCTAGGAGTGTATTAATGGCATTTGGTTATGTGCTTGAAATTCAATATGATGTATAAGGGTTAGAAACTATATTATGTTGCTTCTTTCTTGTTAAATACTTGACATTGTTCTACATTAACTTTGAATTTAATGAAATTTATGGGTTCATGTTTTGGTTGTTCTCTTTGTGAATATCTTATACTAATCCAAGATGGCCTGGTTAGTGGACTAAAAGTGCTAAGTAATTTGCATGAATGACGTAGTACAAGGAATTAATTAATTGTGTTTAGACATTGGGCAATCACTCTTTTTAACCTTAGTTCTTGTTTGGGTGGCCATAAATGAATTAGGACTAATTGAAAAATTAAGTGCAATTGTGGGGTGGCCCAAGTTGTGGATTTAAAGTCTTACATGATTAATTAGTTCTTGAGTTTAGGTTAATCAACTTAGGTTAAATTAAATAATGTGCGGGCTTGCGGCATTAATTAAGTTAACCTAAGCCTAATCTAGAGGGGTTCCTGTAGGGTTCTTTTGAAAACCAACAAAAACTCCCCAAAATTTTTTTGAAGCAATGAGCCCAAGGCTTTCATTTATCAAGAATAATCTTATCCTATTTGAATCAAAATCTCCCTTGGTCCAATTTTATTTTCCTTTTGAACATATCAAACTTTTTACACAAATCTCACACCAAAAATAAAACAAAATGCTTTTACCCGTCCAATTAAGTTTGCATTCTAGTTACTAGGATATCATTTGCGTTAGGCTCCTCAAGAGAACGACACTCGGGGGTTAGCTTCCACTATCCCCTTGGTCCCTAATTTCTTGAAGGACATGCCTGAGGTGACACTACACCGAGTTACCCTATTTCAATGACTTTTCAAGTGGCGTAGTTGCTGGGGAGCCAAGTAATTGATTCTCTAATAGTCGATGGTCAAACTTGCTTTGGCCAAGTGACAAATCCTTAGATTTGTATTGTTTTGCTATGCTAAAAATGAGGCTTTTAACATATTTAAGATTGAACATCATAGGCCTTTAAGTGAAATTAGCATGACAATAAGGTTAATTAGCCATCATTGGAGATTATTTTGTATTAATTGATCTCTAGGACTTTATAATCCTTGTTTATTGTAATTTTGTTTGTAGGGTCGTCTAAGGACAAAAAAGGAAGATTCAAGATGAAAGGAAGAAATTTTCATGAAGAAATAGCTGAGTCGAAGAGCATTCACTACTACAGAAAACACCTATAGCGGCGCCTTTTTGACCCCTATAGCGGCGCTTTTGAAGTGCCGCTATAGCTAGCGCCGCTATAGGTCATCTGACCTATAGCGGCGCTTATAAAGCGCCGCTATAGGTGACCATATAGCGGCGCTTAATTACCCAAAAGTGCCGCTATAGGTCATGTTTTAATTAAATTTTATTGAAACTGAAAAGGCCTATACCGGCGCTTTTTACAAAAAGCGCCGCTATAGGTCATGCTTGAACGGCGTGAGTGAAGAACAGACGACAGATGAAATGGCAAAGCAAAGGTGAACGGCATGACTGAAGAATAGACGACAACGGCGGCGAGAACGGCTTGAACAACGGTGAGAATGGCGTGAACGGCGGCGTGACTGAAGGCGAGGTGAAGATGAAGCTAAGGTGAACAGCAGCAAGAGGAAATGAAATGACGACAGAAAGTGAAAAGTGAAAAGACGAGAGGAAATAAAAAAGAGAAAGAGAAGCCTATACCGGCGCTTTTTTTAAAAAGCGCCGGTATAGGAAGGTCCGAAAATTTTTGGAGGGAAATTTCCCTCCAATTTTTTGGCCTATACCGGCGCTTTTTAAATAAAGCGCCGGTATAGGTGCATTAAAATAAATAATTAATGTTTTAATATTTAATATTAAACTCTTATTTTAATTATTATTAAAAAACGAAAAATTATTTATTACTAGCCTATACCGGCGCTTTTTTAAAAAAGCGCCGGTATAGGGGGGTCCAAAAATTTTTGGAGGGAAATGTCCCTCCAAAAATTTTTGGACCCCCCTATACCGGCGCTTTTTAAATAAAGCGCCGGTATAGGTGCATTAAAATAAATAATTAATGTTTTAATATTTAATATTAAACTCTTATTTTAATTATTATTAGAAAACGAAAAATTATTTATTATTAGCCTATACCGGCGTTTATATAGAAAGCGCCGGTATAGGTATTTTAATAAAAATAATAATAAATAAATGATAAACTGAAACCCTATACCGGCGCTTTTAGTACCAAGCGCCGGTATAGGCTTACCTCTATTCCGGCGCTTTTCTTGGTAAGCGCCGGTATAGGCTCATTCTTTACCAATACCGGCGCTTTTTTCTTTGAGCGCCGCTATTATTGCGTCGCAATAGGATAATTCTGTAGTAGTGATTCGAGCGAGGGAAGACTGAAGGCGGACAAAGAAAGGGGAGTTACCTCCCTGCCTTGTTCGCCGCGGCGAACAAATTAGTGAGCATTCCCCTCCTCTCTGTCTTGTTGACAAATCCAAAGATTTTCACATATTTCATATCATTTTGGAGGTATTTTATTATATTATTTGGGCATAAATGAATATTTTGTGAAGAAATTAGGTTCTAGAGTAATTACATACACTTAGTGGTAAAAAGGGCATTTTCGGAATGTTTTTGTGATTACTCTTGATTTAATTGATTATTTGGAGCTATTCATATTTGTTGAGGTTATTTTATATTGTAGGAATCTTGAAGAGGGGAGAAATTGGGGCAAGAAGCTGAAGATCCAAGAAAAAAAGACAAAATACAAGTTTATGGACAATTTGCGAAAATTACAATGAGGCCCAAAGCGACGGTCAGAAAGCTTGCATCGCTTCTGTACCTCGTTGTGGCACCCCACAATGAGGCCCCAACATCATCATATCAGATGCGAGTTTTTGGATTTGATCCGGACCCGAATTAAAACCCACTCATTTTCACCCGGCTCAGGAAGTATTAGACACGAAAATTTAGCTACTTAGAGGCAGATTTGGTTCACCACACACCCTCTCAAACCCTAGCTCTCTCATTCTCTCATCTCATCTTCATCTTCCACCTTTCTCCCCACCCAATCTTCATGGCCTTCACTTCCTACACCTTGGTTGTTGTTTCTTCCATGAAGAGTATCAACTAAGCTCTTCTATTATTGGTGATGGAGCTCATGGGAGGAGCTTTAAGCTTCAAAGGGAAGTATTGTTCTCCACTCTCTCTTCCTCTTGTATATTTCAAATTATCTAGGGTTCTAGGATTTGTTGTATGCACTTGGTTGTAATTTCATCTTATATCTTTGTATGAGAGTGGAAGAAAGAACTTATTTTGTTTATTTTCTTTGTATGGATGCTTGACATTGCACCTATTGACTTGAACATATTTTGTTTGTATGGGTTCATCATTTAATATATATTTTCTTGTTAAAATATTGTACTAAATTATGGTTCTTATTTAGTGGATCATGGTGTCAAGTATTTGTGTTTATAAATTGATAAGTGAATCTACTAATTGCTTGAGTGACATTGGACTTCAACCTATTAGATTCAATTTATTGGTTGGGGTTCCACCAATGGATTGGAATTAATAGGTTAATTTGGTTGCAATTCGGGGTTCCAGTTGTAGGATTAAGACCCTGTGATTAGTAGATTTAATTGGGTTAAGTGCTTAATCAACTTAAGTTAAGTTAATTAATGTGCAGGGCTCCGGTTTTAGTTAAATTAATCTAAGCCTAGCCTATAGAGGTTTTCTTAGGATTCTTTAGAAAATTAGCCACTGTTAACTCCCAAAAATCTTAAGAAGCAATGATTCCCGAATGTTTCATTTACCAAGAATAGCCATCCCACTTAATCCAAATCTCCCCTTTTGTCCAATCATAATTTGTTTTTGCACATAACACTCTTTTACAAACATCATACTTAAAACCAAACAAAATACTTTTTACTCACATTTTCTAGTTTGCATATTAGCTGTTAGAAATCAAGTTACACTAGGGCTCCTTGAGATCGACACTCGGGGATAACTTTCACTACCCCTTGGATTTAATTTCATGGAGAGCGGATCCGAGGCAGCACTCACTACTAAAAAAACACTTTTTACGTCTCTTTCTTTGGACTTTTCACATCTCTTTTTGCTGGGACGTGGATTGGGGAGACGTGGAAAGTCGGCACTTTCCATGTCTCTTTTTTAATATGAGACGTGGAAAAGTTGCCACTTTTCACGTCTCATATTTGAATATGAGACGTGGAAAGTGTTACATTGGGCCACTTTCCACGTCTCACTTTAAAAAAGAGATGTGGAAAGTGCCACTTTCCACGTCTCTTTTTTAAAATGAGACGTGGAAAGTGGCTGAATATATTTTTTTTAAATTTCCATCCAGGTTAGTGAAATCACATCTGCACTATATATACATCACATACAGATTTGAATAGATTCATATCTAAATTGCCACAAACAGATCCGAATGGACAGAATTCACCAAAAAATGTTATATATATACATCTTCACTATATATACTAGTTGCCATGTATGACATATATGAATCTATATAGATTCATATATGTCATACAGTCAAAACAAGTTCTAATTTCTAATCCATATAATGTTGAAGAAACATGGCAGATAACTTATCCCGAATTTCATCAATTGCATCTTGATCAAAAGGCTCTTCCCCTTCATAAATCTACACCAAAGGAGCGATAAAACATCAATTAGTTAATTGTAATTAATAAGTGAAGCAAACAATTGAATTAGAAAATGCAATAATGATGATAATAATGAAACATACATTAGACAAGCCCTCATTAAGTCCACTCATAAGTATGTCATACACATATCGAATTACATAGTACCCACATTCTGTATTGCCAGGTTGCTGAAGGCACTGTAAATCATACAAAAACAATTAGAACATATGAAAATAATTTACTAACGTCTAAGGTATTATTGATTGACATTTAAATAAATACAATCTAAATGACTTACTGTATGCCTAACAATCTCAATTTTCTGCTTAGCTCCACGGTGTGTCTGTAATGTGATATGCCAATGCAATATGGCCCTACAATGAAACTAAAATAAGAATTATGATAATAATTTACTTATACTCATATTTACGAATTCAAAATGTTATCACGCTTACTTGGCGAAAATATTTCTATACAAAATGGGTGGCCCATGATCTAAGGAATCTAACCAATAAATATGGTGTTCTCCGGGGCAGATAACACATAAACTCCAATGTCCCCTGAACCACAGAATTAAATTTACCAAAGATGCTTATAAATTAGAGTGTGCATTTAAAGGTCAAAATGAAATCGAGATTCTCAAATTCACCCAGCAGCAATATAGAGACAAAAATCTCAGTCACTACACAAAGTATGATAGCAAAGTTTCTGGTCAAACAAGTCAGCAGCAAAAATGCCAACATGATAGCAGCAATTAAGCCACTCTACTAACAAGAAAAGTGATAGCAGGAAATAGATTGTAGACATACAAATTCAGAACCACCGAGTCAGATTTCAAATGAAATTTGCCTAGCAGATTTTAACACATGAGCAAGCTGATACTCAGAAATTAAGAAGAGGCAGAACAAACTTAAATGGTACTTATAGTGAACAAACTTACCTATCAAGGATTGGTGGGAAATAACATCGCTTTCTGCAATGTGAAATTTGAAACCTCGCATAGGCATCCATAATATTGTTGTGTCCCTTAATTGCTTCCTCTTCTTTGGAGGTTGTATTCCTTAACAATGACATTGGACTTAGGAATGCGTAGTCCGTGAAGCCCTCATTATAGCACCTCAAGTGAAAGTACCTAAAATAGAACTTGAATTAGATCATATGATTATATTGGTACATAAATGAAAGGTAAAAAATGAGGGGAAAATAAACTTAACTGAATTGCAAGTTCCAACCATCCAAGGTCCAAATTATTCATACTAAAATATGCTACGACATCATTTCACCTAAGTCCAAAGGGATATGTCTTATCAGGTCCCATGACTCCTGGATCCATTTTGAAATTGATCTTGTTAGGCAGGGAAGCGACAAAGCTGCGCAGGAGTGCCAGCGAGGCATAGTCGTTGCCATCATCACGTAGAGGGGTTGTGATTGGTGCATCGAAGATAAGTCGCCTAGACCATAAAATGAAAGACCTTACTGCTTTGTCTAACATAGTGACCTCTTCAGTAGGAAACAGAACATTTATAGACTCCTTTCCTTCTACAACAAATACAACAGATACCGTAACTTGGTCCTCCGGAATGGCTATATTATGGATGGTTGAGGCCCTTCGGTACTGAGTAGCTTTGGCAACTGGTCGCAGCTTTGGGACATCCAAATGGAGAAAGCAAGGTTGTCCCTCATCTACTGAGCTAAGACCAGGGGGTCGATTGGCACAGTGCAACTGCACTTTGTACTTTGAAAGCCAGGGGATTCCTGCAGTGTTTGCGAAATTACAGAGATAATAAGCTCATTGAAAGATAAAATATATGCTAATTCATAAACAATATTAGATACTCACATGTCGTGGTGAAACTCCAGGCTGCATTATACTCCTCTTCTCACCCCGAACTTGTTGTATCACTTTATCCTGGATTTTTTCTGAGAGCTTTGCCACAAATTCCTGACTTGGTTCATACTGGACAGTACTTCGAGAATGACCAAAATATTTTTTCAAACCAAATGTCCCATACTCGCCTTTAACTCATCCAGGGGGATCAGGCTTCCCAATTGATGTAGCAAGAATGTCCATTCTACCGGTCTGAGAGAAGAACCCTTGGGAACTTTGCTCTTCAAGTTTGTCCTACAAGTTACAGGAAAAAAATCATTTGGTCTTGTTTAGAAGAAAAAGTTAGTAATGCAATTTATTAAACATTAACAAATAACTTACAATTTTTTTAGCAATTTTTTCCACTTCAAGGCTTACAAATTTCCCTCCACTCTTCTTCCTTCCTTTCACTAATTTTTTGTGACGTGGGATAGGTAGGGTAGGTTCTACAATAATGTTAGGGTCTGATTTGGCTGCTTCCTCCATTGTCTTCAAATGTTCCCTAACCATTTTCTCTTATAACAACAAATAACCTCCGCAAGACATTGTGTGTGGATACACATTTAGCTTTTGCTTCTCTTGCTGTTTCTTGCTTTTTTCCTATGCAGAGAAAACAAAGTTAGTATAATGTAATAACCAAGTAGTAAACAAAGTTTATATGAAACAAAGTTAGAATAGACATACCTGGAACTCCTCAGTTAACCGTGATGCTTTAAACTTTTTCCACTCCTTTAGTTTAAGAGATGGCCACATAAGACAAGGATCTTTATTGCACCTAGGTCCTCGAACATATTCTCTAGTAAGAGTAGACTTGAAATCTTTCCATCGATGTTGTACTTCCCTCAGCTAATGCTTTTTAAATGCCTCAGTGTTTGGGACAGTGAAGTTTTGCTGCCAAATTATTAAAATGCTTAGTCAACTGTTATAACAAATAAATCAAATCATTTTATAACAAATAAATCAAGTCATCAATCAATTTAAAGAAAAGGTTTATAAAATACCAAAATATGCATCCAGACTTTGTCCTTAATTTCTTTGCGTATTAATCTCCAATCATCTATAAGTATGCTTAATCTGCTTCGTGCTAGATATTCGAGGTAACTAGCAAATGTGCTCCTGTTTGGACCAAGTGGGATCATGTCCTCATTAAAATCAATAGGAATGGGTTCAAAGTTGCTAGTTCCTTGCTGCTTAACGATCTTAGGAAGCTTGGTGGAGCCCCTGCCCTACCTTCCTTTGGGAGGATCGACATGTGGTTACTCTTCATCATTTGAGTGATCCTCATATGAGTCATCGTCATAATTGTCTTCCATTTACCTGTTACAAAATTGAAATAATTTCAACATAAAATATAAAAAATAAAAAACAATTTTTATTCATTAAGGTACTTACTTTATGTATTATCCCATATTCCTTCACAATAAGCATTCCTAAAAGCATATCGATCATCATCTATCAATTCTAATTCACCGAGTTGAGGTGGGTAAGGAGAAAGGTGGTGTGTCATCTAGATTTGAAGTTGGAGCACGATTCTTTTGTTTTTTACTTTGTAGGACTATGGACAATCAGGGATTTGCAGGAGTCACATAGAAAACTTGCTTCACCTGACTTGCTAAAATGAAAGGCTCATCACTGTAAGCAACCCTCTGAAGATCAATAGTGGTGAACCCAAACTGACGATCGATCTCAACTGCATTTTGGCTTACCCACTTGCATTTGAAGAGTGGAACTTTAAACTTGTTGTGACTTACATCCCATATTTCTTTAATAACTCCATAATAAGCCATGGAAGCTACTTTTGGGTTTTTATCCTTTGAACTAGAATAGTGCATAGCTTCGGCTACAACCTTTACACCACTGTTTTGCATAGTACTGTTATAGTCTTTAGTTTTTGTATGGAAAGAATACCCATTTATATCATATTCACTCTATGTGACAACCTCAAAAAGGGGGCCCTCAGCTAACCATTTAATTGTATCTAACACATCGGTCTTTTCTGTAATATTTTCCTTGAACCACTCAATGAATGTCTTGTTATGCTCATTAGCTATTTGTTTGTCATTTTTCCTTAGGTTCTTGTCCCTTAAACTTCTTTTGTGGTCATCTAAATAAGGCTGCATTTCTTCCATATTATTTAGAATATATAGGTGAGCTTGTAACACATCTTCAGGTTTCATACTCTTCCCTTTAAGTCCCTTTCCCTTACTGATCATGTCTTCATGTCTGGACATTTCCTCTACATCTTTCAAGTATGGTTTGCAAAAGTCCATAGATTCTTCAATCACATATCTTTCCACAATGGATGCTTTAGGTCAATAGGGGTTCTTAGAATATCCTTTTAGGACTTTCATGAATTACTCGAAAGGGTATATCCACCTTAGATAAACAGGGCCAATAGTCTTATCTCCCTTACCAAGTGAATGATCAAGTGGACCATGATATCAAAGAAGGCTGGAGGAAAGTGCATCTCTAATTTGGTCAGAATAAGGTAACCTTCTTTTTCCAACTCATCCAATTTCTCAGTGTCGATAACTTTGATGCATACAGCATTAAAAACATACACAATCTAGTTATGGTGTTCCTTACATCATCTTGCATAATGCCTCTTATAGCGACTCGTAATAATTGTTGCATTAATACATGGTAATCATGTGATTTCATTCCCACCAACTTTAAATCATCAGACACAAGTTTGCTAACGTTAGAAGAATAGCCATGTGGCACCTTGATCCAACGCAAACACCCACACAGACTTTTTTTCTCCTGTTTAGACAATGTATAAGCAGCTGGTTCCATATAAAATCTCTTGCCATTATTACTTACTTTTGGATGAAGCCGTTGTCTTATTCCTATTTCCACCAAGTCTAATCTTGCATTGATCCTGTCCTTAGTCTTTCCTGGAATGTGTAAAAGCGTTCCGACAAGACTATCACACACGTTTTTCTCTACATTGATCACATCAATACTGTGTCTCACATGAAGAAAGTGCCAATATGGTAGGTCAAAGAAGATTGACCTCTTCTTCTACATGTTAGACTCACTCCCAATCTTCTGTTTCTTACCGAATACCACTTTGATATTCGATACACGGCCGTAAACTTCTTCCCTAGTTAATGCCTTTGGTGCCAATCCATGCTCTAGTGAACCGTTAAAATTCTTTTTTAACTTACGGTAAGGATGATACCGATCAAGAAACCGACGATGACTGAGATAAAAGGTCTTCCTTCCATGCTTGAGTTGATGGTAGTGTGTGTCTGCTTCACATATAGGACATGCCCTGTGCCCTTTCACGCTATATCCAGATAGATTTCCATAAGCAGGAAAATCATTTATTGTAGTGAATATCATAGCGCGCAGCTTAAATGTCTCTTGCCTGTATGCATCAAACACATCGACGCCTTCCTCCCACAACTTCGCCAAATCCTCAATCAAAGGCACCAGGTAGACATCAATGTCATTGCGTTTTGGCCCTGAAATCAACATTGAGAGCATCACATACTTGCGTTTCATACACAACCAAGGAGGTAGGTTGTAAATGACTAGGAGAACAGGCCAAGCACTATGTGTGCTACTTAGATTTCTGAAAGGGTTGAATCCATCAGTGCATAGACCAAGGCGAAGATTCCTTGACTCACAGTCGAAGTCAGGAAACATTTCATCCATCTTCTTTCATTGAGGAAAATCAGCCGGGTGCTAGACACATCTTCTTTCTCATCACAGTGCCATCTCAGATTCTTTGCTTCCTGCGTATTTGAATACAAACGTATGAACCGAAGTACTATTGGCAGATACCACAACACCTTCAAAGGTGACCCGTTGTTTATCTTATCACCACAGGCATCCTTCTTAATTTTATACCTTGGGGTCTTGCACTCCGAACACTCTGTTAGTTCCTTATATTCATTCCTATACAGTGCACAGTCATTAGGGCAAGCATGTATCTTCTTATACTCCATACCCATATTATTGAGAAGTTTTTTAGCCTCATACATTCGATTCGGAAGGACATTATCGTCTGGAAACATATCACTCAACTCTTCAAGCAACTCTGAGAAACCCAAAATATGCCTACCCATTATGTGCCTTTATATTCAATAAGGTCACAGCGGTCAACCGTGTATACTTACGACACCTAAGGAATAACGGTATCTCTACATCACTCCGTAACTTGTCATGTTCAAGAAGTTGTGTAAATGACTCTGCCCCAATATCATTAATCATGTCATTCATTTTATCGACACCAACATCATCCACAACACCCATACTTTGTGACATTGAAGAAGGCATTGTTATTCCTAATTCACCATGCCAAACCCATTTTCCATACTGGAGATTGATCCCATAACAAATAAGGTCATCCCTTATATCATCAATGCTCTTTCGAATCTGATTTATATACACTTCACACAAGGACAAAAATACATCCCACTTTTACTACGAGCGTTCCTTTTAGCAAACTCAATAAACCCTTCCACCCCAAGTCCATACTCTTTACTAGTTCTCAACTTATTCATCCAACTACGATCCATTCTATTCAAACCTTCACTACATTCCACAAAAGTCAAGTTTACATTATCACTAACTCAAAGTAAATTAATGATGATAGAGTAGTTAATTAAAATAACTATACCAAAAACTTTGATAGCATCCCCCATAAAAGAAAGCTGAACTTTATTAACAACATACACAAAAGAAAATGAAGAAAGAAAGAGTAAGAATCTAACTCACAGTACTAGCAAACAAATGAGAAGAAAGTATGGTTGATTCCTCTACACCAAATCAGGTATCTTAGCCCTGAAACCATAAATACAACGAAAAATCATATCAACAGAGAAATTCAGTGTGGTGGCAGCAGCTAGACAATATGACCGTACAACTTTTGTTTCACATTTCAAATGACAAAAGCTTATATATAGCTAGGAGAAAATCTGAAAAATCTAGTGAATATGAATCAAATTTCCAGCAAATTTCAGCAACAATACAGCGCAATTAAACCAAAAAACTAATGTTTGTACTCCAGGTAACATCTCAAGCAATTGGACCATTTGGGATCAAGGAGGGTTATAGAATTAGTGATATTGAATATTCCATTAAAAGAAGTTTAGGATAATGTATAGAATCAGAAACAAAGACCCAAACTTTAAATTCTTCAAGCATCGTTGTTGGTTTACACTTAAATCATGGAACCCATCCATACAGTATGGTTCCTAATTGATAAAATAAAACAGAAATTCACAATTATTTTCAGCTTCTAAATCCCTACTAAATCTTCTCTAAGATAAATTTTTAAGACAAAAGTTTCCAATTTCAATTCACTCACTTACATATTAACACCAATACTCAAACTTCTCAGTTCAAAAACATTCATCAAGACTATTACTCTTTTAAATTAATTTAAGATTCTCTTTTAGCATGAAATAACACTGATCAGGCACTCATTCACACACACACACACACACAACTCAGCACTGAACCTAAAACTTGCAATTGACATAATAGTTGAATTAAGCACAATAGTCAAGTATACATGGCACATATATCAACAATTACAACAAATCTAACTAAAATTTAACATCAAAGTTTCCCTCCTTCTCCTATCATAACCAGCGGCTAGAACAGAACAGGAAAAGAGGGAGCAAAAATTCAACTAACAAGCAAAGAAAAGAAAACACCCAACAATCCCATACACAATTAGCAAGCAACAGAATTTATATTCCCCAATTTCAGATGCAATCATAGCAGAATATCATGAAGAACAGGAAGAAAAAGAAACAAGAAATTCAACGGAATAGGGCAGCCAAGAGGGAAGAAGAAAATTTGAACACCTAACTATTTTCATACATCATTGATTATCAACCCTTCCCCATCAGCAGTAAATCACAATAACCTACTCTTTAATGCATCAGAAATAAGAGGCGCAAAGAGAACAATATAATTTCTTTAAGGTTAGTATACGTGGCACAATAGTTTGATCCATGAATTAAGCACACTCGAACAGTAATTGACGAAATCAGCTCTAATCTACTCCTAATTAAATTTAATCACCAATGAGTCTTGATTTAGGTCAGTAGCTGAAATGTTCGTGAATGAACAATGACTTCCGACGCATACCATTTGAAATCTCACCACATCTTTACATTCAAGCTTGATTTTTTTTAGAAAATTTGTCTCCTAAACTTATTCTCTGATTTAATGGTGAAATTTTGCCAGAACCCAAACTTTATTCGGACTACTCATATGAAACTCATCGAAATCAGAAAATCAAAGGCTAGAGGGTGATTGGGATGACTTACCTAACTCCAAATCCGGTCTTGCATGTGCTAACCGACCTCCTTGCCGACGATAATAGAGGCAAATGGGGGAGCTGAGGGTGATTCCCCTTGCTCTGCACGAAGAACAAAGAAGATGAGGTGAGGGAAAATGGGGAAGCTGAAGGTTTTTTTTTAAAAGAGAATCCACGTCTCATAAATGGATATGAGACGTGGATACTAATATAAAAATAAAAAAAATGAGTAACCACGTCTCATATCTTTTATGAGACGTGGTTACTAATTTAAAAGTAAAAAAAAATTAGTAACCACGTCTCATATCTTTTATGAGACGTGGTTACTAATTTAAAAAAAAAAAATCAGTAACCACATCTCATATCTTTTATGAGACGTGGATACTCATTAAAAAAATTATCTACGTCTCATATCCACGTCTCATAAAATATATGAGACGTGGAAAATAAAATCCTGCCTTTTTTCCCTGCAAACATCCCACCTTTATTTTGACTTGCCGTGAGTTATTTTTGGAGGAGAATCCACATCTCTTATTAAAAAAGAGACGTTGAAAATGTTCAAAATAATTACAATTTTGCCACCGTCTTTTTTCTACATCTTATTTGAAAAGAGACGTGAAATGGAGACGTGAATGCTGTTTTTTGTAGTAGTGACTATACTGACTTTATCCCACTTTCGGTGCTTTTCACTTGTCCACCAGCGAACACTGGATTTTTCTGATGTGAAAGTTTGCAGATATTTTGGGTTTAAGGTAACCATTGCTATGAACCGACCTTGAATGACCCACACCCAATTCCTAACCATATATTTCGACCTAATCCCTCAATCCCTTCATCTTCTCCATCCCAATTTCACCTCTTACCTCATTTTCTCTCAACCCTACCACCATCTCTTCCATCTTCCACCAAAATCATCCTTGGCTTCCACTCCCATTCCTTTTGTTGGTGATTTCTCCATGAGAAGCAGTAATTAAGAAGCCCTACTCTTGGTGATGGAGATGGCAACATGAGCTTAGAGCTTCACTATGGGAGTTCTTGTTCTCTCGTTCTATCTTCCTCTTGTATTTGCATATTTATAGGATTCTAGGATTTTGTTTATGCAATTGAATGAGTTGTTCATGATTATCCTTTGTTAGAGAGTGGTAGAAACATTCTTAGCTATATTTTCATTTGTTTATGCTTGATATTGCTCTTCATTGACTTGGATATTATTCAAACGTATGGATTCATCATTTTGAATGAATATTTAAGTTAAGATTTTGTTCTATTTGAGGATACTTACTTAGTGGATCATGTGATTTGTCACCTTTCTAAACGCCTTGGGGTACAAATGAAAAATAATTAAAAACCAAGGATTGCACAAGTGGTACTCTCCCGGATTGTCTCATATGGAGTCGATTAACTAACTACCTAAGCTAACTAAATGCATGTAAAGCTATAAAAATTCGAGGTTTTTGTGATTTTGATTAGGAAAACTAAACTAAATATTTTTGGGATTTTTTATTTAGGAGAAAGAAATTAAAATTGATTTGTGAAAAGTATATGATGAATATGGGTCTCTTGATGAATTGGGCAGCCTTCTTAGCTTCTAAATAATATGGGAGTCCTAATCCAAGTTCTAATGTAAAAACCTAAGGCAATCGCTCCTAGTCCAATTAACCTAATTAACTAATTAACGTGGCGCATCGCTCATTCAATTAATCAAATTGTTAATTGTTAATTCCCAACTTGATAGTGAAGATTCATAATAAACACACAAAGAGGCTCTCATTGGAAGTAGATCAAACCTTCCAATGATGGATCTAGTGGCTAAACACACATACAATCGCACATGCATTCAACATATTTTAGAAATCCAAAGGATATATAAATGAAGTATATCTTTTGCATGATATCATGAAAACAACACTAGGTTCTTATACATAAAAGAACATTGCTTGATTACATGCATGACCGATAGAAATTTAAAGATGACTTGTTCCAGAAACATATATATATACCAAAACACATGGAATTGAAATACAAAAATGAAATTGGACAAGAAAAGAAAACTAATAACTCCCCATTAAAGACGTTGAAGCTCCAGTTGCCTTCCTCCATCAAGATCTCTACAAAGGTGCCTAGCCATTCATGCTCTTGATCAACATGGACTGGATTTTGGAATTGGAAGGCGTAAGAGTATAGTGGAAGATGATTTTCATGCAAGGAGGAGAGGAGGAGAAGGACGAAATTTTGAAGAGGAGAGCAATGAAATTCGTTGGTGGCAACCAAAAACATTCCAAATTGGCCTAGGATGTCTTATTCTTACTAGGATTAACAAATAGGAAAGGTTTGGGAAAAAATTATGGGATGAAAGAGAGAATGGGTGAATAAAATAGGAAATTAGGATTCCCCTCTCTATGTCACAAGAAACCACTTAAAAACTATCCAAAATGGCCTCTGGTTGCCTAATTTGGCCGCCCATAACATATAGGAGAGATTTGGGGAAAACCCAAGCACTTTCTCTCAAGAAATCTAACCAACATAGGAAATATTTTAGGCAAACCCAATCCACTAATCCAATAAGAAATTTCCTATTTTGTAAAAGTTTCCTTTTTTACAGAAGTTTCCTATTTTGCTTTGTTCTTGCTTTGACCTTTATTCTTTGCACATACAATGGAAATTTTAAGTACATGTGAAGTATTTCAAATCCAAAAACAATAAATGCATGAGTTAATTACCTAATATGCTCAAATTATAATGAAAATGCAATTAACTCTCTAATGTTGGATCCTAAGTATAAAAGTGCCTAAATCCCCATTTAATAGCCTAGAACAAATGCTAATTTCCTATAATTAGTGGATAAATATATGTAATAATAAAGTGCAATCATCATGGTATCATGTAATTGCATTTGGAAAATGGATCTTGAACTTGTTCATTGCATGAGTGGCATTGGGTTTCAATCCTAGAGTTTTGGTTCATTATATGGGATTCCAATAATGAATTAAAACCCTAGGTTTAATTAAGTGGTAATTAGGGATTTTGGTTGTTGGATTAGGGGCCCCTTGCAATATAATTGGCTAATTGAACTTGGTTATTGGGCTTAATCAACTTGGAGTTGGAGGGATTAGAAAGCTGGATTCCGATACTAATCCACTTAACCAAAGCCTAACCTAGAAGAATTCTTCTATGGATCTTTTAATTAGCCAAAGAACTCCTTAAAATTAATTGAAGTAATTATTGTTTAAATCTCCTATCACCAAGAATATCCATCTCATAATCCAAATCGCCCTTTTTTATACAATCTATCTTATTGTTTTTTTAACATACACACTTTTTACACCAATTTCTATACCAAAAACCCGAATTCAATGCTTTAACCCATTTTAATTAGTTTTCATTAGTTACTAGTAATTAATTGCACATAGGCTCCTTGAGACCGACACCCGTGGATAGCTTCCACTACCCATTGGGTCTAAATTTCTTGGAGAGCGAATCGGAGGCTATACTACCATTTCGGTGCTCTTCACCAGGTCTAACTTTAAGGTTGCATCTAGCTTAGGTACATTTTAGTTTAGTTTTTGTTTCTTCATATCATACTTTGAAAACACCTAAAAATTAGTGTAGATACTTTCTCTATGCATATTCCTTGCTCTTTGACATACTTATGTTCTTGGTTGCCTTTGTGGTAGATTTATTGCACTATTTTGTGAATGCATACTTTTGCTTGATTTTGAGTGCATAATTCTATCCCCCAAGTCATATTTTTGGTGTTTGAAACATACTTGTGCATAGCATACCATTTTGAACTTTCTTGCAAAATTTGGCCACTTAACTCAATTTCTTGCACAAAGGGTATTTTTGGAACTCAACTGGCTAAAATTGGTTTCAAAAATTTTTTTAAGCTTAATTTTTGCATCCCATACTTGCTCTTACTATTTTGCACTAGTTTTGAAGTGGAACATCATATTTTCAGTCAACTTGTTTAAGTTTTTTGAATTTTCCAAAGTTCTGCATAATTTCCCTCTGTTCACTGGCCCGCTTTCTGACCTTCGCCATAGCCTTCCTATGGTGAAGACCACGACATAAGAGCGCGCGCGCATACACACACACACACACATACACACCTCGTCATGACCTCGCCATAGAGAAATCCATGGTGAGCCCCCCGACAACTTCTATTTTTGCTGTCTTTTAGCTATTGTTGCTGCATATACACCACACACACTTCACACACACACACACACACACACACACACACACTTCCATACATCACATTCCATTCATTCTTGTTTGAGTTTTGCAAACTCTAAGTCTAGGTTGTTGTTGTTAGTCTACTTGTTCTCTGTGCCTTGTACGACTTAACCTTGACTTCATACACAATTCATAGAGCGGAGCATTTGTACTAAGTACAAGCCCCTCATTTGACCTCTCCAATATATGATAACCTCATATTATCAATACCTTCCTTGGGTAGAATCGTCAAAAAGTTAAAATCAGTGTACAGACTTATGTTTATGATCCTAATAATATAATGGTGATTATTACTTTATTTTGTTTGATTGATCACTATTCCTAAAATTTCTACCAGTTCATTCAAAAATTTCCCTTTTCATGTATGATAGATAAAATCGTTCTTTGCACTAGAGATACATAGATGAGATTAAGTTACATGGTCATTGTTGCTTCACCGGTCCTCCTGATGAAAATTAAGGTTGGGATTTGACGGGAACAAAGAATGATTTAACTAAAAATGAAAAGAGAATTGAAAATACTTAAATCAAACAAAGAAAGAAAGATGGAAATGCCATACTTGTGGATGTTCTTCTTTTGGAAGAAGAATCTTTCGATGGGAATTGCAACGACAAGATCTCTGCATCGGATTCGTGATGGCAAGAAAGATGGATGGCGACGGTGACAAATTCATCAACTTTAAAGAATTTATCGAGCTTAACATGAGGAAGATCAATTCAACGGAGGAGACCAACATTTTATGTTAGGGCAGAGATGCGGGATTCGAGGGAAAAGATGACATCTTTGGTGTGTGAGGCCAAAGGAGTGAAATATGAAGTCTAGGGTTGAAGATCACCGTGATTTGTGTGCTGTGTAACGTGCCCTTAGGCCCACCCTTCAAGAAAATTAGAACCAAGGTTATAGTGGAAGCTAACCCCTAGGTGTCATTCGCTTGAGGAGCCTAACACAAAAGTAACCTAGTAATTAATATGCAAACTTGTAAAAGCGGGTAAAAAGTATTGTATTTGGTTTTTGATATAGAATAGGTGCAAAAGGTATGATATGTTCAAGGGTAAAATAAAAAAAAGGATAAAAGTGAGATTTGGAGGGGAATGGAAATGGAATCATTCTTGATAAATGGAAACTTTGAGATTTATTGCTTCAAAAGATCTTTAGGGAGTTTCATGTTGATTTTTGAAAGACACCTAGAGGAACTCCTCTAGGCTAGGCTTAGGTTAACTTAATTAATGCCGAAACCCCGCACATTACTTAATTTAACCTAAGTTGATTAAAATCAAAATTAAGGTGAATTTGCTACTTGTAAGGGGCTCATAATCCAACAATCGAAATCCCAAATTGCTACTTAATTAATCCTAGGGTTTAATTAATTATTGGAACCTCACATAATAAATTAAGACTCTAGGATTGAAGCCCAATGCCACTCATGCAATTTTACAAATTAAAGAACTAATTAATCATGCAAGACTTTACATCCACAACTTGGGCCACCCCATAATTGCACTTAATTTATTAATTAACCCTAATTCATTGATGGCCACCCAAACAAGAGCTAAAATTGAAAAAAGTGATTACCCAATGTCTAAACACAATTAATTAATTCCTATGCTATTTCATTCACGCAAAATCACTTAACATTTTTAATCCACTAACCAAGCCACCTTGAATTAGCACAAGATATTCATTTAAGAGAATAACAAATCATGAACCCATTAATTTCATTAAACTCAAAATTAAAGTAGCACAATGTCAAGCATTCAACAAGAAAGAAACAACACAACTAGTTCCTAACCCTTATACAACATGTAGAAATTCAAGAACAAACCCAAATATCATAGATATACTCCTAGAACCCTAGAAAATCATAAATACAACAAGAGGAAGAAGGAGTAGAGCTAAGACTCCCCTATTCAAGTTTCAAACTCATCCCTTGGCTTCTACCATCAAGAATGGGGAAGACTAGCTACTATCCTCCATGGGAAAGTCAGCAACAAGGAGTGGAGGTTGAGAAAACATGGAGATTTGGATGGAAGAAGGTAGAAGATGGAAGATAGAGATGTGGGAAAATGAGAGAAAATGGGAGCTAGGGTTTGGGGGACTCCAAATCTGACATAAGAGCTTCAAAATAGTGCTTTGTATCATCCTTAAGTCGGGTCATAAGTGGGTGCAAGATTGAATCTAGATTGAGGCCTAAAAATAAAGTCTGGTGTGCTACAGAATCGGGGCCTCACAATGGGGTGCCATAGCGAGGTACAAAAGCGATGCAATTTTCAGAAAGTTCTGGGTCCATTTCTGTAATTTTCATAATTTATCTATAAACTTGTATTTTGACTTTTCTCTTGAATTTTCAACATTTTGCCCCATTTTTCTTGCTTCTTCTCATATGGAATCCCCCATATTTGGTCCTCGGATGGCCCTACAAGTAAAGTTTCCACATGAACAAATCAAACTAAATGGTGGCCAAACACTTAGAAGCATGAGAGAAGGATAAAACCAACATATATATATATCATTTATTACCAAAAGAGAGGAAGAATCAAGTTTTAATCCATACAAAGGTTCAAAATAATCCTAGAATAGAAGTTTAGCCACTCATGGAGTGAAAAGTACAAATCTGGAAAATAGATACAGCCATGGCAGAAATTCTAGAAAATAAAGAGAGAAGAACAAGAAAAACCAAAGGAAATGAGGTTGAATCTCTATAACTCTTCAATCTCTACTTGAATCTCCTTGAAAATATTCAAACCCTATCTTAGAAATGCTCCTAAGTAGCCCCAAAGAAGTCCTAAGTCAAAAGGTTGCGTTCTATGCAAGTTTAGGGTGTTTTAAAACCATATTTTTTTGCTAAGGTGTTCGTTGTGCAGTCAGTAAGCATTTTGGCTGTGACCAATAACTTTATGCCTAGAACTTTTTGGATTTAGTTGTAGCTAGTTATTTTGCATGTGCTTTTGGTTGTGCTAAATCTCCTTAATTAATTTACAGACTCCTTTTTTTTACATTTCTTGATTGGCTAAATCTTCTTTTCCACTTCTTGGCCCTTGACTTTACTTAAAATGAAACTCAAATGTCGCTTAATTAATTGGTTTCAACAACCTAACAATCAGTAAAATCTACACAAGTCAAAGTTGATAAAAAGAGGGTAAAATATTCACATTTAAATCAAGAATTCAATGACTTTAACCTAAATATCAACTTTGCACATTTTCCTATCATATGTGCATCAAAATATGTATAAATCCACACAAAAAGTGTAAGAACTATAGGTAAATGTGCTAAAATGGTATGAATTTCATGACGTTAACAATGATCCACTTGCAAAAGTATGTACCTTGATCTATGATGATTACTTTTGGAATGCCATACCTGCAAAAGATAGAAGATCGTAAGGATTTTGAAATAGTAGTTGCATCATCCTTTCTAGTGATGATCTCCTCTATCCATTGAGACTCATAATCTACAGCAAGGAGAACGTAAGTGAAACCGCAATATGGGGGAAATGGGCCCATGAAATCAATTCCTGAAACGTCAAAGATTTCACAAACAAGGATTTGGTTCATGGGCATCTCATGTCTCTTGCCCCAAGCCCCATGGTGTTGGCCCTATCACATACCCTGCAATACATAATGTAGGCCAATAGAACCCACACTCTAACACCCTCCTAGCTATCTTTCGACTACTAAAATGCCCCTACAAGATAAATAATAAGAATGTGTCACAATAGAATGAATATCATGGTTAGGAATACATCACCGGATGATCTGATAACTACAAACACGCCATAGGATGGGTGGATCTCAAATATAGTATCTAGCCTTCATCCTCAACTTGACTTGAAAGTGAAACAAAGAAGAGGAGACCACATCAACAGCAAGGAAATTCACAATGTGAGAATACCAAGGCTCACTAATAGCCAAGGCATATAAAGCAGAGTCACGAAAAGAATCAATGCAAAGACTAAAGAACCAACTCCCCTTGTGTTGGGAGGCCAGCGGCTTAGATGATCGGCCACATGGTTTTTAACTCGGGCTTGATCCTTCATCCTTACATCAAATTCTTGCATAAGTAGAGACTATCTCAGTAGTCTAGCCTTAGACTAGGGCTTGTAGAATAAATATCACATAGCTATATGGTCAGTGTATACTACCACAGAAGAGTTAATCAAGTATTGCCTAAACTTATCCAATGTAAAAATGATGGCAAACAACTCCTTTTTAGTAGTAGTGTAATTAATTTGTGCGGAATCAAGTCTTCTAGATGTATAAGAAATGACCATAGGGACCCTGTCAACACTCTGACTAAGCATCGCTTCTACCGCGTAATTAGATGCATCACATGAAAGCTCAAAAGGCAAATACCAGTTTGGTGCACTAATTATGGGTGGAGAAATCAATAAGGATTTCAAAGTATCAAAGGCATGCATGAATTTATCATCAAAAACAGAATCAGTGTCCTTTTTAAGCAAAGAAGAAAGGGGTAAGGCAATTCTTGAAAAATTTGCAATGAAACACTTGTAGAACCCTGCATGCTCAAGAAATGATCTAACTTCTTTGAGATTGGTAGGATAGGACAAAGAGGAAATAACTTCAATATTTTCTTTGTCAACCTGATTTAACCTTTGCCTAAATGCGCCTTGGGGGTTAAGATCAAATTTTAATCCAAGGATTGCAATATAGGTTGCAACCCCGGGTCATTTCACTTGAGGAGTCTTTCTAATCTACCTAAACTAACTAAGTGCAATTAAAACAATAAAAAATTCTGCGGTTTTGGTTTTGAAAAGTCATTTGGTGAAACTATAAAGAAAACGTAAATACTTGATTTTGGTATTTTGGATTAAAGGATGAAAGAAGTTTGGATTAAGAGTAATTTTATAGGATTGGCTTTAGTATTACGGTGGCTCAAGTGCTTCTTTAAAAATGATAAGTGGGTGTTTAATTTACTAAGTTTAATTGAGAAAATCCCCAAGCAATCACTAGGGGTCCACTAGCCCTAATTAATGACTAATCTAGCAACCACTTTCATAGCCAGTTAGAGTTAGTGTTAAGGTCCACTGGTTTGTGAAATGCCTTGAAAAAAATGCAATTTAAGTCTCATGAATTGCAACCACAACATTCATACATGTAAGAAATTGACTATAACCACTAGCAACCACTAAAATGGTTATAACAAAGAATACAACCACAAGTAGATAGGAAATTGTATCTCAATCACATTTAATTTAAAGCATACACATAATAGTTCACAAACATAGATAGCAACCACATATCTCATGTCTCAAATCCAAATACAAGACCAATACAAAAGAGTAGAAGTCAAATACAAAGGAAATAAGAAATTGTGAACTAAAAACTCCCCTATGTTGGTCCATGAAGCTAGAGCCACATCCACACCATCAAAGACCTTGAACTTAGCCTTTCATCTTCTTGAAGTCGAGCCCTAAATAGCCCATAGCAGCTGCATCCATGAGTGGAAAAGGATGAAGAAAAAATATGGTGGAAATGAAAGGTGAAAGAAGGAGGAACAAGGAAATAAGGAAGATTAGAGATGAAAATGAGTGGAGATGTGAAGATTTGAGTAAGGAATGAAGGAAGATGATGAAACCCTAGGAGAGCTGGAGTATTTTCGTGCTTGGAGGGCTTAGAAAAATGAAGAGATAGGGTTTGGGGTCTATTTATACCCCCTGAAACTCTAAAAATGAGTCTACAGAATGGCCCTCACCATGGAAAGCCCACGACTAGGTCTAGAGAGCATGCCAAGTTTGGGACCCTCACCGTGGTAGCCTTGCCACGGCGAGGCCCACGGCTAAGAGGGCTATTTTTGCACATTTTCAGAAATTTTGGGCATTTTCGTAATTTTTCCAAATTTGACAGATTCACTTTTTGGGCTTATTTTTTACATTTTCAACCTCTTTTTTCAATTCTCCCAATTGACCTACAATGAAAATCAAACACAAATGTAATATCCAGAGTTCATATTAAGAAATGCATGAGTTTATGCCTTAAAATGTGCACTTTAAGATCAAAATGCAATTATCTCAATGCCTTGGAACTCTAAGTATACAAGTGCCTAAACTATCATGTAATGGCTTATATCAAGTGTTCATTTTCCATAATTAGTGGGTAAAAATATGTAATAATCATGCACAATCCTTCCCCCACACTTAGACCTTTGTACTCCTGGACAAAGGGTACAATGCAAAGAAGAATGATTTTAACCAATCAATAATATCAAGCTGGCATGAATTATGATCAAGAATATGCAAAGGGCGAATTGGCAAAGCAATTGGATGAAGCAGTGGCAAAGAGGACTCTCAAGATAATAGTGTTTCACTCTACTCACCTCTTGTGAGATTTTTCACACTCAACTTGCTCAAACAACAATCTGCCATAAGCTTGTAACTACTCTAATATCTCCACCCATACATACAATCATGAATGAATCAAAAGGACTTGAAGGGTGGAAATGATGGAAAAGGAATGATGGATTGCATTTTATAGAAAGGAAAAGTTGAAACACAATTCAATGTCACTATTGGAGTACATAGCACATAAGAGCATACTTTTAACAATAATGATGCCACATCAAGAAATGCCTTATTCTTCAAACTTTCTTCTCTTTTTTTCTTTTTTTCTTTCTTTATATATTTTTTATGCACATTTTTCTATTTTATTTTTCTTTTTAACATATACATGGAATTAACAACAAACAAAAGTGGCTCAGACTCAATGCATCATCACAAAATTCACATCAATGCATTACAACAAAGGAATGACTCAAATTGGGTGAACAATAGAACAATGATATATTGTGGGTTTGTGTTTGGGGAGAATGGGTTTTGAAATGAATGCCTAAATCATTTTCATGCATGAATGCAATTTATCTTTGAGAAAGAGTAGACACAAGTTCTAGAAATTGAATGATCAAGCAAGTATACACTCTTGAAATGAAAATAGGCCCAAAAAGCTCACAACAAGGTTAACCTCAATTGGCAATTAAATATCCAATTGCAAGGCCAATTAACACAATGCATATGCTTGAAAATAACTCATCACTAGCTCTTTCATAATTTAAAGGATAAAATGCATAATTCTTTAAGTTCTTCCCATTGCTCATGAAGCTCATTGGTCAAAGGGTAAAGTCCATTCTTGCTCCATGGTTTTAAAAAGTTGTTGCCACACTAGGTTTTCAAAAACAAGTTTTAAAAATGGGTAGAAAATGCAACTAGGTCCTCCATTACAATGAATGCGACCCTTCATTACAATACAAGACTAAGAAGCAAAATCACCTTGGTTTTGAAATTTTTTTGACAAAAAATATGTTCTCTAATGTGACATATCATGATAAAATCAATGGATTAAGCAAGACTACCTAAACAACACACAAACCCTTCCCCTACACTTAAATCTTGCATTGTCCCTAATACAAAGTCAAAATGTAAGGTGCAGCAAGTAAGAGAACATAATAGGGATTTATTCACTCAAATAACACACGAAAGCTATCTTTTGCTAATGGTATAGTCCCTCCCCCACACTTATCATTCAAGATAATCTCAAAAGAGCATACAACAAATAAAGGCAATGAAAATACAAGAGAGAAAAGGGACAACCTTGTGTTTAAAACGCTTCAAATTCTTGTAGGAGAAGTTCTCACCTCAAATAAGAAACATGCATGTCTTCATGTAGGCCTCTTCTCCCACATGTTCCTTCCTTGATGTGAAGTGTTGCATTTCTTGCAAAGAGAATACAACAAACACAACAGTATCCAATTCTAGGTAAGGAAACGATTTTTCTAAATAGGTATTGCAACCAAGGAAGTCAATCAAACTCCCATAAGTAGGAGTAAGACAAGGAAATTCATTTTCAAAACACTCAAGTGTATGTGTAGCAAAATGCAATTAACTCAGTGCCTTGGAACTCTAGTATACAAGTGCCTAAACTATCATGTACTAGCCTATATCAAGTGTTAATCCCCCATAATTAGTAGGTAAAAATATGTAATAATCAAGCACAATCACAACCTCAATAGCTTTGTGAGAGATTAAGTAACCTAAAACAATGCTGCTATCCACTATAAAATGGCACTTCTCATAATTTAGAACTAAATTCTTTTGCAAACATCTTTTCAAAACCAATTTCAAACTAGATAAGAACTTACCAAAGCTAGAACCATACACAATAAAATTATCCATAAAGACCTCCATGTTATGCTCTAACAAGATACTAAAAATAGACATCATACAACGTTGAAAACCATCAACAAAGCAGTAATAAGATTTACTAGAAATTCTTTCAAGCATTTGATCAATGAAGGGCAAAAAAAGTGGTCCTTTCTAGTCAAGGAATTAAGCTTCCTGTAGTCTATAACACTCTCCGAAAATTCTGTACTCTAGTGGGGATCAACTCATCATTATCACTCTGAACAACGATAATGCCACTCTTCTTTAGTGCTACTTGTAACGGTGACACTCACTCACTATCAGAAATGAAATAGCTAATCCCTATACTCAATAACTCGGCCACTTCTTTCTTGACCACATCAATAGTCAGAGGGTTAAGCCTCATTTGTGGTTGCCAAATAGGCCTAGAACCCTCTTCTGAGAGGATTCTATGTGTACGAACTAAGGGGTTGATCCCTAAATTGTTGGCCAATGACTACCCAATCACACCCCTATGAGATTTCAAAACAAACATTACCTATCCTCCTTAATATCAGACAAAGAACTTGAAATAATCACATAAAATTTTATTACAATTAGCAAGAAAGACATATTTCAAGTTAGGAGGTAAGGGTTTAACATCCACAATTAGGGGTTTTACCACAGAAGGTCCCAGCATATAACAATTAGTTACAAATGCATATAACAATTCCTAGAACTCTAGATTAATTGAAATACACGTAAGAAAGAGAGAATGGAGAACAAAACTCCTATTTGAAGCTTCAAGCTCATCCCTGGAGCTCCATCAACAAGAATACAAGATCTTAGTTGCTGTTCTTCATAGGAAGATCATCAACCAAGAGGAAGTAGAAGCTATGAGATTTTTGAAAAGAAAATGAAGATAGAAGGAGATAAAGATGAGAGAAAAGTGAGTGTATGTTCGTTCCAAAATCTGACCAAATGAACCCCCAATTCGTGTTTGATGTGATCTGAGTCAGGCAAAATGAGTGGATACTGGGTATAACCCAGCTTGAGGTGTAGAAACCGAATCTAGGAAGTGTTAATATCGCAAGTTAATCATAGAGTCCCATGGCGAATAGTGAAAGTGGCAATCGCACAAGAGGGGGGGTGAATTGTGCTATTTAGAAATCTAGGAATAATTTAAAAAACAACACAGAATTTATACTGGTTTGGCCAACACTGCCTACGTCCAGTTCTCCAACACTCTGTTGGGTTCCACTAACCACAGGTTTTACGAGCACAGGTTCACCTGTCAACCTTTACAGAGTTTTAGAATTTCTCTAAACACTCCCCCTTACTACCTGTAAGGCAATATCCCTGTTTTAAAGCACCAAGCTTTCAGAACAACCTCAAACAGTAGAGGATTTCAATAAATATGTTCACTTAATGAACTGATTTTGATAAACACTAAAGTACAGATAAAATCTCTAAAATAATAAATACAGAGCAATGAATGAGTTTGTAAATATTCTCGCTTTTCGTCGTCTCTCAATAAATGCTTAAGTTCTGTATGTATATCTTCTTCTCAGATTTTGCCCTAACATTCAATCTTCAAGAAGCCGTTTGAATTTAGTCGTTGGGAGCTCATAGCCGTTGGCATTTAATGCAGCTTCTTCATCGGGCTTAACTCTCTGCTCTAGCTTCAACTACTTCTTGCATAGGGTGAGCTAAGAGAGAGACAGACTCAGCGTTCTGAGCATCCTTACATGATGTACTTTCTGGCAGCTTTTTCATTAGCGCTAGCTTGATCTGCTATCGCTAATCTCATAGAGTGTGTTCTGCACTTAAGCTGTTAGCTAACCAAACAATCATATATTGCACAGAAGATGCTATCGCAAGTTTAATCCATTAACTCAATGAGATAAAGACAATATAAGGTATATCAGAGCTTTTCATATTGATAAGAAGATGTATTATCGATAGCATATTCTCTTGGATCAGAAAGCATTATATCAGCATAGATTTTTTTTTATCAATTGCTAATCCATTATCGCTATTATCTTCAAGGATACTATTATCTAAGCATTCAGAGATATTTCTAGGTATCCTATTATCGATAGACAAGCATGTTAGCGCTAGAATCATATCAGTTCATTTTTCTCATTTGCTCTGAGGCATTAGCTATCTGAGTGATTATTATCTGAAACCCTTTTGTTATCGATAGCTTATTCTATTATCGCTAGCTGATTTCTTTTGCTCAAGGACTTGGTTTATTTTTCTGCTATCTGAGTTATCAATGAGCTTCTAGCGATGGATTCTTTCTTTAGCGATAGAGAATGACTTAGTGATTTGATATAAACCTTGTTATTGCTAAGTCTTCACTTGCTATTTTTTTTGTCTATTAGCTATTTGAGATTCACTTAGCGATAGAGATATTCATTCTTCATTGATCTTGCTAAGTTATCATTTTTCATTAGTGATGGATCTTTATTCTTGCAATGGTGATCTGTTACCTGGCAGATTTTACACGTTCAATTCAGAGGCCCTCTCTTTTAGCATTCTTTGCATGCTCAGCAGCAAATTCAATGAACTCTTTTGCTCCATGTATATATTCCCTTGAACGTCGATCACAAGACATCCATTTCCGATCCAACATTATAACCTACTAAAGGAAAACGTCGGTAAGATGTATATGACTTACTCATTAGGTAGCCACCTTATGATGTTACCTTACTTTCTTAACAAAAAATCGGCAGCATAACGGTTAAAAAATGAACGTTCCCAGGCTCAAGGCCCTCTCTTTTTTACATAGAAATGGATTGCCAACTATATAAATAACATCAACTCAATATATTTTCACAGCCCACCACAACAGAATTCACAGAGCATTTATATATATAGAGCATTAATAGTTCCACAAAGCAAAAATTTTATATGAGTAAAATAAAACACCACACAATAGGATTCATCGGAAAGTACCAAAACTCAATCATCTGATATGTCCCAACCTGCTGAATTAAAGAAAAAAAAGATAAGACTTACTTCAAGGTCCTTTAGCTCAAAGTAAGCCCGCTAGCAACAATAGGATTCTTCACCTTCAAGTGTCGAGCAATAATCTGTAAATATTATAAGGTAAACAAAAAGCAAATATATTTGATTTAAGTCAATGTTCAAAGAAAACAAAAAGCAAGAGAGCAGTCACCTATGCCCACTTAAACAACTCAATTCAATACCCCAAATATATCAAACCATCTAATTAATCTTGATGCATTTCTCGATAGAAATTGGCCTCGTTCCATTCAGCTTAGGCATCATAGTAATACCCAAAATTATACACAATTAATACATAATAATCTTCCTCCCAATCCCATTTGAAAACTCAAATTATTATATATCCTACTTCCCCTTCGCATTAATGAAAATCACTTACATTTCTCCTTCTTCTTATCCATGTCATTTAATGAGGGGATAAAATTGGAGAATATGGTCAATTTATCCTAACTTTAATCAGCCAACTAACATTCCTTGGTTGTTTGTAAGGATTATTAGTTGGTGCTTTGTAATGAGTATAAGGGAGTAACCAAAGTAATCAAATTCAACAATTCAAATCCACATGATATCAATAAGGAAAAAATAAATAACCCCACAATCAGAAAACATGAAAACAGCATAGCAAATTGAAAATCACAGCATGCGATTCCACAATCATCCGCCGAATCCATTTCTTTTTTAGAAAAAGAGAGATTCAGAACCACAACTTACAAAAGACTTCACAAATTTTCCAGAAATTCCGGAGGATCAAATTGGAAAAATTAGAGAAATAATGAAATAAAGAAAGAGATTGAATGATTGATTGATTGAACGTGTGGGAAATAGAGGTGGTGTCTATAGGGTGAGGAGAAGCGGACGTGAGATTAGATGGATGACGATGCTGATGCTAATGTTGCTGAGAGATCGGCGATAGTCCATGGCAGCAATCAAAAGAGATGAGAAAACGAGGAGGGAATTGACCGCGAAGATGCTGACATTATATGGTAGAGTCTTGATCAATTAGAGGATGGTGGCGTTGGAAGAGGCAGGCTAGGAGGCGGTGGGGCCGGAGGGGGACGACGTCGGGGGCGGACGGAGACGACGCTGGTGGCGGGGTCGCGGGTGAGGTTGACGGAGCTGGAGTTGAAGGGGGCGTGACCGGTGGTTTAGAGGAGGGTGGTGACGAGTTTACCGGAGGGGGGAAGGAGGGAGTTAGGGACGGTGAGGATGGTGAGGGAGGAGATGGCAATGGCGGCGTGGAGCTTTGGGGTGCAGATGAGATTACAAGAGATGAGAAAGCAAGTCACGGGTTTGCTGAAGAGAAAGCAAGTTGTTTTAAGTGTGAGGTTATACTGGCGCTTTCTTTGAAAAGCGCTGGTATAGGGCGTTGCCAAAATATTGGAGGGAAAATTTCCCTCCAATTTTTGGCCTATAGCGGTGCTTTTTAAATAAAGTGCCGGTATAGGTTTAATAAAATAAATAATTAGTTATGTAATATTTATTATTAAATTCTTATTTTAATTATTATTAAAAAATGAAACGGAATATAATTTATTTATTACAGCCTATACTGGCGCTTATACATAAAGCGCCGGTATAGGTATTTTAAAAAATAAAAAAATATAAATGACTCACAAGCCTATACCGGCACTTCTATAAAAAGCGCCAGTATAGGGTTTTTTGATTAAAAAATAAAAAATAAATGATGAACTGAAACCCTATACCGGCACTTTTAGTACTAAGCGCCGGTATAGGCTTCACTCTATTCCGGCGCTTTTTTTATTAAGCGCTGGTATAGGCTCATTCGTTATCAATATCGGCACTTTTTACTCTAAGCGCCGTTATTGTTGTGTCGCGATAGGATACTTCTGTAGTAATGGTGATTGATGGTTAGAATTTTCATAAAAAAAGAAAAAACAAAAAACAAAAATTATCAAAAAATATTGTCATTTAGATATTATAATAATAGTAAATGTTATTAAAATAAAAATAAAAAAATTTAAAAATGAAAATTAAAAAATTGCAAGTGCATTTATGTAGCAAACCGTAGGTGTTGCCTATATATAGGAGAGTAAGAGAACACAAAATGGACAACAATTTGGAGCAGCTTTAGGAGAAGGCAGAAAAAAAAAATTGTGACGGAAAAAGAGAGGCATAAGTTATTTGAAGAGGAAGCAAGTGTGAAAAGAAAAAAAGTAACTATTCTATTACACTCTTTAATCTTGTCATGGGTTCATTCTTCTTTTACATGTCTAAAAGATTGTCATGCCGATGAACTATCAATGAGATTCAGGCATAGACATAAAAGCTTTAGACATTGTTATCTTTTCATCTTCTTTCAGTGATCATTATTAATCAAAGGGCTTTCGTTATGATTTATCACATTCCTTTGATAATGATTTTCATCATACGATGGTTTGCACACTCCTTTTAACCCTGTTTCATTATTTTCCTCCTTCAACAAGAATGTATTTGGATGGAGAGAAAATTTGAGGAAGGAGAAAATGGGGGAGAAAATGGATTTTACCTCGTTTGGATTGGAGGAGAAAATAGGGGGAGGAGAAAAGTGGGAGGAAAAGTAAGAGGTGGATCTCATAGGTTTTTCTCTCCAAATTTTCTCCCCAATAATAGAGAGATTTTAGGGAGAAAGCCACTTATCCACCATTCTCACCGATGACGACGGAAATAGTAACATCACTGACGCAACAATGGTCGTGCGAACACCTACAAAGATGAAAACCGCAATATCCCTACCATCAATCACATTTCATCAATGACGAGAAAACCTGCAATGTCACCAACGGTGGTTAAGACGTCACCGAAGGCCCAAAAACCGCAACATCGCCAACGAGGATCCTGAAAGAAACCACAATTTCATTGACGGCTGTCATGACGTCATCGATGGCGACAAAAACGTAATGTCATAGACCGAGGTTGCGATGTCACTGACGATGATGGAAAGCGTCACATCACCAAAGGCAATCACGATGTCATTGAAGGTGATTGAAATTCATGACAGAAACTATAACATCACTGTTGGCGGTCGCGACGCAAGTCATAATGTTAATGACGGCAGTCACGACAGAAATCAAAACATCACCGACAGTAGTCACCATGGAAACTGAAACGTCACCAAGGGTTGTTCTAACGAAAACCAAACTCGATGGAAACCAAAATGTCACTGACGGTGATGGCGACATTACCGACGGCGAAGGAAACTGCAACATCACTAATAGTGGTCATGACGGAAACCGTAATGTCACCAACAATGGTCGCGATATCATCAGCATTAATCTTCAATTTGATTGTTAGTTTTTTATTTAAGCATATTTTTTATGGTGTTAGTTGCAAAAAAATTGGTTAAAAATTAAATAGGGGTATTATTGTCATTATAAATATGATCTCTTTTCTCCTCTCTATCCAAACCAATGAGAGAAAATATTCTCCCTCCATTTTATCCTACTCCAACCTTTGTCTCCATTCAAACACAGTGTAATCCTCTGGAGCAGGATTGGAAGCATGAAAGGTTTGCGTTTTCATCGAACCTTAGCTTTTATTTTAGTCAAACAATTGTTCCTTACTATCATTAGGTTTGTCGTTGGGTGATTTCTCTTATGTTCCTTTTGAACTAAAGGTTGTTCAAAAATGAAATATACACGCATCATGATTCTATATATTAATAATTCTCAAAATTTATTTTCAAAATGAAAATAAAATAGAGAGCTTTTCCTTAAAAATAAGATTTCAAATGATTTTACTTCGTGTAAGTTTTTAAGAACCTCCTTAGATAAATTTGGGTGTGTTTGGATCGACTTATAGAAAAGTGACTTATATATAAGTCAGATTGAAATTAAGTCAAATTGTGTAATGACTTTTATGTTTGGATGAGCTATGTGAAAAGTGACTTATTTTTCATAAGTCAAATTGTGTATGTTTGGATAAGTTGTGATTAGATGTGAAAAATAAGTCAGAATTTGTGGGCCCCATCTTATAAGTGACTTATAAGTCAGAAATAAGTTGTTTTAAACAACTTATGCTTATTTTGACTTATAAGCTATAAGTTACTTATAAGTCAAATTGACAATAAGCTGAGATAAACATGCAAAATAAGCTACCAACAAAATAAGTTACTTTTGCCCCAAAATAAGCACTTATTTCCCATAAATAAGTCGAGCCAAACATAGCAAAAATCGATTATTCTTCCTTGTGAAATTATGAAAATCTCTTCAGAAAGTTTAATTAAGACTCTTTTAAGAAATCTTCTTTTCAAAATAAAAAAAAAATTTGTGGTCAAAATAATTTTTATGCCATGTGAGGTTCTTAGAGCCTCCTCATGCAAAATTAATTATTCTTCTATACAAGATTATGGGAGTCTCCATAGAAAGTTTAGACCCTTCGAAAGTCTTTTCTAAATACAAATAAATGCACGTTTTTCCTAAATCAAAAATACAAACCAACGATAAATGTTTGTCTTAAAAATTAAATAAACATTTTCTCTAAAAAAAGACAAACTTAGTGACATGCATTTTTATCCTAAATTGCGTGGAATTTGATCCCTCTAAAAGTTACGTTACGTAGGCCTTAGATTCTCATCCTAAGTCTAGTTCAATTATGTAAATAATAATTTTTGTGTTAATATTTATTATCCTTTTTCTGTAATTAAAATATATTTCAAGGCCATATTGATTTTAAATAATTAATTTATGCTAACCATTGTAACACCTATTTTTTTAGTAGTATACTAATACTGCTTAATTAATTATAGAACCACTTGTAAATTTCAAAAGCAAAAAAATGTGAATAAATTAAAACTTTTCTCTTCGAAACTTAAATAAAAAATACTTTGAAGAAATGGATTTTTCTGATAAAATGAATTAATTTCGAACTCTTAATAAATCAAGTTGTTTATAAATCAGTTAACTATTCAGGTTTAATCATTAAAACTTTTCAACC
Source organism: Mimosa bimucronata (assembly GCA_037074515.1). Lineage (NCBI taxonomy): Eukaryota > Viridiplantae > Streptophyta > Magnoliopsida > Fabales > Fabaceae > Mimosa > Mimosa bimucronata. The sequence goes on from CM073447.1 coordinate 2,280,945, forward strand.
TTTTAAAAATCAACATACCCAAACCTATACTTGAGAAGTCAAAAGACTTAAAATGTTATACGTACTAATAAGAATAAGAATAATAACTACTGTAATGTGGTTATCGTTGGTGATTGCAAGTTTTGGTGCTTTCATAGTTATATAATTTTATAATATATGTATCCCTCCATAAGGAGTTTATAAATCAATTAACTATTCAGGTTCAATCATTAAAACTTTTCAACCTTTTAAAACCCAACTTACCCAAACCCATACTTGGGAAATCAAAAGACTCAAAATGTTATATGTACTAATAAGAATAATAATAAATAACTATTGTAATGTGATTATTGTTGGTGATAGCCCTTACCTGTGGTAGAGGTCGTATCCAACTCCTTATGGAAGGATACATATACTATAAAATTATAACTATGAAAGCATCAAAACTTGCAATCAACTAATATATAAATTGAATTCATATAGACTTACTAACAAAATTACCTCAACCACAAGGCATATCTATTATTTACATATATTAAGAACAAACCCTGACAAATTCTTGGATTTGCGTTGATTTTGTATGCTAAAATGAGGCAATTGACATAACTAAAATGTAATATTTGTCTATTAAGTGCTTAATTAATATACTATATATATCTTTAGGTAAAATTAGCATGAAAATAGGATTAGTTTGCCATAATTATTGGAGATTGATTAGGATTAATTGATCTCTAGGGCCTTTTGATCCTTGTTTGCTGCATTTTTTCTTGTAAGGTCACCCAAGGACCAAAAGAGGAAGATTCAAGGTAAAAGGAAATAGTTTACTACACAAAGAAACAGAAGACTAGAGGCAGACAAAATAGGGAGAAACCTCCTACTTTGTCTCCCATGGTAGACATGCGAACTACACAGAGAGAATTTCCTCCTCTCTGTCTCGTCTGCAGTTTGTCCTCTGTGGCGAACATGTGATTTTTCTGATGCAAAATTTAGTTGATATTTTAAGTTTTTAGGGTTCCAAATGGGTAGACTCGACCGTGAATGACCCATACTTGGTTTCTAAACATACATTTTGACCTAAACACTCATTTATCTCATCTTTTTCATCCAAACTTCATCTCCTACTCTACTTTCTCTCAACCCTACCACCCTCTCTTCCATTTTCCACCAATCGTCTTCATCATTCCTTCCATCATGGCCACACATGTATTGGAGCTTGGAGATGATGGATTCTCTTCCGTGAGTAGCTAAACACTTCACAGTTCTGGGGGTGATTAGAGATGGCTTGAGCACAATGTCGTCATAGGGGAGTCTTGTTTCTTTTCCTTTCTCTTTGTATTTATAAATTCCTAGTTATATGTTCTTCCTTTATGCATTAGAGACTTGGATTGCATGTTTTGCTTTGAGTTTGTTGTGATTTTGATTTGTAATGAGGATTTGAACTCATCTATATATATATATGTTCTTTATAATTCCATGGATTTCTCTTTATTTATGCATGATTATGGTAGGTAATTTGGATGAAATGGATTGTAAATGAACCTAATGCATTACTAGCTATTAATCACACTCTAAAGTACTTAATAATGACTAACTGAATAGGTTCATGAGATTGTTAGACTTGTCGGTTAGTGACGTTTAGTATTCTAAGAAACTTAGAGAAAACTTAAGGTGCTAAAGGGCTTAACAATATCTAATTATATGAGATTCCATTAATTAGGCATTGGACCTATTAGTAGGGTTTGGTATTTCAGTGACTTAGTGCTTTTGACTTTCCAAATATCATAATTGAGCTTGGATGGCCATTGGAAATCACTCTCCAAGAGCATTTTCATCATTTTATCAAAAACAACTTTCATTCCATTCTTTTAATTGAAACCCAAAAATATCTGTTTTAGTTGCATTTAACCTTTGAAAACCAACTACAACATGTATTTACCCATTTCATCTTGCATATAGGCATTTAGTTCACTAGGTAGTTTAGTTAAACATTGGCTCTTCGAAAACGACTCGGATTATACCATTATTGCTATACCCTTACATTTCATTTATAAATATCTTTGCATTTAACCTAAGGGCGACACGACGACAATCGAATCACATACCCATACTTCATTACTACCTTTAGCCTCCTCTCTACTACTCCTAAAATTACTTCCAGCTACCTGCTATAGCCCTCATCTGCTTTTAGCTGTAAAGAGTTGTTACAAAAAAAAGGAGGTAAGATTTAGAGAATCTCAGTAATAGCACATCCCATCTATAATTCTTAAAATATACATAATGCTTGTCAAAAATCAGAAATAAACATAACCTTGCCGTCATCACGCATCTACTCTAGTGGCCGAAATACCTAGTGCGTTAAACAGAATATATAGAACCTCGTACCATCAGAAATAACTTCACTAGGGTAAAGAATTGACTGATGCAAGGGAAAAACTGAACTGAACTCATGCTTATTGTAATATCATATGCAAACATGTATGCATGATTGATATATAACTATGAGATGGCAATAGTACTAATTACCTAGTATGCTGCCAAACTAACTTTTAAGAACTTCTTTTAGCTTTGGCTCTTATAGAGGGCTCAACAGAAATAAAACCCTTTGTATATATAAATAGATTAAAACTTATACCAATATATATATATATCTAATGTTAATCTCGTGTCGTCCTACTTTAATATAACTACCCAATCCTTTATCTCTAGACAAATTATGATCTTCCAAAATATATTGATCCTTTAAGATCAAAGGGGCACTTTTAAATAATCTATTCTAATTAATTTTTCTTATTCTCAATGTTTCACTAATAAATACCTCAAAAACATTTCAGATTCTAGTTTCCAAACCAATTTTTTTTTTCATACTCAAAACAATCTTAACTTATAATGTATTAAAAACCTTACAATTAGGTTCCAACAAAGAACAATAATTATGTACTTCAATCCATGTGACAGTTAAAAACTATGGCTTAATAGGTTTCATTCAACCCTTTAATACCTCTGATTATATTTTCTATTTATAGAGAACAACCAGACAGCAACTAAGCAATACAGTCACATTAGCTGTAGGAACCAAATTTTCATCAAACAACTTATCTTTGTATTAACACTTCTAATTCTTACACAATTTCTAACTCTATAAAGACTTTGGAAAATTTTAGTTTGCCCCCCAATAGTGAATTAATGTCAGATTCCCCCCCCCCCAACATTCTGAAACTTCACTAAGCCCTTAAGGGGGCAATGATAACTCTTGGAATTCATGTAAATTCAACACATTTTCCTTGAGTTTTATGTAATAATTGATATATTTTGTACACTCAAGATAGGAAAATGTTCATTTGATTTTGGTTGCACATTATTGTTCATTTGTGTAGATTTTAATCATATTTCTAGTTCGTTGCTTATGTTGTTTTATGTAAATATTGTAGGAATATTTTGATACAATAACCAAGGGATCCCGGATTAAGAAGAACATTTAAAAAAGGGGAGAAATTGGGGCTAGAAGCTGAAATTTCAAGAAAAAAAGGGAAAATATGAGTTTCTGGACGAATTGTAAAAATTACAGAAAAGGACCTCGAAATTCCCAAATTACAGATAGGTCGCCGAATTTTCAAAATTACCGACAGGTCCCAGTTCGCCGTGAGCTCGCTGCGGCGAACTCACGACGAGCCAAAACCCCCAAAAAGAGGCAGAAACGATCATAGTTCCCCGTGGACTTCGCCGCGGCGAACCCACGGCGAACTGCGTGCTCTGCTGCTCGATTTTTGACATATTTAAGTGATATAAAAGCTAGGGTTTCGAGGGAGCTCGACATTCTTCGATTTTTGGGCATTCTTGGGGGTGTTTTGCTCTGCTAGGGCATAGAGTTTGGAGGGGATTAAGCTTGGGCTTGGAGCTTTGAAGAGATTTGAGCTTCCTCTCTTGGTTTATCTCTTCCATCTTCCTTCTCTTCTCTTGTTTTGTTTTGTAATGTTGTATATATATGCTCCCATGGAGTTGTAGAACATGAATAGCTAAATACTTTGATTCTAGGATTATTTTGAACCCTTGTATGTATTGATTCTTGATTCCTCCTCTTATGTTGTGATTAATGATATCTATGTGATTAATGATATCTGTGCTTAATGATTCCTCCTCTTATGTTGTGATTAATGATTCCTCCTCTTGATTCTTGATTCCTCCTCTTATGTTGTGATTATTTTGAACCCTTGTATGTTGTGATTCTTTGAGGGGAGGTTAATTGAGTTTTAAGAAGTACAAGGGGGATAGATAATCTTAGGACCCATTTTATCCTTGAAGTTGGAGAATCACTTGTTTATAGTTTTATTTTCATTTAGCATAGGTTTATTTTCATTGTTAATATCCAATCTCAACATTTGTGTCACTCAAATTGGGCGAGAGTGTGACAATCATTGTTTGACCGGGTTTTGGACCAAATCCTCGTGGGAACGATACTTTACTCACTACTTTATTACTTGGCGCGACCCGTGCACTTGCGGCGCAGGGCGAACAGGCAAAGTGAAAATAATTATGGGAGGGTCAAAGACCATTCTGCCCTTGCAAAAGAAAGAGCAAAGTGAACTAATATATGGTGAAGCACACTCATTAGATTCACACATTCTCTCCCTCCATCTACGCAAGGCAATCAGCCCACTCCTTTATGATTCCACGATTTCTGAAATCACTTGACTTCACTCCCACCAACTCCCTCCTAGATCATGATTTCTAGAAATCACTTGAGTTATGAATGTTTTCATTTAATGTGTTTTGAAGATTTTTAGAAGGCAAGGAGATCAGTGTTATGGTAAGCAAGCTGTTGGAATCACTTTCAAGTACAGGTAAATGCTTATCCCCAAGTAGAAAATTCTCATCTCTTGAATCTAAACCTTTGAAGTCTTGTACTATGTCTTAGAAATTCGTCAAATGTGTCTTATAAGATTAGGAAGTAAGTATATTAGGTAGATTCGAGTTATTTAAATTTTTTAATAACCTCTCTGTTTTGCAAAAAGTTTTAAATTGTCCAATTTGTCAGAAAAACCCATTCCAATATAAATGAAGTTGGGTTAATGTTTGAAAAGAAAAAGTTTAAAATTTTTTGTACTTTTGGGCTTCTGACATTTATAAAAGTGGTTATAAATCAATTAAAATGCTATAATAAAGTAGTGAAAATTAGGTGTTACATGATTAGAAAGTATGATTATGCTATTTCTTTTTTGTTCAAATTCTTAACATTGTTTTGTATTAACTTTGAGTTTAATGAAATTTATGGGTTCATGATTTTGTTATTCTCTTTGTGAAAATTATGTGCTAATGCAAGGTGGCTTGGTTAGTGGATTAAAAATGTTAAGTCATTTGCTTGAGTGATATAGTATAATAATTAATTTATTATGTTGAGACACTGGGTAAACACTCTTTAGGCTTTAATTCATCGTATGGGTGGTCATCAATGAATTAGGGTTTGGAGAGAAATTTAGAGCAATTGTGGGGTGGCTCAAATTGTGGATTAAGAGTCCTTTATAATTAATTACTTCTTGATTTTGAACTTAAGCAACTTAGGTTAAATTAAGTAATATATGGGGTTCCGGCATTAATTAAGTTAACCTAAACCTAATATAGGGGGTCTCTCTAGGGTTCTTTTGAAAATCAACAAAAACTCCCTAAAAATGTTTTGAAACAATGATTCCCAAGGCTTTCATGCATTAAGAATGATTTTTTATCCCCTTTTAATCCAAATCTCCCTTTTATCCAATCTCCAATTTTTCTTTGAACATATTATACTTTCCTCACAATACCAATTTTATAATTACAACCAAACAAAAATGCTTTTACCCGTCTTTAAAATGTTTTGCATATAGCTACTAGGAATTAAATTGCATTAGGGCTTCTTGAGATCGACATCCGTGGATAGCTTCCACTTTACCTTGGTTTTAATTTCTTGGAGAGCGGATTCGAGGTGGCACTGCACCGATCTAACCCCCAATTTCGGAGCTCTTCATATATAAATATAATTGATAAATGGGTGCCATGTGGGAAGCATAGCCCTCATGTTTTTCTATAATATAGATCTATGGGTGTGTAAAGTGTAAACCCGGCCTCGTGTTGAATGGATTACACTCATATATATTTTATCAAATGGGGCCTTCTTCTTTTCTCTTTGTTTTTTTAACACAGTATTTCCTTTTATTGAGTGTGTGCTTTTTATTTCTTCTAAATTTTTTAATTTTCTCTTGAATAAATTCTATATCTTGTCTAAACAACTCAAGTTCATAATTAATCAAGGTTCATTACTTATTTTTTAGAATCTCTCATTTTGTGTAAATCAATCATCAATTAAAATTAACAATCCTTAATTTATCTAAATAAGCATTATCAATTATATCAAGTATCTACTAAAATCCTCCATTATTTAACATCATTAACCACAAATTATTAATTAATTAGCTAAATTAATTGTTGGCCTCCAAATTAAAATTCAGGGTATTGCATTAGTAGGCGAAAGGGTTAAACATTCAACCATTTGGCGAGTGTTTGATTTCTAGGGGATACCACTTAGTTATGGTTTAAGTCACAGCATTTGAAGAGGTATCTTCACAACTAAGTAAAACTGGAAAAAATCTATCTGTACGGATAGAAAAGAGTGTCTAGTTTGTCATGCTCTATAACCCACAAGAACAAGCATGATGAATCATGAGTTAAGGACCATACTCTTAAATTATATGAGCCCAAATCTTACTAAAATTTATTGGTAAGAAAATTTAAAATCCTCTATGTATAACCTGAATTATTGTGCTTAAAAGTGGTTAAGCTGACGTGTTCTTTTGCGCTGAAAATATAGATTTGTTCTGGCCGATTTAGTGCGAAATGGGGTTTACTTATTGTTAATATCTACAAATGAAATAAAAGAAATTCACTGTGAAGCAGGTCATTAGGAAATACTTACTGGCTAATATTTATAACGCATCACCTCTTATTTCCTATATAAAGGTTTAGGGCTTAAGCCTTCATTGTGCATGTAATATCTATCATTAACATACACACACAAAAACAGAAGGCGGGGGAGAGAGAGATGACTCTTTTTGGGAAGGTTGAATTAGATGTTCACCTTAATGCTTCTGCTGAGAAGTTTCATGACATCTACAGAATCAATCCTCATCTCATTGCCAATATTACTCCTGCTAAAGTGAAGAGTGTGAGTAGGCATCAAGGTGATTTGGGCAAAGTTGGCTCTATCATTATCTGGAATTATGTTCATGGTAAGTCCATACTTTTTTATTCATGGTTTTTGTTCATTTTCCAGATTCAATATATGCTTGAACTATATATTGATTTTTCTGTTGTTTGTTAATTTTCTTGTCCTGTGAGTTCTTAAATTTTCCATCTTTATCAGTTGTTTATTTAATTTATATTTTGGAATAGGCAAAGGATAAACTAGTTGTCGCATCAATCTTTACTTATTACACTTATTTCTCCTTTAATTTATATAATTCGTATCTTTTACACTTAGAAATATACTCGATTTAATGCAATTAAATTTGCGTCAACATACTTGATCTCAAGTTTTATTAATTATTTAACATAATCAACTGACATGTTATCTTGTGATTAAATTTAGACTAAATTATACTTTTACTCCTTTATTATATTAAGTCTTATTTTAGTCTCTTAGGTTTGAAAAATGTAGTTTTAGTAATTGCTTTTGCTAACATAGTTAGTTTCATTTAATAGAAAATGTTGATTCAACAAATCTAAAGGGGATTCTATAGTTAGATGTGAATAAAAAATTATTACATTTTAATATACACACAAATGTAAGAATGATTGTACTAAGAAATTGAATTTTAAACTTATTTTGTTAGTATTTTACCAAAAATATCAGTGTTAGATGTAGTATTTCTTCATCCAAGTGATACAAAAAGGGTTTAGTGTAGTAGTGCTTACGATAAAAGATTTTAGAAATTAATCCTTGCACAAACATGGGAATAATATTCTATTACTAACTCTAGTATTTAATATAAGATCCAGTTAACTAATTTGAAGAAATTAAAGAAATATACTATATAACTTTAAATTTTTATATCTATCATATCCACATTAATTAATCTGACTTATAAATTTGGATAATATCCAAACTAATTAGTATTTGTATATAATTAAGTAATTTATTTACATTTCTTAATATCTCTAAATTAAGTTAAGTGAACTGGAACTTCCATTAAACACAAGATACAACATTATATATGTGAATCGAAGCATGATGTAATGAAATAAGTAAAATATATATTATTTTTTACTGCACCTATATATGTAGATGGGAAGACATGTGTGGCCAAGACTGTGATTGAAGCCATAGATGCAGAAAAGAAATCAATCACTTGGAGGGTAACAGAAGGAGATGTACTTGAACAGCATAAGACCTTCAAAGCCATCATTGAAACAATTCCAAAGGAAAAGGGAAGTGTAGCTCACTGGACTTTTGAATATGAAAAACTTCACCCACAAGTTCCAGATCCTCACTCTCTCATGCAGGTTGTATCTGAGGTTAGCAGAGACATTGACTCCCACCTCACACAAGGCCTTCGTCACGAGGAACAGTTACTTGGGAAGGTCCAAGTTGAAGTTCACATTGATGCTTCTGCTGAAAAGTTTCATCAAATGTTGAGCAACACGCCTCACCACATTCCCAATATTTCTCCTGCCAAAGTTCAACGTGCTTCTACTGACGCAAACTGGGGCAAGCTTGGTTCTGTCATTACCTGGCATTATGTCCATGGTAAGTACCACTCAACTACTACATAATTTATAAATACGCAAAGGTACACAAACATATATAGAGAGAGAGTGAGATACACTTTTTCTTTAGTACTTGTCCAGTCATTTTGGAGTATGTTATATTAAAACCCAACTCAGGTCGACCGGTGAGATTAGTGAACCGATGAATTGATCCATTGGTTGGTCCAATCAAGAGTTTTGGACGTATCTCAACCTGGTTGATTAGGCCATTTATTATCAACCATTGTCTTGATCAATTGTTTCTTGACCAGTCCGATTTTCAGTATTTTATTTCTAAGTCAAAGCAGCATAACTTTGAAGTAATTTCTCTTTGAAAAGCAGTAAAAAAAATAAAAAAAATGCATCATTTATGCTATGCGCTTCTACCCCAACATTAGAGTCCTCAAATCCACTAATTAAGTTGTTATGTATTCTTTCAAGGTCACAAAGTGTCATTTTCCCTTTCATTTTGACCACACAAGTTCATCTATAGAAGAATAAGCTTCCCAATTTGAACATGAGACTGAATTATTTTGTATTGTATGAATTGATGCAGAAGGGAAAAACTATGTGGGGAAGGATGTTATTCACGCCATAGATGGGAACAAGAACTTGACCACGCTGAAGGTTGTGGAGGGAGATCTTCTGAAGGATTTTAAGAGCATGTACTTAACAGTACAGGCAACTCCAAAGGAAAAGGGGAGTGTGGTGCACGTCACCTTTGAATATGAGAAGCTGAAAGGTCACATTCCCGACCCTCACGCTCTCGCACAGTTGATTGCTGGTATTGTCAGAGACGTAGGCTCTCATCTTGCCAAGTAGTGCTCATCCTTCAAGCATGTCCTTCGAGAGATAAAAAGGGGGTGTCATTATGGGATTTGAATCTTATTCCAAATCCTGAAGTCCTCTATGTGAGTTGTTCTATGTTATTTATGAATAAAAACAGCGTCATTCACAAGTTGTACTGTTTGATGAGATGCTGTTCCTATGTATGTGATGTAAGACTTGAGTTGACATAAGTATGTATCTTCTGTTGGTTTTTATATAGTCCAATAATGATCTGGTTTGTTATAATAATTATATTTATTAAAAAAAAATTAAATGCAATTTCATATCGATGAAGATGTATTTTATTGGAACTATTTTCAATGTTCATCGTAATGATGAGTATTGAAAGCTTAAGCTTATTATGATCACAGATCATGCATTCAGTCTAATTTGAATTGTTAAGATAGAACTTTTTATTTTTTAAAAAATAAATATTTTATTTTATGCATATTCTAAAATAAAGACAATCTCTTAACCGTAAATTTTTTTAAAATAATTTCCTATATAAAATAATCAAACTCATAGATGGAGAAAAAATAAAATCTTGTACGGAGATGTTTTGATTGGTTGCAAAAGTCAACGAAATCTACAAACTCACCGTTTAATTATTCTTCTATTCCCTATAATTTAAGAATTAATTATTCTTCTATTCTCTATAATTTAAGTAAAGCACTCACTCACACTATTGTTCTTCTATTCCCTATATTGATTAGAACCTGCACCACTGAACAAGAAGTTAGAAAATATCTCGTCTGATCGATCTTAGGGGTCCCTGATCAATCAGGCGTGTCTAATCGATTGCAAACAGATTACACACAGATTACATATTTTCTCTGATCGATCACTCAATACTCTCTTATCGATTAAAGCTCTCTGATCGATTAGCCTTTTATTATGTTTGGATTATACTTTGGTTCTTCTCATCGATCACAGTGAAGCTCTAATCGATTGGGCTTATCCAATCGATTACACTAAGTTATTCTAATTCTTCTGATCAATTACACAAAGTCCCTGATCAATCACAGGGGTCCCTGATCGATTGGGCACCTATGATTCTTACTTCTGATCTGTTTCTGATCTATCCCTGATCGATTAGGCTACTGATTCCTTAACTTATAATCTGATCCTGATCGATTAGACAAAACTTAGGATTTTCTATCAGATTATTTTCAATCTATTCCTGATCTTTACCCAACCTTTCTTTATGCCTGAGTTATGTTTGGTTATCATCAAAACTCATTATTCTAACAAAATATTAGATATTCATTTTAGTGGTAGGACTTGTAAATCGGTACTAGTCCAACCATTGTGAGAGACACTCAGTGGCTCCACAAAAATGCTTAAAGATACTTAAAGGGCATGGTAGTTATGCGCATTTAAAAGTACTTTCTGTGGTAGTACATATGGCTATATGGTCGATGATGTTTAGAAGAACATCTTGGATTTGAAATGAGAATTCAAACCTAGTATTAATGCATTGTGAAAATACTATGACAGTTGCCTAAATAAAAGACCCTAAGTACCATATCATGAATAAAATATAAAAATAAATATGTGAGATATGTTGTAGCACATAAGGTTGTTACTAAACAACAAGTTCCTATGCAAAGTCTCCTAATTGAGCCTGTGGCCAAGGATATACATGTGAAACATGATAAGTCATTTGGCAAGCATAGGATATGAAGTAATGGATAATTCATTAAGCCTTTACATGTGTATGTGATAGTATACAATGTCTAGTATGTCATACAGGTTGATGAGGTCAGCTCTCTCACACGAGCGACCGCCTTTGACACTCAAGAGTAGTGTGCAAAGATGAGACAATGTGTTCACCAGCAAAGCAGTGAAAGTACTGATATAGTAAAGAAGAAACACAAACTATATGTCGCCTTAACTTAAAAGTGCAGCTAGTCGAGATGAGATTCGTGGTTACACACATATGGATCGAATTATGGATACCCAAGTTCATAATACCTAAAGCCAGAAAACAAATGCTTCAAAATTGATGTCATACAATGTGAGAAGAGTTGAAGAATTTGGGTTTAGATACTGTGTGTGTCTAGACTAAAGTCTATACGGTGTTAATGATAAAATTAAATCAACGTACGCTCTTATAGAAAGAGAGTAACACTATAGCATGCAATTCATACCACGTGTGCTAAAATTACCGCAAATTGGAAGCAAGTGAATGGATCCCTGTTTCATTGCTGTGTGAGTCCAAGAAAGGTTCTGCACTTTCTTGATGTCCTTTGACTTTGGCAATTTCATGGAACACTACTACAGAAATACCCTATTGCAGCGCAACAATAGCAGCGCTTATAAAATGCAAGTGATGGGATAGGTATAATATGACCAATACCAGCGCTTATAAACAAAAGTGATAGTATAGATACAAGCATATAGCAGCGCTTAAGCGATGCTATAGACCCCCTAGGATTTAATTTTATTTTGAAAAATAAGTAAAACAATTTAATAAAATCATTGGAAAATTAAGAAATGGAAAATATATTAAAAAAATACTTATTTAGCCCCCAGGAATTTAAAAATTAAATAAAAACAATTTGATACAATTTTAAAAATCTGAAACAATTAAAAAGAAACAAAAGCATTTAAATTGTTTTTATTAAATTAGGTTACATATAAAAATTAAATCCCAGGGGGCCTATAGCAGCGCTTAAGCACTTGTATAGGCCCCCTGGGGTTTAATTTTTATATTAAAAAATATGTAAAATAATTTTAAAAAAAATTGGTAAATTGTTTAACATTTTTTTAAATAAAAATTAAATCCCAGGGGCCTATAGCAGCGCTGGTATAGGCCCCGGGGGTTTATTTTTTATATTAAAAAATATGTAAAACAATTTAAAAAAAATTGGTAAATTGTTTTACATTTTTTTTAAATAATAATTAAATCCCAGGGGCCTATAGCAGCGCTTAAGCGCTGTTATAGGCCCCTGTGGTTTATTTTTTAGATTTAAAAATATGTAAAACAATTTAAAAAAAATTGACAAATTGTTTAACATTTTTTTTAAATAAAAATTAAATCCCAAGGGCCTATAGCAGCGCTTAAGCGCTGGTATAGGCCCCTGGGGTTTATTCTTTATATTAAAAAATATGTAAAACAATTTAAAAAAAATTGGCAAATTGTTTTACAATTTTTTAAATAAAAATTAAATCCCACGGGCCTATAGCAGCGCTTAAGCTCTGGTATAGGCCCCTGGGGTTTATTCTTTATATTAAAAAATATGTAAAACAATTTAAAAAAATTTGACAAATTGTTTAACATTTTTTTAAAATAAAAATTAAATTGTTTTAAATTGTTTTACAAATTTTTTAATATAAAAAATATGTAAAACAATTTAAAAAAATTGGAAAATTGTTTTAGATTTTTTTTAAATAAAAATTAAATCACAGGGCCTATAGCAGCGCTTAAGCGCTGGAATAAGCCTAAATATGTATTTTTAAATTTTCTTTCCTTTTTTAAAATGAATTAGTATTTTTAAAATTGGTTTTAGATATTTTTTAAATAAACTTTAAATGACAGGGGGCATAGATGGGCCTAAATAGGTATTTTTAAATTATCTTCCCTTTTTTAAAATGAATTAGTATTTTTAAAATTGGTTTTAGATATTTTTTAAATAAAAATTAAATCCCGGGGGCCTATAGCAGCGCTTAAGCGCTGCTATAGGCCTAAATATGTATTTTTAAATTTTCTTTCCTTTTTTAAAATGAATTAATATTTTTAAAATTTGTTTTAGATATTTTTTAAATAAAATTTAAAATGATAGGGGGCTTAGATAGGCGTAAATAGTTACTTTTAAATTTTCTTTCCTTTTTTAAAATGAATTAGTATTTTTAAAATTGGTTTTTTATATTATTTAAATAAAATTTAAATCACAGGGGCCTATAGCAGCGCTTAAACGCTGCTATAAGCCCCTGTGATTTAAATTTTATTTAAAAAATACCTAAAACCAAATTTAAAATTTTCAATTTTTTACACCCGCGCCATTTTCCCTTATTTCTCTCCCTTATTTCATCCACTCTCCCTCCTCAATGACACACACACATGAACTCTTCTTTTATTTCCCTTTCTCTATCTCTCAACACACACACACACACACACACAAACTCCCTCTCTCACCGACGCACACACACTCTCATTCTCTCTTATCTGTTCTTCGTCTTCCAGCGGCGGAATCGGCCCCATCGACGGTGTTTGACGGCGGAAAACGTTCGGAGAAGCTTGAAACAAGTTTAGGTAAGCCTTCTTCTCTTGTTTCTTCTCTTTTCCGCTGCGATTTTTGAGTGGAATGGGGGAAATGATTCGAATTTCTGAGATGTTTTTGAAGCTTCTGAAATTATAGAAATGGTTCTTGAGGCTTGTTCTTAATGTTTTGGGTGTCGATTTTGGGAAGGGAAGTTGAATAGGACCCATTTTTGCACAAAATTCCTCCTCTGGTACTGTTCATCCGAAGCAAAAATTGGGATTTTCGGATGTTTGTTGTTTTGAAGTTTAATTGCTTGTGATTTCTAGCAATTCTAAGACTATGGAATGGATTGAATGTGTGTTCTTGAGGTTAGGGAATTTTTGGGATTTAATTCTTGTCTCCCTTGTTCCTACGAGTTTTCTGGGCCGAGAAGGGGAGAATGTCTGTAATTTCTAAATTGATGCAGGGATAAAAATTATTTTTTTTAAAAAAAATAATACCTATAGCAGCGCTTATGAAAATAAGCGCTGCTATAGGTATTATTTTTTTAAAAAATAAATTACCTATTGCAGCGCTTAAGCGCTGCTTTAGGTCACCTATTGCAGCGCTTAACAAGCGCTGCGTTAGGCTTAATAGCCTATAGCATCACTGGCTATTGCAGCGCTTATAAGCGCTGCTATAGAGCCAAAATAAGTGCTGCTATAGACATTTTCTGTAGTAGTGAAAATATGTTTTAGTGTCTGCTACCTTAGAGTATATCCTATGATCATGATAAATGTGATCCAAGGGTTTTATGCTAGGAAAGCGGCTGATTTATATTGAAGTGATATTTGGGTGAAAGGAAGATTACCTGAAATACACACACTTATGCTAGTGTCTGAGACCGGTCCATTATGATGTTAGTGTGCTAATTTCATAAGTGTGGACACTATGCATATGAGAAAGGCAATATGAGTTTTATCTTGACTCTAAAGGGATTAGATTGGCCATGAGAAAGGTGTATTTGTATAAATCTAGGATATTTAAGGCACTATATCAAAATGATTGAGCTGCACTGCAGGGTTGTTTTGTGCCACTCTCTGTAAAAAAGGATTTCTAGTACAACACACCTAAAAGAAGACGTCGTGCCCACGCGGTTACGACAGAGCATTTAATATGAAAGAAAGATAGAAGAGAAAGAGACTTGATCCATAACATCTAACCCATCAAGTGTGAGTGGGAGATGTAGGGAAATACCCAGTCCACACTTGGTGGATTAGGGCCCAAACCCAATTAAATTGGGGTTATTTTGTAAATAAGAAAAGTTGAGGGATAACTGTGGTAGTTTTCCCCCAACAACTAGAAATTGAAAAGATGTGTCTTTTCAAATGTAATTCATGGGACTTGTTTTGTACAGAATAAGTCAGACCATGATAACAAGAAAAATAAACTCCCGATAAAAGCTTCCTGGATCTCTTCTCCTCTCTTCCTCTATGGTGCTTCTATTATATACGTATTCGAAGTCCAAATCGGTGCTTCGATTTCGTGTGGGTACTGAGCGAGTCAACCGGGTTCCAGTTATACCCGAAAACCTTCAGTTTTTAATACTTATCAATCCAATATTTATATGTGTGTGCGTGCGCGCGTGCATGTGTGTTTAAGATGTTACATCTGCGCTTCAAGTAGGAAGAAGGACCCAATAAATAAGCTGCCACATGCAACAAGGTATTGTGGCCATCAATGATAATTGTTGTGACCACATGCTTAAAGTGAAAACAACGTAGGTGGTTAAAAATGTCGACCCTACAATATTTAACAGAATTGAAGAAAACATCTTAGTCTTGATGACCAAAAGCAAGGAGGGGATATTAATTCTGGGTTTGCCATCACTACTCGCACCAAAAACTCATCATTATCTCTAATAGCTGCAAGTTTAAAGATACTGAATTCTAACAAAACCACCTTATAATCTCCGCTTCTTGTGCATGTTGCCTCTTCATCTCCCCTATTTCCTTACTTCCTGCACCATTGGCAATTAAAATAAAACTTTATGTTAATCAATTCTAATCATAACAGCCAAAATATTGCTATTAATTAAAGATATTTACTAAGTCAATACATACATACCTGACTGCACCTGATTATTTTGTATTTTGACCCACTCATTATAGTAAATTAGCACTTGTCCTAGGCTAATACATGGCAATTCAGGCACTTTTACATTTAGAGTTCCAGTGCATTGAGTTATTTGCATTTTAGTGTTTAATTAAGAATTTTAAAGTATAAACTTATGTATTTTTTATTTATGGACTTGAGATATCACAATTTGTGCTTGAATTTTTCATTGTAGGGAGTTTTTGAAGGGATAGGGCATGAATTTTAGAAATTACAGTTTAATACCCGAATTTCAGAAAATACAGTTTGGTATTGGGGCACTGCATACACTACTACAGAAATACACTATTGCAGCGCAACAATAGCAGCGTTTGCAAAACGCAAGTGATGGGATAGGCATAATATGACCTATACCAGCGCTTTTAAAAAAAAGTGATGGTATAGGTATAAGCATATACCAGCGTTTAAGCGTTGCTATAAGCCCTTGTGATTTAAATGTTCTTTAAAAAATTATCTAAAACCAATTTTAAATAAAATTTAAATGACATGGGGCCCTATAGCAGCGCTTAAGCGATGCTATAGGCCTAAAATATGTATTTTTAAATTTTCTTTCCTTTTTTACAATGAATTAGTATTTTTAAAATTGGTTTTAGATATTTTTTAAATAAAATTTAAATCAAATGGGGCCTACACAGGCCTAAATAGGTATTTTTAAATTTTCTTTCCTTTTTTAAAATGAATTAGTATTTTTAAAATTGGTTTTATACATTTTTTAAATAAAATTTAAATGACATGGGGCCCTATAGCAGCGCTTAAGCGCTGCTATAGGCCTAAAATATGTATTTTTAAATTTTCTTTCATTTTTTAAAATGAATTAGTATTTTTAAAATTGGTTTTAGACATTTTTTAAATAAAATTTAAATGACAGGGGGCCTATATAGGCCTAAATAGGTATTTTTAAATTTTGTTTCCTTTTTTAAAATGAATTAGTATTTTTAAAGTTGGTTTTAGACATTTTTTAAATAAAATTGAAATCACATGGGTCCAACATAGGCCTAAATAGGTATTTTTAAATTTTCTTTCCTTTTTTAAAATGAATTAGTATTTTTAAAATTGGTTTTATACATTTTTTAAATAAAATTTAAATGACATGAGGCCCTATAGCAGTGGAAAAAACCTTCTAAACTTTATTATTCCCGAGCTTCGCCTCCTGATATTTTATTAGAAGAAAGATTAAATCAGAATTTTAAATCATTTAGTGCTGATCATATTTATGAATGGAACATAGATGGTCAAAGTGAAACAAACATATTACAGATTCTTCAGCAAATGACAATGGTAAGTACGGCATACCAAACCCAAAACAATGCCTCAGATGAATCCATTACCAACCTATTAGTGGCTGGATTTTTCGGATAACTAAAAGGCTGGTGGGATAATTATCTCTCCCCTGAGGACAAACTTGCCATATTTACCTCTGTAAAAACTGAAGCAGATGGAACACCCATAACATCTGATGGATGTTGTTGGTTTGGGCGTAAGCATTAAACCAGTCGAAGAATGGGATGTTTTCTTGGATGTTTTCAAGAAATCTGTAAAATTTATTTTGGATATTTTGTCTGTTGGATCCTTTAAAGTTTTGAAAAAACCATTTTCTCTGAAGTTGGTTATCTGTAGAATAAAATTCTTCTCTAAGGGTTTGTTTATCAATAGAGAACTGTTTTTAACTAATATGAATGGTTGTTGAACACGAAATCCATTATTTTCAATAACAACATTTGTAATTTTATATTTAACATCTAGGGGTGTTTGTGCTACGCCACTAAATCTCTCAGTTGTTTTTTCATAATATTTGGTGGGAACAATGCCTTCATTAAAACAATTAGAAGCTGCTCCCCCTACTTGGTATCAGAGCCGGAAGGTGAAGTAGAGATGTGTTAATTAGATTGATTTTTCTTCTATGCTATTAGATCTCTGCTAAAAAAAAAAGAGTTTTTCTGCTCACATAGCCTTATATTATAGTTCTTTGTTATTATACATGAGTCCTTCCGTGAGATGTTTTTAGGCCATAAGTCCAAGAGTTAGGCAGGCGGTTACCTCACGCAGTAGTGTATAATAGCCGAGACACTATCTTTTGGCTAGAGCATAACTACCTTATTTACAGTCTTTAAGTATCATATTTAATCTCCTAGGCAGGTATCTAATTCATAGAAGCAAAATCAATTTAATCATCACACCACTACAGATCTGGAAGGTGAAGATACTAAGGAATGGGAGTATGTATCTCTAACTTTTTACTCCGTGCTTTCCTTCTCTTGCTTACTTTCTTCTGATCATTCTTATATCCTGCTTTCTTTCCACCTTCCTCTTTTCACTATGTCCTTTTTATTTCGCTCGTTTTCTTCTCGTCATGGTTGTAGTAGTTCTTCTTCTATTCCCATAGACACCTCAAATCACGAAGAAACCTCCTCAAAAACTTCTAAACATATTTTTAAAGAAGAAATTTCTTTTGAAAACATAAACCAACATATTGATGATTGGGTGTTACCCCCAATAGCTTTAAACACACTCTAGTTCATTCTGGATCTGTCGAGATCAAACATACCTCAGATAGAAAGAATGACAATGAATTAGCTTTCACAAGAATCCAAATTTTAAACATTCTTACTCCATCTCAATGGGGGCAAGATTTATACAGACCAAAAAACTTTGGAATCAATTATTTTCCCGATGGATATAATTATTGGGATTATGTTGATGCTTGGTCTAATGTTTTTTGGTACCAAAACTCTGGATTTTCTCATACTTGGTTCATCTATTTTAAAAAGGGTAACCAGTATCAATTTCCTCATTGGTTTTTTCACTGGTGGGAATTTTTTGGTCCGTTACCTGAAATATTTCCACCTGAGGTTGTTAAAGCTTTTGAATTATTTAAACAAAAATTCAACTGTGATGATCCCTTTCCTTTGGATCTTCATTATTGTTCTAAACTCTCTGTTTCATGGATTTTCTCCTGGAAATACGAATGCATGAAGATCAATGAAACATCAAACCTCATGCCTGTCCTACAGCGAGTACCTTACTCCAGATGGTGGACAAAATTCCAAATTCCAAGAGTCGACTCTGATGCAGTAGAAAGGTGGTTTCAAGAAAATCCCCAATTCCTTTGCATGACAGAACAAAGCAAATTCCTTCACCAAAAATCAAGGATCGCTTCTCTTCTATCATCAACAGCGGATAAAACAAGTCTTGTAAACCAATTAACAGTACTGCTCCAGACACTCCGGGAACAAGATGCTCAACCCTCCCCTAGTCAAATCATTTCCCAGTCTACTTCAGAAGCCCAGGAAGAAGACGATTATGAGGTGGACTTAGGAGAGGACTGAAACATTCTGACACATTGTAAACAAGCACATGTAAAACACTGAACACTGTAGTATCACTGTAGTACACTGTGCACTTAAACTGACCGGAACTGTTCAAACAAGTATCCAGTTTCCAGGTCATAAACACTGTTCAAGGGTCTATATAAGACATGCTCAGCACCTAAAGAAGGGCAGAACTTATTTTTAGATCCGAATGGCCATTGTAGAGAGAGAGAGACTTAGAGAGAGAAGCTCTGAGTGTTCTGAGAATCTCTTCCCTTCCCTTTCCTTCTACTTCCTTTGTTTCATTTCTTTGTAAGTTTCATGTTTTATTAAATAAAGCTTTATATTTCCCAGTTATCTTATTACTTTCTGCATCATATCCTTACCTCGTCTGGGAATCAAGGAGGTTGTTACAATGAACTAGCTTGGCAGGTTCTACCGCCTCAGTTCATACGCCCTTTGATTCTTACATAACACCCCCTTCTGCATCTGCATAGTTATTTATGTTTTAAAGAAGTGTTACTTCTGCTCTACTTCCTTTTCCTTTTCCTACTCGTGATCCTCCGCGCCCTTCGGGACTCGCTCCCCCTACTTGGGCGCTTAAGCGCTGCTATAGGCCTAAAATATGTATTTTTAAATTTTCTTTCCTTTTTTAAAATGAATTAGTATTTTTAAAATTGGTTTTAGACATTTTTTAAATAAAATTTAAATGACAGGGGGCCTACATTAGCCTAAATAGGTATTTTTAAATTTTCTTTCCTTTTTTAAAATGAATTAGTATTTTTAAAATTGGTTTTATACATTTTTAAAATAAAATTTAAATGACATGGGGCCCTATAGCAGCGCTTAAGCGCTGCTATAGGCCTAAAATATGTATTTTTAAATTTTCTTTAATTTTTTAAAATGAATTAGTATTTTTAAAATTGGTTTTTGATATTTTTTAAATAAAATTTAAATCACATGGGGCCTACATAGGCCTAAATAGGTATTTTTAAATTTTGTTTCCTTTTTTAAAATGAATTAGTATTTTTAAAATTGGTTTTATACATTTTTAAAATAAAATTTAAATGACATGGGGCCCTATAGCAGCGCTTAAGCGCTGCTATAGGCCTAAAATATGTATTTTTAAATTTTCTTTCATTTTTTAAAATGAATTAGTATTTTTAAAATTTGTTTTAGACATTTTTTAAATAAAATTTAAATGACAGGGGGCCTATATAGGCCTAAATAGGTATTTTTAAATTTTCTTTCCTTTTTTAAAATGAATTAGTATTTTTAAAATTGGTTTTATACATTTTTAAAATAAAATTTAAATGACATGGGGCCCTATAGCAGCGCTTAAGCGCTGCTATAGGCCTAAAATATGTATTTTTAAATTTTCTTTACTTTTTTAAAATGAATTAGTATTTTTAAAATTGGTTTTAGACATTTTTTAAATAAAATTTAAATGACAGGGGGCCTATATAGGCCTAAATAGGTATTTTTAAATTTTCTTTCCTTTTTTAAAATGAATTAGTATTTTTAGAATTGGTTTTATACATTTTTAAAATAAAATTTAAATGACATGGGGCCCTATAACAGCGCTAATTAAATCCCAGGGGCCTATAGCAGCGCTTAAGCGCTGCTATAGGCCCCTGGGAAGCGCTTCTATAGGCCCCTTAGGATTTAATTTTATATGTCCCAAACACTCTCTCCCTCGAACCTGATTTCTCCCTCACCCGACTTCTCTCTCACTCTCCTCCTCTCCTTCATTTATAATGCTTTCTTCAGAAACAAGTGAGCTTCACCGGTGATCGACGACGGTAACGGCGAAGCAAGGCGGCGAGAAGCGGTGGAGGGGCACATGAAGCTGGGGTTAGTCATCAGTAAGCCTCTCTCCCTTCGTTTTCTTCCTCTTCTGTTTCGATTTGAGTGGATTTAGGGGAGGAACCGTTTCTAATTTTGGGGTTTTTAGGGTTCATAAACTCATTAAAATGAAGTTAGGCTGTGATTATGACGATTTGGGAAGTAATTTCGAGTGAAAATTCGAGTTTTGAGGAGTTTCTTCAAAAGCCCTAAAATCTATTCACTGTTCATCCGAGCCTCTACTTCGTTCTTCTGTTTTGAATTGTTCCTAAGCCTAATTAAATTAGTTGGAAGTAAGATAAGGCTAATGGATTGGATTATATGTTGAGTTTTGGGGTGGTTCTTGGTCTGCCCAATCATTTTCCCTGCTTAGCTGATATCTTGTTCTTCTTTCTTCCTGTTTTTTTTTCGTTGTTAAGTATGAATGAGAAGATGAAATTAATGCTTGATAAAGTACGATTAATTTTAACTTAAGATGAAGTAAAATTGTTTATTCTTTATTTGCTTAAATTCTGCTTTTCCTCCCCTGTTCTGTTTGGCCGAGCTCTATCCTCAATATGGGGCTCGATTGTTGTTCTTCTCTCTATGGTAATAACGTTTAAGCATGAGGAAAGGGTGATGGAATTGACAAGTTTGATTGGGTAGGTGAATTTGTGGTAAATCTTCTTGTTCTGCTTGATCTCGTTCCTTGTTCTATTTGGTGGCTGAATTTCTGCTTCTGCCTGCAATTGTGTTATTGAGCTGGAAATTAAGTGTTCTTGGGTGTTAAGGTGGTATGTTGAAGTTCTGTAATTTCTGAAGAATGTTGGTTTCATCGAGTCATTAATATAAGGTTTGAATGAAAGATATGGTTTAGGTGATTGTTTTCTTTCTTGTCCTGTTTGAGCCCGTGTGTGGTGATGAGAAAAGAAAATTGATGATTAAGGTTAAAAGCTAATGAGGAAGTGGCTGTGATGATTCAAATATGTATAGCTTTAAAGTATAGTTCTGTTTTGGAATCCTAAGATATCCAACAAAGTGATTCAAGGCAAGAAAGAATGCTTTAGGACGCTAAATTGATGACCGAAAGTGTTAATACGGAATTGAAAAAGAAATTCCAGATTTGGAATTAGAGTTTGTATGAGATTTAGAGGAAATCAATCTAGAATTTTGAAGTATAAATAAGCTGAAAACTGATGTTGAACATGAATATATATCTTAGTTGAATGGCATACAATATTGCTCAAAGTGATCGTTCTATTTTCATGTCAATGTCCATTCTTGCAATTTATGTACATTCACTGAAAATGTGAGGTGCATAGCTTACCTTGTCCTTATGTCAATGAAGTGATCATGCTTGAAATGTTGGTGGTTGCCACCTCCCATGTTCGATAAAATGTCCAAGTGAAATCCTTAAGCTTGAATTGATCAGCATTTGCCTTCTGCCTGGTGAGATCCTAAGCTTCTCTTTGATTCTACCGTTTTAACTTTATTTTCTTTTTCTTTGATTTTTTTTAAAGAAAAACTCTTATGGAGCTGACTTAACTTGGAAGTTTCAGCTAATGCTGCTCTAACCTGAATTTGTACTTTGCAGGTTTCAGTCTTTTAATTTGTAGAACTTGTGGAAGTGTTTCTCCAGATTAAGCTAAAATTTTCCATCCTTTTGGGGAGGTAGTTTCAACATGAATTCAAAGGGACCTAAATCTGTGAGGTGTGTTTTCTCAAGCTTCATGCTCCTATAAATTGCTACATGAATTCAAAGGGACCTAAATCTGTGAGGTGTGTTTTCAGTTTGTCTGTTTACTAAGTGATTTTGCATATTTGTCGAGCTCCAATGAAATTTCATAGTTTATCACTGAAGTTATATCACACCTACTCTTGCTGTATGTTACATCAGATCCATGTTAGTTTCTTATACCAATTCTAAACTTGGTCATGTCCCATCCATTCTATACCGTCAAGCATTAATTATCCGGATACAGACCATTGACCTTTTATTTTGTTTATGTTTGTTACATCGTAGGGACAAGGACGTGGAATATGTTCTTTTGAATGAATGCTCCGCCAGTGCTTTCTCCAGTTAGTACTTTTCGTTACAATCACCTGTATAAGCCTGTTTTTTAGGGAAAAATTTCCAAATATATAAATTATTTCATATACACCACTAATAAATTTTTTATTCTATTTTCTGTAACACGGAAGATTATGTTGATTGTTTGCTTAAGTTGCTTTTTTATTTTGATATGAAAGCAACGATTTTTAGAATCTATGAGCAATATAGATTACATGACAAACACTGCACACACGTATATAAAGAATAGCTAAAAGTCTGTGTTGTTTGCACAGTTTCATATTATATGTACAGCAGCAAGAATTTGTTCGTTTAACAAGATATTGGGTTTTGTAAGCATTAATTGAATGACTAGAATCTTAAGCCATTTGTAACATAAACGAGCTTTACTATGCATGTATCAATTTCTCTTATGATTAGGGAGTGATGAAATAATCTGCCTTTATATACTTGATGTTTCCTTTGTGGATCTTTAAGTTAAATTCATTGAGCCATCTTATTTTATGAATTGTAATGCAATATCTGTGTTGGTTCTCTCTTGAATGATGGGCTTAACATAACTAATATGTAATTTTCATTCTATCTTAATATATCGTCTTTATATAATGAAAAGAGAGTGATGAAATAATTCACCTGTGCAACGCACGGGGAGGTCCAGCTCGTTACCTTATAATATATAGGAGTTAATTAATTAGAATGTTTGCTTTAATGTATTTGATCTCTGGATAAATGGTTTTTGATGTATATATGTTTTGGAAATATCTGTAATTTCTAAATTGATGCAGGGATAAAAATTAATTTTTTTTTCAAAAAATAATACCTATAGCAGCGCTTATTAAGCGCTGCTATAGGTATTATTTTTTTAAAAAATAAATTACCTATCGTAGCGCTTAAGCGCTGCTTTAAGTCACCTATCGCAGCGCTTAACAAGCGCTGCTTTAGACTTAATAGCCTATAGCATCACTAGCTATTGCAGCACTTATAAGCGCTGCTATAGGGCCAAAATAAGTGCTGCTATAGACATTTTCTGTAGTAGTGATATCTCAATTGGACAAGGACAAGTTGAGTAATTTGGGAGCTTAAAGTAGGGCAAAGATGAGATAAAAATTGCTGAATTTATTTTCTATTTTTTTAAATAGAGATTATATAAGTAAGTGCCTTGTTTGGAATCTCACTTGGGTACTTAACCAAAACCCTTGGATCTTAGGCTTAATTTCTATAAACCAAACAGCCCCTTACCTCCTTTAACCCCTAAAATCTTGCCCAGACCTGAGAGCCTTCATGCTCAGCCACCATTAATGCCACACAAAAGCTTCATCTTCATCACATCAAGAGCTCGCCACCACCGTACCTTGCCACTGTCTGCTCCACTGTGTCTCCATCTTCTCCACCTCCCATCATGCCATTTTTGAACAGATTCCTCTCTCCCTCACACCAATCTCCACAGCAACATAGACATATCCTCGACCATATCAAGCACGCATACACAACTCCATTGATTCTTCTTCATTCCATTTCTTCACGCCACCACCACATTATCTCCTTCTCCATTCGGCTCAAGCTCCACCACTCACACAGCAACATATTCACACCTTCATCTCCTCACACCATTTTTGCACAAAAGCACCCTCCTCTCTTCATTCAATCATTCACACTCCCACAGCCTCACATTAATCCACTCATAAGCACCCAATCATCCCCACATACACCCATCATCACAATCTTGACATTTACCACCCATTCACCCCATTTTCACTCATTTTTCATGGAGCAAGAAGATTCAATTATTGATTGTCGACTCAAGAGGATGATTGGCTAAAGAAATTGGGGATTCTTGGTGGATTGTACAACTGGAGCCTCAAGGATTCATCTAGGGGAGTTACTTAGTGTCCTTCTATGTCTAATTTCACTTACATGTTCAATATTCTTGTAATTTGTTTGTGTATGTGATTTTGGAACATGGTACACTAGGGATTTTTATTACTTTTAGTAGTTTTCCTTTGGGTAATGTATGTAATTAAGCGATTGCTTTTATATGCATAAACCTTAGTGTTAATTGCTTGGCATAATATGATTGATGTGGTAGCATTGGTTATATACTTTGGATTCTTAGTTTGGATTAATGCATTTGTTTGTTACATCTAGCATTAGACACTAAGTCCATTCTTGAAGGGTCAAATTATACCTTCAAGAGGAGACTCATTGTGTGTTGTCATGGATTTTCACTACCAAACGGTTTTCTAACAATTGCTTAGTTTACCAATTGTGCAAGCGATGCTCCAAATCAATTGGTAACTAGGAAGGTTGCATGTTTTCACCAAGAGGCTCTACTTCCATTAAAAGAGTTTTCAAACAATTTATTTGCTTTCTAAAATCCAAAAAAGCAAAAAACAAGTCTTCTTTGCATTCCTACAATTAAAAATACCAAAAATATCATTTCAATGACAAAACCCCGGTTTTATAGCTTTCTTTTACATTTATATTAGTCTAGGCATCAAAATAAGTTGACTCATTTGAGAGACGACCCGAGGTTGAGCCACTTTACTCAAGCCTTGGTTTTACATATTTTCTTGCATTTGACCCCGAGGCGAACCATATACCGACAAAGGTCAAATCAATACCCAAAAAATTATACACTCAGAGGATGAGCCAATAGAGTATACCTAAATGACATTGAACATTTTAGTCAAATCATTCGAAGGCACTCAACACAGAAAATATAAACACACGTCTTTATATAGATTGTTTATATTCCTTCTTCTCATTAGGATCACAGACTTATATGAGTCATAAAGAAAATGAACTTTAAACAATTTAATCTATGTTCTATAATAGTTGTATAATAAATTTTGTTCACCTTCAAAGATATAGAGAATATTGTAGAGCTATGTTAATTGCACCTTGTTGAATATCTATGGTGAAATTATTAGTGGTTGTTGGTGGCATTTTCGATATCTTCAACCCAAAAAGTTAGAGAAGGAGAAATATTGAAATTAGATTCATAAAAAAGTAAGAAATAACAACAAGTATGTTGTTGATATCTGAATTAAATAATCACAAAACATGCATAAATAAATGAGGGAAAATTCTTAGGCTTTTGTATTAATAATCAGGTAACTGAAGTGAATATACAATTGGCTTCGGTGATTCTACCTAAAGACCTATTCCCTTTTAACATGAAATATGTTCCAACAGTAACAAGCACATAAACAAATAATAAAGGTAGCACCATTCAAAAATTTCACAAAAGAAAAATGAATATTTAATTGTATGCACTACTGACCGTTTTCCAAAAGGAAGTTCTCTTTTGTCAAGTGGTATTAGAAAATGTGCTGCAATAAGCTCATTTGTTGAGGGCCCTTGGTCAGCAACAACATGCTCAATTATATTGTTAAGGGCCCTGGGTCAATAGCAATATACACAATTGACAGCTCCTACTCAGCAGAGAAGAGCAGTTTTGTGCATCGTCAAAGAAATGCAAGACAATGCCTATTTAATTTAATTTATGTATCAAAAATTTTTAGTATCATATGGTAATGACAGATAACATATATAAATAGGCAAGAAAAAAAAATGAAATTGAAACATTTGATATGCTGCGATGTAATCATCTACAAGTTATTACTAACCAAGCTTTATAGCCATTAAATAAGTTTTGAGACATTCAACGCCCACTTGTTTGTTTTCTTGTGTTAAGACTTCTAAAGGGGTGCTAGTATAGAGATGACGTCCCATTTCAATGTGGCCAACATGAAAATCCATTGTAACAGTAATCACCCAAAATCGTTTCCCAATGAAATTGATAGTGCATTGTTGTTCAATGTCTCCACTATATGTTGTAGCTATTGCAAGTGAAGTAAAGCCACTAGTGTCATGTATATCAAAACATTCTCTTGGCACTGAATTCACCAACTCTTGTACTATGTTTAGATGCCCAAACTTTGCAGCCACATGAAGAGGTGTTTCACCTTTGATAGCAGCAAAATTTGTTTCGAGGGCACTAGGATTTGCCGAAATGAATGCTTGTGTAGCTGAAAAGTCGTTCTTTGATAATACACATTGTAATTAGCTCATTTATGGTAACTCTCATAAAAAATAACCTATTGTCTACTTAACAAGCTTTATTCTATTGAACGGAATGAGGGACTTAAATAACATGATACCAAAAATCTAGATACCTTCCACTCTTGACGTGTTTTAAAATCGTGTGGGTAATGATAACCCAAAATGGCTTATCAGGCTAATGGATATCTTATTTTTCAACACGTTTTAAAATCATGAACGATAATAAGGCCCCAGAATGGACAATTCAAGAGTGGGACTGTCAAATATTACAAAGGGTATCAAAGCTTGGTTTAGGCTGATGTGGCATCAAGGATGCTACTCATAAGGGGTGGATTGTGGAGAGAAAAAAGAAAGTGAATATAAAATTAAAAAAATAAATAAAATCATTTCTCTTTTAATTTCTAAAATCTACACTGACCTATTATTTCATGAAAAATTGCATTACATGAGTCTCAATTTTTCCAAAGTATATGTTTCATAGCTTATGGTGCAGCATAATAAGTTTTTGATATTATTTGGGATATATATTTCTTTGTCCCTTTTGTTAATGAGAAATAAACTCTACTTTACAAAAAAAAAATAATGGTTATCTTACATACCCATCTCTCCACTTAGTCTAAAAAAATAACCATTTGTGACAAAGATATCTTTGTAAGTAATAATATAAAGATTTGCCTATCATAGGCCTCATCTCTCTCTCTCTCGACTTTGGCCCTTCACTAGAACGCCGGGAGGTGAGACAAAAGACTTCCCTATAAGAATTGGCCTACATCAGGGATCAGCTTTGAGCCCATATTTGTTTAACTTAGTAGTAGATGCTCTAACTAAGCCTATAGAAGAAGAGGTCCCTAAGTGCATGCTTTTTACTGATAATATAGTCCTTCTGGACGAATCAAGAGAGGAGATTAATGATAAATTAGAGATATGGAGAAACACGCTGGAGTCGAAGAGTTTTCGTTTAAGTAGGAGTAAGACAGAATATATGCATTGCAATTTTGCAAAATAGACAACTTAAAGGTGATTTGGAGGTTAAACTGGGAAAGTAAACAATCCCTCAAGTGGCAAAGTTTAGGTATTTGGGATCAATTATAAGATAAGATGGTGAGATTGATGACGATGTCAATCATACAATTCAAGCTGGGTGGTATAAGTGGAGGAAAACTACTGGAGTTCTCTGCGATAGAAAAGTAGCCCATAAGGTAAAAGGGAAGTTTTATCACACTGCTATAAGACTAGCAGTATTATATGGTAGTGAATATGTTGGGCTTTGAAGGGTCAACATGAACATAAAATGGGGGTAGCTGAAATGAGGATGTTGAGATGGATGTATGGTCACACAAGAAAGGATAAGATTCGGAATGATCATATACGCGAACGAGTTGGAGTGGCACCTATCAATGAGAAAATGGTAGAAAATCGTTTGAGGTGGTTTGGACATGTACAAAGAAGGCCATTAGATGAGCCAGTGAGGAGGGTAGATCAAACAGTCTGTAGTCCAATTAAGAGAGGAAGAGGGAGACCGAGGCGTACACTCAATGAAGTTGTAGAGTGACATCTTTTAGTAAATAATAGATAGAGCACAATGGCATCGTGCGATCCATGTAACCGACCCCACATAATGAGATAAGGCTTGGTTGTTGTTGTCTTTGATGAAAATAAAAATTTTTTATAACAATTATAATTCAATTAAAACCATCTGCAAATGAAGGTGGCGTTATTCTTCAAAGGTCCAATCCTACAATCATAGCACGACCAAAACTAATATCTTGCATAAGCATGAAGTAAATTTAATAAATTATACTTGAGCGTATTTGACAAAAAGACACGGTGTGTTTGGATTGACTTATTATGGGAAAATAAGTCCTAATTTTCAATATAATCACTTAAAATGGGAAAATCATATTTTGTGTGAGTTTGCTTTGGCTTATTGTTAATTGAACTTATAGCTTATAAGTCAAAATAAGCAAAAAGAGAAAAAAGGAGCTTATGGAGGATGTATAAGTGCTTATGGAGGTGGAGTTCACAAATTCTGACTTATTTTTCACGGCTAATCACAACTAATCCAAACATAAATCTCATTACACAATCTGGCTTATGGAAAATAAGTCACTTATAAGTCATTTTTTTCACAGTTGGTTCAAACATAAATATCATTGCACAATCTGACTTATTTTCAATCTGACTATATATAAGTCACTTTCCAAACGTTAACCAAACACACTCATGCGCCCCAACATATGTCTACTCCTTTTTTACACTATTAGTTTTCTCAGAATCTAAGCTGGTCCAAAATGTGGATATAAGTAGAAGCATTATGCACATAATTAGTCACTGTAAATATTGTCCAGAATTATGTTTCGAATGGTTAGGCGAATATATATCGGGCAAATTACTTGATGGCCTAACATATATATTTATAACTTTATATATGGGCCTTCTCTTTTAACACAATCCACAAACATGAAATGAAGACACATGAGACACTAGGCCCCATTCAAACTTGAAGAATGATTTGCAAGTCACATGGCAATGTAGAAAATTCATTCACTGGTCCTACATCATGCCATGCCAGAGAATTCAGTCCCTTTGATTATTGATCAGTAAAATGAATATTCTTGCTATATGCTTCTGAAAAAAAAATACAAATGAAAAGTTTTCTGTATAAATATTGAGGATTGATGCTCTTCTCTATAAGTTTATTACGAGTATTTATCTGGATCTGAGTAAACATGCCGTTCAACTACTATACATGTCTTCTCTGTGCAGATAAAAAATAATACTCTACTTTACTTTTTTTCTACTAATCATTCAGGAAACGAAAGAAGGAAATTACTAGGTTATAAATAGCAAAATTTCATATTAAACCTCTTCATAAATGCAGAAGATTCTTGACAAAGCTATCTGTTTGGCATAAATAAGCTATTGGGTTGAAAACCACTGGCATTCAATAGCATTTGCTTGCATTACAGAATCCCATTTTAGATTAAATACTTTATAAAATTATTGTTATACTATTTCATAATTTGAATTTAATATATTTTTATGTATTATAGTTTTGATCCAACTGTGTAAATCGGATTTTAAGAGTTTAAATTTGTTTACAGAGTTCCGACCACTAGTCCACCACAGCTTTTCATTCGGTGCTTAACGAATCAATGAGCACCTCCTTTTTTTCCTCTTTCTTCTTCTCAAGGGATTTTGTCTCCATTATTTTATAAATAAGGATTTTAAATTTAATATTTTATTAAAATATTATTAAAAATAACTATAAAATGTTAAAATTTGAATTACTGAATTTATAGCCGTAACATAGAAAAATAGAACAATTTAATTTCAAGATTTTAAAATTGAACTTTAAACCTTAAAAGAAACAAGGTGAAAAAAGAGGGAATATGTAGAGAAATTTTTAGGTGAAACCAGTTTACCACATCATTCGTGATATCTACAATCACAAGGAGACACATAATGTGTGATGTGGATTTTTTAATTTTACTAGGCACCATAAAACAATTAGTTAGCAGATAATTTTTTTTTTCAACTTGCAACCCTAAGAAAACATAGAATATAGAAAATAATTTTTTTTTTATTTTCCAACTAATTGTTTTGTGGTAACCAGTCAGATTAAAAAATCCACATCAAACATTATGTGTCTTCTTGTAGATATATAGACCACAAATAATGTGGCGAACTGGATTCACCTAAAAATTTCTCACTATGTACCCATGCACTCAAACATAAAACGGAAGAAGTAGAGTGCTCAATCACCAACACACATGTTTTTACGTGGAAAGGACCTTTCTTTTCACTTTCTCTTCACTCTTATTATATAGAGACCATTTATAACGTTTAAGATCTAACAAAATCATTTAGTTCTAAATATAAGAGATAATTTAGAAGTAATTTTGATCTTAAAGATAAGTTTTTTAAAATTTCTCTTTCATATTTATCATATTTTTCCAAGTTAATTTGCTAGATTTATAAATTGATATATAATTTAATGATATACAATAATACAAAAATATTTCAAAGAGATTTTTTAATATTATATGTTATAACTAAGTAATTGATTTTGTTTTCTTAATATTTTCAAATTAATCAAATAGCTCTTATATTAAATATTGGAAGTAATATTTTATAACACTATTATTATAATATTAAATTAGAAATCAATATAAATAAATTTAAGCTATTAAATTAATATAAGAATACTTCAACAATTGAATAATTTTATTAAAATGTTTTATAATTTTTTTAAAAAATTTCTCCCCTACAGTTTTAAAAAAGAAAAAAGAAACAGAAAGAAAAATAAATGAGGAGTGAGGACACCCCTATTTCTCCACGTGGAACTCAAACCTGAAGAGGCTAGGTGGATTGAAATAACTGACTGTGCTTCCCGTATCTCGCTTGTCGGAGCTGTTCTGATAGCAACTGCAGTGAAACTGATCCACGTACCATTCGTTCGTTCTTTATTATAAATTAACCTTAACTACTTCTAATATATCAAAGAGTGAAAGTTATAATATTAAATATAATATATTTTCAAAAAAAAGTTTTTAACTATAGCCTTATTTAAAAATAGGTGTTAAAATAATATTTTATACATTATAAACCTTCTTTCTCATCTTTCCTATTTCCAACATAGGGGTAAAATAGTCACAGTAGCATTAATTGATCCCAAAGTGGACTTATATTTTAGAACAAAAAATTTGTGGTAGCTAGACTTATAATAAGGAACAGAGTAGTACTTTTCAACATATTACATAAAAGAAAGGGTATACTCCATACAATTTTTGTTTTTAATACTCTCTCCGGTCCTATTGATAAGAGTCCGGCCTTCAAAACACGTTTCTTAAGAAAAAACATGTTAAAGTAATTAAATGTGTTTGGAATATACATCTTTTTTCAAAATAAGAAAAAAGTCCCTTATTTATGATGAGTCTATTAAGAGAGAGAAATATATGAGTAGTAATAAATATGAAAGATAATTAGGGGTAAAATAGGGGGGGAAAGGCATTAAATGATGAGAGAATACAATGTGAGCTCTTATATTTTTTGACAAAATCAATTCAAATTTTAAACTCTTATAAATAGGACCAGATGGAACATAAGAATTAGCTGAGAAGTTGATGTTAGCTTAAAATTTACAATTTACTTTTAAATTTTTTTGTCAATAATTACCAAGTAATAGAAATAGACATGACTAAACAAAGATGGTTGGAGTGTTTTAAAAAAAGTATATCATATTAACTAATTTAACAAACATTTTCAATATACAAATAATATATATGGTTCTTTTGTACAAGTGAGTGGTTCAAATTTTGCGCCCTCACTGTGTTTAAATAAAAATATCATCAAAATATGATGTTACATTACATGCATTAAAATTAAAGTGGTGGACCCAGCTGCCGGGGAAGATGAAGATAAGGGCGAATTTATGATGCGGATGGCTTTGATAAGATCACACTGACACTAAGACCACTGGCATCACAACGAAGGCACCGCATTATGAAAAAATAATAATAATAATTAATAATTCCATTTTTAGAAAAATTGAGGAAAAAGTCTTTGTTAATGGTCAAAAATATGTGTGTGATTTTGTCAAAAGTTTATCCAGTATTAAATGTTTTATTTTGGACTAAAAATAACTCTGAACTTCCAAATTGGATCAAAAGTCACACTTACAGTTATGGTCCAAAAGCAAGCTCTTGGTGCTGGAAGAATTTTTTGACAAAATCACATGTGTATTTTTTACCCTAATTTAATGGTAAGTTTAACTTTATTCTAATTTGGAAGTTCAGAGTTACTTTTAATTAAAAAAAAAAAAACTTGATGTTGAATGAATTTTTGACAAAAACACTACTATATTTTTTAACCTTAACCTAAAAAGTCTTTGTTTCAAATTTTTACCATTAGAATCTGAATTAGGGCATTGGATATTTCGTTGGTTTTCAGCTTGATCCTTTAAATTTAAAATTGCATTTTTTGTTTTTTTTTTTGTTAGCATTTTTAATTTTATTAAATGGAAAATGTTAATTGGTCAAATTTAAACAATAATTCTATGATAATTCAATAAATATTTAAAATTAAACCAATAAATATTTATAATTTATCGAGTTTAATAATTTCTTTGAATTTCATATATATAAATTCACTGATGATGATTCAATGATACTATAATCTTTTAAGCTAAAACCAATACATATTTTTTAGCAATAAATAATTTAATTAATTTTTTTAATTTATATGAATTAGTTAAATTCGAGAGTTCAAGATGGTCAAAAAAACTTGGAGAGTAAAACTTATGCAAGAATCCCGGTGGTTGCAAACTCTTGTGATCTTAACGAAATGGCATATTCACATTAATTGAATTCTAAAAATTCTTAATAGTTAAACAAGTTTTACGACCGAGAAATATCAATTGAAATAATTACAAATTACTATTTACTAATAAAATTTTCATTTTTATTTTAATTTATGATGGTATTCAAACTTATTACTCTTAGTACAGTAGTTAAAAACATTTTGAGCAATGATAGAAGAATGTATATTAAGCGTTCTTGTCGGGGGTTGAGACAGGAAAACTCAATATCGCTCCTTCCTATTTTTGTTATTGTCGGTTAATTAATTAATGAGCCTTTTCGCAAATTAAAATTAATTTTGTCGGGGGGGATGGTGTTATTTTTTCAAGTCATTTTTTTCCATGCACATTTGTTTTTGGTTCGAAGGTATACCCTTATTAAATCCCTCATGTCCTAACTATAGTATATAAAGTGTAATACTTAACTAGTTATATAACTAAGAAAATAGGTGACTTGGTCATATATAAGTATGTAGAAATTTTCAACACATACCATTTAATGATTAAAATTTAATGTCTAGAGCTAAACATACTCTTTTTTTTTTTTTAATGAAATACAGCACAGCATTACAAGCTTAAGTACCCAGCAGCCTCATATCCTGCTCCATCAGGTCAGTGACAAAATCTGGCGCCGTATAAAAACTCACAAGACCCTGTCCCAACTCCAATCCCTCCTTCGCTAATCTATCCGCAACCCTATTAGCCTTTCTTGGAAATCAGGCAATGTGCACATCCCACCCTAGCCCCATTAGTTCAGAAATTTCGACCAAAACTGATGCACACTCATGAACTGAATCCACTCGAGTAGACAGAGCTTCAACTAGCTCCAAAGTCCAAACAATCTGTCTCCACAATTAAATGCCTCACACAGATATCCCAACTCCATTTTAAACCCATAAGAATTCCCTACTGCTCTGCCCTGAAGCTATCGCCTTCACTAATATTTAGCAAGAAACCTCCAATGACATCACCTCTATGGTTTCTCATTACACCACCGCAGGACGACCGTCGACCATCAAATGAACATGCGCCGTCCACGTTCATCTTCACATACCCTATATCTGCGGGTTGCCATACACTCAAATTAAGAGTAGGTTGAAGATTATGAGTAATCTTTTCTCCCCTCCAACTGATACATGCCCTCACTTTAGAAATAATATCCATATGACTGGACTCCACCTCATTAAAGATTCTAATGTTCCTTGCATGCCTAACTTGATGACAGACCAAAGCAAACCAAATCTTCCATTCCTACCCCTCCACAATAAAAGTAGCCTTCATGTTCCACTCCACCCAACCTTTCACATCCTTTAGATTAAAAAATGTAAAAAGGTAGGGTGTAGGAATAATTCTCATCCAAACCTCCCCTGTCTTTCCACAGTCTCGAAGAACATGAAGTATTCCTTCGGTAATTCCAGGACAACACAAACAGTCCTCTAATCCCGATAATCCTCTAGCCGCTCTAGCTTGATTTGTGAGAATTCTTTCCCTGCATATTAGCCAAAGCAGCATCTTACATCTTTGCGGAACCCGAAGCATACCGAAGCCTCCATATATGCTTCCACATCCAGCGATTGGACACCTGCACCTCTGGCATCTGACTTAAGTACGCCGATTTTATAGAGAAATCCCCAGAAGAATTATATCTCCATGATGGTATGTCCTCCTCCTCGAGATGAAGGGTTTGATCCTGAATCAAAGTCACCACCTCCTGAGGCAAGAATGAATCAAACTTATACTATCCAGGACCCATGATTATTAGTATAATCACGCACTGTTGAATCAATCAAATCCTCTATCTGGAACAGTCTGAATGACGAGATCCTCAAGACGAGACACATCCGGAAGCCAAAAATCCCGCCAAAAATGAATGGAAGCTCCATTGCATAATTTCCACCATAATCCATTCCTAAACCTCTCCCAGTTATTTTTAACTCCTCTCCACAGACTCGAGCCAGCCTTACTTTTATTCACAAGTGGCATGAGATCATTGCCACATCCATATTTCTCCCGAACAAGACGAACACATAATGTGTCTTGTTTCTTCATGAGCCCCCAACCTATTTTCATCATAAAAGCATTGTTTTGCCACTTCGCCTTCTTAAGCCCCAGTCCTCCATCTTCTTTCCTCATACATACCCGATCCCATGAGACCAGATGAATTTTCGATCCAGCTGTACTGCCACCCCACAAAAACTTCTTGCATCTTTTATCTACTTCGGAACACGCACGTTGCGTCATGCAAGGGAATAGTTTGCATGGTATATGAGGGAATAGCTAGATAATGATTTTACCTTCCAAGAAGATAATTTCGCATCAATCTTGTTTAAAACATACTCATGAGTCCTTGTTGTAACCCTTTTATGATGTAAGGGCACACCAAGGTATTTCCCCAAATTCGTACAAGAAGTAAATCCCATGAATCCACTTATCTCCTGCACCCTCGTATGACTAATATTTTTAGAAAACAATATCCTTGATTTAGCATTATTCACCTTCTCCCTAGATGCAGCACAAAAATAATCTAGGCATGCTTGAAGAGTACCTAACCGTTGGGGTTATGTCAGTGCAGTGCCGCCTCGAGTCCGCTCTCCAAGAAATTAAAACCCGAGGGGATAGTGGAAGCTAACCCTGGGTGTCGATCTCAAGGAGCCTAGTGTAATCTGATTCATAATAGCTAATATGCGAATTTGAAAGATCGGGTAAAAAGCATTTTTGTTTGGTTTTTGTATGAAGTTTGTTATGAAAGTGTGGTGTGAAAAAGTTAAAGTAAAATATTGGATTTAAAAAGTGAGATTTGGATGAAAATGGGATAAAGATCACTCTTGATGAATGAGAGATTCGGGAATAATTGCTTTTAAAGAATTTTAGGGAGTTTAATTGATTTCTAAAGAACCCTAGAGGAACCCCTCTAGGCTAGGTTTAGGTTAACTTAATTAATGCCGGAACCCCGCATATTACTTAATTTAACCCAAGTTATTAAGTTCAAAATCAAGAAATAATTAATTATGCAAGACTTTTAAATCAACAATTTGGGCCACCCCATAATTGCTCTAAATTTCTCTCTAAACCCTAATCCATTGATGGCCACCCATACAATAAATTAAGGCCTAAAGAGTGTTTGTTCAATGTCCCAACACAATCAATTAATTCTTATACCACCTCCCTCAAGCAAATAACTTAACACTCTTAATCCACTAACCAAGACACCTTGCATTAGCACATAATTTTCACTAAGAGAATAATAAAACTATGAACCCATAAATTTCATTAAACTCAAAGTTAATAAATAGCAATGTCAATCATTTGTACAAGAAGGAAATAACAATAACATAGTTTCTAACCCCAATAACATAAATGCACCCAACCAAGTGCAATAAATACACTTAACCAAATGACATAAATGCATTCAACCAAATGCCATAAATGCACTCCTAGAACCCTAGAAAATCATAAATACAACAAATGGAAGAAGGATTAAAACTAGAAAAACTCCCCTATTCAAGCTTCAAGCTCATCCCTTGGCTCCCACCACCAAGAATGGTGAAGCCTAGCTGCTACTCTCCATGGAAGAACCAACAACAAGGAAGGAAGGTAATGGAGCCATGGATGGAGGAAAGGAGAAGAAGAAGAAGATGAAGATGGAGATGGAGAAGAGAGAGCTAGGGCTTGGAGGGTGTAAATGTGAACCAAATATGCCCTAATGGGGTCTAAGTTTCGAGTATTATGTCCCCCAAGTCGGGTCAAGTGAATGGGGTTCAAGTTGGATCCGAATTAGGCCCAAAAACGCGACTGAAATTCTGCATAATTCTCGCAGCTCGCCGTGGCGAGCTCATGTAGTCTCTGAAATTTTCAGGGTCTTCTCACCGTCGGCTCACCACGGCGAGCTCCAGTCTTCTCTGCCAAATTAGGGGCTTGTTCGCCGTCTGCTTGCCGCGGTAAGGAGCCTTCATTTCTGCCTCTTTTGTTTAGCCTTTTTCTTCGTCCTGGGTCCGATCTTTTGGTCCTGAGCGACCCTACAAGTGAGAATAAGATAAAACCAAGATTAAATAGCCCTATAAATTAATTAATACAATTAATCTACAATTATGGCTAATTACTCCTAATTTTACACTCATTTCCCTTGAGAGTTTGGGATATTCAATTAGACATTATTAGACCAAACTTGCATCTTAATCATGTTAATTGCCTCAATTTAAGCATATAAAAGCATTACAAATCAGAGATTTGTCAATGCTCTTAGAATCACAGCTTGCTCCATATAAGCCTCTGCAAACAAAATTAAATCATCGGCGAAAAATAAATGAGACACATGTGTCCCTTTCTTCCTTAACCTAAAAGGTTTCCAATTGTCCTCCTCCGGCCACCTCCTTTTGAATAAGATGGGCAAACTTCTCCGTTATTAAAACAAACAAATACGATGATAAAGGGTTTAAATTGAGGCTTCTAACATGAATAAGATGCAAATATGGTCTAGTTGTGCTTATTTAATATCTTAAACTCTCAACTGAAATGAGTGTTAGATTAGGGTTAATTGGCCATAATTGTAGATTAATTTGTATGAATTGGTTTATAGGGCTATTTGATCCTTGTTTAGTCTTGTTTCCACTTGCACGGTCGTTCAGGACCAAAAGATCGGACCCAGGATGAAGAAGAAGGCCAAACAAAGGAACAGAGGAAACGTGAGCTCGCCGTGGCCTCGCCACGGTGAGCCCACGGCGAATGGGCTCCCAAGAGGCAGAAGAGAAGTGATCTCGCCGTGGCTTCGCTGCGGCGAGCCCACGGTGAGAAAACCCTGAAAAATTCCAGAGACCACTGGAGCTCACCGTGGCTTAGCCACGGCTTTTTCACGGCGAAGTGCCTGCAACAGCAACATATCAGCTCGCATTTTTGGGCCTGATTTCGATCCAAATTGAATACTCACTCACTTAACCCGACTTGGGGACTTCAAATTCGAAGGATACACCCCATTAGGGCAGATTTGATTCACATTTTACACCCTCCAAGCCCTAGCTCTTTCTTCTCCATCTCCATCTCCATCTTCTTCTTCTCCTTTCCTCCATCCATGGCTCCATTACCTTCCTTCCTTGTTGTTGGTTCTTCCATGGAGAGTAGCAGCTAGGCTCCACCATTCTTGGTGGTGGGAGCCAAGGGATGAGCTTGAAGCTTGAATAGGGGAGTTTTTCTAGTTCTAATCCTTCTTCCATTTGTTGAATTTATGCTTTTCTAGAGTTCTAGGAGTGCATTTATGGCATTTGGTTGAATGCATTTATGTCATTTGGTTAAGTGCATTTATGGCACTTGGTTGGGTGTATTTATGTTATTGGGGTTAGAAACTATATTATTGTTATTTCCTTCTTGTACAAATGCTTGACATTGCTATTTATTAACTTTGAGTTTAATGAAATTTATGGGTTCATAGTTTTATTATTCTCTTGGTGAAAATTATGTGCTAATGCAAGGTGGCTTGGTTAGTGGATTATGAGTGTTAAGTTATTTGCATGAGGGAGATGGCATAAGAATTAATTGATTGTGTTGAGACATTGGGCAAACACTCTTTAGGCCTTAATTTGTTGTATGGGTGGCCATCAATGGATTAAGGTATAGAGAGAAATTAAGTGCAATTGTGGGGTGGCCCAAATTGTGGATTTAAAAGTCTTGCATAGTTAATTAGTTCTTGATTTTGAACTTAATCAACTTAGGTTAAATTAAGTAATGTGCGGGGTTTTGGCATTAATTAAGTTAACCTAAGCCTAGCCTAGAGGGGTTCCTCTAGGGTTCTATAGAAAATCAACTAAACTCCCTAAAAACCTTTAGAAGCAATGATTCTCGAATCTCTCATCCATCAAGAATGATCTTTATTCCATTTTCATCCAAATCTCACTTTTTAATTCCAATCTTCTACTTTAACTTTTTCACACCACACTTTCATACCAAAAACCAAATAAAAATGCTTTTTACCCGCCTTTTCAAGTTTACATATTAACTATTAGGAACCATATTACACTAGGCTCCTTGAGATCGACACCCAGGGTTAGCTTCCACTATCCCCTCGGGTTTTAATTTCTTGGAGAGCGGACTCGAGGTGGCACTACACCGATTCCTCCCCATTTAGGAGCTCTTCACCCCTGCCTCAGCCCTTTTGTAGGAAGAAAACTTTCCCCTTTATCACCATTCCGTAGAACTTGCAATCTCGCAGTGGTAACACACCATTTAATCACATTAATGACTTGAGCAGGAAGATTTAATTCCTCCAAGCAACTCATAAGAAAAGACCATCTTACCTGATCATAAGCTTTCTCTAGATCAATCTTCACAGCCATGAAACCTTTCCTTCCCTTCTTTTTATTCATAG
Organism: Mimosa bimucronata; assembly: GCA_037074515.1. Lineage (NCBI taxonomy): Eukaryota > Viridiplantae > Streptophyta > Magnoliopsida > Fabales > Fabaceae > Mimosa > Mimosa bimucronata. The sequence continues at coordinate 2,320,861 of CM073447.1, forward strand.
AGTGAATAACCTCCTGAGCCACTATAACATTAATAGATCCTTGTCTTCCAGGGACAAAACTACATTGATTAGGAGGAATAATCTTAGGCATTATTCTACGAAGGCCAGAAGCAACTAACTTCGTTAACACCTTATATATAACATTACATAGACTAATTGGCCGAAAATCCCTGATTGATTCTAGTTGCTCCAACTTAGAGATCAAAACAATATTTGTATCATTTACTCTTCTAACTTCTTATTTCTCCAAGCACATACTACAAACTTTTGAGAAAATAGAATTTCCCAAATGTCCCATTGGCTCTGAAAAAATAAATGATTCAATCCATCTGGCCTGGGAGCCTTCAAAGAACCCATTACAAATAAATCGATCTCTTTTAACTTCCATAAGGAAAACTCCCTCCCAATGTTAAGGAGATCCCCTTGAGATTGCTCTTGAAAAGTTATACCAAAATTAACCGTGGGAGACCTTTCACCATCATTTTCGTACAGTGATTGATAAAAACTAGTGCCAATCTGCTTTATTTTCTCCTGATCATACTCCCATAAGTCCTCCTCATTCTTTAAGGCTTCAATCTTATTTCTTCTTTTTCTACTATTAGCCATCGAATGAAAGTACCTGGTATTTTTATCTCCAGCTGTATACTAATTACATCAAGATCTTTGTAACCACATTATTTCTTCTTGAGCTAGGACCTCTTGGCCTCACACCTTATTTCTCTCCTCATCAACACTCCCTTGATCAACCATTTGGCACATCCTACTATTAAGGGTCTCCAATCTCCTTAACAACATTGCTTTTTTCCTATTTAAATCCCCAAAAGTTGATTTATTCCAATCCTGAACAACCCTAGTAAAACGCTATACATTATCCTCCCACAAGCCAGATGAACACCACGATTTCCTCACTACTTCAGGAAAATCCTTATGATTAACCCAAGGAGAAAAAATTTAGAATATTTCTTCTCCCCTCTTCCATTCGTATATCCGCGAAATCTTATTAACAATGGGCAATGGTCTGATTTAAATTTTGGAAGGAGGGAACATTAACAGCCATTCCTCACTCACCAAGGCTCTGTCTATTCTCTACTTGAACATCCCGCTCTTCCCCAAGTAAATTTAGGGCCCACAAACTCCATTTCTTGTAGCATTTCCTCCTCTACCCACCTCTTGAAAAACCTATCAGGAGGAGATGCATTTCTTGCATTAAAATCGCCACAATGACACCAGTGTTGAATCCCAAAGCTCTTTGTTCTAGCAAGAGATTCCCATAAGGTCTAACGCTTATAAAAGTTCAGGCTACCATAAACAATAGACAAACCCCAAGCATCATCCTTTCCCATATTAAAAATTCCATGAATAACCTGATCATGTTTTTCCAAAACCTGAAAATCAATACTACTCTCACTAAAACGCCAAATTCCTCCACTAAACCCAGATACCTCAACAAACTCTACCTCATGAAAACCCATTCTCCTTCTCAATGACTCAGCTTTAAATCCTTTTTGTCTAGGTTCCAGAACCTCAAGGAATTTGAGCTGATATTGGTGTTTCAGTTCTTTAACCAGTGGCATGAAGACTTTACCTCTAACTCCTCTGGAGTTCCATATTAAAATATTATTCATCATTAAAAACAAATATATAATGTAGAACCTAGCACATTAAGGCACATTGGGAAGCCCTTTGTCAAGCTCCATCACGTCATTAAGCACAAGGGATAAATGATTTTGATGAATCACCATCATCTTGTCATGCCATCCAGGGTCCATCGAGTTATCTGCACCATGGATTGATCCAGTCGCTCCCCTTTCTGACACGCTGCCATTACCTCCTATATATCTAGCTTCCTTCGCTTGCTTCAATTTTAGGCCCACTCCAGTTTGATGGCTTTCGGGCTCTTTATTGGGCTCATTTAGGCCTAACTTGTTTTTGATCGCCAGGTATGCCATCATTGGGCTAGGGACATTAGACTTAATACTTTTCTGAGGCCCACTTGTCTGCATGTGATTTTCTTTTTTATTGGACTTTTTAAAACCTTATCACCCTGTGTTGATCCACCATTAATGCCCCTTCATCACCAGCTCCTTAAATAATACCACAACTGATTGATTCTCTACATCCCCTTGATTCGCCATATTTAAGGCCTCAAATCTGGAGCCCAAAATTAATGCTTGATTGTTACCTCCATTACTGTGCATATCTTTCCCTTTCCCATCTGGACGTCCACCTTGCCTCCCTTTCCAATTTCGTTGTACCACCATCTATCCACCGTACTTCGCCTCGCCAGATTCTAACGCTAACACTATTAGTTTGTTTCTTCTGCTCTTCTACTTGCACCACATTATGAACAAAGGTCCCACAGTGATCTGTATCATGCCCGTACTTACCATACTTGAAACAAATCATATGTAAGCCTTCATATTCAATCTTCTTCTCCACCCTATTAATTTTTATACTAGGAAGTAATGGTTTCGTTAGATCAAGCTTCACACAAACTCTTGCGAATATTCCTTTTGTCATGTTCAGGGTATTTCTACGAACAATATACCCTTATCATAATAATCTAACGGTAAACGGGCTATGCGAACCCAAGCCGCTATTTAAGAAACCTTCTCCTCCTCGGAATGAAAATCCGGCCTCTAAGGTTGCACGCTAATATAATGATCGAAGACAAGCTAGGGTCCACCCGAAAGAGCCAATTCATATGTTGCTTTTCTCTTATAGTTAATCCTATATCAATAGTGTCTACATCTCCCCACAATTGTTCCAGTTTCTTCACCGTTTTATCCTCCCGCACCATCATACCCAAAACTGACGCGATCAGTGTTCTCCGCCACCTCTTCGCCATCCTAGATCGTAATTCATCACATAAGATGATATTTGGAATCTTTTCATAATTATCGACCGTAATGCATGACTTCCATCCATCATCCCTCCACCAATCATTATCCTCCTCCTCATCTAGTACACACTCTGGACTCGATGCATTCATGCATGCATCTTTGTGAGAACGATTATTCAGGCCACCTGCTTTTTTCTCCTTCTCAGGAACTGCAGGTTCATCAGTCATCCAATCTTCCTCCCGCGGCAACAAAGGACGCCCCTGAACCTGTACCCCTTCACCTTGGCTATATTTTTTCCTACTTCTATCTAATTCATCCACCTCTTCAGGAGACTTCATTACCTCCTCCGATGATCCCTGATCACCCTTAGCAACCATCATCGAGTCCCCTTTGTCCGTCGCCGTCCCCCCATTAGCCACCTCACTAACCCTTTCCCCGAGTTCTAGAGCTCTCTCTCTCTCTCTATCATTCTTTTTTTACATTTGTTGGGATCACTACGCACTCTAACTAAGCAGAACTCTAAGGCTAAACATACTCTGATACTCGAATGAAAAGGAATACTATGAAAAATGTTAAATATGAGAGACCATAGTGAATAAGACCCCTATTTAGACCAAGTCAAAACTCTTCAATAAATTTTATATGTATTTTATAAAAGGCTTAATAATAAAAGTTAAAGTACATTATAAAGCTAAGCTCAAAGGCAACAAATAAATTTTATATTTAGGATAAGAAGTATTATTTAATTAAATCATTTATATAAATAAGCGGTCATTTCTATTTTTGTTTAGTAAAATTAAAGTATCCACCACCGATAGCAATGACTAATCCCCTCACTGCGACTCCTCCACTTAAGGGTAAACGGCTCGGGTTTGAGGACTCATTCTTTTAGAATTAATTTATGACATAGGGTTTGAAGACCATGTTGACATTAACATTATAATTTTTTTTCCTATATAGTAATCATTATAACTCATTTCGCACAAGATTTCATTTTGATCCTTTAGCTTTAAAAAATGTCTTTTTAATTCTTTTGCCCTAATGTTGTTAACAAAAAATGTTAATGTTGAGGTTTTAAATATGAAGAAACTTTTTCAAATTTTTGTTAAATTTAATTAATTTTCAAAATAATAATGCTTGTTAGTAAAAATTATCATTTGAGATTAACGATATTAGAGTTGAAAGACTGAAAATATTTTTTTAAGGGACCAAATATATACTTTTACCTATAAAATACATAAAAAAAATTTACTTCATTATTTACATGTTTTTAGGGACCAAAAAAATATATTGGGTAAGTTTAAAGGGCCAAATGTATACTTTTGCTTATAAAATACATAAAATGTTCATAGTGTTTATATAAATTATGAGCAGATCACTTGCTCTGGATAAAATATTACACGTGCATGTTAATTTATAGAATTAAACTCTAAGCAACCGAATAATTAATTTTATTAAATAATAATATGGTTGACAGAGTTTCATTGAATCTAATAATACAATAGAAATTCATATAAAAAATATGTAAAAAAAATATAAGAATGAGATCAAAGTACACAACACGCCTTAGGCGAGAATAATCATTTATAGTATTATGTTTTCTCTTATTATTTAAAAGACATAGGTGTACTCTTATTTTCTTAGGATTAAAATACACCTAACATTTTGAAGTATTTTTTTGATATACTCAGTATCTCAAAATTATTTATGGTGTAATTTCACATATATCATGCTTAAAATGGTACAATTTCATTTACCCTAAAGAATTGTACTTTAGGTTAATTGTTATTTTTTTTATAAAAGCCAACTTTATTCATTAGTAAAATGAATATATTTTAAGGCCCCCTCAATCAAGAGATAAGGAGGTCCACTATGAAACTTAGTACAAGAAAATAAAAGCAGAAAAAGCATGAAAACAAAGTGTTGCCGAAAGACACGAATTAAACTATTAAAGAGTCGACTAGCCCCAAAAAAACAATATTGCAGCAGCTAAACCCATAGTTTGAGCCATCTAATAACTTGTAGTCCAGTATAGTGCTAGAAGACTTTGCAGTAAGACAAGAACATTGTTGAAGTGTAGCTTGAGTTTGACTGAAAATAAATCGAGTTTGATTGAAAAATCTAAGTTGGCAAATCACATAAGATATGAATGTATAGATGATATCGCATTTTTTTACCTCCTAAGTTTGGAACCGGTTTCATTACTCATCGAAAATACGAGTAGGGAGAGTTAGACGTATGACGTATCTAAACCATTTAAATCTCATATAGAAGGTTTAGATTTGATTTTATTAAAAATATTTTAATAAATATACAATTTAAAATTAAATCTAGACTATCTAGATGAGATCTAGACAATTTAGATGTTCCTACCCTTCCTTACTAAACGAACTGGTTCCCCCAAATTCAACATATCCTAAAATATATAAATTTCCTTAGAAGTTATAAATTATGAGTGAGGTCACTTGCTCTAGATAAATATGATACCTGCATTTTTTTTTGGCTAAATTATAAAAAACTATCCTGAACTTTGGGTCAGTTGCATATAATAACCTTCCTACCCTTTGAAAGTTTAAATTGAGCTCCACTAACATTTCATGTTTTGACTCTCAACCTCTACTATTAAAATTTTCGTTAAAGTTAACGGCTTTTATTATATCCAAATTTTTTAAATTTTTTGTTGTATAATATGTCATTTAAAAAATAACCCTTTTCATTTAATATAATAATTGTAAATATATTATAAAGACATAATAAAAAAAAATTTATATGCATTTTTGTATTTTTATATTTAAGACATTTTATTTATAAAGTTCAAGAAAACATTGTAAATCCTTTTTTTAAATATCATGGGTTATTTTTTTTTAAATGATATGGTATATAATTGAAAAATGTTAAAAATTGTAAATTATAAAAACCGTTAACTTTAACAGTAATTTTAATGGTAGATGTTAAGAGTCAAAATATAAAATGTTAGGGGAGCTCAATTTAAACTTTCAAACGTTAGGGAGGTTATCTGCAACTAACCTAAAGTTTAGGGTTTTTTTTTAATTTAGCCTTTTTTTTTTATTAAACTTAGGATATCTACGACCGATAACAGTGATTAATCCTCTCGTCGCAGGTCCTCCATTTAAGAGTAAGCGCTGGTCATGAAATGTTCTCCATACCCAATGGTGTGATTCAAACCCTCTACAACTTGGTTAAGGGATCAAGTAAGGAACCAAACCACACTTGCGTGTTTATGATACCTAGATTTTAATATACAATAATGGGGCATTAAACTTAAAGTAACCGAATGAATAGTTTTATTTTATTTATGATGATCACCTGACTTACTCTGCTAACGTTATTTATTTCATCATGGGCATAAATTTTCTCTTTATCATTTATCCATAGCATCTCGATTATTTAAAACTTGTTAGACCAAAAACCCTCCAAAAAAAAAAAAGCAAAAGAGAAAATTCACTAACGAGTAAATCTAATGGCGTATTTGGTTGGATTTAATATACATTTTGCAAAAACAATAAACTACCTCCGATTTTCAATAAAAAATCTAGTTTGTGGTTGATGGGCAATGAGATCATCGAACTTATTTATCCTTACCTTGTTGGTAGTCCTCGTTGGCGTTATTTTTCCTTACCTCGTTGATGCTCCTTCAACGCTTGACCATTCATTCACCCATGGCATGTGTAAAAAGGTTTTATTATTTTAATGTAATTTTAATAAAATATAAATAATATATTTATAGGAGAATACATTTGTCAATACTTATACTTTTATTAAATTTTGATTTTAGTACCTCTATGTATTTTTATTCTAATTAAATGTTTTAATTTTATTTTGTTGGCACCATTAGCTTTCTATACAAGGCTAACAATACTAATATAACAAAATTAGATACTAGTGGTAATTAAACAAAATTAATGATTTAATTTAGAGATAAAAATATAGGTACCAATCAAAATTGAATAAAAGTATTGGTGCTAACATATATATTTTTGCCCTATATTTATTCTTCTATTTTTAAATATTATACCAAACAAACTCACATATAATCACTATTATATTACATTTTCACACATTATATTTTATTGCATTCCTACACATTCCAATAAACCAAATGAGCATAATGAACCCTGTAATTTGTATCTTTCAAAATTAATTTTAGTATGAAAATGTATATTAATATGAGAAAAAGACAAATAAAGACTCTCCAATTATCAAAAGGACAATTTGATACACCGAATTTTAGAAAGGACGGATCACTACAATTGACTGAAATGTTCAATGCAAAATTAAAAGGAAAAGTCCAAAAAGCCTTTAAAGATCTTCCTTTTTATTACCAGAATTGTACAACGGATTACCAAATTTTTATAAGGAAATATCAACTTCGGCTAAAGGATTACCAACATGTTCTAACCACATCGGTATTCCCTTATACCATTCTGGTAACAAAAAGGAAGAATTTGGTAATTCCCTTATACTATTCTGGTAACGAAGAATTTGATATTTTTTTATAAGAATTTTGTATTCCCTTATACCATTCTTGTAACGAAGAGGAAGATCGTTGAAGGCCTTTTAGAATTTTCTTTTTAAGTTTGCATTGGATACTTCAGTCAATTGTATTGATTTGTCCTTTCTAAAATACGGTGTATCAAATTATCCTTTTGATAATTGGAGAGTCTTTATTTGTCTTTTTCCTAATTAATATTTCAAAAATGAATATATCTTTTTAAAAACTAATATTCCACTGATAAAATTAATCGGCAAATAGTTCAGTGGAATTTACTCATTCTTCACTAATGACTACGGTTTAGGGGTCTCTCCACTACACAATTCCTCAACTTATCATTTTTACCATTGAATTTGCTTTTAATGATCGAGATCTATTATAATTGGACAATATATTATACAATTAACAATAAATAGATAATAATATTTTTCAATTATAATATATCTTAACAATTGAAAGTAAATCGAATAATAATGATGCTAAATAAAGAGTAAGTGAAGGGGATGTGTAGCAGAGAGGTCCCCTGTAGAACAAATATAGGATATAATGTCATGCACGAACCCATGAACCAAATACTCCTTTTAAATGATACCAGCACTTAAATAAAGTTGTTTGGTTTCCCTTTAAAGCCAGGAGTACTTAAACAAGGTGACAGGCAGACAACTGTTTTTTTTTTTTTTTTTTTTTGTTGTGTGGGCTCTTAGTGCTTGTATGGCTTCCCTTTAAATAGTACTCATTCATATCTAATTATAAGATATATTTGATTTTTTTAGAAAATCTTAAAAAAACTAAATAAATTATGTATAAAATGATGTGCCTAAATTTTTTTGAACTAATTTATTTGACTTATAAACTAACATATAATCTAATTACACAAAATATATTATAATTAAGTGGCTTAGTAAACTTCATTAATCTCTTCAAAAAAGTTAATTATGTCTTACATTAAGAAATGAATCAGGTATATTTTTTTGTGTCATGACTCATGGGATAAAATTATTTTTACATATTTATTTTTTAAAAATGGCAATTATTTTCAAAAAAAAAAAAAAAAGAACGAGTCCAATATTATAAAAGACTGAGGTATATAGTTAATTAAATTCGAAACACGAGGCATTACTAATTTCATCGGTTAAATCAATTTCTAATGTGTGTATAGAAGTGAAGTAAAAATAGTTGAAAAAAGAAGAAGTAAAAATAATTATTTTTTGGCCATCTTTTACTTAGCAATGGAATCTATGTGATCAGCATATTTACTTATCTACTTAGAAACACATAGCCTCTAATTTAAATTCAGACTTAAGTTGGCGTTAGATGTCATTTGGGCTAAATGGATCCGACATGTAAAAATAATTATTTTAAGAACGAACAATATTTCATTTATTCTACTCTATATTTTATAGAATGAGACATCAAGTTCGAAAGAGGACATACAATACTTTAATATTTGAGGTAATTAATTATAAGTCCCTTATAAGGAGCATAATTAAGAATAAGTCCCACAAAATGTGCTAATTAATTTGGGGTCTCATGAGGCCTTACTAATATTATTTCTGAAAAAGTGGATCCCATATTTATAAATAAAAAAACCCCACACCCACCCGGCCCCCTCCCTACTTCTCACTCCCAATCTTCGCTCCCTGCAACATAGACGCCAGCGGCCCCTCCCCTTGCCGCCCTTCCTCCTCCGTCACCGTCCTCCCTTCTCCTCCACTGCATTCATAAACCAAAACCAAGCCTTCCCTCAAAATCCGGCCACCACCAACCCCGTCATCACCATCTCATCCACACATCACCCATTCACCATTATCACCACCACCACCTTATCTCCCATCCTCACACACTAGAATCTTATCCTCACCATCGCCGGAAATGACAGATTCTTTATCATACACCACTCTTCGCACACATCACCATCTCATTGGCGGCGACGCATGTATCCGCGCCGGGGACTGTAGGACTTCTCATCGGTGTGTGGTTATGTGTGAATGAGATGGTTATGAGGGGGAGGGGATGGTGGTGGCCGGAGTTTGAGAGAAGGCTTGGTTCTGGTTTATGAATGCAGCGGAGGTGAATGGAGGACGGTGGCGGCGGAGGAGGGGCGGTAGGGGGAGAGGCCGCCGTGGTCTGAGTTGCAGCGGGGGAGTCATCGTGAGAAGGAGAGAGAAGGGGATGGTGGAGGGATTATTTTATTAATAAATATGGGACCCACTCTTTAAGAAATAATATTAATAAGACCCATGGGACCTCAAACTAATTAACACATTTTGTGGGGACGTATTCTTAATTATGTCCCTTACAATTGACATATAATTAATCACCCCTTAATATTTCTTGCTGTTATATTTTACTATTAAGTTTGAATCATCTTTAATTTGTCTCAACTCTAAATTTTAGCCATCGCGGATCAATATTATAGTTTAGACTTTAGACTTAATCATTTCTTTAGATAACGTAGTTCAATTCAGATAAGAAAGCCCCATCATTAAAAATTTAAGTATCAATTCAGATCAGTTTTACGGCTGAAAATTAAAAATTGAGACAACTTTAGCGAATCTCATATTGCGAGGATTTAATTCAGATTCTCGATTCAAATAAAAAATGTAAATTCCCGTTTTTAACTTCAACTTCCCCGAGCAGGTGAGGAACAAGTACATAAATGATTCGTTGATCGTTGATACTGAAGTCTCAATCCCATCACTGTACATGAGTACAGTATAACGATAATAAAAGTATAAAACCAATACTTGTTTTGCATGCATTAAGGGTCTGCTTGGATGGAAGGAAAATGGGGGAGGAAAGAAAAGTGGGGGAGGGAGAACATTTTCCCCTGCTTGAATTGAGCAAAAAAGGGAGAGGAAGGAAAATGGGGGGTGGGGCCTACCCCATTTTCCTCTCAAATTTTCTCTCCATCATTGGAGAGATTTTGGGTGGGGAAGTGTGATGTCTGTTTTGCCCAGCGTCACATGCATCATCATCATCATCTTCTTCTTCTTCTTCTTCTTCAATACATTATGGCATTGTGTGGTTTGTGCGTGTTCCTTTTTTTTTTTTTTTTTTTCCGATAACTGTTGCTTCATGCATGTTTTATTTTTTCTCTCTTCTCCATTATAGGTACATTTTAAAAAAAAACAAAGAAATTATACTTAAAAAGGATAATAAACTTTGATTACTAATCTTGATAATTATAATTTATTAATTTAATATAATTAATTTTAAAAAATATTCACCTTTTATTTTATATATTAAAAATAATATTTTGTTAAACCATTTGTTGATGTGAATATATAATTTAATTTTAAATTATTTTTATCTTGAAAAATAATTCACAATAACATCTAATTTAATATTAAATATAATTATTTTATTATAGAGATAAGGGTATTTTACTCACAACATATTTACTCATTTTCTTTCCTCTCAATTTTCTCTCGCTCATCCAAGCAAAGAGAGGGATAACATTTTCTCCCCACTTTTCTCTCCTCCCTATTTTCTCTCCTTCCATTTTCTTTCCTCTCTACTTTTCCTCTCATCCAAGTAGGCCCTAAATAAAAAAGAGAAGACATGAAAAAGGAAAAGTCAGACATATTAATTATAGCAAAGCCAGTCATGGCAGGACAATAAATGTGATTTTAATATAACCATGCATCTGCACTATAAAAATAAAATTGATGTTTATCACTCCTTCCGTCCATAATATAATGTAATGTTGGTTTTTTATTTTTGAATGATCTTATTCTAAAATATAAGGTTCTATATGATTTTATTTGAGTAATAAATAAATTAATTTTTTGTCATTTTACCCGTGCATTAATTTCTCCCACACATGCTCTTTTATATTCTTTTCATAATTACACTCTCTCTTATTCATTCATAAATAAGGGTGTTTTTTTTAAAAAAAGGGTATATTTCACACATATTTATTATTTTTAACTAACTTTACCTTTTTTTATGAAATCACAATTTGGTTAAAAACTATTAAGGGACATAGGGAGTATTATACACATTATTCCTAAATATTTGAAATTTAAACAATGATTCATAAAAGTTTTAAGGAAAAATCTCATTTAAAACAAGTTAAAATAGGACAAGTCCAAATCGGGTTGTTAAAGTTAACAAATTTTTAATTGAATCACTAACCTAATTTTGGATTTCAAAATGTGAGTAAAATGATTTTAATGTTCTCTCTTATCTCATCTCTCTTAAAAAAGTTTCATTGCCTTATAACTTATGCCTTCCTATCGATCACATTGAAAACTTTATATAGTTTTCATATATGTGCACACACCAATATTAATATAAATATATATTTATATACATATCTATATCTATAAAAATCCGGTATAATAATAAGAGTATTTTTTACAATTGTAATGCAACTTCCTAAGTAATCTAATGTAATAATCATCCCTTATGTTTATATAGAATTCAATATGATATTTAAAATGAAAAATCTAAATATGAGGCCTATTATGTTTTTTTGCTGGGAGTATCAAACGATAGAAAATACAAAAGAAGAAAAAAGAAGCAGAAAATGATGGGAAAAAAAGGAGAAGAAGGAAGATAAGGTACTAAAGTCACGCCACCCATATTTTGAAATCTCAAATTTGATTAGCGATTCAATTAGGGATTTTGAAATCTCAGATTTGATTAGCGACTGAATTAGGGATTTTTTAAATTTACCAATCCGAGTTAGAATTTTTCCTATTTTAAGTAGTTTTATATCAGATTTTTCCAAGTTTTAATATGCAAATTTCTAGTTTACTTTTTTTCCATATAAATTAAATTTTTTATTGCTAAATATGCTAACATATTTAATTTAATATTTAAAGAATAATATAATTTTAAAAATTTCAAGCTCCCCGAATATAATCATAATCTCCCCGCAATAAAGCCCATCAACTACTTGATGCACAATTAATTCACACATACATTGGGAGTGTAAAAAAGTTAGGCCGAGCTAGGTTTCAATTAAATAGGTCTGGGCCTGTATTAAAAATGTAAGGCTTTTATTTTTGAGTAATAGATAAAATGATATTAATAGCGTAAAAAACATTACAGAAGTTTAATAACATGTAGAAATGGAAAAGAAGAGACAAAAGCATTAAACTGTGGAATCGATAACGATCTTATAGTAATTAAGTTGAGGACCTTAAATTGTTCGGCTAGGTCTCTGGCAATGATGTGGTGCATTGTTGGAGCCCATCCTGAAAAATCAATCAGTTGATTATGAACATTCCAGACTGTAAGGTGCTCCATAGGATATTCTGAACAATGAATACAGTGTAAAGCCAACCTAAAAAAGCAACAGTGAAGAGAGGTCCTTCGATAAAGTTCTGCTGCCAAGTGAAAGTCTGGAGTGGACTCCCCTCAAAATAGATGAAGATACGATAGAACGAGGTGCGATTTATTTTCCATTTCCTAATAAGCAAATTTCATTTATTGGAATGAGATGGAGAGAGTAAATCTTGATTGACCGATACTTTGGTGTGTAGCTTTGGGGAGAAAGCCATGGAGGAAAATGAAACAATGGATTGAGAGTCTCTGATGATGTCCTCTAGCTGAGGAGTCTTTCCATCATGAATTGCATGGTTGCGTATGTTTCGACCAAATGTTATTAAGAAGGGAAATTATGCCTTTTACCAAGGTTTCATTCTCCCTGTTCATAAATAGAAACTATTTAAGCCATAAGAGAATCTCATTAGTGGAGAAGTGACATGGAGGTCGTATCAAAAAACATCTAAACCATGCAGCTTTTGCGAGTTCACATGAAAAGAAAATATGATGGATTGATTCCTCCATGGTGCAACCAAATCGGCATGAACCATCCACTACCAAGTGATGATTTTGTAACACATCAACTAATGGAATTGCTTTATGAAGGAGTTTCTATATAAAGAGTAGTTGTTTCCTAGGTAGTGAGATCGACTAAGGGAATTTCCGGAAAGAGTCAAAACCAGGATGTATCTGGAATTTTTCATCAAAAAGCTATTACAAGCCAAGTTTTGCTGTGTAAGAACCAGAAGGACCACCCTTCCAAATGATAGAGTCATTCCTATTGAAAATGGAGATTGGAGTTGATAAGATACAATCAGCTGTCGGGCCAGGATAAGGTCTTCTGATCAAGGAGATATTCCATTGTACTGGGTTCTAAGGAAGAGCTTGAACCTGTATGTAAGCTTTTTTTTATGTCTGAGCTTGAGCCTTCAAAAGGTTTGACAAAAAGCCTTTTTAAAAGCTTATTTAAAATGTAGACTTTTAAATAGATTTAAATACTTATGCCTTTTATTCTATATATTACCCTTTGAACATATAAAAACGACTATGTATGTCTCAAAAACTTTTATGGTTATACGACTACATTTTTTTCTCTTACTTTTATGATAGAAACTAGGATAAACTATTCCTATTGAGATTATAATATTTCATATAGGCACAACTGAAATAAACTTGGTAGTTGCAACAATTATTATGCTTGAGCAAATCATAAAAATTAGAGAAGAGTAATGAGGTAGCATTTTGCATCTTAAGTGACTAAAAGGGTTCTAAAATAGGTGAACAACTCATGAATGAAATTGTTGAATTTTGTGTGTGAATGATGAGATGTAAAACTTAGAGCTAAAACTAAGTTGGTAATGTCACAAATAATTTATTTAATTTATTTATTTTATATTATATATCATAATATAAATTAATAAAAACTAAATATGCCAGTTTGTAAGCTAGGTCTTAAGGAAAAAGGCCTGGCTTGTCTAACTAAATATGCCTAATAATAGATTTGAATATAAGTCTGACATATTTTCTAAATAGGCTAAATTATGATTATAGTAGGCTAGGCCTATTTTTAAAAAGGCATAGCCTATTTTAAGCGAGGCCTTTGATAGGGGTTTGACCTATTTCCATCCCTATATATACACCTCTAGTCCTATTTGTAAGGCACTTCTAACATATTTTATATAAACCAAAGAAAATCTTAATCCTTATTAATTGTACCTTAAAATTTGACAACTTTCCAACTTTACTCCTATTTGATATCTACTTGACCGCATGAGGATAAAGTTACACAAATACATGAAGGGTAAATTGTACTTCCACACACAAAATTTAATGACATGACTTATAAATAGAGTACCAAATAAAATATTCTCTCCGCCCTATTAGTAGTAGAGGAGTATGTTAATAACAACCATTCAAAATTAATAGCTCTAACCTTGCAGGGTCTAGATGGCCTATACGTTTCTGGCAAAAAAAAAAAGATGGCCTATACGAATCTAATGATGTTTAGGGCACGAAGCCTCTTGAAGTAATTAAAAAACTTATGCTCCATTAGTTTCTTAATATAAATTTTAATTAACTTTTTTAGAAAATCCTAAGAAAATTAAATAACTTACTTATAAATTGATTTATCTGATTTTTTTAAACTATTTGTTTGACTTGTAAGCTAATATATAATATTATAATGTACTATATATGTAATGATCAAGTACCTTATTTAACTTCCTTAGTCTATATAAAAAAAGTCAACTAGATGTTATATTAAGCATATGAGTACAAGATTGGGATCCAAAGTCCAAAGATGCCCCACCATATTTATTGTTCGACCATGCCTTGAATAGGGACCGCCTTTAATATTAGAATACATGTAGGATATAAAACAAATTGATCCAAATTGAATTATTATTATTATTTTCTTAAAAATAAGGAAACTCGAATACATTGGGAAGGTCCTGGAGACTACGTATACACTCCTTTTGATCCTTATTATAAGACACAAACTAACAAAATTTTTGGTCCTTAATATAAGGCACCAACCGCCACATTAATTGCTTCTTTCTCACTTTACCATTGTTATTAGTAGATGTTCAAAGTTAAAAAAATAAGTCATATCATTTAATGAGGGGTAAAGTTAGAAAAAATGATCAATTTAACATAAATATAATAACCAAACTACCAATTCTTGGTATGTGAGAATTGATAGTTTGTGCCTTATAATAAGGATTAGAGGGAGTAGTTGTAATATTTATTACACACGGGCCAATTCCAAGTCAAACCGCCTCCCAGAATTTCTACATAAATGTGGTTACTAGGGCTAAAGCCTTCTTCATTGCGCATCCAAAAAAGCTTTGCATTATATATCCTATCATCTATCTGGTTTGTATCAAAACAAAGTTAAGAAAGACGTCTCATATTGGGAAGGTCAAAATAAATTGATGTTCACCTAAATGCTTCTGCTGAGCAGTTTCATGAAATCTTCAGCAGCAAACCCCATCACATTGCCACTACTACAGAAATACCCTATTGCAGCGCAACAATAGCAGCGCTTATAAAATACAAGTGATGGGATAGGTACAAGCATATTCCAGCGCTTAAGTGTTGCTATAGGCCCCCTGGATTTAATTTTTATCTTGAAAAATAAATAAAGCAATTTAAAAAAAACAATGGAAAATTAAAAAATGACAAATATATTAAAAAAATACTTATTTAGCTCCCTGGGATTTAGAAATTAGTTAGATAAAAATTTTTTGAAAAATTTTTAAAAATATGAAACAATTAAAAAAAATTAATGCATTTAAATTTTTTTTATTAAATGGGGTTACATATAAAAATTAAATCCCAGGGGGCCTATAGCAGCGTTTAAGCGCTGCTATAGGCCCCCTGGGATTTAATTTTATTTTAAAAAATAAGTAAAATAATTTAATAAAATCATTAGAAAATTGAGAAATGGCAAAGATAATAAAAAAAATACTTATTTAGCCCCCTGGGATTTAGAAATTAGTTAGATAAAATTTTAAAAATATGAAACAATTAAAAAAAATAATGCATTTAAATTGTTTTTATTAAATTTTGTTACATATAAAAATTAAATCCCAGGGGGACTATAGCAGCCCTTAAGCGCTGCTATAGGCCCCCTGGGATTTAATTTTATTTTAAAAAATAAGTAAAACAATTTAATAAAATCATTGGAAAATTAAGAAATGGCAAAGATATTAAAAAAGTACTTATTTTGCCCCTGGGATTTAGAAATTAGTAAGTGCTGCTATAGGACCCCTGGGATTTAATTTTATTTTAAAAAATAAGTAAAACAATTTAATAAAATCATTGGAAAATTAAGAAATGGCAAAGATATTAAAAAAATACTTATTTAGCCCCTGGGATTTAGAAATTAGTTAGATAAAAATATTTTGAAAAAATTTTAAAAATATGAAACAATTAAAAAAAATAATGCATTTAAATTGTTTTTATTAAATGGGGTTACATATAAAAATTAAATCCCAGGGGGCGTATAGCAGCGCTTAAGCGCTGCTATAGGCCCCCTGGGATTTAATTTTAGCGCTGCTATAGGCCCCCTGGGATTTAATTTTATTTTGACAAATAAGTAAAACAATTTAATAAAATCATTGGAAAATTAAGAAATGGCAAAGATATTAAAAAAAATACTTATTTAGCCCCCTGGGATTTAGAAATTAGTTAGATAAAAATATTTTGAATTTTTTTTTAAAATATGAAACAATTAAAAAAAATAATGCATTTAAATTGTTTCTATTAAATAGGGTTACATATAAAAATTAAATCAAGTGCTGCTATAGGCCCCGTGGGATTTAATTTTATTTTGACAAATAAGTAAAACAATTTAATAAAATCAATGGAAAATTAAGAAATGGCAAATATATTAAAAAAATACTTATTTAGCTCCATGGGATTTAGAAATTAGTTAGATAAAAATATTTTGATAAAATTTTAAAAATATGAAACAATTAAAAAAAATAATGCATTTAAATTGTTTTTATTAAATGGGGTTACATATAAAATTAAATCCCAGGGGGCCTATAGCAGTGCTTAAGCGCTGCTATAGGCCCCTGGGATTTAATTTTATTTTGAAAAATAAGTAAAACAATTTAATAAAATCATTGGAAAATTAAGAAATGGTAAATATATTATAAAAATACTTATTTAGCCCCCTGGGATTTTGAAATTAGTTAGATAAAAATATTTCGAAAAAATTTTAAAAATATGAAACAATTAAAAAAAAATAATGCATTTAAATTTTTTTTATTAAATGGGGTTACATATAAAAATTAAATCCCAGTGGGCCTATAGCAGCTCCTATAGCAGCGCTTAAGCGCTGCTATAGGCCCCTGGGATTTAATTTTATTTTGAAAAATAAGTAAAACAATTTAATAAAATCATTGGAAAATTAAGAAATGGCAAATATATTAAAAAATACTTATTTAGCCCCCTGGGATTTAGAAATTAGTTAGATAAAAATATTTTGATAAAATTTTAAAAATATGAAACAATTAAAAAAATAATGCATTTAAATTGTTTTTTTTTAAATTGTGTTAGATATAAAAATTAAATCACAGGGGGCCTATAGCATCGCTTAAGCGCTGGTATAGGGTCATGTGATTTAATTTTTATTTTCAAGCCCATAGCTGATGTTCTCTCTTGGCCCCACATTTCCCAAAATTCCCCAAATATTATTTGTTTTTCCCTCCTTATTCCCTCAAAGCTCAGAACCTAAATCTGAACCCAAAGCTCAAGTCTTCTTGTTCTTCGCGTCTTCTTGTTCTTCACCCAGAGCTGAAGCATCTTCTTCGCGTCTTCTTGTTCTTCCTAGAGCTGAAGCATCGGCCTGCGTCTTCTTGTTCTTCCTGGTTTAGGTGAGTCTCCTATCTCTATTTCTATTCTCAGTTTCTTCGATTAATGTCATTTCTGAGAATGGGTTTCGATTGGGTTAGTCTTGTTGGGGTTTTGAACCGATTAAATCATAGATTTGGCATTGAAAACAAGTTTCCTCAAAGAAATTTGAACTTGGATGATTATCTTTCTTGCATTTCGAACTTCATTCTTCGGAGTCACTGTTCACTCATGAAAACCCCCTAATTTCGAATCAAACTCAATGAAATTGGTAATTTAAGACTCATGGGAATATATTAGAGTTGCTACGGACTAGTGCATGTTTGATTTCTGCCTTAGATGTTGAGTTCTGATTGACCCTTTCCTTCCTCTGTTTCTACATAAGTTTTAAGTGTTGTGAGCTTTGATTTTCATGGTTGGAAGCTTGCATTTTGGGTGTCCGAAATCTGGAATTGTTGGGTGTTCGAAATCTGGAATTGTTGCGTTGCTGGAAAAATTATTACGTTATAGACTTTGTTGTTGCGGTGCTGTAAATCTTGGTCCGAAATCTGTAAACTTTGTTGTTGGATTCTGTTTGTTTATAAGTTAAAAAGTTGTTGAGAAATTTAATTTTGGGGACTTCTGTGATTTAACAAGGATTTGTGAAGTTGATTACTTAGCAATGTGAGATAATAGTGATTGTTTTATGACTTGGTGTTTTTAAAAAATGCACACAGGTTGTTTATGAAGTTGTTTATAAAAAATTGTGAGAACATTTTTGTCTAATAATTTAAGGTTATCTTGACTTTTATGGTACTTTATCATTATAAACACTTGCAAGCACCTATTATATATTAATAATGACAGATTTGTAGGAGTTATAATTTTAAATTTCTGGTTGTCTGTGAATTTTAACTAATGTTTTAACTTCCAAGCATTTGAAAGTTTTTATGGAATTTATTTCTTTTAGAATCTTGATTCTTTGGGTTTTGAGCTTTAATTGGTTGTATGAGTATTTTTATGGGCAAAGAGCCTTCAAAGGAGTTAGGGGATTGATTACTTGATTTTTTTATAGGAGCCTACAGTTGCCTTATAGTTTGTTGGCAAAAAGGGGGACTAAAAGTGAGATACTTTTGAACAGTTTGAGAGCTTATATTAATCAACTTTGCCACATATAAGGTATGTTCTTAATTTTCCTTTCTCCATTGAATTATGAGTAATCTAATTGTGGTTTCATTAGAGTCTCATGTCTAATTTTGATGTGGTAGTAATTGTGTATTTGTGCCCATTAATGCTATATATGTATATATGCTCTGTGAGATCTGTTGTTAAAGACTGCAAAATTATTGAGTTGATGATTGGTATTTTATGGGCTATCCATTTCTATGTTAAAAATAGAGGGCCTTGAGCCTGGGAATGTTCATTTTGTAGCTGTTATGCTGCCGATTTTTTGTTAAGAAAATAAGGTAACATCTTGGGGTGGCTACCTAATGAGTAATTCATTATGTACATCTTACCGCCACTTTCCTTTAGTAGGTTACCATGTTGGATTGGAAATGGATGTCTTGTGATCGGCTTCAAGGGAATATATAGATGGAGCAAAAGAGTTCATTGAATTTGCTGCAGAGCATGCAGAGAATGCTAACAGAATTGTATGTCCCTGTTTGTCGTGTTTGTATGGGAAGCGTCTTCGTCCTCTTGACTTGTTAAGTCATTTAATTTGTCATGGAATCGATCCATCTTATACTCGATGGACAAAGCACGGTGAGACCTATGAAGATGAATGCGGAGACCGGGTACCTGATGTTAGTAGCGCTTCGAATGTCCTTGATAAAGACATGTGTGATGAGAGCGATGATCTTGAAGAAATGTTGAACGTGGTGGATGAGGAGAATCCTGAAATGTTTGAGACACTGAAGAGCAATGCAGAGACGCCTTTGTATGTGGGATGCAGCAAATACACAAGATTGAGTGCGGTGCTTAAATTGTATAATCTGAAGGCACGATACGGTTGGAGTGATGCAAGTTTCACCTCGCTGCTGTCCGCTCTGCGAGATATACTCCCAGAAGCGAATGTACTCCCCTCGAAAACATACGAGGCAAAGCAAATTCTCCGGTCGACCGGTATGAAATATGAGAAAATACATGCATGCCCCAACGACTGTATTTTATTTCGGAACCAGTATTCGTCGTTGGAGAAGTGTCCTAAATGCAGCACGTCTCAGTATGGAAAGAAAGGTAAGAGTCCTTCTAAAGTGTTGTGGTACTTTTCGATCATTCCAAGATTCAGGCGCATGTACAGTAATGCGGATGTTGCAAGACTTTTGACATGGCACGCTGATGAGAGGATTAAAGACATCAAGCTTAGGCACCCCGCAGACACCCCCCAATGGAAAAAAATTGATTACGAGTACCCTGATTTCGGTAAAGAACCGAGAAATCTACGGCTTGTATTGGCAACCGATGGAATCAATCCGCATGGAGTTCAGAGTAGTATTCACAGTATATGGCCGGTGATTCTGATGATATACAACCTCCCCCCAAATTTGATCATGAAACGCAAGTTTATGATGCTTTCCATGCTTATTTCTGGGCCTAGACAGCCCGGCAACGATATAGACATGTACTTGGATCCTTTGATTGAAGACCTGAAGCATATGTGGGATTCGGGTGAGACGGTTTTTGATGGCTGTAATGAAGAAAGTTTTAAATTGAGAGCCGTGTTGTTTGGCACAATAAATGATTTCCCAGCGTATGGTAATTTATTCGGATACAGCATCAAAGGATATGGTGTGTGCCCTATATGTGAATGATACCCATTCGATGCGGCTGGAGCATTGTAGGAAAAATGTTTACACGGGACATCAGAGGTTCCTGCCGTTAAAACATCATTGGCAGAGGTGGAAGAAGGCATTTAACGGGAACTTAGAAGAAGGTAGGCCACCGAGGATATTGGCCGGGGATGACGTTTTTGAAAAGGTGAATGCATTGGAGAATGATTTTGGCAAGCCTTTTGCTAAAAATGTGTTGACAAGTGGCTGGAAGAAGAGGTCCATATTCTTCGAGCTCCCGTATTGGAAGTCCTTATATGTTAGGCACTTTCTGGATGTGATGCACATTGAAAAGAACATCTGTGATAACCTAATTGGCACGTTGTTAATATGCAAGGAAAAACTAAGGATGGTGTCAATTCAAGGTTAGATCTGCTCAATTTGGGAATATGACAAGAGTTGGCACCTGTCGAGAGAGGATATCGCACTTATTTACCTCCAGCAGCATACACCCTTTCGAAGAAAGAGAAAAGATCATTCTGTGAGTTCCTAAATGGGATCAAAGTTCCAGAAGGCTACTCCTCAAATGTAAAGAACCTTGTATCCGTGAAAGAGTTGAAGTTGAAGAATCTGAAATCTCATGATTGTCACGTCCTGATGCAAAATTTCTTACCGGTCGGCATACGCAACATTTTACCCAAGAAACTGCGTAGGATGATCACTAGACTGTGTATTTTCTTCAGGCTCATTTGTAGTAAAGTGGTTGATATAGGACAGTTGCACGATTTGCAGAGGCAGATCATTCGTATCCTGTGCGAACTTGAAATGTATTTCCCTCTATCCTTCTTTGACATCATGGTTCACCTTACTGTACACTTGGTCCAAGAGGTTCAACTGTGCGGCCCAGTCTATTTGAGATGGATGTACCCGATTGAGTGGTTCATGAAAGTTTTAAAGAGCTTTGTCAAAAACAGATATCGACCAGAGGGGTGTATTGCTGAAAGATACATCGTTGAAGAAGCGAGTGATTTGTGTGCCGATTACTTATCAAGTGTTGCACATGTTGGTTTGCCGAAGTCTCGTCATGATGGGCGATTATTGGGGAAAGGAATAAGTGGGTTCAACTTAATACGCATTTCGAATGCTCAAAGGGAGCTTGCTCACTTGTATATTCTTCACAACACTTCTGAGGTTGAACCATTCGTTGAAGAACACAAAAAACTCCTACGGGAAATACACGGTGATAGAAATGAGAGTTTGATTACAAGGGAGCACAACAAAAAATTCATTAGAAGGTTCAATGTGCGCATTTGTCAGCAGTTTGATCTTAATGCTGGATAGTTTCTGAAAGATTGTTTTGGCTGTCGAAAGGACCGGGTTTGCACGCATTTTCCTACACCGCTTATGCAATCAACGGTTACACATTCTATACAAAAGACCAAGATGAAAAAAGCACAATGCAGAATAGTGGAGTCACACTTGTTGCCGAGGCATTGCATATATCCAGTGCGAGAGATACAAATCCTATATATGCGAAGATGGCATACTTTGGTGTGATTGATTGCATTTGGGAGTTAGATTACACAATGTTCAGAGTTCCTGTGTTCCGGTGTCAGTGGGTTAACAACCACAGTGGACGGCGGTTAGATGAATTTGGGTTTATATCGGTCGACCTTTCTAAAGTTGCATATAAGGATAATCCTTACATTCTACCGTCCCAAGCATCACAAGTGTTTTACATTGCCAATCCTTCTAAGAAGAATTGGTCAGTTGTCATGCAGTCGAACAAAAATTATGCCGAACAAATTGATGATGAAAGTAGTGATGATGATATGAATATGATAGATGAGGATCCTTCATTTGAGATGCTACTGGCAGAAGAGATTGATGAAGACGGATATGATGATGAAGATGAGCCTGTTTATGTTAAGGAGTGATCATGAAGAAGGCATTTGGCTCAACACAACCCTAAATACAACAAAAAAGAGGAAGCAAACAATTTTAGATAATATAACAGAGAGGAAAAAGAGACGAAAGCCCTCATATTGATTTAAGTTTGTATGTATTTCTGTTTTACATTATGAACTACTTCATTTAATTATTTTGCACTAAAATCATGTCTTGTTTAATTATTTTAATTTGCAGGAAAATGGATCCCCCCTGAACACGAGGAAGAAGAACCGAATGTGCAGCCAGATATCGTTGCGGGTAGAGAGGCTGCCGAGGCGGCGCTACCTGTGGCATCACCCTTATGCGTAAACTTCTCAGGCACAGATCTATGGGAAAAAAGACTAGACTTAAATGGAACGAAAATGACCAACCAATTGGGGAGAGTGCGAAAGACCTCTCTGGTTTTATTGGGTGCACTATTCGGCAGACAGTGCCTATTACTATCACAGATTGGAGAACCGCGGGGAGCAGCAAGAACGCGGTTTGGTCAGAGATTCAGGTTAGGTGCCTTTTTACAATTTAGTTTTATTATGATAACATTGTAACTAACAAATCTAATATGATTTCTATTGTTACAGACCATGTTTCATATTGATGATTCTCATAGGGAGTATGTCCTGATGAAAGCTTCTAGAATGCATCGCGCTTTCCGCACAAATTTGACCAAGTACTACCTGAGAGATGCAGACGGGGAGATCATTCCAACACCCCCAGAGGCATTTGCAGGGTCAATTACCCAGGAACATTGGAATGAATTTGTGCAATCACGTTTGACAGCGGAGTTTGAGGAAGTAAATCAAAGAAATAGACAGGCGGCTAAAAGCTGCGAGTATCCGTATATGGGCGGACGAAAGACATTTCCTGAATTGGAGCAAGATATGGTATGTTAGTAACGCTTCTAAATACAAAATTATGAATAAATATTTACGTGATTAATTATGCGTTCACCTGGCTTGCTTGATAGATTAAGGAACAGGGCCTAGAAGGGAAGCCACCACGGCATGACCTCTGGTTTCGGGGACACTCTGAAAAAGACGATACCATCATTCACAACGAAGTCAGAAGAGTCCGTGAACGATGTGTAAGTCATTCTCTTGGACTTTGTAATATCTTTTTAACTGGTGACTTTGCTAAGTTAATATCTAACAACCATTTCTTCTTGTTATAGGATATGTTGTCACAAGAATACCCTGACGAGGTCAACAAATTTGGCCCCGGTGATTTCCTGAGCAGAGCGCTCGATCGCCCTGAGTATTCGGGCAGTGTTCGGGGCACAGGTTTAGGGGTCACGCCCTCATCTTACTTTGGCCGCCAACATAGGGCATCAAAAGGTGAAGTAAGAGCGTTACAAGAAAAAGTTCAAACTCTGAGGGAGGAGATGCAACGACGGGACGAGGAGATGCAACGACAGAATGAGGAACTGCATCAGAAGTACGAGCAAATGTTCGAATTTTACCAGCGATATAATGTTGCATCACAAACGTCGAACTTCGTGCAACAAGGTAACGTTCCTCCCGTCAAAAGTCCAAGCATAAGGGAGAGCTATACGATGCCGTGGGCCCAAATTCCTCAGGTAGTTCATACATTCTCTGCTTACAAACTTGCAGCGGCATTGTTATATTATCGATTGTGAGCTAATGTTGTCAACTCTTTCGTAGGGTGAGTCAGACTGCAGGCTGTATATCGATCACTCTTTCAGTGAAGTAGTTGCCAGAGGGAAGGTTTACAACACTTCCAACACGACCCTGCACAACTCGCCGTTGCCTAAAAATGCACTGAGAGTAATGATTGAATCCTCCTACAACAACGGGGCACCAATACCGTTCCCTACTGATGAGATGACTAGGGTCCAAGATGCTATCGGTGCTTTCGTTGCTTGGCCCATTGGTTTGATTGAGCCAACACCACAGGTTGTTATTTACTAATAACATTTACACTAGCCTTATTTGTGTTGGAAGAATGGTCTTTTATTTACATGTTTTTTCAGGGTACACGTTCTACCGGAAAGAAAGCACAAAGGGCTAATGTCCAAGGTACCGGTGGTTCAGCCGCTCAAGTGATGAAGAAAAAGAGTTCACATACTGATCCATCGTCACAGGTGATTATTTACTAATCAATTAAACTAGCATTCTTTTTTATTGGAATAAAATTTCAGACTTTCTATTTACATGGTTTGTAGGCAACAAAAGCCAACGGCAAGAAGAAAGTACAAGCGCCTCCTGTTATTGAACGTACAAGCGCCGAGACGCCAAATCGTGCTCGATTGCGAGCATTTGCAGCCACCATATCTCCCGAATTTATTGCCAATATTCCATTCGACAAGCGTATATTTGGGGTGTCAAATATGGTTGAGAATGTTTTTAAGGATCAGATCATGGATGTGCTTAATCAAGGATGGCTCGGTGGTACGGCTATCAATTTATGGATCAGGTATATATGTGTTTCCATTGGGGTTTCGTTTAATGTCATAAGTTTTACACTAATTGGGAGTTTGTATGGTTTCTTTGAAGGCACCTGCACGAACATGTCATGATTGCAGGGGATTATGTCTCGTTCGAATTCATAAGCCCCTATGAGATAGCACATATTACTGGCGTGAGCTATGAGGAGCAGTCCGCGAAGCTTAAAAGGCGCTTTTCTTTAAAGGCAACAGGCATGACTTTATTCATAGCTCCAATTAATACAGGGTAAGTCGATATGCATTATAGGTTTCATCGTATTCTTAGCTCCAGGCATCATTTCTATATACTGACATAACGTTCTAAAAAATTTTAGACAGCACTGGCTTTTGCTTGTCATCTATCCGCAAGCATAAGCGAATCCCTTGATTTACTATTTGGATCCTGTGTATGGTGCTGAACCAGAAAGTCGCCCAGCTTTGATGCACCTCGTCAATAGGTACGTGAATGTCAGCATTCTTTGAATCCGTTGCATCATTTGTCATTTTATGACCCTAGCTAATAAAATTAATTTACTTTGTTTCGTTTCCAGTGCATTGACCAGTTTTCGGTCCTCCGTTAACTTGAGTTATTCCAAAACCCTTGACCAGAAAGATGCTTATAAGTGGCTCACATTCCAGGTTCTACAAGTTATTCAATTTTTTAAACAATCTACTCAAACATAAAGTAAATGTTTCTCATATGATATCTGGTATTTTTTATTACAGTGCCCCTTCCAACCCAATAACAACGACTGTGGATACTATGTGATGCAATTTATGAGGGATGTCATTACACATGATCGATGTAGCATTCCATTGACAGTAAGTTTTATATTTTGCCAACTCTAATTATATTTGAACTTGTTATTAGATTTCAAGTAGATTTGATTGCCATTCAAATTTATCTCTCTGTGCAGTGTTACCCAGATGCACGTTGCCCCTCATTGTCGAGGGAACAAATGAATGCGCTAATTAAGGAATGGTGCACTTATGTTCTACCTCTTTTTCAATAAGTACAAATGTAGATATATAGTAGTATAGCTAGTAGCGTGCTGTTTCCCAATTAGAATGGTTGGTTCATTTGTACATTGCTCTCTGGATGAGTTATTGGTGTATTTTCGTTGCCTGGAACTGTATATAATTGCTGGTATTTTAGCACTGATGTAGGTGGGGTATATAAAATAAAATCAAATATTTTAAAAAAAATCAATACCAACGCTTATTTCGATAAGCGCTGCTATAGGTAAATTTTAGGTGCCCTATAGCAGCGCTTAAGTGCTGCTTTAGGCCACCTATTGTAGCGCTTAACAAGCGCTGCTTTAGGCCTAATAGGCTATAGCATCACTGGCTATTGCAGCGCTTATAAGCGCTGCTATAGGGCCAAAATAAGTGATGCTATAGACATTTTCTGTAGTAGTGTGCCAACTTTACTCCTGGCAAAATCAAGAGTGTGACTACGCATCAAGGTGATGATTTTGGAAAAGTTGGCTCCATCATTGTCTGGGATTACGTTCATGGTGAGGCTAACTCTTTTATTTTGGCTCAAAAGTCGAACTCTAATTTAATTAACAGACATACTTATTTACCTACTCATGCTTGACTTTTTTTGCTTTCTCCTTTCAGTATAGATACTGAAGAATTTTGTTGTTACTCCAAATTATATTTTTGTATTAATCACACTTAAAATGTTTATCGCTTACATTAAATTAATAGCGTAAGCTATTAACCCTCTAACATTTATTACGTATAAGATTTCATCATACCACGTTTAATCTTTTCACGAGGAATCGTGATCTCAATAATTTATTTACGATCTGTCATCATGGAGAATAGAGAGGCGCACATGCAATATGATGACCTGAATGTGGAACTACACACATGCAAAGATTACATTGGTGAAAAGCATTTGGTGCTTATCATTGCAAAAGTGATAAGTTTTTGGTGTTTATCATTATGATGAGCACTGAAACTAGATCCTTCACTCACTTAAACCATTGTACTACTGTTGTGGTAATCCTAAGTTTAATGTAAGACTTCATTGTTTGATATTACACAGAGGGGAAGCACTGTGTGGCAAAGGAAGTGATTGAAGCTGTGGATCAAGCAAAGAATCACTACTACAAAAAACACTTTTCACGTATCTTTTTTTGGACTTTTTACGTCTCTTTTTGGTGAGACGTGGATAGAGGAGACGTAGAAAGTCAGAAATTTCCACGTCTCATTTTAAATGTGAGACGTGGAAAGTTGGCACTTTCCACGTCTTACATTTAAATGTGAGATGTGAAAAATGACCAATACCAACTTTCCACATCTCTTTTTAAAAAATGACGTTGAAAGTTTTTTTTTTAAAAAGAATATTTTTTAATTAGAATGATTAATCCCAATAAAAAAAATCCAATATTTTATCGGAATAATATAACTACAACACTTAAAATTAAAAAAATGAACTAATTTTATTATTTATAACCAAACAAATATTACAAAAATGTTATAATAGAACTTTGATCCTAAAATATGGGGGTTGAAACTACCAACCAACTGCACCAATTTTTTAAAGCACCACAAAAAACTTATAGTTTCTATACAAACACACACGAAAAAAAATGATTGAACAAATATTGAACGATAGACATATCCTGCAACACCTTGAGGCATTTCAAAGTTTATAACCTGTTAACAAAAAATGATAATCATTAACTGAATGACAGAGATAAACATGGCAATGTTAGCCGTTCCCAAAAAGAAAAAAAGAAAAAGAAAGCAGATATAAAAGGAATCCAAAAGCCACCATCATAAAAAATTCTTACTTCATCGGCATATTCTTGAAAAAGAACTAATGGAAGCCTTTCAATGAGTAAACAGAAAAAACTGACACACAAATATGAGAGAGATAACTTACATACCGTGTATACATTTTTAAAGTCAATTCCCCTCACAAATCCAAATTCAGAATCTAATTTTTTCTTCACATGTTTTTTGGACCGCCGCATTTCACCATTATTTTCTTTAGCTGCTTCATCCTTCTTTGTGCGGCTGTCATAAGTTGCAATAAGATAATCAAAGAGGCCAGCATTGAATTCCAGGAGAAAACCAGATTTATTAA
Organism: Mimosa bimucronata; assembly: GCA_037074515.1. Taxonomy (NCBI): domain Eukaryota; kingdom Viridiplantae; phylum Streptophyta; class Magnoliopsida; order Fabales; family Fabaceae; genus Mimosa; species Mimosa bimucronata. Next base: position 2,349,098 of record CM073447.1, read on the forward strand.
AAAAAGAGACAATACAGAGCGATAAACAATAATAATATAGTCCATGCAAGAGTGTTTTAAATATTTAAACCAAAACAATAACAGCCATTGTACAAGGGGAAAATTCAATCATATAATCTTATTACATACCTCAAGAATATGGAGACAGGAATTCTAAAGCAACTTTAAAACAGCAGACTTGATTCCAAACTAGGAAGAAGTAGAAAGGAAAAAATAAGAGGGGAAGAAAACCAAAAACGAGTAATACAATAACCCCACAATAGTGAGCATGAATTCAACAAGCAATGGCAGAAATGTAAAGGAAACTGAGTCAAGTAACAAGCATCTTCTAGATGCTTTCAGGATATATTAAAGACAATACAGATAGAACAAGAATTATGCTTATTAGACGTTGTATGATTAAACCAATATGAATCTCAAACAAACAAAGCACATAAAGGCGCTACCTATAGCTTTCATAGGAAGAGTATCATCCTCACCCCTCCTTAAAAAGAATAATAGAAGTAAAAGTAAGAGAAAGATAAGAAATGCATAGACAAGGACAACTATGAGAGAGTGTGTGTTGGTCTCAGCTTTCTATTAACTTGACATGAAGCCAGCCAATAATGAGGCGCGAGTCAGTCATATTTGATAAGAAGCAAATAAGATATCTCATATGTTTAGGAAACAAATAATTTGGATTGCCATTGAAGAACAAAAAGTTGACAAGACAAATATATATGTATACCTATAGGGTCAGATGAGTCAACTATGATTGCACCATAAGTTCCTGCTGGAATATCTTTCAAAAAAATGAAGAAAACTGGTTTTAGAAATTCACAAGTTTCATCAGTGTGAGCCTCAAATCAAACTATTTTCATTCAGCAAACATTTTGTGGAAGGCTATGGTCAACTCAGGCACAAGCTGATAGGAAATGAACTAGTGTAGCCAGTCTAACTATAACAATTGGTGTTGAAAACAGTATGATTTAGTTAGATTAATAAATAAGATAGCCTTGTCACCAATTCTTCTGAGCCTCTTAATAAATCCATATACTACATCACAATACATTGAGCAACTTGTCGACCAACAAATATTAAGTAACGGAAAAATTGTAAACAATGCATGTAGTAGAGTTTTGGAATTATTGAAGGACCTTTTTGGGATTTAAACTGCAGCAAACTTTCACCAATTCAGGAGCACATAACCAGCAAAAATCAGCGCATAACGGCAAAAATAGCAGCAAGTCTGACAACTCAATATGCAGCAAAATGTGCAGCAACTTGGATGAAATTTCAGCACTCTCAGCACAAAAATCAGCACATAAAATCAGCAAAGTAGCAGCGATTTATGACAGCAAATTGTGCTGCAGTTATGCGGCAGAGAAATGCATCAATAAAGCAGTTAAACACATAAATACTGACACAAAGGGCATCTAGAGAAAATCATGGACTTTAAGATATTAAACAAACGTTCTTGTAATTATATTCATTTGCATGTAACACAAGGGGCAGACACAATTACAGAGCAATAGGTCATGAATTTCATCAACCCCAAGTTTGGTGTTCATAGCAACGAACTTATAAATATTGCATATGAAATAGAGCTCAAAAGTAGTATCCCTTCCTTGGCCCCTCAACATACAAATATAAAGAACAGAATCAACAAGTCATACTAAATTAAACTAAGACAACTTAAAGAATGAAATATAAAACAGTCATCACGCACCTTAACTTCATTATAGAGTTTCTCCTCCCAAAGATGAAGCTTTTGCAATGTCAAAGAAAGATTACGTGATCGCAAGAAATGAAAGAAGCATAACTTTCTAAACAATAGAAGGCACATCAATCGGTAAAAATCTCCCCTCTCCTTACCTCATCCTCTCCCCCACTATTGATAAATTTGATCAAATGAACCCTCATTCATCCTTGGCCAAAGCATTCATATTAATCTTGTGAGTTGTGAAACAAAATCAACTATTCATGACAATATTTGATAATCTGTCTTAGCACAAGAAATTTACGATTGATGCATTTGTTCTAACCTTGCGAATTAAAACCAGGACTTCATAGCATATTTATCATCCTCCTATTGCAGAATCTTACAACACCATGCCAATAACTATGATGATCGAGAAAAAATAAGATTTACACCAAACAATTAAAGTATAATAACAAGCACTCTTATATCTAGAATCAGTACTTGAAAGCCATTATGTAGTCACAATCATCTAAACCCATAAAACAACAACAACAACAAAGCCTTATCACACTAAGTGGAGTCGGCTACATGGATCGCACGACGCCATTGTGCTCTATCGGTAACCAAATCTTTAGATATATTATTTATTAAAAGATCGCGCTCTACAACTTCATTAAGTGTAAGCCTCGGTCTCCCTCTTCCTCTCTTAATCGGACTCCAGACTATTTGATCTACCCTCCTCACTGGCGCATCTAATGGCCTCCTTTGTACATGTCCAAACCACCTCAAACGATTTTCTACCATTTTCTCACTGATAGGTGCCACTCCAACTCGTTCGCGTATATGATCATTCCGAATCTTATCCTTTCTTGTGTGACCACACATCCATCTCAACATCCTCATTTCAGCTACCCCCATCTTATGTTCATGCTGAACCTTCAAAGCCCAACATTCACTACCATGTAATACTGCTGGTCTTATAGCAGTGCGATAAAACTTCCCTTTTACCTTATGGGGTACTTTTCTATCGCAGAGAACTCCAGTAGCTTTCCTCCATTTACACCACCCAGCTTGAATTCTATGATTGACATCGTCATCAATCTCACCATCTTGTCTTATAATTGATCCCAAATACCTAAACTTCGTTACTTGAGGGATTGTTTGCTCTCCTAGTTTAACCTCCAAATCACCTCTAAGTTGTCTATTTGCAAAATTGCAATGCATATATTCTGTCTTACTCCTACTTAAACGGAAACCCTTCGACTCCAGCGTGTTTCTCCATATTTCTAATTTATCATTAATCTCATCTCTTGATTCGGCCAGAAGGACTATATCATCAGCAAAAAGCATGCACTTAGGGACCGCTTCTTCTATAGGCTCAGTTAGAGCATCTACTACTAAATTAAACAAATATGGGCTCAAAGCTGATCCCTGATGTAGGCCAATTTTTATAGGGAAGTCTTTTGTCTCACCTCCCGGCGTTCTAACCCATAAAACAAGGAATAAATGCAGGTATGAAGGAAATAAGACAAGGAAATCAAATAAAAAAAACTCATCATTTCCAAGATCAAAAGCACAAGAAGGGATAGGGAAGAAAACGAGACTCGTCATAACCTTCTGCTAGAAAGGCGAAAGAGGATCGAGCAAGAGAGTGGCACTGATCCAATCCTCAGAGATCTTATGGTGAATCTTGACAGGCAAATCCTTCTAGAGGCCAATCATAACCTTCTGTTGTAAAGGCGAAAGATCATAAACAACAGCCTTCAGCCTAACAGGTTGCTTCCCTATCGCAATTATTCGAATGAATCTGCGATCGTTGAACCAACCTTGTAATGAGGAGGGAAAAAGTGCTTTAGTCGATTTCCACCCAAGAACACCATAAATGGCGCCATTGAACAATGATTCACCTTAGGGTTCTTGAAGCAAATCAACCAAACTCAAGTCCTCACTCAAAATCTTTCACAAATCGTTAAAATCGAAGACTAAACTTCATTTTTATGGGTTTAAGAACCCCTAAAACCCCTCCCACAACTTGAATCGATTCCTCCCTTTCCTCACCCAAATCGAACAAGAAGAAGAAAGAACAAAGGAAAGGAGGCTCACCTATGGTCAAGCGAGCTTTGCATGTGTTATGGAGCTACTCGCCGTCGTGCTTCGCTTCCTCTGCCGTCGCTAAATGCTGCGAGAGTAGGAGAGAAAACGAAGAGAGTGAGAGGAATAGAGAGAAATCGTGGGGGGGGGGGGAGAGAACAAGTAGGGTGATGGTAAATAGTGAGACTTATCCACGTCTCACTTGGATTTTTCAAACGTGAAAAAAGATCACGTCTCACTTGGATTTTTTAGACGTGAAAACATCTTTTTTCACGTCTCATAATTGTTATGAGACGTAAAAAAACACTTTCCACGTCTCATAAAATTTACGATACATGAAAAGTATGTGGATTTTAAATTTTTCACATCCCACAATTTTTATGAGATGTAGAAAATCACTTTCCACATTCCATACAATTTATGAGATGTGGAAAGTATGTGGATTTTAAATTTTTCACGTCTCATAAATTTTATGAGACGTAGAAAAGCATTTTCTACGTCTCATAAAATTTTGAGACGTGAAAAGTACGCGGATTATAAACTTTCCACGTCTCATAAAATTTATGAGACGTGGAAAGTGTTTCCCGCTTTCTTTTTCATTTTTTTGTGGTTTCCGCTATTTTTTCGTTAGAATTCACTTCTCATAATTAAAAAAGAGACGTTAAAACTTTTTCACATATTTACAATTTTGCCACCGCCTTTTTGCTACATCTCATATTTAAAATAGAGACGTGAAATGGGGACATAAATTCTGTTTTTTGTAGTAGTGAATCTGATAACTTTCAAGGTGATAGAGGGAGACATACTGCATCATTACAAGAGCTTCAAGGCTACAATTCAAGTGAATCCAAAGGCAAAAGGAAGTGTGGCTCACTGGACTATTGAGTATGAGAAGCTGCATGGGAGAATTCCAGATCCACACTCTTTGACTCAATTTGTGACAGAAGTGTCAAGAGAGATTGATGCGAACCTCACACAAGGACAGGGACATGAAGAACAGTTAATGGGGAAGGTGGAAATTGATGTTCACATTAATGCTTCCGCTCATAAGTTTCATGACATGTTCAGCAGTAAGCCTCACCATGTTCCCAATGTATCTCCTGGTAGAATTAAACATGCTATTATTAAAGGAAGTTGGGGCGAGGTCGGTTCTGTTATCACTTGGCACTACGTCCATGGTAAACCCCCCTCTCTCACACACAATTAGTTCAATTAATTACACGTTATTGACGGCAACTGCATGCCTTCTCTTCAGTCTGTTTATTCATAGCAAAAGAACCTAGGATCTGTACATATTTTAATGATAGACTTGAAAAATTCGAAGCATTAGTACAGACATGCAAGTTGAGTAAGAAGGTGAGCCTCAAAGATATGGTAAGCTTATTAGTGCCATGTAACCTTTGATATCACATGTCCAAATACTAGAAACAATCTCTCCTGTTCTAAGGTAAAGCTGTGTATGTTGGTCCTTCCCCAAATTGGGCAAAGGTTCCCGCTCTATGCTGCGCCGAAAAATTTTCAATTCCTAATTTTTTTGTGCTTCGTTTGATCATTTGATTCTATATAAACAAGTGACATTTTGGTGTCTTAAAAGCAAAAATGGTGTAACTTCATTTTTACTTGATTTTCAAATATTTTATACTTTAAAATTGTATACTTTCTTTTTCATTTGAAGACTCAAAAAAAAATTGAAAACCACACCATTTTTTACCCAAAGATATCAAAACATCAATCATTCTATGTAGAATCTAATGTACAAAAGAAGGACACAAATTTTTTTTTTGGGGGGGGCTTGTATGCAATGCACAATAGCTTAACCCCCTAAAGAAACCATGCTCCATCTGGTCCTTATTATAAGGCATTAACTACCAATTTTTTGTTTCAAATATAAGGCACCAACTACCACATTAATTTATTTTTTCTCTCTTTACCCTTGTCATTAATGGATGTTCAAAGTTGAAAATATGAAGTCATATCATTTAATGAAAGGTGAAGTTGGAAAAAGTGGCAAATTTAGCCTAAATTTGATAACTCATTTATCATTCCTTGGATTGTGAGAATTTCTAGTTGGTGTTTTAAAATAAGGAGCAGAGGGAGTAGTTGATAAGAGCCTTGTGCATTATGAAGTCTTTTGCCACCCTTCTTTGTTAATAAGCAAGTTGAGTACTGAGTAAAAAGAATTCGAGCATTTATAAGATCCAAGAATTGAATATTTTTTACGTTGAACATGATGGCGATTCAAGAACAAATTTGGGGTGTATGAATTATGCAGAAGGGAAGAACTGTGTAGCTAAGGAATTGATTAAATCCATAGATGCGGACAAGAATCTGATCACTTTTAGGGTTGTGGAGGGAGATATCCTCAAAGATTACAAGACCCTTATTATTACCTTTCACGCCATTCTAAAGGCGAAGGGAGTTTGGTGCACGTGATTATGGAATATGAGAAGCTGAAAGGTCACATTTCTGACCCTCACACTCTCTTAGACTTGGCTTCTGAAATTGTCAAAGACATTGATGCTCATCTTATTACCCAATAAAAGCCATTTTAAAGATTATCTTTGGCTACTACTTATACATGTGTATTTCTAGATAGTTGTGTCATGCATGTGATTTGGGTCTCTAGTTTCTTAAAGCATCAATTATAAGGTGTTAATTTCAGAGAAGGAAATAAGTACACAATGTGTGGGAGATGGTGAACCTCACACTACTGTATCATTTTTCTTTTATTGAAATCAACACCGGTGATTTCTTAAGAAATTGAGATATTTTAAAATCCTCAAGTCTGGTGGGTCTTTGTGGATGTTATATAAACTCCACTATATGTAAGAATAAAAACAGCTTCAATTTATAAGAAGTTGTAATAATGCTCGTGTTGCTTTGTTCTTATGTATTCCTATCATCTGTATTGTTATTTACTGTGATTGTAAGATATGAAATCCGTGGTGTTGAGTGATAATTTATTTGCTTATGTCTTCTAATCTGGGTTATAATATTATTAGCTCTATTTTTACTTTTCATTTATCAAATCTACAGTTTTCCATAACTTAATTAGCTACATTTAAAAATAAATTAATAATAATACAAAAAAAACTTTTTTTGGAAACATCTTTTTTGATATACTAGCAACCAGCGCTTTTTTATTCTATTACTAGGTATCTGAACAACCGACTACTCAAGTTTCAGGGTTCGTGGCTTCTTCTCCCAACACAATTGTCTCCTTTAGAACTCGAACTTGAGACTTCAACAGATCTAATGAGGCTTTACACCGCTAGACCAACTATATGTGGGTAGGAAAACATTATCACCCAGAAAGATCTTAAGATATGATGAATGTCATCCCACATCGTCGTGACTATCCACAATTGTGTGAAAGCCCCTTTAATATATATATATATATCTCTAATACCTAACTCTGCCTATGTTTATAGCCGGTCCTAAGCCCAGGTAAACGAGGAGGGTTGTGTTAGGCCCCGACAGCCAATGTAAAACCCTGTTGAATCTCATAAACATGGATCAACGCATGATGGTGTCATACGATCTATGTAGCTGACCTCACTAAAATATTGGGGTTATCTCACTGATAACCCTTTACCTGTATAGGTTACTATTATGTTTCTCACCAATATACATATATACATATACATACAAGTCTATATAAACTCATTGCTTGTTTTACCTATATATATATACCTATACATATATAATGTTATCTCATGTTTTGATAATTCTAACAAAATATTTATTTTGAGCGGTACATCACATTGCAGGCATATCTGCTCTCTTAAAAATACTACCTTATTTCCAACCATCTCACCATCTTCTAGCTCCTCTGTCAAACGTAAAACAGCAATTCAAATGTAATTTATTTCAAACATTATTATTTTCATGCATGCATTGTCATGTATATATTTCATAAACATGTACAAACAATGATAGCATTTTTCTACTAAACTGTGTGCCATAGGCACCTATCAACCACAGATAACAATATATTTGTTAACTAGTAGAGGCCTTTACCTGCAGGATTTTTCGTTACAATGATTAAGTTATAACAAAACTGATCTGGCAAAGAGGTAGCTAGCCACCTAAGCCCTAGAGTACTCCAAACATAAAATTGAAAGGAATAAAAAATTACCATATACTTACAACATATATTATGAAATTATACATGCAATATTAATGTTATGAAATAAACTATTACCTGAATACCAACGCTTAGTTCTGAATCTGCTTATTTCCCTTCCATTTCCTTGACAAACTTATGCCACTGCCCAAAGCCTATTTACACATGATATGTATAATCAGCGTCTCTCACGTTCCTATAATATTATTTATTTCTTCCGTTCCCTTCCTTAACTAACTTAATCACCATATTCACAATCATTTAATTAACTATTTACACTATTATACAACAACAAGCATCACACCCACAAAACTATAAACACGCACATACAATTATATTCTCACCCCAAATTCAATGCAGAATTCCGAAGAATCATCTGTCACCGAGATCATTGTTAATAACATAATTTACCATATCTTTTCCCAGAAATACCTCAATGAATAATGAAATCCAAGTACAAATTTAAACAATTTAATAACACAATGCTAAACCTCCACATAATTAAATGCCCATCCCTAACATTTATCCTTTACTCACTAATTACAACATTGAACCTTTTTTAATCCTTACAACTTACTTTCCAACTTTAATAGCTCTATACGAGTTCACGCTCCTTTCTCATCCTCAACCACTTAACCCTCGTGACCCAATCCACTTCCTATAAAGAATTTTCGGATTTACTACCTATAACAAAGCCTCCAATAGTAACAACGATTTAAACAATGTTCAATCACTTTATCTTACTACCATCAATTTCTGAAACAACCACCATAAAAAAAAGATCCCATGTTCTTGTCAAACCTAACAATCATCATCAACCACAAAGCACCTTCCCAATCAATCAATCGCAAACTTAACTCATTTTTCTTTTCCCTTTCACCTGAAATGTATGATGACTCCTTTATTATAACGCTCCATCCATAATTCACTCCCTAAAACCTCAAACTTTAGGCATCCTAGAATCAATTTAACTCCCATGAATCATATGACAACAACCTTATTAATCAACCCACATTCAACAGTTCCATTTCAAGCACATATCTATAAAATAAACCTCAAAACCATAAGTAATATTAAAAATCAGATTTACACATTACCCATATTAAACTAAGCAATGTTACCTTCAGCTCATAAGACTTATAATCATCTAGCCTTCCATAAAAGACCAAGCATGCTCTTCTAGATATCATATGAATGTTTATTTATCACTTGGAACCTCACCCAAACTCTAACATCCAATAATCTCTTAAATAACTCTCCAAATAGCATTGAAATTCTGTACCAGATTTTCCTCTAACCAACATCATCCTCTATTGTGAATCTATTTTCAGCTTCTACTTCACCATTAACACCCATAATTCTTCCTAACATTATATACAAACCAGCACAATATAGAAAAGAGAAAATCTAATTTCATCCCTACAAAACATGAACTATCTCTTACTTCCACCAAATCCATTTCGATCAACCTTTAATCATTTATAAAGTCCCACATCTCCAAAAATCAGATCAACCAAAGAGAGTAATCTCATGCTAGACCACCACTATCTTCAACTTACACAACTATTCATCCCAAATAAAGCACCACAAAATGGAAAATCAGGTATGAACTTCCCAAAATTATCTTTCACCATCTCTGCACCATTGAATTCTAAACAAACAAAAGAAAAGAAAATTTAAACTCCTCCATCACCTTTACACTACACCAGAACCCAGAACAACATATCATTCATGATCAAAAGCCTCCATTAACTCTTTCTTTCTTATTCAAATATAATACAGAACAAAGCAGGTAATCAGAAAATTAACTTCACCTTCAATCATACATTAAATAAGCAACCTACATAATACCATACTATTTCCATACTAATCTTTCCCTTAGTATTATATAGGACAGGGAAATCATACAACAAGGAAAATCTAATATACACAGAGAAAAGAAACTAGAACTTCCAATCAATTTTCCTTATTACCAATTCTTGTCTTCCTCCCTGCAAACCCGAAAACATGTGCTCCTAAGGAAGGAGCAGAGCTTTTCTAATCCTCAAGATGATACTCAATTACACCTATTAAATCTTTAATCCAAGCTTGATTTCAACCAAACCTCGTCCCCCCTTTTTTCCCTGTCAACCACCGAATAGAACAAGCAAGAGAAAGAAAAGAAAATGAACAATTTAACATTCCAATAACAATCAACACCAACACCATCCTTCCTTCATCATATGCATAAACAGAATCACAAAATCATAGAAGCAAGAACAAGAATTCGGCCAACAGAGGGAAAAATCGGACCATCCAAAAACCTCCCAAAATTCACACACACAACTTGATTTCTTAGTTAAATCTTGCTCTTAATTAAGTTTAGTTAAGGTTTTTGGTCAATTTCCACCAAAAACCACTATGAATGCTTTGATGAATAGTGACCAATTTGGGATTCTTGTAGCAACTCGGCCAAATTCGCCTCCTCTCTCCAATTCACTCCCCAAATTATCTAAATTAAAGCCTAAGCTTTATTTTAATGGGTTTAGAAACTACAAAACCCTAAAAATTTGAATGGCCCCCCCAAAACTCGCTCAAATCAGCCCAAGAGAGAAATAAAATGGAGGGAAGAGACTTACCCAAGACTATCCTAAGCTCTATGTTCGTTTCCGCCGCTTCTCACCGTCGTGCTCCGCCGTTTACTCAGTCGATCATCGGTGTTGCTAAGAGGAAAACATAGAGGGTGAGGGAGAGAGAGTTATCGGGGAAGAGGGGGAGATGGTTAGTGGTGGGAACAGGCCTGGCCAGGCCTTCACCTTAACAGGCCAGGCCTATGTTGTTAAAAGTCCTCTGTTGTTAAAATTAGGCCTGAGCCTAGCCTGTGGCCTATCACAAGCCATTTTTCAGGCCTGGCCTATAAAGAAGCCTCTTAAGAGGCATGTTAATTTATACAGGCTAACAGGTTGCAGGCTCAAAACAGGCTTAACAAGCCAAACAGGTTGCAGGCTAACAAGCATGAAACAGGCTTAACAAGCCAAACAGGCCTATAACTTCAAACAAGCCTAGTACATGCCCAAATTACTTTAAACACATTTGTCCAAAATACATCAGTTTTGCAACAAAAGCATTAAATCCATCCTAAATGAAATCGTTACAGTCATTAAGAAACAAGAAAAAAGGCACAATAATATTATATGCAATAAAAATAAATGTTATAATATAAAAGTAAATCAGGTTAAAAAAATATATATTTATTTGCTTAATAGGCCAGCCTGACAGGCCTAACAGGCTTATTTTTTAGACTTAGTCTGGCCTATTAAGCTTAACAAGCCCAAAAAAAGTTTGAGCCTGAGACTGGCCTGATAATTAACAGGCCAGGCCGTAGGCCCTTGGCAGGCCAGCTGGGCTATTCCTACCTCTAGAGATGGTGAGGAACACGTGGGAGGAAGAGGAATAGGAAAGGAAAAAAAGTATTTTTAAAATGATAAATTACCATTTTTTCCTTTCTTAATTTTTTTTTAAATATAACTGGATAACATTACTCATATGAGCTTACATACATTAGCAAAACAAAAAAGCATATTCTACTTCTAAACTAGCAATGCTATTAGTCATCAATGAAGTCATGGGGACGGTCATAATAGTAAAAATTTCCATAAATAATATGTGCCCTCTTGGCCATCTGGTCAACTCGATGATTACTTTCCCTTGGAATGTGAATGACCTCAATACACCAATTCCTGGTTAACAAGACTCTAGCATCCATTATAACATCCTGAAAGGGGTGGTTTGCAGCGTAACCTCTCATAAGCAACTCCACTGCCTCGATTAAGTTCATGTTGACCTCAATATTCCTGTAGCTCATATTCCAACAACCTTGAAGACTTTGTACTATTCCCAGTAGCTCTGCAATGGTTGGTGGAACATTTGTTAACTTCGACGTATAGCCTTCAATCCATGCTCTTGATGGGTTAGTGAAGAGCACAGAAATGGGAAGAAAATCGGTGTAGTGCCACCTTGGGCCCGCTCTCCAAGAATTTGAACTCAAGGGGTAGTGGAAGCTATCCCCTGGTGTTGGTCTCAAGGAGCCTTAGTGTAATTTGATTCCTAATAACGAAATGCAAACTAATTGAACGGGTAAAAGCATTTTTGTTTGGTTTTAAGTATGATGTTTGTAAAAAGGATACAAGAAAGAATTGGAATTGGATTTAATGGGAGATTTGGATTAAAGGGTATGGCTATTCTTGGTAAATGGAACTTTCAGGATTTATCGCTTCTTTAGATTTTTGGGAGTTAAAAATGGCCAATTTCTAAGGAACCCTAGAGGAACTCCTCTAGGCTAGGCTTAGATCAATTTAACTAACGCTGGAACCCTATACATTAATTAACTTAACCTAAGTTGATTAAGAACTTGACCCAATTAAATCTACTACTCGCAAGGGACTATTAATTCTACAACCGGAACCCCGAATTGCAACCAAATAGCCTATTAATTCCAATTTATTGGTACCCCAACCAATAACTTGAACCTAATAGGTTGAAGTCCAATGTCACTCAAGCAATTAGTACATTCACTTGTCAATTTCTAAACACAAATACTTGACACCATGATCCACTAAACAAGAACCCTCATTTAGCACAAGATTTTAACAAGAAAACATATATTAAATGATAAACCCATACAAATAAAATATGCTCAAGTCAATAAGTTCAATGTCAGGCATCCATACAAAGAAAATAAACAAGATAGGTTATTTCTACAACTCTCATACAAGATATAGAATAAGCTTAAAACTAATTGCATAAGACAAATCCTAGAACCCTAGATAATTTGAAATATACAAGAGGAAGAGAGAATGGAGAACAACACTCCTCTTTGAAGCTTCAAGCTCCTCTCTTGAGCTCCATCACCAAGAATAAACGAGTTTAGTTTATGCTCTTCATGGAAGAAACAACAAACAAGGTGGAAGGAATGGTGGCCATAGAGGTTAGAAGAGAAGAGGGTAGAAGATGAAGATGAGATGAGAGAATTAGAGGAGATGATTAGGGTTTGTGTGGGTAACCAAATCTACCTTCTAGGATTTAGTTTTTCGTATTTATAGGTCCCCCGAGTCGCGTGTAAGAGTGGGTGTTGAGTTGAATCCGAATTAAAGGCCCAAAAGGCGAGCTGATATCTGCGGAATTCGCGCTCCTTACTATGAACAATGTTTATGGTCCTTTTTGGCTTAGCCAACCTTCCTTTCTTCTTCTATAGGGTACCCTTCGCCATGAGCTAGCTGTGGCGAGACCACGGTGAGTACCAGTTTCTTCTGCCCTTTAGTTTGGCCTTCTTTGTCTCGGGTCTGATCTTTTGGTCCTGAGCGACCCTACAAGTACAAATAGGATAGAAAAAGGATCAATAGCCCTATAAACCAATTCACACAAACTAATATATAATTATGGCCAATTAACCCTAATTTCACCTAAGAGTCTAAGTTTTACATTAAGCATTATTAGACCAATATCACATCTTATTCATATTAATTGCCTCAAATTAGACATATAAAAGCATTACAAATAAGAGATTTGTCAGTCAGAGATGATCCCTCCACAGCTACTCTCCCTCGAGGCTAAGACCGATCCATCAGTCTCTAGTCTAATAAACCCCGGTCGAGGTAAGTGTACTCTTCCCTAGTGTAGTGGTGCTGCATAGAACTTGCAAGAGGATATTAATTCCATGTCCCAGCTAGCTTTAAGAAAATTGTCAACCGCACCTCTCTTCCCCATACCAGGTTTTCCCTCAAATAGTCTCTTGCATCTGGCTACCCATATGTTCCAACAAATGTATCCACAAAGAGTGGGCCAGCTAACCTTCTTTGTGGAACTCCTACCAGATTCATGTTTTAGATTCCCCCTAAGCCATTCAATTCCTTCGAGAGAGAAGAATCGATGTAACATAGATGGTGCCACAATTGAGTTCCACAACTCCTTTGCTTTGACACAGTCTCTGATCAGGTGCATCGTGCTTTTCTTTACGTTACAACTAAAAGGGCATGCCGCAGTCTCCTCCAAGCCTCTTTGAGCTCGTAACAAGCTTGTATGGGTCCTTCCATGAGAAAAGATCCACATGAAAGTTTTGATTTCTCCGGTATCAGTCTCTTCTATATAGTCTTCCAAATAGGATCCTCCACATGATGTGTACTTGTAAAAAGAAAATGATAGGTAGAGTTAATAGAAAAACAACCATCCGAAGATGGCTTCCAAAAATATTTGTCCTCTCCTCTCTCTCACAGGGTGGGTGTGCACACATGATTCGAGCTACCACTTCAGGATGGAACCACCTCTCTAGTTTGCTTTTATCCCATTCCCCCTATAGGATGACATAATCAATTACTTTCTCATCTTTATTAGCAAAACATAATCAATTACTTTCTCATCTTTATTAGCAAAAGTCTCATACCCAGGAATAAGCTCTATCAAGGGGGTATTTACCACCGACCAATTATCATACCAGAAGGATGTTGAGTTGCCATTCCTTAATTGAACCCCAATCCCCTTACTGAATTTCTCCCAGACTTCACAAATGCCATGCCATGTAAGGGAAGATTTCTTCTTTTTCTGAATCATTGGCATTAAGTCAGTACCACATTGGTACTTGGCCCTCAAGACTCTAACCCATAATGCCTCGGTGTTAGTGATCATATTCTAGCATAGTTTCATAATGAAAGCTTTATTCTGTTTAGATAGGTCTCAGATTCCTAATCCCCCATGGCTTTTGTCTTTGGTTATCACATCCCATGAGAGAAGGTGAAGCTTTCTCTCTTACTCATTCTCTCCCATAGGAAACTTGTATTTCTCTTCTCAAGGTCTCTTAGAAGTCGTTTTGCAATCAACATTGTTTGCATATGGTACGATGGAAGAGCAGATAGCACTGCTTCTACAAGAGTAGCCCGACCCGCTATGCTGAACAACTTCTTTTCCAGCCCATCATCTTTCTCTTAGTCTTCTCTAGAATTGGTGCAAAGGTAACATATGACGATTTCTTGTGAAGGAGAGAAATGCCCAAATATTTGCCCATATCACTTGTCAAACCAATTCTCATGCTTTGGCTCAAACCTATAGCTTTACTGAAGTGCATGTTTTTGGAGAAGTAGTGAACTCTAGTTTTGTTTCGATTCATTTTTTGTCCCGAATGCTCACAAATTTTTTTGATGCAATTTATCATCACCTCCGCTTGGCTTTCTAATTCCTCCCCAAATAGGACTAGATCATCCGCAAAGAATAGATGAGATAGTGGGGGCCATCTGTCACTTAGTTAAACCAGTCTCCATTCCCCTTCATCTATAGCATCATGAATGATGTGACTTAGTTTCTCCATACACAAGGTGAAGATATATGGGGAGATTGGGTCACTCTGATGGATGCCTCTATTAGGTCTGAAAGTTTTTGTAGCTTCCCCATTCCATAGCACTTGGAAGGAAGATGTAGATATACAAGCCATGATGGCTTCTATCCATTCCTCTCCTAGGCCTTCCTCTACAATGGTGTTGCGAATGAAGTCCCATTCCTTAAAAATTTTAATTACTATTTCCTTATACCTTGATCTAAATTTACTCCCAAAAATAAATTTTCTAAATATACTTTATTTATAAAGCTTTCTAAATATTAAATAATACCCCAAGATTCTAAATATTTCCTTATTAATTCTTTTTGAAATTTTGGGGTGTTACATATGGTCTGCAATGGGTTTATCTACCCATGGTTTGCAATCACACCAGATAAAGAGTGTGGGTATTATGTCATGATGTATATGTATGACATTATTATGATTGGAAATACTGGAAACTTCTCAAAGGTATAAAATTCTTGTCTATTACTTCTCTTTAATGATTGATATACCATATATAAATTTAATGTTTAATCTTATTGCTTTCACATCCTTATTGTTTCAAATTTATTGTACAAATGTATCATTTAACCAAGAAGATGATATTGATTAGATTCGTGAATATATTGCAGAGTTTTTCCTCTCAAGTATGATAGGGTAAAAAGAGAGCATGCATGTACAAAGCTAAGACTATTGATTAGTTTGCAGAGTTTTTCCTTTCAACAATTGTATATATGTTAGTTTGTTATTTTGCATGTATAACATATATATTGCTTACTTTATTTTATGAATGAATTAATCAATACCCAATGTCCCTTGTTAGCTTATTGTCCATAGCAACTATATGTTAGTTTATTGATTAGCTAGCTAGGTTGTGTTTAGGGATGTCCAAATTCGGGACCGGGACCGGGACCAGGACCGAGATTACACATTCTCGAATCCCGTCCCGGAAGGAGGCCGGGAATGGAATTCAATCCAGGTCCTGGTCCCGGTCCCGGTCCCTGCGGGATCGGGAAATCCCGGGAACAGGACCGGAATTTCCCGAAAAAAATGTGTGAAGAAGAAGGTAGGGAACAAAGAAAAGTAGAATTTTTTGTAATTCTTCAAACATGCCTTCCCTTACATTCTCCCCAAAACAAACATATGAATTCACGCCTTTAAACTTCAATTATTAAAATGCATCAGCAACTTACAAATTCAAAGAAACTTTTCACAACTACATGAAGATGAAAATTACAGAGATCATTTGCAGGAAAAGAAGGTATGGTTCTAATAATTTAGAATCAGTGAAGCAACGACCTGACCACTCGTAATGTAATTGTTGGCCACATTGTTGTTGTTCTTTGCGGCTTTCCTCTGCTGCTAATTAGCTGACGTTTGAATGACGGCCAGAAGTGAAACCTTGTGGGAGGAGCCCGCAAAACATCCAAAGCCTCTGAAGGTTGAACAGAGACCACCTCGATCCTGACTCCGTTTTAGTTTCCATTTCAGGCCGATCCTCAACCGATCATAGAACCAGTGTTTCCAACTTCGACGATGACTTCTCAGAGGACGATTCCATCTCCGAGATGAAGAGAGTGTGGCTGGATGAAGACTGAGAGATGAGAAGATGGTGAAGACTAAGAGATGAGGAGATGATGAAGACTGAAGGCAGTGAGGGTTCTAAACTGATCATTCTGGGCGTTGAAGGTGAAGACGGCGTGGTGAAGGTGAATACTAATGAAAGCACAAAGGAGGCTTCTAGGGCAAAATATAAAGTTGGGCTTGAGGTTTTTTCATTAAAATTGTCACAGGCCTGGTGGGAGGGGCCTAAAGGTGTTCTTTCTTAAAAAAAACAAACATGTATGAGTGAGCTGAATTGTAACAGGCCTCAATCTTTTTTTAATATATAACCGGGATCGGGATTCCCGGGGGATTTCCTGGATCCCATCCCTATCCGGGCCCTGGGAAATTTCCCGGTCCCGATCTCGGAACTTTCCGGGACTGGAAATTCCCGGCCAAAATTTTCTGGGACCGGGACGGGAGGGCCAGGACCGGGATGCCTTGGACACCCCTAATTGTGTTAATATACTTGTGAATAATGATTATGTGTTGATCTGTATCTGTTTCTATATGTATGAGTATAGTGTGAGATCTTCAACAAACAGATGGAAACTAGAACAATTATATGAAGTGGTAAAAAAAATTAAATGTTTCAACACGTTTTATTATATAGTAAGAGACGTTGTAAGTTTTGACTTCTCTTAGTACTAAATAAGAGACTTTGAAACTCACAAAATGACGTCTCCAATTTTCTGTAGTGAGACATCGAAAGTCCCTTACTAATTAATATGGTCTTCTAGGAAGCGACTATTGGCGTCTCCAATTTTATGTAATGAGACAAGTTGAAAGTGGACTTTTAACGTCCGTTATTTGGGAGACGTTAAAAGTCATATTTTTCAACGTCACTAAGAACAATGACCCTTGCTTAACGGACGCTAAAACCCTTAAATAACAGACATTAAAAGCCTTTTCTGTAGTAATGATGATAGTTAATTTTTTTAGGATGTATATGATCTATTAATATATTTTTAAAAAATAAAGACAAAAAAATAAATTCTACATGTGATCTAAACTATCTACTCCTTCGGGTCGTAAATATATGACCTATTTAACTACCTTGATTAAATCAAAGATGTTTGTTATATTAGTTAGTATGTTGGATGAGCACCAATAGGGATAATTTGGGAAGACATTGACAAAAATTAGAATGAGGTATTATATTTTTGACCAAAACCAACTCTCCAAATAGGTCCTATATTTAGTACTAGAGGGAGTATATTTGAATTAGGTTAGTGTGGTTATCACTTTGATAAGCAAAATTGGGTGCATATTACATGCATTTTTAATGAATATTAGATACTCCCTCCGTTCCTAAATATATATATATATATAGAACCTATTTGGGGAGGTGAGTTTGTCCCTAAATATAAAGCCTCTTTCTATTTTTTCTCATCATTTCTCCATATTATCCCTATTGATATTCCTTAATAATAAACGAGCAAGAGAGGGAGGGTGGGAATAAATTTAGTTGGTTAGGCTATTTTGGTATTATCATGTGATTTCAACTAACTTAACTAACATCCTTAATCTAATCAAATAAGGTTAATAGGTCTTATATTTAGGAATAGAGGGATTACATAGGACAATCTCATACGTAGAAAACATAATGGGAGTTGATGGCCTCATGTTATAGTGATATGTATGAGAGTTTATTTGTAAATGAAAGGTTGTGGATTGCTGATAAATTAATATTTTTATATATTTTATCCCACCTTATTCAATATTTCAGAAATAATATTAGGTTATCTTGAACAACTAGGAAATATTTGAATAATTAGCTAATTTTAGGAAATAATGTAAATATAAAGTAATAATCAAATTATTGGGTTTGAAATTGTTAATATTCTACCTACCTATTATGTGATTGAGTAATTATTTCCAAATATGTAAACACAATCTCATCTAATTCTTGTAGGACGAGCAAAAGAAGATTAGAAGATCCTATGGTTCAAAATTAATCTTAGATCTCAAGAAAAATCTAACAGTTAAGTTTAAATCGGATCAAATCTTGTAACTTAAACTATCTAACTCTCCTATAAAATAATTAGCCACCACTTTTACACGGAGCTCTCGCACACACTTATTTCTCTTTGTTTGAAGAGATGAAAGAGAAAACTTTCACATAAGCTTGAGCCTTGGGAAACAACTCAGGAGGAGCATGGAAGAGACTAGAGCTAGCATAGTACTTACACTTGAATACTACAAGGGAGTGATTTTCTTTATTTATCATTTTGATCCAAAACTAAGGATTATTTGGTTTTAAATAATTTTGAGCTGTGTTGCTTGAGAACAACCTAGTTTTAGATTGTATATATACATATCTATTGTTAGATTAAATTGATATTTGAATCATATTTCTGCTTGAAAACTTATTGGATTTTAAGCTTACAAACCTTTACATATTCAATTGAATTTATAATTGAGTTTTCGCCATTAATTTAATTGTCAATGTGGTTTATATTGAGAATTTTGGTTTGTGCCTCTTGTTTGTTTAATTTAGTTGGTTAATTATCTAATTGTTTGATTAGATAATTTGAAGCACAATTTCCACAATTAATTGCAATAAATTTTTGTTGATTTTAATAAGTTTAATTAGCTATAGCTTATTCCTTTGTGAGCTCTCAAGTTGATTAAGTGAGATGCTACGCTTGAGGTTTTTCCATGCAACATTTATATAATTAGATGAATTAATTCCGCTCTCTTGTGATCCCCTTTGGTCTAATTAATTGATTTAGGTTAAGAAAGTTAATTCTATGTGATCTCTAAGTTGTAACCTTTCACCCTAATTGAATTAGACACACCTATTTGCTTTGCTTTATTTAGTCATTACTTAATTCTTCACTTAGGATTTCTATTTCCTTTTTTATAATACTTCCAAAATTGCATTTATATTCATATCGATTAGTTTCATTGGCATTTAGAATTTAGATTTGGATTATAGGTTAAGTCCATTCTATTGCATTTTACTTCACCTAAAATCTAGTCCTAATGAAAAACCATATATTGCTTATAGAAGAATGACTTAGGTTACCACTATATTACATTGTTAGTTGGATCTAGTTTAATTGATTACTAAAACAAAGATCAATTACATTTTGGCGGTAACATCTTAAGTTATTAGTTTTGGCACTTCCCCCCAAATTTAAAACAAAAGAGAGAAAAAAAAGCAAAAATAGCGATAGGTTGGGTAGGTTGGAATTTATTGTCTTCGCCATCATCTTACTATTTTATTTTATATATATTATTTTTAGAGTAAAATATACTAATAACATATATATTTTATCATAATTATATACATTAAACTTTTGAAATTGTATAAACATGGTCACCATCTTACTAGCTATTTGACTTCATATTATTATTTAGATCATACTATTAACATTTCTACTTTATCTTAACTAGAGTAACAATTAAATAACCCTTAAGATAAAAATAATCTTCTTTTAAGATAAATATTTTATAAAAAAAATCAAGGCTACCCAATAATAATTTTAATGCACATGTTTTTAAAACTTTTAATGATATTTTCAACTATTTAGATATGCAAACTTTTTGTGTAGTAATAATACTTAATTTTTTGGTCAAAATATTTTTTAAAACATAAATAGATCAATAAACCAATAAAATATTTTAAAAAAAATTAAATTGTACGTTTTTGAAAATATAGTGATACGTGTAATTTTGATAAAAAATGAAGCGAGGTTATTTTTTGTGGAAAATGAATGAGGATATGGAATTATGGATCCAACATGAACTCAAAACAGAAGTAGAGTACGTACTGGTAGTACTCTTATTTATATTATAATACTAGCATAGAAAAAATGTTTAATCCTAAATTTAAGTTTATTTATAGGGTGATTTATTAATGTTTGTTTTTTTAACTCTATTCTTATCTAATTCTCCTTAGGATGAAAGATGAGAGAGGTGAACCAACGAGCAGTTTATCGACCTGGTAAGTGGACTCACCCCTCATAAGGATGAAAACGTGTGTTCAAATCCTAAGAAGTGTTCTGGTTTGGAGAGGGGACAACCTTGCCTATCTCTAGAGTTCAGATTAATCGGTTGCTAATAGACACCAGATTACCGGGTAGTGTTTAGCAAAAAAAAAAAAAAAAACAAAGAAAGAAAGAAAGAAAGATGAGAGATGTGAGAATAATTTGTAAAATTTAAGTTTTAGAAGGAAAAAAAATTTAATAAAGGTAAACTTAAAAGATTTTATCAATTTAAAGTATATTGAATTATTTAATTGTAATTTGCAAACATATGAAAATTAATCAAAATTAACTTATAATAAAGAGTTCACTGGTACACAGTAGTCACCAACACACAGGTTTCACGTGGAAATAAGATTTGAAGCGGTGAGGTCGATTTTTTTGAACCTTCAAGAGGTAGGTGGATTGAAATAACTTATACTGGATCCAATATATTACTCCCTCCGGTGTTAATTATAAGATTATTTTAATTTTATTTTGAAAAATTAAATATACTAAATTAATTACTTTAAAATGTCTATAGTTATTTTTTTTTTCAAAACTAATTTATCTTATTTATAAACTATCATATAATATAATTATATGTAAGATACATTAAAATTAAGTGGTTTATTTAACTTCCTTAATCTACACATAAAAAATCAAATTAATCTTATATTTAAGACCGTATTGAGTAATAATTAAGCATGAGAAATGATATGTAATTTTTTTTGCTACTATATAAGTGAGAGGTTGTGGTTCTAATGTTGCACACTCGTTATCTCTAAATAAAAAATAATTAAAATTTAATGTTTAATATATTAAAATGGGAGCAGAGAATTAATGATGCATACAGCTTGATAAGATGGGACTGAGACTGAGACAACTGTCATCAATGCAGTGAAAGCCCCACGTATTCGTATATATGAGGAGTGAGGAGAAGACTACGGCAGTCGATATTAAATACTCCTTCGGTCCTATTTATAGAGTAGAGAGAGAATGTTTTATTTGGTTCTATATATTAGGGGTGAGCATGGTGCCCAGCCGCCCAGCATGCCCACCCGAGCCCAGTAAAAAATCGCCCAGCCCAGCCCAAAAAAAGTGGCCCGAAAAATTTTGGGTAGGGCAGGGCCGGGAATCGGGCAGGGGGTGCTGCCCTGCCCATTTGGCCCAACCCGAAAAATTATATAACATATATTTGAAATATATATTATTTACTATATATTGAATTATATATAATACATAATTACATATTATTTAAATTTACATCATTTTATTTAAAAATTTTCGTTGCTTTATTTATAACTGATTATGGATGCTTAATTCTTGAAGTATGGTTATCTTTTAGGACACATGGTAGATATTTTCCTTTCAAAACATAAGTTGCAAACTTATTTTCAAATATCTTAAGATGTGGAATTATGGTTATTCTTTGACAGTCATATTAGTATTAATTTATTAGTCATAATTAGATTTTTAGTATGAAATAACTATAAAGTTTATATTAGTATTTATTAGTTATAATTGTATTTTTTCTTATGGGAAGAGAGAATCACGACTTGGGCAGGGAAGCGCCCACCCAGCCCAGCCCACTCTTGCCCAACCCATAATGGTTAGGGTTTCTATCGGGCAGGGCTGGGCATTGGGCATCATTTTGCCGCCCATTCATTCTTAGGGCTGGGCATCGGGCAGGGGTACCGCCCTGCCCAGCCCTGCCCATGCCCACCCCTACTATATATAAGTCACCTCATTAAATATTTAGTGTGAATGTACAAGTTTACCCTTCATTTATTATGTGTTGACTTTATTTTTATGTGGTATAGTGGATATTTAATATGGATAAAGTTGTAAATTTGTTGGATTTTAGTGGAAAGTTAATGAGTTTTAAGGCTTTCCTTGATCTATGTGAAATATGCTGGAAGTGACTTATAAATAGGACCAGATGAGTATATAAGATTGTTTTAGTATTTATAAATTCTGAGCAGGATCTCACTTGCTCTAGATAAAATATGATCCCTGCATTTTAATATATAGTGATGGGAAATTAAACTTTAAGTAACCGAATGACTAATTTTACTAAATAATAATATAATTAAGACAGTTATCTCCCATTCAATTTAATATACAAATATTCAGATTTAACTCAGTTAAATAGTAATACATATAAAAAATATTAATAAAAGAACTAATAAAAAATAACATCAAAGTACATGACATGCCATTTAGTCAAAAATAATCAGTTGCAGTTGTTAATATCGTTATTCAACTAGTGAATAACATTAATCATTTAGTTAAAATCTTCTATATGAGATTTTATAATTTAAAGGTATTCATATGATATTTTTCCTATTAATTTTTCTCGGTTATTAAGAAATAGTTGTATATTTATAATTGATATGGCAGGGGAAACTTTCTCTGCTAACTTTCATTAATTAATTTTTTTTGAAAAAAAAAGCTGTGGGCATAAATTTATCCATCATCATTTAATACATCGTATCTCGATGATAGGGAGGGGGAGAGGATCCCTCCTCATCATCCCATTCTCTCATTTTCTCTCTTTTATCCTAAATTTTTTTATTTTTGGGGTCAAAATTTTTTGTTTTTTTTATTATTAGATTCTACATAAAATTAGTGACATTTTGATATCTCATGGACAAAAAATGATTCAGTTTTCAATTTTATAAAAACTGAATCATTTTTTGTCCATGAGATATCAAAATATCACTAATTTTATATAGAATCTAATGATGAAAATAAAGAAAAAAAATTTAACCAAAAAATAAAAAAATTTGGGTTAGAAGAGTGAAGAGGAAGGGATCCTCTCCTGTCGAGGATATGGGGTGGAGCCTTCTCTAGAACTTGTCAAGCCCCACAAGAACACAAAATATCGCCTAACGAGTGGATCTAATGGCGGATTTGGTTGGATGGGGATGAATGGGATTGCATTCTATAAAACTGATTAGTTTAAGTAGATATATCATATGTGACTTAAATAAAATATTAATTATATTCTTAAATATCATATCAAACAATTCATGCAATTCTTATTATATTACATTTGCACATATTAAAAGTCATTACATTCACACTGACTTCATCAAGTAATGGGCCCGTAATGTGTACAGTTTAAAAGAAATATTTTAGTTTAAAATTGTATTAATTTTTTTGCCTTCTTAAAAAGTCATATTAATATACAAGAAATAAAAATATGTTTAAATAGTATATTCCGATGAAATTAATCAGCAAGTAGTTCAGCTGAATTTACTCGTGCTTCCCTAACAATTACAGGATGTAAAGTCATGCATGAAACAAATACTGGAACAAGGCAGCAGGCTGATGTTTCTTGGTGTAGGGCCTTTATTACTTGTTTGGTTCCACTTGAAATAGGAGAGGAGTATGTTTATGCGTTTCATGGGGTAGAATTATTTTTACATATTTATTTTTAAGGGGTAAAATTAATTCTTCATCATTAACCTAAACGGATATGGTTCTTAGATGGGGTTTCCCTTTCTCATAAAAAAAAAAAGGAAGGCTGAAGGGAAACAATCAAGATCTATTAGTTATTTTTAAGAGTTAATACTACTATATTGGTATTAAAGTTTAATTTTATTTGGTTCTGTTTTTAATCCATATAATTTGAAATCCTGATTTTCTTAGCTATTGTTTGTTCTTAAAGTCTTGATAGATAATGATTTGTTGAAGTCAATCCCGTCGCTGTACATGAGTACTGAAAATTGCCACTGCATAAAAATTTATAATGATTCTTATTATAAAAAAAAACATTTATAATGATTCTCATCGTTAAAAAAAGAAATTTATAATGATAATGAAACCAATCTTGTTGGAAAAAAAAAAGAAACCAATATTATTTTTGCCATAAACACCAAGATTTATTTTAAATACATTAAATAAAAAGAGAAGGCATGAAAAACTAAAAAAGGCGGACATATAACATCTAGTACTAGCATTCTAGCAAAGGCAGTTATGGAAGGGCAATACATGTGATAATAATGTAACCATAAAAGGGAAACATCAACACTAGATTGATGTCTCATTATATATGTGTGTGCATGTATATATATTACTCCTAAACATTTGAAATTTATACAATGATTAATAAACACTTTAATATACAAATTTCAAGTTTTATTTTTTTTACATGTAATTGAATTTTTTTAAAATTTTAAATATGAAAAAATATTTAATTTTAGATTAACATTTAAATAATAATGTTTTTTTTTTAATTCAAGCTCCCGAATATAATCATATCTTTCCGCAATAAAGCCCCGTCAACTACTTTTTTTTGAACTGAATCCGTCAACTACTTGATGTCCAATAATTTATATATTGAAAACAACCATTCAAAATTAATAGTTCAAATCTGGCAGGGTGTGGGTGGCCTATACGAATCTAATCGTGTTTAGGGGAAAAAGTAACAGTAATAACTTTGATTAAAATTTGACCTCTGAAAAAAATGTATTTGGCTGTCAATTAACCTTAACAACACCAATTTATTACAATTAATTTTTTATTTTTTTAATAATACGTTTAAATATCTCATATTGATAAGACTGAGCACTTAAAAAGTTAAAATTGATGCAAAGCCTGTTGAAGTAATAAGAACATTTACACAAGGATGTAATCCAGAGATGCCCCACTACGTTTATTGTTCGACCCTACCTTTAATATAGGAGGATGGCAATAGGATATGAAACATTAATTGAAAATGAATTATTTCCTGAAAAAAAATGAGGAAATTCCAATACATTGCGAAGGTCCTAGAGACAACGTACTTGTAATATTTTTTACTCATGGGCCAATTCAAACCAACCGTCCCAGAATTCCTATATAAAGGGTTACTAGGGCTAAAGCCTTCTTCATTGTGCATGCAAATTTATAGGCTTTGCATATTATATATCCTATCATCTATATCTGGTTTGTATCAAAAGAGAATTAAGAAAGATGTCTCATATTGGGAAGGTTGAAATTGATGTCCACCTAAATGCTTCTGCTGAGCAGTTTCATGAGATCTTCAGCAGCAAACCTCATCACATTGCCAACATGACTCCTGGCAAAATCAAGGGTGTGACTAAGCATCAAGGTGATTTTGGAAAAGTTGGCTCCATCATTGTCTGGAATTACGTCCATGGTAAGTCTAGTAATAGATTTAAATGATTTGCAATGGTGAGGAAATTTTTGTACTTATTATTGTGATTAACATTGAAACTAGCTCCACCACTCACTTGTGATTATCCTCTAAGTTTGATATATAAGGCTTGACCACACACACACACACACACATGATACCGCACAGATGGGAAGCACTGTGTGGCGAAGGAAGAGATTGAAGCTGTGGATCAAGCAAAGAATCTGATAACTTTCAAGGTAATAGACGGAGATTTACTGCATCATTACAAGAGCTTTAAGGCTACAATTCAAGTGAATCCAAAGGCAAAAGGGAGTGTGGCTCACTGGACTATTGAGTATGAGAAGCTGCATGAGAGAATTCCCGATCCACACTCTTTGACTCAGTTTGTGGCAGAAATGACAAGAGAGATTGATGCGAGCCTCACACAGGGACAAGGACATGAAGAGCAATTATTGGGGAAGGTGGAAATTGATGTTCACATCAATGCTTCTGCTGATAAGTTTCATGAAATTATTGGTAGCAAGCCTCACCACATTGCCAATGTTTCTCCTGGAAGAATTAAGCATGCTATTGTTGAAGGAAGTTGGGGCAAGGTCGGTTCTGTCATCACCTGGCACTACGTCGTTGGTACATTCTCAACTACTCTCTCTCCCCCTCCCTCCCTCCCCCCCCCCCCCCCCCCCCACACACACACATTATTGCGGTTCATAATTCGGTTGATTTGCATTGATGGAAATATAAGATATGTTAGGCAAACCACATTGGGATCGTCCTAATTCTTTTATTTAAAAGGGCAGGCACTATAATGGCTTAGGTTGTAAGTAGGATCCAACTCAAGACTTCCCACACGTAGGAGAACTTTCATGCCAGTAGGCCATGACTCATGGGATCATCCTTCTTTGATGAAGTTGCCCTAAACTTGCTGCAAATTTCAATCAAAAGCCAATTAACTGAGCAATGTTTATATTGTTTTTTCAGATGCCTATGGTCATGGTTTTGGGGTTTAACAGTGTTTGCTTGACTAGCTTACAGCTTCTGTGTAAAACATTTTTTATTAGTTCTCAAGGATTTTACACAATTAATTGAGTTAGCTACACATAAATGGGTGCAAAAAAGGTGCCTTTCTTCAATCTGTTTATTCATAGCAAAAGGACCTAGGATCTCTATATTTTAAAGGCAGGCTTGAAAATTTAATGCGTTAATAGCCTAAGTTGAGTAAGATGGTGTGTCTTGGATAAATGGTAAGGTTGTGTAAATATTTCCCTCTTCAAATCCCACATGATGGGGAGCCTTGTACACTGGGCTACCCTTTTAATAGACAAGTGGAGTACGGATTAATTTAAAACAATTTGAGCTTATATGAGATCCAAGAGTTGAATTTGTTTTATGTTGAATATGATGCTAGTTGAAGAACAAATTTGTGGTGGTGTATAAATTATGCAGAAGGGAAAAATTGTGTGGTTAAGGAGGTGATTGAGGCCATAGATGCAAACAAGAATCTGATCACTTTGAGGGTTGTGGAGGGAGATGTTCTCAAGGATTACAAGACACTGAATCTTACCATTCAAGCAATTCCAAAAGATAAAGGGAGTTTGGTGCACGTGACTATGGAATATGAGAGGCTGAAAGGTCACATTCCTGACCCTCACACTCTCTTGGAATTAGCTGCTGAAATTGCCAAAGACATTGATGCTCATCTTATTAACCAGTAAAACCCATTTCAAAAGCTTACCCTTTGCTACTACTTATCTCATTTGTATTTCTAGATAGTTGTGTCATGCATGGGATTTGAGTCTCGTTAATTTTTTAGAGAATCAAAATAAGGTGTTTGTTTCAGAGAAGAAAAGTACAATGTGTGTGAGATGGTGAACCTCTCACATTATATTGTATCCTTTCCTTTTATTGAAATCAACACTGCTAATCTCTTAAGAAATTGAAGGATTCAAATCCTTGAGTTCATAATCGTGTCTTTGTATTGTATGCAATAAAAACAGCTTTAGTCAGAAGTTGTAACACTCGTATCGGTTTTTTTTATGTATTGTGATAAGTTGTACTATAAGGCATGAAATCCATGGTTGATTGTTCATTTCTTGCTGCCTTTAAATTAATTGGGTGTATCATATTACTCTACTTTTTTTTGGGCTAATATACAAAGCTTCCCAATAAGTATTCCCCGAATATATTGATGCTACCAAAATTTAAATAAAGTTCCGCAAGTGTACGGGCCGTAAAAATAGTAAAATGACAAATCAAGGTCGATCCCACAGAGACTCAAAACAATTGATTATTAAGCATTAAATCTCCTATTTTTGTTTAAGGTGAGCGAAACAAAAAATGAATTCAAATGAGTGAAAAAGAAAATAACTAATATCTAATAAAAACAAAAACATTCATACTGATTAAATTCAAGAATTAAATGAACAACCTAGAGCCACTAATCCCTTATTTGTTTCTTAGATTTTATTCCCACTAAATTAATTATTCCTTAATTCAATCAGCTAATCTAGAGTCCTAGTGTCTATAAATGCATGTCGGTCCACTTATATCCTTACCTAAATTAATTGTGTAATGTCTCACACGTATTAACTAGATACAATTTATATCGGTAACACTCTAATTTGACTATGCGGAGCTTCTAGGTATATGTCTTTCTTAGACGCCAATTAGATTAAATCCAATTCCTTAGATTAAAATCTAATTCCACATTATTTAATCCCATGGTCTATTTAGAATTCCCTCCGTCGAGTTCAATCCTAAATTCCCGAAACATGTTCAATGGTGGTCAATCACTAAACAATAATCAGTAAAATCAAGATTAAATAAACTGAATTAAAATTAAGCATAACTAATCAGTGGGAAAATCTCTAAGTCACAAACAAGTTCATAGTTCTCTAAAGTTGTACAAGAAAACTAGCCACACATAGGTTCCAAATCAATCTCACCAAAAATCAAAGCTGAGTATGAAATCATAGCGACAAGGAAGAAGAAGAAAGTAAAACTCTGATGGAGTAAATGATAATGAACACTATCAACTCCCCCTCTCTAGTTCGAACCCACTGAAGAAGAAAGAGAAAAATTACTCCATAGTGCCGCTAACTTCCTCCTGCTTCTTGCGCATTCAGTGTGTGTTTGGGTAGTGTGTATATGATTGAAAGAATTAGCTCCCCCCTCTCTTGTGATGAATGAATTAGTATATAAAGAGTGGCCTCATATGCTCTCCCTCACGTGATGATGATTATATTGATTATAATTTAGGTCTCTTTTATTTCCAATTCCATCATGCACATGTGTGTAATGGCTGCCAAGAAAAGAAAAAAAGGAAACTTAAATCAAATCAAATAACAAGAATTATAATAAACTAAAACTTTTTTTTTTGTTTTTGACATATGCTTATTTTTTTATTTTTGGTAACTTTTCTATTTTAATTCAAAACAAGATAATTCAAAAGAAATCCCCAAATAATGTATCAATTTGGTATCTTTTCAAATCACAACAAAATCTCTCAATTTTTGAATTGATGACTCCCCAAATACAATAAAATATTTCTAAAAATCTATTCAATATGGGGAGTCATCATATATGCAAACACCATAAATTTCTTTAGGAGCAACAATACATATAAAGATTTCAAATTGGTGAAAAAAGCTATTGTTCGCACCGCAAGTGTATGGGTTGCGCCAAGTAATAAAATGATAAGTAAAATATCGTTCCCACGAGGATTTTGTTCTAAAAACCGGTCAAGTAGCGATTATCACACTTTCGCTCAATTTAAGTGAGACAAATATTGAGATTGAAGAGTTACTATGAAATAAACCTATGCTAAATGAAAACAATATTATAAACAAGTGATTTTTCAACTTCAAAGACAAAATGGGACCTAAGGTTATTTATTCCCCTTGTATTTCTTAAAATACAATTAACCTCCTCTCAAAGATGTTCTCAATGAAATCATGTGCTAGTCTAGGATTCATAAAGTACTTGTAAAAGCTTTCTCAAGTCAAGAACAAGTGTTTGATCTAACTAATTACTCAATCTCTTGTTACAATTAATAAAACCCAATTTTCAAGCTCCAATCCTAATGTGACTATGCAAAGTTAGCAAGTATATCTCTATCTTACCAACAAAACCATCCATTTATCATGCAAATTTCAAGTTCTTACACTATTTTACCCTCAATCTAGCACTCACAAGTATCAATAAAGTGAACACAACATCTAAATGGTGATCAATCACTTAGAAGTATAAGAAAAAGAGTAAAATAAACATATATATCTCATTAATCACAAAATGAGAGGAGTAATCAAGAGTTAATCCATACAAGGGTTCAAAATAATCTTAGAATCAAAGCTTTAGCTCCACATGTTCAGAAGATCCAAGAAAATATATACATATATCAACACAATCCTAGAACAAGAGAGAAGGAAAGGAAAATGGAGAAGAAAAACCAAGATTTGAAGCCAAAATCTCTTCCAAACTTCAATCCTTTGCTCCAACCTTCTCCAAGACCCAAACCCTAGCACACAAAGCTCCCAAGAGTGCCCAAGAAGAGAAGAATGTCGGTCTTCTTCGATTTCTCCCCTTTAAACCCTAAAATTTTCGTCTAATCAGTGCTGTGCGTTTTGCTGTAGTGCTTGAGCTGCGGCCCAGAAATTTGAGATGCGACTCAATTTGTTTCTGTGTTGAAATGAGCTACAGCCCAGTTTGGTTTTGTCATTTGCTTTCAGTTTGCTCCAGAATGAGCTGCGGATCAAAACAGAATGGGCTGTGGCTCATTTTTCTTCTGAAAAATTGAGTTCTTCTATTGCAAATGGGGTGCTCTATCTATGATTTGGCATCACTTTGATCTTCTTTGAATTCTCAAATGGCTTGATTCTAATTCTCTTACCAAATCATACATTGTAAAATAATAAATTTGATAATCTCATAATAAACAAGGAGGAGGAAAACACAAAATATGCACAATTGGGCAAAAATGTGTAACAAAAAACATCATGCACATTTTCCTATATTTGACTATCCAAAATATGCACAAATGCACCAAACATTGTAGAAAATTCAAGGAAAATGTGCCAAAAAGACATGAAATTCTAGAGGTTAACAGCTATATATGCTTGTTAATGTCCGATAATATTTAGGCAATGTATTAGTTTTTTAAACATGATAAAATGCAGGATGATCGCATCAACAAAAACTAGTTAATATATTGTTTACGACCAACTAGACCATTGGCAATTGTTTTCCTTTTAGTTCTGTCAATGGGTCCCTCAGTTTTTCTTCTTATACAGTATGAATTAATAAAGAATATCGAAACTTAGAGTGGGTTGTACGGGTTTGAGTTTTTCTAAAATACGTTCTTAATACTTAAATATTGGTATCTAAGAGGGAAGAAATGATACATCTTGGGTCTTGGAGGAGGTGTGGATCAAGTCCAAATATATGGACCACAAAGTCGTGCGAGATGAATAGACCGTGTCTAATACCAAACATGAATACTAAACAAAAATCCTCATCGCATTTATAAAAACTTCTTATTGCTTCACATCAAGAAAAATTCGTTGATACCATGATAGAGATGAACATTATTCTTAGGTTTGATGACTTGCAAGGAGTGACAGAACAGTGATAACATCTCATCACTTCATTGAGGCAATAATAAATATCTACCGCCATAGAAATAATTCATTCATGCCATTAAATTCGAATTAAAAAAGTTGTTACTAACCAAGTTGTCAGGCAATTAAAAAGGTTTTGAGAAACTCAACACCTACTAGTTTATTTTTTTGTTTGTTTGAAAACTTATAAAGGGGTGATGGTATAGAGATGACGTCCCATTTTAGTGTGGCCAATACAAAAATCCATTGTATTGTTTCCTAATGAAATTGATAGTGTATTGTTGTTTCTGGGTTAAGGTGCATTTTGGCAACGGATTTTTTACAAAAAGCGTGACTGGCACAATTATTTTTAAAATGGTCTATATAAGCCAACCATTTTTTAAAATGGACCAATATAGCCAATACCGTACAGAATTCTGTTGTGCCAAGTGCCCCTTTTTGTAATAAAGTATTGGTCAAGTTGCTCCATTTTAAAAGATGGTTGGCTTATATAGACCATTTTAAAAATAATTGTGCCAGACACGCTTTTTGTAACAAATCATTGGCCAAAATACATTTTAACCCTTGTTTCTATTGTTCAAGCATGTTGTAATTTCAATGTCTCCACTATATGTTGTAGCTATTACTAGTGAAGTAAAGCCAATAGTCTCAGGTATATCAAGACAATCTCTTGGCATTGAATTCACCAACTCTTGTACTCCCTCCGTCCCATAATATAAGGTCCTTTTTTTGAATGACTTTGTCCCAAAATATAAGGTCCTATTTGACTTTGTTTGAGTAATAAATGCGTTTTTTCCCATTTTACCCATGCATTAATTTTCCCACATATTCTCTTTCATATTCTTTTCATAATTACCCTCTCTCTTATTCATAAATAAGGGCACATTTGAAAAGAAGGGTATATTTCCTACACATTTATTGTTGTTAACTAACTTTAACTAATTTTTTAGGAACCCGCAATTCGGTTAAAAAGACCTTATATAGTAGGACGGAAGGAGTATTATGTTTAGATGCCCAAACTTTGCTGCCACATGAACAGGTGTTTCACCTTTAATAGCAATAAATTTTGTTTTCAGGGCAGTAGGATTTGCAGAAATGAATGCTTAAGCAGCTGACAAGTCGTTCTTCGATAATACACATTGTAACTACTTCATTTATGGTAACTCTCTTACAATATACTTTCAACAGAGATATTTTAAGAAAAAAATTATAAATTTGAAGAATAAAAAGTAGATTAAAATTAGACCAAAATAACCTATTGTCTAGTTAACAAGCTTTATTCTTTGAACGCAATGAAGTGCTTTAAAATTGTGTGAGTAATGAGAACCCAAAATGCAATATTTTGAATATGATGCACTAACATGTCACAAGTGGTATCAAAGCTAGGCTCATGTCAATATTAGTGAAATCTTATAAGTGGTATCAAAACTAGGGTCAGGCGAATGTTATTTTTCAACACGCTTTACTTGAATGATAATGAGACCCCAAAACGGACAATTTCAAAAGCGGGACAGTCAAATGTTACAAATAGTATCAAAGCTTGGTTCAGGTTTATGTGCTATCAAGGATGCTAACCACAAGGGGTCGATTGTGGAGAGAACAGGGAAAGTAAATATAAAATTAAAAAAAATTGAATAAAATCAATTAACTTTTAATTTCTAAAATCTACACGGACCTATAATTAAATGAAAAATTGCATTACGTGAGTCTCAATTTATTTTGAAAATATATGTTTCATAGCTTATGGTGCAACATAATAAGTTTTTAATATTATTTGGAATATATACTTCTTTGTCCCTTTTGTTAATGAGAAATAAACTCTACTTTACATAAAAATAATGGTTATCTTACACAAGGTTCAAAAAACCGGACCGAGCACTACTACAGAAATGGGCTATTGCGGCGCCCCAATAGCGGCGCTTACAGCTCTAAGCGCCGCAATTGCTGTGGTGGGTACCTATAGCGGCGCTTTTAGAAATAAGCGCCGCTATAGGTCTACTAACATAAGCCCCGCTATAGGGTAATATTTTTATATTTTTATTTTTTTTATTTATGAAACCTATAGCGGCGCTTATTTTGGTAAGCGTCGCTATAGTTGAGACAGGAATTTTATGTTTTTAAAAATATTTTAGACCTATAGCGGTGCTTACAGGCATAAGCGCCGCTATAGGAAACAAAATTGGAGGGAAATTTCCCTCCATTTTTCGTTCAAATGCCTATACCGGCGCTTTTTGTAAAAAGCGCCAGTATAGGTGAAAAAATGGAGGGAACTTTCCCTCCATTTTTTCATGTATTTTAAATTTTTTAATTTGATTACCTATACCGGCGCTTTTTTTAAAAAGCGTCGGTATAGGTGAAAAAAATGGAGGGAAATTTCCCTCCATTTTTTCGTTCAAAGGCCTATCCCAGCGCTTTTTAAGAAAAACGCCGGTATAGGTGAAATAAATGGTGATAAATTCTCCCTCTATTTTTTCCTACAGCCCGTGAGTTATGTTTCTTTTCTATCTTTTTTTTCTCTCTGCAAACTTCAGCCCTTTCAACAACACTTCGTGCCCTCTCAAGCTTCAGCCACGATGCTCCCTCTCACGCCGCCATTCCAAGCTCCCTCCAAGCTTCAGCCAGCCACTCGTTCACCCTTGCTCTCTTCCCATTCTCTCCAATTTCATCGTAGGTAAGCTTTCTTCGCCTTCTTCCATCTTTAGATTTCTCAATATAGTTTCTTAAGGGTTTGAAAGAAGAGATTGAAAGGGGTTTTTTGGAAGCAAAATCAATAAGTAAGGGCTTTGAAGATGGCTAAAGGAAGAATAAGGCTTAGAATCGGTACTCATGGTGTGTTGATTAAGCTTGGTTCTGTGATTTTTAAACTCTGAAGTTACTGATTCATTGTTGAGAAATATAGGATTTTGACCCTAATCAAAAGAAATTAATGATTACAAGTGTTTATGATACAATAGATATGATTTTTGAATACTAATGCAGGTGGGTATGTATAGAATTATTTAACCCTAAATGCCTGGAATGTATAGAATTATTGGTAATTTAGTACTAATGTAGGTGGGTGTTCATAAAAATAAGTGGTTTATTTTTTTAAAAAAATACACCTATAGCGGCGCTTAGCTTGAAAAGCGCCGCTATAGGTCTACCCAATAGCGGCGCTTTGTAAGCGCCGCTATAGGGTCAAAAAAAGCGCCGCTATAGGGGTTTTCTGTGGTATTGGAGTATAGAACTGGCTGAGGTACTGATTCAAGGGTTAATGGTCTGATCGGGGTCAAACCGGTTATATTAAAATAATATAATTTTATTGGTGTTAACAAAATGAAATAACATTAATAATCACTAATATCAAAATATAAATATAGATGGGCATGTATGATTCATTAAATATGAATATTTTAATGTTTTCATAGAGGAAAAAAAGAAAATGATTACATATGAAAATTAAGAATGATTTAATTTAACAAAATCCCAATTTAATATGTGTTTTTTAAAGAAACCAAGTAGTAAAAAAAGTGCCCATCACATATTGTCAATTTATATATATGTATAATATAAAAATTATAATAAGTGATACATTGATACTACTATTTTTTTACTCATTAAAAATAACCATATATTTTTTCTTTTAGATTGTATTTGTTGGCTTTTTTATTTGCTATTTATAAATAAAAATCTGAAAATGTAGTGCATGCCTTCCCATTAAACATTCAAACCTGTGAGCTGGAAAAAAAAACGCGTGAGTCACACATGAAGGAAATTAAAAGCCCTGTAAAATGCAAAATGACAAACCCTAAATATATAATGGCAACATGATAGTTGCGCTGCTCACAGCAACAACCTCACATTCTTTTTCCTGGACGCCTTCCTCTCCATCTCTTGACCCCAATGTTCGACGGCATCTCTCATATATGGGGTTTAAAATCACAAATCAGCTCGATTCGTGTAGAGTAAAACAAAGAAAAGTCCTTATTTGGTTTGCTGGCATCTCATTTTATGGTTTTTCTTTTTAACATATTGAAGAGATTCCTTGCCATAAGGTTTGTTTGGCATCTCTGTCTCGCCCTGTTCACGGTCTCTTCTTCCTCTAGTTTCTGCTTTTTCATATAAACTTTCCTGCATTTTTCTGGCAACAAAATGTAATCCGGGCAACCCATCACTACTACAAAACAGGGTTTTCACGTCACAAATTTTGGACTTTTCACGTCACTTTTTGGTGTGACATAAATTCAAGTGACGTGGAAAACTGGACTTTTAACGTCACACCAAAAAGTGACGTGAAAAGTCATCTTTTTCACGTCACAAATTACAAAATTGTGACATTTTTTGTCCAAAATTAGATTATATTGATAAAGATATAACAGAGAAACCACGTCACATTTTACAAATGTGTGACGTGGTTTTTAATGTGACGTGGTTAATTTTTTTTTTAAAAACGATGCTTTAATTAACTTCTTTTGGTTTCCCAATCTGTATTCATTACAAATGTCACAGAAATAGATATAATGCAGATCAACAGTATACATTATTCACACAACATGTATACATAGCTATATTATAACTAAATCAAACTAAACATATATATACACACACAAAAAATTTCATGTTTACAAAACGAAGTATTTTGTGCAATGATCACTTTTTAACCAACCACAAATGAAAGAAAAAACTGAGCAATATGTTCACAAAGTGAATCAAGGTATTTGTCTTCAAATGGGTTGTTTCCATCATAAAACTGTAACAATAATGGATGCTATGATTACTGCAAAGTTAGATAAATAAATCATATATTTATGTACTGATTGTATCAAGCTATAGATAAGAATTTAATTTATACCTGTGTAAAGGATCCGGTACGATCACTCTCAATAATGTCACACATATACTTCATGATGTAATACCCACACTCCTTATTCGTCGGTTGCTGGGGGCACTTTATAAATCACAAGAAATAGTATAAATTAATAACAAAGTAAATAATATCTCAATTGACTAACATTGAAGGAATTTAAATTAAAGGTAGTTACTTTAGGTCTTTGTGTCACGATGGCATTATCCATTTCATCGGTTTCTGCTACAAAATGCCATTGTTGAATGCCCCTAAAATGGAACTAAAATTAGCACATATACATGAAAATAATTTATGTAGCCCAAAGTAAAAAGTCATTAAAAGTACTTACTTAGATAAGAGGGTTTTATAATATGAGGTTATATTATATCTCAAGGGGTCAAACCAAACCAGACGATGTTGTATGGGGTAAACGACAGCTAATGACCAGTGTTTACTGAAAGACATTAAGAATATTATGTCCACACAGAAACATAACATTTGTAAATGTGCAAATAATGAAAAGTTGGCAAAAGGTAATAATCACACTTACTCTTGAAGAATAGGACAGATCCCCGATTCGCTGACATTTGATGTATGACATAAGCCCGCATCTCGTAGATTCTGCCCGAGCCTTAGCCAATATCTCCTCAGTAGATTCTGTATGGCTGGATCGGGATCTACGGCCGAAATACTTGTTAAACCCTAGAGTCCTGGGCTCCCTGAGTACCTGGTCGGTGCGATCGGGCTTCCCAATTGCCATGGCCAGGATGTCCATCCTCCTAGAAGGTGTGAAGGACCCTTGGGTGGTCTGCTGCTCAAGTTCTTCCTGCAATTACCGAAAAAATCTTAAGTTGTAATGTGCTATAAAACCACAAGTTAAAGGAATAAACAACCAAGTAAAATACTTACAATCCTCTTTGCAACTGCTTCAACCTCCGGATTGACAAATGTTCCTTCTTTAGACTTCCTTCCCTCAACCCATTTCTTATGATGTGAGATGGGCGGCGGAGGCTGTAGAACAACGGTAAGATCGGTCCGTGCCGCTTCCTCCATTTCTGCAATTTGTTTCTTAATCATCTTTTTCTCGACCCACTTGTAACCCCCCCGAGACATTGTGTGCTTGTAAATATTCTTTTCTTGTCGCTCCTTTTGTTTTTGGCTATTCTCCTATGAAAATAAAACTAAGTTAGTTAATTAATATAATGTGTTCAAAATTCAGTTTTGAAGCAAAGTTAAAGAGCTATTTATAACCTATACACACCTGGAACTTTTGGTCTAGCCGTTTCTTAACAAAGGTCTTCCAAGTCTCCGGGTCAATAGAGGGATAGTCCTGACAGGGATCTTTACCCATCTTGTCCCCCCAGATGTAGTCTCTGGTTAGGTTATTCTTAAAACCCTTCCACATCTTGCTCAATTCATTCAACCAAAAATCCTTGAACGATTGGGTGTTTGGGACATCGAAGTTTTGCTACAAAGAAAATTAAGAATAAAAGACACATCAGTTGAGTTAACTAAAAAAAAACAAATACATGCATATTAGGAACAAAATGATAAATAATGATAAAACATACCAAGATATCTTACCAACATTGATCCTTAATGTCTTTATCGACTTCCCTCTAATAGTCAACCAAGATGCTTACTCGGTTCCTTGCCATAAAACCGATGTAGCTCACGAAAGTCGCGCCAATCTCTCCGATAGGATTCATGTCCTCGTCAAATTCCACACTGATAGGCTGAACATTTGTCCCATGACGGACAATAATGTCTTTGAGCTTCGTCGGACCTCTTCCCTTTTTTCGATGGGGATTGTTTTGTTGCTGATTGTTAGAATCATCCGCCATGATGTACCTGTTAACAAATCAAAGATGTGATGAGTCATTACAAGGCAACAACTTTCACAACACCAAAACAAAAACAATAACAATACTTAATACATGACAATTCAAAAAGATTCTCACTTTAGGTGTTATCCCATATCCCCTCACAATGATCATTTCTAGAGGCAAATTGGTCGTCATCATCTATCAATTCCAATTCACTTGGTTCAAGTGGAATTGCGCACATAGGTGGTATCTCATCAAGATCTAAAGTGGGAGCACGATCTTTTTGCTTTTTACTTTGCAAGACTATGGACAATTGCTTATTTGCGGGATCCGTTACATAGAACACTTGTTTCGCATCACTTGCTAAAATAAAGGGCTCATCTCTGTACCCAACCTTGTGAAGATCAATTGAGATCATACCAGTGTGGGGTTCAATCACAACTGCGCTATTGTTAACCCACTTGCATTTGAAGATTGGAACTTTGAACTTGGTGTAACTAACTTCCCAAATTTCTTCAATTACCTCATAATATGCCATGGAAGCCAATCTTGGGTTTTTATCTTTCGAACTGGAGAAGTGCATCGCTTCGGCTACCACCATCACGCCACTATTTTGCATGGTGTTGTTGTTGTCTTGAGCCTTAGTGTAGAAAGAATAACCATTTATGTCAAAAGAGCCCCACGTAACAACCTCAAAACGCGGCCCTCCGGCTAACCATCTTATTGTATCCGGCCCATCGGTCTCCTTTTCAACATTCTCCTTGAACCACCCAATGAATGTCCTATTATGCTCGTTAGAAATCTGCATGTCACTCTTTTTCGGGTTCTTTTCTTTCAGGATCCTCTTATGATCTTCCAAATAAGGCTGCACTTCTTCCATATTATTCAAGATGTATAGGTGTGCTTGTAACACCTCTTCACGGCACATAGTCTTTACTTTGACGCCCCGTACCCCCTTACTGATCCCATCTTCATGTCGTGGGTTTTCCTCAACCCCTTTTAGATACGATTTGCAAAAATCCATTGCCTCCTCAACTAAGTATCTTTCAACAATTGATGCCTCAGGTCGGTGTGGGTTCTTGGAATACCCTTTCAAGACTTTCATGAATTGCTCAAAAGGATACATCCACCTTAGATAAACAAGGCCACAGATCCTTATCTCCCTTACCAAATGAACAATCAAGTGCATCATAATATCGAAAAAGGCTGGAGCAAAGTGCATCTCTAGTTGGCACAATATAATGTAACCCTCATTTTCCAACTCGTCTAGCTTTTCAGTGTCAATGACTTTGCTGCAGATCGCATTGAAAAACATACACAGTCTTGTTATAGTCATCCTGACATCATCTTGCATAATGCCTTTAATAGCAATTGGTAAGAATTGTTGCATCAATACATGGTAATCATGTGACTTCATTCCCACCAACTTCAAATCATTCATAGACACAAGTCTGCTAACATTGGAAGAATAACCCTGCGGAACCTTGATCCCACTCAAACACTCACACAGACTTTTTTTCTCCTGTTTCGAAAGTGTATGAACAGCAGGTTCCATATAAGCCCTCTTGCCATTTTCACTGACTATAGGATGCAACTGTGGTCTTATGCCCATTTCAACCAAGTCTAATCGAGCATTGAGTCCGTCCTTTGTCTTCTCCTGTATGTGCAACAGTGTCCCAACAAGACTATCACCAACATTTTTCTCCACATGCATCACATCAATACTGTGCCTCACATCGAGATATCGCCAATAAGGTAGATCAAAGAAGATTGACCTCTTCTTCCAAATGATCTTCTCAGAACCGGTCTTCGTCTTTTGTTTCTTACCAAATACCAAACTGACATTCTCAACACCGCGGTAAACTTCCTCCCCGATTAAGGGGGTCAGAGCAGATCGGTACTCAGATGAGCCATTAAAACACTTCTTTAGTCTATGGTAAGGATGGAACCGATCAAGAAACCTCATGTGACCGAGGTAGACGGTTTTTCTTCCGTGTTTGAGATGGTGGCAGTGTGTGTCAGACTCACATATAGGGCATGCCATATAACCCTTCACACTGTAACCAGAAAGATTGCCATATGCAGGGAAGTCATTTATTGTGGTAAACAACATAGCTCGCAACTTGAATGTCTCCTGCCTATACGCATCAAACACATTTACGCCTTCCTCCCACAACATCTTCAAGTCCTCAATCAAAGGTGCCAAATAGACATCGATATCGTTACTAGGCTGTTTCGGACCCGAAATTATCATTGACATCATCACATACTTGCGCTTCGTGCACAACCAAGGCGGCAGGTTGTAAATGACCAGAAAAACAAGCAAAGCACTATGTGTGCTATTGAGACTCCTGAAACGGTTGAAAGCATCCGTACATAGTCCGAGACGAAGGTTCCTCAGCTCACCACCAAATTCAGGAAACACGGAATCTATCTTCTTCCATTGAGGAGAATCAGCAGGGTGCCGAAGATATCTTCCATCAGAGATCTTCTCGTCACAATGCCATCTCAGTTTCTTTGCTTCTGCCTCATTTGCAAACAAGCGTTTAAACCGTGGCACAATTGGAAGGTACCACATTACCTTCAAAGATACCCCTTTCTTTGATCCATCATCATCACCAACGGCATCCTTCCTCGCCTTGTACCTCGGAGTATTACATTTTGGACACTCTTTTAGGCCTTCATACTCTTTCCTGTATAACACGCAATCATTAGGGCAAGCGTGTATCTTTTTATAGTCCATGCCCATATTTCTTAGAATTTTTTTAGCCTCGTACATACGCTTCGAAAGCACATTGCCCGCCGGGAGCATATCACTCAAAGCTTCAAGCATCTGGGAGAAACCCACGTCAGCCCACCCATTTTCTGTCTTTATTTTCAACAATTTCAGGACGCCGCTCAAACGAGTATACATAGTACACCCCGGGAACAACGGTGTCTCTGCATCACTACGCAACTTGTCAAACTCCTGTACCACAAAAAACGACTCCGCCCCAATGTCATTGATCATGTCGTCCATTCCATTATCACAAACATCATCCACCACTGCTTCTACATTTTCTGACGGGCACGCATGTACTGTACTTCCCAATTCCCCATGCCAAAGCCACTTCTTATAACGGAGATTGATCCCATCACAAAGAAGGTGATCTCTTATATCACCAACGCTCTTACGATAAGCATTTTCACAATTCACACAAGGGCAAAGATACATGTCATTCTTACTAGGCACGTTTCTCTTGGAAAATTCAATAAATTCTTCCACACCCATATGATACTCTTTAGTGGTTCTCAATGCATGCATCCAACTACGATCCATTCTATTAAACCTATGCCATTTCCCACAAATTAGTCAAAAGTTTCAAAAAATTTTGGCAGAGTTTCTCCTTGTAAATGTGACATCCAAAAATTACATTTACAATCCAAATTCAGTCCAGTAAATACAAAATCATACCATTACTAATTCAATGACAGCAAAGACACAAAATCCATTGTAAATAACAGAGTAGCAACAGCATTATGAGCATTAAAGACAAATATCCCAACAGACCTCTCAGCAAACACACAAAATCCATTTAACTAACACTAGACCTTACGAAACAAGAGGTCAAATTGTACCAAATTCAAGGAAAGTATGTAAGAGGAGGAATATGAATTAGAGGAGTTGTGGTACCTGCGAAGCAAAATATTTTGTACAAAGAGCCCTAATTGTGGAGGTAGCACTAGCAATCTTTAAGAAGTTATGTCCTACATAATATCAACTTCAATCAGTGAAAATAGCCCATATGGTTTTACATGAACAATCCAAAAATGACATGCTAGTATATAAGATATTGATAAAGCTGGACAATAGTCACGATAGTGGAGAATCATATGCAATCATCGTAGTCTTAACACTTATCATTCAACTCTTGACACTTAACATTTGCAATCAATATGTAACAAAAACATATTGAGACCAATATAAAATATAACAATGCCAATTTTAGTGCTTATAAAAAACATCAGCAATATAACTCACCCCAAACTTAATGTAAATAACTCAATTATAAGTTATAATATATCAGTCAAAGGACCCAAGAACACGATGACAGTAAAATAGACTTCCCGAAATTTTGTCGGAAGACAACAAATAAACAAAAATCCGACAATCATTTCCCCTTCAAGATTCATCCTATAAAGCATATGACAATCCTTGTTCCAATAAAAATGATTTTACCATGCAATGATCATTCAAAAGCATACTAGCTCAAAAAGCGAATTTGTGAAAACAAGAGGGGTGAATATTTTTAGGCAAAGTATACCACCGGTAACATACAACAAATGAATGATTTTGACAGAAAATATGCCAATATCAAGATATTCAACATATTCCAACATTGATCTTACATACCCATCGCTCCACTTAGTCTCAATAATAGCCATTTGGTGTGTTTGGTGGAAAAGCCACTTTTGACTTATTTTTGCTTTTTCACATGTTTGGGTTGGCTTATTTTATGATGGGCTTCTAGCTCCACTAGATTTCTTGGAGAAGTAAGAATTTGGAGCTTATGGCTTATGGCTTCTGGGATAAAGTGGGTAAGAAAATTAGATTATTAGACTCCAAAATTTTCAAATAAAATATTTTCTTTTAATCTAAAATTTTATTTTTATCTCCAAAAATTTACCACAATAATCTCTAACTATTTTCTCCCACAATATCCTCCTTTGAGCTGAAAATATAA
Source organism: Mimosa bimucronata (assembly GCA_037074515.1). Lineage (NCBI taxonomy): Eukaryota > Viridiplantae > Streptophyta > Magnoliopsida > Fabales > Fabaceae > Mimosa > Mimosa bimucronata. Next base: position 2,392,050 of record CM073447.1, read on the forward strand.
TTTTTCCAAAATATTTTCCTTAAAATAAGGGAGAAAAAAATTTAATTTTTTAAAATTATTTTCCTTAAAATAAGGGAGAAACTAAGCCTTTAAAAATGATTAAAAATATACTTTAATCAAGTTTTATTATAGAAATTTCAAGTTTGATTTTTTACATGTAATTGAATTTTTTACTTGTTAAATAAGAAAAATTATATAATTTCAGATTAACATTTAAATAATAATACATATTTTTTAATTCAATCTCCCGAATATAATCATAATCTTTCCGCAACAAAGCTCCTCAACTACTTGATGTACAATAATTCATATCTTGAAAACATCAACTGAAAATTAATAGCTCTAATCTAGCACGGTGTGGGTGGCAATTTTAATTACGTTCTATCATCACGAGGATTAGAGAGACATGTTATATGATTAATGGTGTTGGCATCAACTCCTAAATTGTTGTTTGCTTCAAATGATATCCTGGTTAGTTGAACAAAAAAAAATGGTATCTTGGTTTGTCTCCAATACTCTATGATTTGTTGGCTTAGCACCTTGCTTCAAAGAATCTTTTGCTTTGTCTCCAATGCTATCTCGAACATGTTGGCCTTAGCACCTTGCTTCAAACAATCTTCTGCCTTATCTCCAATGCCATGTCTGAATTTGTTTGCAGCAACATCTACAATTAAGAGCACTGATTCGAGTCGAGCCTGAGGACTCTATCCTTAAGAGCTATTCCGCGACTACTTGAAGATAAGTCATGGCAATTCCAGGATTAAACAAATCATTCCTGTAAAAACAGGGAGCAGAACTACGGAAGGTATTATACTCAGTTAGCAAGAGTTCTCAAGAAGAGGAGATAGAGTGCTCTATAACTCAAGAGCCTCACACACTGGACCAATTATACTGGTGCACTATATAGAGGCCTTTTTAAACATATTAGCTACCTTAACTCTCATCTAAATATTATAACCTCTTCATCAACGTAAAAAACGTTTTAAGATATTGATAACCACTAAAACAAATTCATTGCTCCGGTCTTGATATTAGGGAATAAAGCACTTTAATGCTATACATATTCTAACCAAAACACCTCCTTTATCAACATAAATAGCCATTTATGAACGTTGGTAACCAATGAAAGAATTTAATTGTTTTGGGATTTACAAAAGGAAATATTGCAATTTAAGGCCATTAAATAATAACATTATTTAAAAAAATGATAAAATCAATTGATCAAAATCAATGCCCTGTTTTTTACCTTGAATAGCATTAAGACAATTTTAGAATTTCACTCGGTAATTTCTTTCTCCAAAACATCAATTTCATATTCCACAAATATAGCCTAATTAAGATGCCCAATACAATTTTTAATTTGCACACAAGGGGTGGAGGATATTAGCAGGATTTCACTTGAAGTGGCCCATTTTTGTGTAACTTCATTCTTCCTATTGACCCATTTAGTAGTCTAATATCACTTAATACTTGGATCCCCACAATCTCAAACAATGCAGAACTTGTTCCTTATGACATACCCACTCAATATTTCCAACAAATGGAAGGTGTAACTACACCACGCATACAACAATTATACCGTATGTGCTGACTGTTTAGCTTGTGAGGGAAATCATCACAACTATAGAATGGTTCTATTGAGGTGCAGCAATAGCGGCGCTTATACATATAAGCACCGCTATAGGGTAGAAAAGAACTTATAGCAGCGCTTATGCACATAAGCGTCACTATAGGTATGAACTATCCCGACACTTATACAACTAAGCGCCGCTATAGAGTTTAGATTTTAAACTTTTTTATTTTTTTGGGACGTTTAAAACCTACCCCTGCGCTTCTGTTTGTAAGCGCCGAGATAGGATATCCATTTTCTTTTTTTAAAAGAAAAATTTTAAACCTATACCGGTGCTTAGCAATTAAGCGTCGGTATAGTTATTTAATACATTAATTAAATAAAAAATTTTGACAATCCTGGTGCTTATAAAAAAAGCACCGAGATAGGTCTATTTTTTATTTTTTTAATTTGTTTCCTATATTGGAACTTATGTACGTAAGCGCCGATATAGGTGACCACTCCAGCCTATCCCGACGCTTATTTTCGGAAGCGCCGATATAGACCAAAAAGTGGAGGGAAATTTCCCTCCATTTTTTCATCGAACACAAAAGCGCCAGGATAGGCGAAAAAAAAGGAGGGAAATTTCCCTCCATTTTTTTGTGGAACACGCCTATCTTGGCGCTTTTTGTCAAAAGTGCTGGTATAGGCCAAAAAAATGGAGAGAAATTTCCCTCAATTTTTTTTCTCTCCCTCCCTTTTTTCTGCACGTGACTCCCTCTTCTCTCTTCTCTCTTCTGTCTTCTCTAAGCCTTAGAGATTGAAAGCCACTCTCTTCTTCTCCTTTCTCTCTTATCTCTTTACTCGTCAGATATCTCCTCAAACGTAGAAGATCCCTCTAAAGCAACATTCACTCTCCTTTCTCTCTTCTCTCTTTACTCATCACCAGCGGCCTCCGACAAGTAGAGAAGTCGAAGGATTAACCAGTGCTGATGCTTTTTAGGGCTTACCAGTGCTTCTTCGATTTCTTTTTCGTTTTCTCCGTCGTTGCATCCATCTTCAGAAGTACGTCTTCTATTTTAGCTTTAATTTTCAACTTCCTAATCTTTGCTTTGCTATTGATCAAGTTCACTTACAGTGATAGAAGTTAATTTTCTCCGAGTATAAAATCTTGCAGGTACTGAGTTTCTAGTGGGTTTTAATTTTGTTTTGAATCGTTTTAGATTGTTAATGAAAATACTGAGCAACGTGCAATTGGTTGATTGAAGAGCTCACTGATTGGGGTTTGTATCGGAGCAATGCTGCCTCGAGTCCGTTCTCCAAGAAATTAAACCCGAGGGGATATTGTAAGCTAACCCTGGGTGTCGATCTCAAGGAGCCTAGTGTAATATGATTCCTAATAGCTAATATGTAAACTTGAAAAAGCGGGTAAAAATCATTTTTTTGTTTGGTTTTAGTATGAAGTTTGGTATGCGCAAAAGGTAAAGTAAAAGGTGGGAATTAAAAGTGAGATTTGGATGAGAATGGGATAAAGATCATTCTTGATGAATGAGAGATTCGGGAATCATTGCTTCTAAAGATTTTTAGGGAGTTTAATTGATTTCTAAAGAACCATAGAGGAACCCCTCTAGGCTAGGCTTAGGTTAACTTAATTAATGCCAGAACCCTGCACATTACTTAATTTAACCCAAGTTGATTAAGTTCAAAATCAAGAAATAATTGATTATGCAAGACTTTTAAATCCACAATTTGGGCCACCCCATAATTGCTCTAAATTTCTCTCTAAACCCTAATCCATTGATGGCCACCCATACAATAAATTAGGACCTAAAGAGTTGTTGCCCAATGTCTCAACACAACCAATTAATTCTTATGCCTTCTCCCTCAAGAAAATAACTTAACACTCTTAATCCACTAACCAAGCCACCTTGCATTAGCACATAATTTTCTCAAAGAGAATAACAAAACTATGAACCCATAAATTTCATCAAACTCAAAGTTAATAAGTAGCAATGTCAAGCATTATACAAGAAGGAATTAACATAAACATAGTTTCTAACCCTAATGACATAAAGGCACTCAACCAAGTACCATAAATGCACTTCGACCAAATGCAATTAATACATTCCACCAAATGCCATAAATGCACCCCTAGAACCCTAAAAAAGCATAAATACAACAAAATGGAGGAAGGATTAGAACTAAAAAAACTCCCCTATTCAAGCTTCAAGCTCATCCCTTGGCTCCCACCACCAAGAATGGTGGAGCCTAGCTGCTACTCTCCATGGAAGAACCAACAAGAAGGAAGGAAGGTAATGAAGCCATGGATGGAGGAAAAGAGAAAAAGAAGATGAAGATGGAGATGGAGAAGAGAGAGCTAGGGCTTGGGGGGTGTAAATGTGAACCAAATATGCCCTAATAGGGTGTGTCTTTTGTGTTTTATGTCCCACAAGTCGGGTCAAGTGAGTGGGTATTCAAGTTGGACACAAATCAGGCCCAAAAACGCGAACTGAATTTTCTGCAGAACGTCTGTTCGTTATCCGCTCGCCGCGGCGAGGTGCTGTTGCTTCTGGAACTTTGGGGGCCTTCTCGCCGCGGCGAGGCCACGGCAAGCTAATGATGCTTCTGCCAAATTTGGGGCTTGCACGTCGCCTGCTAACCGCGGCGAGGTTCCTTCATTTCTGCCTCTTTTGTTTGGCCTTCTTCTTCGTCCCGGCCCAATCTTTTGGTCCTAAGCGACCCTACAAGTAAGAATAAGATAAAACCAAGATCAAATAGCCCTATAAATTAATTAATGCAATTAATCTACAATTATGGCTAATTACTCCTAATTTTACACTCATTTCCCTTGAGAGTTCGGGATATTCAATTAGACATTATTAGACCAAACTTGTATCTTAATCATGTTAATTGCCTCAAATTAGGCATATAAGAGCATTACAAATCAGAGATTTGTCATTGATCTGATAGTATGAAATCGTTTTAGAATTGCTGGAATTTTTGCACTAATGGAGGTGGGTGTAAAAAAATATAGATTTATTTTAAAAAAAATAAAACCTACAGCGGCACTTTTTAAAGGCATGCAAAATTAAAAAAAATATTAAATTGAAGGCCTAAAGCGGCGCTTTTTGGTCGCGCCAAGTAATAAAGTGATAAGTAAAGTGCACGGGTCGTGCCAAGTAATAAAGTGATAAGTAAAGTATCGTTGCCACGAGGATTTGGTCCAAAACTCGGTCAAGCAATGATTGTCACACTCTCACCCAATTTGAGTGATTCAACTATTGAGATTGAGAAATTAACTACGAAAATAAACGTATGCTAAATGAAAACAACATTATAAACAGGTGATTCTTCAACTTCAAGTATAAAATGGGTCCTAAGATTATGTATCCCTCTTGTACTTCTTAAAGTTCAATTAACCTCCTCTCAAAGATGTTCTCAACGAAACAATGTGCTAATCTAGGATTCACAGAGTACTTGTAAAAGCTCTCTCAAGTCAAGAACAAGTGTTTGATCTCATTAATCGCACAATCTCTTGCTACAATTATAAAACACAATTTTCAAGCTCCAATCCTAATGTGACTATGTAAGGTTAGTAAGTATATTTCTATCTTACCAACAAAACCATCCATTCATCATGCAAACTTCAAGTTCTACAATCAATCTAGCCCTCTCAAGCATCAATCAAGTGAACCCAACATCTAAATGGTGAGCAATCACTTAGAAGCATTAAGAGAAGAGTAAAATAAACACATACATCTCATTAATCAAAAAATAAGAGGAGGAATCAAGAGTTAATCCATACAAGGGTTCAACATAATCTTAGAATCAAAGTATTTAGCCACTCATGTCCAACAACTCCATGAGAGCATATATTTACATCATTACAAAAGAGAACAAGAGTAGAGAATGAAGATGGAGAGATAAACAAAGAGGAGAAGCCATAATCTCTTCAAAGCTCCAAGCCCAAGCTCAATCCCCACCAAAATCCATGCCCTAGCAGAGCAAAACACCCCCAAGAATGCCTAAGAAGTGAAGAATGTCGAATGAGATCAAAACCCTAGCTTTTATTTCATTTCAGTCTGCCTTTTCTGTCAAAACGCGCAGCAGAATACGCAATTCGCTGTGGGTTTTGCTGCAGCGAGCCCACGGCGAACTCAAAAAAATCCAGAAATGAATTGTGTTTGCCGTGACTTCGCTGTCACTTTCACCACGGCTAAAGTCACGGCGAAGTTTTTTAGTTAGGTTTTTTACTCTGGTTTCGTCTTAGCTTTGTCCATTTGTGAGCTTGATGAAGGGGCTATAATCACTTGGTTATTGCATCAAAATATTCCTACACGATTTGCATAAAAGAATATAAGAAATTAACTAGAAAAAGGATCAAAATCTACAAAAATAAACAATGATGAGCAACCAAAAATCAAATGAGCATTTTCCTATCTTGAGTATCCAAAATTTATCAATGATAGAACAAAACATCAAGGAAAATATGCTAAAATGACATGAATTCCTGGGAGTTATCACACCCCAAAACTTAAACTTTTACTCGTCCTCAAGTAAAACATATATAAGATGAGATTGATAGATTGATGAATTATCCACTTACTATGCATGTATGGAGTTTTCCTCATTAGTTGCTCAAGAAGATATATTCAATAGGAAATCAATGGAATATAGAACGATGCAAAATTCACACATTAAGAACAAACTTCCCAACAATTTCCAAGTGTGTGTGTGTGGAGTCAAAGAACAATTCTTTAGCAAATGTCAAGAAGAAAATTGTAACATTTCAATATATATTAGGCTCTCCCAACATTCAAACTTCATATGCCTACTCTCTTCCTCTCTCTCCACCAAAAGAATTTTTCTTACATAAATTCAAAATCAATGGGACTTGATAGGCTTGTAATGTGGCCAAGGGTTAAGCTCATAGAAAGAAAGGTATAAAGAGAATTCAAATATCTTGAGATAAATGATAATATGCACATCATCTTTCTTCCTTTTCTACACAAAATGTCCTTCCAAAAATCCAACTACTCCCCCAAACTTATCTCAAATTGATGTATTTGCACTCCAAGTCTAATTGAAACTAAACTCTTTTCTTCTTCTTCTTCTTCTTCCACTTTTTTTTGTTTTTTTACATAAACTTGAAATGACTTTGGAGTGCAATTCATTGAATATCATGTACTATTCCTCATACCCACTTTTACAATCATATTCATCTCCACATCACCAAACCAATCCTTACCACCAATAATAATTATCAAATAATCAATCATCTCAAGATTAAGGTAATTCATGGTTTTTCAGGCTTTAAATGTTAGGGTCTACTGAGGATTTCAAAAAGAAACTCATATGATTTTTCATTTAAAGGCTCAAATGAGGGTTCAAATGGAAATGATTTAAAGGTAGGCTTGAAAGGCTAAAACGCATTTGAAAGAATGCCCATATCATTTTCCAAAATCATGCAAAATCATTACAAAGCCTCAAGAGATCCCAAGATAGGTTCTAGAGTCTATCAGTTGAGAAAGAAAATGTAACACCCCAAAATTTGGATTAGAGATAATCATGATTTATTTAAGATCTTAGAGTGTCATTTAGAAATTAAAAAGTTTTATAAATAAATTTATGAGGCCATATGTATTTTTAATAATTTTAAGACTTATTTTCTTCATTGACTGAGGAAAAATAATTAGAAGATAAATGTTAATTTGGGAACTTTAGAAAAATTTATTTGAGGGTCAAAGAAATTTATGGGTAAGAAAATATCTAACCTGATATGAGAATAAATTTTAGGAAATTAATATTTCAGATAAGGACTAAATTGAAAATAGAGGAAAGTTTCAGATAAAGGGACTAGACTGAAAGGTTTAAAAGTTGGAAGGGCATATGTGTAATTTTCTCAAACCCTTTTTATATAAAATTCCCTCATCTCCTTCTCTCCTTCATTTCGTCTCTCCTCCCTCTCTCTATTTCTCATTTTCTCCCTCCGTTCTCTGCAAATTCCTCAGCGAGCTCAGTGGTAACGGCGATGATCTTCGACGATGGTGAGCTCTAATCAGCCATGCAATCATGGATTTCGAATCTTGTGAGTTTCCTCTATTCCTTCCTCCCATCGTTTCCGCTGATTTGGGCCATTTGAGTTTAGTGAGGATCGATTAAATTGGGGGTTTTGGGGTGTTTCACTGCTTAAACGAAAGAGCAAGTAAGAATTAATGATTTTCTAGAAGAACTCGTGTTGCATATGCGCTTATTAAGTCCGATTGGAGGTTTTCTGTATTATGTTACTGTTTATGGTCGGATTCTCCGATTCCTGAGTCAAATTCTGGCGGGAGTAATGATAAAAAAATAATAGGAGTATATTAGAGTTGTCTTTATGTCACTGCATGTTCGATTTAAGCTTGGTTTATGGTGAATTGGGAACCGGTTTTTAATGCTTTGTTATCTATCCTTCTGCCGTGTTGATTCTATGTTTGAGCTCCAATTTTTATGATTAGAAGCTATATAATTACGGGGAATAGTATTAATTGAAATTCATGCATATGATACTAGATTTGGTATTAGATTTTAAGCTTGGAAGTTCTAATTCTTTGTTTTAGCTCTGTTTCTATATGCGTATTTGTTTTAGATGATTTGAGCTTGGATTACTTTGAAGTGATGGGTTTCCTGTCGTTTAAATTCCAATAGAGCACAAACCCTTAATTAATTCTGAGGGAGTTAAGTGAAAATTTTTGAAAGCTTAATAGTCTAATGATATCTGATTTCTGATTCTTTATTAGACCTTAAGTTGCAGAAACAGGGAAACATAATTTCTGATTAGGTGAGGTTCATTTCTGTAATGGTCTTAAAGAGATAATTGTAAATGTTGTTTTTGAAGTTCACATTCCTTGTTTTGATGAGTGTTTTAACGGGTTCATAGTAGAGAGGTGGGGCAAGTTAAATGTCTTGTAATTGAAGACTAAATAATGCTGTATTATTTTGGGAGTAATGTTTTGAATGTGTTTCTGGTAGGAAAAGTTTCTTCTATCCACCTCTCCTCAAAGTTTCGCTGCAAAGTTTAAATACTAATATAAAAGTTGAAGTAATGCAAAACCTTCTTGTTGAGTTTATGAACCTGAAACTGATTTAGAAATCATTATTAAAGGCATTCAAATATTTTAATGTTGAAGTAGAAAAGTCAATTGAATACTTTACATGTTAATGTTTGTTTCAAGGTAAGTGAAAGAGTTGTGTTTTTATTTGGAAGTTTAAATAACTTGTTCAAAGTCTCATAGAAGGATTTGAACTAAATTCCTAAGCTTAACAATTGAGTGTTTATTGGAGATTGAATTTGATTTGGATTTTTTTTAATATTGCTGATTTTCTACAGTCCAAAAAGGGATTTAAATAATTAGATATGTTTGAGGCTTTATGTTAGGTTGTATTTCTTGGAATGTCTTAGAGATTTTTGTTAACTAGAGAGGAATTGTAAGTTGAATATATGAAAAGCTTGGTTATTGTTTTATGCAGAAAATAAATGATTTTGGAGAGGATAGATTATAGCGCTGATGTTAAGTTAATGAATTGAATTTGATCTTTGTTTTGGTTAGGCTTATTGTAGTTTTCAAAAGGGAATAAAATGTGAGAGCACCTGGACTATAGAGAAAGTAAAAGAAGTATGTGAAGTAAGTGATTTGTGAAAATGTTGGATTTATTGTTGTGTGAGAAAGATGTGAAGATACTACAAATCTGATTTTTCTTTGCTCTGTTTTGACTATAATTTTTGAGTAAGTTGGAGTCTGAAATTTTGTTCTTTGATCAAGAGTTGTTTTAATATGAAATTATTTGAAGTGTGTATGCTATTTAGTAAGTTAGTTAAAATCTGAAATGAAATATGAATTTATGGGAAGCATGTTGAGGTACAAATGATAATTAGTAGAGAATTGACCCTGTCTTGATGGTGAAATTAAGATTTAAATCTTGTTATGGAAGCTGCTATTTTTGTAGTTAGTACGTTTGTAATGGATATAAGTGTTGATGTATATGTTGTATTCTTGTTGATTAGTTTAAGATTATAATAGTGCAAGTTTGAAAGCTAATTATAGAGTTGTTTTGGATTTCTTAAATTGTTAGAAAGAATTGACTATTATTAGTCAAACATTGAGAATAAGAAATACTAATTGGAGTAAAGTAATTACAAGTGATCTCTTTAATCTTGAATAGTCAAGATAGTTATAGTAAATTATAATGATTCATAGATATAAATAGTGGGGTAGTCATAAGCATATTAGGACTCGAGAGAGACGCTTAGTATAAATATAGAATTACATATATTAACTTACTCTTATTATAATATGATGTGTAGATAGGCCGTGATATAGGTATGAGTTCACCAAGACAGTGGAAAGTAAAGGATCTGGTTCAAGAAATAGCTCTGGTATCCAGGTAGTAGTTTAATTCATTATATAAATTTTTATATATATAATTTTGTAAAATCTGTTGCAATAAATGAGCATTATTCCTGTTATGATATTGATGATATTTATGGAGTACTCCAAGGCCTAGGTGGGTCGCTCCCCCTTTGCCAGTTAAATTCCTATAACCGTGAGGGTTATTGAGTAGATGTGAGGGCTACAATTAAATTCCTATAACCTTGAGGGTTATCGAGTAGCTGTGAGGGCTACAGTTAAATTCCTATAACCGTGAGGGTTATTGAGTAGCTGTGAGGGCTATAATATAATTCCTATAACCGTGAGGGTTATTGAGTAGCCGTGAGGGCTATAATTGGAAGATCCTGCAGGTATTGGTTTAAAAGGGATATATGCTTTCATTATATGCACAGGTTTATGAAATTGATGTATATGTATATATAAGTGCACACATGATATGGAATAAACTGCTATTGAGATTTCCAATCTCACTGTTTTCCAAAACGTTTTCAGTATGGCAGAATCCAATAATGCAAATCCAGCATCCAAAAATATTAACCACAACTTCCTCTTAAACATATAATCTAAGCAACCATTCTATCATTGGATCCCACAGTTAGTTCAGTAGATACTAAATCAATCTAAATCTTGCTTTAAGTTAAATGACAAGTAATCGTCCAAGTTTCCAAAATTGAAATTTATGTCAATGTAAACCAACAGTCTATCATCAAATCATTCAGTTCTAAGCAAATTGGAAATGCAAGAAACTTCCCTGTAAATGCTCATTGCGCTCTAAACTTGCTTCCCTTAGCCTCATGTTCAAGTTGATGACAAACCTTGAAAATGCTCAAAAGAAGTCACACCTACTAAAGAAAAACCAAAATGAAAAATATTAAATTTTTAGAGCTTGGGTTGCCTCCCAAGAAGCGCTAAGTTTATAGTCTTCAGCCAGACTTTTCAATGCAATTGCTAATCATACGTATCAAAAACAAAGATCACCTTGTCTTCATTTCTCTTCAAAAGACAAGGTTTTAGCAAAAATGGGCATTCATTTATATAAGAATTACATGACCCCTCAATCAAGAGTGATTTTAAGGAACATGATGCAATATAGCACATGGTAGGCTCTAGGTCAATGATTTCTAATTTATTCTCCATAGCCCCCAAGTATTTTGAAAACCCAATAAAATCTACTTGACTCCCATCAGTAAGAGTCAAGCTATCAGTAGGAGGATTTTGAACATAAATTGAAGGGATTTCCTCTCTATTCTCTTGTTTCCAATGACAAAGATTAGGCTCCACACTCGAAACCTCAATTGGAAACTCAATGTTATTCTCTCCCTCTTCAATTTCCAACTCACAATCGCCCACAAAAGTATCACAAGCCATTGACAACCCATCATCACTTCCCATTGTAACTTTCTCACTTGAAACGGTATCTTCCACATCAAAGTCATTTGAAATATCAATGAAAACACTGGTTTGCTTTAAAGACTCAATGTTAGAAGCCATTTCTTTGCCCTAGATGCTAAATTTTCAAGAGCTAATGCATGTTCATTAAATTTTTCTTTTGTCCAAGCTCTCATTTCATTTTGATTATCAGGAATACGCTGAAACATCTCCTCTATTGTAGGCTTTTTCTCATGAATGGGAGTGATTTCATCAACATGATTAGGCAATGTTTGAAAATATGATGCATATGAAGGGAAAGAAGAATTTGGATCCCAAAGCAATGAATGTTCATGATTCCAACTAGGGTTAAAAGAATTATCATGCCAATCAGTTTGAACCCTAGCAAAATCATCCCCTACATAATCCAAGGATGAGACATGAGGGCATTGCTCAATATAATGATTTTCTCCACAAATATTGCAACAAATGTACTCATATTGAGTTTCAAAAGCATTAGGATCATAACAAGAATGTAGATAATCATTATCATGTTCAAATCCAACACTTGCCCCATTAGTCCACCAAGGATAATCCATAAACAAAATTTATAATAAAATAACTAAAGAAACAAAAAGACACACAAAGAGAACAAATATACACATGAACACAAGAAAATAAGTTAAAAGAGAAAAACAAACACACGAACAAATATATACAAAACTCAAGCTTAAGCTACTAGTGCTCTAATCAATGTTGACCAAGGACGGTTTTGGGAAGCAAATCCCTGGCAATGGCGCCAAAAACTTGTTCGATCACCACAAATGCACGGGTCGTGCCAAGTAATAAAGTGATTAGTACAGTATCGTTGCCACGAGGATTTGGTCCAAAACTCAGTCAAGCAATGATTGTCACACTCTCGCCCAATTTGAGTGATTCAAATATTGAGATTGAGAAATTAACTACGAAAATAAACGTATGCTAAATGAAAACAACATTATAAACAGGTGATTCTTCAACTTCAAGTATAAAATGGGTCCTAAGATTATGTATCCCCCTTGTACTTCTTAAAGCTTAATTAGCCTCCTCTCAAAGATGTTCTAAACGAAACAATGTGCTAATCTAGGATTCACAGAGTACTTGTAAAAGCTCTCTCAAGTCAAGAACAAGTGTTTGATCTCATTAATCGCACAATCACTCGCTACAATTAATAAAACCCAATTTTCAAGCTCCAATCCTAATGTGACTATGTAAGGTTAGCAAGTATATCTCTATCTTACCAACAAAACCATCCATTCATCATGCAAACTTCAAGTTCTTACACTATTTTACCCAAGTTCTACACTCAATCTAGCCCTCTCAAGCATCAATCAAGTGAACCCAACATCTAAATGGTGATCAAACAATTAGAAGCATTAAGAGAAGAGTAAAATAAACACATACATCTCATTAATCACAAAATAAGAGGAGGAATCAAGAGTTAATCCATACAAGGGTTCAACAAAATCTTAGAATCAAAGTATTTAGCCACTCATGTCCAACAACTCCATGAGAGCATATATATACATCATTACAAAAGAGAACAAGAGAGAGAATGAAGATGGAGAAGATAAACCAAGAGGAGAAGCCTGAATCTCTTCAAAGCTCCAAGCCTAAGCTCAATCCGCACCAAAATCCATGCCCTAGCAGAGCAAAACACCCCCAAGAATGCCCAAGAAGTGAAGAATGTCGAATGAGATCGAAACCCTAGCTTTTATTTCATTTCAGTCTGCCTTTTCTGTCAAAACGCGCAGTTCGCTGTGGATTTCGGTGCGGCGAGCCCACGGCGAACTCAAAAAAATCCAGAAATGAATTATGCTCACCGTGACTTCGCTGTCACTTTCGCCACGGCTAAAGTCACGGTGAAGTTTTTTAGTTAGTTTTTTTTAACTCTGGTTTCGTCTTAGCTTTGTCCATTTGTGAGCTTGAGGAAGGGGCTATAGTCACTTGGTTATTGCATCAAACTATTCCTACAAGATTTACATAAAACAATATAAGAAATTAACTAGAAAAATGATCAAAATCTACAAAAATAAACAATGATGAGCAACCAAAAATCAAATGAGCATTTTCCTATCTTGAGTATCCAAAATCTATCAATGATAGAACTAAACATCAAGGAAAATATGCTAAAATGACATGAATTTCCGGGAGTTATCAGTATCTGAAAGTTTTTCAATGATCAATTTTACCCCTGAAGTTACCAAAACGTAGCAATATTGCCCAATCGTAATTTAGTATTAAATTTGACCGTTTGTTTGACTCATATAGCACACTTAGCACAACCATGTCATCGTTAAAGTCACATCAGCATCCTCTTCTCTTTTCCTTGCCACAAAATTATTCATCAACATCATCATCATCATCATCATCTTCTTCTTCTTCTTCTTCTTCTTCTTACTCCCCTATTTCTTCTTACCAAAATGGAAAGTAGGTTCATACACGCATCTGTGTGTTCTATTTCAACAGCAGCAACAACCCCAGCTATCACAAGCCACTCTTCACCTTGCTCACTAACTCGCATTCCTTCTCTATTTAACCACCTTCTTCATGATTAAACAAATTAAATACGTAGGTGGAATGGATGGTGGACTTGGTGTATGGAGGAGGTAGCATTGGGCTGATGGGTTTGGTGTCACAAGCTGTCCATGAAGGAGGTTGCCACGCATTATGGTAACCTCACTAGCCCAACTCTTCTATCATATCAACTCATTATCTCATACCACTCTATTTTCAATCTTGATGCAGCTTTAAATGATGTCATAGTTGTTGGCGAAACCAAAACTAGAGTTTTTGGCCATAGCAAAATGCAATGGCTCGATAGAGATGTCATACATTCCATAGACATTGTACACACTACTACAAAAAACCCTTTTAATGTCACTAATTCATGTCCATTAATAAAAAATATGACGTTGAAAAAGGGGCGGTGGCATTTTTGTAATTATGTGGGAGGCCCTGGGAGAAACAACGTCCCTAATTTTTAAAATTAGGGATGTTAAAATTTTAAATTTGTGATGTGGTATCTTTTAAACAATGTCACAATGTTGGTAACTTTTAAACGACGTCACAACTTAAATGTTGTGACATCATTTTGAGGAAACCACGTTACTAATTAGTGACATGGTAAGTTACAACGTTAGAATTAGGGATATTGTTTCTCAGCCACAAAATTGCAAATCGTGCTCTGAAACTTAACACATTTTCCCTTCATATTCTTCAACATCTTTGTCCCCCCAAAAATTTCCAAAACCCTCAGCTTTCTCCCTGCGTCTTCGTGCCCCCACTCTTCACCATCTTCACCTCCACCGTATCATCGCTGTCTTGCAACCACATTCTAAAAAAACCCCGGCTACCCCCAAAACCCCCATTAGTATAAGAACGAGAATAGCTGTTGACATCTTTTAATCTATCGCTGTCTTCAACGAACAGAGAGTGAGAGAGGGCGAAGAACTCGCCAAAAAATTCGTCATCGTTGCCTTCTGAGGGAGAAGTCATTGATGCACGCAAATCCGGATTCAAACTCACGTAAGCGTCCTGCGTCTTCCTCTACCTTCGATTTCTCCTATTTGGGTGAGATGGGTTGAGAGGTTGGAACCAAAATTGGGATTTTTTTCGAAGATAACCACCAATTAAAACGAAGAACAAGTAAAGGGTAAAGATTTGTTAAAGAGAATCGGGTTTGAATGTGTTGTTTGAGCTCTAATTTGTGATATTCAAACTTATTGTTAACTGTTCATTTTTCAGGCCTTTCATATTCTTTGAACAAAATTCTTTGAACCAAACTTATTGTTTAATAATGGTTTGTGTATTTTACTTTAAATCTAGAATTCTTTCCTAAATGAGAGCAAGGCCTCTTGAATCATTAATGGAAAGTAAGTAGTGGTGGTCATAGACTAAAGATTGAATAAGAGAATTTTTGGGATATATACTTTTTTATTATTGTTGTGTGAGTTATTTTGAATGCCTGAGACAAATCTCTGATTTGTAATGCTTTTATATGCTTAAATTGAGGCAATTAACATGATTAAGATGCAAGTTTGGTCTAATAATATTTAAGTAAATGTCTCAAACTCTCAAGTAAAATGAGTGTAAAATTAGGATTAATTAGCCATAATTGTAGATTAATTTGATTAATTGAGCTATAGGGCTATTTGATCCTTTTTCTATCTTATTTCCACTTGTAGGGTCGTTCAGGACCAAAAGATCAAATCCCGGACGAGGAAGAAGACCAAACGAAGAGGGTAGAAAAGAAGGCACTTCAACGTGGCCTCGCCACGGCGAGATCACGACGAAGATCTCACAAAAGGACCAGAAGCAATGTTAGCTCGCCGCGGCAAGCCCACGGCGAGCGGACGGCGAGACGCTGTTCTGCAGAATTTTTCAGTTCGCGTTTTGGGCCTTTGTTTCAGATCCAACTTAATACCCACTCTTAGACCCGACTTGGGGGACCTATAAATACTAAAATCCAAACCCTAGAAGGCAGATTTGGTCCACAAAACACACACCCAAACCCTAGCTCTCTTATTCTCTCATCTCATCTTCATCTTCCACTTCCCTTCCACCCCAATTTTCCATGGCACTCACTCTCATTTCTCTTGTTGGTGACTTCTCCATAGAAGGCAGCAGCTAGAGGGCACGAATCCTTGGTGATGGAGACTAATGACTTGAGCTTGGAGCTTCATTAGGGGAGTTCTTGTTCTCCCACTCTCTCTTCCTTATGTTTAAGCATGTTTCTAGGATTCTAGGACTTGTTTCTTCATTTGGATGTAATTTCTATGAATTATCTTTTGTTAGAGAGTGGTTGAAACACTTGTAGCTCGTTTTCATTTGTGTATGCTTGATATTTGTTCTTCATTTACTTAACCTTTGTTTAAATGTATGGATTCATAATTTTGAATGAATGTTTTAGTTAATATTTGTGCTATTCGAGGATTCTCATTTAGTAGACCACTTTGTCAAGAATTTGCATTTGTGAATTGGTTATTGAGTTTGTTAAGTTGCATGAGTGGCATTGGCCTTCTATCCTTGTGTTTTAATTTATTATGTGGGATTCCAGTAATTAATTGAACCCTAGGATTAATTAAGTGGCAATTCGGGATCCCGGTTGTCGGATTAATAGCCCCTTGCAATTAATAAATTCACCTTAGTTTTTAAGCTTAATCAACTCGGTGTTGGAGGGATTAGTAAACGGGATTCTGGTACTAATTCACCCAATTCGAGCCTAGCCTAGAGGGATCCCTCTAGGGGCCTTTTTAACGAACCAAAGAGCTCCCTAAAAACAAATTGAAGCAATGATTGTCTTATGTCTCTATTCACCAAGGGTTACTCCACCCCATTTAATCCAAATCTCCCGTTAAATCCAATCTAAATTCTTTCTTGAACATACAACACTTTTCATACAAACTTCTCTTTTACATCTCAAAAAAATCAAATACAAAATGTTTTCCCGTCCAATTAGTTTCGCATTCAGCTATTAGGTAGTCATTTACACTAAGGCTCCTTGAGACCGACACACGGGGATAGCTTCCACTACCCCTTGGGTCTTAAATTCTTGGAAAGCGGATCCGAGGCGGCACTACACCGATTTCTTTCCATTTCGGTGAGCTCTTCAAGTGGCGTCGTTGACGGGGAGCCAAGTAATTGGTTCCCTAGTAGCCGGTTGTCAAACTTGCTTTGGCCGGGTCTAGCTTCTAGTTGCATTTTAGCTTAGTTGCATCTTAGTTTAGTTTTTATTCTTGCATATCATATTTTGAACATCCCTAAAAATTAGTAGAGATACTTGCTCTTGCATTTTCTTTACTCATCGACTCACTTGTGTGCTTGGTTGCTCTAGTGGTAGTTTTGTTGTACTAATTGTGAATGCTTGTTTTTGCTTGATTTTTGAGAGCATGATTCTATCCCCCAAGTCACATTTTTGTTGCTTGAAGCTTACTTGTGCATAGCATACTTGCTCTGACTGATTTGCACTTGTTTGAAGTGGTATATCACCTTTTCACTCGACTTGTGTTGGTTTTTACAGCTTCTGATAATTCTGCAATTTTTCCTCTGTTCAGTGGCAAAATCTCTGCTTCCTCGCCGCCACCTCGCCACGACTAGCAGACGGCGAGCTGACCCTGTGACAACTCTGTTTTTGCTGATTTTCGTTGTCCTCTTGCTATTTTTCCTGCACATACACCT
Organism: Mimosa bimucronata; assembly: GCA_037074515.1. Classification (NCBI taxonomy): domain Eukaryota; kingdom Viridiplantae; phylum Streptophyta; class Magnoliopsida; order Fabales; family Fabaceae; genus Mimosa; species Mimosa bimucronata. Next base: position 2,409,615 of record CM073447.1, read on the forward strand.
CATACATACACCATACTCATACATACATACTTCATACACACACATACACTTCCATACATCATATACCTTCATTCTTGCTCGAATTTTCTACATTCTAAGTCTTGGTTGCTGCTGAAAGTCCACTTGTTGTCTGTGCCTTGTGTGACTCAACCTTGACTTGCTCTTGATTTCATCTACTTATTTGTATATCATTGTGCATGCCTAGAGGGAGAGGTAGAAAGAGAAGAGGATCAAACCTTCCATCCTTAAACCTTGGGATTGAGCCACACCTTAGCCAACTTAGGAGAGCCAATCAAGGTGGTCCCTCTAGCCCTATATTGGAGGAGTGTTCTTCTAGGGGGTCTAGCATTTCCTGTCACTCGGACACCAAAAAATCTATCCACATAGAAATACCTCTAGACATCCCACCCATGGCCCACACACCACCACCCAATGGTCAAAATGGAAACAATGGTGAGGGTGAGGGAGTAGGAAACAATGAAATCCCTAGGAGGAGGAGTATTAGGGAAGTTACCTCGAGTGGTGTTGCATATGATCCATTTCAAACTGCTTATCCTGCTTTACATGCTGATATTGAGATTAAAGGGCCTCTAATCGCAGCTTTACCTCATTTTGCAGGTTTGGAAGGGGAGGACGCATATGGCCATCTATATGGGGTCCACCTCGCATGTTCAAGTATGAAGCCGGTTGGGGCGAATATTGATGATGTGCAGTTGAAAGTCTTTCACTTGTCGTTGGATGGAAAAACCAAGGAGTGGTTTAGACTCCTACCGATACATGATGAAAATGCCCTCACTTCTTGGGCTAATTTGAGGAGGGCATTTCTGGAGCATTACTTCCCAGATGTTAAGACTGAGGATTTGAAGAAGGACATTTATTCCATCAGACAAGATCCATCTGAGAGCTTTTGAGTATTGGTGCAATTCAAGAGTTATTAGCCAAGTATCCCCACCACCAGATCATAGATGAACAGTTGATTCAATACTTCCACAAGGGGCTCTTGCCTAATGAGAGAGGCATCATGGATGCTAGTGCCGATGGTTCTTTAGAAGACCTACCCGCCGAAGAGGCTTGGGCTATGATTAAGCTAAGAGCCAAAAACACCCAACAATACAACAGAAGAGGTTCCAAAGGCGTGTTTGAGGTAAGCTCCAACCCACAACAAACAAGGAGGATGGATTCTCTAGAGGCTAAGGTGGATACTTTGAGTTCCCAACTTACTTCTCAACTTGCCTTCAATACCTTAGAGTTGAGGAACCTTAGCATGCAACAGCGTGTTCCCACTTTCTCTACCTCCAAAGCCTTAGTTGCACCAAGTTGTGAGCATTGTGGTTCGGTGATGCATATTAGTAGCCTTTGCACAAGTGAGCCGGTAGAAGCCAATGCTATGTACCAAGGGAGGTCTAGCTCTAATCCCAATAAAAAATGGGATCCCCATAGCAACACCTACAATGAAGGGTGGAGGTCACACCCTAATTTCCGGTGGAGGGACAATGAAGAGCACCTAACCGTTGGGGTTATGTCAGAGCAGTGCCGCCTCGAGTCCACTCTCCAAGAAATTAAACCCGAGGGGATAGTGGAAGCTAACCCTGGGTGTCAATCTCAAGGAGCCTAGTGTAATGTGATTCCTAATAGCTAATATGTAAACTTGAAAAGGCGGGTAAAAAGCATTTTTGTTTGGTTTTAGTGTTAAGTTTGGTATGTGCAAAAGGTAAAGTAAAAGATGGGAATTAAAAGTGAGATTTGGATGAAAATGGGATAAAGATCATTCTTGATGAATGAGAGCTTTGGGAATCATTGCTTCTAACGATTTTCAGGGAGTTTAATTGATTTCTAAAGGACCCTAGAGGAACCCCTCTAGGCTAGCCTTAGGTTAACTTAATTAATGCCGGAACCCCGCACATTGCTTAATTTAACCCAATTTGATTAAGTTCAAAATCAAGAAATAATTGATTATGCAAGACTTTAAATCCACAATTTGGGCCACCCCATAATTGCTCTAAATTTCTCTCTAAACCCTAATCCATTGATGGCCATCCATACAATAAATTAGGATCTAAAGAGTATTTGCCCAATGTCTCAACACAACCAATTAATTCTCATGCCATCTCCCTCAAGCAAATAGCTTAACACTCTTAATCCACTAACCAAGCCACCTTGCATTAGCACATAATTTTCACAAAGAGAATAACAAAACTATGAACCCATAAATTTCATTAAACTCAAAGTTAATAAGTAGCAATGTCAAGCATTATACAAGAAGGAAATAACATAAACATAGTTTCTACCCTAATGACATAAGTGTACTCAACCAAGTGCCATAAATGCACTTCAACCAAATACAATTAATACATTCCACCAAATGCCATAAATGCAACCCTATAACCCTAGAAAAGCATAAATACAACAAATAGAGGAAGGATTAGAACTAGAAAAACTCCCGTATTCAAGCTTCAAGCTCATCCCTTGGCTCCTACCACCAAGAGTGGTGGAGCCTAGCTGCTACTCTCCATGGAAGGACCAACAAGAAGAGAGGAAGGTGTGCAAGCCATAGATGGAAGGAAGAAAGATGAAGAAGATGAAGATGAAGATGGAGAAGAGAGAGCTAGGGCTTGGGGGTGTGAAAAATGAACCAAATCTGCCCTAATGGGGTGTATGTTTCATGTTTTAAGTCTCCCAAGTCGGGTCAAGTGAGTGGGTAATGAGTTAGATCCGGTTTGGGCCCGAAATTCGCGAATTGAAATTCCTGCAGAACGCAGGCTCACCGTCATCTCGCCGCGGCTTCGCCGCAACGAGGTGATGTTGCTTCTGGAACTCTGGGGGCCTTCTCGCCGTGGGCTCGCCGCGGCGAGCTCATATCTTCTGTGCCAAAATTAGGCCTTTCTCACTGTCTATTCGTCGCGGCGAGGTGCCTTCAGTTCTGCCTCTTTTGTTTGGCCTTTTTCTTCGTCCCGGGTCCGATCTTTTGGTCCTGAGCGACCCTGCAAGTGACAATAAGATAAAACCAAGATCAAATAGCCCTATAAATTAATTAATACAATTAATCTACAATTATGGCTAATTACTCCTAATTTACACTCATTTTCCTTGAGAGTTTGGGATATTCAATTTGACATTATCAGACCAAAACTTGCATCTTAATCATGTTAATTGCCTCAATTTAAGCATCTGAAAGCATTACAAATCGGAGATTTGTCAGACAACAATGCCACCACCATGACAAACTACAAGGGCCAATCTTCTTCTTCTCCAAGGTCCTTAATTCCCCAAGATTCACCAAGAGGGGATGATTCATGTGATCGAATTCTCAAGAGTATGCAAAGGATGCATGAGGACATGAATGCTCGCAACGATGCGAGGTTTGCATCTCTTGAGTCTAAAATGGAGCAGTGGGAGACTAGAGCTACCAACCTTCAATCCTTTGTGACCCAATTGTCGGATGGTTTGAGTGACAAGCAAGCAAGATCAAGTGGAGCTTCTCCTTCCAACATTGTTATCAACCCAAAGTCCCTTAATGCCATCACCTTGAGAAGTGGCAAGAAAGTCAACACTGTTTGGACTTGGAAATTTCAACATGTGTGTGTTTGGGGGGGGTTGTTTGAATGGTTTGAAGATTAAAAGTTTGTAAATGTTCTGCAATATGAAAGGAGGTGTTGTCCTAAACTTTGTCAAGGGATATGGTTTTGTTTTAAACAATATGTTATTGCTAAAGTTATTTTGACTATGGGAAATTAGTTAGTAGTTGCTGTAATGGATCTTTTTAAATCAAACAGGAAACTTTGCAGTGAAGGTATACACTTTGTTGATGAAGCTGAAATTTTCTGAGGTTTAGTAAATGACATTAATTAAATGGCTAAAGCTTAACTATTATCAATATGATTTTCACGTATAGGGTCACTCGAGAACCAAAAATAGAGGATTCTGGATGAGAAGAAGCTAAATTAAGGGTTGCAAAACCACGGCGAGCAAAGTTTTGAAAAAAAAACACCCTCGTTGTGGCCCCCCATAGCAAGGGCCATGGCGAGGCCAGGACAACAAAAATTTCAGATGCGATTATTGGATCCAAATCGGTTTATACCCGATACCCACTCTTCTAATCCGGTCTGCTGGGAGGCTATGAAGTCAAAGATTGTAGCTCATTTTGAGAGATTTGGAGTCCCAAACCCTAACCTCTCATATTCACTCTTAGTCTCTAAACTCTCTATTTCCCATTTCTCATCTTCCACCCAAACCTCCATGGCATCCACTCTCATCTCTCTTGTTGGTGACTTTTCCAAGGAAGACAACAATTAAGAGGCATTAATCCTTGGTGATGGAGGCAATTAGCATGAGCTTGGAGCTACATTAGGGGAGTTCTTTGTTCTACAACTCTCTCTTCCTTATGTTTACGCATATTTCTAGAATTCTAGTGCTTGTTTATTTATTTGGTTGTAATTTCTATGAATTATCTTTTATTAGAGAGTGATAGAAACATTTGTAGTTTTGTTTCATTTGTGTATGCTTGCCAACTGCTCTTCATTGACTTGAACTTTGTTTAGATGTTTGGATTCATCATTTTAAAGGAATGTTTTAGTTAATATTATATGCTATTTGAGGATTTTCATGTAGTGGATTATGTTGTTAAGCATTTGCATTTGTAAATTGGCTCTTGAACTTGTTAATTGCATGAGTCCATTGGGCTTCAATCCTATAATCTTGGTTTATTATGTGGGATTCTAATAATGAATTAAAACTCTATGATTAATTAAGTAGCAATTCGGGATTCCGGTTGTTGAATTACAAGCCCTTTACAATTAGCAAATTCACTTTGGTTATTGGGCTTAATCAACTTGGAGTTTGAGAGATTAGTAAGAAGGATTGCAGTATTAATCCATCCAATCCAAGTATACCCAAACAGGATTCCTCTAGGGACCTTTTGATTAGCCAAAGAATTTCCCAAACAAAAAAATTTTGAAGCAATGATTGTTTAATCCTCTATCATCAAGGATTATCCATTCCCATTTTTATCCAAATCTCCCTTTTATTCAATCTTTAATTTGCTTTCAAACATACCACACCACTTTTAATCCCAAAAATCAAATACAATGATTTTTATCCGCTTTTACAAGTTTATATATTAGTGATAACTCCTAGAAATTCATGATTATTTGAGTATATTTGTCTTAAGTTTTTGTTTATTATTTATACATTTTGGATACTCAAGAGGGAAAATGCTCATTTGATTTTCGGTTGCACATTATTGTTTATTTATGTAGATTTTGATTGTTTTTATTGTTAGCTTCTTATTTTGTTTTATGTAATTTGTGTAGGAATAATTTGATGAAATAAACAAGAGATTTTAGCCCATCCACCAAGCTCCCAAGTAAATAAAAATAAGAAGAAACCAGAGCAGCTCAAGGAATAAAGAAAAAAAGGCAAGAAAACAGAGAAGAAAAGACTTCGCCGCGGCGAAGTACATTTCATTCTGCCATTTTGGATAGCTCGCCGTCAGCTCGCCGCGGCGAAAGCCACGGTGAGCGACAATTGTTTCTGTCATTTTTTTGGACTTCGCCGTGGGCTCCCCGCGGCGAAACCCATGGTGAACTGCGTGTTTCTGCGAGTTTTGGACAGAACAAGGGCGCGTTTTAACTGATATAAAAGCTAGGGCTTCGTTGTGAGCCCTCATTCTTCGACTTCTGGGCATATTTTGGGAGTGTTTTGCTCTGCTAGGGCTTGGAGCTTGGTGGGGATTTGGCTTGGGCTTGGAGCTTTAGAGAGATTTGGGCTTCTTCTCTTGGTTTATCTCTTCCTTCTTCATGCTCTTCTCTTGTTCTGTTGTAATGTTGTATATATATGCTCCCTTGGAGTTGTAGAACATGAGTAGCTAAATACTTTGGTTCTAGGATTATTTTGAACCCTTGTATGTATTGATTCTTGATTCCTCCTCTTAATTTGTGATTAATGATATCTATGTGCTTATTTTACCCTGTTCTTAATGCTTCTAAGTGCTTGATAACCATTTAGATTGTTGGGTTCACTTGATTTACGACTCGAGAGAGCTAGGTTGAGTGTAGAACTTGGGTAAAGTAGTGCAAGAACGGGAAGTTTGCATGGATGGATGGTTTTGCTGGTAAGATAGAGATATACTTGCTAGCCTTGCATAGTCACATTAGGGTTGGGGCATTAAAATTGGGTTTTATTAAATTGTAGCAAGAGATTGTGCAACTTAAATAAAACTAAACACTTGTTCTTGACGCGAGAGCACTTTTAAGAGTACCCAATGAACCCTAGATTAGCACATGGTGTTGTTGAGAGCTTCTTTGAGGGGAGGTTAATTGAGTTTTGAGAAGTGCAAGGGGGAGAGATAGTCTTAGGACCCATTTTAGCCTTGAGGTTGGAGAATCACCTGTTTATAATTTTATCTTCTTTTATTTTCTTATTTCATTTTCAAACTCTACATTTGTATCACTCAAATTGGGCGAGAGTGTGATAATCATTGTTTGACCGGGTTTTGGACAAATCCTCGTGGGAACGATACTTTACTCACTACTTTATTACTTGGCGCGACCCGTGCACTTGCGGCGCAGGGCGAACAAGTTTTTGGCACCGTTGTCGGGGATTTGTTTCCCAAAACCGTCCTTGGTCAACCTTGGTTAGAGCACTAGTAGCTTAAGCTTGAGTTTGTATATATTTGTTCGTGTGTTTGTTTTTCTCTTGTAGCTTCTTTTCTTGTGTCCATGTGTATATTTGTTTTCTTTGTTTATCTTTTTAGTTTGTTAATTATTTTCTTTTAAATTTTGTTTATGGATTATCCCTGGTGGACTAATGGGGCAGGTAGTGGATTTGAACAGGATAATGATTATCTACCTTCTTACTATGACCCTAATGCTTTTAAAACTCAATATGAATACATTTGTTGCAATTTTTGTGGAGATAATCATTATATTGAGCAATGCCCCCATGTCTCAACCTTGGATTATGTAGGGGATGATTTTGCTAGGGTGCACACTAATTTGCATGATAATTCTTTCAACCCTAGTTGGAATCATGAACATTCATTGCCTTGGGATCCAAATGCTTCTTTCCCTTCACATGCATCATATTATCAATCATCACCTAATCATGTAGAAGAGACCACTCCCATTCATGAGAAAAAGCCCACAGTTGAGGAGATGCTTCAACGCATTTTGGATAATCAAAATGAAATAAGAGCTTGGACAAAAGAGAAATTAAATGAACATGAATTAGCTCTTGAAAATTTAGCATCTAGGGCAAATGAACTGGCTTCTACCCTTGAGTCTTTAAAGCAAACAGGTGTTTTCAGTGATATTTCAAATGACTCTTATGTGAAAGAGGCCAGTTCAAGTGAGCAGTTGCACATGGGAAGTGATAATGTGCTGTCAATGGATTGTACTACTTTTGTGGGTGATGGTGAGCTAGAAATGGAAGAGGGAGAGAACAACATTGAGTTGGAGCCTAATCAAGAGATCCCTGCAATTTGTGTTCAAAATCCTCCTACTGAAAGCTTGGCTCCTACTGAGGGGAGTCAAGTAGATTTTATTGGGTTTTCAAAGTATTTGGGGGCTAATGAGGATAATTTTGAAACAATTAAATTGGAGCCTCCCATGTGCCATATTGGATCATGTACCTTGAAATCAATTTTGATTAAAGGAACATGTAATGCTTGTATGAATGAATTCCCAATTTTTCTGAAGCCTTGTCTTTCGAAAAGAAATGAAGACAAGGTGATTTTTGTTTTTGATACGTATGATTAGCAACTGGAAAGTCTGGCTGAAGACTATAAACTGAGCACTTCTTGGGAGGCAACCCAAGCTTTAAAAATGTAATATTTTTCCATGTTTGTTTTTCTTTAGTAGGTGTGACCTCTTTTGAGCATTTTCAAGGTTTGTCATCAAATTGAACATGAGGAAAAGGAAAGCAAGTTTGGAGCACAAAGAGCAGTTATAGGGACGTATCTTGCATTTCCAATTCGCTTAGAACTGACTGAATTGATGATAAACTGTTGGTTAACATTGACATGCATTTCAGTTTTGGAAACTTGGACGATTACTTGTCATTTTACAATAAGCGAGATTTAGATTGATTTAGTATCCACTGAACTAAATGTGGGATCCAATGATAGAATAGTTGCTTAGATTATATGTTTAAGAGGAAATTGTGGTTAATATTTTTGAATGCTTGATTTGCATTATTGAGACTGTCTTTCTGACAATTCTGAAACAAATCTGGCACAGAGTTGGGAATAATTTGGATGCCTTTGTTTGGAGATGTTGTAGTATTTCAGTTTATATTTTCTTCCTCAGCTGATAACTCTAGAACCTATCTTGGGATCTCTTGAGGCTTTGTAATGATTTTTGCATGATTTTGGAAAATGATATGGGCATTCTTTTCAATGAGTTTGAGCCTTTCAAGCCAACCCTTGACATAATTCCCTTTGCACCCTCTTTGAGCCGTATAATGAAAAACCATATGAATTTTCTTTTTGGAGCCTACACTAGACCTTAACTGTTGTAACCCGAAAAACCATGAATTACCCTGATTTTGAGATGATTGATAATTTGATGATTACTATTGGTGGTAAGAATTGGTATAGTGGTTATGAGATGAATGTTATTGTAAGTGGGTATGGGGAATGTAAATAATACATTATGTTAAAAGCTTGTACTCCAAAGTCATTTCAAGTTTATGGAAGAATAAAAGAAAAAAAAAGAAAAAGAAAAAGAAAAAAAAGTTTAGTTCCAATAAGACTTGGAGTGCAAAGACATCAAAAGGAGATAAGTTTGGGGGAGCGGTTTGAATTTTGGAAGGGAATTTTGTGTAGAAAAGAAAGATGAGCTACATATTGTCATTTATCTCAAGATATTTGAATTATCTTTATACCTTTCTTTCTATGAGCTTAACCCTTGGCCTCATTACAAGCCTATCAAGTCCCATTGATTTTGAATTTGTGTAAGAAAAATTCTCTTGGTGGAGAGAGAGGAAGAGAGTAGGCATATGAAGTTTTGAATGTTGAGAGAGCTAAATATATATTGAAATGTTGCATCTTTCTTTTTGACATTTGCTGAAGAATTGTTCTCTGACTTTGCACACACTCACTTAATAATTGTTGGGAAGTTTGTTCTTAATGTGAGTTTTGCATTCTTCCATATTCCATTCATCTCCTATTGAATATATCTTCTTGAGCAACTAATGAGGACAACTGCATGCATAGTAATTGGATAATTCATCAATCTGACAATCTCTTATTTTGTTTTACTCGAGGACGAGTAAAAGTCTAAGTTTGGGGGTGATGTAAAAAAATAAGAAAAAGAAAGGAAAAAAGAAAAGAGAAAAAAATAAAAAAAAATAAAAAAAGAGAAAAAAAAGAAAAAAAAAAAGAAAAAAAGATAAAGTATCGTTCCCACGAGGATTTGTCCAAAACCCGGTCAAACAATGATTATCACACTCTCGCCCAATTTGAGTGATACAAATGTAGAGTTTGAAAATGAAATAAGAAAATAAAAGAAGATAAAATTATAAACAAGTGATTGTCCAACCTCAAGGCTAAAATGGGTCCTAAGATTATCTCTCCCCCTTGCACTTCTCAAAACTCAATTAACCTCCCCTCAAAGAAGCTCTCAACAACACCATGTGCTAATCTAGGGTTCATTGGGTACTCGTAAAAGCGCTCTGGCGTCAAGAACAAGTGTTTAGTTTTATTTAAGTTGCACATTATTGTTTATTTATGTAGATTTTGATTGTTTTTATTGTTAGCTTCTTATTTTGTTTTATGTAATTTTTGTAGGAATAATTGATGCAATAAACAAGAGATTTTAGCCCATCCACCAAGCTCCCAAGTAAATAAAAATAAGAAGAAACCAGAGCAGCTCAAGGAATAAAGAAAAAAAGGCAAGAAAACAGAGAAGAAAGGACTTCGCCGCGACGAAGTACATTTCATTCTGCCATTTTGGATAGCTCGCTGTCAGCTCGCCGCGGCAAAAGCCACGGCGAGCGACAATTGTTTCTGTCATTTTTTTGGACTTCGCCGTGGGCTCCCCGCGGCGAAACCCACGGCGAACTGCGTGTTTCTGCGCGTTTTGGACAGAACAAGGGCGCGCTTTAACTGATATAAAAGCTAGGGCTTCGTTGTGAGCCCTCATTCTTCGACTTTTGGGCATATTTTGGGAGTGTTTTGCTCTGCTAGGGCTTGGAGCTTGGTGGGGATTTGGCTTGGGCTTGGAGCTTCAGAGAGATTTGGGCTTCTTCTCTTGGTTTATCTCTTCCTTCTTCATGCTCTTCTCTTGTTCTGTTGTAATGTTGTATATATATGCTCCCTTGGAGTTGTAGAACATGAGTAGCTAAATACTTTGATTCTAGGATTATTTTGAACCCTTGTATGTATTGATTCTTGATTCCTCCTCTTAATTTGTGATTAATGATATCTATGTGCTTATTTTACCCCGTTCTTAATGCTTCTAAGTGCTTGATCACCATTTAGATTGTTGGGTTCACTTGATTTACGACTCGAGAGAGCTAGGTTGAGTGTAGAACTTGGGTAAAGTAGTGCAAGAACGGGAAGTTTGCATGGATGGATGGTTTTGCTGGTAAGATAGAGATATACTTGCTAGCCTTGCATAGTCACATTAGGGTTGGGGCATTAAAATTGGGTTTTATTAAATTGTAGCAAGAATTAGTTACTAAGAATTACATTGCATTAAGCTCCTTAAGACAGACACACGAGGATATCAGGTTTGAAACATTTTGTTCATCATTTTTGACAGTCGGATACCGTTGATTTATTTCCTAGTGTCAAAATGCATGATTGAATCTGCTTTACAACTTAAAATTTGGATATTTTTTAACTTTTCCATTCTTATTTGTAATCTTATTGCTCTGATTGTTTGACTTATTATTTGCACTTATTTTTGCCTTTGATTGCTATTCTCTTGTACCGCTATTGATCATAGCAGAGCTAAATCTCATTAATAGGGATGGCTTGTAGTTGGTACCCTTACATTAAAGATTTTTCATCTTAATAATTTTAGAATCTCTTGTGCTATTTAATTCTTGTCATAATATTTTCATATAATTGTATAAGCTATTGGCTTGAATTAATTGTGTTTTTTAACCAATTTGGGAGATCATCAAAATGATGAGCACCTTTCACCTATTCAAATCTAAACCATCCTGAGATTGTCTTTACTTTAAGTTATGTTAAATTATACAATTAGTCATTTATATTTACATTAAGTTTCATTTTAATCGTTTAAATTTAAAAAGTGCACTTTTAGTCTTTTTTTACTAACATCGTTAGTTTAATTTAATAGAAAAAGATTACTCATCAACCTAAAAGGTGATTTTATAATTAAATATGGATAATAAATTACTAATTTTCAAAATACTAGAATACACTATTACAGAAAGGGTCTACCTCGGTGCCACATACACGGCGCTTATTACTATAAACACCAGGGATATGCATTTCTTAGTTAATTTTTTTCTTTTTAATTTTAAATGACTATCTCGACATCTATTTGAATAAGGGTAGAGATAGGGAGAGGAACCCCTCCTTTTCTTTTGTATCATTTTCCCTCCTTTTCTTTCTTAAGAACCATTATATCTTCATTCAATGGTTCAGATTTGGATTTATACAAAATATATTTTAATTTATTTTTAATAATGATATTATAAACACCAAATCTGAACCATTCAAAGAAATGTAAAATATGGGACTACATACCCACCTTGAGTTATCCCATCATTTAATACATTTTTTCTATTTTTTCTCCAACTTTCTTTCATACTCATTAATGCACATATCTCTCTCACCCTCTCTTTTTTAATAGTCTCATCATAAATAAGGGTAATATTGAAAAAGAATTTCATTTCAGAAATATTTATAGTTTTTAATTAACTTTTACATGTTTTTTTAAGAAATGCATTTTGGCGGCCGAGCTCTTATAATAAGGAACCGAGTATCAAATATGGATAAAGTTGGAGAATTGTCAAATTTTATGATATAATTAATGATGTTTAAAGTTTTCCTTTGTCTGAGTAAAACATACTGGAAATGCCTTATAAATAGGACCAGAAGAGTATATTTTAGAACTATAGTTTCAGATAAAACATAATTTTTTTCTTATAAAAAAAATATATAAACATTGTTAGTATTTAGAAATTTTTAGCACGGTCACTTGCTCTTGATAAAATATGATACCTGCATTTTAATATATAATAATGGAGAACTAAATAAGTAAGCGAATGAGTAATTTTATTAATTAAAAATATAATTAAGATAGTTATCTCCCATTCAATCTAATATATAATATTCAAATTTAACTCTGTTATAAAGTAATGTATATAAAAAATATTAATGAGGTCAAAAAATGGAAAAATAAAATGTTCATATAGGAATGATATAAAAGCTCACGACAGTACAGATGCTTTGTAATTATTAAAAAATAGTCGTTTCTCCTCCTCTTCCTTAATTTTAACAATCCAAAACATCTTATGGTCATAGAAATGTAAAATATGGGACTACAAACCTCTCTCACTCTCTCAACCACATACTTTTTTGTTTATGTTTTTTCTCTATTTTCCCTTTTTCTTTTTCTGATATTAAACTTGATTAGATGGTTAGGATTAAGAAAGAGGGGGGGAAAAATAAAGATAAAGAAGAGAAGGGTTCATATCCGAAACTTTCTATGGTAAGGTTTGTAAACTAATATTAAAAGTTATGGGCGTAAATTTCTCTATCATCATTGAAATCATGGTATCTAATGATATGGGGTGGAGCCTTCTCTATAACTTGTCAAGCCCCTCCACAACGAAAAAAAAAAAATATCGTCCAACGAGTGGATCTAATGACAGATTTGGTTGGATGGGATTGCATTTTGTAAGGTTGATAAATTTAAGTATATATAACAGGATTCAGTTAAATGGGGAGGCAGACAGGCAGTGAAGATATTAGGCAGTGGAGAAGCTCGCAGCCACAAGATGGCACCATTAAAATAAATGAATAAGGGCTACAAAATGTAAGAATAAAAAAAAAATACTATACATTATCATCTAATTGTAGTCATAAGTCGATTACAAATTAAACTAGATCTATTATTAATGACTGAAGGTGGTATTATTTGTCCTTTCCTTGTCTATAGTCCTCCTATACTTGACCACTCATTCACCCATGCCATACAGAAAAATATTTTAATATTTTTATGTTACTAAAATAAACTATAAATGATATTCCTAAAAATAATGTCAAGAAATTCATACAATTCTTATTACATTACATTTTCACATGTTACATTTCTTTACATTCAAACTAATTTGGCGAACAATGAACCCGTAATTTGTAAATCTTAAATATGATTATAATTTTAAAAAATTATATTCATATTTTAGAAATAAACACTTAAATAAAATATTCCACTGAAATTAGTTAATCAGCAAGTAGTTCAGCTGAATTTACTCATGCTTCCCTAACAATTACAGGATGAAACCTCTGGCATGAATCAAATACTGCAACAAGGTCACAGGCTCACAGCTGCTGTTTCTTGGTGTGGGGTCGTTAGTGCTCGTTTGGTTTCATTTGAAATAGTACTATCTGTTTATAGGAGCTAGTTGACTTTTTTAGAGAATTCTAATAAAACTAAATAGATTACTTAAAAATTGATTTTTCTGAATTTTTATCTAAACTTATTTATTTGACTGATAAACTAACATATGATCTAATAATATACAAAATTTGGCATGATTAAGTGATTCATTTTATTTCCTTAGTTTCTCCAACAACAAAAAAAGTCAACTGACTCTTATATTTAGGAACAGAGGTAGTATATTTTTGCGTTTCATGGGATCGAATTATTTTTACATATTTATTTCTTTGTCATTAATATAAACGGGCATGGTACTTAGATGGGGTTTTCCTTTCTCGATCATTGAAAAAAAAAGAAAGGAAAGGCTGAAAGGGAAAAGTCGAGATATATTACTTATTTTTAAGAGTTAATACTACTATATTGCCCTGATAAAAATACTGCTATATTAGTATTTACAGTATGAGTTGATTTAATTCTATTTCTAATCAATGTAATTCGAAATCCATATCTTCTTAGCTATTGTTTGTCCTTAAGGTTTTCATAGTATTTTAGCTTTAGTCCATGTTGTTTCATCATTGAATCCTGATTTTCTTAGCTATTGTTTCAAATCTTAGTCTTGCTAAAATTAAAGAAACATAATTAATTTTTTAACATCTTTTATTAAACTTACTCCGAAAAATTGGAAGACATACAATTTAAAGGACATGATTGATGTTAAACATAGTGACTAATATGTAGGACAATATTTCTTTTAAAAAAAGAATGAGTCCAATATATAAGAGATTCTTGCATGAGCATGAAGCACCATGTCATTTTTTGTTTATCCAATTAGAATACATAAAATCATATCACTTAATGCAGCATGAAAACTTACATGACATTTAATAAATTGGTCTCACTATATTAATTTCTTGTCATGAAATTATTCTCTACTCTCTAATTTATTTTCTCTCATGCATTAAATTATGTGATTGGATGTATTTAAACTGGATAGACTATGAATGACGTGGTACAGAGTCGGTAATACGGGCCGGAACCTGTGGGCCAACCCGAAACCCGTAAACAAATACGGTTATAGGCTCGAAAAAATAGGACCCATATTAAAATGGGTATTTTGGGCCCGAACCCGTCAAGTCCGAGCCTATGACGGGCTAACCCGTCAAACCGGTGGGCTAACCCGAACCCGTGATGCTACCAAAATTTTAAGAGTAAAATACACACACCTCCCCTCTGTTTTGCCTTAATTACAGAAACCTCCCATCTATTTTGAAAACGTATAGAAACCTCCCTTCAAATCAAAATATATATTACACAAACCTCCCTTCTATTTTTAAGATTCCATTTCCATCCACCCGAACCGTTAGTTGACTGTTAAGTTTGACTTTCAAATTTTGTTTGGACTAAAATGCCCCTTTTAACATAATAATTATTTAAACATTTATATTTGTAAAAAAATATTATTTACAAAATAAAATAATTCTCACATATTTTCTTTCAAATGCACGCACAAGTTTATAAAATTAAATAAAAATAAATATAAAATAAAAGAAATATGCAATGTTCAAAAAAATTTAATGATCAAATCAATACAGGCTCGGCAAATATATACAATGTTCTATATGTGACGCAAGTTTAAAAGTCCTTGGAAATAATTTGTCAAATATGCAATGTTCTATACGTATGAAAGGAACCAATTTTAGCAATTTATGTACAGGTTCGGCAAATAAAATTGATTCAATAAAAAAAAATACAGACTGGGCAAATACACAATGATTATATGTACAGGCTCAGCAAATAGCAATGATGCCATCACAAATTTGTCCATATGTGGCCATAGGAATCAATTTTAGCAATAAATCTTTTGTCTATATGCATCGGTAATAATATTAGGGGAAAGAAAGTTCGATGATGAATATATTTGTTAATTCTATCGCAGGAGAGAAGAAAAACATATGAAAAAAACCACCTTTTTGCCTTTAGCTTCAGTTACCATTGAGCTTTCCCTACTTCTTTGTCGCCAACGCCGTCTCTTTATCTCTGGATTCTTTATCTCTGGATAGGAGTATATTTTAGGGTTTTATTAGAATGAAGGGTAAAATGGTAAATAAAATATAAATTTAATTTAAGAAATATGTTTTTAGAATCTTTTTAGAATATTCCTAACAGTGTTAATGGATTGGACTAAATTGTATGTTTTCAAAATAGGGGGAGGTCTGTGTAATTAAGGCAAAATAGAGGGGAGGTCAGTGTATTTTACTCAAATTTTAATTAAAGCTCCGCAAGTGTTCAGGCCGTAGAAATAGTAAAATAGTAAATCAAGGTCGAT
The DNA here is from genome assembly GCA_037074515.1 of Mimosa bimucronata. NCBI lineage: Eukaryota > Viridiplantae > Streptophyta > Magnoliopsida > Fabales > Fabaceae > Mimosa > Mimosa bimucronata. The sequence goes on from CM073447.1 coordinate 2,425,518, forward strand.
CCTATAGAGACTCAAAATAATTGATAAATAGGCACTAAATCTCCTATTTTTGTTTAAGTTGAGTAAGACAGAATTTGATTCAACGAGTAAAAGAAAACTAACTAAGATTTAATAAAAAAGAAACGAACTTTAACACGGATTAAATTCAAGCGTTAAACGAACAACCTAGAGTCACTAATCCTTTGATTGCTTCTTAGATTTTATTCCCACTTAATTAATTATACCTTAACTTAATCAGCTAATCTAGAGTCTAAGTGTCTAGAAATGCCTGTCGGTCCACTTATATCCTTACCTAAGTTAATTATGTGAAATTAACTAGGAACAAATTATATTGATAACATTCTAATGTGATTATGAGGAGCTTCTAGGTATATGTCTATCCTAGACGCAAATTAGATTTAAATTTACCTTAGATTAAAAATCTAATTCCACATTATTTAATCTCACGGTCTATTTAAAATTCCCTTCGTCAAGTTCAATCCTAAATTCCCTAAACATGTTCAATGGTGATCAGTCACTAAACAATAATCAATAATATCAAGATTAAATAAACTAAATTAAAATTAAACATAATTAATAAGTGGGAAAAATCTCTAAGTCACAAACAAGTTCATAATACCCTAGGTTGTAAGAGAAAACTAGCCACACATAGTTTTGAACAAAATCATCTCAACAATAATAAAGAGTTTTAAATTCCAAATCATAAAGAAACTAGAATTTAAGGAACCCACAGATTGTTTTCCCAGATTTGCTCTTCAATTTTAGGTGAAGAAGAAGAATGAACAGTGCCCAAAATTCCTCCTCTGCTGCGTGCTTCTCCAGCGGCGTGTGTATGTGTGTATTGGTGGAACAGTGCGCCGCTCCCTCCTCAATTGCTCTCCGTGCGTGATGTGTCCAGCGGCGTGAATGAATCCCTAGATGAAGTGCTTACTGCTTAGGTCCCTTTTTGTTGCTGCACCCAAAACGCTGCGTCCATTGCTTTCCCTTTTTTTTTTTTTTTAATATTTTTAAATCTGCCAAGTCAAACACAATAAGCAATAAGGAATGGGCAAGGAAAAAAAATGAAAAATCACGCTGACCACACAACAACACTAATGAATATATTTAATGAATAAAACTGAATTGTTTTTATTATTTTTGTATTTTCAATTATTCCCTCTTTTTTATTTTCCTATTTTAATTTAAGCTATAACAAAATCCCTAAAAAAATGTACCAACTTGCTATCTCAACAAATCTCCACCAATCTCTTAATTTTCAACACAAATGACTCCCCAAAGACAATAAAATATATCAATAAATCTACTGAATATGGGGAGTCATCAACCCGTTTTCCTTTTTTTTTAAAAAAATAATAAATATAACAGAGGTGGTTAAAAAAGTAAAAATATAATAATATTTAAATGATAAGAATATAATACTTTTTTTATTTTTATTAGTGTTATTTTATTTGTTTTAACCTCATTTCTTTTATTAGTATTATTTTATTTGGTTTAGGATCTTCACTTTGGTAAACGCCGAAGACAGGGTGAATGCCGAAGAGAGTCATCACTTTGCTAATTACTCCATCCGGTCCTAAATATAAGATCACTTTGACTTTTCTTGTGAAAGTTAAGGAAGCAAATTAGACCACTAAATTATAACATATGTCACATGTAATTAGATTATAGGTTAGTTTATAAATAGAATAAATTAGTTTTGAGGAAAAAAGATAAATATAGATAATTTAAAGTGATTAATTTTGCATCCTTAGTTTGTCCAAAAAAGTCAAAGTGATCTTATAATTAGGACCGGAAGGAGTATATTGTAAAACTGGGGCTCATTCGAAAAAAAGGAAAAAAGTGATTAAAAATGGGTTTAAAACGGGTTTTTTTTCCCGCCCGAAACCCGAACAATATGGTCCGGGCTGAAAAATCAAGCCCATATTCAAAATGGGTTTTTTTGAGCCTGACCCGTTTTTCCACGGGCTTTTTTGGGCCCGACTCGAACCTGTCGAGCCCGCCCATATTATCAGCTCTAACGTGGTAACCCATGTTTTTGCAAGAATTTATCCCTATTGTAAAGGACTAAGGTGTATTTAGTTTAATTAAAATCAAAACATGAGTTATCACTCTTTTGGGAACCAATTTGTTTGTTCATTTAAAAGATGAGTTGGGAGAATTAAAAGTATCTAGATGATTATGCCGTCTATATCTCATCTGGATGATTTATATTTGACTTTAGATTATGTACTCAATTTTATATTGCTTTTAAGAAAGTCAAATTTATACTCCATCCAGTCCTAAATATAAGATCACTTTAACTTTTTTTTTTGTGGAAGTTAAGGAAGCAAATTAGACTACTAAATTATAACATATGTCACATGTAATTAGATTATAGGTTAGTTTATAAGTAGAATAAATTAGTTTTGATGAAAAAGTATAACTATAGACAATTTAAAGTAATTAATTTTGCATCCTTAAATTTTTAATAAAAAGTCAAAAATAATCTTATAATTAGGACCGAAGGGACAACTGTCCAGATAAAATCTAGATGGTATATATATGTTTAGCTTTCTATACTCATCTTTTTTTTAATGAGTAGGGAAATCGGCACCCCCTCTTTTGTTGGCTCAATCAATTTCTAGATCTATTTAAAGAAGTGAAGTGAAAATAGCTGGACAAAAGATGAATAATTATTTTTTTGCCATCTTTTACTCAACAAAAGAATCTGCCCACCCAACTTACCTACAAAGAGTCAAATATATATGTAACCTCTTACTTAAATCAAATCAGGAAAAATATTTGATATCAATTAAATTAAACGGCTCCGACAAGTCAAAGTAATTATTTAAGCCTTACAATCAAGGTTGTCAAACTCGTAAGTTTAGATAAACTCGTGAGAAGAATGTAAAATCGGATCGTAAACTCGAATCGTAAACTCGTAAGAGTTTACCTTTATTAATAAATATACATTTCTAGTATATAATTAGATAAGAAATACAAAAAATAATAATAATTTGACTTGAATATATTTTAAATATAAATAGTTGGTATTAAATATATCAACATTCATACTTTATCTAACTTAATAAAGAAATTTCTATGAAATTTATATATAAATTCATTGAATACAAGTTAACACGATTTTCTATAAGATTAAAACGTAAAAACGGTAAATTCAGCACGTAAACTCGTGAGTTTTTACCGAGTTTACAGTTTGTACGAATTTCAGTGACTCGTGACACGTTTTAGTTAGGTAGAGCCGTAAAAAAGGTAAAATCGGAGAGTCAACTCGCGAGTTTGACAACAATGCTTACAATCATTCATTTATTTCTATATTTTATAGTATGAGAATTAGATGATTTAGATATGCTTAACCCTCTCTACTTATCTGTTTTTTTTTTTAATAAGGAAACCGATTCAACGGAATGAGATACACCAAGTTTGACATTCTACAATATTTGAATATTTTTTCACTGAATATTTCCATAAGTTTAATCATCTTAATTTGTCTTAGTTCAAACTTTTAGCAATCGCGGATCAATATTACAGTTTAGACTAATCATTTCTATAAATATGTAGTTCAATTCAATAAGAAAGCGAGAAATTGTATCCTCATAATTAAAAAATTAAGTAACAATTCAGTTCAGTAAAATGTATAAAAATTAAAATTAAGTGAATTCAGTTCGTAATTAATTCATATTCGCGCTTTAAATCCAAAAACAAATTAAATTCTCATTTTAACTTCAATTTCCCCAAGAAGGCGAGGAACAAGTAGATAATGATTCGTTGATCTCAATCCCACCACAGCACATGAGTAGATAATAAAACCAAGATTATTGTTGGGGCAAAAAAAAAAAAAAAAAGAAACCAATATCATTCTTGCCATAAATATCAACACTAAACTAAAAGAGTAACATAAAAAAAACTAAACAATCTAGTTTTATAGCTATAAAATATTTTTGAGACATACAACGCATTTTATGTGGTTTAAAGGGTAATATATGGAATTAGATGTATAGATTTCTCAGGTTATTTAACAGTATACATTTTAAGTATGCTTTTAAATAGGTTTTTAGGCTTTGTTAGGCTTATTAAATGCTCAGGCTCTGGTTTAAAAAAAATTTACATATAGGCTCAGGCTCAGGCCCAATCTTAAGTTTTACATTTTTAATCAAACTTAAGCCTGTTTAGTTTGAAACCTATATCATTCTAGTTTATTTCCACTCCTATTAAGTACTAGTACTGATAAAAAGCCAGCCATGGAAGGGCAATAAATGTGATTATAATATAACTATAAAAGGGAAGCATCAACACTAGATTCAGTAGATTGATGCTTTATTATATATATTAAAATCCAAAATATTTGAAATTTAAATAATGATTCAGAAAAACTTTAATATGCAAATTTCAAGTTTGATTTGTTTTACATATAATTTTTTAAAGCTCATTATACTTTTAATTCAAGCTCCTGAATAGAGTATAATCATAATCTTTCCGCAATATAATGCCAACTACTTGATGTACAATAATTCATATGTTGAAAACAACCATTCAAAATTAATAGCTCTAACCTCGCAGGATGTGGATGGTCGATACAAATCTAATCATAGTAGCAACTTACTAGCTTTGATTGAAATTTGACCTCTAGGTGAACGTCAACAAACAGCACCAATTTATTAGAATTAATTTCTTATTTTGTTTAAAAGGACATTTAAATATGTCATATTGATATGATCGGGACCTTAAAATTGATACAAAACCTCTTGAAGTAGTAAGAAAATTAATACAAGGTTGTAATCCAGAGATGCCCCACTACACTTGTTAAATAGTATCGCCTTCAATTTCATTACAGTGATAAGTAGTTGATTTTTCATTTTAATCTGAACCATTAAAATTTATTTTAATAGTGCATGTTCAATCTTTTTTTATTTTAATATTTTTAATCATTTTCAATTTTAATGGATACATAATAAAAAATAAAATCAATCTTATAATTGATATCTTTAAAAAAAAAAGTAAATTTCTCATCAAAAAAGTAACTGATTAAAAGTTTTAAATCTGAACCTTTCATATCAAATTTTAGATTATCTAAATTTCATTTCAGTGATAAAAAATGATTTCTCAACATTTCGATGAATGCTGAATAAGAACCTTCAATATAAGGATGTAGATCAGTAGGATATGAACCATTGATTTATAATAAATTATTTCTTGAAAAAAATTAAAAAACTAGAATACATTGCGAAGGTATTAGGGAGAACGTACTCGTAATACTATTTATTACACATCGGCCAATTTGAACCGCCTTAGAATTCCTATATAAAGAGTTAGGGCTAAAGCCTTCTTCATTGTTAGAACTGTGTATCAGGGTCGGTCCGAAAAGCTCGGATAGTACAAATATCCCTATTTTTCAAAGCCCGGCCTTTGAATAGCAGGGCTCAGGACCAGCCCAGCCCGGCCTTATTAACGTTTATACACTATTTTTTAATCTTTTTCTATAGAAAAAATTAAAGCAAAAAAATCATTATCGTTAACATAAATATCAATTCTAATTTACAATACAAACACCAATAAGCAACAAACACTAAGAAATTATCAAGCAATGATAAATAATGTCCATATTTTTATATAAGTAACAAAATATATGTTTATTTTTAATTAATTATTTTAATAAATATTGTCCATATTTATAAATAAGTCACTCACTAAGAAATTATCAAACAATGATAAATACTGGGAATTAAGTATTATGGTTTTTTACCTTTAATTAATTGTTTTATTTTGTAGTTGTTAATTTTTTTTTAAAAAATATATATATATATGTGTGTGTGTGTGTGACAGGCTTAAAGGACCGGCCCTTTGAAGCTCTCAGCCCTACAGGGCCAGCCCGTGAAGCCCGATTCCTTTTTGAAGCCTCCAAAATCAAATTCCGACCCTTCAAGGGTCAGAGCCTAAAAGGACCGACCCGATGGGCTCGGCTCGAATTACCAGCTTTATTCATTGTGCTCGCAAATAGGCTTTACATATTACATATCCTATCATCTATTTTGTTTTTTATTAAAAGAGAATTAAGAAAGATGTCTCGTATTGGGAAGATTGAAATCGACGTCCACTTGAATGCTTCTGCTGAGCAGTTTCATGAAATCTTCAGCAGCAAACCCCATCACATTGCCAACTTTACTCCTGGCAAAATCAAGAGTGCGACTAAGCATCAAGGTGATTTTGGAAAAGTTGGCTCCATCATTGACTGGAATTACGTTCATGGTAAGTTTAACTCTTTTATTTTGGGTCAAAAGTAGAACCTCTTATTAATCATACTTAAAAGGCTTATCACTTAAATCAAATTAAAAAGAGTAAGCTACTTTATATGAACTTACCATTCACTAACATTTTAATTGTTATAATATTTCATCATACATCCTTAGGCTGTGTTTGGTTGGAGAGAAAATTTGGAGGAGAAGAAATGTGGTGAAGAGAGGGGAGGGGAGAATTCATTTTATCCATGTTTAACCAAAAAAATGGGTTTATATGATTTTTTACCTCCCACTTTTCTCCTCCCCTTATTTTTTCAGCTAATCCAAATAAATAATAATTCATTTTCTTTTCCATTCCCCCCTTACTTTTCTCCCCAACAAAACACAACATTAATCTTCTTACGAGGGATCGTGATCTCAATAATTCATTACGATATCATCATGAAAATTAGAGAGAGAGAGAGATGTTATATGGCGACTGCAATGTGTTACTACGCCACACATGCAAGGATTATTTCATAGTACCAAGAACTCATTGTTGCGGTGAGATACGCACATTTCAAATAAAATTTCAACATGCTAGATTCAAGAATTTTCAACTAATGACTTTGAAATAAAAAAGTCACTTAAAATATTAACTGTAAAAAGATTATCTTTATTTTAGTTTTTGTACAGATTGAATTATTCTTTTGTAAAAAAAGTAAAGTAAAAAATCAATCTCAACCATCAAAATTAGATTTAAATGGTTTGCAAATTAAGGTGATGAACTTTTGGTACTTATTATTGTGATGCTCCATCAATCACTTATATACTTATACAATCATGATTATCCTCTAAGTTTGACATATAAAATTTGATCATACACACATAAATATTATACTGAACAGATGGGAAGCAGTGTGTGGCAAAGCAAGTGATTGAAGCTGTGGATCAAGCGAAACATTTTATAACTTTCAAGGTAATAGAGGGAGATATATTGCATCATTACAAAAGCTTTAAGGCTACAATTCAAGTAAATCCAAAGGCAAAAGGAAGTGTGGCTCACTGGACTATTGAGTATGAGAAGCTGCTGCATGGGAGAATTCCAGATCCACACTCTTTGACTCAGTTTGTGGCTGAAATGACGAGATATTGATGCGAGCCTCACACAGGGACAAGGACATGAAGAGCAATTATTGGGGAGGGTGGAAATTGATGTTCACATTAATGCTTCTGCCGATAAGTTTCATGAAATGTTCAGCAGTAAGCCTCACCACATTCCCAATGTTTCTCCTGGCAGAATTAAACATGCTATTGTTGAAGGAAGTTGGGGTAAGGTCGGTTCTCTTATCACCTGGCATTACGTCCATGGTAACCTCTCTCTCTCCCGCTCCCTCCTTCCCTCCCTCCCTCTCTCTGCCCCCATCTCTCTCTCACACACACACAATTAATTCATATGATTGCATGTTATTGAGGGCAACAAAAGTGCCTTCTCTTCAGTCTGTTATTTCATACCAAATGAGCCTAGGACCTCTACTACTTTGGTCCCTACTCTAAGTCCCCTTAACTAACTTTCACATACTAAGAAATGATAAGTAAGTAATTAAATACAAATTAAACTGATAATATTTTACAAGTTTACTGACAAATCCTTGGATTTGTATGTTTTTATATGCCTAATTGGAGGCATTTAACATAATTGAGATGCAATATTGGTCCATAAAGTGTTTAAATAATCATATAGATCTTTGGGTTAAAGTAGCATGAAAATAGGATTAATATGCCATAATTGAAGATCAATTAGCATTAGTTGAATTTTAGGGCATTTTGATTCTTGTATTTTGCATATTTTACTTGTAGGGTCATCCGAGGACCAAATATGAAGGATTCAATATGTGAAGAAGCAAGAAAAATGGGGCTAGAAGCTGAAAATTCAAGAAAAAAGGTCAAAATACAAGTTCTGGATAAATTATAAAAATTACAGAAAAGGACGCCGAAATTCCCAAATTACAAAAAAGGACCCGAATTTGAAAATTACAGAAATGTCCCAAGGCAGAGAACATGTGAGCTAGCCGCGGCGAGCTCACAGCGAGCAAAAACCCCAAATTTGGCATAAAAGAATGCAGCTCGGCGAACTGTTCGCGATGCAGCGTATCAGAACTTCAGTTTTTGGCCCAATTCGGATCTAACCCAATACCCACTCACTTGACCCGACTTGGGGGACATAAAACTCAAAACTTAGACCCCATTAGGGCAGATTTGGAGCCACCACTCACTTCCTAACCCTAGTTCTCTCATTTTCTCATCTTCATCTTCATCTTTCTCACTTCCTTCCACCCAAATCCATGGCCTCTTTCCTTCCCACCTTGATTGCTGTTCTTCCAATGGAGTAGCAGCTAGGCTCCACCATTCTTGGTGGTGGGAGCCAAGGGATGAGCTTGAAGCTTGAATAGGGGAGTTTTTCTAGTTCTAATTCTTCTTCCTCTTGTTGTATTTATGCTTTTCTAGGGTTCTAGAAGTATATTTATGACATTTGGTTGTGTTCTTCATTTCTATATGTTGAATAAGGGTTGGAAACTATTTTATGTTGTTTCTTTCTTGTTGAATACTTGACATTGTGCTATATTAAATTTGAGTTTGATGAAATTTATGGGTTCATGATTTTGTTATTCTCTTTGTGAATATCTTGTGCTAACTCAAGGTGGCTTGGTTAGTGGATTAAAAATGTTAAGTGGTTTTGAATGAATGGAATAGCATAGGAATTAATTAATTGTGTTTAGACATTGGGTGATTACTCTTTTCAACCTTAATCTTTGTTTGGGTGGCCATCAATGAGTTAGGGTTAATTGAGAAATTAAGTGCAATTGTGAGGTGGCCCAAGTTGTGGATTTAAAGTCTTGCATGATTGGTTAGTTCTTGAATTTGTCAAATTGCATGAGTGGCATTGGACTTCAATCCTAGAGTCTTGATTTATTATGTGGGGTTCCAATAATCAATTAAACTCTAGGATTAATTAAGTGGCAATTCGGGGTCCCGGTTGTTGGATTATGAGCCCCTTACTATTAGCAAATTCATATTGATTTTAAACTTAATCAACTTAGGTTAAATTAAGTAATGTGCGGGGTTCCGGCATTAATTAAGTTAACCTAAGCCTAGCCTAGAGGGGTCCCTCTAGGGTCTTTTGAAAATCAACAATTAACTCCCTAAAAATCTTTTGAAGCAATGAATCCCAAGGTTTTCATTCATCAAGAATGATTCCATCTTCATTCCCCTCCAAATCTCATTTTTATCTTATTTTTATTTTACTTTTGAACATATCACACCTTTTGCATCTATTCTATTCAAAAACCAAATACAATATTTTTACCCGCTTTTGTTAGTTTGCATCTTAGCTACAAGGTCATCTTTCGCGTTAGGCTCCTCAAGCGAACGACACCCGAGGGTTAGCTTCCACTATCCCCTTGGTTCTTATTTTCTTGAAGGGCGGACCTAAGGGCGCGCTACACGCACACACACTCAAAAGTGGTGCTCTTCACCCTTATAGTTAATTAGGATAGAAAATTTCTTCTACAAGTACTCATAATACGGACCAGAGCTGTATATCCTAATGAGAGGCTTGAAAATTTGATACTTTAGTAGACAAGTCAAGAAACTGATTAAAAAGAATATTCAAGCATATACTCCCTCTAGTCCATATCATAAATCACTTTTAATCACTTCCTTAGAATCAAGGAGTGAAGCTTATTATTTACTTTGACTAAAAATAAAGCATGTTTTCAATTTTGCCCAAATTGTTTTTTTTTTTTGGTGAACATTTTGCCCAAATTTTAAAACAAAGGAAACACTACATTAGAAATCAAATCTTTTTCCAATAGATTGTAATAATAGGGATCATATTAGGTAAAATCTCATTATTTCCCCCACCAAAAGATTTATATCAAGGACAAAATAATTTTTATACTAAGTGTCCTATGTTTGGGAGTATATAAAATCCAAGAATTGAATCTGTTTTACGTTGAACATGATGCTGATTGGAGAACAAATTTGTGGTGGTGTATAAATTGTGCAGAGGGGAAAAACTGTGTGGCTAAGGAAGTGATTGAGGCCTTAGATGCAAACAAGAATCTGATCACTTTGAGGGTTGTGGAGGGAGATATCCTCTAGGATTACAAGACGCTGAATCTTACCTTTCACGCAATTCCAAAGGATAAAGGGAGTTTGGTGCGCGTGGCTATGGAATATGAGTGGCTGAAAGGTCACATTCCAGATCCTCACACTCTGTTGGACTTGGTTGCTGAACTTGCCAGAGATATTGATGCTCATCTCGTTGCATAATAGTAGCCATCTTCGTTGCTATGATCTTGTTATTTGTATTTGTGTCATGCATGGGATTTGAGTCTCCTTAATTTCTTAGGGCATCAATTAAGGTGTTAATTTCGGAGAAGAAAAGTACAATGTGTGTGAGATGGTGAACCTCTCACATTATATTGTATCTTGATCTTTTATTATTAATTTCTTAAGAAATTTGGGGATTCAGACCTCAAGTCTAGAAGTGTGTCTTTGTGGTCTCTGGATGTTGTGTTGTATGTAATAAAAACAACTTCAGTCAGAAGTTGTAATGCTCGTGTTGCTTTTCTTTTATGTATTGTGATCAGCTGTACCCTTTTTTTATGTGATTGTAAGGTATGAAATCTTTGGTAGAGTCTTACTTTCGTGCTGTCTTCTAATTAATTAGTTGTATCATATAATTGTAGTTTTTATTTGGGCTAACATGCAGATCTTTCATGAAGTATTCCCGAATATACACATAACACTCCAAATAAACTTTAGGTACAAAAATACACATAAGAGGTATCAAAATGGTGAAAAAAAAGCTATGAGACAAATAGTGTGTTTGGTTGGACTTATTTTCCACAAACAAGTCCTTATTTTCCCCCAAAAGAGCTTAAATGGTAAATAAGATTTTGAGATGTTTGGATTGACTTATAAAAATAAGTCACTTATAGCTTATAAGTAGGAATAAGTAGAAGGAGAAAGTTTCACCTTATGACTTATGACTTATAAGTCACTTATAGAGGTGGACCCCACAAATTTTGACTTATTTTACACACCCAATTACAACTAACCTAAACATAAATCTCATTACTAAATCTGACTTATGAAAAATAAGTCACTTATAAGTCATTTTTTTACAGTCAATCCAAACATAAATCTCATTACATAATCTGACTTATTTTGAATCTAACTTATAAATAAGTCACTTTTTCATAAGTCAATCCAAACACTTTGAATGTCAGTTATTTTTTGGGCAATATATTGTTTCTTAAACAAATGATAAAAGGCGGGATGGTAGCATCAGCATAGACTGTTAAATTAATAGAGTGTTTATAACAAGATAGGCCACTGACAATTGTTTTTTATTCTAATTCTGGGCAAGGGGGTCCCTCCATTTTTTTTCTTCTTATAATATGAAGTTTTTCCCCTTCTGAAATAATATAAAATGGAGTTAAAGGGCAATTTTGCCCTGGAAGTTTACCCAGGGGGCATTTGGTGTCTGGAAGTCCTTATCAGGGCAATTTTTCCCCGGAAGAAAAAAAGTAGGGCAATCTTGCCCTTAATGGACAGAGCACTGACGGTTCCGTTAACTAAAAAAAAACATAATTATGCCAACGTGGACGGAGGGAGATGGATGAGGTGGACGATTGTAGATGGATGAGGTGGACTAGGTATAAAGAAAACGAGGAGCTGAGAGAGTTGAAACAAAACAAGAAAAACAAAACTAATAGGGTTTGGGTGTTCGAGCTCTGAGGAAGACGACAGAAGAACGTGGATGACCGAGGAGAGATTAGGGCAAGATATAGCGGAATGCATGTGATATCTGATATGCATTTGCGGTGAAGAAGAAAAAAGAGCAGAGATTCGACTTTGATTTGTCGATTAGCAGGTAAGGAATCGCATATATGAAAAGTTTTTGGTAGAAAAAGTTTAGTTGTGCTTTTTGTAAAATTTCGATTTGGCCCTTTGATTTTTGTTTAATTAAGTGTCATATAGTTAATAAATTGTTGTTTGGTGTTAATTATTTTGGGTTTAAGGGCAAATGGCTTCTGATTGTGGGGATGGTGGTCCCGACAGTGGTCCCCTTGCTGGGGAAGAATATTCGCTGTATTGGGGTGAAAAAAGTGACTGGTTAAGAAATGGAAATGGACACAAGGTAAGAAATGGATGGAATGGTTGGGATAAGAATGATGATGGCGATGGTGGAAAGGGTAAAAGAAACTATGTTATAGAGAATGAAGTTGAAGTTGAAGAAGAATTGAATTAGAATGATACTGTATGCTTATTAGAAAGTGCTAAAGCAGAATTGAGGGAAAGAAAGAAAGACCTTGAAGAGATATATGGCGAAACTAAGGGGCCATGTGGTTGGATGGGTACATGTGATATTTCCGAGCTAGAAATTTTATTATCAAATGAATTAGATGAAATTTCATTTTCTGAGTTGAATATTAAATTAGAAAGAAAAAGCTTATGACAATTGTTAACATATCCATTAATACATACATGGCTTCATTGTTCACAGAACATTCACAAACAATAATTCATATAACTAATTACAAATATGAACAACCAAGTCAGCATCAATGCACCCATTGCCATCTTGAGCCTCCTTTCATTCTTCTTCATCTCACCAACAATTGAACTAATCTCAGCTCCTCTCCTCTCTCTGGCATTCTCCTCATGAAGCCTCTCAACATGTGCCAAAAGCTCATTTATAACCTCCGTCGATCTCTCTCCCTATTCATCGTCATGCTACTGAAAATAGCCACATCCCCTCCCCTGTAAAATTCAAATCGAATCACAATTACAAAAATTTGAATGCACTATCACTTCCAACACCACAGCATTATCACTTCGCCTATATCCCAACACAAGCCAATGACCAGTATCACAGCATTTCTACCTCCCCTGTATTCCCAAAAAAAAATTTCCAACAGCTTTCGAAAGAATTGGCTTGCAACGGAACAAAGACACTTATATGCACCAAAATTAAAATACGCAATCAATCACAGAGGGATGAGGGTGAAAAGAACTGGAACTAGATTTTACAAGACAATGAACTCATCAAATCAAATTCCTACATCTCCAAACAACCCTTGGAGCCAACAGGCCAACAAATAAAAAGAAAATGAGGTAGAAAACAACCAGGGACCTACGTTCATGATGTTCGAAGATGAAGGACAGGAGGAAGACGAACAAGGGTAGAAACAAACAAAATGAGGTAGAAATTTTGAATATCCATACCTGCTGATAATTTTGGCAGCCAAAGAACCTCCTCCCCGGGTTAAGTTCCATCCATGATGTTAGAAGAGGAGCCACCATTCCACAATGGCAAGTCCTTGTCGGCCCATCGATTTCAGTAACTCCACGGCGCCTTCTAATAAACGTCAACCTTCACCTTCCTCCAGTCACTGATGATCCAGTGGAGTCACCCATTTTTCTTCACTCTCCACTTTTAGCCGTTTCTCTCTCAGCCGATTCCTTCTCCTTCCTCCAATTGCTGGTCACGTTTCTGGGTTTTTCCTCTCAGTAGTTTCAAGACACACACTTAGGGTTTTTTAGCACATAAATATGGGCCCACTTCTTTATGTTGGACTGTTGGTGCCATGTAATCTTATTTGGCTCGCTTACATGGCAAAACAATCCCACGTGGATCATACCAGTCAGTGCTCCGTCCATTAAGGGCGAGATTGCCCTACTTTTTTTTCTTCCGGGGCAAAATTGCCCTAATGAGGACTTCCAGACACCAAATGCCCCTTGGGTAAACTTCTAGGGCAAAATTGCCCTTTAACCCTATAAAATGGCTTCTATAAAACTAATTAAAAATTAATATACAGATCACTTGATATACAGATCAGTCCTCAATTATTGGCCATTATGCATGAAAAAGTTTCCTCTTCTTTAAGATAACAATGCCTTAGAGCATTGCTCGCGGTCAAACAAGAGTTAACCGTAAGCGCACAGATCGCAAGTAATATAAAAAATCATTCTCACAGAGGTTTGGACTAAAATTTTGACCAAACAAAAGGTTAAGTGAATTCAATCAAGTTGAACTAAGAAAAGATTTTTAGTTGTGTAATTATATGTTGAAAGCTATTTCTAAAAAACTAGAAAGTAATGAAAAAAAAACAATTGTTCTTTTGACTTAAAGAATTAAATGGGATCTATGATTATTTATCCCCTTTACATTTTATAAGACATGAAAAACTCACTCTCAAATGGTATTTTTCATTAATATATGTGTTTGTCTAAAGTTTAAAAGTACTTAACTAAGCTCTCCAGAGTCAAAGTCCAGTTTTTTTTTCATTAAAATGCACAATCTCTTGCTACAATTAACTGTGTGTTAACTAAACTCTCTCGAGTTGGAAATTTCCATCGATAATCCGTTAGAAATCCATCAGAAAATTAAATTACTGACGGAAGCTCTCTGACAAATCTTTGATTTGTATGGTTTTTATATGCCTAAATTGAGGCAATTAACATGATTGAGATGCGATATGTGTCCAATAATGCTTAGCATAGAACTTAGACTCCTAGGTGAAATTAGTGTTAGATAAGGGTTAATTAGCCATAATTGTAGATTAATTTGTATGAATTGGTTTATAGGGCTATTTGATCCTTGTTTAGTCTTGTTTACATTTGTAGGGTCGCTCAGGACCAAAAGATCAGACCCGGGATGAAGAAGAAGGCCAAACAAAAGGGCAGAAAAAAAGTGCCATGGCGAGCCCACGGCGAGAAGACTCACAAGAAGGCAGAATCAATTGTAGCTCACCGCAGCGAACCCACGGCGAAGTGGATCCCCAAGAGACAGAGTTGAAGGCTCCTCGCCGCGGCGTACTGACGGTGGAGAATCCTGAAGAGGCAGAACATAACAGAACTCGTCGTGGCTTTCGCCACTGCGAGCCAGCGGCGAAAATTGTGTTCTATAGAATTCTAGTTCGCGTTTTGGGCCTCCATTTCAGATCCAACTTAATACCCACTCTTAGACCCGACTTGAGGAACATATAAACACAAAAATCTAAACCCTAGAGGCAGATTTGGCTCACATTTACACCCTCCAAGCCCTAGCTCTCTCTTCTCCATCTCCATCTTCTTCTCTTCCTTTCCTCCATCCATGGCTCCATTACCTTCCTTCCTTGTTGTTGGTTCTTCCATGGAGAGTAGCAGCTAGGCTCCACCATTCTTGGTGGTGAGAGCCAAGGGATGAGCTTGAAGCTTGAATAGGGGAGTTTTTCTAGTTCTAATCCTCCCTCCATTTGTTGTATTTATGCTTTTCTAGGGTTCTAGGGGTGCATTTATGACATTTGGGTAAATGTATTGATTGCATTTGGTTGAGGTGCATTTATGGCACTTGGTTGAGTGCATTTATGTCATTAGGGTTAGAAACTATGTTTATGTTAGTTCCTTCTTGTATAATGCTTGACATTGCTACTTATTAACTTTGAGTTTAATGAAATTTATGGGTTCATAGTTTTGTTATTCTCTTTATGAAAATTATGTGCTAATGCAAGGTGGCTTGGTTAGTGGATTAAGAGTGTTAAGTTATTTGCTTGAGGGAGATGGCATAGGAATTAATTGGTTGTGTTGAGAAATTGGGCAAACACTCTTTAGGTCCTAATTTATTGTATGGGTGGTCATCAATGGATTAGGGTTTAGAGAGAAATTTAGAGCAAATTAATTATAGGGTGGCCCAAATTGTGGACTTAAAAGTCTTGCATAATCAATTATTTCTTGATTTTGAACTTAATCAACTTGGGTTAAATTAAGTAATGTGCGGGGTTCCGGCATTAATTAAGTTAACCTAAGCCTAGCCTAGAGGGGTTCCTCTAGGGTTCTTTAGAAATCAATTAAACTCCCTAAAAATCTTTAGATGCTGTTCGCACCGCAAGTGCACGGGTCGCGCCAAGTAATAAAGTGATAAGAAAGTATCGTTCCCACGAGGATTTGTTTACAAATGTGATCAAACAGAAGGCTTAGTGATTTCAATTAAGTTGAGCTAAAGCAATTTTTGTTGGAAGAGTTAATTAATAGAAAAATACTTTTGAAAATAAGAGTTGATAACTACAAATGATTCTTTGACTTAAAGGATAAAATGGAGCCTAGGATTATTTATCCCCCTTGTATTTCATAACCTCTAAATAACCTCCTCTCACAAATGCTTTCAATAAACATACATGTGTTAGCCTAGGGTTCAAAATATACTTGTAAAAGCTTTCTCAAGTCAAGAACAAGTGTTTCATTTCATTAATTGCTCAATCTCTTGTTCAATTAATAAAACCCAATTTCCAAACTCCAACCCTAAGGTGGCTATGCAAGGTTAATAAGTATATCTCTATCTTACCAACAAAACCATCCATTCATTAAGCAAATTTCAAGTTCTTGCACAATTTCACCCAAGTTCTACATTTAACCTAGCTCTCTCAAGCTTCAATCAAATGAACAAAACTTCTAAATGGTGATCAAGCATATAGAAGCATTAAGCAAAGAGTAAAATAAACACATATATACCATTAATCACAAAAGGAGAGGAGTATTAGAGAGTTAATCCATACAAGGGTTCAAAATAATCCTAGATAACAAGTTTAGCTACTCATAGTCAATGAAAAACTACAAATCCAAAGAGAAAATGCAGCCATAACATAGAACAAGAGAGGGAAGGAAGATGAAGAAGAAAAACCAAAGAAATTAAGCTCCAAATCTCTTCCAAAACCCCATCCATTGCTTCCTTCTCTTCAAAAACCAAGCCCTAGCACCCCAAAATACTCCCAAGCTGCCCAGAAAATCAAGAATGAATGTCTCCCTTCGTTTTTCAGCTTTAAAAACCTGATTTTCGAGCTCAAATGATGCTGTGCGTTTTGCTGCGCGACTGAGCCGCGGCCCAGATTTTTGAGCCGCGGCTCAGTTTTCTTCTGTCAAGAAATGAGCTGCGGTTGAGAAACTGAGCTGCGGCCCAGTCTTCCTCTGTCCAGAATTGAGCTGCGGGTGAGCTGCGACCAACTTTTTGAGCTGCAGCTCAGTTTGCATATGGAAAATTTGATTTCTTCTCTTACAATAAAATGGTCTATCCATGATTAGCCATCATTTTCCTCATCTTTGATTTCCCAAATGCCTTGGCTCTAATTCTCTTTCCTGAAACACCTCTTGCACAATAATAAATTTAATGAGCTCATATTAAACAAAGAGGAAATCCCAAAATAAGCACAATTTAGCACAAATTGCAATCAAAAACATCATGCCAACTTTTCTATCTTTGAGCATCCAAAATATGTACAAATGCTCCACGAGTATATAAAATCCAATTAAAATTGTGCCAAAAGACATGAATTCCAAGAGATTAACACACCCCCAAACTTAGACTTTTACTCGTCCTCGAGTAAAACAAAAGATAAAACAGCTAGATTGGTCAATTATCCACTTACTATGCATGCATGAAATTATCCTCATTAGTTGCTCAAGAAATAAATTCAAGAGGGAAGTAGTGGAATATTGAAAAATGCTAAATTCACAATTTCAGAGCAAGTTTGCCAACAATTTTAGTCTCTGTGTGTGTGGAGCTAGAAGACAATGCAATGGCACTTATCAAAATCCAAAGCAACATTTCAATATGTATGAAATACCCTCAAGTTCAAGACTTCATTTTCCTAATCTTTTCCTCTCTCTCAACAAAATAATTACTTCACACAATTAAGAAAAATCAATGGGACTTTGTAAGCTTGTAATGTGGCCAATGGTCTAAGTGTTTAGCTCTTTGAAAGAATGGGGAAGAAGGAATTCAAATATCTTGAGATAAATGACTACATTCTAATTTTTTTTTTTTTTTTTTGCACAACTTTTTCTTTAGAGAAGCTCAAAATTCCCCCCAAACTTATCTCAAATTGGTTCTTTGTACTCCAAATCTTATTGGAATTGATTTTATTTTCTTTTCTTTTTTTCATTCATTTTTTTTATATATATACACTTTTTTTTAGGAGTACAAATTTCCAACTCTTCCAAACACTATTTCCCTTTCCACACATGATTCTACACTTATACACACCTTCAACAACCACACAAATCCCCACCACAGTAAAATGTCAATTATCTCAAGATTCAGGTAGTTCATGGTTTTTCAGGTTATAAAGGGTAAGGTCCAATGTGGGTTCCAAAAAGAAAATTCTCATGGTTTTTCGTTATAAGGCTCAAATAAGGTTCAAGTGGAAATAATACCATAGGTAGGCTTGAAAAGGCTCAACCGCATTTAAAAGAATGCCAAAATCATTTTTTAAAAATATTGTGAGAGATCATCAAAGTGCTTCAAGAGATTCTAATATAGGTTGTGAAGCCCATCAATTGAGAATAAACATATACATCAACTTGCCACAATTTCTCCTAACAAGAGCATTTCAATCATCCCAGCTTTAATGTGCAAAAAGGACAACAATTGTTAGGAACAAGCCTTACATTGCTACTCTAGCATTCAAAAATATAACCACCATTCCTTATCAAGCATATAGTCTAAGCAACCATTCTATCATTGGATTATGCACTATCTTCAAAAGATAATTTATCAATCTAACACACATTTTTCACAAAGTTAGAAGCAAAAGTCCAAGTTCCAAGTTTCCAAAATTAGAATCCATGCCAAATCAGCAAAACAATTTATGAAAATCAAAATCAAAATTTGCCCTTACCCCCAAACTTAAAATGGACAGTGTCCTCACTGTCACAAGAGAAAAACTAAAGGCCTTCTCCCATGCAAGAACGCATTTCACAAAATGAAAGAGGTTGCATGAGAAGAACAAAAATTTGTGTAGCAAACAATGAAAGAGGGAAGTGTCCAAAAGTTTGAACCAGGCAGCACATTTTATACACAAGAGCATCTTTCAATCAAAAAGTCAGACTCACAACCCTATTCCAATGCACTAACAATCAAAAAGAGGAAGCATTCAGACACACACATGCTCTAACAAAAGCACAAGACAGATCATTCAATCAAAACACACACAACAATCTTAGTTAACTTTCTTGCTTGAGAGAATTCATGAGAGTCATGGCCACATGCTAGAACAAGATTTAGTGGGCATGTAAGTTTCAGGTTGGTAAGAGGCCATACTCCTGCAAAGAAAGTCAAGTAATCCAACCACACATTGAAAGGTTCAGCAACAAACAAGGGAGTCAAAGCTACTAAATAGACCCTACACTAAACTAGTGAACTGCCCAACTTCAAATGAGTATCCCATGACAAAACACTGAAACCATCTCAGACAAAATGAAGCAGCATAAGGACCAAGATACATCACCTTTTCACACCAAATCATGAAACTTTTTATCATTAATCCTAGGTGCAGTTAAGGTAGAAAAATCCCAAATCATCATTTTCAATTTCAATAATTAAATCATTGATCACGTTTGCACCATCTGAAATTAATTTCAACATCATCAATTCACCACCACATTTTGTAAGAGGTTGCCACCAAGAACAACAACCTCTTTCTCTTTGCAAAATGAAACACCAAAATTTCCATGAAAAATCACCTTACCAAGCCAAATTAGTAGACTTTAAATCATGAAGCGTAGGTCCAATAAGCAGAAAAATTCCCAACGAGCATTTTCAATTTCAAAAATAAAATCACAAAGCACCCTAACATTTCCCACATTACGCATATAATTTCAACATGAGTATTTCACCACCACCATTAAAACCAAAGAAATCAAGGGTCAATTCCAGATTAACAATTCAAACATTTGCTACCTCACAAAGCAGAACCAAAGGTTCGAAAAATAACAACAATTAATTCAACATCCTAGGTGCTTCTACAAGCTTTAATCCTACCCTTGAACCTAAAACAGAACAGAGGAGAAGGATAGAGATTCCTTACCAAATTCAAGAGGTTGCGCTGGAGCAAGAAATAGGAAGAAAGCTTGTGGATTTCACAGCCACAAAAATTAAAATTGAAACCTGAAATTTCAGCAACACTCCCACTGCAAATTTTGCGAGTCCGACAACCAAAAAGAAAGAGACAGAAGCTGGGAAGCTACACCGAATCAACAAATAGGGAAAGGAAGAACTGCAGCAGCACCCATATCAGAAAATGCTTCGAGTTGGACAAGAAAGAACGACGCCGTGGTGAACAATGGTGACGGCTTGAAACGCGATAAAGGAAGGTGTTGTTCTTGGCCGAGCAGAACAAGCACGATGATGGAATAGAACACGGCAGCGCTAGTGACAGAGCATTGGTCTGAAAAGAATGATTCAGCCTTCAAGGATCGCGGCGGAGATGATGGCGGCGTGGAAAAACACAAAGCTTGGGAGGTTCTCGTCATCGGAGAAGAGAGAGCTCTGGGCACGGCGGCGCTAGCGAATCGAACACGAGGAGGATGAAGATCTGTTACTCTGGAGGAGGGATTGATGGTGAATGTTGGTTAGAGAAGAAAGGACGGTGAATAATGAGTTAGCCTTTACGGCCAACGGAGGCGACGAATGACGGCCACCGGTGAACATACCTTGCCGCCGATCATGGAGGAGGAAGGTTGGGTGAAGATGAAAATGAATGGGATTAGGGCATGGGGTTGGATATTCTGAAGGGGGGTGTCGGGTTCAGTGACGGGAGGGGGGTTTGAGATTTTTTTTATATATATATATATTATATATATAAATATGTATATATATTATTTTTTTTAATTTTTTTTTTAAAAAATCGGCTTAGAGAAGCAGGAGGTGGGGGGAAGTATTTTTTATTTTTTTTTATTATATATATCTATATATATTATTTTTATTATTTTATTAATTTTTTTTAAATTTTCTTTTTATGTAGATATGGGCCGCAGCTCAAATCTGTTGGGCCACGGCTCATTTCGTCTCTGGACCTTAGCTAAGCAACGTTGAGCTGTAGCCCAAAATTTTGGGCTATAGCTCAACTACTTTCTGGACAAACTGAACAAAACTGAGCTGCGGCTCAAAAAGTTGAGCCACAGCTCATTTCCTTGCTGTCAAATTTCAGATTCATATCAGCAAAATCACAGCTTTGCTGCAAAATACCACACAAAAATAACAAAAACACCCCATTACACCAAGATTGACATATTTCAACCAAGCACACACACAATCTGAATCAATTTGGCACTCAATTCCAATTAATGGAAGATCAAATAACACTCCAAAAACATCATAAAACCAAGATTCATCACAAAAATTCATTCCCAAGTAGTGAAAATTTGACTTCAACACAATAATTCCAATGACCAAATTTTTCTTCTCCTTGAGGTAAAATTGATTACTTGAACACAAACAAGTCACATTGCAACCACAATTTTCCCTCATATCACACTTTCCACAATCAGCCCAAAAAATTCAGTTTGTTCATGGCACAAAACCTCCAACTAACATATCCCATTGCACACCAGCTAATGAAAACAAGTCACATGGCTACATTTATTCCATATCTACCAAATGGATCTCAAATAAGAAGCACTCATGGTCATGATATGAGAGTAGGCAACCAAAATATCAGCAAAATTCTTTTGTTTCAGCCATGATAACCCAGTCACATCAGCAAAAATCACTCCCAAAATCAGATTAATATCATATTAACCATTGAAATAGTTATTACTCCCCTGAAAATGCCCAGCCATTTGTTAGCCTTCAAATCAACCACCTTCCACATGCTTCTACCTTTCAAATGCAATATTCTTGAATACTTCCCATCAAGCCTACAAAACACACAAGAACAAACATAATTCTACCAAAACAAGCTAAAACAACCTAAAAATTCAGAAGCACAAGTTTAGAACTTGGGTTGCCTCCCAAGTAGAGCTTGGTTTATAGTCCTCATCCAGACTCTTCTTTGCTTCAAGAGGGGTCAGAAAGAGGTAGGGTGACCGATGCACGGTCCACGTCACCACTCCAGTAATGCTTCAACCTTTGACCGTTGGCTTTAAATCTCTCTCCATCATTGCCTTCAAGCTCAATAACACCACGATCAAGTGCTTGGACCACAGTGAACGGTCCTGACCATCGGGATTTGAGTTTCCCTGGAAATAGTCTCAACTTGGAATTGAACAAGAGAACTTGTTGTCCAGGCACAAAATTTTTGAAGAGGATCTTCTTGTCATGCCACCTTTTTGTCTTCTCCTTGTACAACTTTGAACTCTCATAAGCATTGAACCGAAATTCTTCAAGTTCATCTAGTTGAAGGAGTCTCTTTTCACCCACAGCCTTTGCATCAAAATTGAGCTTTTTGATAGCCCAATAAGCACTATGCTCCAACTCCACTGGTAGATGACAAGCCTTTCCAAACACAAGCCGATATGGAGACATACCGATGGGAGTCTTGTATGCTGTTCGATAGGCCCATAATGCATCATCAAGTTTAATGGACCAATCTTTCCTTGTTATGCCCACAGTCTTCTCAAGGATCTTCTTGATTTCCCGGTTAGAGATTTCAGCTTGGCCATTAGTCTGAGGATGGTATGGCAAAGCAACCTTGTGTCTCACACCATACTTCTTCAAGAGAGTTTGGAATTGATTGTTGCAAAAATGAGTACCTCCATCACTCACAATGGCCCTAGGAGCTCCAAAGCAGGTAAAAATATGTTTCTTCAAGAACTTCACCACCACCTTTGCATCATTAGTGGGCAAAGCAATTGCTTCAACCCATTTCGAGACATAATCAACGGCAACCAAGATGTATTGATTATTGAAAGACTTGGGAAAAGGTCCCATAAAGTCAATGCCCCAAACATCAAATAATTCCACTTCAAGCATTTTGTTCAGGGGCATTTCATTCCTTCTAGAGATGTTTCCCAATCTTTGGCACCGATCACACGTCAAAGCAAATTCATAAGAGTCTTTAAATAAAGAAGGCCAATAAAAGCCACACTGTAGAATCTTCGCAGCCGTCTTGTTGCCTCCAAAATGGCCCCCATATTCAGAAGAATGGCAACATCTTAGAATTTCTTGTTGCTCAAATTCAGGGACACACCGTCTAAACATTTGATCGGCACATTGACGGAACAAGAAAGGCTCCTCCCACTGATAGAACTTAACGTCATGCAAAAACTTTCTTCGTTGGTGAGGCTTCAAATCATGAGGTATGATTCCACAAACCAGAAAGTTGACAATATCAGCATACCAAGGAGTCATAGTATGACTGACACTGAAGAGTTGCTCATCAGGAAATGTTTCATCAATCTCTTTGTCACTCTCTAGTAGATCATCAGTACTCACTCTAGATAAATGGTCTGCCACTTGATTCTCCGTGCCTTTTCTATCCATAATCTCCAAGTCAAACTCTTGCAATAAAAGCACCCATCTAATCAACCGTGCTTTGGAGTCCTTCTTGCTGAAAAGATACTTTAAGGCTGAATGATCTGTATACACTGTAACTTTAGCTCCCACAAGATATGCCCGAAATTTCCCAAAGGCATACACTACTGCAAGCAACTCTTTCTCAGTAGTTATGTAGTTTTCTTGCTCATCATCAAGTGTTCTACTAGCATAATATATTGGGTGGAACAATTTATCTTTCTTTTGCCCAAGAACAACACCCACAGCATAATCGCTAGCATCACACATCACAATGAAGGGCAAAGACCAGTCAGGAGCCATCACAATTGGTGCAGAAACAAGCTTTCTCTTTAATTCTTCAAATGCTTTCATACATGCATCATCAAACTTAAATTCAACATCTTTCTCAAGCAATGCACATAATGGTTTAGCTATCTTCGAGAAGTCCTTGATGAAGCGGCGATAGAAGCCGGCATGGCCAAGAAAAATCCTCACCCCCTTGACATTAATGGGTGGAGGGAGTTGCTCAATCACAGAGATTTTTGCTTTATCAACTTCTAAGCCATTTTTGGACACTCGATGGCCAAGAACTATGCCTTCTTTCACCATGAAGTGGCACTTCTCCCAATTCAATACCAAGTTAGTCTCTTCACATCTTTTCAACACATTGGCCAAGTTGTTCAAGCACTCATCATAGGAATCCCCAAAAACTGTGAAGTCATCCATAAAGACTTCCATAGAATGCTCTATCATATCAGAGAAGATAGCCATCATGCATCTCTGAAAAGTTGCCGGTGCATTGCATAGGCCAAACGGCATGCACTTGAATGCAAAAGTCCCATATGGACATGTAAAAGTGGTCTTCTCCTGATCTTCCGGCGCTATTGCAATTTGATTATATCCAGAGTAGCCATCCAAGAAGCAAAAGAATTCCTTTCCAGCCAGTCTATCAAGCATCTGATCGATGAAGGGAAGAGGAAAATGATCCTTCCGAGTGGCGGCATTCAGCTTGCGATAATCCATACAAACTCTCCAACCTGTGATAGTGCGAGTGGTCAACTCATTGTGAGTGTTAGCCACTACAGTCATGCCGCCCTTTTTGGGGACGCATTGGACTGGGCTCACCCAAGAGCTGTCAGAGATAGGATATACAATGCCCACATCAAGCCATTTCAAGATTTCTTTCTTCACAACTTCTTTCATAATAGGATTTAATCTCCTTTGATGCTCAATGGAAGATTTATGATTCTCCTCAAGAAAAATCTTGTGCATACAGGTTGAAGGGCTAATACCCTTGATATCTGCAATAGTCCATCCGATGGCTTTCTTATGAGCTTTCAAAAATTCAACTAGTTGTTCCTCTTGTTGCATTGATAATTCTGAAGCAATGATCACTGGTAAAGTATTGTTAGCCCCCAAATAGACATATCTCAAGTGTGAGGGTAAAGGCTTCAACTCAAGAGAGGGAGGTTCTTCAAGAGACGATTTCAGAGTTGGTCTATCAAGAGAAGCCAAGTCTAGAGATTCAAATTGCACCCGACTCCTAGGATAAGGCACTGATGCATCCATAATAGCCAAGCACTCCTGCATGTCCATACCCTCATTCTTTAGCCCAAGTAACACTGCTTCAACAGGGTCTTGACATACTGACTCATTGAATCCTTCTTGCACCACTTGCTCCAGAACATCAACAAAGAAGCACTGGTCTGCCTGATTGGGAGACTTCATCAACTTGTGCATGTTGAAAGTAACTTGCTCATCTGCAACTCTCAAGGTAAGTTCACCTTTTTCTATATCAATCAGAGTTCTAGCAGTTGCTAAAAATGGCCTGCCTAATAGAATAGGCATGTCTCTATCTGCCTCAAAGTCAATTACAATGAAATCCGCAGGAAAAAATGAATTTATCCACTTTCACCAACACATCTTCAATAATACCTCGTGGATAAGACATGCTTCTATCTGCAAGCTGCAAAGTGACAATGGTAGGTCTTGCTTCACCCAACTCTAACTTGTTGAAAACAGAAAGAGGCATTAAGTTCACACTAGCCCCAAGATCACATAAGGCTTTTCCCAAGAATTTGTCTCCAATGTGGCATGGAATAGAAAAACTCCCAGGATCTTTCATCTTTGGAGGGAATTGCTTGATAACATTGGTAAAACTCTTAGTCACAGCCACTGTTTCAAATTCTTTGAATCTTCTCTTCTTTGAACGCACATCCTTCATGAACTTAGCATATTTGGGCATTTGCTCTAAAGCTTCTGCAAAGGGGATATTGATATGCAGTTGCTTGAACATATCCAGAAACTTCTTGAATTGGCCATCGTCTTGTTGCTTCTTAAGCCTTTGAGGAAAGGGAGGTGGAGGCACATATTTTGGCTTTGCCTCTTGTAGCTTCTTCTTGTCATCACCCTCCTTGTTGCCTTTGGCTTCATCTTTCTTCTCAACAACATTCTTCTTTGTGCTATCTTTTTCTTCAACTATGATCTCCTCATCAACTTTGTCATCCTCATTAGGAACAACATCTTCAACAACTTCATCACTCTTTGAATGAGGTAGATGCATGTTAGCTACTTGCTTCCCACTTCTCAATGTGATAGCTTTGCACTCCTCCTTACCATCCTTTCGAGGATTAGGAATGGTATCACTCGGGAGATTACCTCTTGACATAGCATTCATTTGTGAGGCCAGTTGCCCCATCTGCACCTCAAGGTTTTTAATGGCCGTGTCATGGAGAGACAGGGATGCTTTAGTCTCAATCCTCTGAGCCTCTTGTCCGGCTAAGATCTGAGCCAACATCTTTTCCATTTTAGATTCTTCCTCCTTGACAGGGATGTGCCTAGGTTGTTGTTGAAAACCCGGAGGATGAGAGGGTTTAACACCCGAAGATGATGGTTGATTAACATTTTGCCCTTGATTCCATGAGAAATTGGGATGGTTTCTCCACCCAGGATTGTAGGTCTGCGAGTAGGGATTATTCTGTGGATTTTGAAATTTTCCCATGTAGTTAACTGACTCAGAAGCCATATAAAGTAGACACTGATCTGGAAAGTGTACATCATTGCACTGATCACACACAACTGGGGTGGATTGTACAGAATGAACCCCGTGAGATTTACCCCTCTGCATCTGAGTTTCTATCACATCAAACCGTTTATTGATTGCAGAAATAAGGGTTGCAATTTGTGAGGAAGAGGGAGCATCTTCTTTAGGTGTTGTCATTGATAGCAAAGTCTTTCTCTCTGTTCCTTGAGAGTTATTAGCAGATAATTGGTCTAAGAGTCGGAACACCTCATTAACAGGGATATTTCTGTACCCTCCATTGGTCATGGAATCAACCATCGTCTTAGACTGAGTATTCAGACGAGTACAAAAGATTTGTAGTATCACCCATTTACCTACCCCATGATTAGGGCATTGTCGCATCAACATCTTGTACCTGTCCCAAGCAGCGTAGAGGTGTTCATCCAGGTATTGTTTAAAGCTCAAAAATGCCTCTCTAGCTTCAACAGACTTGTCATCAGAGAAAAATCGGGCTCTGAATTTTGCTTCAAGATCGGCCCAAGAAGTAATCGATCCCTCCGGTAGATTATCAAACCATTCCCTTGCCTTGTCTTGCAACGAAAAAGGGAACAGTCTAAGTCTGAGAACATCTTCGGGAACCCCATTCTGCTTGAAAGACCCACATACTTCCAGAAAGTATATCAAATGTTTGTTGGCGTCTTCATTGTACAGCCCATGAAATAGCCCATTCAACTGCAGCATAGTAATCATCACCGGTTTAATCTCAAAGGTGTGTGCTTGCATTTCCGGCATCCGAATGCAAGATTGAGCACCTCGCATATTCTGACTAGCAAAGTCATTGACCGTAGCCCGGTCATATTCATCGTCAGCCATGCTTTCAGATTCAGTTTCTTCTTCCTCGTTAGAGAGATGGGCTCCTTCAAGTACCACTTCCAAGCTACCAAATTCCAAGCTTTGCATAAACCGAAATGGTACCTACAAGAAGCACAACCAAGCGAGTATCACACTAAACAAAAGTAAATATAAACAAGAAGAGAAATTAAAAGGAAAGTATATAATTACAAGCTCAAGCGAAATCAATAACTAAGCCTAAGGTTGACCAAAGGATTTGTTGCCAAATCCCCGGCAACGGCGCCAAAAACTTGTTCGCACCGCAAGTGCACGGGTCGCGCCAAGTAATAAAGTGATAAGAAAGTATCGTTCCCACGAGGATTTGTTTACAAATGTGATCAAACAGAAGGCTTAGTGATTTCAATTAAGTTGAGCTAAAGCAAATTTTGGTTGGAAGAGTTAATTAATAGAAAAATACTTTTGAAAATAAGAGTTGATAACTACAAATGATTCTTTGACTTAAAGGATAAAATGGAGCCTAGGATTATTTATCCCCCTTGTATTTCATAACCTCTAAATAACCTCCTCTCACAAATGCTTTCAATAAACATACATGTGTTAGCCTAGGGTTCAAAATATACTTGTAAAAGCTTTCTCAAGTCAAGAACAAGTGTTTCATTTCATTAATTGCTCAATCTCTTGTTCAATTAATAAAACCCAATTTCCAAACTCCAACCCTAAGGTGGCTATGCAAGGTTAATAAGTATATCTCTATCTTACCAACAAAACCATCCATTCATTAAGCAAATTTCAAGTTCTTGCACAATTTCACCCAAGTTCTACATTTAACCTAGCTCTCTCAAGCTTCAATCAAATGAACAAAACTTCTAAATGGTGATCAAGCATATAGAAGCATTAAGCAAAGAGTAAAATAAACACATATATACCATTAATCACAAAAGGAGAGGAGTATTAGAGAGTTAATCCATACAAGGGTTCAAAATAATCCTAGATAACAAGTTTAGCTACTCATAGTCAATGAAAAACTACAAATCCAAAGAGAAAATGCAGCCATAACATAGAACAAGAGAGGGAAGGAAGATGAAGAAGAAAAACCAAAGAAATTAAGCTCCAAATCTCTTCCAAAGCCCAATCATTGCTTCCTTCTCTTCAAAAACCAAGCCCTAGCACCCCAAAATACTCCCAAGCTGCCCAGAAAATCAAGAATGAATGTCTCCCTTCGTTTTTCAGCTTTAAAAACCTGATTTTCGAGCTCAAATGATGCTGTGCGTTTTGCTGCGCGACTGAGCCGCGGCCCAGATTTTTGAGCCGCGGCTCAGTTTTCTTCTGTCAAGAAATGAGCTGCGGATGAGCTGCGGTTGAGAAACTGAGCTGCGGCCCAGTTTTCCTCTGTCCAGAATTGAGCTGCGGGTGAGCTGCGACCAACTTTTTGAGCTGCGGCTCAGTTTGCATATGGAAAATTTGATTTCTTCTCTTACAATAAAATGGTCTATCCATGATTAGCCATCATTTTCCTCATCTTTGATTTCCCAAATGCCTTGGCTCTAATTCTCTTTCCTGAAACACCTCTTGCACAATAATAAATTTAATGAGCTCATATTAAACAAAGAGGAAATCCCAAAATAAGCACAATTTAGCACAAATTGCAATCAAAAACATCATGCCAACTTTTCTATCTTTGAGCATCCAAAATATGTACAAATGCTCCACGAGTATTTAAAATCCAATTAAAATTGTGCCAAAAGACATGAATTCCAAGAGATTAACAGATGCAATGATTCCCGAATCTCTCATTCATCAAGAATGATCTTTATCCCATTCTCATCCAAATCTCACTTTTAATTCCCACCTTTTACTTTACCTTTTGCACATACCAAACTTCATACTAAAACCAAACAAAAATGCTTTTTACCCGCTTTTTCAAGTTTACATATTAGCTATTAGGAATCATATTACACTAGGCTCCTTGAGATCGACACCCAAGGTTAGCTTCCACTATCCCCTCGGGTTTAATTTCTTGGAGAATGGACTCGAGGCGGCACTGCTCCGATATAAACCCCAAATGGTTAGGTGCTCTTCACTCTCTCGAGTAAAAATCAAGTTTATATTTTCATTAAAATTCACAATCTCTTGCTACAATTAATAGAAATCCACTTTAACACTACAATAAAACAATAAATTTTTTTAAATTATATGTCACGTGTCCCTTCTTACGGCAGCCACGTGTCACCTCTCACCGCCGCCACGTACCTCTCTACATTGCTGCCATGTGTCGCCTCCATTAATTGTCTTCAATTCTGGAGGAGTGGAGACTCGAACCCTCAACCTCTTACACACATACTGATGCCTTAACTAGTTGAGCTATGAAGACCCTTGAGATATTATTTGCAAACTATTATATTTATAATATTCAAACTTCCACTAGTATAACTATATTTGATCTTAATTATTAATATATAATTTACATATTAATAATTCTATAATTTTTATATAAATAATCTTTTATATTCGTATACATTACATTATATTTAGTATTTTCATTTTTTATATATAATAAATATTATTTTTTTGAATTAATTTTAATATATGAAATTTTTTAATAATTATTTTATTATATATATTATTAAATTATAATTATTTTTCATTTTTCTTACTAATATTTATTAATAAAAACATAATATTTAATAAAAAATTAAAATTAAATTTGTAATAAATTTATATCTATATATATTTTTATATATTAATTTTTATTAATATTTATAACATATTATTTATTTATTTATAAAATATATTTTAAAATAAATTAAGATAATATTTTATTTAAAAAATAGTTAATATATTAGCAAGGGAAATTCGGAATTTCTGTCGGAAATTAATTCCATCGGAAATTTCATTTTTTTTTGTAGTACTGTAATAACCAACTTCAATGTAAAAATGGAAGATTAGTAAACATATATCTATTTCACCAATAAATTAAACTTTTCATTTCGTTAGAATCTTAAGTTTTGATGAGGACTGACCCCATGGATAACATAAGTAAATAAGTGTAAATTACCCTTGAATTTAAATAAGTAAAATCTGATAAGTAACAGATCACTATCGCTAGAGTAAAGATATATCGCTAATGAAAAGTATCAACTATAGCAGATGGAAACTTAGCAGAACACTAAGATAAATATCTCTATCGCTAAGTATATCCCTATCGCTAATAGACAAAGTGCCATAGCCAATGAAGACTTAGAAATAACAAAGTTAATATTATCGCTAAGTCATTCACTATCGCTAAAGAATATTCTATCGCTAGAAGTTCATTGAGAACATAGAAAAATGGAAGAAAGAACAACTAGCAGAAATATAAACCAAGACCTTGAGCTAATGGAATTAGCTAGCGATAACAGGTTAAGCTATCGATAACAGAGTACTTCAGATAATAAACATTCAGATAGCTAGAGCCTGAGAGCAAATGAGCTAAACTAGCGATAACATAGTTGCTAGCGCTAACACGTTTAGCTATCGATAACAGGATACCTGAAATTACTTAGAATATTCATATAACTCAGTATCCTTAAGCTAATGAGAAATCAAATAACTAGCGATAATGGGATTAGCTATTGATAGAAGAGTGCTTATTAAAATGATATAGCTAGTACGATGTACATTGAACTAAAAGGATATGCTAGCAATAACATTTATGTCTATCGATAGAGAATGCTTTGAAATTCCTTAGCTGATATATATATTGTCTCTATCTCTTTGAGCTAATGGAATACACTATCGATAACATCCACTGCATGAGTGCTTGTTTTAGCTAACAGCTTAAGTGCAGGACTCACACTGTTAAGATAGCGACAGCTAAGGGAGCTAGCGCTAATGAAAAAGCTGACATGCAAGTATAGTGGCAGGTAGCAGCAGGATAACGTTACTCACAGTCTCTGTCTCTCTTATCTTATCCTCTGCAAGAACAGTTGAAGCATGAGAAGAAAGAAAGGTGTTAACGGCTAGTTCTCCAAGTCTCCAACGGATAGAAAAGTGTACTACCATATATAAAGACTTGAAGACATCAGAAACAAGGAGCGCACACACGACGCATTTTCATGACAAGATAATACGAGATGAAAAACAAGAGGCTATGCACAGAGTATTATATATAAATCAGTGAGCCCAGAAATGATGAATTGAGTGAATTAGAAAAGTAGAGCTAGAGCTCACATGGTCAGATTGATAAGCTCTAGAATTATAGTTTCATCATATATTCCCTTGTACTTAAGTGATTATCACAATCCGTTCATTAGTAAACCTATTATTTGAAATCCTCTATTGTTTGAGGTTGTTCTAAAGCTTGGTGCTTTGAGAACAGGGTTGTAACCTTACAGGTGGTAAGGGGGAGTGTTTAGAGAGAATTCTAAAGCTCTGTGAAAAGGTTGGCAGGTGAACCTGTATTCGTAAAACCTGTGGTAGGCTTCACAAGTGCCCGGCTAAACTTGTGGGTTGTAAAGGCTTCTCTTGTGCCCGGTTTAAACAAGAGAATAGTGGAAATCTCAGGTGGAGCCTGAGGACTGGATGTAGGTCAGGGTAGACCGAACCAGGATAAATACTGTTTGCATTATCCCTTCCCTTAACTCTCTTATTTTCAACATATCAACATTATACATTTCTTAGTGCATTTAATAGTTTTGAAAAGATTGCCTTCATTGTGGTTTTGTAAAAGAGAAGAACAAAAAGAGTTTAAGCTTGTAGCCTATCACCCAATTCACCCCCCTCTTGGGTGACAGCCAACACTAACACATTTATCAAGTAAATTTCAAGTCAAGCATAATTTTAACCAATTTCTACACCTAGGTTAGCTCTTTCAAGTCAAACCTACATGAACAAATCAATCTAAATGGTGGCCAAGCACTTAGAAGCATACAAATATTCAAAATAATCCTAGAATCGAAGTTTAGCCACTCTCACACATATGGAAAATAGAGACAGTCATGGTAGAAATTTTAAGAGGAAAGAGAGAAAAACAAGAAAACCAAGGGAAATGAGGTTGAATCTCTAGAAATCTTCAATCTCTACTTGAATCTCTTTGAAAATCTTCAAACCCTAGCATATAAGTGCTCCAAAGTAGCCTCAAAGAAAGCCCAAGTTGAAAAGATGTGTTATTTTTGTGTGAGTTGGGGGTGTTTTAAAACCCTATTTTCGAGCTGATGTATCCAGTTTTTGCACTTTGCCATCATTTTGGCTACGCCAAAACTTTTGCCTGTGGCCAATAATTATCTACCTCAAAATTTCTGGGTTTGGTTTCCGCCAGTTATTTTGCCTACGATTTTGGCTAACTCTCTGCACATTGTACTAAATCTTCTTTTTCATTTCTTGCCCCTTAACTTTAGTTTCAAATGCAACTCAAAAGAGGTTTAATAGATCGGCATCCAACAACCTAACAGGAAATAAAATCTACAAAAGCTAAAATTGATAAAAAGAGGATGAAATATTCACATTTAAATCCATAATTTTCCTGAAATGTGAGGATAAAAGTTGTAGAAGAAAACAATGATAATGCATAAGAAGTGAAGAAAACTATAAATAACTCTTTTTTTGAAAATATTGGGTACCCTGAAGTTTGATAATTTCCCCCTGTAACTGTAAAAGTTGTAGCAAACATGATGGTGACAGTTAAATCCCAAACCACTGAAAATGAAGATACTGTTTCTTTCATCCATTTCTCTCCTTTCCTAAGTTCTTTGTGATTTTCTCTTAACACGTCCATTCGATCGCTTTTGTGTAAATGAATCCTCCTTACAGGATCAAATACACGCTCTACCTCCAATATTATATTTTTTAAGTAAAAAATAAATCACCAATAATAATACTATAATCAGAATTTTATAACCGTCCTTTTGACAGTACAGTCACACAAATACATACTACTAAAAAATACATTTCCAGTTACAAATTAACATCTGTTATAATAGAGAGACAAACGTTGAAAAGGGGGTGACAATTTTGTAAATAATAGCAAAATAGGAAGTAAAACAAATATTGTTTCGCTGTTTTTTTTTTTTATACAATTGTTTCGCTGTTTTTAATGTTTGTTATTTTGACAGATGTTAAAACTGAAGAAAATAAATACATTATTTCAACAAATAACGTTGTTTCCGCATTTTATAATCGTCCTTTAAACATTACAGTCACACACATAAACACAATATTATATAGCTTCAATATATAAATGATAAGTAATTTTTATCTATTACTCCATCCATCCGACCCTCAATATAAGAATTATTTAGGGATCGAATTGATTTTATTTCTAAATATAAGACATGTTTCTAACTTTTCTTAATTTTTCCCTAAATTATCATTACCGGTGCTCTATCAAGTAAGAAAAAGATGGTGGGAATAAAAATATATGATTTAAGTGTTTAAGTAATACCCCCTCCGTCCCTATATATAAGAGCTAAAAATTTGAATGGTTTTATCCCTTTTTATAAGAGCCTGACACAATTTGTCAATGCATTTAATGAGTTTTTTTCCCATTTTACCCATTATTATTCTCTCTATTCACATTCTCTTTCATACTCATTTATAATACTATTATCACATTTATCTCTCTTACATAAATAAGGGTAAACTTGAGAAAACAAAATCATTTCTGACATATTTATTTCTTTCAACTACTTCCTTAATCTGTGTGATTTTACCTCTTTGGCTCTTATAATAAGGGACGGAGCGAGTATCATGTTATTTCAACTAAATTAACTAATATCTTCAATGTAATCAAATTAGATGAATATGTTTTATATTTAGGATCAAAGAGAGAATAATATCTAGAGGAATTCATATTTAAAAAAAAACAAACAAAAAACAAAAGCACTTAATTTGTTCCAAACCTTGAACCATCGCATTTCACTTTGCATTTGTAATGCAGCTCCTGCAATATAGTTATAATGGGAGGAAGGAGACAATATAGCTGCCTTATTAAGCAATCTATCTCCACCAAAATCTGTTTTTGATGCTGCTAGGTTCCTAAATCGAAATCCATTGATAAGATTGAAAACCTTATAGCTTGACGACATTCCACAGCTTTGAAGAAAATGCCCCCATATCGTATTGTATTTAAGGCAACCAACCATGTCGATTGTGGGCTTGCTTTTGATACTTGTAACAAAAACTTTGCATTCCCTTTCATGGCAGCTGTAAGCAGTGACTGTACAACCATAACTTTTTTTATGTCGTCTGCAAATTTTACATTCTTACAAACTATGCTTAGAATGTCTTTGTCTTGTTTATGTTGCAACTTCAGCCTTTGAATTTCCGTCATCCCTGGATATGTAATTGCTAATTATATTACTCTTGGATAACTTGTTGCCTAAATATTGATTTTAATTATGACAATATTCGCTGTCAAGCGTTAACCACTAGCCCACAGATCGCAAGTAGTATAAAATATTGTTCCCACGGAGATTTGGACTAAATTCTTTGACCAAGCAAAAGACTAAGTGATTTCAATCAAATTGAAATAAGAAAATATTGTTAGTTTGTGTAAAGAAATGTTGAAAATCTATTTCTAAAAACTAGAAAGTGATAAAAACAATGGTTCTTTTGACTTAAAGGGTTAAATGGGGTCTAGGATTATTTATCTTATTTGCATTTCATAAGACATGAAGAACTCCCTCTCAAATTGTATTTTCAATGAATATATGTGTTTGTCTAGAGTTCATATGCACTTGACTAAGCTCTCTCAAGTCAAAATCAAATTTATCTTTCCGTTAAAATGCACAATCTCTTGCTACAAATCATGAAAATCCCCTTTGAAAACAAACCCTAATGTGACAATACAAGGTTAGCAAAGATATCTCTATTTTACCAACAAACTTTCCATTATTTATCATGTAAATTTCAAGTCAAGCATGATTTTAACCAAGTTCTACACATAGATTAGCTCTCGCAAGTCAAACCCACATGAACAAATTAAGCTAAATGGTGGCCAAACACTTAGAAGCATTGAGAGAAGGATAAAATCCACACACACACACACACATATCATTTACTACCAAAAGAGAGGAAGAAGCAAGTCTTAATCCATACAAAGGTTCAAAACAATCCTAGAATGGAAGTTTAGCCACTCATGGAGTGAAAACAACAAATATGGAAAATATACATAGCCATAGAGAAATTTCAGAGAAGAAAGAGAGAAGAACAAGAAAAACCAAGGGAAATGAGGTTGAATCTCTTCAAATCTTCAATCTCCACTTGAATCTCGTTGAAAATCCTTAAGCCCTATCTTAGAAATGCTCTCAAGTAGCCGCCAAAGAAAGCCCAAGTCAAAAGAATGAGGTACTGTGCGAGTTTTGGGTGTTTTTAAATTCTATTTTCGAGTTGAAGGGTTCATTGTGCACTCTGTCAGCAGTTTTGGCCGCGGCCAAGAATTTTGCCTGCACTAGTTGGCTGCGGCCAATAACTCTGTGCTTGGAATTTTTCTAGATTTGGTTACGGCCAGGAATTTTGCCTGTCTTTTGGCAGCAGCCAATAACTTTCTACAGCTTCTCTTTTCATCTTTCTTGGTTGCTTTAACTCTTCTTTTCCACTTCTTGCTCCTTGATTTTTGCTTCAAATACAACTCAAATATGGCGTAATTGATTGGCTTCAACCACCTAACAAGCAATAAGACCTACTAAGACCAAAGTTGATAAAAAATAGGGTAAAATATTCACATTTAAATCAATAATTCAATGACTTTAACCCAAACATCAACTTGGCACATTTTCCTATCATGTGTGCATCAAAATATGTATAAATCCACCCAAAAAGTGTAAGAAATATAGGAAAATATGCTAAAATGACATGAATTTCAAGATGTTAACGCACCCCTAAACTTGAACTTTTGCTCGTCATCGAGTAAAACAAGTGATGCAAAAGTTAGATTCACTAATTATCCATTTATGGTCCATGCATGATGATTTCCTCATTGGTTTTTCAAGATCATATAATCAAGAGGAAAGAAGTGGAGTAGATGCAAATGCTAGATTTGCAAATTAAAAACAAATTTCCTACCAATTTTCAAAAGTGTGTGTGTGTGAAGAGTCATAGAATAATTGTCTTGCAGTTGTCAAGATCAAATGCAACATTTCAACATGTATAAAACAATCTCAACATCAAGACTTCATAAGCTCAAAATCTCCTCTCTCTTCACCACAAAATGATTCCACACAATTCCAAAATCAATGGGACTTTATAAGCTTGTAATGAGGCTCAGGGTTAGGCTAGTGAAAGAAAGGTAAAGAGAGGAATTCAAACATCTTGAGATAAGTGACTACATGCATCTCTTCCATCTTCCTTCACTTCATAATATTTTTTTTACAAGAAGCAACCACTCCCCCAAACTTGTTTTGAATTGAAATCTTTGTTCTCCAAGTCTTATTGAGATGATTAAACTACATTTTTTTCTTTTTCTTTTTCTCATCATTTTTTTGATTTAGGAGTACAAGCTATTGAGAACATCATGCACCATTTATATTCCCCACACCAATTTTTGTGCCATCTTGCACATTTAGAAACCATCAAATCCCTCATACCAAAGATTAGTCAATTATCTCAAAATTTGGGTAATTCATGGTTTTATCAAATTGCTAAGGTCAAAGTCCATTTTGGGTTCCAAAAATAAACTTTATATGGTTTTTCATTATAAGGCTCAAAGTGCAAATTGATTAATGTTATGGGTTGGCTTGAAAGGCTCAAACTCAACAAAAAGAATGCTCAAATCATTTTTCAAAAATGTGTGAAAACATCTAATTGTTTCAAGAGATTTAAAAATGAGTTCTAAAGCTTTTCAATTGAGATAGAAAATATATGCCAACTTGCTACCAAGTCTCCCAACAAAAGCATTCAAATCATTCAATAATTTCTTGCGCATGAATTTTGTTTCCAAAAATTGCTAGGAATTAAGTTTTAAAATACAAATCAATCATCCACAAATATTGACTACAATTTCCTATCAAACATATCACCAAAGCAACTTTTCTATCATTGGATTACATATTAACCATATGAGATAATTAATCAATCTAACTCAACTTTCAAACATTCAAAATCACAAAACAGTCTAGAGTTCCCAAAATTGAATTCCATGCCAAATTAGCCAAAAAGTTCAAAAATACCCTCACCCCCAAAATTAAAATGGACAGTGTCCTCACTGTCACAAGGCGAAAATGAGGGCCTTCTCGCATGCAATAATATCCCCAAAAACATCAAAAGAAATTGCATGAGAGGTTCAAAACATCACTTGTAATCAATGGAGTATATATATCAATCATATCCACAAGTAACAAAGTGAAAGTTAGCCGTATCATATACAAAATGAGCTAACTAACCTAGCAGTTCACAATGTTAAACAAGTCCATTCCAACCAGGTATCAACAAAATATGAGAGCAAAGTAACGCAACAATCACAATTTGCCCAAAAGGTATTGCACTACAAAGGGTGGTCAAGAAATCCTAGAGATGCTATCCAATGAGAAAGTTAGGACTAACAACCAAGAGCTAACTACTCTCGATGATTATCATCACAACAACACAATTATATATCCAGATCCACTTGTTCATCTACAATGCCAACATCAGTATTGGCCTCTTCATTAGCCATACGCAGCACCAAATTTTATCCACATACTCCCTGCAAGCCAAAATAGAATAATTTTAGTTTAGAATTGTATTAATTTTTTTGCCTTCGTAAAAAATCATATTAATATTCAAGAAATAAGCATATGTTTAAATGGGATATTCCGATGAAATTAATCAGCAAGTAGTTCAGCTGAATTTACTCGTGCTTCCCTAACAATTACAGGATGTAAAGTCATGCATGAATCAAATACTGAAACAAGGTAACAGGCTGCTGTTTCTTGGTGTAGGGCCTCTATTGCTTGTTTGGTCCCACTTGAAATAGTAGGAGAGGAGTATGTTTATGCGTTTCATGGTGTACAATTATTTTTACATATTTACTTTTAAGGGGTAAAATTAATTCTTCATCATTAACCTAAACGGATATGGTTCTTGATTGAGGTTTCCCTTTCTCATAAAAAAAAGGAAAGGCTGAAGGGAAACAATCAAGATCTATTAGTTATTTTTAAGAGTTAATATTACTATATTGGTATTAACAGTTTTATTTTATTTGATTCTGTTTTTAATCCATGTAATTTCAAATCTTGATTTTCTTAGCTATTGTTTGTTCTTAAAGTCTTGATAGATAATGATTTGTTGAAGTCAATCCCGTCTCTGTACATGGGTAATGAAAATTGCCACTGCATAAAAATTTATAATGATTCTCATCGTTAAAAAAAGAAATTTATAATGATAATGAAACCAATCTTGTTGGGGAAAAAAAGAAACCAATATTAGTTTTTCCATAAACACCAAGATTTATCTTTAATATATTAAATAAAAAGAGAAGACATGAAAAAAAAAGGCAGACATATAACATCTAGTACTAGCAAAGCCAGTTATGGAAGGGCAATAAATGTGGTAATAATATAACCATAAAAGGGAATCGTCAACACTAGATTTGTGTTTCATTATATATGTGTGAATGTATATATAGTACTCCTAAATATTTGAAATTTAAACAATGACTAATAAACGCTTTAATATACAAATTTCAAGTTTTTTTTTTTTACATATAATTGAATTTTTTAATTGTTAAATATGAAAAAATATTTAATTTCATATTAACATTTAAATAATAATGTCTTTTTGTTTTTTAATTCAAGCTCCCGAACAAGGTTGTTAAACTCGTGAAAAGAATGTAAAATTGGATTTTAAACTCGAATCATAAACTTATAATAGTTTACCTTTATTGATAAGTACGCGTTTCCAGTATATAATTAGATAAGAAATATAAAAAATAATGATAATTTGACTTGAATATATTTTAAATATAAATAGTTGATATTAAATATATCAACATTCATACTTTATCTAACTCAATAAAGAAATTTCTATGAAATATGGTCAAATAAAAATAATTAATATAAGATTTATAGCAAGTTAATACGATTTTTCATAAGGTAAAAACGTAAAAACGGTAAATTCGGCATGTAAACTTGTGAGTTTTTATCGAGTTTACAGCCAGTACGAATTTAAGTGACTTGTGACACGTTTTGGTTTAGTAGAGCCGTAAAAACGGTAAAATCGGAGAGTCAACTCGTGAGTTTGACAACAATGCTCCTGAATATAATCGTAATCTTTCCGCAATAAAACCCCGTCAACTACTTGATGCCCAATAATTCATATATTGAAAACAACCATTCAAAATTAATAGCTCAAATCTGGCAGGGTGTGGATGGCCTATACGAGTCTAATCATGTTTAGGGGAAACATTAACAGTAATAACTTTGATTAAAATTTGACCTCTGAAAAAAAGTAGTTGGCTGTCAACTAACTTTAACAACACCAATTTATTACAACTAATTTGTTATTTTTTAAAAAATACATTTAAATATCTCATATTGAAAAGGTGGGAAAATGATGTAAGGAAAAGGAGCCATTCCTCTCCCCTCATGTTGATATGTTGATATGATTGAGCACTTAAAAAGTTAAAATTGATACAAAGCCTGTTGAAGCAATCAGAACATTTATACAAGTATGTAATTCAGAGATGCCCCACTACGTTTATTGTTCGATCCTTCCTTTAATAGGAGAATGGCAATAGGATATGAAACATTAATTCAAAATGAATTATTTCCTCAAAAAAATGAGGAAACTCTAATACATTGCGAAGGTCTTAGAAACAACGTACTTGCAATATTTTTTACTCATGGGCCAATTCAAACCAACCGTCTCAGAGTTCCTATATAAAGGGTTACTAGGGCTAAGGCCTTCTTCATTATGCATGCAAATTTATAGGCTTTGCATATTATATATCCTATCATCTATATCTGGTTTGTTTCAAAAGAGAATTAAGAAAGATGTCTCATATTGTGAAGGTTGAAATTGATATCTACCTAAATGCTTCTGCTGAGCAGTTTCATGAGATCTTCAGCAGCAAACCTCATCACATTGCCAACATTACTCCTAGCAAAATCAAGGGTGTGACTGAAGAGCACCACTTTTGAGTGTGTGTGCGTGTAGTACGCCCTTGGTTCCATCCTTCAAGAAAATAAGAACCAAGGGGATAGTGGAAGCTAACCCCCGGGTGTCGTTCGCTTGAGGAGCCTAAACGGAAAAGATGACCTAGTAACTAGTATGCAAACTATTAAACACGGGTAAAAAGTATTGTATTTTGTTTTTTATTTAGAAAAGATGCAAAAGGTATGATATGTTCAAAAGTAAAATAAAGATAGGATAAAAGTGAGATTTGGAGGAGGATGGAAATGGAATCATTCTTGATAAATGGGAACTTTGGGATTCATCGCTTTAAAAGATTTTCAGGGAGTTTTTGTTGATTTTCGAAAGGCCCCTAGAGGAACCCCTCTAGGCTAAGCTTAGGTTAATTTAATTAATGTTGGAACCCTGCACATTACTTAATTTAACCTAAGTTGATTAAGCTCAAAATCAAAGTGAACTTACTAATTGTAAGGGGCTCCTAATCCAACAACCGGAGCCCCGAATTTCCACTTAATTAATCCTAGGGCTTAATTAATTATTGGAACCCCGCATAACAAATTAAGACTCTAGGATTGAAGCCCAATGCCACTCATACAATTTGACAAATTCAATACCAATTAAACCTACTTATCGCAAGGAACTATTGATCCTACAACCGGAACCCCGAATTGCAACCAAATTAGCCTATTAATTCCAATTTATTGGTGGAACCCCATCCAATAACTTGAACCCAATAGGTTGAAGTCCAATGTCACTCAAGCAATTAGTAGATTTACTTGCCAATTTCTAAACATAAATACTTGACACCATGATCCACTAAACAAGAACCCTCATTTAGCACAAGATTTTAACAAGAAAACATATATTAAATGATGAACCCATACAAATAAAATATGCTCAAGTCAATAAGTTCAATGTCAAACATCCATACAAAGAAAATAAAGAAGATAGGTTGTTTCTACCACTCTCATACAAGATATAGAATAAGCTTACAACCAAATGCATAAGTCAAATCCTAGAACCCTAGATAATTTGAAATATACAAGAGGAAGAGAGAGTGGAGAACAACACTCCCCTTTGAAGCTTCAAGCTCCTCCCTTGATCTCCATCACCAAGAATAAACAGGCTTAGTAGCTGCTCTTCATAGGAGAAGCATCAACCAAGGTGGAGGAAATGGTGGAAGCCATGGATGTTGGGTGGAGAAGAGGGTGGAAGATGAAGATTAGATGAGAGAATTGAGAGGATTAGGGTTAGGAAGTGTGTGGTGGCTCCAAATCTGAGGTCTAGAGCTTCAAAAATGGTTTATATATGGTCTGGGGTCAAGTTAAATAAGTGGGTATGAGATTTGTCCCGAATGAAGTCCAAAATTCGTGTCTGCTGTGTTGCTGTCACAGGGCTGCTTGCTGTGGGCTTGCCACAGCTAGCCCACGGCGACCTAACATGTTCTCTGCCTTGGGACTTTTCTGTAATTTTCGAATTTTGGGTCCTTTTCTGTAATTTGGGAATTTCGGGGTCCTTTTCTATAATTTTCACAATTTACCAAAAAAACTTTTATTTTCCCTTTTTTCTTGAAATTTCAGCTTCTAACCCCAATTTCTCCCATTTTCAAGTGTCCTACAATATAAAATAATATCAAGAAATATGAATAGCTCCAATTAATCAATTAAATCAAGAGTAATCACAAAATCATTTCAAAAATGCCCTTTTTACCACTAAGTGCATGTAATTACTCTAAAATCTTATTTCTTCACAAGATATGTAATAATTTTCAAATAACATGATAAAAGACCTCTAATATTATATGAAATATGTGCAAATCTTGGGATTTATCAGTGACTAAGCATCAAGGTGATTTTGGAAAAGTTGGCTCCATCATTGTATGGAATTACGTTCATGGTGAGTCTAGTAATAGATTTAAATGATTTGCAATTTCAAGTTTTGTTTTTTTACATATAATTGAAGTTTTAATTTTTAAATATGAAAAAATATTTAATTTCAGATTAACATTTAAATAATAATGTATTTTTTTAATTCAAGCTCCCGAATATAATCGTAATCTTTCCGCAATAAAGCCCCGTCAACTACTTGATGTCCAATAATTCATATATTGAAAACAACCATTCAAAACTAATAGCTCAAATCTGGCAGGGTTTGGGTGGCCTATACGAATTTAATCATGTTTAGGAGAAAAGTAATAGTAATAACTTTGATTAAAATTTGACCTCTGAGAAAAAGTCGTTGGCTGTCAACTAACTTTAACAACACCAGTTTATTACAATTAATTTGTTATTTTTAAAAAAATACATTTAAATATCTCATATTGATATGACTGAGCACTTAAAAAGTTAAAATTGATACAAAGCCTTTTGAAGTAATAAGAACATTTATACAAGGATGTAATCCCGAGATATCCCACTACGTTTATTGTTCGACCCTTCAGGAGAATGGCAAATAGGATATGAAACATTAATTCAAAATGAATTATTTCCTAAAAAAAAAAAAGATGAAACTCCAATACATTGCGAAGGCCCTAGAAATAACGTGCTTTTAATATTTTTTACTCACGGCCAATTCAAACCAACCGTCTCAGAGTTCCTATATAAAGGGTTACTAGGGCTAAGGCCTTCTTCATTGTGCATGCAAATTTATAGGCTTTGCATATTATATATCCTATCATCTATATGTGGTTTGTTTCAAAAGAGAATTAAGAAAGATGTCTCATATTGGGAAGGTTGAAATTGATGTCCACCTAAATGCTTCTGCTGAGCAGTTTCATGAGATCTTCAGCAGCAAACCTCATCACATTGCCAACATTACTCCTGGAAAAATCAAGGGTGTGACTAAG
Source organism: Mimosa bimucronata (assembly GCA_037074515.1). NCBI lineage: Eukaryota > Viridiplantae > Streptophyta > Magnoliopsida > Fabales > Fabaceae > Mimosa > Mimosa bimucronata. The sequence goes on from CM073447.1 coordinate 2,468,855, forward strand.
CATCAAGGTGATTTTGGAAAAGTTGGCTCCATCATTGTCTGGAATTACGTCCATGGTAAGTCTAGTAGTAGATTTAAATGATTTGCAAAGGTGATGAAATTTTGGTCCTTATTATTGTAATGAACATTGAAAATAGCTCTACCACTCACTTTTGATTATCCTCTAAATTTGATATTTAAGACACGATCACACACACACACACACACATATGATACTGCACAGATGGGAAGCACTGTGTGGCGAAGGAAGAGATTGAAGCTGTGGATCAAGCAAAGAATCTGATAACTTTCAAGGTAATAGAGGGAGATTTACTGCATCATTACAAGAGCTTTAAGACTACAATTCAAGTGAATCCAAAGGCAAAAGGGAGTGTGGCCCACTGGACTATTGAGTATGAGAAACTTCATGGGAGAATTCCAGATCCACACTCTTTGACTCAGTTTGTGGCAGAATGGACAAGAGAGATTGATGCGAGCCTCACACAGGGACAAGGACATGACGAGCAATTATTGGGAAAGATGGAAATTGATGTTCACATAAATGCTTCTCCTGATAAGTTTCATGAAATTATTGGTAGCAAGCCTCACCACATTGCCAACGTTTCTCCTGCAAGAATTAAGCATGCTATTGTTGAAGGAAGTTGGGGCAAGGTCGGTTCTGTCATCACCTGGCACTACGTCGTTGGTACATTCTCAACTACTCTCTCTCTCTCGCTCCCTCCCCCCCCCCCCCCCCCCCCAACCCACACACACACACACATTATTGCGGTTCATAATTCGGTTGATTTGCATTGATGGAAATATAGGATACGTTAGGCAAACCACATTGGGATCCAACTCAAGACTTCCCACACGTAGGAGAATTTTCATGCCAGTAGGCCATGACTCATGGGATCATCCTTCTTTGATGAACTTGCCCTAAACTTGCTGCAAATTTCAATCAAAAGCCAATTAACTGAGCAATGTTTATATTGTTTTTTCAGATGCCTATGGTCAAGGTTTTGGGGTTTAACAGTGTTTGCTTGACTAGCTTACAGCTTCTGTGTAAAACATTTTTTATCAGCTCTCAAGGATTTTACACAATTAATTGAGTTAGCTACACATAAATGGGTGCAAAAAAGGTGCCTTTCTTCAATCTGTTTATTCATAGCAAAAGGACCTAGGATCTCTATATTTTAAAGGCAGGCTTGAAAATTTAATGCGTTAATAGCCTAAGTTGAGTAAGATGGTGTGTCTTGGATAAATGGTAAGGTTGTGTAAATATTTCCCTCTTCAAATCCCACATGATGGGGAGTCTTGTGCACTGGGCTACCCTTTTAATAGACAAGTGGAGTAAGGATTAATTTAAAACAATTTCAGCTTATATGAGATCCAAGAGTTGAATTTGTTTTACGTTGAATATGATGCTAATTGAAGAACAAATTTGTGGTGGTGTATAAATTATGCTGAAGGGAAAAATTGTGTGGTTAAGGAGGTGATTGAGGCCATAGATGCAAACAAGAATCTGATCACTTTGAGGGTTGTGGAGGGAGATGTTCTCAAGGATTACAAGACACTGAATCTTACCATTCAAGCAATTCCAAAAGATAAAGGAAGTTTGGTGCACGTGACTATGGAATATGAGAGGCTGAAAGGTCACATTCCTGACCCTCACACTCTCTTGGAATTAGCTACTGAAATTGCCAAAGATATTGATGCTCATCTTCTTAACCAGTAAAACCCATTTTAAAAGCTTACCCTTTGCTACTACTTATCTCATTTGTATTTCTAGATAGTTGTGTCATGCATGGGATTTGAGTCTCGTTAACTTTTTAGAGAATCAAAATAAGGTGTTTGTTTCAGAGAAGAAAAGTACAATGTGTGTGAGATGGTGAACCTCTCACATTATATTGTATCCTTTCCTTTTATTGAAATCAACACTGCTAATCTCTTAAGAAATTGAAGGATTCAAATCCTTGAGTTCATAATCGTGTCTTTGTATTGTATGCAATAAAAACAGCTTTAGTCAGAAGTTGTAACACTCGTATCTCTTTTTTTATGTATTGTGATATGAAATCCATGGTTGATTGTTCATTTCTTGCTGCCTTTAAATTAATTGGGTGTATCATATTACTCTACTTTTTTTTGGGCTAATATACAAAGCTTCCCAATAAGTATTCCCCGAATATATTGATGCTACCAAAATTTAAATAAAGTTCCGCAAGTGTACGGGCCGTAAAAATAGTAAAATGACAAATCAAGGTCGATCCCACAGAGACTCAAAACAATTGATTATTAGGCATTAAATCTCCTATTTTTGTTTAAGGTGAGCGAAACAAAAAATGAATTCAAATGAGTGAAAAAGAAAATAACTAATATCTAATAAAAACAAAAACATTCATACTGATTAAATTCAAGAATTAAATGAACAACCTAGAGCCACCAATCCCTTATTTGTTTCTTAGATTTTATTCCCACTAAATTAATTATGCCTTAACTTAATCAGCTAATCTAGAGTCCTAGTGTCTATAAATTCCTGTCGGTCCACCTATATCCTTACCTAAATTAATTGTGTAATGTCTCACATATATTAACTAGATACAATTTATATCGGTAACACTCTAATTTGACTATGCGGAGCTTCTAGGTATATGTCTATCTTAGACGCCAATGAGATTAAATCCAATTCCTTAGATTACAATCTAATTCCACATTATTTAATCACATGGTCTATTTAGAATTCCCTCCGTCGAGTTCAATCATAAATTCCCTAAACATGTTCAATGGTGGCCAATCACTAAACAATAATGAGTAAAATCAAGATTAAATAAATTGAATTAAAATTAAGCATAACTAATCAGTGGGAAAATCTCTAAGTCACAAACAAGTTCATAGTGCTCTAAAGTTGTACAAGAAAACTAGCCACACATAGGTTCCAAATCAATTTCAACAAAAATCAAAACTGAGTATGAAATCATAGCGACAAGGAAGAAGAAGAAAGTAAAACTCTGATGGAGTAGATGATAATGAACAGTATCAGCTCCCCCTCTCTAGTTCGAACCCACTGAAGAAGAAAGAGAAAAATTACTCCACAGTGCCGCTAACTTCCTCCTGCTTCTTGCGCATTCAGTGGGTGTTTGGGTAGTGTGTATATGATTGAAAGAATTAGCTCCCCCCTCTCTTGTGATGGATGAATTAGTATATAAAGAGTGGCCTCATATGCTCTCCCTCACATGATAATGATTGATTATAATTTAGGTCTCTTTTATTTCCAATTCCATCATGCACATGTGTGTAGTGGCAGCCAAGAAAAGGAAAAAAAAAAAGAAAACTTAAATCAAATCAAATAACAACAATTATAATAAACTAAAACTTTTTTTTTGTTTTTGACATATGCTTATCTTTTTATTTTTGGTAACTTTCCTATTTTAATTCAAAACAAGATAATTCAAAAGAAATCCCCAAATAATGTATCAATTTGGTATCTTTTCAAATCACAACAAAATCTCTCAATTTTTGAATTGATGACTCCCCAAATACAATAAAATATTTCTAAAAATCTATTCAATATGGGGAGTCATCATATATGCAAACACCATAAATTTCTTAGGAGCAACAATACATATAAACATTTCAAAATGGTGAAAAAAGCTATTGTTCGCACAAAAAGTGCATGGGTCGCGCCAAGTAATAAAATGATAAGTAAAGTATCATTCCCACGAGGATTTGGTTCTAAAAACTGGTCAAGTAGTGATTATCACACTTTTGCCCAATTTAAGTGAGACAAATATTGATATTGAAGAGTTACTATGAAATAAACCTATGCTAAATGAAAAAAATATTATAAACAAGTGATTTTTCAACTTTAAAGACAAAATGCACTACTACAAAAAGTACTTTTAATGTCACAAATTTTGGGGGTTTTCACGTCACTTTTTCAAGGGACATTGAATCAAGTGACATGGAAAATAGACTTTTAACGTCACATAAACAAGTGACATAAAAAGTCAGAGAAACAACGTCACACATAATATTATGTGTGACGTTGTAAGTTGCTCGGAGAAACCACGTCACACATAATATTTATGTGTGACGTGGTTTCCAGGAAACCACGTCACACAAGATATCTTGTGTGACATGGTTTCCTGGAAACCATGTCACACATAATTTACATGGTTTCCTGGAAACCATGTCACACAAGATATCTTGTGTGACGTGGTTTTCTGGAAACCATGTCACACATAAATTATGTGTGACATGGTTTCCAGGAAACCACGTCACACAAGATATTATTTGTGACGTGGTTTCTTTTTTTTTTAAAAAAAAACGTTTTTAATTTTTCTATTCCCCGTTGATATTTAGCAATTTGAGAACAAAAACCTATTCAAACCAATTTACAAGACTTATAAAACATTTTGGCAAGTATGCAATATAATTATGAGATTGAGGGAATAATTAATGTGTGATTAATGCAGGAACTCGGTCACAAAATGAACTAGGCTATCTCTGATATGGCACAGTTTTATATTTTGAAGGTGAAGTGAATATTTATGAGTTAGATTTTAAAGCTTTGTTTTGATTAGTTTAAGACACTTAGAATCCTTGTGGTGTACTCATTCAGTTCATAATAATATGCAAGAGTAGTAAGACATTATTTTTTCAAGCATAATGTTACATAATATATTCATATATTTTATTAGAGTGACAATTCAGATACGTTTTTTTATTTAAAAATGTAAATCTTTTAGAAATATTAAATAAAAACACATTGAAGCTAAGTCCAGTTTTAATATGAACGCTCCATATTTAATGCTCAATCAGCAACCAAACTCATTTTTTTTCCTAAACAAATATTAAATAACATTGAAACTGAGTCTAGTTTTAAATGTGCATATATATATATTTCAGTCTAAAAAGTAATAGAAATAATCATGAAACACATGAGCATTATATTGAAAATTTGAATTTAAAAAATATTCATCAAGGAAAAGAAATCTTCTAGCAAAGGGGGATGGGATTCCCTTCATTTCCACTCTAACTACCAAATATTAGCTCCATTCTTAAATATAAGATTTAATTTATAATTTGCAGCAATTACAACGTAACAGCATTTGCAAACCAATTTACAATTGAACATTAAACATTCTATGGCAGACCAATTTACAAGACTTACAAAACCATTAAATATTCTATGGCATTTTTTGCAATTTACAATTGAGAAAAAAAGGCAGCAGATTTAATTTTCAGGAAAAAAAAGGAAAAGAAGGAACCTGGATGAAGTGAAGCTGCGAACGGAGGCACGATTGAAATTGTTGAACCCGATAGGAGGAAAACAGAGCTGAAAAAAAAATCTTGAACAAGTAAAAAAAAAGAACCCTATAGAAATTGCATATTTAATTACCAGGAAAAAAAAAGAAAAAAGAAAAGAAGAAATGAACCTGCAGGTGGAGGGTGAGGGGGATGGGGGGCGTTTGGGGGGAGTTGTGGGGGGAGGGAAGGGGGGAGCTGTGGGTTAGGGGGTAGGGGAGCTGTGGGCACCAGGGGGAGCTAGGGGTGTTGGAGGGGGGAGCTGTGGGCGTTGGGGGGTAGGGAAGCTGAGGACACGGGAGTGTGGATGAGGGAGAGTTGGAGTTGATGTTTTTGTTTTGGGGGGGGGGGGGGGTGGGGGTGGGAGACAGCTGGAGTTGATGGTTTTTATTTTGGGGGGCGCGAAATGAAAAAATTAAAGTGGGGGAGCGGGAAATAAAAAAAAAGGAGGGGACGGGTTTTCCACGTCACACCAAAATTTTGGTGTGATGTGGAAAACAACTTTCAACGTCACACCACATTTTGGTGTGACGTTGAAAGTGGTTTCAATGTGGGAGGGGGGGCGGGAAATGAAAAAAAAAAGAGGGACGGGTTTTCCACGTCACACCAAAATTTTGGTGTGACGTGGAAAACAACTTTCAACGTCACACCACATTTTGGTGTGACGTTGAAAGTGGTTTCAATGTGGGAGGGGGGGGCGGGAAATGAAAAAAAAAAAGAGGGACGGGTTTTCCACGTCACACCAAAATTTTGGTGTGACGTGGAAAACAACTTTCAACGTCACACCACATTTTGGTGTGACGTTGAAAGTGGTTTCAACGTCACACCAAATTTTGGTGTGACGTTGAAACATTTTCCATGTCACACCAAAATTTGGTGTGACATGGAAAGTGCTTTTCAATGTCACACTTAATTTAAGTGTGACATTGAAAAGTTTTAACATCACACTTAATTTTAAGTGTGATGTTGTTTCTTTCTTCTTTGTTTTCAATGTCACATTTTTAAATAAGTGACGTTAATTGGTGACATAAAAAGGGCTTTTTGTAGTAGTGATGGGACCTAAGGTTATTGATTCCCCTTGTATTTCTTAAAATACAATTAACCTCCTCTCAAAGATGTTCTCAATGAAATCATGTGCTAGTCTAGGATTCATAAAGTACTTGTAAAATCTTTCTCAAGTCAAGAACAAGTGTTTGATCTCACTAATTACTCAATCTCTTGTTACAATTAATAAAACCCAATTTTCATGCTCTAATCCAAAGTTAGCAAGTATATCTCTATCTTACCAACAAAACCATCCATTCATCATGCAAACTTCAAGTTCTTACACTATTTTACCCTCAATCTAGCCCTCACAAGTATCAATAAAGTGAACACAACATCTAAATGGTGATCAATCACTTAGAAGTATAAGAAAAAGAGTAAAATAAATACATATATCTCATTAATCACAAAATGAGAGGAGTAATCAAGAGTTAATCCATACAAGGGTTCAAAATAATCCTAGAATCAAAGCTTTAGCTCCACATGTTCAGAAGATCCAAGAAAATATATACATATATCAGCACAATCCTAGAACAAGAGAGAAGGAAAGGAAAATGGAGAAGAAAAACCAAGAATTGAAGCCAAAATCTCTTCCAAACTTCAATCATTTGCTCTAACCTCCTCCAAGACCCAAACCCTAGCACACAAAGCTCCCAAGAATGCCCAAGAATATAAGAGTGTCGGTCTCCTTCGATTTCTCCCCTTTAAACACTAAAATTTCCGTCTAATCAGTGCTGTGCGTTTTGCTGTAGCGCTTGAGCTGTGGCCCAGAAATTTGAGCTGCGACTCAATTTGCTTTTGTGTTGAAATGAGCTACGGCCCATTTTGGTTTTGTCATTTGCTTTCAGTTTGCTCCAAAATGAGCTGCGGCTCAAAACAGAATGGGTTGTGGCTCATTTTTCTTCTGAAAATTTGAGTTCTTCTATTGCAAATGGGGTGCTCTATCTATGATTTGGCATCACTTTGATCTTCTTTGAATTCTCAAATGACTTGATTCTAATTCTCTTACCAAATCATACATTGCAAAATAATAAATTTGATAAGCTCATAATAAACAAGGAGGAGGAAAACACAAAATATGCACAATTGGGCAAAAATGTGCAACAAAAAACATCATGCACATTTTCCTATATTTGACTATCCAAAATATGCACAAATGCACCAAACATTGTATAAAATTCAAGGAAAATGTGCCAAAAAGACATGAAATTCTAGAGGTTAACAGCTATATATGCGTGTTAATGTCCGATAATATTTAGGCAATGTATTAGTTTTTTAAACATGATAAAATGCAGGATGATCGCATCAACAAAAACTAGTTAATATATTGTTTACGACCAACTAGACCATTGGCAATTGTTTTTCCTTTTAGTTCTGTCAATGGGTCCCTCAGTTTTTCTTCTTGTACAGTATGAATTAATAAAGAATATCGAAACTTAGAGTGGGTTGTACGGGTTCGAGTTTTTCTAAAATATGTTCTTAATACTTAAATATTGGTATCTAAGAGGGAAGAAATGATACATCTTGGGTCTTGGAGGAGGTGTGGATCAAGTCCAAATATATGGACCACAAAGTCGGGCGAGATGAATAGACCGTGTCTAATACCAAAAATGAATACTAAACAAAAATCCTCATCGCATTTATAAAAACTTCTTATTGCTTCACATCAAGAAAAATTCGTTGATACCATGATAGAGATGACCATTATTTTTAGGTTTGATGACTTGCAAGGAGTGACAGAACAGTGATAACATCTCATCACTTCATTGAGGCAATAATAAATATCTACCGCCATAGAAATAATTCATTCATGCCATTAAATTCGAATTAAAAAAGTTGTTACTAACCAAGTTGTCTGGCAATTAAAAAGGTTTTGAGAAACTCAACACCTACTAGTTTATTTTTTTTGTTTGAAAACTTATAAAGGGGTGATGGTATAGAGATGATGTCCCATTTTAGTGTGGCCAATACAAAAATCCATTGTATTGTTTCCTAATGAAATTGATGGTGTATTGTTGTTTCTGGATTAAGGTGCATTTTGGCAACGGATTTGTTACAAAAAGCGTGATTGGCACAATTATTTTTAAAATGGTCTATATAAGCCAACCATCTTTTAAAATGGACCAATATAGCCAATACCGTACAGAATTCTATTGTGCCAAGCGCCCCTTTTGTAATAAAGTATTGGTCAAGTTGCTCCATTTTAAAAGATAGTTGGCTTATATGGACCATTTTAAAAATAATTGTGCCAGACACGCTTTTTGCAACAAATCATTGGCCAAAATACACTTTAACCCTTGTTTCTATTGTTCAATCATGTTGTAATTTCAATGTCTCCACTATATGTTGTAGCTATTACTAGTGAAGTAAAGCCATTAGTCTCACGTATATCAAGACAATCTCTTGGCATTGAATTCACCAACTCTTGTACTCCCTCCGTCCCATAATATAAGGTCCTTTTTTAAATGACTTTGTCCCAAAATATAAGGTCCTATTTGATTTTGTTTGAGTAATAAATGCGTTTTTTCCCATTTTACCCATGCATTAATTTTCACACATATTCTCTTTCATATTCTTTTCATAATTACCCTCTCTCTTATTCATAATTAAGGGTACATTTGAAAAGAAGAGTATATTTCCTACACATTTATTGTTGTTAACTAACTTTAACTAATTTTTAGGAACTCGCAATTCGGTTAAAAAGACTTTATATAGTGGGACGGAAGGAGTATTATGTTTAGATGCCCAAACTTTGCTGCCACATGAACAGGTGTTTCACCTTTGATAGCAATAAATTTTGTTTCTAGGGCAGTAGGATTTGCAGAAATGAATGCTTAAGCAGCTGACAAGTTGTTCTTCGATAATACACATTGTAACTACTTCATTTATGGTAACTCTCTTACAATGTACTTTCAACAGAGATATTTTAAGAAAAAAATTATAAATTTGAAGAATAAAAAGTAGATTAAAATTAGACCAAAATAACCTATTGTCTAGTTAACAAGCTTTATTCTATTGAACGCAATGAAGTGCTTTAAAATCGTGTGAGTAATGAGAACCCAAAATGCAATATTTTGAATACGATGCGCTAACATGTCACAAGTGGTATCAAACCTAGGCTCATGTCAATATCAATGGAACCTTATAAGTGGTATCAAAACTAGGGTCAGGCGAATGTTATTTTTCAACACGTTTTACTTGAATGATAATGAGACCCCAAAACGGACAATTGCAAAAGCGGGACGGTCAAATGTTACAAATGGTATCAAAGCTTGGTTCAGGTTGATGTGCTATCAAGGATGCTAACCACAAGGGGTCGATTGAGAACAGGGAAAGTGAATATAAAATTAAAAAAAATTGAATAAAATCAATTAGCTTTTAATTTCTAAAATCTACACAGACCTATAATTAAATGAAAAATTGCATTACGTGAGTCTCAATTTATTTTGAAAATATATGTTTCATAGCTTATTGTGCAACATAATAAGTTTTTAATATTATTTGGAATATATACTTCTTTGTCCCTTTTGTTAATGAGAAATAAACTCTACTCTTTACATAAAAATAATGGTTATCTTACACAAGGTTCAAAAAACTGGACCGAGTATAGAACTGGCCGAGGTACTGGTTCAAGGGTTAATGGTCTGACCGGGGTCAAACCGGTTATATTAAAATAATATAATTTTATTGTTAACAAAATAAAATAACATTAATAATCACTAATATCAAAATATAAATATAGATGGGCATGTATGATTCATTAAATATGAATATTTTAATGTTTTCATAGAGGAAAAAAAGAAAATGATTACATTTGAAAATTAAGAATGATTTAATTTAACAAAATCCCAACTGAATATGTGTTTTTTAAAGAAACCAAGCAGTAAAAATAGTGCCCATCACATATTGTCAATTTATATATATGTATAATATAAAAATTATAATAAGTGATACACTGATACTACTATTTTTTTTACTCATTAAAAATAACCATATATTTTTTCTTTTAGATTGTATTTGTTGGCTTTTTTATTTGCTATTTATAAATAAAAATCTGAAAATGTAGTGCATGCCTTCCCATTAAACGTTCAAACCTGTGAGCTGGAAAAAAACGTGTGAGTCACACATGAAGGAAATTAAAAGCCCTGGAAAATGCAAAATGACAAACCCTAAATATATAATGGCAACATGATAGCTGCGCCGCTCACAGCAACAACCTCACATTCTTTTTCCTGGACGCCTTTCTCTCCATCTCTTGACCCCCATGTTCAATGGCAGCTCTCATATATGGGGTTTAAAATCACAAATCAGCTCGATTCGTGTAGAGTAAAACAAAAAAAAGTCCTTATTTGGTTTGCTGGCATCTCACTTTATGGTTTTTCTTTTTAACATATTGAAGAGATCCCTTGCCATAAGGTTTGTTTGGCATCACTACCACAGAAAACACCTATACCGGCGCTTTTTTGACCCCTATAGCGGCGCTTTTGAAGTGCCGCTATAGCTAGCGCCGCAATAGGTCACGAGACCTATACCGGCGCTTTGTAAGCGCCGGTATAGGCCTCTCTATAGCGGCGCTTTATTACCCAAAAGCGCCGGTATAGGTGTCTTTTAATTAATTTTTAACTGAAACTGAAAAGGCCTATACCGGCGCTTTTTCTGAAAAGCGCCGGTATAGGATACCCTATACCGGCGCTTATTACAAAAAGCGCCGGTATAGGGTATCTATAGCGGCGCTTTTTAAAAAAGCGCCGGTATAGGTTATATGTTTTTAAAATATACAATTTGTTTTTTAATTCACACCCACCTGCATTATTGCAAAAATTCCAGCAATTGTATACAATTTCAGGCAGTCTATATACACCAGTAACTCAAACAGAGAAGAATATGTACAATAAGACCAAAAGCTATATTGTTCAATTAAGAAAAAAGCATGCATACTACTAGTCAGGCTGTACAATTTGAGTTCTCATAATATGTTACAAAACATTTTATTATTAACATCATTTTGTCTTTTGAAAAAAAAAAAGAAACTCTTTCTTGGAGCAACATTGAACCTTTCCCTTTCCAATTATTTAAAGTGGAGCATCGTTTTATACAGGGTAGAGTAGGAGCCAATAATTTCTCTAAATGAAATCGAAATATGAGGCTCTCATTCATTGAAGCATTTCAATGGTTTAAAGACTCCATGGCTACAGCTTTATATCCGGAGATCCCTGGAACCATACCTAGCTACTAGCACAACTTTACTTATAATTAATAAATGGGGTAACCACGTAGAAGGTATATCAAAAACTGATGGTGGATTGAATTAGTATGGAGAATATAATAATATATTTTTCACTAGTAACTTGTGTCATATTATAAAAAAAAAATTGTATAGAACATACTTTAGCACAACAAAAATGATTGGTCATAAATAAGTCACCGACAACAAATATTTAAAATCCAGAAAATATAGGCCATAGAATAAGACAAAAATCACAAGTCATCAAAAGAATTTCCATTGGAGGAATTCAAAGGCAGAATTAAGAACGCCATTGACACTATTCTTATGTCAGTGTCATGGCTCAGAGAACACCATTCTTGTGTCATCGTTCGCCAGAATCACGCTTACCCCTCTACAAACATAAGTGTCTGTGTGTTTTTTAAGGTTTGTACCACTATTAATTAATTTTAATCAATTAACTTCCCTTTCCCGCAACAACATAAATATTAAAACAGTGGATTAAAAATTCTCCAAATGAGCAAGAAAGGAAGTGGCTCCTTGAGGTGATGTTGAAGCCTCAGCAAAACAGAAAGCAAGAAAGGAAGTGGGTGCAAAGTATTACCTTGATTAGGCAGAGGAAGCAAGAAAGGAAGTGGCTCCTCGAGGTGAGGTTGAAGCTAGCGAAGCTTGGAGGTGGAAATGGGAAGAGAGAGAGCACGGCGGCGGCGGCAAGCCATGAGAGAACAGATCTGAGAACAACGGTGGCAGCGGCAACGATGACGGATTCCGACGAGAGTGAGAGAGAAAGTAAGGGTATAGGATGAGATTAGATTGGAGAGTGAGAGAGAAGCACGAAATAATGAGTATGGGGAGGAAGGTGTCGGCCTTGTCAGGGGGCTTCACGGGTTAGCAGAGAGAGACATTAAAAAAGTGAAAGGTTTTGGTGGAGGGAAAAGTGAAAATTTTTGGCGGAAGGATTATTTTTAAGAGCCTATACCGGCGCTTTTTAAAATAAGCGCCGGTATACCAAAACCAAATTAAAAAAATTTTAAAAATTAAGAAGTCGAAAAGCTTACACCACGCCATCTGGCATACATCAGATTTAAATAAAAATAAAATAAAAATTTATGATGAGCCTATCCCGGCGCTTTCTGTTATAAGCGCCGGGATATCCAAACCCAATTAAAAAAATTAAAATCCTATACCGGCGCTTTTTATAGTAAGCGCCGGTATAGGGTTTTTTATTGAAAAATAAAAAGTAAATGGGGAATCAAAACCCTATACCGGTGCTTTTTGTAAAAAGCGTCGGTATAGGATTCACTCTATTCCGGCGCTTTTCTTATAAAGCGCCGGTATAGGCCCCATACGTATCAATACCGGCGCTTTTTACTCTAAGCGCCGGTATTGTTGCGTCGCGATAGCTCACTTTTGTAGTAGTGCATCTTTGTCTCACCCTGTTCACGGTCTCTTCTTCCTCTAGTTTCTGCTTTTTCATATCAACTTTCCTGCATTTTTCTGGCAACAAATGTAACCCGGGCAACCCATCTAATTTGGCGAGTCACCCGGTTTTCACCGGTTTTTCCCGGTTTAGAACGGGCTGATCCAGGCCATCTGTCATCCCGGGCTAAACGCTTAACCAGACTGGACCAGGGTCCGGTTCGCCGGTTTCCGGCCGGTCCGGTCCGATTTTTCTAACATTGATCTTACATACCCATCGCTCCACTTAGTCTCAAGAATAGCCATTTGGTGTGATTGGTGGAAAAGCCACTTTTGACTTATTTTTGCTTTTTCATATGTTTGGGTTGGCTTATTTTGTGATGGGCTTCTAGCTCCAACTAGATTTCTTGGAGAAGTAAGAATTTGGAGCTTATGGCTTATGGCTTCTGGGATAAAGTGAGTAGGAAAATTAGATTATTAGACTCCAAAATTTTCAAATAAAATATTTTCTTTTAATCTAAAATTTCTTTTTTATCTCCAAAAATTTACCACAATAATCTCTAACTATTTTCTCCCACAATATCCTCCTTTGAGCTGAAAATATATTTTTTCCAAAATATTTTCCTTAAAATAAGGGAGAAAAAATATAATTTTTTCAAATTATTTTCCTTAAAATAAGGGAGAAACTAAGCCTTTAAAAATGATTAAAAATATACTTTAATCAAGTTTTCTTATAGAGATTTCAAGTCTGATTTTTTACATGTAATTGAATTTTTTAATTGTTAAATAAGAAAAATTATATAATTTCAGATTAACATTTAAATAATAATACATATTTTTTAATTCAATCTCCCGAATATAATCATAATCTTTCCGCAACAAAGCGCCTCAACTACTTGATGTACAATAATTCATATCTTGAAAACAGCAACTCAAAATTAATAGCTCTAATCTAGCGCGGTGTGGGTGGCAATTTTAATTACGTTCTATCATCACGAGGATTAGAGAGACATGTTATATGATTAATGGTGTTGGCATCAACTCCTAAATTGTTGTTTGCTTCAAATGATATCCTGGTTAGTTGATCCCAAAAAAAAAATGGTATCTTGGTTTGTCTCCAATACTCTCTAATTTGTTGGCTTAGCACCTTGCTTCAAAGAATCTTTTGCTTTGTCTCCAATGCTATCTCGAACATGTTGGCCTTAGCACCTTGCTTCAAACAATCTTCTGCCTTATCTCCAATGCCATGTCTGAATTTGTTAGCAGCAACATCTACAATTAAGAGCACTGATTCGAGTCGTGCCCGAAGACTCTATCCTTAAGAGCTATTCCGCGACTACTTGCAGATAAGTCATGGCAATTCCAGGATTAAACAAATCATTCCTGTAAAAATAGGGAGCAGAACTACGGAAGGTATTATACTCAGTTAGCAAGAGTTCTCAAGAAGAGGAGATAGAGTGCTCTATAACTCAAGAGCCTCACACACTGGACCAATTATACTGGTGCACTATATAGAGGACTTTTTAAACACATTAGGTACCTCACCTCTCATCTAAATATTGATAACCTCTTCATCAACGTAAAAAACGTTTTAAGATATTGATAACCACTTAAACAAATTCATTGCTGCGGTCTTGATATTAGGGAATAAAGCACTTTAATGCTATACATATTCTAACCAAAACACCTCCTTTATCAACATAAATAGCCCTTTATGAACGTTGCTAACCAATGAAAGAATTTAATTGTTTTGGGATTTACAAAAGGAAATATTGCAATTTAAGGCCATTAAATAATAACATTTAAAAAAATGATAAAAATGATAAAAAATCAATTGATCAAAATCAATGCCCCGTTTTTTACCTTGAATAGCATTAAGACAATTTTAGAATTTCACTCGGTAATTTCTTTCTCCAAAACATCAATTTCATATTCCACAAATATAGCCTAATTAAGATGCCCAATACAATTTTTAATTTGCACACAAGGGGTGGAGAATATTAGCCGGATTTCACTTGAAGTGGCCCATTTTTGTGTAACTTCATTCTTCCTATTGACCCATTTAGCAGTCCAATATCACTTAATACTTGGATCCCCACAATCTCAAACAATGCAGAACTTGTTCCTTATGACACACCCACTCAATATTTCCAACAAATGGAAGGTGTAACTACACCACACATACAACGATTATACCGTATGTGTTGACTATTTAGCTTGTGAGGGAAATCATCACTATTAAGAATGGTTCGATTGTGGTGCAGCAATAGCGGCGCTTATACATATAAGCACCGCTATAGGGTAGAAAAGAACTATAGTGGCGCTTATGCACATAAGCATCGATATAGGTATGAACTATCCCGACACTTATACAACTAAGCGCCGCTATAGAGTTTAGATTTTAAACTTTTTTTATTTTTTGGGACGTCTAAAACCTACCCCGGCGCTTCTGTTTGTAAGTGCCGAGATAGGTTATCCATTTTGTTTTTTTTAAAAAAAATCTAAACCTATACCGGTGCTTAGCAATTAAGCACTGGTATAGTTATTTAATACATTAATTAAATAAAAAATTTTGACAATCCCGGTGCTTATAAAAAAAGCACTGGGATAGGTCTATTTTTTATTTTTTTAATTTGTTTACCTTTACTGGCACTTATGTACGTAAGCGCCGATATAGGTGACCACTCCAGCCTATCCTGGTGCTTATTTTCGGAAGCGCAGGTATACACCAAAAAGTGGAGGGAAATTTCCCTCCATTTTTTCATCGAACACAAAAGTGTCGGGATAGGGGGAAAAAATGGAGGGAAATTTCCCTCCATTTTTTTGTGGAACACGCCTATCCTGGCGCTTTTTATCAAAAGTGTTGGTATAGGCAAAAAAAATAGAGGGAAATTTCCCTCAATTTTTTTCTTTCCCTCCCTTTTTTTTGCACGTGACTCCCTCTTCTCTCTTCTCTCTTCTGTCTTCTCTAAGCCTTAGAGATTGAAAGCCACTCTCTTCTTCTCCTTTCTCTCTTCTCTCTTTTCTCGTCAGATATCTCCTGAAACGCAGAAGATCCCTCAAAAGCAACATTCAGTCTCTTTTCTCTCTTCTCTCTTCTCTCTTTACTCATCACCAGCGGCCTCCGACAAGTAGAGAAGTCGAAGGACTAACCAGTGCTGATGCTTTTTAGGGCTTACCAGTGCTTCTTCGATTTCTTTCTCATTTTCTCCGTTGTTGCATCTATCTTCAGAAGTACGTCTTCTATTTTAGCTTTAATTTTCAACTTCCTAATTTTTGTTTTGTTGGTGATCAAGTTCACTTACAGTGATCGAAGTTAATTTTCTCCGAGTATGAAATCTTGCCGGTACTGAGTTTCTAGTGGGTTTTAATTTTGTTTTGAATCGTTTTAGATCGTTAATGAAAATACTGAGCAACGTGAAATTGGTTGATTTGATAGTATGAAATCATTTTAGAATTGCTGGAATTTTTGCACTGATGGAGGTGGGTGTAAAAAAATATAGATTTATTTTAAAAAAATAAAACCTATAGCGGCACTTTTTAAAGGCATGCAAAATTTAAAAAAAAAGATTAAATTAAAGGCCTAAAGCGGCGGCGCTTTTTAATAAATAAGCACTGCTATAGGTAGTCTATTGGGCCGCTTATTCATTAAAAAGAGCCACTATATTTAAAGCGCCGGGATAGGCCATTTGACCTATCGCGGCGCTGGCTATCAGGATAAGCACCGCTATAGGCCATTTCTGTGGTAGTGCATGCTTCAACTAAGATGGTGGTGATACCGGTTGTGCCAAATGGATCTTAAAAACAATGTGGAATTCCATATATACATGTATCACAGGACTTCAAATTCTCAAATCATGACTATAACTTAACTAGCATGAACTGAACATGAAACAAAAGAGACAAACCCAAGTTCTTGTTCAGTAAATAAATAGAGGCATTATTTATTTAGATGACATGCTGGAACCTAAACGTCTTTTCCTTTTGCCGAGAGGATGACCACGAGGTCCCAATGTTATTCTGAGTTGACCCAAACAATTTCTTTCACATAATAAGAAAAATTCCACAGACATATGCCATTTTTCGCTCTACTCCATGCGTGGAATTTGCCAAAGGAAGAGGTGGTGGCGTAAAATCTGCCAGAGGGGAAGGTTGAGGAGGGATTGTTGGCGTTGAGATGAGTGCCGAAGAAGTAGGAAGGAGCGGAGTGTAAGAATAATGGGTTTTGATGATAACTAAACATAACTTAGGTATAAAGAAAGGTTAGACTTAGAACTAGAATGATCTTAGAAACAATCTGATAGAAAATTTTAAGTATTGCCTAATCGATCAGGGTCAAGTAATCGGTTAAAAGTCTAAGGTAATGATCGATCAAGGTTAGATTAGAGTTAGATCAGAGTTAGAAAATTATGAATCATAGGGGCCTAATAGGTCAGGATACCCCTGTGATCGATTAGAGTAGTAAAATCAAACTAAGTAATCCAAAGTGATCGATCAGAGAAATGGAATAATCTAACTATGATCGAACTGTTGGATATGATCGATTAGGACACCCTGTGATCGATCATGAGATCTAAATTGTAACTCAAGCCTAATCTCAGTCTAATCGATTAGAGATGCATAATCAATCAAAGAACTGGATGTAGGCCAAGAGTTGGGCTAAACCAGTATAAGCTTTCTGTCTTAACTGTTTAAATTTTTAAAAACCACAATTCACCCCCTCTTGTGCTTTCCTGCCCTTTCACAGAGGAGGTAGCGGCGGCAGCAGCCATGGTAGAGTGGTGGGTGAAGCAGAGAAGGTGTGAGATTGTGTGTGTGAGACAGAGAGGTTGGAAAGGATAGGTGAGGATAGAGGGAAAGGGAAAATATAATGTATAGAAGGTTAATATGATCTTTTTTCTTCACAATTTAATTTCAATTTTCCCCTACGAGACTTAAGTGATATGTTAGAATCTTTTGGTCATTCTATCAAATTAATTAATTAGCTACAAAGGTTCTTAATTGAAATTCTCCCTTTATATTATAAGACTAGCATAGAATAAAGGGATAAATATTATTTACCCGAAAGTATCTGCTAAGGATCACTAGGTATCTGAAAGTTTTTCAATGATCAATTTTACCC
Organism: Mimosa bimucronata; assembly: GCA_037074515.1. Classification (NCBI taxonomy): domain Eukaryota; kingdom Viridiplantae; phylum Streptophyta; class Magnoliopsida; order Fabales; family Fabaceae; genus Mimosa; species Mimosa bimucronata. Next base: position 2,486,949 of record CM073447.1, read on the forward strand.
TGGAAGTTACCAAAATGTAGCAATATTGCCCTATCGTAATTTAGTATTAAATTTGACCGTTTGTTTGACTCATATAGCACACTTAGCACAACCATGTCATCGTTAAAGCCACATCAGCATCCTCCTCTCTTTTCCTTGCCACAAAATTATTCATCATCATCATCTTCTTCTTCTTCTTCCCTTATTTCTTCTTACCAAAATGGAAAGTAGGTTCAAACACGCATCTGTGTGTTCTATTGCAACAGCAGCAGCAACCCCAGATATTGCAAGCCACTTTTCACCTTACTCACTAACTCGCATTCCTTCTCTATTTAACCACCTTCTTCATGTTTAAACAAATTAAATATGTAAGTGGAATGGATGGTGGACTTGGTGTATGGAGGAGGTAGCATTGGCTGATGGGTTTGGTGTCACAAGTTGTCCATGAAGGAGGTTGCCACGCATTATGGTAACCTCACTAGCCCAACTCTTTTATCATATCAACTCATTATCTCATACCACTCTATTTTCAATCTTGATGAAGCTTTGAATGATGTCATCGTTGTTGGCGAAACCAAAACGAGAGTTTTTGGCCATAGCAAAATGCAATGGCTCGATAGAGATGTCATACATTCCATAGACATCGTACACGCTACTACAAAAAACCCTTTTAATGTCACTAATTCATGTCCTTTAATAAAAAATATGACATTGAAAAAGGGGCGGTGGCCTTTTTGTAATTATGTGGGAGGCCCTGTGAGAAACAAAGTCCCTAATTTTTAAAATTAGGGATGTTAAAATTTTAAATTTTTGATGTGGTATCTTTTAAACGATGTCACAATGTTGGTATCTTTTAAACGACGTCACAACTTAAACGTTATGACATCGTTTTGACAAAACCAATCACTAATTAATGACAGGATAAGTTACAACATTAGAATTAGGTATATTGTTTCTCAGTCACAAAACTGCAAATCGTGCTCTGAAACTTAACACATTTTCCCTCCATATTCTTCAACATCTTTGTCCCCCCAAAAATTTCCAAAACCCTCAGCTCTCTCCCTGCGTCTTCGTGCCCCCATTCTTCACCATCTTCACCTCCACCGTATTGTCGCTGTCTTGCAACCACATTCTAGAAAAACCCCGGCTACCCCCAAAACCCCCATTAGTAGAATAACGAGAATAGCCATTGACATCTTTCAATCTATCGCTGTCTTCAACGAACAGAGAGTGAGAGAGGGTGAAGAACTCGCCAAAAAATTCGTCATCGTTGCCGCCTGAGGGAGAAGTCATTGATGCATGCAAATCTGGATTCAAACTCACGTAAGCGTCCTACGTCTTCCTCTACCTTCGATTTCTCCTATTTGGGTGAGATGGGTTGAGAGGTTGGAACCAAAATTGGGATTTTTTTTCAAAAGATAACCACCGATTAAAACGAAGAACAAGTAAAGGGTAAAGATTTGTTGAAGAGAATCATTTTTGAATGTGTTGTTTGAGCTCTAATTTGTGATATTCAAACTTATTGTTAACTGTTCATTGTTCAGGCCTTTCATATTCTTTGAACAAAATTCTTTGAACCAAACTTATTGTTTAATAATGGTTGGTGTATTTTACTTTAAATCTTGTATTCTTTCCTAAATGAGAGCAAGGTCTCTTGAATCATTAATGGAAAGTAAGTAGTAGTGGTCATAGACTAAAGATTGAATAAGAGAATTTTTGGGATATATACTTTTTTATTGTTGTTGTGTGAGTTATTTTGAATGCCTTTTTGGACTTGGAAATTTCAACATGTGTGTGTTTGGGGGGGTTGTTTGAATGGTTTGAAGATTAAAAGTTTGTAAATGTTCTACAATATGAAAGGAGGTGTTGTCCTAAACTTTGTCAAGGGATATGGTTTTGTTTTAAACAATATGTTATTGCTAAAGTTATTTTGACTATGGGAAATTAGTTAGTAGTTGCTGTAATGGATCTTTTTAAATCAAACTGGAAACTTTGCAATGAAGGTATACACTTTGTTGATGAAGCTGAAATTTTCTGAGGCTTAGTAAATGACATTAATTGAATGGCTCAAGCTTAACTATTATCAATTAAGTATTGTTTAGAGATATATGAAGGCTATCCAAGTGATTACAAAGCTACTTAAAGTTGTTTGGGAAGTTTGGAATCAATTTTAATCTACCATTTGAGTTCAAATAGTCATTATAGTCAAATGTGATTAGAAATTCTTAAATTAATGATTATTTGAAGTAGGGGTACTGAAATTTATATTTATGAACTATGAAATAGAGGTTGTAAAACATTTAGAAAGTTGTTGTTGGATGATTTAGTTATCAATTGATTTTGTTTCAGATCGCGAGTTCATCTTCCTCCACCGTTGTCCATCTTTTACTCCATCGCCTTAGTCTTCGACGTTGTTCAGGCTTTTTGGCTCTTTTGGTAAGATTCTCTTTTTGCTCATTTTCGGTAAGGAATTTATGCAAAACATTTTTCATTAGTTGAAGCATTTTGGTAGAGAAATTATTGTGGTCTATTATGGACATTTTTTAACTGCCTTTTGTGATCTTAAATTTGTGAATTCTTGCGAAAATGTTAGTTGGCTATTTATACTCTGTAACTAGTAAACGCTCGTTATGATGATGAATCCATGTTAGTTCTTTTTTTTTTCATCCTATCTTTACTGGACTGAAATTGGATTGTAAATGGAATTTTTGGATGTCACATTTACAAGGGGAACTCTGCCAAATATTTTAAAAAATTTGCATGAAGTGAAGTTAAGTGCATAGCATGCCCATTTCTTCACAAGGTAGTGAGCTAAACTTGACTAATTTGTTGGAAATGACATAGGTTTAATAGAATGGATAGTAGTTGGATGCATGCATTGAGAACCATTAAAGAGTATCAAATGGGGGTAGAAGAATTTATTGAATTTGCCAAAAGAAACATGCCTAGTAAGAATGGCATGTATCTTTGCCCTTGTGTGAAGTGTGAAAATGCATATCTTAAGGGCGTTGATGATATAAGGGATCACCTTCTTTGTGATGGGATCAATCTTCGTTATAAGAAGTGGCTTTCACATGGGGAATTGGGAAGTACCCCATTTTCTGTGGTACATGACTTTGACAACTTCCGAAGTGATGCAGAGACACCGTTATTCTTGGGATTCACTAAGTATACTCGGTTGACTGGCATACTGAAATTGTTGAAAATAAAGACAAAAAATAGGTGGGCAGACACGGGTTTCTCACAGTTGCTTGAAGCTTTGAGTGATATGTTCCCAGCCGGTAATGTGCTTCCGAAGCATATGTACGAGGGTAAAAAAGTTCTAAGCAAGATGGGCATGAAGTATAAGAAGATACATGCTTGCCCTAATGATTGCATGTAGTACAGAAATGAGTATGAAGGCCTAAAAGAATGTCCAAAGTGTAATACTCTGAGGTATAAGCTGAGGAAGGATGCCAGTGGTGGTGATGATGGAGCAAAAAAAGGGGCACATTTGAAGGTAATGTGGTACCTTCCAATTGTGCCATGGTTTAAACGCTTGTTTGCAAATGCGACGAAAGCAAAAAATTTGAGATAGCATTGTGATTAGAGAATCTCAAATGGAAGATATCTCTGGCACCCTACTGATTCTCCTTAATGGAAAAAGATTGATTCCATGTTTCCTGAATTTGGTGGTGAGACGTGGAACCTTCGTCTTGGATTGTGTACTGATGGATTCAACCCTTTCGGGAGTCTCAATAGCACACATAGTGCTTGGCCAGTTTTTCTGGTTATTTACAACCTACCTCCTTGGTTGTGCACGAAACGCAAGTATATGATGATGTCAATGATGATTTCGGGGTTGAAACAGCCTAGTAATGATATTGATGTCTATCTAGCACCTTTGATTGAGGACTTAAAGATGTTGTGGGAAGATGGCGCCGATGTGTTTGATGCATACAAGCAGGAGACATTCAAGTTGCGAGTTATGCTATTTACCTCTATTAGAATAATGAGTTTTGATGATAATTAAACATAATTTAGGCATAAGGAAAGGATGGACATAGTTCACGAATAAATTAGAAACAATTTGATAGAAAATACTAAGTTTAGTCCTATCGATCAGGATCAGATTATAAGTTAAAGAACTATAAGTCTAATAGATTAGCAACAGATTAGAGATAGATTAGAAGTTGAGATCATAGGCGCCTAATCGATCAAGGACCCTTGTGATCGATCAGAGAAGTAAAAAATGAACTACGGGACTCAGTGTGATCAATTAAAGGAAATAGAAGAACTTAGAGTAATTGATTGGAAAAGTCTGATCGATCAGGCCTCCCCTGTAATCTATCAGAAAAATCAAAGAGCAATCCAAACCTAATCTAAGCCTAAACAATCAGAGAAGGTTAATCGATCAGAGGACAAAGTATGATCGATCAGTCTATGGCCTTAATCTGAATGAGATCTGAGTGCAATCGATTGAATAAGCCTAATCGATCAAGGACCCCTTGTGATCGATCAGGCAAGGTATTCTCTAACTTCATATTTAGTGAGGCACAAAAACTTGTTCGCACCACAAGTGCACGGGTCGCGCCAAGTAATAAAGTGATAAGTAAAGTATCGTTCCCACAGGGATTTGGTTACAAATGCGATCAAACAGAAGGCTTAGTGAATTGAATTAAGTTGAGCTAAAGCAAAGTGTCAATTGAAGATTTAATATGTAAAAGATTAACATTTAAAAATCTACTTCTAGTTAAGATTATAGACACAAAGATTATAAAATAAAGAGGTGATTTAGAAAACACTTTTCAGGATAAATAAAAAGATCTAGGGTTACTTATCTCCATTTAACTTCATGAACTAGTAAATTCCTTTCCTTTTAGCATTCTAATGAATTAATGTGTGAGTCCAAGGTTCAATTTCATTTGAAGAAGCTTTCTCAAGTCAAAATCAAATTTATACGTGCATTAATTACACAACCTCTTACCACAATTAATGCAAGTCATAAATACTCCACCAACCTCATATGAACAATGTTAGGTTAGTAATTATATCTCTATATTACCAACTAACCATCCATTTAAAACTCTAAACTTCAAGTCTAACATGATTTCACCCAAGTTCTAAAACAAAATACTCTCTCTCAAGTCATATTTCATTTAACAAATCAAGTGGTGATCAAGCACTTGTACAAATCATAGCAAGATGAAAATCCACATATAAAAATTCATTCAATGCATCAAAGAAAGGAAATACAAGGTTCAATCCATCAAGTGGTTCAAAGTAACCCTAGAAAATGGATTTAGTTACACATGGATAAATTAAAAACGAAAATGAAGATTAAGAAAGAACTCATGACAGAAAAATAGAGAAGAAGGAAGAAGAAAGGAAACCAAGATTAATGAACTTGAATCTCTCCAAGATCCTCCAAGCTTCCTAGCACTTCCCCACTATCTCTTTAAGCTCCAAAAGTCCCAAAAATATGCCCTAAGTTCGTGATGCCCGACATTCCTCTGAAATAAATCCTTTTATCCCATTTCAGTCAGCTCTTTTAAGTAAAATGCGCAGCTTTTGGCATTTTCACCGTGGCGAAGTCACGGCGAACTTTCTTGCCTGGAGGCCGAAGTGTAAGACACTCGCCGTGATCTTCGCCGTGGCGAAGTCACTTTGTTTCTGGTCCGATGGTCTTCTTCTCAGCTAGTCTTCAGTTCGATTGCTGTTTGTGTTTCCTCTGGGCTTTTTCACTTGATCACCTCTTCCTATACAAGAAGGAAAGAGGGTTGATGAGTTTTACAATTTTAATAATGTACAAACATTCATTAAGCTCCAAATTTCATATAAATCACAAATATTTCTTTGCCCTCTTTTTCATTTAGCTTTTATTTTCTTTTCACTATTTTATTCACAAAATTATTCACAAGCACGGGGTAAAACATGATGATTTTGTTATGAAATTTAGGAGCTTATCAGTAGGTCATGATCGATGTGTGATCTATGTTTGATCAATCAGGAACCAGAAGCTATGATTGAAGTGGCGATAAATTTATTTCAAACTGAATTGACAAGTCTATTTTAAGCTTTCAAGTACAGAAGTTGTTCAGATCTATTTTGGGAAGTTATCGTTAGACACATAAGTCTACCATTAGAGCCGTTTGACCCAACTACCAACTTCTGTGATTAATGAAGGGAGAGGATCTAAAGAAAGCCAAGTACAATGGAGTTAATGCTTCCCAGACCACATACATCTATATACTCCATCTACAATCATCTCTCACCTAAAATCAAGCAACGGCTATATCTTCATTACCAACTGGCAGAATTCTGTAGACGAGTATAAAAGCCTAGATGAAGAAGTTGGTTGAGATCATTGATTGATCACATTGATTATCCTTGTTAGCTAAACTTACTGCATTCAATACTCACCAATCTTTAGAGAGATCATTCATTGATTATTGTACTTCAGTGTATATCACAATCAGTTCATTAAGTGAACACGTATTTTGTAATCACTTTTCTAGTGAGGCGTACTCTTAAGATAGTGGTATCTTAAGAGTAGGGTGTATTCTTACAAATTGTAAGGGGGAGTGATTAGTAAGAGAGAGTTCTTGCTGTGAAATCACTTGTAAAGGCACTCAAGAGCCTGATTGAATCTTGAGGGATTAGTGGAACCCAACTAGAGGTTGGAGAACTGGACATAGGCCAAGAGTTTGGGCTGAACCAGTATAAGGGTTTGTGTCTTGATTCATTATATTTTTTTAATTGCACAATACACCCCCTTCTTGTGCATTCCTGCCAATTACATTTGGTATCAGAGCCAGGTCTTCTCAAAATAGTTGATCCAATGATCAAGAGAAGCAAAGATCATCATGGCAGGATATGACAACATTCTCCCAGAAGGAAGCTCAATCAACAGACCTCCAGGTTTCAATGGAGAACACTACACCTTTTGGAAGATGAAAATGAGGATGTTTATTAAATCAAATAGGTACATGCTCTAAAAGATTATAGAGGAAGGAGATATTGTGCTAGTGAAGACAGCAAATGAAATCCAAGTTCATAAGCTTCCTGATGAATTCACTGGTGATGACAAGGACAACATAGAACTGAACAGCAAAGCAGTTCTTGTCATTCAAAGTGCTCTAAGCCAAAAGGAGTATTTTAGAATATGCCACCTTGAAACTGCTAAAGAAATGTGGGAAGCCCTGGAAGTATCTCATGAAGGAACCTCAGGAGTTAAGACAAGAAGAGTTGAGCAACTTACCTCAGAGTTTCATCTCTTCAAGATGGAAGAAGAAGAACCCATCAGGGAATTAGAAATCAGATTCACTCATGTGATAAACAATCTCACTGCTCTTGGTAGGAGGATTTCAGAGGCTAAACAAGTATCCAAGATATTGAAGATCCTTACGCCAAAATGGCAAATGAAGGCCACTATAATACAAGAGATAAGAGGAGAATCCATAAGTTCAATCACATCCTTATTTGGAAGTTTAGCTGAATATGAGTCTACTATCAAGACTCAAAGAGAGCTCTATGGAGACAAGAAAAAGAAGAGTCTAACCCTCTTAGCTCCTACAAAAGATTATGAGGATGAGGAAGAAGAAGAAGAACTGGATGATGATGAGATGGCCTTCATGGTCAGAAAATATAGAAGATTCTTCATAAATGGAAGAAGATTTCAGAAAGGTAGCTCAAGCAACACTAGAAGAGCTTCCCAAAAAAATCCTCCTGTGTGCTACAAGTGCAAGAAGCCTGGACATTTTAAATCAGAATGCCCAAGTCTTCAGAGATTCAAGGAAAAGGAGAAAAAGAAGGAGAAGTTTCAGACCAAAAAGAAAGCGTATGTCTCTTTTATATAGGGAGATAGCTCAGATGAGGAGGCTAGTGATGCTGAGGAAGTAGCCAATCTCTGCCTGGTAGCTCAAGAGGAATATGATAGTGAGGTATATCATTCTGATTCATCTTTTCATGAACTACAAGATGCATATAATGAATTACGTATAGAATTTGTAAAACTAGCAAAAGAAGCAGGTGCATTAAGAAAGAAAACTATAGATCTAGAAAACAAAGCTAAGGAACCTCCTCAGGAGGATGAAAAGGCTGAATGCAAAAATTGTGAAACACTTTTGAAAGAAAAAGAAAAGATTTATGATGTTTTGAAAAAAATTCACAAAGAGCACTGAGGAACTAGATATCATGCTAATGAGTCAAAGAGCCTTTAGAGATAAAACTGGATTAGGTTATGATTCAGCATGCAAGTCTACGAAAGAAAGAAAGCCAGTATCTAAAGAGAAGCCTTAATTAAAATTCTTCAGAAAAGCTTCAGCATATTCATCACCATTTAGCTTTTGTAATTTCTGTAACAAAAAGGGACATACTGAATCTACCTACTATCCTAAGAAATATGGTGTATCTGGATTGTACAAATGGGTTCCCAAAGGGATACATCAACCTAAAGTCCGTATGGACCAAAGGCAGTAAACTAATCCCAAAGGACCCAAGAAAATTTGGGTACCTAAATCTGTTTAGTCTGTACAGGTTTCTCTTAAAGCATCCAACAAAAATAAATGGTATATAGATAGTGGATGCTCAAGACACATGCCTGGAGATGAAGAAAAATTTGACAATCTAATCATGAAAGATGGAGTCAAAGTCAGTTTTGGTGGAAATCAGTTAGGAAGAATTGCTAGAATAGGAGATATTGGCTCAGTCAAAGACATCTACCTTGTGGAAGGTCTATGCCACAATTTGCTGAGTGTCAGTCAAAGTACTGACAGAGGTAAATGGGTAATCTTTGATTCAAATGAATGCCTCATAGTAGATAAGAAAGAATTAACCATAGATAAACCCAACCTTAAATATCGACTGAAAGCTAATAGGAATGGAAACTTATATATAGTTGATTTAAGTCAACAATTTTCTGAAAAATGTTTTATAAGTAACTCTGATAACTACTGGCAATGGCATAGAAGATTAGCCCATGTGAACATGACTCAACTAGATAAACTAGTCAAAAAGGATCTTGTCATTGGCATACCTAACATGAAAATAAAAACTAATTTAATGTGTGAAGTATGCTAAAAGGGAAAACAAACAAAGTCCTATTTTAAACCAAAGAAGGAAGTCTCCACCACTAGACCTCTGGAACTGATCCATATGGACTTAGTTGGTCCAGCAAGAGTGAAAAGTCTAGGAGGAAGCCTATAACTCTTGTAATTGTGGATGACTATTCTAGGTTTACTTGGACTATGTCTCTTTCCTCTAAGCATGATACTTTTAATGACTTTTATCTGTTTGCTAAGAAAGTACAGAATGAAAAAGGACAAAAGATGAGCTTAATTAGGACAGATCCTAGAGATGTGTGAAGAAAATGCGATAAATCACAACTTCTCAACTCCCAGAACATCTCAACAAAATGGAGTGGTAGAAAGGAAGAACATAGTAATCACTGACATGGCCAGAACAATGCTCAATAAAAGAGAAGTATCTCAAGTATTCTGGGCAGATGCAATGAGTACAGCCTGCTACATATCCAATAGAGCTTACATACAAAAAGGAATGGAGAAAACTCCATATGAGCTCTACAAAAGGAGAAAACCAAATGTACTCCATCTCAAAGTCTTTGGTTCAAAATGTTTCATCCACAACAATGGAATGGTAAACATAGGTTAATTCGACCCTAAATCTGATCGTGGAATTTTCATTGGTTACTCTAATAGAAGCAAAGCCTATAGAGTATTTAACAAAAGAACCTCTACTGTTGAGGAGTCAGTCCATGTAGTATTTGATGAAGCTGACTCTGAACAAAAGACCTTGGCAAAGAAAGAATTTGATTTTTCAAATAAAGCTAAGCTTTCAACACAACCAATATTATCACTAGATGAAGAAAGCCAAGATGATGATTCTCATAATGAACCAGCTGGGCCTTCAAGTTGGAAACATCACAAGGATCATCCTCCTGAGCAAATCATTGGTGATGTTAATGGAGGTGTTAAAACCAAAAGCCAAATTCAAAATGAAATGCATTTCTCTGCCTTTATTTCTGAAATTGAACCATCTTGCATTGAAGAGGCCCTAACAGACTGTGACTAGATAGTTGCCATGCAAGAAGAACTCAATCAATTTGAGAGAAATCAAGTTTGGGATTTGGTACCTAGACCTTCAAACTATCCTATTATTAGGACCAAATGGGTTTTCAAAAACAAACTTGATGAATCTGGAACAGTAATCATAAACAAGGCAAGGCTTGTAGCTAAAGGATATAACCAAGAAGAAGGCATAGATTATAAGGAGACTTTTGCCCCAATTGCAAGTCTGGAAGCAATAAGACTTCTCCTAGTTTTTGCATCCCTCAAAAACTTTAATCTTTACCAAATGGATGTGAATAGTGCCTTTCTTAATGGATATGTTATGGAAGAAGTATATGTTGAATAACCCTCTGGTTTTGATGATTCATCCAAACCAGATCATGTTTTTAAACTTAAAAATGCCCTATATGGACTTAAACAAGCACCAAGAGCCTTGTATGAAAGGCTTAGTAACTTTCTGTTGGAAAAAGGTTTTACCAGAGGAAAAGTAGATACCACTCTATTTATTCTGTATAAAAATAAAAGCATGCTCATAGTACAGATTTATGTTGATGATATTATTTTTGGTGATACTGATGAATCTCTCTGTGAGGAATTTTCTAAGATTATGCAGGGATAATTTGAAATGTCAATGATTGGAGAACTGAACTTCTTCTTAGGTCTTCATATCAAACAAAGGAGAGATGGAATATTTATCTCTCAGACTAAATATGTGAAATAGATCTTTAGTCTGAGAGATAAATATTCCTCTCTTTCCACTAAAATATCACTTCACATAAATCCAAAATCAATAGGGCTTTATAAGGTTCTAATGTGGCCAAGGGTTAAGCTCATAGAAAGAAAGGTATAAAGAATTTCAAATATCTTGAGATAAATGATGATATGCAACTCATCTTTCTTCCTTTTCTACACAAAATTTCCTTCCAAGAATCCAACCATTCCCCTAAACTTATCTCAAATTGATGTATTTGCACTCCAAGTCTTATTGAAACTAAACTCTTTTCTCCTTTTTTTTTGCTTCTTGTTTTTTTCTTCTTCTTCTTCTCTATTTTTTTTTTTTTTTGAAAAATAAAGTATGTAAGTTGAAATGACTCATGAGTACAAACTGCTAAATATCATGTACTATTTACATTCCTCATACCCACTTACAATAACATTTATCTCATAACCATTATACCAGTTGTTACCATCAATAACAAAAATCAAATCATCAAGCATCTCAAGATTAAGGTAATTCATGGTTTTTCAGGTTACACTGGCTAAGGTCCAATGCGGGTTCTAAAAAGAAAATTCACATGGTTTTTCAATTAAAGGCTCAAATGGGGATGCAAGTGGCAATAATGTCATTGCATTCACCACACTCATGGTTAGCTCTTTAGTATCATTTTATTCCTCATTGTTTGTTGGTTAGGGGGTTGTCAATTTGCATTGGCTCATATTCATCTAGCATGTTGAAGTTCTCATTTATGCCTTGTTTACCATTGCTCTTAAATTCTTGATACTTGTCTTTGTCCGGGAGTACAAAGGTTTAAGTGTGGGGGAGTTGACAAATCCCTTATTTGTATGGTTTTAATGTGCTTAAATTGAAGCAATTAACATGATTAAGATGCAATATTGGTCCAATAATGCTCAATGTATATCCTAGACTCTTTAAGTTACCATGAAAATAGGGTTAATTAGCCATAATTGGAGATTAGTTTGTATTAGTTAATTTCTAGGGCTTTTTTATTCTTGTTTATTGCAATTTTATTTGTAGGGTCATGTTAACCTCTTGGAATTCATGTCTTTTGGCACATTTTCCATTGGAATTTATATATTTTTGGAGCATTTGTACATGTTTTGGATGCTCAAAGATAGAAAAGTGGGCATGATGTTCTTGGTTGCTATTTGTGCTAAATTGTGCTTATTTTGGGATTTCCTCTTTGTTTAACATGAGCTCATTAAATTTATTATTGTGCAAGAGGTGTTCTTCTTTGGTTTTTCTTCTTCATCTTCCTTCCCTCTCTTGTTTTATGTTATGGCTGCATTTTCTCCTTGGATTTGTAGTTTTTCTTTGACTATGAGTAGCTAAACTTGTTATCTAGGATTATTTTGAACCCTTGTATGGATTAACTCTTAAATACTCCTCTCCTTTTGTGATTAATGGTATATATGTGTTTATTTTAATCCTTGATTAATGCTTCTATATGCTTGATCACCATTTAGATGTTTTGTTCATTTGATTGAAGCTTGAGAAAGCTAGGTTAAATGTAGAACTTGGGTGAAATTGTGCAAGAACTTGAAATTTGCTTGATGAATGGATGGTTTTGTTGGTAAGATAGAGATATACTTATTAACCTTGCATAGCCACATTAGGGTTGGAGTTTGGAAATTGGGTTTTATTAATTGTAACAAGAGATTGAGCAATTAATGAAATGAGACACTTGTTCTTGACTTGAGAAAGCTTTTACAACAAGTATATTTTGAACCCTAGGCTAATACATATATATTTATTGAAAGCATTTGTGAGAGGAGGTTATTTAGAGGTTATGAAATACAGGGGGATAAATAATCCTAGGCTCCATTTTATCCTTTAAGTCAAAGAATCATTTGTAGTTATCAACTCTTATTTTCAAAAGTATTTTTCTGTTAGTTAATTCTCCAAACAAAATTTGCTTTAGCTCAACTTAATTGAACTCACTAAGCCTTCTGTTTGATCACATTTGTAACCAAATCCTCGTGGGAGCGATACTTTCTTATTACTTTAGTACTTGGCGCGACTCGTGCACTTGCGGTACGAACAAGTTTTTGGAGCCGTTGCCGGGGATTTGGTAACAAATCCCTTGGTTAACCTTAGGCTTGGTTATTAATTTCGCATGAGCTTGTAATTATTCTTCTTTTCTTTTCTTTTCCGTGTTTATTGTTACCTTTATTTAGTTTGATACTTGCTTAGGTGTGCTTCTTGTAGGTGCCATTTCGGCCTATGCAAAGCTTGGAGTTTGGTAGCTTGGAAGTAGTACTTGAAGGAGTGAATATCTTTGAGGAAGAAGTTGAGACTGAATCTGAAATCATGGCTGATGATAAATATGATCGGGCTACGGTCAATGACTTTACCAGTCGCAACATGCGAGGTACTCAATCTTGCATTCGGATGCCGGAGATGCAAGTACATACCTTTGAGATCAAACCGGTGATGATTACGATGCTTCAGCTGCATGGGTTGTTTCGTGGGCTTTATAATGAAGATGCCAACAAGCACTTGCTCTACTTCCTGGAAGTATGTGGATCATTCAAGCAAAATGGGGTTCTTGACGATGTTCTCCGCCTTCGGCTGTTTCCTTTTTCTCTGCAAGACACGGCAAGGGAATGGTTTGACAATCTAGCAGAGGGATCTATCACTTCTTGGGCCGATTTTGAAGCAAAATTTAGAGCAAGATTTTTCTCTGATGACAAATCTGTGGAAGCTAGAGATGCATTTCTGAGTTTTAGACAACACCCTGATGAACACCTATATGCAGCATGGGAGAGATATAAGATGTTGATGAGGTAATGCCCTAATCATGGGGTAGACAAATGGGTTATAGTCCAAATTTTCTACACTCGCCTAAATCATCAATCTAAGGCAATGGTTGATTCTATAACCAATGGAGGGTATAGAAATGTCCTTGTCAATGAAGTGTTTCGACTACTAGATCAACTATCTGTCAACAACTCGCAAGGCACTAATAGGAAGACTTCGCAACCAATGACAACACCCAAAGAATATGCTCCCTCTTCTTCACAACTTGCAACCATTATTTCGGCAATAAATAAGCGGTTTGATGTGATAGAATCTCATATGCATAGGGGTAAATCTTAAGGGGTTCATTCTGTACATTCTACCCCGGTTGTTTGTGATCAATGCAATGATGTCCATCTCCCAGATCAATGTCCACTCTATATGGGTTCGGAGACCATCAACTACATGGGCAAATTTCAAAACCCCCATAATAACTCTTATTCACAGACTTATAATCCAGGGTGGAGAAATCATCCTAACTTCTCATGGAATCAAGGGCAAACTATGAATCAACCTTCACCTTCGGGTGCTAAACCTTCTCATCCTCCGGGTTTTCAACAACAATCTAGGCAAGTCCCTATCAAGGAGGGAGAGTCTAAAATGGAAAATATGTTGGCTCAGATCTTAGCTGGACAAGAGGCTCAGAGGGTTGAGACCAAATCCACCCTTTCTCTTCATGAAACGACCATTAAAAACCTTGAGGTGCAAATGGGGCAACTGGCCTCACAAATGAATGCTATGTCAAGAGGTAATCTCCTGAGTGATACCATTCCTAATCCTAGAAAGGAAGGTAAGGAGGAGTGCAAGGCAATCACATTGAGAAATGGAAGGCATGTACCTAATATGCCTTTACCTAATGCCAAGAGTAATGAAGTTGCTGAGGATGTTGTTCTTGATGAGGATGACAAAGTTGATGAGGAGATCATAGTTGAAGATAACGATAGCACAAACAAGAATGTTGTTGAGAAGAAAGATGAAGCCAAAGGCAAAAAGGAGGGTGATGACAAGAAGAAACTACAAGAGGCAAAACCAAAATATGTGCTTCCACCTCCATTTCCTCAAAGACTCAAGAAGCAACAAGATGATGGCCAATTCAAGAAGTTTCTAGGGATTTTCAATCAATTGAACATTAACATCCCCTTTACAGAAGCATTAGAGCAGATGCCCAAATATGCCAAGTTCTTAAAAGAGATGTTGAGTAAGAAGAAACACTTCACCGAGTTTACAACTGTAGCATTAACCAAGGAGACCACCAGTTTGGTTAAGCCTAATGTCCCTTTTAAGTGTAAAGACCCTGGTTCTTTCACTATTCCATGTTTGATTGGTGACAAATTTGAAGGTCGTGCACTATGTGATTTAGGTTCTGCTGTGAACATTATGCCTCTCTCTATTTTTAAGAAACTTCAGCTAGGAGAGGCTAATCCTACAACTGTTACACTCCAATTAGCTTATAGAAGTATCTCCTATCCATATGGGATCATTAAGGATGTACTTGTGAAGGTTGGGTCTTTTATCTATCCTGCTGATTTCATTATTCTTGACATTAAAGAAAAATAAAGAGATCCCGTTGATTGTTGGGAGACCATTTCTAGCTACAGCAAGAGCACTAGTGGATGTAGAAAAGGGAGAGGTAGTTCTATGACTTGGTGATGAGCAAATCAAATTCAACATGGACAAATCAATAGAGTCTCCAAATGAAATGAATCAATGTGCAAAAGTTTCTTTGAAGGATGAACTCATGCAAGCTGAATTAGATTCATTTATTATTAAAGAGCCTCTTGAAGCTATCTTGGTTGAGAAAAATAGCTTGAAGAATGGCTACCATGTGCGTAGTGGGCAAGCTTTGAATGGTTTTGTGTTGATTCTTGGGAGACATTGTCATTGTTTGTCTCAACCTCCTTGATTTTTCTGACATAGTCTAGCTGAAGACTCTAAACTTAGCGTTACTTGGGAGGCAACCCAAGTTCTAAACTTTTTCTTTTGAATTTTTAGGTTGTTTTAGCTTGTTTTGGTGGAATTATGCTTGTTCTTTTGTGTTTTGTAGGCTTATGGGAAGTATTCAGGAATATTGCATTTGAAAGGATAAAAGCATGTGGAAGGTGGTTGACTTGAAGGCTAACAAAAGGGCTTGGCACTTTCAGGGGAGTAATAGCTATTTCAGCAGTGATTATGATTTTAATATGATGCGAGAGCTATTTTTGCTGTTGTGACTGGTTTATCATGGCTGAACATAAGAATTTTGCTGATATTTTGGTTGCCTACTATCATATCATGACCATGAGTGCTTCTTATTTGAGATCTAATTGGTAGATATGGAATAAATATAGCTCTGTGACTTGTGTTCATTTGTTTGTGTGTGTAATGGGATATATTAGTTGGAGATTTTGTTCTATGAACAAGCTGATGTTGTTGGGCTGATTGTGGAAGAATTATGACATGAGGAAAATTGGTGGTGATTATGGTTGCAATGTGACTTATTTGTGTTCAAGTAATCAATTTTACCTGAAGGAGAAGAAATATTTGGTCATTGGAATTGCTATGTTGATGTCAAGTTTTCACCACATGAGGAATGAATTTTTGTGATGAAATCATGGTTTTATGATGTTTTTTGGAGTGTAATTTGATCTAGGATTAATTGGAATTGAGTGTTAATTTGCTTCATGATGCTTGTTATTATGTTAATCTTGGTGCATTGTGGTGTTTTTGTTGTTTTGTGTGGTGTATTGCAGCAAATTGCTGATTTTGCTTAATGAAGCTGATATTTTACAACAAGAAAATGAGCCGTAGCTCAACTTTTTGAGCTACAGCTCAGTTTTGTTCAGCTTTGTCCAGAGAACAATTGAGCTACAGCCTTAAATTTTGAGTTGTGGCTTAGCGTGCCTTAGGTTGATCCAGAAAGAAAATGAGCTGCAGCCTAAATTTATTTGAGCTGCGGCCCATATTAAAATATATATATATATATAATTAAAAGTACTAATATACATAAATATATATATAAAAAAAATTTCATTCCCCCCTTCCCTGCTTCACGAAACCAATATATATATAAATACATAAAATAATATAAAAAAAATACACAAAAAAATTCATCCCCCTGCATACTTTAATATCGTGTGGACTGATGGCCCACATATCAGATATTAAACTGATAAGAACAGATACTACACTTGATCTTAGCCAAAAGGCCGAGAAAGGTATCCATCCTCCTGCATACTGAACCCGCGACACCACCCCCAAAACAAGCTTCAATCCCCATACCATGAACCCTAACTCTCCATTTCGAAATCAACACTTCCTCCATGATCGGCGGCGAGCTTCATTCACCGGTGACCATCGTTAGCGCCGTCGGGTCCATCCGCACCTTCAACTTGTTTTCCAACCCCCTACTTCTTCAGCACCGTCAGGTCCAGAGCTCCCTCTTCCCCTTTGACGCAAGTTTCTCGTTTTCTCAGCCTCGGCGCCAAGCTTCATTCACCGGTGACCGGCGTTAACTCCGCCATGTCCCTCAGCTCCTTCAACTAGTTCGCCGCCGCTTTGCTGCCTTGTCCAGTGACGCCCTCCGCTCCTTCAATGATTCTTCGTTCCGTTGCTTCTCTTGTCATGCGCCGTCGTAACCACTACCTCGTGTTGTCTCGTTTCACATCTTCGAAGGTAGTGGAATTTCATTGCTTCTCTCTTTGTTTGTTGTCTGACTCAAAGCATTTTACGGCGTGGGTGGCGCTGCCTTGTTGGGCTCGATTTTGGCTGCTGTTAAGTCCTATTTGCTGATTCGGTGTAGCTTCCCAGCTTCTGTCTCTCTATTTTTGGTTGTCCGACTTGGAAAATTTGCAGATTGGGTGTCACTGAAATTCCACGCTTTCATTTCCAGCTTTGTTCCTCTTTCTTGATCTAGCGTAACTTCCTGATTTCGGTGAGACTTCCTTTGCCCGTTTGATATGCTCTGCTATGTTTTGGGTTAAAGGATCGAATTAAATCTTGTGGAGCCAACTAGGAGGTTAATTTAATTTCTGTTATTGTTTGAACCATTCTTTCTGCGCAACTAAGAAACAAATATTTTAAACCATTAACTTGGATTGTGGTTATTCATTGTTCAATATGCTGCTCATAAGGTTGGTGGTGAATGTGTAATTAATTTCAGGATGAGCAAAGTACCCATGTGCTTAATGATTGTCTTGTTGAAATTGAAACTTCTAAGTTTGGAATTTTTCTATTTATTGCAACTAAGCTTGGTAATTGAAAGTTCATGATTTGGTTTGGTACGGTAATTATTTTTGGCACATTGTGGTGCTTCATTTGGTGCAAAGAAAGAGAGAGAGAGGGTAGCATTGAGGTCTTATACAAAGTCATTTTGGGAATTTAATTAAACTCATTAAGTTTATTTGTTGGAGGGATCTAAACTGGTTTCTTTGTTTTGTCATTGGGTATGCAATTAAAATTGGGCATTTCACTAGTTTAGAGTAGGGGTCTATTTAATTTTGATTGTCTAGAACATCAAGTTGTAGTTGACTTCCTTGTTTGTTGCTGAGCTTTCAATGTGTGTTGAATTACTTGAATTTCTTTGCAGGAGTATGGCCCCTCACTAACCTGAAACTTACAAGACAACTAAATCTTGTTCTAACATGTGGCAATGTGTGTATTTTGATTGAATGATCTGTCTTGTTCTTTTGTTAGAGCATGTGTATGTCTGAATGTTGCCTCTTTTTTATTGTTAGTACATTGGAATACGGTTGTGGGTCTGACTTTTTGATTGCAAGATGATCTTGTGTATAAAATGTGCTGACTGGTTCAAACATTTTCATGAATGTTATGGCCATATTTATAGTTTCATCTGGTGAATTTGGACACTTCCCTCTTTCATTGTTTGCTTCACAAAATTTTGTTCCTCTCATGCAACCTCTTTCATTTTGAGGGATGTGTTGTTGTATGGGAGAAGGCCCTTAGTTTTTCCCTTGTGACAGTGAGGACACTGTCCATTTTAAGTTTGGGGGTGAGGGAAATTTTAATTTTGATTTTAATAAATGGTTTTTGCTGATTTGGCATGGATTCTAATTTTGGAATCTTGGAACTTGGACTTTTTGTTCTAAAGATAGTGCACAATCCAATGATAGAATGGTTGCTTAGACTATATGCTTGATAAGGAATGGTGGTTATATTTTTGAATGCTAGAGTAGCAATGTAAGGCTTGTTCATGACAATTATGTCCTTTCTGCACAAAAAAGCTGGGATAATTGAAATGCTCTTGTTAGGAGAAATTGTGGCAAGTTGATTTGTATGTTTATTCTCAATTGATGGACTTCACAACTTGTATTAGAATCTCTTGAAGCACTTTGATGATCTCTCACAATTTTTTAAAAAAAAATGATTTGGGCATTCTTTTAAATGCGGTTGAGCCTTTTAAAGCCTACCTATGGTATTATTTCCACTTGAACCCTATTTGAGCCTTATATTGAAAAACCATGAGAAATTTCTTTTTGGAACCCACATTGGACTTTACCCTTTATAACCTGAAAAACCATGAACTACCTGAATCTTGAGATAATTGACATTTCACTGTGGTAAGGATTGGTATGGTTGTTGAAGGTGTGTGTAAATGTAGAATCATGTGTGGGAAGGGAAATAGTGTGTGTAATAGTTGGAAATTTGTACTCCTAAAAAATGTGTATATATATATAAAAAAAACAAAAGAGAAAAAAAAAAGAAAATAAAGTCTAATAAGATTTGGAGTACAAAGAACCAATTTGAGATAAGTTTGGGGGGAATTTTGAGCTTCTCTAAAGAAAAAGTTGTGCATAAAAAAATATTAGAATGCAGTCATTTATCTCAAGATATTTGAATTCCTTCTTCCCCATTCTTTCAAAGAGCTAAACACTTAGACCATTGGCCACATTACAAGCTTACAAAGTCCCATTGATTTTTCTTAATTGTGTGAATTAATTCTTTTGTGGACAGAGAGGAAAAGACTAGGAAAGTGAAGTCTTGAATTTAAGGATATTTCATGTAACAGGCAGGAAATGCACAAGAGGGGGGGGGGTGAATTGTGCTTTTTAAAAAAAACTTTAATGAACAATACAGTTTATACTGGTTCAGCCCAACTTTTGGCCTACGTCCAGTTCTCCAACTTGGTAGTTGGGTTCCACTAGCTTTTCAAGATTTAAACGGGCTCTTGACAGCCTTTACAAGTGACAGCAAGAGCTCACCTCCTTACTAATCACTCCCCCTTACACTTTGTAAGATTACACCCTACTCTTAAGATCCCACTATCTTAAGAGTAATCCTTACTCAGATAATAAATACAAGTGTAGAGAAATTGTTCACTCAATTGAACGGATTGTGTTACACACTTAAGAATTTGAGAACAGTGATTGTTGAGAGAATTGAATGCAGTAGATACAAGATCTTTTAATGAAGTAATCAATTAATTCAACCAACTGCTTCTCAATGCTTTTATACTCTTCACTCTGAAGCTTGTGTAATAAATATGACCGTTGAGAGTTGTTCAGAGAGAGAGATCTTAATCGGATGAGGAGTGTTGAGAATGTAGCCTGTGTTGCATTTACTCCATTGTACTTCCTTTGCTTTTTGTTCATCTTTCTTTGTCTATCGCTGGAGGAAGTAGGTGAGTTCCAACGGCTATATTGCTCAGATTTTGTGTCTAACGTAAACTTCCTTAAGTAGGTCTGAGCACTCTGTACTTGGAAAGCCTAAAATAGCTTTAGCCATTGATTTTGAATTATTCCCATCGCCACTCAGATTACAGCCTCTGATCGATTACAGGACTTGGTGGCTGATCGATTACATATCGATTATGTATAGATTAGGACCTGCATCACTCAACAATAGATTAGAAATTCATGAGCCTAATCGATTACAGGGACGCCTGATCGATTAAGCAAGACTAATCGATTACACTTAAACTTCCTCTAATCGATTACTTACCTCTGATCGATTATATTCAGATCACTCACAAC